>CM057449.1:1178244285-1179580357 GCA_016271365.2 Neoceratodus forsteri | reverse complement strand
ATGTGGAAAAATGGATATGTTGAAAGTTTGGAGTCAAAATATTGAAAGTTAGTGAACTTATTAGTGGATATTGAAATATGCACTGTTTAGACATAAGCTAGGCATTTTACTGTATTTGTACACTAACTTTTCAACATAGTCTTCTTATTACCTCACCTTATGAATCTAGTAGATGAAAGTTTTCAAATCCCTGCTGAAATATAATTTCATGCCACCAAAACATCTTTCTGCACCACAGGTGCAAAAACACATTTTGGCCAAGATTTGAAAAATTAACACAGTCACATTCATGAGGTGGTGTGAAAAAATGCCTGTTTTTTGCAGTCAATAATTCTGATTGCAAAATCAAAAATGTTGGGTTAAAATATTTAAAATTACCAAAGTTAAATGTGAGTGTAAACAAATTTCAATGTACGCGTATAACTTTGCCATTTTTACATACTGCATTTTGACCCCAAATTTTCAACATAGCCCTCCTAAGACCACACCAAGTGAACAAGGACAGTGAACATTTTTAAATCCTGCCAGAAAAGTGATTTCACCAAGTGACTGTGAAATCACCTTTTGGGCCCAATTTGCAGAATTTCATGGCCATGGTCATGTGGTGGGGTCCCAAAAAGGTCATGTTAAAATTTGGGGTCAAAATTGCAGAGATTAGAAAGTTATGCATCAACATTAAAAACCCCAATGAAATACACTGAACAACACTTACCTCATATTGCAGTCGGCAGTTCCAGCAGCAAAACATGTCTTTTGTTGGAGAGTGGATCTTCACCATGGGACATTTTCAGGTGAGAGTGTGAGAGGGTGTGGGGATGTGTGGTGTGGTGGGTGCTGAGCTGGAGGTTGGGGTGGGGGGCCATTTTCTTTTTTTGCAGGGAAAAAAACAAAAACAATGAGGGACAGTTTTATTATTTTCAGGGGACCCTGACATTCTGACACGGGGGTTCAGCACCCCAGTGTGGGTAATTGTTTGGCAGCACCAGGGGTGGGCAATCCAGTGCCACAACCTAGAAAATGGGAATGGGGTGGGTGACCTTCAGGGGAAGGGAGTCAAGAAAAGTGGTACCTGGGTGGGCACCCCAGTCCACTTGTAATATATATAATTAAATAGGGGAAAAAAACATTGTGAAACACAGGCGGGCAACCAGGAGGAAGTGGGGAGAAAAAGCAGTATTGGGGGTGGGTACTCAGTCCACTTAACAGAGAAATAGATAGATATATAGATATAAACAAATGGGGGTTGGGGGCTTACTGGTGTCACTGCAGCCTGTAGCACAACTTCAAGCTGTAACTGCAGAACTCAGGAAAATCCAGCTATTCTCATACCGAGAATGAAGGGTGAACAGCTCATCTCACTAAGCTGGGCAACCTGGATTGTGGAGTACCCAGAAAAGTTTTTTCTGTAAAATTAAAAAAACACAAACGGCAGAATTAAGCTAAGCAGGTCCCATTTAGCGAGGTTCAGGTGTTTTTTTAAGAGATTATTTTTATGCATTTTCAATGTTTGTGACTTTAAAATGAGGGAAAAAAAGGTGGCCAACATGACTGGTATTGTTGTCAGCATGAGAGCTGAATCATGGAAATAAGTAGTTGCAATCTTTTTTTAATGGTTCAACAGGTAACTCATGAAAATCAGCAATAATGAGTGGTTAATTTTTAACTGTTTGCATCAGGACATTAACTATAAAATTATTATAGCTCTGGAACCATATAAAATATTTTTTCATGAAACCTTGTAAAGACACACCCTTGGCATGGGCCCCCGTCAGCACTTAAAATTTCATGAAAAAATTCCACACTATCTTGGCTGAAGGGGAGATAAAAAAAAAAATACCCAGTGTTAAGTACAGGGAAACCAAAGTTGTTTTTTGAGGTTTTTGGCAGTCCGTATCTCAAAATCTGAACAAGGTTCCATCACAAAACTTTTCTCATCTTGAGACTCTGGCAGTCTGACTGTGCATGTGAAATATTTTGGCTAGTTTGTTAAATGATGGCAAAGTTATTAAGAGGTAAAACAGCCTACTCAACCCCAAATATAGAGGTGCTACCACACCCTATAATAAGTTAATCCTACCTGATCTTATTAGTCTTTTTTCATCCCTCTTTGTTTGTGAAAACCAAAACCAAACTATATATATATATATATATGTTTAAAAATACAAAAAGTCAAACTCTTTTCCTCACTTTGTTTCTTACTGTTTCATTCAATCCTTTCTCATCTTGATTGCTGTCTTAGTGCTCTCCTTTTCTCAAAAAACAAATTTCTATTTTCTATCCATATTTTCTGCACCTTATCATTCTCGTCTCTCATTGTTATTTTTGTTATAAAGCACTGTGGTTTCCACATACTGTGCATGTCAAAGACACCAGATTGAAACTTTTCTAATCCTTGAATTTGTTTTGCCAGTCCAATAATTGTGCCTGGGCTGTGTGAGTCACCCACTTGCCCTCTCAGACTGTGTCCCTCCACAGTCAATTTTCATGCACAAAGAATCATACAAAGGAATGGTAGGAGCTATAAGGTTTTTGCCCATTAGTGCTCCATCAATAGAACATCAAGCATTCACTATTCATGACATAATGATCTAATTTCTTCTTAAACTCATGTTTACTTTCAGTTGTAATAATTTCCATTGGAAGAGCATTCCAAGAATTGACTACTCACAGTGTACAAAAATATTTTCTTTTTATGTTTGCTTGAGTGCATGCACAAGAAACATTTCATCACAGCTTAGGAGAGCAGTGGGGTTTTGGAGGTGTGGCACTATGGGGCCAATAGCCACAGTGCCTTTTGAGGATTGGACCACTTTCCCCAATGCAGTGGCACACTGCTGCTGACACTAATTCAGCTAGCATGCCACCACCTTGAAACAAATCCATTGCTGCAATGAGGGAGTGACCCATCATTCCAGGGTGGTAACTTGCCATCCCCGACCCAGTTCATTTGCTGACAGGGGACCCCACTCCCTGTCAGTGTACTGTAACCCTTCCCCCATTTGTTGTGTGCCGAGTGGGTGCCCAACAAATCCCCCTCGGCATCATGTGCCCCCCAACAGTCTTTTTTTGCCAATGGGGGGGCCAATCCCCATCAGCTTCAGTCTCCCCTCCAGTTCAATTTGCAGATGGGGAGCCCACCCCATCAGAATAATTTCCCCAAATTTTTTAGGTGCCGAGGGGTTGCCCAATCCCCTTGGCTCTCCCCCAGTATGTGCCAATGAGGTGCCCAATCCCCATCAGCTACAGCCCCCAAAACATACTTCAGGTGGCATGCTGGGAGCCTACCCCAACATGCCAAATGTCCCTATAGCATAAAAAGTCCCACAATGTTTTTTGTTGTTGCTTGTTTTTTAAACCTATAAAACAGAAAACAATCCCTTGTTGAGTCAGGTGGCCTCTCCCCAAACCCACACCCACCCTTTGCGCACCCTGCCTCCCACACACACACACACCTCTCACCCCATACTAACCTCTGGAGCTCATTGAGACAATCTTTGGTGGACCGGGAACACGTCTGCACTCTTCAAAGTTGACCACGAACTGAAGAAATGCCGGAAAGCTGTATAATGGCATAAATAGGTTTTTTTTAACTTTGGTGCATATCTCAGGCATTTTAGGGAATTTTGGCACCAAATTTTCAACATGGGATTATTGAGACCCCTCCTCATAAACTCAACCACTATCATGGCATTATTCGGTCCTGATAGGTGATTTTGCAGTCACTGCATGGAATCACCTTTCAGGATGGAGTAATGAAATGACAGTGCCAGTGTTCATGAGGTGGGATCTCAAAATGCCTATGTCGCAAATTTGGTGGACAAAATCTAAAAAATGACTGTTTTATGAGCATACATTGCACAGTTTCCATGTATGCTTATACCTTTGCAAATCTGTAATATTTTCACTCCATATTTTCAGCATTGGCATTTTCCACATCTTCTTATGAACAGTACAGCTGTCATTTTTCACATCCTGACCAAAATGTGTTTTCGCACTTCCAGTGCAGAATAGCACGGTCACTGTGGGAAATCAGTGTTTGGGATACATTAAGAAAATCACAGTGACACTGTTCATGAGCAGAGGTCCTAAAATGCCTATGTTGAAAATTTGGTGACAAAAGTCCATAAAATGACTGTGTTATAAGCGTGTGTTGCACAGTGTCCACGTATGCTTGGAAGTGCACAAATTTGTAATATTTTCAGTCCAGATTTTCAACATTGGCATTTTGCCACACCTCCTTATGAATAGTTCAGCTGTCATTTATCACATCTTGCCTGAAACATGCATTTGCACATCTGTTGTACAATGGCACGGTCACTGTGGGAAATTAATATTTTGGACAGATTAAGAAAATCATAGTGACAGTGTTCATGAGCAGAGTTCACAAAATGCCTATGTTGAAAATTTGGTGAAATAATTTCACTAAATGACGGTGGTACAAGCATGTGTTGCACAGTTTCCACTTACACTCTGAACTTTGAGCATTTTTAATATTTTCACTACAGATTTTCAACATTGCCATCTCTTTACGCCTCCCTATCGATGGTACAGCTGTCATTCTTCACATCCTGCCTGATCTGTGTTTTCACACATCTAGCACAGAATGGCACAGTCACTGTGGGAACTCAAAGTTTGGGACACATTAACAAAATCACACTGCCACTGTTTATAAGAAGAGGTCCCAAATGCTTTCATGAGGTGGGGGTCACAAAAAGGCCATGTTGAAAATGTGTAGTGCAAATACCAACACACGCCCAGGGCATTAGGGCTTCTAACCATAACATCACACCCTGTACAGACTGACAGGCATCAGAGGTGTAACTTTGGATCACTGGCTGTAATATTCATGCCATCCCACCCCCATCCTGAAGCCAGTGACAGGCATCGAGGCGTGCCTTGCACTCTTCAGCCCCAGACTTCACCCCATTCTCCTGTACTGCACCCATTTCAGCATATGTCCTTATGAAATGGGGTGACTGTAAAGCCGAACACCCCATAGCACACCTCAACACGTGTTGGTGTCTACAGGATAGGGTGAGGTGAAATACCATGAGCATTATGGGCAGTGACCCACAGGCACACCCCAATGCCTGTCCATCTCTGCAGGATGGAGGTGGGATTGGCGTGAGTTCAATATTTCACTGCCATTCCTATTCTGCATCTGTCTAACTCTTGCACATCCAATGCTAATATCAGCAAGCAAACATTCAGCATTGACAAATGCTTGTTTTGTATATTGAATCTTTGTACAGCAACCTATAAAGGGTGTCCTCTAGTGTTTGTCTCATCTTGCTTAGATATAAAGTTCTTCTCACAGAACAACTGTGACTTATTTATTATGTAGTTAATTAGAAGTAAGTCACCCCTCAGATGGCATAGTTCCAGTGGCATACAGTAAGTGCTTACCCAGATAGTATAACATCACACAGAAGGTCTCTTATTGAAGTTATTGATTTAGTTGTCCTCCTTTGTAACCTCTCTTTGTGTTATATATTTTTTTCTGAAGTGGGCACCAAAATTGTGTGGCATAATCTGGTTCACCCACAGTGTTGCGAAATGAATCTGGTCACCGTAAATTAGGGCACCAGAAACATACTGCCTGCAAAGACCCAGCCCCACATTCCACTGCAATCCAGCTAGGGCAACAATGGACAGCAGGGGACAACAGTTGTTGTTTCCAGGGGAGCTTTGACCCTGCCCCACACCCCCTGATATGGGAGGCTTTGCCCCATGCTCCCATCACTATATATAATCTCCTCCAGTTCCAGGTATGAGTGGATGAAAGGAGAACAGTGTCACTGGTGAAAATGTCATGAGTGCAGAGTGCTGTAAAATCCAGAACACCCCTGCCACTTCTGACCTCTTCCCTTCACCCTACTTACAGTGCCCTAGTTGTGCCGCCTACATAATGGTATACAGTACCCATATACCAATAATATAAATGTTGGCATACATAAGATCAGTATAGTGGGTCAATGATACTTGAATCTCTTGAATGTACATATCTTTTAATAGTCTACATGACCTTATTAGCTTTTAAAATGGTTTTACTACTTGAAGTTGCATGTTAAAGGTCATGTATAACAGGCACAACTAAGTCTTTTTCGTGCAATATTTTCCACAGAGAACATAATGTTGCCTAATGTTTCTGTTTTCCAGATGCATTATAAGACATAACTCTTTCTGCCCATGCTGAAATACTATCTAGAGCTTATTGTATGCCGTGATGTTGAAGTTGTTTTGATATTCCTACTGGTTCTCAAAATTTAAAGTCATGGGTGGATTTGACAACTCAATTAGGCAGATCCACAGTAAAATCTAAGATGAAGATATGAAATATTACAGGTCCAACACAGACCCTATGGTACCCCACTTGTCACCTGCTATGTCTCTTGAATGATATCCATTTATCACAACCTTCTGTGATAAATTGTCCAACCAATTACCTAGCTATTTGATTATCTTCTTTTCAACCCCTATTTTTTCCAGTTTATGAATTACAGCCCAGTGTGGTACCAAGTCAAACGCCTTACTTAGGTCAAGAAAGATTATTTGTCACCAACTGTCTCTTCCCAAAATTTTCTCCAGTGAAGCCCCCCCGAAGAAAACAAGGATGGATAGTGCGAACCGGCAGCCGACTGCAGAATGCGGTTGACCTGCCGGTGTCACTGAAGGGGCGTTTGACAAGAATTTTGTTGAGCTCCTGTCGTGGATCCGGCTGGCTGGAGGGTCAGCTTGATGGCTGTTGACTGGAGGTCTGCCTGGCAAAGATATTTACATGAATTAAGAGTCTGAGCTTGTCTGTGGATGCATGCAGTGGAGGCAGTGGCCCATGTTGTTTGCTGATGTGGAGGACCCAAGAAGGCCAGATAAGTTAGGGGAGGTGATGTATTGCCTGCTTTGGATAGCTTGAGGCATGGTTTGCCTGGCAATGTCATTTATGCTGGATTAAGAGTCTGGGTTTGACTCTAGATGCATGCAGTGGAGGTAGTGACCCTTATTGTTCACAGATGTGGAGTACCCAAGTAGGCCAGTGATGAGGAGAATGCAACATCTTGTTTGCTGGAGGACTGGAGAAGGCATGCTCTGCCTGGCAACAAACTTTGCACTGGATTAAAAGTTCATGTCTGTCTCTAGATGCATGGGGCTGACCATGTTATTGTTTACATTTAATTATGTACTAACATACTAAGTTGCCAGCAGATTAGACCTAATGGTCTATAATGTCTGCCTCAGATGCATCTCACAGTTATGTCTACTGTTGCCCCTCCCTTTTTGTTCCTTTGTTCCCAGTTTCTTCCCCTAGTGTTTCCCTACTGTTCTCTTCCCTCCCTTCCTGTACCTTGCCCATGTACCTGTCCCATCCCCTCTTGAATACTTCCACTGTTTCCATTTTCATCAACTTCTCTGGTAGTGGGTTCCAGGGTGCTACCACCCTCTCCCTATAATAGTGTCTCCTCACCTCTCCTCTGAATTTCCTCCCTACCAGTTTTAGGCTATGCCCCTTCATAGTGCCTTCCCCTTTCAATGTAAGCAAACCCTCTGTTTTTACCATATTGATCCCTTTTAAATATATAAAGGCCTCTATCATGTCCCCCCTGTCCCTTCTATCTTCCAGGGAGTACATATTCAGCTCCCTCAGTGTCTCCTTGTAGGACTTTTCCCCCAGTTTGTGGATCATTCTCAATGCTCTCCTCAAGAGTGGTAGCAGGGAGGAGGCAGGGAACTATAGACCAGTCAGTCTTACCTCAGTAGTGAGCAAGATTATGGATGCACTCCTTAAGGAAAGGATAGTGCAACACCTGGAATCCATAAGAGCACAGGATCCAAGACAGCATGGGTTTACAACAGGAAGGTCCTGTCAAACTAATCTCATAAGTTTCTTTGACTGGGTAACCAGAGTGATGGACTAAGGGGGAGCAGTTGATGTCACCTACCTTGACTTCAGCAAAGCGTTTGATACTGTTCCACAGAGAAGATTGAGCAATAAGCTGGGTAGGCTCGGAGTGGGTCAGAAGTGGTCAACTGGGTGGCAAACTGGTTGAAAGGCAAAAAACAGAGAGTGGTGGTAAACAGTATACAGTCAGAAGAGATGCAAATCACAAGTGGGGTACCTCAGGGATCAGTCCTGGGCCAGTCCTCTTCAATATTCATTAGTGACATTACAGATGGACTGGAGGGTAAAGTTTGTCTGTTTGCAGACAACACCAAGATCTGCAACAGAGTAGATGATCCAGATGGGGTGGGCAGAATGAGAAGAGATCTGGATAAACTGGCAAAATGGTCAGAAGAGTGGAAACTGGGGTTTAATGCAAAGAAGTGCAAGATCATGCACATAGGGAAGGGAAACCCTGAAGCCACTTATAGGCTGGGAGGGGATCTGCTGGCAGTCACAAGGGAAGAAAGAAAGAAACTTGGGCATCATCATCACAGATGACCTGAAATCATCCAAGCACACCACTAAAGCAGTAGGTAAGGCTAGGGGGATGTTGGGGTGTATTAGTAGGGGCATCACAAGTCGTAAGAGGGAGGTAATAATCCTTCTTTACAAGACACTGGTTAGGACCCAACTGGAGTACTGTGTGCAGTACTGGAGGCCAAACCTTCACAAGGACATTAACCAAATTGAGGCAGTCCAGAGAAGGGCAACCAAAATGATGCAGGGACTGCATCAGAAAACATATGAGGACAGATTAATGGAGCTTAATATGTATACCCTAGCGCAAAAGAGGGAGAGAGGTGATATGATCGAAACATTCAAACACCTTAAGTGCATTAACAAGGTGAAAGGGTCTAACATGTATCAATATAAGAAAAATAGGACAAGAGGACACAGCATGAGATTAGAGGGAGGCCGATTAAGGGGTAATGTGAGGAAGTTCTTTTTCACAGAGAGGGTGGTGGATGTATGGAATGGCCTACCTCAGGAAGTGGTGGATATGAATACAGTGCAGGGCTTCAAACAGACATGGGATAGGCATAAGGGAGCAATACGGATGAGTATGAATAGACAGGTCATTGACAGAGCAAAGGCTGATGGCACGTTCATAAGGTAGAAAAAGAAATGGGCAGACTGGATGGGCTTTACCATCCTTATCTGCTGTCAACTTCTATGTTTCTATGTTTCTCTGGGCTCTCTCAAGAAGAATATGTTCCTCCTTAAGTGAGGGTGTCAGAACTGCACACAGTACTCCAGGTGTGGTCTAACCAAGGAATTGTACAGGGGCAGTAGAACCTCCATCCTTCTTGATGCTATCCCCCTAGCAATACACCCAAGCATTCTATTTGCCTTTGCTGCCACTCTTCTGCGCTGCTCAGAGTGATTCATTTTGGTATCTATTACCACTCCCTAGTCTTTTTCCTGTTTGAAGCTTGTAAGCAGTACCCCCCCAATGGTAGCTGTACCCAGGATTCCGAACACCTAAGTGTAGTATGCTACACTTCCAAGCATTAAAACTCAACTGCCAAGTGTTTGCCCACTGTTTCAACCCCTCCAAGTCTGCCTGGAGTGCCCTCCCCCCCCCCATTGCTGTCCACCACTGCTCCTATCTTGGAGTCATTAGTGAATAGACACAATTTAATTGTAACTCTCTCTCCTCATGTAGTGTTCAGTGATTTTCTAGTTTGTCTGTAGGCATCACATAGAGAGGATTGAGGCAGGTAATCAGATGGACAAAGGGAACAGTAGCACAGCATGGAAAAAGTAAAATGACTGGAGCTGTGCAGAATTAGAAAATTCTGAAATCATGGAATTTTGGTGAAATTTCATGAAATTCTGTGAAATTTTGTGAAATTACAACAAAATTTTGCAGAATTTTAAAAATGTATCAATTTGGTCATAACTCAGCTGTGACAGTGTATCAACATGGCATGGTGAAAAACAGCATGGTCAATAACCACACTGCACAGTCAGTACAAAACTGCTTGGTTCAAAAACCACACTAAATTACATATACTAACTCCAAAACAACGGGGAGCTGTTAAGACCACACAATTTTTGACTGTGCATATTTGCTGTCACATTTTTGACTGGACACCCTTGGCCATTCATTGAGCTAAAGCGCCAAAATTTGGCAAGCGTACTTTCTGGGAGGATTTCTACTGATGTGCCAGATATCTTGATGTAACCCCCAGACCCCTGCCTTTTTGCAAAAGACAGGTGGTATGCTGTTGAAGCTGACAGCAGTACCAGGTGGGGACTGGGTTCGGGGAGGACTAGGTTACTCGGCTCAAGAGGCCTAGGTTTGGCTACTCTGCACAGGGGCACCCAAGTAAATCCGAACACAGGAAGCAATAACTGTAATGTCCAATACCAGGAATGGGATTCTAAAGTGTGGCTTTTATTCACAACCAAACTGAACAAACAAAGCATAGACGGACCCCCATGGGGCTACATTCCTGGTAATGCAGATAAGAGTAACAGAACACTTCTTCAGCACTTCAGCCCTCAGGCTCCAAACCCACCAGGCACACAGCCTGGACTTGCACGCAGCTTTGGGTACACAGCCCGACTTGTACACTATTTGGTTTTTTTCCTGGCCGGGCTCCCCTGCCGGCCACTCGAACCCGGTCCATATGGCAGTGGACACATTTTCCGTTGGTGGCTCCCCAAACCACCTTACAGCCTTCGACTCCTTAAGGGAAATTTCCTTTCAATCCCACATCTGGGTACTTCTCTCAGCACTGGCCAAGTGCCTGAGGCAAAGCAAAAGATCCACAGAGCAAATCCGTAGAGGTGAACCTGGTTACTAAAGATGGGGGGTCTCCCACCTCCAGCTTCCACAATCCATACCCGGCCATTTCTCTGGACATTAAACAACTCTTTTTGAAAGCTTGGCAATGTAGATTAAAGAGTAAACATATAGCACATTTCCTCTACGTGTCTTGGCTTTCCCCTTGTGCTGGACTTGAACATACTTTTACTTTGGCTAAGCCTATTCCTCTAGGCCTCCCACTAATTTAGCAGTCCAATCCCCACTTTAACACAGTTCAGGTGAAACATAGGCTCTTTGACAAGAGCAGAGCTCACCCTTTGGTTGCAGGTGCCACACAGGCGAGTCTTGACAGCTTCTGGTGCCACAACACATCTCAGAAAATAAGGCAGTTTCTTCCCTAGCTGGAACCAGGAGGTTGCCCCTGGAATAACAGGCAAACCTTCCACCCCCATCCCCTCAGGGATGGGGCACAGAGACCAGTATACAGCGATCTCCACCACTTCAAGAACAGCTTACTGTGTTCCTCTTTAGGTGGAAACACACACCTTTCCCTAAAAGTAGCTCTATATCAGAGCTTGGGCTCCAAGAGCCTGTGCACAGACTGCTGTGCTCCTCTCTTCTTCACTGCTCTCTCACAACTGCTCTCTACTGTTCAAAAACTACCAATATTCTAACCTAACTCCTATCTGCAGATTCCAATGTGTCTCATGCAGCTGCGATAGTTCTATGGTGATGTCATCCCTCAGTCTCAGCTGAGACTGAGAACAGAGTGAGACAGTGTGAAATCCATTTAACCGGAGTTTCACAATCTGCCTTCCCTGCCTACCACTAGGTCTTACTGGGATTCTAGTAACCCCGGGTAACAGGGGGGTTACACTCACCCTGGGCCAGGAAAATGACTGTCTGCAGTCATTATTTACCAGGCTTAGGCCATCTCACCCTGTGTGCTACCTGCGGAGGAGGGGTGATCAGGCCCCCTCCTACCATGTGGGAGCACAGGGAGGCAACACTAAGGGCCTAGAGGCCTTTGGCTGACATATCAGCCTCTACTCTACCCACTAACTATGGGTGCCTAGTGGTTCTGGTAGAACTGTCCAGAGCATAGCCCTAATAGCTCAGCACTGCAGTCCCTATGGCCATTCAGGACCACAGCCTGTCTATATTCCCTAGCCCTCTAGAGAAAATATGTCTGCCTCTAACTTAACACCCCAAAATAAAAACAAACCGGGGACCTCCCCGACCTTGGGCACCCTGCAACCACACACTAAGAACTAATACCATCTATTACATCACATTACTGCTTTCTACCCCCACAACCACACCTGTGGAAGGAAAGGGTTACTACAGTAACAACAACAAAAGCAGTACTTTAAATACTACACATTAAAGTACTAGTTAGGAACTCTGATGAGCCCCTCCTCCTCTACTTGTCTTCTCTTCTATCTTCTTCAGGAACACCTGCAAGAAAAAGAAAGACAACACACACTCCTAATCTGCATACACAGTCTATCTAAACCCCTACCATCAAAACACTGGAGAATCCCAAAATATATATTTTTTTAGAAAAGGTAGAAAAACAGTATATACACTAGAAAACAGTAGAAAAACAATGACATTATTTACAATACACATTTGGGGGATGGAGTGCCCTAAAAGTCCCATCTAGTGACCACAGTGCCCGAAGGCTAGTCCATTAAAGAGTCTCTCCTGGGCCGGATCCCAGTGAAGCACAGTTCTAGCAGGCCAAAGTCCCAAAAGGGAGAGTCTTTGAGGACAGTTCACACATTCTGGAGTCTGCTAGTGTAGGGTGTGTACTGCAATGTCATAAGGATAGAAAAGTTTGGACTTACCAGCCCCTTGTAGAAGGAATAATACACATCGACCTGCTCCTCAGAGGAAGACTGTCCTTGGCAGCATTCTTCCAATACAGCTGGGTGGACATCTTCCGGGAACTACAGGAGGGTACATCTGGAAACTGCTGGGTTTATGTCATCTCTGGAGATGGAACCTTGGAACAGGAACAAAAAGGAAACAGCTGGTCTGACGTCATCCAATTACCAGGCGATGAAGCAGGATACAGCTGGGCTGGCGTCCTCTCTGGATCTGAAGTCATCTGGTGGTCCAGTCGATGGATTCTGGAAATGCCAGTACACTGTAGAACTGATGAATGTGGGGCACCTGAGTCCTGGATGTCCACACTGGCGGATCAACAAAGGCACTGCAGTGGCTGATGTGGCAGTATTGACTACCACTGCTCTGCTTTCCATCTGGTAGGCACGGGCACATTTGCAGGGAGGTCCTTGCATTGAGACCAATAGTACAGTGGATCAGGAGCTTGAATTGTTACCCCGTGTGGGTGCACATAATTCACACAGTGAAAGGTTTCACATCCCTCTCCATCCACTATTCAAATAGTGTCCATAAACAGTGTCCTGCCTCTTTTCCACTGGGTATATTTTTCATGAAACAGTCTGTTCCTGACATGCTTGTTTGCACCAGAATGCACACATTTCATTGCTTCAGCCCAGATCCAGGATTTCCTGCTGTTCTCAATCTCCTCCCAAGCTCTCCGAGGAAAGGTAGGAAAGGACATCCCAAAGATTTCATTCGCCTTCCTATGAACCAGTCTCTCCTCTTTACTAGCTTTGGTCCACCTGAGACCGCTAGCCTGGCTTGGGGCAGCCAGTCCTGGTTCATCCAGCTACACATTCTCAACGAGATGAAAAATGGATCCTTGACTTCTTCTTCTTCTTGCACAGCCAGGGTAGTGGCATCACCGCTCTCTTCCATGCATTCTTCCAAGGCAAGAGCTTGAGGCTGTGTACCCATTCCTTTTTCACAAGGCCACATAGGTTCCCCCTCTTCTTCTTCCTCACTGAGAATCTATGCCCAGGAGTGAGCAGTCGTCCTCACTCCTGAGACTATCCATTCATCACTAGGCGTGGAGGTCGACACCTCCCATTCAAAGGCCTCCCTCATCTCATCTTCTCCTATGAGACTTGGGCTAGGCCCCCACCAGGGGTCTACTGATGCTTTGTCTGAATTATCCTTCTGCGATCCAGCATCTGAAACATCAGCATATGGTTCTGTCTCTAAATCTGCACCGTCTAGCTTTGTGCCACACTCTCCCGAGGGGCCTTCTTCAACAGGCTCCGCCTGGTGCTGTGTGCTGCCAACTACAGATTCCTGAACTTTTGTCCATGTGGGAGCAAAACGAATCTTAGGCGCTTTATACAAGCCGTATTTCTCTAGGCACCCAGAACAGTGAGGTACCATGAAGACGTCCCTTCCAGCATTTGAGCATATTAAACACACTTGCACTGGATATCCAGGAATTGCCACATGAGAAGGCAGTGGTCCTCCATAGCAACACCTTTCAATGTCCCTTAACTTATTTACTTCTGCTGCTACTGCAGCCCTGGCATGATCCGGGTAGCGGGCTGGTCCTGAAGCCATAACTGCAGGGAAAACAAACAAATGCTCACTGTTACTGAAAGTACCACTTCACTGAACACTCTCTTTTACTTTTAAAATGGCTCCTCTGCTGCTGTGTTTACATTACTACTCAACCCTGTAATGGTGACAGCAGCACTCCTGTGCATCAACATTCAGAAATTGGGTCAAGCCACTGCGCATCTGATTTACACACACTACTGATAACTTTGCTCAAAACTGCACAAACTTGCACTGTTCTTTTTCTAGCACATTTATATGATTTGCCACAGACTTTTTACTTGCTGAAAACATTTCTTTAGTTCACAGTCCCTTAAAGCCTCAGGATTTCAAGCACAGGATTGCCTGTAACTAGTGCTGCACATTTTCCTACAACTCACAGTCTCTCTACTGGCTTTGAAACTTTAAACTGACACTGAACCCATAACTATGCTCACAGTCAATGGCTTAGCAGACTGGCTCCTGCTAGTAAAACTTGACACAGTCTTTATTTGTGAAGCGACTACACTGCTGCACACATATTCAGCTGGCTTTTGGTAGAAATCACTGTTTGAGCAATTATTATTGTTGGTACTCACTGTTATCAGTAGCTGTTTTCTGCGATGGAAAAATGGCCTCAGCCAGACTTGGAGGCCTCAGAAAGGAAGCAGGTGGGCAGGTCCTGCCGATCATCTCTCCGATCACCACACTCACAATCCAGTCGATCGAGATGCGGGTTGAGCCCGATTTTAAACAGAAAAGTCTATTTTAATACTTTACAGTGCTTTTTAATCACCGCGATGCTCCTCCACTAAACCAGTACATGCACTCCTCTCACACTCCTCTTGAATGCTGGGCAGTCACTGTAGAGCTGGCTGGGGGCTGGGGCTGGGGGCGGGACTGATTGCAATCCACCAATCACACGACGCCATGCAAATTAGCTTCTTTCCTAGCGAGTGCTCTTCTCCTCACACTGATCATCGAAAGCAGGCAAATTTAAACTGCAAAACTTTTTTTTTTCTTTTCTTCGAACTGACTACACGGCGGGAGCCCATTTCAACCATTTAGCATGGCCATTAACACAGCAAGTCTCTCAGTTTACTAAAAAGCATTTCCAACATCCAGGGCACAATTTTCCTGTTGCTACCCCTAGTCTTCCACACTTTTCCTTATCACAACAGTTCTTTAGAAAGCATTTCCAACATCCAGGGCACAATTTTCCTGTTGCTACCCCTAGTCTTCCACACTTTTCTTTATCACAACAGTTCTGCAGAAAGCATTTCCAACGTCCAGGGCACAATTTTCCTGTTGCTACCCCTAGTCTTCCACACTTTTCTTTATGACACACAGTTTTTTAAAAAAGCTGGCAAAAACGCTGTAAATATTTGATGCAGGACAAGGGCATACTCTTTCAGCTTTACTGCTCCTTGGTAAACAGTTGGCATTTTAACAGCAGCATATGAACCACAGCACACAGCGACACACTAGTTAAACTTGCTTCAGCTTTTTGCGCTACCCACTGCCAGATAACCCAAACGCTAGCCCCTTGCCTGAGCACCTTTCCTCCCAAAATTAAAATCAAAAGTGGTGCCTTGATTTTGTAACCCCCAGACTCTTGCCTTTTTGCAAATGACAGGTGGTATGCTGTTGAAGTTGACAGCAGTACCTGGTGGGGACTGGGTTCGGGGAGGACTAGGTTACTCGGCACAAAGGGCCTTGGTTTGGCTACTCTGCACAGGGGCACCCAAGTAAATCCGAACACAGGAAGCAATAACTGTAATGTCCAATACCAGGAATGGGATTCTAAAGTGTGGCTTTTATCCAAATCCAAACTGAACAAACAAAGCATAGATGGACCCCCATGCGGCTACATTCCTGGTAATGCAGATAAGAGTAACAGAACACTTCAGCCCTCAGGCTCCGAACCCACCAGCCACACAACCCGGACTTGCACGCAGCTTTGGGTACACAGCCCGACTTGTACACTATTTGGGTTTTTTCCTGGCCCGGCTCCCCTGCCAGCCACTCGAACCCGGTCTATATGGCAGTGGACACATTTTCCATTGGTGGCTCCCCAAACCACCTTACAGCCTTCGACTCCTTAAGGGAAATTTCCTTTCAATCCCACATCTGGGTACTTCCCTCAGCACTGGCCAAGTGCCTGAGGCAAAGCAAAAGATCCACAGAGCAAATCCGTAGAGGTGAACCTGGTTACTAAAGATGGGGGGGGCTCCCATCTCCAGCTTCCACAATCAATACCTGCCATTTCTCTGGACATTAAAAACTCTTTTTGAAAGCTTGGCAATGTAGATTAAAGGGTAAACGATAGCACATTTCCTCTACATGTCTTGGCTTTCCCTTGTGCTGGACTTGAACATATTTTTTACTTTGGCTAAGCCTATTCCTCTAGGCCTCCCACTAATTCAGCAGTCCAATCCCCACTTTAACACAGTTCAGGTGAAACATAGGCCCTTTGACAAGAGCAGAACTCACCCTTTGGTTGCAGGTGCCACACAGGCAAATCTTGACAGCTTCTGGTGCCACAACACATCTCAGAAAATAAGGCAGCTTCTTCCCTAGCCGGAACCAGGAGGTTGCCCCTGGAATAACAGGCAAACCTTCCACCCCCGTCCCTCAGGGATGGGGCACAGAGACCAGTATACAGCGGTCTCCACCACTTCAAGAACAGCTTACTGTGTTCCTCTTTAGGCAGAAACACACACCTTTCCCTAAAAGTAGCTCTATATCAGAGCTTAGGCTCCAAAAGCCTGTGCATAGACTGCTGTGGTCCTCTCTTCTAGACTTCTCACACACAACTGCTCCTGCTCACTGTTCAAAAACTCCCAAAATTCCAACCTAACTCCCATCTGCAGATTCCAATGTGGCTCATGCAGCTGTGATAGTTCTATGGCGATGTCATCCTTCAGTCTCAGCTGAGACTGAGAACAGAGTGAGACAGTGTGAAATCCATTTAACTGGAGTTTCACAAGCTGCCTTCCCTGCCTACCACTAGGTCTTACTGGGATTCTAGTAACCCCGGGTAACAGGGGGGTTACATTGACATTAGGATGGACTGTCTCAAAATTATAGGTGCTCAAAATTGTTCATTTTATTTCTTGTGGGACATTTCATAAACATTTGTATCTGCATATACCTCAGCCATCTATTGGGCCAGAAACCTTAAATTTTGCAAGGTTACTTGATGATAGGTGTTCTAAAAATGTGCCAAATTTCATGACATTAGGATGCGTTGTCTCAAAATTATATGTACTTAAAATCTGTCTTTTTTATTTATTGCTTGAAATGTGATGAAAAATGTTATCTGCATATAACTCAGGCACCATTAGAGCTAGACACATGTAAATTAGCACGAATAACCTTTTAGTAATGATTACAGAATATCTAAATATGGAGAGAATTGGATTACAGATTTTTAAGTTACGGGGTTCAAAAGTTTACTATGTAAATATTTGCAAAGATTTGTGAAAACCCTCAGAAATGTGGATGTTTATAACTTCTCTGCTCTTGCAGGCATAGACTTAACATTTGACATGCATATCTGATGTGTATCCTGGAGCAGGATTTTCAAAGCTTGGTCAAAAGCTGCCATAATGGCCTCTGCGTCTGGGACACTGTGCCTGATTTTCTATGGGACAGGGTCTCGGTGCCTAAGTCCCGCAGCTTGCAGCTACAGTGTTAGTGTGCTGAACAGATGGCGCACCCATGAGGTGTGCTGCAACACCTGTGGTGTGGTGGGGTGGCAGTTGCACCCTTGGATGGAAGCACAGGTGCTTAGTGCCCACCACCACCACTGATCCTCCCATGAGCTAAAAGGACATTATAACCTGGTGATCTGGTGGTGCCCCTCCCATATGCCATACTGAAAATTGTTATAACAAAAAGTCCCTGGTGCTCTAGCAGCACCCCCACTGCATCAATCCCTGATATGCCCTTAATAAGCATTAGAAGACAACATGTAATTCTCTGGTAAGTTAGACTCCCCCCCAAGCTCCATATGCCTGTAATGCACAAATTTACAGAATATCAGTAATGTAGTTGTGATCTGGGTCTCCGCCCCACATCCCAGATGCCTGAATATGGATAAGCTGCCAGCATCCTGTCCTGGTGGTCTAGTTGCCCACCAATCCCCCACCCCTTCAGGTAATGCCCACAAACCACCCCCCCATCCCGGCCCCGATCGAAAGACCCGCACAACTCTCATCACACCACATGGCCAGATGCCAAATTAACTGTCAGAGCACCTACTATATACAGCAACAAAAATATTATTGGTAACATTTTCTCAAATATTTATGGTAGCCTATAGAAGAAACATCCAGAATTCTTTTTGTGGAATTTAAATTTTTTTTAATTCTTTTTCCGTCCAGTCACCGGCCCCTTAGGATCTCCCTCAGATGAGACCCCTGGTAGTCAGTCTTTCTCCCACCCAGCCTGAGACCCTCCCAGATCAGGCATCCCTCTGGAGCTCACCTACACCCTGACTCGCCAACCCCCCCAGCTTCTACCCCCAAGGAGGGCAATCATTTCCTTACCTTGGTGCCCCATGAAATTTAGATCGCAGGCAGTGTAAGGTGGAGGATTATGCAGAGGACTTGACTAAGCAGGGTCCATCGATGGACATGGAGAGCCGACTGCAGTGCCCATCATCATCATCCTGGGTGCTAGGACTTTTCCTTGTTCATGACTCGCCCCCCCGGAGGCGTGGATGTGCAATGACATCGAGCGCGAGGTGGGCATGCACCCACACCTGCCCACAGGACTTCCACCATCGTCTCCCCCCTTTCAGAGTGTCCTTCAGCTGCAGTGCTCCCAATCTCCAGTGGGAGTCACTAGATACCAAAGATCCACTGCTATCCCCCCAGGAGAGCAGAGTAGTCCTATGGATGCTCAATCCTGTCCTGCCCCTGCCGATCTCCAACGATCTGAGCTCGATTCCGAACCTGAGTCACCATCATGGCATGAGGTAAGGCAGATGCCTCAGTCCTCAGCACCACCGGGTTGGACTCTCTTTTTGTGGAATTTAACATTCACAATGTATGCATCACTAACTCATTTGATAAGCTGGGCTGAGCTTTTTGCAGTCCTGCTGTTCCTCTTTGGGTGAATTTTTTGCACCCCTTTCTCTCTTAGCATAGCCAGATTGACTCAGCAGAACTACTGATCCCACTGGTATCCTCTTTGTTCTTCACAGTGACAAAATCCTTAAAATAAGAGTCACCTACTCCTTCTCTTATCAACCTATCCTGTTGGAATAGCCAGAATTTTTCCTTGTGCCCTAAATGTTGTCTACCTTCATGTCTCAGACCTTCACATACATCAGGCTCACCAGATCATCAATTTACTGAGTGTGAGCCTTATATATTGTGCATTCAGCTTGAAATTATGGGCAGACTGGGTAGGCCAGGCGGTCCTTATCTGCCAACAAATTCTATGTTTCTATGAATTGTTGATATTCTGTGTCCATGGCGGGGGGGGGATCTACCATTGGTGTGCTACCCAACTGAGCTGTCCATTTCTTAGAGAAACTATGTATATAACTCCTGCAACTGGGTACTCCCTGCACTACATGCCTCTCATACCCCTATCCTTCAATGTGAACCCCACAGATAAGGCTGAGTGAAATTAGAAAATTACAATTTCATGGAATGTTCATGAAATTTCACAATTTTCACAAAGATGCATGGAATTTGACCTTAAAGATCAATTGCATTGTTTTTAAAATGCTTTTAATGTATTTTATTTGGTCACCATGAGAACAACCACTCCATACAAAGTACAAATATTGTTCAGGAATGGTCATGTCTCCTGTTCAGATGCTATTTTACTGCCTGTCTTTTTTGAAGCTTTCACAGAAAATCCCTCAGTCATTTTCAGACCTGCTGGTGGAATTTTGGGTGAGTGCTAATTCCATTCAAGCAACAATGACATTATTTTCCTCAAGTTCCTGGTACTGAACTGCCAGGACCTTGAGGAAAATGATGTCATTGTTGCCTGAATGGAATGAGCACCCATGGTTCCATTAGCTGTTCAAAATATGTCTGAGAGATTTTCTGTGAAACCATCAAATAGGAGAGCATTAAAATAGTATCTGAACACGACAAATAGCAATTTCTTCATTTCACATGTAATAAATTAGGCCTGATTATCCTTATGTTAGGGAAAAGGAGTAAAGTTTGTAATATGTTTATAATATAGCTGCAGTTGATCTTTAAGTACAGATGTTATTGTTCAGTTTTTGGTAGTAATCAATTAATCCAATTGATGCACGTTCCCCTTTTAAGGTCTAAGAAACTGCCAAAATTAATTGCATTGCATTCTCTAGTTTTACAGTTTATGGGGTTTATAAATTTGTAGTTTACATTCTTGCAAAATGTAATTTTAACATTTTGTGAAAGTTTGACTACTTTTAATTCAGTTCCATATAGAGCTGTAAATATGAACTATGTCAGAAATGACCATGTGGTATAGAAGTTTGAATGTTTCAAATCTGGTTAAATTTGAATATGTTGTTTTAAAATTAGAGGTAAAGAACTAAAATTTCAATTTTGGCAACATGTTTGGCAGGCTATAACTCAGTCTCATTTGAAGCCAGAAATCTGAAACTATGTACATATATAAATGTAGTGACAACCTGTTTACCTGAAATATTTAATAACATTTCAATGAATACTATCAAAATTATACTAACATAACAAAATCAAAATTTTGGCAAAATGTTTTTTCTACCTATAACTCAGCCCCCTTTGAAGCTTGAGACGTACAACTAGGTGCACATACCCATGTTATATGTTTCTCTAAATCCTGTGGCCATGGAGAAATTTGGAAAATAAATTTTTAAATTAGATTGAAATAACTGAGAATTAAATGCTGATTAAATATTTGACCACCAATAACTCTGCCTCCTTTTAACCTACAACTCTGAAATTTGGTATAGTTATGTAAGCGATAACTAACTATCCACATACTAAATTTGGTGTCATTATTATAGCAAGATAGTTGAAATTTAAAATTTGGCAAAATTCCACAGAATGTTCACACAAATTCCATGAAATTCTGGGGAATTGGACTGGTAATTCAGTGGGCATTCTGCCAGTGGAATTTTATATTCCACACAGCTCTAAAAATTACATTGAAAAAAATTGTATGTGAATCAAAAGAAAAGGATTCAGCTGATGAGGAGGACAGGAGGAACTGAACACAGAGCTTTATGCTTCACCCTCACCCTCATTCTCATCAAGGAAGCAACCCTCACAGTCCTTCAGACTGCAGTTGTCTCCACGTGGAAATTATTTATTGATCCATGTTTCATCCGCATCAGTAGATGACAATTTGCCAATGCCTCCAACCTCATAGTCATCAAATTCACCTTCCCCACAACCACCTTCATGTGGTAGGAATGCTGAGGGGATTGTGTGGTGTCGAATGTGCCCCACATTCACTTGAATAAATGTTAGCATGCTAACATTTTTAGGTGACAGAGTTGTATGCCTGCCCCTGTTGATGGCCCCTGCACAACTGAATATGCAATCCACACTGACATTTGAGGCTAGACAGCTCAGGTATTTATTTCTACTAAGGTTAGTGCTGGCCAATCAGTGAGACTGATACTCCAGTATAGCAAGGGCTCTTCGGTGATGGTGAGGTGCCTAGTGCCCACTAAATATGCATTCACCATGCATTGTGTTGCCCTAATCCTGCTGATTTGTCAAGTTCATCTTCTTCTCTTTTCTCCACATCTTCAAGTTCAATCTGGTACAAAACATCTTAAAGTGGATTTCTGGGGATTTCTTCTTTTGTGTTGTATGTTTTCTCAGCCAGTTTCTCATGCGAGGTGGTAGCAACACCTGTCCACTTGCAAATTTCAGGTTGTGCCTTTGATAACTGTGACTTTAACAACTTTCCCATGTACATATTGTATAAGAAAATCTGTCAAATTGTGCGCCTGATCACACCCACCTTCAATTATTGATGCAAGGCCATGTTTATAACATGGGTCAGCATGATGGCAGTCCTAAAATCTGCAGAATGCCTGAAATATGAGTACTGCAGTCCAAGACATGGAACATGTGCTCCATCAAGGCATAACTCCCAGTATCACCACCTGCCTCCAGCACCTGTTATACCTTGTACAGCATCTGCCTCAGCAGACCTAGAAGTGATATGACATCACTAATATAGGCAGTGTCCCTACTCATTGCCTGTGCTGCATATTCAAAAGGCCTTAGGATCTTTATAAAGCCATCCATTAGTCTCCACTGCTCTGTTGTCAGAAACATAGAAACATACAATGCTCAAACAGGCACTCGATCATATGCAGAGCTGAGTTCCATCTTGTGATGAATTCCAGCTTCAATTGATGCTGAGGCAGTTTGTTCTGTATCTGCAGTTGCCTCAGCTGGTCACAGGCCTATCTGGAATGAGCAAAGTGGGAACAAATACCACTGGCCACAGCCAACATGGACTTATTGGACTTCATTTTTAAAGGGTGAAGAATGACACAAGGCACTTGTGCCAGAAAAGAATGACGCAAGGAGCAAGCTGCCTCAAAACTTGCATCAATTCTGATTTTCTAACTCTGCTAGCATTAAAAGCAGAACTGCCTATGCCAAAGTGGCTTGCATCAGGCTTGCATAAAAAAAATGTGCACTCCATATCGCAACAGGGCTTACATAAAAAAAATGATGCACCATTCCCTTTTTTTGGATTTTCAAAGGTGGAAGCTGTTGACAGTGTGCTGAAGATGCCTGCTGCTGTTAGACTAGCCAGAGCTGGTCTAACTGACACTGAAGCATAAAAAGGTGAGAAAAGATTATGTAGGGGGTTGGTTATAGAGCCAATATTCTCCTGCAGGACTAGTTGGCAGTGTTTTGGGGGGGAGGTAACTTGCCATTGTCTCAGTCATTTTGTCTGCGGTAATTTTTGACCCAACTTGCATCATATTTGCTCCATGTAACATTTTTTGACTCAATTTGATTGTTTTGACTCAACTTGCTTCATTTCATTAACTCAACTTGTGTCATTGTTAAGCTCCTCTTTGTATCACTTTCCCCTTATGCATGCAGTTGTTAACTCAATTTGCTTCATTTTTTTGACTCAGCCCTGCCCCAAGTCACATACTACCTCAGGTACTTGTGTCCAATGTGCACTGGTCCACACGTTCATGTCAGTTGCATGTATGGTGATGCTGATGCTGATTGTTGCAGGGGATAGATTACCATGCATGACATGCCCCATACATTCTGGCACATGTAGAGAAATATGTTCTTGAAGTAATCTACCATTTGAGATGGGCACAAGCCATTAACCTTCTAAATCCAACATTCTTCACAAAAGAGAATACCACTAGATCAATTGCCAGCTTTTCAGTTGTTACGGCATTTAGTTCACATGCAATGGCATGATTGTGTGGGTATTTGGACTGATGCTCAAACATGCAATGCAGCATATGCTGGACCTTTCTTGGTGTTAGACTACCACATAGCTGGACTAGTTGTGGTGACATTGTCGATGGGTAGTATTTGACTCCTGGGAATTCACATGTGCTGCTCTAATGAAAGCAGTGATTTTGGACAGCTTTTTCTGCAATGATGTTACTGTGGTTTGGTGGCTCTGGGTGATGCTGCTCAACCCACCACTGCTGTTATGCCTACCACTATGCAGTCTCACATACTCATCCTCCTCCTCTCTTATTCTTCCTCACTCACCCCTCCCTCCACCTGGGCTATTTCCTTACCTTTTCTGAATGCCTTGGCTAATGATGATAATGAGGAAGAGGGACCTGCTTCCTTCTAATGTTGAATTCAGCAGAATAGCTGCACAGACTTTAGGTGTGCATGTTTTCCACTGCTGCCTAAGCAGCAATCCTTTTTTCTCTACTAACTCAGGCTTGACACAGCTGACAAATAGCTACTGTTTGAACAGCATGGTCCAGGATACAGAAATCCCAAACTAGTAATTTGGTACCCCATGGTTTTAAAAGGGTGGGAATTGGACAGGATAAGAGAGGGTGTGACAATGGGTGCTTTTAAGGATGCTTTCTTAACCTTGACACTGGGTGTCTGACCTATAATGAGCTCATCACTAAGAGAAATAACTGGTGTAGTACTGGGGGGACTTTGTTACTTGAATGAGATCGTGGGCAAACACCAGCCTTTTCAGTTGCACTTCCCCTTCTTTTTCTTTTCAGGCTCCCATAAGAGATTCAAATCATCATTCTCACAGCTGCTGATATCATCCCCCGAGCTCTGTCCTCATCATCATCATCTTCTTCAGGCTCTCTCTCACTCTCACTATTATGAGTTAGACACATTTTTAAATTTAGCCAATTATGACTGCTCATCAATCAGATCTATCTCCTCAGGCTTTGACTCATGCTTTGGCTCCACTCTTTTATTGAGGAATGGGATCAGGCCTAGTGCCATCACCACCAGCAGTCACCTGGACACAAACAATGACCTTTTCCTATGACTGCCTCCTTGACTATTGTGCCTGTGACACAGACTTTGCTACCTCTTGTAGTGCTCCTCTAGTCACTGCCTCCACCAGCCCCACCAGCATGGATGCCACATATGTGGCAGAGAAAAATGTGGCCACACTAATGTCACTGCCACTGCTGCCAGCTACTCCTTTGCTACTATCACCACTCCCACAGCCCATAGAAAACTGCAAATTTAGTTTGTTTAGCTGCAGAAACCTTTGCCCCACAGAACTTCTGCACTTCTTTGCCTTATCCCTGGTACCTCTCTTTTTAGTAAACCATCTTTTCCCAGTCATTTTTTATTTTACATTTTGAAGAAAAATTCAAAGAAAGCCTGCAGTGCAACTTAACTGGCAACAACAGAGAACACCTCCCTCAAGGGATTAAAAGTGCAATCTGAAAAATAAGAAAAACAGAGTTTTCAGAGTTGATTATAGCTAGTACACCTACAAAAATGCATTTTTTTCTTCACGGGGAATGAACACAACACAAAAAGGGTAATTAACAAGTTAGTACAACAAAGTGACAACACTATCACTTTAAGAACTACAGTAAATAATGTGGAGGCACTATAGCGCAGTGGTTTACGGCTCTGAGCTGCAAATCTGGTGACATCCAACAGATCAGACCTGAGTTTGAATCCCACAGCTTCCACTTGCTGACTGTGTCACCCTGAGCAAGTCACTTAACTTCCCTGTGTTCCCAGGTTGCACCTGTAAAACAGCTTTCAGCTTAGTGTGCTAGTCCTGGTTAAACAACTAACAAAAAAAAGAACAATTGACAAAATGTTTCACTTAAACACAACAAACTAAATTACATAAATAAAATGAAAAATGCCAGACTGCATACCAAAATAATGAATGAACAAACAAGAATGAGACAAAAATATGAAAAATCTCCTGCTCACATTCTAGGGAGTAAGTTTCATGTTGTGTCCTACCAGTACAGAGAAAATATTTCATAGAAACATTAACATTGTCAGCAGACAAGGACTGCCAGACCCATCCATTCTGCCTGAAAGCCCTACACTAGTTTGTGGTCTCTGACCCTATCTGGTCAATGGCTTTTCACCCCTTAAGCCAGGATGTCCGCACCATCACACATCCTGGGCCTTATTTTCAAAGGACTAGGGACTTCCCAGGGACTAAGTCACAGGATACAACCCACTAGTGTAGAGAAAAAAATGTTCACTCCAGCAAACATAGTATTTTCAGCCCGTAGTGTGCATGGGCAGCAGGCCCATCTGTGGAAGATGTTTCACCTGATAATATTAAGCATAGCATTCTGGCACAGCTGCACACAGAAAATGTCCAAAAGTTTCTGTAAATTATGGAGCCAGTTGCAAATTGACCCAGTGTACAAAAATACTGCCCATTTGGTAAAAACTGTGGGGCACAAGGGAAACCTTGTGCATGGTTTCTACCTCCTGTGTGTGATTTTTGTCCATTTTTTTAATTTAGCCCCTATTTTCACTCCAAGTGGCAGGCACCACAACTGTGGGGGAATAGTATGCCTGGTAATACCAGGCCTACCATTTCTGTGCAGCTGTGCACAAAAAGCAGGCACAAGCTTAGCTGCCACAAACCATGAAGCTGGTTACAATGTGGCTCCGCGTATGAAATTATCATGCATGAGGAAAAACTTGTGGGTGTGCAAGGGAGGTGTACCTCACATACAGTTTTGGTAACCTGTGCAAGGATTTCAGGGTCTTTGAAAATTCCGTACTTGATCTTTCTAGCCCTGTTTCTTAACTGCTAACCTCCAATCCCGCACAGCAGTGTTTACCTTTAGATAAACCAAAAACCAGTATCTTAAACTAAAACAATAGGCAAAAATAAACAAAACTAATTTTGTAGTACCAGGCACTCTAGAACAAGTTGTGAGTGATTTATTTATTTATATCTAGGATTGCAATACCTTTGTGTCAAAGACTCGTTTACAAAGGTTCCACATCAGAAAGAGACAAAAAACACAACAGAGAACAAAACAGAACAGCAGCAGTTAATGAAGATCAATAACACATGTATGCACAACAAAATATTGACAATCAGGTAACAGTGGCAAGTGCTTTAACTAAACGGGAAAAGGAGGGAGCCAAAGAAAGGAGTTGGAGGGAGGTGCAGTCAGTAGTCAGGCATTGTCAGCAGAGTGCTAATGTAGGGGGAAGGGAGTAAGGTGAAAGAGAAAAGGAAAAGCTGCCAGTGAGTGACATTGTCAACAGTAGAAATAGCATAAGGAAGGGTGAACGAAGGAGAGAAGGGGGGGTGAGCATGGATACAGTGGAGGCATGTGCAGCAAGCAGAGACAGGCTAAGCGTAACAGTCACACTGGCTAAGACAGTCACACTCACACTGGAATTTGGGAGTGAGGGTGGAGGTCAGATTTGGATTCAAAAAGTTAGATTCTGAAGGATTATGAAGGTAATTTTCTTCAGACAAACACAGACAGACTTTTCTCATACTCTTTCTTCAGAAGATTGTACTGAACACAGCCTTTTCATGGTACATGGCTTGTTTCTGTACTGTGTAACTTCCAATCCCATAGTACATTGCAAACTTTGCCTGTGGGCCCCACTTCACCAACAAAGTTTCCAAATTTGCAATTCACAAAGTTATCCATGTACTGTGAAGAGACACTTTTTAAGGCAGATTAACGTCATGAATTGTGGTGCATATTCAAATTAATTCTTAAAGCAAATTTTTCCAGCTTCTCACACCACTAGTGTGTGTTTGTGTGTGTGTGTATCCACATGGGTACATGCCAGTGAGTATGGAGAGTGTGTGTGTGTGTGGGGTGGGGTTGATTTTGTGTGTGTGTGTGCGTGTGTGTGTGGGTGCGCATACAAGGCTGCATGCCAGTCAGTTTGGGAGTGAGAGTGGAGTGAGTGTGGGGGGTGTGTGTACACAGGACTGCATGCCAGTGAATTTGGGAGTGAGGGTGGTGTGTGGGGGAGGTGTGCACACAAGGCTGCAAGCCAGTGAATTTGGGAGTGAGGGTGGAGGTCAGAGTCAACTGGGAAGCTTAGGGAGAGCAATAATGAAATAAAAGAAATGCACTCAAGTTTCACTGATTTTGGAAGATATTTTTAATTACTGACCTTAATCTGTCCTTGAATACTAGTAACTCATTTTATAAACATTTTCATTAAATAAAATTAGTTTCCTGTTGTGACTCTCAGCAAGGGGGATACAACATCTAGTGGCAACAAATTACTGTGCCTCATTTATAAGTATTCTCTTGCTAGCACCTGATCTATGGAGCAGAGTTAGCAGCAGGGTCATGAAGAAGGCACCTGCCCTGTATGGCCATATCACTGTCTTGATTAATTGCATTAGTGATGCAAGAGCCTTGGAAAGAGACGCGAGACCTGAATTAGGCTTCCTCTTAAGAACCGCACAGTGTTGCCTGTCAGCTGTTGTAGGTACTATTTTTTGTTCTTATGATGCTATCCCTGTTGAAATACTCTTCCCCATAACAGATGCACAAGTTTTTTTTTTTTTTGCATTATCGTTTATCCCTTGCAACAAAACATTCATGGAAAAATGTATATTATTTAGCCTTGACATGAAAATACTATATATCAGAACATCTAAAGTATCTAAATGAAAATAATTGCATTGTGTTTCTTACAGGCAGTATAGCACAGTGGTTTAAGGCTCTGAGCTGCAAATCTGGTAACATCCAGCAGACTAAACCTGGGTTTGAATCCCACGGCTTCCACTTGCCTACTGTGTGA
Organism: Neoceratodus forsteri; assembly: GCA_016271365.2. NCBI lineage: Eukaryota > Metazoa > Chordata > Ceratodontiformes > Ceratodontidae > Neoceratodus > Neoceratodus forsteri. The sequence goes on along the minus strand of CM057449.1, from coordinate 1,179,551,976 downwards.
CCCTGAGCAAGTCACTTAACTTCCCTGTGCTCCCAGGTCGCTCCTGTAAAAATGCTTTCAGCTTAGTGTGCTACTCCTGGTTAAACAACTAAATAAATACAGCAATTCATATAAGGGCCATAAAAAGTAAGAATGAGAGCAACAAAAATGTTTCCTTCAACTGTGTTCCCTCAGCATGGGTTCTTTGTTCAAAGATAGTGCAGCAGTATGACCTATTACTTTATTTTTAAAAGATCACTTATGTCAATATGTTCTATCCTGGGACCATATCAGCCACCATCTTACAGCATTTCAGGATGAGGTCAGAATCTTTTTCTTTGCTCAGGCTGCCTGCCAGTTTCTCAACACCTGCCTTGAAAGTGACAGCTCTATGGGTGTCCTCATAAATTACAAATCATGTGCTTCTATCCTGATGGTCTGGGACAGGCACAAAGTTAGAAATGACCCTGTAACTCTAGACCTGTGCATATTGGAAAGGACAGCTGAAAAGAAAATGGAGCTACACATCATCCAGTCAGGGGGCTCTGTTAAGTCTCTCCAGGCTGCCATTAGAGGACCAAGGGATGATTTATATTACTGGCACTGTGCTAACTGACAGTAAAAGGTGGAAATATGGGCACTAAACAGAAGAAAGGCTTCCTGCATGGATTCCTGGTGGTGTAATGTATTGCTTAAGTCTTAAGCCCTAACATAAGTCCCATGCTTCCTTTGGACAAACACAGTTGTAATAGTGAGCTGTCCTGTGTTAACTTTTCTATTTACCATGCAGGGAAGGGGAGGGTTGGTTTAATTTCAGTGATCTGGGATCCAAGATAGTCAATAGGAGGTGGGAGTGGGTGCTTGTAACACTGGTGTTACTGGTGATGCCTTCTTGTAGAATGCCTTCAGAAGGGACAGGAAGAGTAAGGTTAGCCATTGGGTTATGCCAGAAGAGGGATTCAAGGATGAGTAGCCCCTGTGAAAAGAAGGGCAAAGGCACAGAAACACAGAATTACAGAATTTGCTGTCAGATAAAGACTGCTTGGCCCATCTAGTCTGCCCATTTTTCCTTGCCTATAGAATCATTATAGGTCCTACTTGATCTCTGGACCTTTCACTTCCTCTAACATTCCTTTGTGCCTATCCCATGCATTCTTGAACAGCACCACTGTTTTAGTCACCACCACCTCCGCTGGAAGACTGTTCCAGGAAACCACCACTCTTTCTGTGAAGAAATACTTCCATATATCTTTCTTGAATCTACCCGCCTTGAGCTTCTTATCATGCTTCCTTGTCCCTGAGCACCTTTTTTACTGAAAAATACTTACCTGTAATACCTTGTTTACCTCATGAGGTATTTAAAGGTTTCTATTATATCCCTCCCTCTTCCAGGCTGTGCATATTTAGGCCCTTCAGTCAATCCTCATTGAGTTTCTAATGCAGACCCTGCACCGTTTTAGTTGCTCTCCTCTGGACTGTCTCCACGCTGTCTATGCATGTCCTTTCTGAGATGTGGTCTCCAGACCTGGACACAGTACTCTGGGGGGGGGGGGTCTTACAAGTGATCTATAAAGAGGCAACACCACCTCTCTCTTTCTGCTTGTGATATCCCTCCCTATGCACACCAGCATCCCACTTACCTCCCAGCTGTCTTATTGCACTGTCAGGCCACCTTTAGGTCATCCAATATGATCACCCCCAGGTCTCTTTCCTACTTGGTGGTTGTCAATACCACCTCTGCCCCTCCCATTTTGTACTCTGCCCCTGGGTTTCTGTGCCAGAAATGCATTATTTTTCACTTTTTCACATTGAAACTCAGATGCCATACTCTTGAGTACTCCTCAAGTTTTCTAAGGTTGCTGCTCTGGGGATGCTGCCAGCATGGGCTGGCTATGCTTGCTGAGAACCAGGAGCAACTGTATATGCTATAGAAAATTGGAGTATTTCTGTAGCAGGCAAAGAGAGGGTGGGTAAATAGGCAAAATTGGGAACAAATACAAGAACAGTAAAAATACTGCTCTATGATGCCAGTTAGACAACACTTTTGTCGACCGGCATCACAGAGATAGGATTTATGTTGACTGCAAGTTGCTGTCAACATAAATCCCAATTGTCTCCCAGTCCTTGTTTTCATTGGGGGGCTTCGCCCTATGAACCCCCCATGTGGGGGGCTCTTCCCTCTGTACCCCCCATACTATAGATAATCAACTCTGAGTCGGAGTTGATTCAGGCAGGGTGCAGGACTGGAGACAGTGTGCCCTGTGTAAGGCACACAAACACAGTGACCTATCGGTGAACTGTTAATTTTGTCGACAGGTGTGTAGGTTGCTGTGTTGGTGTCACTGACCGTGGCACATACCCAAAAATACATGCAGTACAGACAAATACATATATTTACAATTCAAGGAACAAAACCAGCAGGGATGAGGGTATATTCCAATATGTATAACAATGTCAAGTATCATACCCAGTCAAAATCACATGGTGAAAATTGTCAGTAGGGAATATGGATAGGGGTGTGTAAATCTGAGTATGTTCACATTTGCATCTGTCATTAAATGCACCAAAATCATCTGCACTGTTTGCATACTTTTTGCAAGTTGCAAATTTGATTTTGAAAAACAAAAACAAAAAAAAAAATAGAAAAACTAAGTCCACAATGCGTGGGGAAAAAAATCTGCAAGTAACCAGAAAAAATCTGATTTTTCTGCAAGTTGTGCTACCTGTCTTTGTATGTGTCTATGTGTGTGTGGGGGGAGGGGGTCCAAAAGGGCATATTTGAATGCAAACAATGTGAAACAATTGTAAGTCAGCAATTTGCATTACAAAAATCCACAACTGGCTGTTATACAAACTGTATTTGTCCTACAAGTCACCCTACTGTACTTGCATGAGTGAAAGTGTATGTGTGTGTGTGTGTGTGTGTGTGTGTGTGTGGTGGGGGCATCATGTGTTTGAACACAAACCATATGATCTTTGAATTAAAGTGTGGTCATGGGATTCTGCAGTTGTTCCACAGATGGACTGTTGTGGACAAGGTTAATTGTCAGCTGTTTCTTTTCTGATGATAACCTCCGATTTTTGTTTTCAGAAAGAAAATTTATATTATAATTAGAATGTCAAAGTTTACAAACTGCGAAAAAAAGGCAGAAGTACATGAACGCCCCTATTTCAACACAAGTCTCCTGACCTACACGATCTTCCACTTGTCAGATTATGTGCTTGCCCTGTTTGTGAGGTTAAATTTCATCTCACAGACATCTTCCTATTTCTGCTGCAGAAAACATCTGACAGGCAACAAACTCTAACAAAGTCCTTTGTTAAAATGCCCTTCAATATAACCTGTTTTTTTTTGTTGTTTTTTATAAAGCATATTAGTAGCTATGTAGCAGCCAGCAAGTTTCTTTGTCTTTTAATTATTTTATTCTTTTTATTCTGTCTGTAACTTGGTTTTGCTGAGCTAGTTAAGTGTTGATATTGGCAGTATGTACATAGGCAATCACACCCATTTGTGACATTGCTTTTGTATCTCCATACTTAATTAACAAGTCCATTAATACAGTGACCTGTTTGCTGGTAGGTTGTGGTCCACACCACTAGTAACCATTACAGTATACTGTGAATACATACCTATTAGAGGTGTGCAGTTTGGCTTTTCCATCTCTGATGGGTCAACTCATGATGGGCTGGGCTGGACAAATCAAAAGCAGAGCCAGAACCAGAAATGTAAGATGCAGGAAAATTAAAAGGCACAATCAATTTAAAAATAGAGCTCTGAGACTGCTGCACTCAAAATTCCAGCATGAACCAATAGCTCCATTTTCTACTAACATGAAGTTTATGATCCACCAAATTAATTTGGAGTCACTTAGGATGTGGTTCCCTAAACATATCGACTCAGGTTTGAGTCCCACCACCTGATTATTTGTTGGAGCATACTGACTCCCAGTACTGTCCCAGCTTGCCTTAGAAGGCTGAACATGAGTCCTTTTCTGCTTCAGTGAAATCATTTGTCCAGCTGCCTTAAAGTGGGGGAAGTGTGTTGGTTGCACAGAACTGGGCTCACATTACATTAGGATTCCATCATCCTAAAAAATCTGAAAACAACACCAAATGCAGTTGCAGTGTTTATAATAAGCAATACATTAAAAGAAATAAACCATACTCAATGCAAAAATAATATATGACAAAACAAAATAACAAAAATAAATGAAATGAAAACATAATCTGGGCCACATACATAAAACATTCACACGACATTAATGCTACTATACTTGGTGTTTTTGGAAGACAGATTTGAAGCTGTAAGTAGTGAGCAATAGTAAACAAAGAAACATAAAATCATTGGCAGGTAAGGATCTTTTGGCCCACATAGTCTTCCCAGTTTTCCCTGCCTACTGTGCTACTGCAGACCCTACTAGATGTTCAGTCCTCTTCTCCCCTTGCCTTACTGTCAAGGCTCCCTTGTATCTGTCCCATGCATGCTTGAATCCTGTTACTATGTTGGCACTCACCACCTCCACTGGAAGGCTGTTCCAGGCATCCACCACCCTCTCTGCGAAGAAGTATTTCCTCACATTTCCACTGAGTCTCCCCCCTCCAACTTCATAGTGTGACCACTTGTCCTCAAGCTTCTTTTTCTATGGAAAATGTTACCTTCCTGTACCTTATTAATACCTGTTAAGTATTTGAATGTTTCTATCATATCCCCCTTTCCCGCCTCTCCTCCAGAGAGTACATATTCGATTCCTTGAGTCGCTCCTTGTAGGGCTTTTGATACAGGCCCTGCACCATTTTGGTAGCCCTCTTTTGTACCGCCTCTACCTTGTCAATGTCCTTCCAGAGATGGGGCATCCAGAACTGGACACAGTACTCGAGGTGGGATCTTACCAGTGATCTCTACAAGGGTAATATTACTTCCTTCTTCATATTGGTTATATCCACCCCTATTCACCTGAGCATCCTGCTAGCCTTCCCCACTGCATTATCATACTGCTTGGCTACCTTCAGGTCATCAGAAATGATTACCCTCAGGTCCCTTTCCAGTTTGGTGGTTGCCAGTATTTCCCCTCCCATCTGATACATAGGTCCAGGGTTTCTGTGCCCCAATTGCATGATTTTGCACTTTTTTGTATTGAAACCCAGCTGCTATACCCTTGACCATTCTTCCAACTTTTTCAAATTATCCTCATTTTTACACCCTCCCAGTGTGTATACTCTGTTACAGATTTTCCTGTCATCCACAAACAGGCATACTTTCCATTCTAGCCCTTGCGCAATGTTGTTAATAAAGACATTGAAGAGGACCAGGCCTAGTACTGAGCCCAGTGGCACCTTGCTGGTCATCTTGCCTTCTCCAGAGTGGACACCATTCACCACTGCCACCCTCTGACTCCTGTAGTTTCACCAACATCTTACCCAGTTTATAACATTTTGACCCACTCCCAGACAGGTCAGCTTGTTCACCAGTCTTCTATGTGGAACGGTGTTGAAGGTCTTACTGAAATCCAGGTAGACCACATCTACAGCTTTTCCTTGATCCACTACCCTGGTCACCCAGTAGAAGAACTTGATCAGGTTTGTCAGGCAAGTCCTCCCCCCTGTGAAACCATGTTGCCTTGGCTCTTGTAATTCAATGGTTACAAGGTATTCTACTGTCCTTTTCAAAAGTAATGTTTCCATTACTTTGCCAACTACTGATGTCAGGCTTACAGGTCTGTAATTTCCTGTCTCCTCCCTGTTCCCACTTTTGTGAAGTGGGACCACATCTTCCCTCCTCCAGTACCTTGGAACCTCCCCTGTTTTTAATGATAAGTTGAACAGAGTTGTCAGAGGTGCAGCCAGCACATCTTTGTGATCCCTCAGTATCCTGGGGTGTACCCCATCAGGTCCCATTGCCTTGTGTACTTTTAATTGTGCTAGTACCTTGAGGATTTTCTCCTCTGTAAAATAGTTGATTTCTCCACACCAAGAAATAGGATAGCCCAATTGTGCTGAAACTTATTTACAAGGCAGTCCAATCATTCATACACACAGTTTCATTAATACATAAAGTAGGATAAAAGCACAACAATACATATTTCAGCTTCATACTTTACGAAGCTATACTACGTAATAGTATTTAGCAATTTTATAAGTAAATTGGCAATAATTAGCAACCTTCAAGCTTTTTCACAGTATCACCAATTATGTAGCAATCTCATACTGGAAAATAGCAGCGCAAATACGTGTATAGATTAATCAAGCATCCTAATTATTATGGGAGGGCTAGCCTGTGGTTCAATGTGGGGAATAGCTCCTCCCACAACCTCTACTTAATCCCTACACTAATGCACCTCCCTTGCTTAGGGAGTGTTTTTTTTATTTTTTTTACTTTGGGACACCTTGCCCCATTTATACCCCCTGTACTACCTCAGTGATCCACTCCTTCGGGCATTGCTCATGTCCCTCTGAGGTCCTGCTACCACTGAGTCTGTCCCCTAGAGTGCCCAGTCACTCCTTACCTCCTCCTCCTATTTGTGGAGCACCTGCACAGCAGAGATCTGCCCGTGGGTTCTGGACCTGGATGGCTGTTTGGAGCAGCTGTCATCAAGGCTCACTAAGGCTTTTTCCGCTTTTCTGTGGTTCCCAGACCCCCCAGGACACCGGCGTGAGGACGTACATCCAGAGAGGCTATGTGCTGACGCACACCTTTTCCCAAGTGTCTGACAGCATCCCCCCTCCTCAACTCCAGTGAACAGAGCCGCCAGAACCTTGGAGAGCCGGTGCTTCCACCGGCTCTCTCGGAATGCGGGTGCACAAGGCACCTCTGGTAACTCTCCTGAGAGGGAGGAGAGCATCCGTTGGGATGCTCAATCCTCCCTCCCCCTGCTGACCCACGCTGACCTGAGTCCGTTCCTGAACCCGGGTCACCGATGCAGCATGAGATGTGGCGTCCAGCACCTCAACCCTCAGCTCCACTGGGCCGGTAATCTTAGGGAGTGTTTTTTTGTCCCTGGCCTCAATGCATGGCTTATGTGGCTGTGCTGTTCCCACATCCTGCTGCTCTGTCTGTTTTCCCCTGCCCTGTGTCCCCTTTTCTCCACGGTTTGCTTTTTCTGTTTTGGTTTGTGTTTTCTCACCTGTCGCCTGGGGCCTTGGCTTGTTTCCTTTCTCGGCAGCTTGTTCCACCTTCCTCCTCCATTCGTCTCCCTCCGCTGCTGGTCCTGGGATTTCCCCCTTGTGCATTTCTTTCTGGGCTTTCCACCCCCCCCACCACTAACACTCCGAGCATCTCCAGTTCCTTCTCAGATCTTGGGATTTCTCTGTTTCTCCTCCCAACGCATGCCCACATCCTGTCAGTACATGGCGAGCATCCAATTCTCCTCCTCGACTTTCCTGCCCGATGCTCACTGTCTTGCTGCAAGCACCTGATTTGGAGTTCTTACATGCTGCTTTACCAGTAAGTACTGTACCTCATCACCTGCATTTTGTTCCATGCCATCCAACCAATACCTACATGTCTGCACTGAACTGAACTCTATAGAGTGCTACTTTACCACATACTGTCTGCAGCCTATCCTTTGACTTGTCATTCTCGCTCAGCTCATAGCAGCTGCATTAGGCTGCAGATCCAGGACCCACCAGCATGCCTCTCTTTGGTACTTCCTCTCTCCTTCCCTGGTTGAGGGATCGGTTCCATGCTTACTTGGGGGTCATTCCTAACATTTGCCGACTCTGCAAGATACCTCATTTGGCATACCAGCTCTGGAGCAATTGGCTCTTTGAAACCTTTCTTATTTATTTTGCAGACCCCTGGCAGACACCTTGCCAGTTACTTGTCGACTCAATTCTTCTGACCCTATCTAGGCTCATTGCTGCATCCCATACCAGACTGCTCAGTTGGTGATTGAACCTTACACTCAGTCAGCTGTATGGCTGCACTGTCAGTTCATCATTTAACCTGACGATGTACCATTCCTCCATGTGGATTTCACTTTCCTGCTCCAGTAACCTCTTCGATGCCACTGTTTCATGTCATGCCTGTTGTTTTCAGCCTGCATTCTCTGTCATCTCCTTCCTTTGCCTGGAAGAGTTTCTCCATGTAATTCAGGGGTGCTGGTGCTGAGTGAGGAGGAAGGTGTTCTTGTATGTGAGGTTCCAAGCATGACTCGGATTGCACCATGGGATGCATTCTTTTGGGAAGCAGTGTATAGTCCCTGATGCCTGCTGTATTTTGTTCCTGACTTCCTTTCTCCCTTGGTTGGCTGCTGCGGTACCAATTATTTTCCAGGAACAGTAGCGCTACCTGACTCAGGACATTGGGTGGGGGGAGGTGCTCCCATCCTGTCTATACCTAGTCATCCTGGCCTACCCGCTAATGCTGCCTACATCCTCAGTTGCCTGCCCCCATACTTCTGTCCTCTGGTTCCTGCTTCAATTGTCAGTGGGGCAGTCCTTCCCTTACATCATTCCTGCTTACAGGGCCGGACCTTCCCTACAGCAATCCTGTTTCTGTGCTTACCATTCCATCAAGCTATGTATGTCTTACCATACCTGCATACTATTCATCATGCTATCCCATTTCAGTTCCCTAATCTAATCTCTTCCTATAGCAGCATTCTGCACTTTCAGTCAGCCCATACCAGCAGTACTCCAGACTCCGTCCCTAACTCGCACCTTCTGAGGTGCTGAGCAAAGGTAGGCTTCCCCTGTCTACCGGGGATGGGATTCCATTACATTATCTGCCTTCTACTACTTACCAATCTGACATCCACCATCACTATCTCTGCTGAACAGCATTGAGTGAAGGTTAGCTCATTCTGACTACCAGGGATGGGAGCCATGTCTATGATCCACTGCTCATACCATGACTTCTCTACCTCATATCAGTGCCGCTTCCCTTTGGGAACGGAACTTTTCTCCTCACCTGCCTCATCATTCTGCCTATGTCTCCATATCTCAAGTCACAGTCATCCCGCCTCAGCCATCACCAATGAGTGCCTGGATTGCTAGTCTACTGCATTAACTCATGCATTCTCAGCCTGATACCTGGATGCTGCTTCCCTTTAAGAACTTGACTTTGCCCCACTTGCCTTCTCCATCCTACCTGCTCAACAGCTTCTATTCACAATCCTATCCTGCTGCCTTCCATGGATTGGATCCTGAATCCGTATTCGACTGGTACCACCATCTGCATCCTATACCTAGACCAGGTTGTCACTTCCCTCCAGGAATGGAACTTCTTCAACCATGTCCTCTCTTCATCCTACCTCCTACCTGTCAATGTCAGTGGCTCAGCAGGTAGCACGCTCGCCTCTGAGGTCAGGAGATCAGAAGGCTGTGGTTTCTATCCCCACACCAGGGGCTTGGGTTAATATCCCAATACTGACACTGTAGTGCAGCGTGAGGGGGTACTGCATTCTTGAGGTGCCGTCTTTCAGATGAGATGTTAAACCAAGGTCCTATCTGCCTGTTCTGGTGGTAGTTCAGGTGGATGTTAAAGATCCCATGGCATTTCTCGAAAAAGAGTAGAGGAATTTCCCCAGTGCCCTGGCCAAAAATCTCCCCCCAGTCAATAAAACATACCACCAGCAGCTTCGGGTCGTGCCTGAAAATAGGCAGAATTTGTTTGGTGCACTTACGCGGTCAACAAAAATTAAATAAATAAAAATAAAATATCTGCATCTAGTCATGATCATCGTGCCTCGACCGTCAGGGAAGGATGTCTATTTTTGCATTCCACTGCTTCGCACGTTTCCATTCACAACCTGTTATAGGATACCACAACCCTTCTGGAACTGGACATCTTCCTCCTCTTATTCTTCATTATTCCTTGCTTGTAGCTTCCCTCAGGTCTTATCCCACTGACTTCCTTCATCAGGAGCCTCAACTCACATTGCTGTTTCCACTTACTGCATCCTCTACTGTTACAGGTTGCTGCTTCCCTTCGGGAACTGGACCATCACACTCCACCTGCCTTCCACCTTTGGCTCTGATCTGTCGACATCGATTGTACATCATCTCATCAACATCAAGGAATTGTAGCCTGTTTTTGGAACCACTGGGTCATCATATCCTCTGCCTCTTGCCCGGTTGCCACTCAAGCCTGGAAAGGACTTCCATTACTGCTTGCCTTCATCCTCATACTCTGCAGAGGTATTGAGACTAGTTCTCTCTCTCTCCTCATTTACCATGCTCGAAAGCTCGTTTCACAATCAACTGTTTCAACCTTACTTGCTCTCCACTACACTGTTGCTTGCTGCTCCCTCCTGGACTTAAGCATGTCTCTAATGTGTCTTCACCCTCTACCATTACCTGAGCATCATGCTCATTATCTCACCTCACCCACTTTGTTTAGGAACCTGTGTCTGCACCTGCTGGCCCTCCTTATGCCATTTCCATAGCCTACCTGCTTACCACTTCCTCCAGACTCAGGGACCCTTTACCTGACTAACTTTTGGCCTCTCTCGCCACTCACCATCCCGCCTCATTCATGGACCATCATACTTCCCTTTGGCCTACTATCTCTCATGATTTGGATCTTGCCAGCTGGTCCAGTATCTATCTTGATCCAGTCCGACTACCTCTGGGACTTCCTTGCTGCAGGTCACCTGTCCAGTTGATGTCTGAGTTTAGTTTCTCCGTCATATGTGGGAACTTTATCTTTCTTCACTCCAGCACCTTCCATCCCTTCACTGGTTGATTGAGGCCTTCGGCAGATGTCAGACCTATGTACCTCAACCCTGTTGCTCTTAGTACTTCACTTCGCTCATCGGCCTTCCATGGATCATCTTCTAGTGACTGCTACAGCCTTCCTGAATTATGCTGCCGTTCACTGAGGAGCCGATCTTGTCCTATTCCTTCCTGCACAGTATGTCATCCTGCTCCTTTCAACTCGACATCTTCCTGGATCAGTCCTTTAGTCCATCTGGATTCACTCCGGAATTTCCCTCCATCTTCAGATGGCTACCCGTTCATCTCTGCCTTGCGGGCTTGGGGCTTCATCCTGTCTGCTGTGGCTGTATTGGACATCCTGCCATATTTCCTAGCCAGTATTCCTACTCAAACAACTACTACCTTCATTTATCCATTGCATACTCCTACACTGGCCATCCTTACAGCTCCCATTCACTACTCAATGAATCACTGTTCATTCACTTGGTTAATTTAAAGTTTTCCATACTACCCCATCATCTCTCCTCAGTCATTCCAGGCTGTCATTTGACTGGACACCAGAATCATTCCCATCTCCCTTCATTGGATACTCACTACAAACATTGCCCATTTAGTCTCAGTCGACTTTTCCGTCTACAACACCTCTCAAGCTATCATCTTGCATGGAAAGGATATAACTTCTTCTGTTATGCTCCAAATTACTCTCTATCATCAGTCTTCCAGACCCTGGAACTCGCAAGATTCTGCATGGCACCTCAGACATTACCTAGTTTCATTCCTCAGTTTTCCACAATCACCGAAATTGATGCCCACGTTACTGGATTCGTGCTTCCTCAACAGACTTGCTTACCCTAAGATCTTCCAGCTGCCTTCCAGGATATTCATCATTGAATCTCCACCGCCTAGCTGCTTACTAATGCCACACCATCCAAACCATCTTTTTTTGGCTCATGGACATCACAGTTCCTCATACAATCATCCACACTTCTTTATCTAATACCTGCAGTCGAGTCAACTGCCCTTTTAGCGAACCCTCCAGCATCACCTTCACAAACTATCCACATTAATCTCTTCAATAAAGACTATAATTGAGAACAGGCTCTTTTCAATTTTCATCCAGAAATCATAACTGCTAAAGCAAATTCACTTACCCAGTCTTGCCTCCCAACCGATCTTAATCAGCCAGAGCATTAAAATCCTCTGGCATTCCATATTACTCAACCTCACTTCCAAATTAGCATACGGACTCTTCCATATATCCACCTCCAAGCATCCCTCAAGTATTTTGGCATCGGATTACCTGTAACCCTAACCAACTATAAGCCCCCACAGTGCATCTCATGGACAATCATACCAAAGAAATACCCGTATTTACTTCAGCCAGCATAGCAGCAGGGCATATTCAACTACATTTACACCATCATGCCCAACTAAGCCATTCAATTCCTTATACCAAACTGCCAATTATTCTCTATATACATTTGGTTACCATCTGGACTGCATCTGCAAATCTTTCTTTGTTTGTCTACTGATCACTCATGGCAGTTCTCCTATTAAGCACCCAAAGACTCCCCTCTACTCAGTGTCTACCATGGATACTTACTTAGCCACTCATCGCTCACTACTAATTTCTTTGTCTCCAGAATTTACCTCGACAGTCAAACCTTACACAAGTCGGGTCATTCACCTATGGCTTCACAAATCATCGTGATTCCCACCATTCACTGTCTCTTGCCATATAGATCAAATCATGCTCTTTTGCTCTTATGCTCACGCAATCCCTTTGACAAGCACACTTCATCACCTCAGAATTCTGGACTTCATTTGCCTTTCTTCAACTGGATCCACTTCTGCGTGAGGATTCTACCACTACTTCAGAAATGACCTGCTCTTCAACATCGGGATCATCACTTCACCTACATTGTCCTTGGATGAAGGATGGACCATCAACTCTCAAGGAACTCACCTTCCTCAAAATAACCATGATTGCTAGAACCTAGGTCCTTCTCCTTTTAGTATGCCCGGAGGATGGGCAGACCACTGGCCATGGGTCCTCAGAGGTTTCCTCCACCTGGGGGTTTCCTCCTGAGTGCCAGAGGGTCACACTCTATGAGATGGAGGAGGTATTTTTGGGGCCTTCTATTCCTACCAATTCCTACCTACATACCTACTACTCAAGGGTGGGAACAGAGTTAAGCCACAAAAAGTACTACAAGTTACACAAGCACTATATACCCCATTGCTATTCCGCAAACATTGCATGGGAACGCAAGCCCGTGGTTCAATGAGGGGACTAGCTCCTCCCACAAAAACTCTACTTAATCCCTACACTAATGCACCTCCCTTGCTTAGGGAGTGTTTTTTTGTCCACCACCTTCCCCTGCACTCTTCTCACTTTTGTTCCTGGGTGAGAATAGAGTTAAGCCACAAAAAGTCCTACAAGTTACACAAGCACTATATACCCTACTGGTATTCCACAAACATTGAATCTATTGAAATGCAACTGCTTTTTGGTAAGGAGGCATTGTCAATAAATGAAGTCTTTTGGGGGTGCCAGAAGATAGTACCTTTCAAAGGGGTTCTCAAATGTTTTGGCAGTCTGTTCCAAGACTTCAAGCCCTGGCAGAAAAAGGAGAAATTGCCCAGGGGTTAAATTGGAAATGTTTAGTTGGGGGAACTTGTATATCTACATTTCTGGGTAGTCAATTTGTCATTTCTAAGTGGTGAAACTCTCCTAAGGTAGTCAATGGAGAAAGATGACAGAGGTTATGGAACATCATACAGTTTTTTAAGAGTTGCTGGAACTGATCTCCTGTAGGCTCCTGCCCAGTTTAACCCTGGAACTGCCATCTTTTGGGATCTGGAATTTTAAATTTGTATTCCTGCAGCCTGTAGGCTATTTTTTGGGATCCTTCCTGCACTAGGTCCAATACATAATTTGGAATTTTTGGGGATGGCAGTTATGCATCAAGTGCAGTATATATACATTTCCACATTGTTACAGATACATCCAACCCAAGGTTCCGTATAGTGAACAATAGTGGATTTCGGGGATCCAGAATGAACTGAGAACATTTACTGTACAACTCATCCAACTTAGCCAGTTTTTTTCTTACATTAAGTTCCCATAATTGTGAGTGGGAGGGGGGCACATGATGCAGCTGAGCTAGAAGCAGCTTGGCTGGAGGAGCTGTACTTGTAGGCATTCTATCTGAATCCATCCCCACTTCAAATTCAAATCCCTCCATTGAGGACTATGAGCTATCAACCTGCTATTCTAGAAGTGAGGAAACTGGAGCCGGAGTCTTTGCCAGAATCAACTATGCCTAAGAAGCCTAGAACCAACAATGTGTCTGCTAGCTCTACCCCTTCAGCAGCCAAGATGCCGACCATACATCCTGGCACAGAATCCTCAAATATCGGTAAGGATCTTGCAGATTTTCAAAAGTTTATTGCCAATATTATGGTGCAGCTGTCAAAAATGACCTTTGCTTTAGATCCTATGAAGGGAGCAGTTGACAGCCTCGGAGCCCATATTACAGAGGCGGAAGAACGGGTGGGTAGGCTATAGGATTGGGCCCACCCGGTGGTGCAGCAAGTTACATATCTTGAAAAGGAGTTACAGCTCTTGTGGAACAAAATGGATGCTCAAGAGACTAGAAGCTAGTGAAACAATTTGCACATACTGAGTTTTCCAGAAAAGTTGAAGATGCGAATATAATTGGATTTCTACAGGACATGTTTCCTTGGCTTTAGCTCAGTATTGGGACTGGCCTATGGGGGACCGGGCTTTATGGCTCCTGGCTCAGTGCCCACTGTTTCAAACGTTTGTCCCCGCCCTGTAGTCTTCCAACTTCTGAGGTATCAGGACAGGAAAAACATTTTTCTTAAAGCTTGACAGCAAAAGGACTTGCTGTGGCAAGGCAGTAAGAACTCAGTACAGCTGTTCTACCCATGAAGGGTAATTGAGTGTCGCAAATCATTTGATTGGGTGAGAGACCTGACAAGGGAGCATGGTCTAAAATGTGTGCTGGCCTCACCGGCGGTACTTAGAGTAATGGTGGGCAATGCTATGGAATCTTTCCAAAACCCTGCTAATGCATGTGAACTTTTCTTAACGTACAGGGCATCCAGGAGCCCATCTATTTCTAAAACTGGGGATACAGGAACTCCACCTTTACAACATAGATCACTCACCAATTGAGGTCACACTGCTAATACTGGGACAGGGAGAAGGAATTCTCATTCCCTGCTGAGGACTGAAGAAGCTCCAGAATGTATGAAACGCTTGGTGGAGAAACAGAGCTGAGAGACTAGTTTTGGCATTTGGTGTGTTTTTTCTGTTTGACACATTTCCATGGGACTGAGTGCTGAAGGACTGGTAAACTTACATTTGTGTCCCTTTATATAGTTCAAAGAACAAGTACTGCCTCAGAAAAGTGTTGTTTATTGTATCTGTCAGCATAGGATAAATGTCCCCCCTCTGGTTTATTATATAGCCTTCCCTTTCTATCTAGAAATATTGTGTTCCATTATGGATAGTAATAGCTGGACGGTTTTAACTTTCTTCCGGCTCAGTTGTATAATGTACGAGTTCAGGTTTAATGTTGGTGGGCCTGACTGGTCTAAGGGGGGAGGGGGTTGCCGGGTGTATTGGGTTATGATGAATACTCTGCTGGCAGACTTAGGCAGAGTTTTGTGCCTCCATAGCTAGTGAGTCTTCTTTTATGCTGTAAATTTTGTCAGACAGGATTGTCAACTGCTGCACTAGTCAACTTTTGACACATTAATGGAGGCATGATAACTATGGGCGAATATTAGCAGGGTATGAATATTGCTGTTCATCTTGCAGCTCCTTTTTGTTTAATAGTGCAGCTGTTTTATACTAATTTGTTTTATCTTATGAGTGGCAGATTAGCACAGGCTGCAGGCTGTGAGCTGTGTAGTGGTGCCATGAGGAGGTAATGGTTGCACTCACAAGGAGACCAGAACCAGTAATGGTAATTACAAAGCTTTAATTCAGCTCCACTTCTGTTTGAAGTTTGTAGATGAATTCAGCAAATACAAAACTAGGGCGGATCCCTTCAGCACGGCTCGACTCTTGTGAGTCTTCCAAGGGGGTGAGACTGATAAGAATAATGCCACTCTTTAAACGGCAAAAACAATTAATTATTCATGAGCATAGTACACAATTCATTGATGCACATAAATGTCACAACACTTCAATGTACTTTAAATTATATATTGAATTCCAGTAAAAATGCAGAATTCAATAATTCCTTAATTCCTGGATTACTGCTCTGGATGCAACTAAACATATCTTTATAAATGCTTTATACATAATAGCGTGATTTAGGCTGCAAACAAAACCAGCAAAGAGTTAGAAAAAAGAAAAGAAAGAAAGAAAAGAAAAGAAAAGAAAGGAAGAAAGTAAATCGGTCAGAGCCTGGACTGTACTTATAGTGCTCTCACAGCTTCCACAGTCAGGACTCCTTGCAGTTAAACACTAGGTAGGTTGGAGATTCAGTAACAGTCCAGGAAAAGACCCAAAGTGTTGTTTGGATACCTAGAACCAGAGAAAGAAAGAGAAAGTTACTCCATTCATAAAGGTTTACAGTTCAAAGATTCAAAATACAAGCAAACAGTGACTTTTCATTATTTTTTCTGCAAAAAGGGTTTAATGTCCCATTTATCATTAAGGCCTGTGGGTTTCACACTATCCAGCTTAAATATCCATTTACATTCCTCTTGAAGAAGGATGGTAGCTCTGTCTTCAGCTAATCTGGGGGAAGGAACCCATTCTATACCCATGAACCTAAGCTCATCTAGAGATGAATTGTGATGTAATGTGAAATGCACCCCTACTATGTACTTTTGTTTAATTTACAGTGGTTAGACACTCCCTTTGTGGTTTTGCACTGGCCACATGATGATTCATGGTGGCACATTTTCAGATCTGTACCATGAGGAGGTAACTGGCTATGTAATGGGTGTCACCAAATTCTAGATGGGTTGTATTAGATGTTGCTGAGAATGCTATAAGAGCCAGCTACCACCTCAGGTGTGTATTTTTCTTATTGTTTGCTGCTTTACTAACTTGGCATTGGATAGTTTTTGGTTTTTTTTCCATTTAAACTTTATTGATTTTCAGCAGAGAAAAGGCCAACCAAGGACATACAGTAAGAATGTATACATCACAGTAATAAATGTCCAATCTCATATCAATTGAAATTTACTCTGCAAATACCCCCCTACCCTAAATACTACTAACTATCAGAAAACAGGAAAACAACAAAACTCAAAACACACACATCCCACCCAATACTCTATCCCTCCCAATCCATCAAAAGGGCCCCCCTCCCCCCTCGAGGCACACGCAATAAGTGTAATAATACCCGGGTAGAGTCAAGGTCTAACTAGAATAGCAAACATCGAATAGTCCTCAGATCCTGTCAAAAAGATGTGACTGATTATGGATAATAGCTATCATTCTCTCCATTCTTAAGAAGGCCAGGAGCTCATTTAACCATTCATTGTAAGAAGGACAAAACTTGTCCTTCCAATGCCGAAGCACAAGCTTTTTGACTGTGACAGCGATTAAAGCCATATAAAATTTCCTGTTTCTAACAGGAAAAGCAGTCATTTCACCCAATACGCAGACCTCCGGTCTAAACATATCCTCTAAACCTAGAAGCGGATTCAGGTTATTTTGGATTTCAGTCCATAAGGGGGCTATCAAAGGGCAATTCCAAAAAATATGCTAAAGGTCTCCTGAATCCGCTTCACATCTATAACATTTGGGGTCATTCAGTAAACCCAAATCTTTCAATTTCTGGGGTGAATAGTAAATGTTATGCACAACCTTAAATTGTATAAGCCTTTAATTGGTCATGCTTAAGATATTTATGACATGCTGTCCAAATTCACGTCCAGTCTAAGGGAATATCTGGAAACACATCAGTCCAATAAGTGCATGGGGCAAGATTTGTCGGATAAGCCCAATGAAACAAGACTAAATCAATTTTAGAGATTGCCTGAAGCATCAATCAATGGGCTTATA
This sequence comes from Neoceratodus forsteri, assembly GCA_016271365.2. Classification (NCBI taxonomy): domain Eukaryota; kingdom Metazoa; phylum Chordata; order Ceratodontiformes; family Ceratodontidae; genus Neoceratodus; species Neoceratodus forsteri. The sequence goes on along the minus strand of CM057449.1, from coordinate 1,179,534,281 downwards.
TTCTCCAAAATCCAATAGAGGCGTTTGTTCCACTCTCCTACCCACTTTCCATAGCAAAACATGCCTGAGCTGCAATACTTTAAAGATATCCTTATTAACAAGTCTGAGCCTTTCTATTATTGCCTGGGCGGGATTATGCTTCCGTTTTCATCAAGGAAGTCCCCAAGAAGCAGTCCCTAACATTTCCAACCAACCTGGTTCAACAACCCTATTGCCAATCTGAAATCGTGGATTACCCCAAATCGCTGCCCCTATCCTCAAGATAATTATATTTAATGAATCCACAAAGCTGACCATGAGACCTGACTGCAACTCCATTGGAGATTTTTCAAAGCTAAGGGGACGCTTTAGGAGATAGAAAAAAAAGGGCAAAGGGTTGATCCCATGGCTGCTAATTAATGCCTTTTAAGTTTTACCCATAAAGGGACATAATCAAGTGAGTTAGCCATGTTATCAAACAACTCCCATCTACCATATTTACTCGACTGAGCAGCCCAAAAATACAAACCAAAATGGGGTAATCTTAGGCCGCCAACTAGTTTGGGGCAGCTAATTGTAGTAGGCCATCCTGGATTCTCTTATGCCTCCAGACAAAATTCGCAATTATAGTGTGAAGATTCTTAAAGCAGGATAGCGGAAGAAAGATATCTAATCTGCTTAAAGGGTAGAAAAGCCTGGGAAATATATTCATTTTAACTACGCTAATCCTTCCCCATAAGGATAAAGGGAATTGAGTTCATCTCTTAAGATCGAGCTCTATGGTGTGAACCAGGGAATCTAAATTCAATTGACTCATATGTGCCATATTTTGGGTTAATACCAGACCCAAGTATTTAAGTGAATCCGAGCTCCATTTCAGTCCAAATTCTGTTATCTCCCTTTTAAATACCCTAGTGTTAAGAGGATAAACCACCGTTTTGTCTAAATTTAATTTATAATTAGAAACCTGACTGAATTGTTTAACAAATCCAACAGTTTGGGAATAGATCTAGCAGCCTCGACACATATATCAAAAGGTCATCTGCATAAGCAGTAACCTTAATAGGGAATCCCAATATCTTAATGGGTTCTATCTCCTGCTCGTAGAGTATTCTCCGTATCAAGGGTTCCAAATACAAATTAAATAACAATGGGGATAAAGGACATCCCTGCCTTGTACCCACATGTAATGGAAAGGAGTTGGAGATCACTCCATTACAACTAATTCTAGCTGATGGGTTGGAGTAAAGGGCTCTCAGCCACTCTAAAAATTTTTCAGGGAATCCAAAATTTCACATGGTTTCAAATAGGAAATTCCAATAGACCCTATCAAAGGCTTTCTCGGCATCCAAGGAGACCAATGCCATTGGGAGATTGGTCTCTTCGGAAGCCGAGAAAACATGGGCCAATGTTCTGAAATGGTCAATCGAAGATCTGCCCTTCATAAAACCTACCTGCTCACTCCCTATTAATTTGGGCAGTACCTTATTTATACGATCCACCAATAATTTGGCCAACATTTTCAGATCACAATTTAACAGAGAAATGGGTCTATAACTAGCCAGGTCTGTGGTGGGCCTATTAGGTTTGGGAAGTAAGACAATAAAGGCTTCAAAAAAGGATTTCTCAGTCTCCTTCACACATACATGTCGAAACAACCTGAGAAGGTGAGGAGCTAGCAAGGAAGAAAATGTTTTATAAAATTGGACGTAAACCCATCCGGGCCAGGGTTTTATCTAGGGACAAATTCTTGATGGCAGATTCAATCTCTGCTAAAAGTAATATCTGCTGTAAGGAGTTTTGCTCCACTTCAATAAGGACAGGCAGATCCAGATCTTTAAAAAATGCGGTAATATGACACCCCAAAGGTGATGTTGCCAACTCCTTGTACAAATTCCCGAAGTATTGACAGAAAAGTTGGGCGATTTCATCTGAGGACGTTTTAACACAACCCTCCTGCCTGGAAACAATTCCCTCAATTAGCCTAGAGGATTCCAATTGCGACAAACGCCTAGCTAATAATTTCCCAGGCTTTTCACCCTGATCAATGTAATTGGCTTTCGTCTTAACTAAAGCCAGTTCTGCCTGCTCCCCAAGCAACCTAAGATATGCATCTCTGGTCTTAATTAACTCCTCTTTGTTATCCCTGGTAGGATGATTGACACATTCAATCTCTAATACCCTAATGCGTGCCAATAAATCCACCATGGTTTTCTTCTTTTCCCTTTTGCTACTCACAACCAGGCTAATCAAGACCCCCCTTAGGTAGGCCTTAAATGCCCCCCAAAAAATATCTGGACGAGTCTCCTTATTCAAATTGTTCAGTGTGAATTCCTCAATCTGTTCTGCTATAAGCTTAACCACTCTAGGTGCCCTAAGGATTTGGTTATTAAATTTCCATCTATTTCCTTTTCTTGTAATAGATGCAAGGGAAATAGTTACCGTTAAGGCTGCATGATCCGAAATAGGACCGGGTATAATTTTGAGTTAAGAACTCTCTAAGGAGAGGCCGGAGAGAAAGAAATAGTCAGGACGGGATGAGGTCCCATGGGCAGAAGAGGTAAAGTAAATTCCTAGAATCCGGGTGAAGGACTGCCAGATATCTGCCAGTCCAAGCTGATCGAGCAGATCAGTCATTGCCTAATCGCAGGAGTTAAGCAGAGCTGAGATTTACCAGATCTGTCCATCAAGGGATCCAAAGTCAGATTGAAGTCACCGCCAAAACCATCGGAAGGTGAGTGAAAGGCAGCAACACCTTTAGTAAACCCACTAAAAATCCTGGTATCCGCATTGGGACCATTTATGGATCCCAATAGTATTTCGTATTTTGTAACTTCCTCTGGCTAGTACATATCTGCCCTCTGGATCCTGAATCACCTGTAGAGGTTTAAATGACAAAGATCTATGTAACAACAACATGACCCCGGCTCTGCATATTACCCTGGGAGGCAAAACCTGACCTATTTGTAACCTCCTCATAGCATTTGCTTCCGATAGCAGTAGATGTGTTTCTGTAGAAACACAACTTCGGCCTTAATAAGTTCCATATGTTTAAGAATTCTGTATTGTTTGTCTTTAAGCTGAGCCCTTTAACATTCCAAGTGAAAACTTAGTTTGTGTCAATGTTTCCATGTCGACTTCAGGGTGTAATATGAATGCAACTCCTTGCTGACACCGATTTCAGATAGGATCTTTGAACAACTACCATAAACCCTTTTGTGTAGTGCCTCTAATAAAATAAAACCCACCCACCCCCAATAATACCATACCCCAAAATGAAGTATCCCAACAATCAACATAACCTCCTCCTACCCCAAACATGTACCGGATGGCCATGATAACAGGACACTCAACTTACTCCCTGCCCTCCCCTCCCTCCTGAGCATTAAATCCATTGATGATACAACCCCCTACAAATTAAAGTATACCATGTAGGACAACCTATTTTATACAGTAATATCCCTGCTAGAAAATAGCCATGTACATCCAAAAACCTTCCCTACATAAAGTGATCAAAGAACATACACTAGGGAAAAATATACCCCTTACATTAAGGGGACGACTATATAAATAACCCACACAAACTTATAAAGGTGTGGTATCTACATGACCATTATCTACCCCTGTTGCTAGGAGAGAAACCTCGGCCAGAAAAAACAAGAAAGGTTAATCCTGGATAATTGAGCCACAACAGATTTATGGCATCATACAGGCACTAGCTGCCAAGAGCTGCTCTGCAGAAAAAAAAAAAGATAATAAGAAACAAGAACAACAACTCAATTGCAGAGCACAAAGTGCAAGTCGCCTGGAGAAGGCCCTACTCCCTCACATGATGACCCAAGGAGCCAAACAAATATTAAGCCGGATATGCTGTCCATTGACAAGACATTGATGCAGAGTAGGACTGTCAAGAGACTATATATCACAGCAAAGATGTTAGCTACACAAGTTCAGCCATATAAAGATCCAAGTTCACATATGAGTCCCCTAGGAATTGGTGTAAATGATCGAGATTATCAGTCCAGCAAATACCCATAGTCTCCAATAAAGGAGCTCCAAAGTCCCATACTAAATTGTGCTTCAAGGATCCTTAAATAAGGCAGGCAAAATCTTTTGCAGGGTTTCTAGCCAGTTCTGGAGACTCAAATGTTTTCCATTCATCTTGAATCTTCACCTGAAGTCTTGCAGGATAGATCATCCGAATTTAACCTCGGCTGCAATCAATTTTAACCACCAAATGGAAAGCTGCCCTTCTTTGCGTCGACGGTGAACGGCAGATCCTGCACCACTCTGAGCTTCGCCCCCTCCCAGTATAATTCCTTGTTATCTCTGGCCTTGGTGACAAATAGCTGCCGTTCCTGATAATTCAGGAATCGAAAAATAAATGTTCTCGGTGGATCACCTGGGGGGGCAGCGGACGTAGAGCTCGATGTGCTCGTTCAATTATGTAGAATGAGCCAAAGGGTGAGGGTCCAGCAACTTTTACAATTAATCTTTGTATGAACTTAATCGGATCCGAACCTTCAGCTTTCTCAGGCAAGCCAGTGATCACAACATTGTTGCGACGGCTTCTCCCCTCTAAATCTTCAAGCTTAGAATCCACTTTACTAAGCTTTTGCTGCAGCGCAATTATGTTAGCTTCCATCTGCTCCTTAGTAGTTTCCAGCGATTTAATTCTTGCAAAGTTGTCTGAAATCTTCCTGTTCAGATCCTCCATTGTTGTGGAAAGAGACTTAATCTCACAAGCCGTGTCATCCAATGTGGCTTTAAAAGGTCTACATTCTGCTAAAAACTTGGCCAAAGTAAGAGGCTCCTCTGCCCCAGGCAGCTCCCCTGGGCTCTGTGATAACTGCAATGCTGAGGCCTTAGACTTTTTAGTGGTCTTTTTGGGAGTTGTCGGGGGGGTATGCTTTGGCGGCGCTTTTTTCATTTCCGCCTCCATATAACAACTCGAGCCATTATATCGCACCTCGCGACTGCTGAACCACGAGGAAACGATCAGGTTTTCTCTCTCAGAAGGGGTCAGAAGACAAAAATCGGGATCGGTTAGCGGAGCTCGCTGAGAACACAGCTTGGCGCCTGCATCACGTGACTTCCGCATTGGATAATTTGGCGACCTCTAGTTGCTGCTCAGACAGGTTGGGACCATGCCTACCTGTCTGACAATTGTTATTACATAGTATGCCTAAATTCTGTGTTTAGACTAGGTTATCAATGAAATTAGAGAAGCAAAGCAGCTGGCAACCTTAGGACTTTTGTTTTTTTCTTCCATGGGATGTGTTTGTGTGGTATTTTGTGGAGGGCTATATAAGGGTTATAACAAGCTGAAGCTCTGTGGCCACCAAGCTTTTCTGTCATTTGTTGAGGATGGTTATTCGATGTAAGCACTCTGTATATAGTTTTTGCTTGGTTTGGATGGGCCTTGTGTGATGGAATGTTTGTTAATACTAATTGTATCTTTTCTGGCTGTTCATTTTTCTTTATGGAGTGCTGGCTTTTTTTGTATACTAATCCATGTTCTGAGAGGGGAAGGATTCAATCCTTTCATATTTTTAATATGACTTACAAAGAAGTCGTCATGGAATGTTCAAGGACTGAACAGCTCTGTGAAGCAGAAGAGGGTCATGGTACATCTTAAATGCTTGGGAGGGCAAATTATTTTCCTTTAGGAAACCCATCTTGCTAGAAAAGGGGTTGATAAATTGGTTAAACTCTTGGTGAACAAGTTTTGCTTCTTCTTATTCCTTAAAAAACAGGGGTGGTCATATTATGCCATCATAGTAAACTGGATACCTGAATCAGCTAAGAAAGATAAAGAAGGGCGGTGGATGGAGTCACGGATGACACTGTAGTGGAAGTAGCTCGGCTGATCACTTCCTCCCGAAGTGCTGTTTTACCACGATATAACAAACCCTCAAACCTTATAACCGGCTGAAAAGTGGTTGCTGTTAATCTGACCCACCATCTCACCATTACCAGAAGATATTTTGGACTTCGGAAACTCTGGTATGTGTCAGCAAGGTGCCCTGGCCTAAGCCTGCAATGGAGGCTGAAATGAGACAGGATCCTCCACTTCACACACCTCTGTCTCACGCGGAAAAGGACCAAGAGACCAAAACCCAGCCAGGGCTATGCAGAAGTCTGCTAGTGGTCCCACCAATACGCAATCAAATGCTCCACTAACCAAAAAATGGTTCATCGAAGAGCTGCAACCTTTTAAATCCGCTCTGCAAGAACTGACCTCGGAGCTAAAATCACTCAGGGGCGACCTGGCAGAAACTAAAAGAGCCATATCAGACATTTTGACTCGTATAACATCTATAGAGAAGCGGGTAACAGTGACTGAAAATGATATAGTAAATATCAAATCGAAACAGCAGAAAATAGACTCTAAGCTGGAAGACCTAGAGGGCAGAAGCAGATGAAATAACATTCTTATAATTGGTCTGCCAGAGGACGCGGAAGGTGCAATGCCCATCACTTTCACACAAAAACTACTAGTTAAAGTCACCGGACCATCTCCTAACAACTCTACATATGTTATTGAGCGAGCGCACCGCTCTTTGCGCCCCAAACCCGAAGTGGGAAAACCTCCTCGACCACTTATTATCAAGTTTCTGAATTACCAAGACAAATGGCATGTACTGAAGCAGACCAAGGAATCGCAGCAAGTGTTGTGGGAGGGTCGGCAACTTCGTTTCATGCAAGACCTACCAGCCACCATCAGACAGAGACGAGCAGAATATCATTCAATAGTCACAAAATTAATTGCAGCCGGGATCCGATTCAGAGTTACATATCCATCACATCTCTCTGTAAATGTAGCTGGCTCCTGGCATAATTTTGAGGGTGCCCTGCAAGCACTTCCAACTCTGCAATCCCTCCTGCCTGATCTCTTTGTGGCCGTTGAAACCTCATCTGCCGAGGATATGGTTTGTGTCCTGGATTATCAATGATTATAAAAGATCAATACTTTATGACTTTATGAATGATGATGTAATTCATCACATAGTAGGTTTTGAACCTCACCCTAGACATATTCCAAGCACTGGAAAGTAAGCCCACTGAATCTGTGACTTTAACATGCGGCTATCTATAAATATTAGTTCATACATTAGTCTTGGTTATAATTTGCAATCCTGTTAGAGATCAGAATTTGAGTAATGTTTTTTGATGTGCAACTTGTGTTTTATTTTAATTCCCTTCCAAAGCACAGATTTCGGCTGGTTAAGGGGCTTCACGGAGATACTACAGTTTGGTCAGGCTATGATGGGATCGGGGAGCAGTACCGTACAAGAGAAATAGAAAGGTCTTCTCAACCCCATAAAGGTTGTTGCAGATCAGTGTTTGCAAGTACTAAAGCCCTATCAGAAGAACCAAAAGACTGCTCTGGAAAGGAACGTAAATACCAACAACACCAGGACATGCGGGAGTTAAAGCCGAACTATACAGGGGAGCGAAGCGGGACTCGAACTCCCTGCCCTGCTCTTCGCACTTAACTTCAAGCAGAAGAATTTTTACCCCACGTTGTTACTCCGTTTTCTCTTCCAAGTTCATGGAGCCTTGGTCTGAGTGCAAGACGAACTTTTACTTCTGTCAGGGAAGGCTGTAATTGCAATATTTCTTTTGATGCTCTCTAGTATCTTATTTTATTCTTTCTTGATAAAATTGGATCTGAGGCTGAAGGGAAAGAATTTCCTCTTGTTTAGTTTATTCACCCCAGGTCTATCTATGCATAGAAAGCCCAAGACTAAATGGGGAAGGCCCCCTAGGAGGTTTTTTTTTTTGGGGGGGGGATTTACTTCAGCCATTGGGTATTATGCTTCTGTTATGGTGAGCCAACATTACCAGGGCCAGATTGGTGCAGGTGGTACTACATACCCTGTGTAAGGCTGGGTTATAAAATTTCATACCCAATTAATGCCTGCACTTAAGTTCACCAAACTATGTTGGTTTATTTATACACCAAAGGGTTCAGGGCGGACTTGATAGCTGATCTAACTTTTTAAAGGGGGACCAGTGTTTGCGGGGGTGGACAGTCAGCTGGCACACTGACAGTGCATTATGTGCTACAGATGTGTAGGGAACAATATCACAGTCAAATCCAACTCATTGTGTGGTTATTTGTTGAAACTATGTTTATATATGGCATACAGAGTGTCTTATATCTAGCACAGTTAGTAATTTTGTCTTCAATGGGTTGATGAGACTAGTGATTTTGATCTATACTACTGGACATGTTTTACGTTGTTACGATTTTGGGAAACATGGATGATATATCCATGTTACTACGGTTTAAACTTAGTTTCTTATGTTATATGGGGTGTACACGGAGGGGGGGAGGTGGAGTAAAATATGTGGGTTGGGGCTGTCTGCCACCAGGGACCAGTACATTGATTTAACATACCACTACTGTCTTAGTAAGTTTATCTGGCTAATTACTATCCAACCCTAAACAAGATCCATAATGGGGATTAGATATGGATCTTGGAACATCAAAGGAGCCTACTCCCCTGCTAAACGCTCCAAAATTCTAGTTCATCTTAAAAACTTACAGATTGACATAGCCTTCCTCCAAGAGACACATCTTAAATCCATAAACTCATGTTACTTTCGTAGAAATTGGGTAGGGCAAGTATATGCTGCGGGCAAAGAAACTAAGAGAGGTGGTGTTGCTATCCTCATAGCCCGTAGGGTGCCCTTTCAATTACTACAATCTATAGTAGATCCTGAAGGTAGATATGTCATAGTGAGGGGCCTGTTGATTCATACAGAAGTCATAATGGGCTCGGTTTATGGCCCAAACTCAGACGACCCACAATTCTTCACTTCCATTATGACCATATTGGCCCCTTGGACCAAACTGCCAATTCTACTTGGGGGCGACTGGAACACAGTGCTCTCAAACACATTAGATAGATCGGGGCCCACCAGGCCATGTTTATCTCCTGGTCAGAGAGCTCTACATGAATTAAGTTCCTCCTTGGGACTAATAGATCCCTGGAGGACTGCGAACCCAGAGGAGAGGGAATATTCTTTTCATTCCACACCCCATAATACTTACTCCCGAATAGATTATTTCCTCTTATCTACGGACTGCAACTCAGGGGTCACTTAAAGTACAATACTCATCTCAAGCTATTTCAGATCACCACTTGGTTTACCTCCAAGTTAACTTTTCAAAATATTCATAGAGAACGAACCTGAAGATTTAATAACCAGATCCTAAACTTGGACAAACTTACTGAAGCGTTCATGAGATTTTATCCATATATATATGGAGAACAATGCCACCTCCATGTCCAAGAAAGACATTCTGTGGGGCTCCTCAAATGCCCCTGAGAGGTGAAATAATCCACCTATCAACCATACGTAATAAGCAAAGGAACGCGGAATTATCTCTAAAGATACGTCAGATCTCCGAATTAGAAAAGTCCCTCTCCCCAATTTCCCCAGATGATGACTGGGTTAAACTGGAATCTCTTCGAGCTCAATATAATAAGCTACTCACTGAAAAAGCGGAGCTTATGATTACACGCTCAAAGATCAAATATTTTGATCAAGGTGAGAAAGCGGGCAAATTATTAGCTGTACGTTTACGCACCCAGTTAGCCGAGAGAATAATTCCATCAGTTTACTCCCTTTCAGGTACTCTTCTTAACTCACCTTTAAGCATTGTAAATGCCTTTCAAGAATACTACCAGCAGCTTTACACAGCCCCACCAATCACCATCCCTTATGTCAGATGGACTCATTTCTTCAAGGAATTACACTCCCTGTCTTATCCGACTCTCTAGTAGACTTATTAAAATGCCCTATTGTAATATCCAAAGTCTGTGAGGCCATAGATTCTCTCGCAATTGACAAGTCACCTGGGCCGGATGGCTTCACAACCAATTTTTACAAAGCCTTAAAGGACACCATAGCACCCATATTACTCGATACATTTAATTATCTATTTCAAAACGGTCTGTCGGACTCTTCATTATCGTCGGCCACTATAGTTCTTATCCCAAAACCTAACAGAGATCCCATTAGAATGTTCAACTACAGACCAATTTACCTTATTAATGTGGATTTTAAGATTTTAGGCAAAATTCTCTCTCACAAGACTTGCCCAGGTGTGGAACATCTTATCAGCCCTGAACAAGTAGGCTTTGTTAAAACAGACTCTTCTCAGATCATCTTAGGAAATTGGCATATTCTCTCTCCGCGTCCATGGACTTGGACATTTCCGCTGCCTTGGTGTCTCTGGATGAGGAGAAGACGTTCGATAGAGTATCATGGGAATACCTTTTTCTTCTACTTCCCCGATACCGAATACCAGAGGAATTTATAAAATGGATTAAGATACTATATACTACTCCATTAGCCAGAATACAATGTAACGGCATTATGTCTCGCTCATTTACCCTGACACAAGGCACACGGCAAGGCTGCCCCCTGTCACCTTACTTATTTAACTTATATTTAGAACCTCTTATTAGAAAGATTAATCTTTCTACAATGATCAGGGGTAGACGAGTAGGTCATCATGAATATAAGGTCTCAGCGTATGCAGATGACCTGCTGCTACATGTTACTGATCTTGGGCAATCGCTTTCCAAGGTATTCCAAATTATAACACACTTTGAAGCCTTCTCAAACTATAAGTTAAATCGGGACAAAACTGAAATTCTTCCTCAAAATAAATATACAATGAAAGCTGAGGTGACACACTTGGGGATGCAATGGAGTCCGAGCAAGATGAAATACCTTGGTATTTACATTCACCCTTCCCCAAAAGTCATGCGACAACTTAACCTAGACAATCTGGTTCATAACCTGACAGAGGATTTTAAACGGTGGTCTAAATTACCATTAACTCTTTGGGGGCGAGTGAATGTTATTAAAATGAATGTATTGCCATGGCTACTATATCCACTTCAAATGTTGAACCTAACATTACCATACTCATGGTTTGTTCAGTTGCATGGTATTTTGAGCAAATTTATGTGGCAAAACAAAAAGGCGAGGAAAAGTTATCTAAAACTCACAATGAAAAAATTAGAGGGTGGCTTACAGGTCCCAACTTCTATATCTATTACCTGGCAATACACTTGGCTGAGTCCGATACTGGTTACGCCCAGTCAAGATAATTGTCACTTACCTTTTGGATCAGGATAGAGCAAGACCTTTGTCGGGATACAGGGTGGAAACCAGAGGCCCTACCATTTATCCCATTAAGAAAATTTCCTAAAACCCTGCGAGACACGCCTTTATCCTCTCTGATCCGACTCAGCAACAACTCAACGTCTTCCTTAAAACAGATAGAGGAATGATATAGCTCAGCCCATATTCGGTAACCCCAACTTCCATATCGCTGGCAAACCAATAAAGGCCCAGATATTCTGGCCCCAGATAGGTGTGGAGAGGGTGGAACAGCTATTTTCTGATCATAGGATGATCTCTTTCCAGAAAGGCTGCTCTCGGTTTCACTGGGAGAAAACCACAATTTTTAAATATTTGCAACTAGCACATTCATTAAGGCAGCATTTTGGGGCAAAGGGATGGCATGACTCTTTTTCTAAGAAGCTAACGCCATACTTAGATACCATCCCTCTCTCACATGTAATATCATTTTCATATGATTTTCTTAGATCAACGATGGAAACAATGGACAACCACTGTTATACTCATTGGAACAAGATCTCCCGAACCCTCACCAGTCCTATAGACTGGTCTCTTGTTTGGGCGCACCTATATAAGTATATTAAATGGGATAAATATAGATACATGCAATTTCGTATAATTCATAACTTATATTATTCCCCACTCAAATTACATTGATTTGGTCTCCTGCATAACAGTTGTTGTCCTAGATGTCAACAGGAGGCTGCTGATATGATTCACATGCTATGGTCATGTGAGAAAATAATTACCTTCTGGCGAAGTATAGAGAGCAGGCTAAATCCCCTATTGGCTTTGACAGGTTTTTTCCTAATTGAAATATGTCTAATTGGAGACTACACACTAATGCCTGGGGGCAACCAGAGAGCCCATATGGCCCTGATATCGGCATGTATGAAAAATGTTATATTAAGAAGGTGGAAGGACACTGCTGTCCCCACTTACCTAGAATGGTTTCATGAAATAATGTTTGCCCTGCAAGCAGAGTGTAAAATCGCTAAATTGTCTAAAAACACCAAGAAATATGTAAAGAGATGGGAGCCTCTCTACACTTCGCTAATAAGTAACTAATGAGCCGGGGGAGACTGAATACTTAGTACAACAATGCTCCAGTAGCTTAGATAAGCTTTTTTATGTAAGGTTTTAATCTACTAAACCGGTGGCAGACAGGGGAATAAGGGAAGGGGGGGGTAGGGAGGGGGATTCAGTAAGCTACAGATTAAGAATTGTAAGGTTCTATTATATACGTTTCCTAATTGCTGTTTCAAACAATGGGCAATATGTATGTCATTTGCCATCAGCTTACGCTTATTGGAAAACTGCAATAAAGTATATTAAATAAAAAAAAAAAGAAGGGCGGTGGATATTAGTCAAAGGTAGGTTGAATAGTCAGCAATTGGCTTTGGAGGCAGTTTATGCTCCCAATGCAGAGGATCTTGTTTTTCCACATTATCTCCCAAGAACAGTGTGGATTTAGATGTGCAGGCAGCCATAATAGGGGAGGCATGAATCAAGTGATTGATGCATTGTGTGATAAAAGTGTGACTTCTATTGCTGTCTACTATGGGTAACAAAATGTTAAAGTCCTTGTTAAACAACATGGTCTCCAAGATGCTTGAGAGTAGAGCACCTCACTGGGGGATTATACGCATAATTCATCATTGATAGATCATATAGCAAGATAGACATTATTTTGGCCTCAGGGTTTGCTGCCCACCAAATGTTCCAGACAACCATAGAACCTATTTTAATTTCTGAAAATTCCCAGTCACTTATTCCTTCTCCATTGGTAACCCTATGGGAGTTAGTAAGTGCTGGATATTTAATGTTAGTCTCTGTAAAGAAGAAACTGTTCAATTCTGGTTACATCAGGATGTCAAGGAGTACTTAAACATGAATCTCAATGAAGAAGTAAAGAATAAATGGATATGGGATGGCTTGAAGGCTTTCCTTAGGGGTCATATTATTACCTATGCAACTGCCAAGAAAAAGTTGATCTCTAGAGGTGCTCTCTTTGGAAACCAAGCTGGCTGAGTTGCAGAAGAGACATAAAGCTGGGGATCATTCTTTCACTTAATTTCAAGAGATGAGCAGTGTAAGGCACAAGCTTAACTGCTTGAATACTCAGCAAGCTGAATCTGCCCTCTATAAAACCAAGCATAGTTTCTGGGATGGGGGAGGACAGGCCATCTATTGGCCTATTGCCTGAAGAAACTCAAGGAAGCGGCAAAGATCCAAGGCATTAAAAAAGGCCACGGCTTGTTGAAGACTCCTGAGGAGATCAACAGAGCCTGTCAGGAGTATTATGAGAAATTATATGCTACCCGTTTGACTTTGAGAGACCAGGCTGCTCTTATTGTTGCAGATTTCCTTGAGTCTGTAATTCTTTCTTGTCTCTCAGACGAACAGAACCACTTTGGTTCTCAAATACAGTAGCAGAAAAGGTCAGAGCCAAAAGGCTGGCCTTCAGGAAATATAAGGGAACACAGCGGGATGAAGATAGGGAGGCATACCGAACTGCCCTAAGGGAAGCAGGTAAGGCAGTAAGGCAGGCAAAGTCCCAAACTGAGGAAACACTAGCACGAACAGTAAAAGAAGGTGACAAGACTTTCATAGATAATTGAAAGGAGAAAGTCCAGAGGGTATTGCCATGTTTAATGGAGAAAAGGGAGCATGTGAGGAGGAGGACCCTGTAAAGGCATCTATCCTAAATAGATACTTTTGCTCAGTATTTACTGAAGAGAAGGTAGCAGGGCCCACAGCTCAGCATCATGGACACAGGGGGAGGGAGGTGAGCACTACCCTTCACAAAAGAAAGGGTCCTCACAAGAGCTTGCTAGCTCAGGGTAGATAAGGCAATGGGACCTGATGGCACACATCTCAGGGTACTTAAGGAGCTAAAGGAGGAACTAGCAGAGCCATTAGCAGAATTGTTTAGTGAGTCTCTGAGCACAGGAGAGGTCCCAGAAGACTGGAGAAGGGCTTATGTGATCCCGCCCACAAGAGTGGTAGCAGGGAGGAGGCAGGAACTACAGACCGTCAGTCTTACCTCAGTAGTGGGCAAGATTATGGAGGCATTCCTTAAGGAAAGGATAGTGCAACACCTGGAATCCATAGGGACACAGGATCCAAGACAGTGTGGGTTTACAAAAGGAAGGTCCTGTCAAACTAATCTCATAGATTTCTTTGACTGGGTAACCAGAGTGGTGGACCAAGGGGGAGCAGTTGATGTCACCTACCTTGACTTCAGCAAAGCTTTTGACACTGTTCCACATAGAAGATTGATAAATAAGCTGGGTAGGCTCGGGGTGGGTCAGAAGTTGGTCAACTGGGTGGCAAACTGATTGACGGGCAGAAAACAGAGAGTGGTGGTAAATGTATACAGTCAGAAGAGATGCAAGTCACAAGTGAGGTACCTCAGGATTACTAAGGGCCCAGTCCTCTTCAACATCTTCATTAGTGACCTTGCAGATGGACTAGAGGGTAAGGCTTGTCTGTTTGCAGATGACACCAAGATCTGCAACAGAGTAGATGATCCAGATGGGTGGGCAGAATGAGAAGAGATCTGATAAACTAGCAGAATGGTCAGAAGAGTGGCAACTGGGATTTAATGCAAAGAAGTGCAAAATCATGCACATAGGGAAGAGAAACCCTGAAGCCACCTATAGGCTGGGAGGGAGTTGCTAGCAGTCACAAAGGAAGAAAGAGACTTGGCATCATCATCACTGATGACCTAAAATCATCCAAGCAGACTCAAGCAGTAGGCAGGGGCATTAGTGTTAGGGTATTAGTAGGGGTATCATGTCATAAGAGGAGTAATAATCCCTCTGTACAAGACACTGGTTAGGCCTCATCTGGAGTACTGCGTGCAGTATTGGAGGCCACACCTTCACAAGGACATTAACCAAATTGAGGCAGTCCAGAGAAGGGCAACCAAATGGTGCAGGGACTGCATCAGAAGACATATGAGGACAGATTAACAGAGCTCAATATGTATACCCTTGAGCAAAGGAGGGAAAGAGGTGATATGATCGAGGCATTCAAACACCTTAAGGGCATAAACAAGGTGAAAGAGTCTAATATGTTTAAATATAAGAAAATAGCAGGACAAGAGGACACAGCATGATATTAGAGGGAGGCTGATTATGGGAAATGTGAGGAAATCTTTTCACAGAAAGGGTGGTGGATGCATGGAATGGCTTACCACAAGAAGTGGTGGCTATGAATACAGTGCAGGGCTTCAAACAGGCATGGATAGGCATAGGGCAATACAAATGACTATGAATAGATAGGCCACTGACTGGAGCAAAGGCCGATGGCACATTTATAAGGTAGAAAAGAAATGGGCAGACTGGATGGGCCATGGTCCTTATCTTCTGTCAACTCTATGTTTCTATGTTTCTATATTTTGGAAGGCCAATTACAGTATGAGAAATTCAATCTGCTATCAGCTTACTTCCTAATGGGAAAACATCGGGCCCTGAAGGCTTTCCTTTGAGATTTATGTTTCTTTCAGACTTACTTAGCCTGGTCTTAGTCTTAGCATTTCAAGAGGTCTGGTTGACCACCTTTCTCCTAGAATCTATGATGGAAACTATTATCTCGATTCTTCCCAAAAAAGGAACGATCTATTTCAGTGCTCTAGTTACTGCCCCATCTCTCTCTTTCTCCTCAATGTGGACTATAAGGTCTTGCCTAAACTTTCAGCTGTCAGGGTAAATAAAATTCTACTGTTTTTAATCCACCCAGACCAAGTAGGTTTTGTAATGGGTAGAGATGGGTGAACATCTTAGGAGACTGGTCAATCTGATGTGAACTGCAAAATCTTCCCTGAACCGATAGCAGCCATTGCATGGGATACAGAGAAGGTGTTCAGTTCTCTTGAATGCCTTACTGTTTGCTAGGTTTTTTTATGCATACTTTATGCTCCTTTCTACCTCCAGATGCCCCTCCCGACTGACCCCTCAGCCCGTCACCCCAGTATCACCAGGACTTACACCTGCCCGGTCGCTGGTTGCAGACCCTGCAGTAGGTCAGTTGTCATCCTGCAGCTGGAGGTGTATTTTACATTTTTACCCTTCCCCATTGTTGGGGCACAGATGCAGGACATGCACATGCAGAGGTATGCAAGCATCCACAGAAGTCCTGCAACACCCACAATACATCTGGCCTCTCTGACCCATGCTACCCTCCAGCCTCCACCTGGGGTAGTCATTTGCGGGAGTGCCAGTCCTCCCTCCCTGGGAGAGGAGAATAGTCCTCCGATGCTTAATCTCTCCTCCCCTGCTGATCCCTGATGGCCCATGCTGATTCCTGAACATGGGTTGCTGGCGTGCGCTAGGTGTAGCATCCAGCACCTCAACTCTCAGCACCACTAGGCCAGCTACCGTTTGCTGTTCTGTGGGCCTTTGGCTTGGTGTATATCTTCATTAGATGGATTTGTACCCATTGTTTGGCACCTCAAGCCTCAGTTCTTATAAACAGATACCTTACTCCTAGTTTTTATTGAGTAGGGGCACAAGCTGTATGTCCCCTATTCCCAGCTTTATTTGCCTTAGCTATTGAATCTTTGGCTCAAAACTGAATTACTTCAAGTATTCAGGGATTGCACTGAGTGCAATGGTTTATAAAACTATACTTTTGAAACATTCTGCTCACCATTGCAAACCTTACACAGTCCATACCTGTTCTTATTGAGCTTTCAACTTTTTGGGGTATTTCCGGCTGAGAAATAACTAGGTAAAACAGAAGTTTTGGCTTTGAATGTAGAGGTCTCTTGTGCAGGGCTTCCTTGGGCAACTCGCACTATCAAATACCTTGGGATCTTTTTTTTTTTTTTTTAGTTGTTTAACTAGGTATAGAACACTAAGCTGAAAGCTTTTTACAGGAGTGACTTGGGAGCACAAGGAGGTTAAAGTGACTTGCTCAGGGTCACACAGTATGCAAGTGGAAGCTATGGTATTCAAACCCAGGTCTGGTCTGCTGGATGTCACCAGATTTGTAGCTCAGAGCCTTAGACCACTGTGCTATACTGCCTCCTATTTCTCCCCAGTGGAAGTAGTGGGTCTTCTTAAATCTCTCTCCTTTATTGGAGTCTGTGCAAGAGGATCTAAACTGGTGGAAACACCTCCAACTTTCTTTGTGGAGAAAGTCTTAATCCCTGCAAATGATGATTCCCTTAAACTTTTATATGTGTTTCGTATGTTTCTCTTGTTATACTGAGAGTTATTGGAAACAACTGGATCAGCTTTTTAGAAACTTTTTGGGATGGTGGCAAAGCCAGAATATCCCTACAATGGCTGATGTCCCTTATTGCAAAGGGGTTTCCAACCCCTTGGTTTAAGGGATATTATTTGGCAGTAGCCTTCGCAGATCGGGATGCTGACCAATACCAGCACTCTGTTAGGTGGATTGGAATTAAGGAGTACCTAATGCAAGGAACAGTGCCAGAAATTATACTCTGGGACCCATCTCAGATGCCTAAAGGACTTCCTACCCAAGGCTATCTCCTGTATGTATGGAAAGAGATTCACAAACTTGTGCACTCCCATGGCAGGTTCCTGTGTTATTGACCGTTATGGGGTATACCTAAATTAGTGATAGGTGGTAGCCAATATACTGGAAGGAATGGAAATTGTGTGATTCTCTAGAATTGCAGATTTATTTCATTTTAACTCAGGCTTATTTAAGGATTTTACTACTCTTACATCTCAAGCCTGGCTGCCTCATATGTGGAGATATCTTCAGATTCGCCACCTTATTTCTTCCTGTACTGGTGCCCAGCTGCAGCTGCCAGCAAGAGGAGGTTAGGAAGATATTTTAGGATCAGCAGGAGGGGTAGCTCCTTTGGTAAACAGCCAAGGATAGGTCAAATCTACAAAGGGCTCCTGCAGGAACGTACCCCTTCCACAGAAGTGTTGAAAGGCAGATGGGAAAAGCAACTTGGCGCTCAGATTGCAGATGATGACTTGGCCTGTTGTTGGTCCAGTGCATACAGCCTCTGTTGGAATGTGGGAGGGTGACTCATATATCTTAAGACACTGCACTTATGGTATCGGACACCCTCCCAGTTAAGTAAGATGTAGAAGTCTATTGCATCTGTTCGCTGGAGATGCCATCAATCTGAAGGAACATTGCTTGGTCTTGTCCTAAGTTATTGGGTTGATGGCATCAACTGTGAGATAAAATTGTTTCTATAAAGGTGGGCAAGCAATGTGAGAAGGCAGTAAGGAGGGCTGGGGATTCTGGGATGCTTGGGAAGAGGCATCAACAGTAGAAAACAGGACGTTTTTTCCTCTGTACAGACAGTTAGTGAGACCCCATCTGAGTACTGCGTAATTCTGAGACCCCATCTCTGCAAAGACATTGACAGAGTGGAGGCTGTTCAAAGGAGGGCAACCAAAATGGTGCAGGGTCTGCACCAGAAGACATACGAGGAAAGACTAAAGCAACTTAATATGTATACCCTTGAGGAAAGGAGGGGGGGGGAACATGATAGATACTTTCAAGTATCTCAAGGGAATTAACAAAGTACAAGACGGTAGCATATTTCAGAAGAAGAGATGTGCAAGAACAAGGGGGCACAAAAGAGAAATTATCTTTAAACCTATAAAGCATCCATAACTGCTGTTCTAGCCTTTTCACCATTTTGTTAATATGTACTGTCCATTTACAGTGAGTATCGAGCCACAGGCCAAGATACTTATATTCCTCCCCCTGTTGTAATACAGACCCATCTTCTACTCTAATATCCAGAGCACAATTACCACACAAAGTTTTATTCTTATGCCTAAACAACATTACTTTGGGTTTCCCACTGTTTAGTACTAATTTATTACGTAACAGTATTGTAAATCATCAAATGCTTCCTGTAAACCACTTTGTATTTTATTTATTTCATCCCCAGCCAGATACAGAATTGTGTCATCTGCATACTGATGACACATAACTTTTTGATTTTCAAATTACAAATAGAATAATAGATGCATTCTGGTGTATTACAAGAGCAGTAATTCATCGAGGATCTGGGGGGTTAAACTTTAGACAAGTCCAGAGGTTTTGCGCCCCCAGATCTCGAGATGAATTACTGCCTTGTTACACCAGAATGCATTTGTTATTTTTTTGTAATATACATGGAAAATAAAAATAGTAGTTTCTTACCTTTGCAAGAGTCAGGAATGGTGGGTCGAGTTGGTGGTGAAGTAATTCACGCCATGATTGCGCAACTTGGATAACTTTTGAACAGTTTAACAAAGAAAAGCAAGCAGTGTTAATGAAACTGCAAACAAAACAGTAGTAATTTCTTTTTTTGTTGTTAGGAACCAGTGACACCTAGTACAGAGTGTTACTTGAGTCGGAGTACATCACGTAGTGTCTTTGAAGCAGCCCTAGGTCGAAGCTGTTTTTGCAGTGTTTATGTTTTCTTGCTCTTTTATAAAAGTTTTCCTTTCTTCTGACAGGTTTTGTTCTTTTGCCACAGACATTTTTAGTCAGAGCTTGCCGCGATGTGACTTGTAGTCGCTTTACCGGCGCGACAGTTACAGTAAAGCCGCTCGCTGGTCAGTGAAAAGCTGCTCGAAAGTTGTCCCGGTGGCGCTTGGCGCTTGTTGTGAGTTTGCAATAATACTATCGTTGAGATCTTCAATCGATAGTATTACGAGATCTCAACGATAGTATTATTGAGTTCCATCGATGGTATTACTGCATTTAGTGTGTATTACAGGGATTTTTGTATGTATTTTGGGGTATTATTTTTATTTTCCATATATTACAAGTCATTAATACACAATTAAATACAGGGTCCTAAATGTACCCCTGAGTTACTCCTGTGTCACCACTCTGCAGTTTGAATGATGTGATTTAAATAAACTGTTTGCAACCTACCATTTAAATAACTACTGAACCACGCAAATACTTTATCAGGAATCCAAAATGATTTAATTTATATAACAATATATCATGATTTAAAGTATTGAATGCCTTCAATAAACCTACTAAAACAGCCCGCACTATTAATCCTTCATCCATGGCCTTCTGAATATCACCAGTCACCTTAACTAAAGCAGTCTGTGTACTATAATTTTCCTTAAAACCAGATTAATACCCTGTCAACATGTCATGCTCATTTATGAACTTTTAACCTGTCTGGAAATTATTTTCTCAAGAACTTTAGCTACTACAGGAGAAGTGAAATCAGTCTACAATTGAGATTCTCTTTCCTGGAACCAGTTTTGAAAATAGGGACCACTTTTGCTGACTTCTATTCCCGTAATTCCATGGCAGTTACTGACAAATTGTAAATGTATGCAAGTGGATAAGCAATTACTGGAGCAGCATATCTATCCATGAAATGAAGACCCTAAGGAAGTCACAGGGGCTACCATGAGCAGTGAAAATAAACTAAAGGTAACACATATAGCCCTAACAGCTACAGGAAAGAGTTGTCTGTTAACATGGAAACAAAATTGAAATGATATAAGGGTGTAGTTTTCCTTTAATTCTTCCACCACCGATGTCAGGCTGATTGGCATAAAACAGCCAGTCTCCACCGTGCTACCACTTTTGTGAAGTGGGACTACATCTGCCTCCTACAGTCCTCCGGAAGCACTCTTTTTTTCAGTCAGCTATTAAACACAACTATGAGAGTTGCAGCCAGTACATCTCTAAATTCTCTCAATACCCTTGGATGCATCCCATCTGGTGCCATTTCTTTGTCCGCTTTCAAATTAGTGAGCCCTTCAGGACTCCGTCCTCCAAAACAGACTAATGTCTACCTCCTCCCTCCAATTCTCTTATTACTTTTTGTGGCACCTCCTTCTCTTTCCTCCATGAACACTGAACAACAAAAGTATTTGTTAAGGATATCTGCCTTTTCCTGGTCCCACTTGCATAGCCCACCCTTCCTTTTAACCTTATAATCCTCCCTGGTCTTTCTCTTTCACTTACATACCTAAAATGCCTTGTTCCTTTCATTACTGCATGGGCTATTTTCTCTTTAGTTTGTGCCTTTGCGATCCTTACTGCTCTCCCTGCTTCCCTCTGTTTCCCCTGCTACACATCCCTATCATTCTCCCTCAGCATCTCTGTATACAATATCTCTGTACACCTTCTGAATGCTAACCTTTTACTATTTACCTTTTCTGCCCCCTCTTTTGAGAACCATAGCGGTCTCTTTTTCCTCTTGCATTTGCTCACTTGCTTGTTGCAGAGGTCTGTTGCCTTCACAATGCTGGTTTTTAGCTTTTAGAAAATCCAATCTAGGAGCACCCACTTTCTTTAATCCTCAGTAGCACTCAACTGTTCACTTAGACTGAATTAGTCACAAAATACCAGAAAAAAGGATTGTTGTACTTACATCATTTTTTATTACAAACTTCTTTGTTGACAACATGAACATCCCATAAGAAAATGGTCAGATAAAAAACTAGTACACAGGCACATCTGGCAGAAAAATGACATTTCCAATAATGCTGCAACAGACACACCACCTACGGGGTGAGGAAAACCTTATATTTCATCCTGACTCGGCAAGGCTTCCTCAGAGCTATGTACCCCGTTGAATCTACATTTAATCTATACAGCCATCAACTAAAAAATTACAAATAACCACAAAGTGCATGTGCATATGTAAATGTAACCCCCCTGCAAACGGGGGTTCCCAAAAGACTTCCAGGAGCTTGCTTGAATGCTCCAAGCCTGAATGGTGTTTGGCATTTAAGCCATTTATCAGTGAGTGTTTTTAGAGCCTCTGGTACTGTCTCTTTAAGAGCTGTCTGCTTGCAGACATAATTAGTTTGTATGGGGGGACTGTGTGCTTCTGAGTACCACTGAGCTGCTGCCAATTCACTTCATTTTGCAGTCACTAGGAGTGCAAAGGGAACCTATCTGAAAGATGTAACTGTTTGCCAGAAATTATTTAGAGTAATAATGAAATTACAGTTTGTCTAACCTGCTTTCTTTGCAGTCAGAACTGTGTCTGCTAGTTCCCCATTCTAGTTTTGAACTGCTGAACTGGACCAATCAGTGTGGGGTAAGCTAGCTCTAAAATGGTGCCTTGGACGAATCAGAACTTGGACTCATAATCTGAGCCAGCCACAAGAGGATTGTATGGGCAGTGACTCTGGGAGATGTAGTTTAGACTTCAGTGCCTTTTTGGACCAACAGCAGCAGTCTATTGTGAGTGACAGCCAATCCAGTCAAGAACTGGGAGGAACTCAAAGGAAGTGCCCGGTTTTGTCGGTTGGAGTTTCAGTTGAGCTTTGCAGTGAAGAAGGAAGGAGCCCTGTGCTTTTTCAGTGTGCAGTTTTAGTCAAAAAACGTGTGTAAGGCCCAGAGTTCCGGTCTGCAGCTTGTGTAACAGCTTGTTAGGACTGAATCCGTCCTGTGAAAAGAATCAAAGGATCTCTGAAGAGTAGAAACCAGGCTCACCCTGTAGAAGACTGGAGAAATTCTGAAAATTGCACTCGGTCTGTCAGGAACTGAATCTGCTGTGTGTTCTCCCGGTATTGTGCAGTAATTGCGATCGGGATACAGATGCAGCCTGCCTGGTATAGTGCTTTCTTTTATATGGATGTGTGAAGAGGTTTGTGTACCTCAAGTAAGCCCTGCTGACATTGAAGGACCCTATCTTATTTGGAGGTCGTGAGTACTAATTCAGGGTCGCCCTGTTGAATTGCCACATTAAATCCAAATGGAATTACTGTACTGCTGACTGTTTAATTCTCCTTTTCTCTGTGTGAAAGGGCCCCTACCAGCTGCCACGGGTTTGGACTAGCCACTAGGGCTTGGGTACCCAGGGACAGTAACTGATAGGGATAGGCCTGTGCACAGAGCCATAGGTAGATTATTAGAGTGATAAGCTAATTAACCTGATTTCCCTGTCCTTGTTATATTCCCTAAATAAATCAGAGCTGCTTGTTTCAGCAAAGTTATACTGCCTGAGGTATTTGTCTATGTTAAAGTACTGTACTGTGACTGTTGCACTGTATCTCATTTCACAGGAGGTCCCAGTGCCGGAACCAGACCTGGGGTAAGTGATACTGTGAAGGTAATTCTGATATATTGTGTGGGCCACTAGTGGGAAGAAAGGGGGTTGCAGTGTCCCAGAGTGCTGTGACCAAGTTAGTTTAACTATTGCAAACCCTGACCTCTGGGTGGAGGCACCCGCCATTGGATCCAGGCCCTCAGCCTGTTAGTGGCAAATCAGGCAGGGTAGTAGCCCCTGGGATAGCGCCATCTAGGGTTACATCTTGGAGGCTCACCGCTGGGATTGTGTGTCCTCTAGTGGCCATATTACTAACCACTGTTAAGAAAAATGGGTACCCGACAGAAGTGGCTGTGCACCGGCTGGTGGAGTGGTGTACTGGGGAGGAGATCGACCCCAAAATGCTATGCTTATCCTGGACATCCCCTGGGTATCAATACGGACACTGTGCAGGAGTACTTTCCAAGGTGGAAGGTTTACAAACCCTGTGGTGGTGGGTCGGCATGCTAATCTGCTCACCCACACTTTCCTGTCCCTAGTAGAGTTTAAGGATCCCATAGATAGCTCCAAAGTGCCACAGACCATTACCCCAGAGGGAGCCCTCACTGCTTGGAGAGTGATAACTAAGGACAGAAGACCCAGGGGAATCAGCCCCACCACTATCTGAAACTTTTGAGGAGAAATTTGCTGAATGGTTGCTGGGAGAGGGAAAACTGTGGAGGACTTGAAGAAACTATTCTTGCCACCTGGGGTGTTCCTCCCCAACACCCTCTCCTGCTCCAGTGCCCGTAATGGTGGCTGAACCAATGCAGACTCCTATTTCTGCACCTGCCATTAGTCACGACTCTTACCGAAGGTTGAGGATCTTCTCTGGCACCTCCCCACCCCCAAGGGAGGATGACTGGGAGACCTGGATAGACTATGTTGCCCCAAGTGCTAGAATGGCAATGCTCGGAAGGTGAAAAGCGAAAGAGGGTTAGTGAGAGCCTGAGGTCCTGCCCTGGCTACCATCCGTGCTAAACGGGCCAGTAACCCTGAAGGGACTGCACAGGCCTATCTTGAGGCCTTGGAGAATGTGTATGGGAGCCCAGATTCTGATGAGGACCTATGGTGGAGAGTAAGAAATGCACAACAGTACCAAGGGAGTTGTTGTCTGTGTATGTCTCCGGCTGGAAAAATTGTTGCAAGAATGCCTCAGAAAGGGTAGTTTGCCAGCGATTGAACTGGACCGAACCAGACTGGACAGAATCCTTAAGTCTGCCCCTTCTCAGAACTGCTGTTGCTTCAGTTCCTGGCAAATCGACTGGAATCCCCACCCTCCTATGATGAGTTAATGAGAGAAATTTGAGGAGTTGAGAAAAGGCGACCTCGGGAGGTACCTGCACCAACAGCTGTGGCTACGACTCGAGTGACTGAGGGTGACCCATCAAGTGAAGTTCAGGGCAGAGGTTGACAGTCAATGAGTGCTCTGACAAGGAAAAAGATATGCCACAATGGGGCTAACTGTTGAGAGAGATCCGGAATTCAAAACAGTCCCTTTATGAAGGCCACGCCTGCAAGCACGGGCCCTGACCTATATCCGACTGCATCTGCTATGGGGTGGGGTACCCACCATGTATCTCCTGCTGATAACAGCTCCAAACTCAATTCCTTGACCATGGAAGTGGAGAAACTGACGAGATGTCTCCAAATGCTTATTACACCGCAGACAGAGATGGCACCCAGGTTTCCAGTTAGTAATACCCCTGCCCTGGCTCCCAGTGTGGTGCCTCAGCCAGCTCAAACTCCAGAAAGTATGTTTTGCTATAATTGTGGGAAAGATGGGCACATGAAAAGGGAATGCCAGTCCCCAAAAGACACTGACAAAGTTGCATATAGGCTACAAGGAGAGCTTCGGAGAAGAAATCAGTGGTTAAGAGGTGCACGACATGATCCCAGTGAGGGCACCAAAAATGCTAATTCACGTCCTTTTGTGGCAAGGTCAGTTGCCCAGGCCCCACTCGCCTCCAGACTGGTCCAGAATAGTGGGTCCTCCATGGAGACCACTGTAAAGGTGAATGGAGTGTCTACAAGAGCTGTATTAGACAGTGGCTCCCTAGTGACAATTATGTTCCAGGATTGGTATCAGAAGCATTTGTCAGACAGTACCTAAACCATTAGAAGGACTGCATGTATGGGGTTAAGTGAGAAGGCCTACCACTATTCCGGGTATATCCGAATTTGGCTGTCTTTCCCCACCTCCGTGGTTGGAGTGGCCGAACAAGTAGAGACCCTAGCCTTAGTGTGTCCCCCCACTGGACTATATGATGGTGTCCCTTTGTTGATTGGAACAAATGCTCATATGTTCGGAAGGCTGGCACAGTTGTGTTATGAAAAACAGGGGTCAAAGACTAGTAGAGCTTTAAGAGTTCCGGCTTTAATTAAGAAGGCCTATGAGGCACAGAGAGATGCTGAAAAACAGAACCAGAGGAACCGGTCGAATTGTATGGAAGAAGGATCCTGAGTCTCTGATCCTGGCCAAATGCCCAGTGTACCTTACAGGGAGAGGTCCGTATCAGAAAGGATGTTAAGAATAAAATATTAATGTTGGATGCACCAGGCGATGGAAAATTGCCAGAGGGACTGCTGGTCAAGCCTAGTATTTTGCCCGCTAGAGCCCATGCTTATGCCAGAAGGGTAATGGTCCAAGTTCATAATGTGTCTGAAAGAGACATTCGAGTAAACAGAGGTTGCATCCTGGCTAATGTGCATTGTGCAGACACTGCAGTGCTACCCGCAGCAAGAGTTCAAGGAAGAATGACAGAGTAACGCCTGACTTGTTTGATTTCGCGACTCCCGCTGCCAGCTGAATGGAAAGTGAGGATCAGTGAGAAGCTTGCCCAGAGAGACCAGGTGTTTTCTTTAAAGGAATGGGATGTAGGATGCGTGCAGGAGCTGAGCACAATATCCGCTGCATGACGAAAGACCATTTCATGAGAGGTCTCGATGCCTGGCACCTGCTGACATAGATGATGTGAGACGGCATCTGCAAGAGATGTTAGCTGCTGGTGTAATACAAGAATCAAGAAGCCTTTATGCTTCCCCCATTGTGGTAGTGAGGAAAAAGAATGGAACAGTAAGGATGTGTGTGGATTATTGCACTTAAACCGCGGACTATCCTGATCAGTACACAATGCCCGCATTCAGGATGCTTTGACTGCCTAAACGGGAGCAAGTGGTTCTCTGTGTTGGATCTCCGCAGTGGGTACTACCAGATCCCGATGGCCCCAGAGGACCGTGAGAAGACGGCCTTTATCTGTCCGCTTGGCTTCTATGAATTCATGAGGATGCCTCAAGGGATTTCAGGTGCCCCAGCCACTTTTCAACGATTGATGGAGCGTGCAGTGGGGGACATAAACTTACTAGAGTGCCTGGTATACCTAGATGATGTTATTGTGTTTGGCAGCTCACTGGAGGAACATGAGAGCAGATTATTTAGGTATTGGACCGACTGGAGGACTTTGACCTTAAACTGTCCATTGATAAGTGTCAATTTTTCAAACATCAGTAAAGTATGTGGGACACATAGTATCCACCGAGGAATAGAGACCGACCCAAGTAAAGTTGAGGCCTTGACCACCTGGCCACAGCCCAAAAATCTAAAAGAACTGCAAAGATTCCTGGGATTCTGTGGTTATTATCAGCGCTCATCAAGGACTATTCAAGAGTGATCCGCCCTTTACTTAACCTTACTCAAGGTATCCCCAACCCACAAAAAATACCAAAAGTCAGCATCCCTCAAGACTGAAAGAGTGTATTTTCATCCGAGTGAAGTATTTGGGGCCCACTGGACTCCTGATTGTGAGACTGCTTTTCATGAGATCATATATCAACTTACCCATGCTCCAGTGCTGGCCTATGCTGATCCAAGAAAACCTTACGTCCTGCACACTGATGCTAGCTTGCAAGGATTGGGGGCTGTGTTGTACCAAGAGCACGAGAATGGCCTGAGACCAGTGGCCTTTGCCAGTAGAAGCCTGACCCCATCCGAAAAGAGCTATCCTGTACATAAGTTAGAGTTCCTAGCTTTGAAGTGGGCTATTGTTGACCAATTCCATGAGTACTTGTATGGGGCTAAAATACTAGTAAAAACTGACAATAATCCTTTGACCTATGTGCAGACCTCAGCTAAGTTGGATGCCACTGGCCATAGGTGGCTTTCTGCATTATCTACATATGACTATGCTCTCGAATACCGAGCAGGTCTGAACCACATAGATGCTGATGCTCTCTCCCAGAGGCCTGTTCCCAGAATGATTGGGTCCGATTGGCAGAACCTGACATTCGAGCACTCTGCCGGAAGTTTGACAGGAGGAACAAATGTCCAATGGACGCAGTGGACTGCATGGTGGATTGCTTGGGAGCCTCTGAGAATTGCATACCTGCTGCTTATTGCCACTTTTCTGCAATAGACATTGGTGCACTGCCTCAGCTGGACAATGACAGTATTCGGCGGGCTCAATCCCGCGATCCCATGATCAAAGCAGCTTTAGAAGCACTCTATGCAGGAAAAGATGTGTCCAAATTACGCTCCACTGATTTGAGAACTGCACTGTTATACAAAGAAGGTCCTAAGTTGAAACTGATCAATAAACTGTTATACAGAGAAACAGTAGACAGAGGGGGACAAGTAGACAAACAACAACTAGTGCTGCCCACTGCTTTTCGAGACTCAGTACTGAGGTCCTTGCACAACCACATGGGGCACCTTGGTATAGACAGAACACTTGACTTGGTGAGATCCAGATTCTATTGGCCTAAGATGGGGGCTGATGTGGAGCAACACATTCGAACTTGTAGTCACTGCTTACAGAGGAAAGCTTTGCCCCAGAGGGCTGCCCCCCTTGTTAACATCACCACCAGTGCACCCATGGAGCTGGTCTGTATTGATTTTCTGAGTTTCGTCAGATCAAAGAAATATCAGTAATGTGCTGGTGGTCACTGACCATTTCACGAGATATGCCCAAGCTTTCCCACCAAAGACCAGAAAGCATCCACTGTGGCCAAAGTACTTGTAGAAAACTTTTTTGTTCACTAAGGGGCTCCACAAAGAATCCATTCTGATCAAGGGAGAGACTTTGAGAGTCGTCTGATCAAAGAGATGCTTTCTCTGTGGGGAGTGCAAGTCCAGAACCACTCCTTACCACCCCCAGGGGACCCACAGCCTGAACGTTTCAACCGCACTTGCTAGATATGCTAGGTAACTCCTGCACCCAAAGGACAAGCCTAGATGGAGCCAACAAATTAGCACCCTGGTACATGCTTATAACTGCACCAAAAGTGATGCCACTGGATTCTCCTCCTACTGCCTGATGTTTGGAAGAAGCTCGACTACCAGTAGATGTGTGTTTTGGGTCTCTCCTGATGGGGTTCAAGCTGACAACTATTTACAGTATGTGCAAAGTTAAAGGCCCAGCTAACTCATGCGCACTAACTGGCTCAAACCATGGCTGCCAAAAAGAAATCTGGCCAACAAAGAAAGGTATGATAAAAGGTGAAAGCACAGGAACTCCAGGAGGGAGATCGGGTATTGCTAAGAAATCTGGGACTGCATGGCAAGCACAAGATTGCTGACAGATGGCACCATCTCCCTCACATTGTAGTGGGCAAACTAGATGATCTGCCAGTGTACAAAGTAAGGCCTGAGAATAATTCAAAGATGTAAAACAATGCATAGAAATCATTTACTGCCCATTGGACAAATCTTAATTGAGTCTGAGCCCTAGAAGATGCCCCTCTGGACCAGTGACTAGAGCTAAGAAAAGATCAAGAAAGTCTGCACCTACAGAAGCAAAGTTAAAGTGTCCCTCCACAAGTCCCAGTGTGAGCATGACTGTCAGTCCATATCGGAAGAAAGTGAGAGTGACTTTGAATACTATCCTTCTTACGAACTGAGTCAATTGTTTCGGGAAATGTCCTAGTCAATACTGGAGATGAAGCTGGGCCTTCTGGACTGTCTAAGCCTCAGCTTCATCCCTGGAGCCAATGCTCCCAGAAAGTGAAGTGCAAAGCATCAGATCAGATGAAATGGAATCATTGTGCATGGTTGAACTGTTTGAGCTTCAGGGAGGAAAATGATAGATTGGGGCAGACTGGTGATACACTTGAACAAGAAGAGTATTTTGAGTGCCCTGACAGTCCACTGCCAGTGTCCAAAGCTCTCCATGTGAGCCAAATGTTGTGGACTCAGAACTGTAACTCCTGGAGCTGAAAGTGCCCCAAGTTCTAGCCTCTCTACCCCATGGAGACTCCCTGACAAGTGAGGACAATGCTGAAAATGAGGCTCAGAGTGCAGAGACTATAACAGTCTCCCCTAGAAAGACTGGTCGAGCTGTAAAGCCTGTGGTGCACCTCAGTTATGATTCACTTGGGAGGCCTGTGGACTTGCCTCTCAATGTTCTCCATAAAGGAGTGTATGTGTCCCCGAGCTCATTGCCCAAACTGAGCATCAGTGCTAACTCCAAGTTACTTGTGTTGCCCTCTAAGTATGGTGCCCTTGCCCCATCCAGCCCCAAGGTAACTGATAGGAAGGGCCCCTCTCTTCAGATTTCATGTACAAGAGGTAATAACTTGAGTTATGGTACAATGTATGTAATACTTGTAAAGAGTGACGATCTGCAATGTTTCAGAAATGTGTTCTTGGTAAATGATATATTGACTGATGATTACATGTGCGAGCCTAATGCAAATGTATATGGTTGCAGTTGAAACTTATGGGGGTACTTGCTTGACGCGGACGTCAAGCTTTCCCAGGCCAGGAAGGGTGTAACCCCCCTGCAAATGGGGGTTCCCAAAAGACTTCCAGGAGCTTGCTTGAATGCTCCAAGCCTGAAAGGTGTTTGGCATTTAAGCCATTTATCAGTGAGTGTTTTTAGAGCCTCTGGTACTGTCTCTTTAAGAGCTGTCTGCTTGCAGACATAATTAGTTTGTATGGGGGGACTGTGTGCTTCTCTGAGTACCACTCGAGCTGCTGCCAATTCACTTCATTTTGCAGTCACTAGGAGTGCAAAGGAACCTATCTGAAAGATGTAACTGTTTGCCAGAAATTATTTAGAGTAATAATGAAATTACAGTTTGTCTAACCTCTTTCTTTGCAGTCAGAACTGTGTCTGCTAGTTCCCCATTCTAGTTTTGAACTGCTGAACTGGACCAATCAGTGTGGGGAAGCTAGCTCTAAAATGGTGCCTTGGACGAATCAGAACTTGGACTCATAATCTGAGCCAGCCACAAGAGGATTGTATGGGCAGTGACTCTGGGAGATGTAGTTTAGACTTCAGTGCCTTTTGGACCAACAGCAGCAGTCTATTGTGAGTGACAGCCAATCCAGTCAAGAACTGGGAGGAACTCAAAGGAAGTGCCCGGTTTTGTCGGTTGGAGTTTCAGTTGAGCTTTGGCAGTGAAGAAGGAGCCCTGTGCTTTTCAGTGTGCAGTTTTAGTCAAAAACGGTGTAAGGCCCAGAGTTCTGGTCTGCAGCTTGTGTAACAGCTTGTTAGGACTGAATCCGTCCTGTGAAAAGAATCAAAGGATCTCTGAAGAGTAGAAACCAGGCTCACCCTGTAGAAGACTGGAGAAATTGCTGAAATTGTACTCGATCTGTCAGGAACTGAATCTTGTGTGTTCTCCCGGATTGTGCAGTATTGCGATGGGATACAGATGCAGCCTGCCTGGTATAGTGCTTTCTTTTATATGGATGTGTGAAGAGGTTTGTGTACTCTCAAGAGCCCTGCTGACATTGAAGGACCCTATCTTATTTGGAGGTCTGAGTACTAATTCAGGGTCGCTCCCTGTTGAATTGCACATTAAATCCAAATGGAATTACTGTACTGCTGACTGTTTAATTCTCCTTTTCTCTGTGTGAAAGGGCCCCTACCAGCTGCCACGGTTTGGACTAGCACTAGGGCTTGGGTACCCAGGACAGTAACTGATAGGATAGGCCTGTGCACAGAGCCATAGGTAGATTATTAGAGTGATAAGCTAATTAACCTGATTTCCCCCTGTCCTTGTTATATCCCCCTAAATAAATCAGAGCTGCTTGTTTCAGCAAAGTTATACTGCCTGAGGTATTTGTCTATGTTAAAGTACTGTACTGTGACTGTTGCACTGTATCTCATTTCACAGGAGGTCCCAGTGCGGAACCAGACCTGGGGTAAGTGTATACTGTGAAGGTAATTCAGATATATTGTGTGGGCCACTAGTGGGAAGAAAGGGGTTGCAGTGTCCCAGAGTGCTGTGACCAAGTTAGTTTAACTATTGCAAACCCTGACCTCTGGGTGGAGGCACCCACCATTGGATCCAGGCCCCTCAACCTGTTAGTGGCAAATCAGGCAGGGGTAGTAGCCCCTGGGATAGCGCCATCTAGGGGTTACATAAAAATGGATATTAACCCAGTGTACCTAATGTATATAAGTATATTTAAAATCAAGTATAGTTACTAGCACCATGACTCAGTAATGGCACAGTATCCAGGTTGGCCTTTCATGGTGGCCTCTAGGTCCGGAATCATATTTCCTAGACTTCTAGCAATCTCAAACATGGCCATCCAGATGTTGTTCAGCTCAGAAAAAGCAGCCCCAATGGTTGATGTGCTGTTGAACAGGTAAGAGTAAACAAGAAATATCCATCATACAGAGTCACAGTCCAGATTTGTATGTCAAAGAGTTGAGTTAAGGCAAACTGAAGTAGTCTCGTGTGTAAAGACAGACCTGGATAGGCCTCCAGACTTCTATTGTTTCGCCAAAGCATCATCAGGAAGGATGATGAAGCATTGGCCAAATCAATAGAAGTTCTGGTGGGGCCCTGTCTATGTCTCCTGGTCTGTGCATTTGCACTTTTGAGTTTTGCACGTTTCAGTTTTTTGCCTTAACAAACTGCTTTGACATACAGAATTTGTGACTGTGGTCTGTATGTGTGATGGGTGGTATTGGATTTCTTGTTTTGACTTCCAGATTTTGTTACCGCTCTGCTCGTTACCCCCCATTCTCCTTTATGCCCTCTCTCCTTCATTCTCCCTCTTATAAGGCTACTATTTCCATCCCCCTTCATTTCTACCACCCAGCATCCTTCATTAATATGCGCCCTGGGGGATTCCTTTCCCTCTGGTTCTCCATACTCTTTACTTCAGCCTTCCAGTCAGTGTCTGCTTCCCCAACTCCTTTGCCCCCCTCAGCTAATTTAAATGTTCATTAAAGTAACATTTAAACTGCAGTTCCCTCCTGGATAGATGGAAGTCATCACACCTGTATAGGCCTAATCCTTTCTGGATGGATCCCCATCCCATTATCCCATGTAATAGGTGACTGTAATTGAGCACTTTCAAAAGGGCAACTCAGTCATGATGCTTTTACACATGGCTACCGGCAGGGAGGTGACAGGGTAGGGATCGCGACTATAGCTACAGGATGTTGGTATGTATACATGCACGTTGGGGTGTGGGAGGGCCATGCCATGCGATGGGCGGAAGGTGAAGGAGGGTTTGTGGGGCATAGTGAGGCAGTGGGCTGCCGAGCTGGCCATGTGGCATGGTGGGTTGGTGGCAGGCTGGGATTGAAGGGTGCCAGGTTTGGTTCTGGGTGCACTCATTTTTGGGACCAGATAGCATTTTTTTTTTCCATTTTGCACCCAACCCCAACATGCACCCCCCTGGAGTTGAGAATCCTTTAGTAGGGGGGTGAGTGGGGCAAATTCCCCTGCATAAAACATTAAAATCTAAGTGTCCAGGGCTGTCTTGCTGTGCACTCTGAGTCTACATCGCTGAAATTCATTTTACTCAAACAGTGATTGCTGTTATGTGGTCACCATTATCACATGGAACCCCAATCCCCAATGTAGCTGAACCCTTCCTCTCTGCACCATTCCTTCAACCATGAGTTGAAACCCCCGGTGTAAAGATCCCTCTCTTCCCCCACCGTGGACAGGCAGCACCTCAGCAAAAGCCACTGAGCAAGCTCCATAAACTTCTCCTGTACTATTCCAGCCCACCCTCTCTAGCCAGGTCATTAGCCACCAGGTGGACAATGACATCCAGCTCTGCCTCCCATCCTGCTCTGTAGCAAATCTCCAGGATCCACTTGTTATCCCTCTGGACTGTGGTGCCATGTAGGCACCTAACGTCCCTCACTCCCTTTCCTACTCCCATTCCCAAATATATCTCCCTCACAATCAAGTCCCTCACCAGAAGTTACTCCCTCCTCCTCTGGGGTCCTCTTTCACCTTCTTTGGGGTCTCCACTATGGAGGACCCCACCATCCTTCCTGGCCACTACCACAGGTGCCTCATACTGGTTGTCCTGCCTGTCAGATTGATGTAGGAATCGCATAGCATTACCAGCTAGGAAAGTACCTCTGACCCCCCACCCCACCTTTCCAGAGACCACTACAGTCCAGCCATTCCTCCTCTCTGGCAGCCTCTGGGATAGTGGTAGCAGACTTAACATACTAACATACTATTTGCCAGTAGATTAGGCCTTACAGTCTATCAAGTCTGCTCAAACCTTAGATCCTAAGTTGGGTGCCGAGGCCCTCCCATCCCTTGTGCTCCAGAAACCCCTATCATCCATCCCCACCCCGCTGGGACAGGCCATCATCTGATACATCCACTTTCTGTATCTGTCCCACCCTCTCTTGAAGCCCTCCACTGTGGATCTCTGAACCAGTTCTCCAGGCAGTGCATTCCAAGGGTCCACTATCCTCTCAGTGAAAAACCTCCTCCTCTTTTCCCCCCTCACCCTTCCACCTTCCAACTTCAAACCATGCCCTCTGGTGATACCTCCCTGCTTTAGTCTAAAGATCCCCTCCATGTTTACCTTTATTTATTCCTTGAGGTACTTGAAGACCTCAATCATGTGTCCCCTCTGTCTCTCCTCTCTTCCAATGAAAACCAGGCAGAGCTCCTCAAGTCTGTCCTCATATGTCAAATCCCTAGCCTCATATTATCTTAGTTGCCCTCCTCTGTACCCTCCAGGAGGTGTATGCCCCTCTTCAGTGTGGTCTCCAGTACTGTACACAGTACTCAAGGTGTGGTCTAACCAGTCCATTGTACAGTGGCAGAATCCTTCCTTGCTCTAGAGGTGATCCCCCACGATTACATCCCAACATCCTGTTTGCCTTGCTAGCTCTCCTGCACTGCTCAGAGTTATTCATACATGCATCCACCATGACCCTAGGTCTTTTCCCGATTGAGGCCTCCAGCATCTCCTCCCAGGTGTACCTGTGTTTAGGGTTTCCCGACCAAGATGCAACACCTTGTACTTGGTGATATTGAAATTTAATTTCCATGTGTGAGCCCAGCTTTCCAGGGTGTCCAGGTCCCCTTGCAGGGCCAACCTCCCCTCTTCTCCCTCAACTACTGCTCCCATCTTGGAGTCATCCGTGAAGAGACTCATTTCACACCCTATGCCCTCCTGATGTCCGGTATGTATGCATTAAACAGGATCGGACCCAGGACTGACCCTGCAGTGCCCCACTACCAACCTCTCTGAGGGTTCGAGAGCTCCCCACAGACCACTACTCTCTGGGTGCGTCCAGCTAGACAGTTTTCAATCCATCTGACCATCAAAGGCCTACTCTAACCCCATCAGTTTCTCCACCAGACCATTGTAGGACAGAGTCAAGCGCCTTGCTGAAGTCCAAGAATAATACATCCACAGGCTTTCCCTGTCCAGTTCTGATGTTACCATTCGTAGAACTCCACAAGGTTGGTTTGACATGATCTACCTGGCACAAACCCATGTTGCCACTATCCAGACCTCCCACCTCCTCCAAGTACACCCTCAATTGTTCCTTTAGTATACTTTCCATTAATTTTCCCACCACTGAGGTCAAACTGATGGGTCTATAGTTACCTGGTACTTCCCTCGACCCCTTGTGGATTGGCACCACATGTGCCTCTAGCCAATCCTAGCTACCCTCCCTGTCTCAAGTGACCTGTTGAAGAGCTCCACCAGGGGTGCAGCCAGTATGTCCGCCAATTCCCATAGTACTCTCGGTTGAATGCCATCCGGCCCAGGAGATTTGTCTTTCTTTAGGGCCTTGAAGGCTAACCACACCCTTTTGGCAGAGATAGCATCATCCGTCCCCTGCACCTTACTGGCCTTTTTATCCTTATCCAGATGTGACACCCCTGGGATACCCCTCCCTCCCTCTTGCTCCATTTCTGTTGCTCCCAGATCCCACTTACTGCTGCTTCTATCCCTTCGTGCCTTGCTTTGTAGATATTCCCATCCCCTCCCTAGTGAACACAGAAGCAAAGTAGATTAAATACCTCTGCCTGGTCCCTCGCCTCTTCCACCCACCCTCCTTCTGATCTCAATCTGCTGAGATGGCCTTAGTTTTCTCCACTCCCCAATGTACCAGAAGAACCCTTTTCCCAACCATGTATCCCTGTGCCAGCGCTGCTCTTTACTGGACTTTGCTCCCTCACCATATGGGTGACTTTCTAGATGCAAGATGGTACATTTCCTTATCCCTATCCCCTCTTGTTGTTTTATATTTTTGTAGGGAGCCTTCTTTCTCTGACTGCTACCTGTACCTCACTGGACCACCAGCATGGTTTATGTGACCTTGCTCTCTTACGTTTCAACTTAGCACAGATCCTGACTGCCTCATGAAGTCCCCATTTTATGACCTCTCATCTCCTTTCCACACTTGTCATTGATGTAATCCCCTTCAAGTGATCCTTGAGAATATTTCCCATGCCCACAAAGTCTGCCCCCCTGAAGTCCACTGCCAGTGTCCTAGATCTCCCCTCCCTCCCTCCATGCTTATTTGAAACCAGACAGTATTGTGGTCGCTCCCAGTCAGGGGGTCCTGTACAACCTTGTCCCTTACCAGATCCCCATCTGCCAGAACCACGTCCAGGACATGCCCCTACCTTGTGGGCTCCATCACATGCTGTGTTAAGAACACATCCTGGAAGCCGTCCAGCAGCCTCTGCTCCTTGGCCACCTTAGAGGACATTTTTCCCCAGTTTGTACCTGGCATATTAAGGTCCCCCATCAACACCACTCCTTCCCCTTTTGGTCCACACTGGGCAATGATGTTGTCCAGCAAACCATCCTCTAGAACATCACTCATCCCGGGGGGCCTATATACTACACTCAGCTTGACCTTATCTCCTGCTGGGGATCGTAAGGTGACCCATAAGGCCTCCACGTTTCCTTCTGCCTCTTCTACCTAGCAATTTCTATGTCATCTCTAATGAACATAGCCACTCCACCCCTCTGCCCTCCTTTCTATCCTTCCTAAGCATAGTGTACCCCTGTCGTTTAGGGTACCAGTCATGGTTTTGTTGGCCGCGTCTCCCGTGACCGCCGCCACATCCACCCCCCAAACAGCATGGCCTGGAACTCTGGCAACTTGTTTCCCAAGCTCCTGGCATTTATAACACCAAACCCCACCCCTTATCCCTGATCCTCTTTGTCAACCCCACCCAGATTCCTTATACTTCCATCCTCCTCTGCTCCTCCTGAAACCTCCACCCCAGTCTGTTTCCCCTCCCACCCTTGGGCATGAAGGCTACTCCCCTCATCTGGAGGAGGGGCTTCTGGTTAGCCCTCCCTTATCCCCCCCACAAGTTTAAACCCCACCTTTCTTGAATGTAGTCAGCCATCGCCTGTTTAAGGACTTCCTTCCCTAATGGGGCAAGATGAAGCCTGTCCTTGGCATATAGTCCCTTATCTTCCCAAACTCCATTCCAGTTCTCTAACACCCCCAACCCACTCTCTTCACCCCACTTCCTGAGCCAGTCATTAACCTCTGTAAGCTTCATTTTTTTTCCACTGAGGCCTTTGGTACTGGCAATATCTCTGAAAAGGAAATGTTGCATCCATTATCCTGACAGACTTTGGCAAGTTCTTGGAACCTTGCTTGATTTCAAATGCTATTTCCCCTAGATCGTTGGTTCCCAAATGCACCAGAAATCGGTTTCTCCACATTCCTAACCATTTCTTATACACCATGAACTTTGCTCTGTGCACTGTCAGCCCAGAGATACTCACTACCTTCACCTGGCTATGGCATCCACCCCAGTGTCCCTCCCACTGGATACCCCTAATCATTGAGTCTCCCAATAACAGAACCTTAACACCGCCATCATCCTTATGGTTACCTCCACTATGCCCTCTCAGCCCCCTTCCCCCCTTTATTCATGATCTCAATTCCATGGGAGTCTTTCTGCCTTATTAGAGATGCCCTTGTCACCTTCCCCTTTCTGCCTCCCTCGTTATTTTGCCCACTTAACTCAAACCCCTCTGTATAGGTGTCCCTTTAACCCTCTCTTATCCGAACCATTTATTCTGGCCCTGATGGTTTCCCTTCCCACACCACCATCCTCCCCTTGTAATAGTACCCCTCCCTCCAGAGGCTTTCTGTGGGTCCCCTTTGCTGGGGCCCCATCCTTGGTACTGACCCCACTGCTGAAAGGGGCTCCTCTCCCACCTCCTTGTCTCCCAGTTTCTCTCCAATCATGCTCTCCTCCCTCATGTCTGCAATATTTTGCATCTCCCCCATTTGCTTAACATTTATGTTTCCCCTTCTCCCTCTGGGACTATTTCTATCCTTTCCATTGCCAGTCTGTGATGCCCTATGGGTATCCGACTCCCTCCCCCCGGCATCTGCATAAGTTTCCTCATTTCCACCAACCCCTTCCTCCCCCTCTAGGTTGCTTAGTAGCTCAAACTTATTGTGACACTCTGTGTCAGCCTCCATCAAGTAACCCGAGTTTCCCCTGACTGCACCTCTAAACTGCCCCTCTTCTTCCCCTCTTGCTCTGTTCACCTTAGGAGCTCCCTTTCCACATTCTGCTGCTTTAGGCTTCTGCACAACAGCCCCTCCTGACTCTTTCCCCTCCACTCTCTTTGTATTCAGAATGTTCACCCCGTACGCTTTCCCCTTAGCGTCAACATCCCTATCTAAGGGTCTTCTGTCCCTAATATCCCCCTCCTGCTTGCTGTAACATAATGTCCCATAATTTCAGAGCGTTGCCCCAGCCTCCCCTCAGCCCCACCCTTCTGCTGCCCATATCCACACCCCTTATCCTTGGACACCCCCCCCAGCTCCCCCAGCTTACTCCTTAACCAATATACCTCACTCCTGATACAAGATAGCTGTCTACAGAGTGGGCAGCCTCCCTCTCTCCAGGCCCAATTGAGAATTATTGCCATCCCACAGCCTGTGCAGCCTACAATCCTTCTGAAGATGCCTGCCATGGTGGAATATGGCCACCCTGTTTAACCCCCTCTGTTTATAGTGGCACACCCCCTTTTCTCAGTCCCTTTCCCCTGGAATACAGTTTCTCTCTATACTAACTGCATTTATTTACAAACCCAATTTCAACCCCACCAATAAAGTTCCCAAGTCTCACAAACACATACAGTCCAGTGTGTGTTCAGTCCCACTAACAGTGTGTGTATGCAGACATCAGGTACCGTATGATGTCACAGGCCCACTCAGCTCCTGTTGCTTCAATTTCAGTTCCAAACAGAAATACTCAGCCCTTCAATCCCAGCCCCAGTGGCTTTTCAGTATTTAAGAAAGCCTACAAAACAGGGTGGGTGAGAGGGTTCTAACCAAACACCAGGCAAGCAACACATTTAAATTTCACTCTAATTATCCCTGCCAAACAACTGTTCCAAAGCCTCCAAAGTTACAATATCACAGCCCAAGTAACAGTTCTAACTCAAGGTAATAATTTTTACACATAGAACTAATTTCACTTACAAAACTATTCAAATATTTCAGTTAAAACAGAATATAACCCCAGACCTCTGTGTTTAATAGCCTGCTGCTTATGTTCCCAAGTGAACAATGAAAGCCAAGGTAATTCCTGTTAAAGACAAGGTAATTCCTGCTAATGTCCCCTCCCTCTAACACCAGGCAAACAACACATTTAAATTTCACTCTAATTATCCCTGCCAAACAACTGTTCCAAAGCCTCCAAAGTTACAATATCACAGCCCAAGTAACAGTTCTAACTCAAGGTAATAATTTCTAACACAAAGAACTAATTTCACTTACAAAACTATTCAAATATTTCAGTTAAAACAGAATATAACCCCAGACCTCTGTCTTTACCAGCCTGCTGCTTATGTTCCGAAGTGGTACCTTAGGAAGGGGAAGAGGTCCCTCAAGCCTAGCAAACTCATCCTGGAGTCTAGCAACCTCCTCCCTCAGTCCTGATCTATGCATGCAGATGGAACAGCACCATAGTCTGCTGGTCTCTCTGAAAACTGCTGCCCCACAGCCACTGCACTGCACCACTTCCAGCATTCCCAACTTCTATTCTCCTCCATCTCATCCAGAGTTTCCACTATCTCTATTGTGTCTGTAGGCTACCATAATAATATGATATACAGCGATGTGTAGACATCACAATAACACAACACATGTTCATGCTTGAACAAAAGAATCAAATCAAATCAAATTTTATTTATAAAAGGTGCCTTTCCAAAACCAAGGTGCCTGTACATAACATAATAAAATCAGTAAATAATTAAAGCAATAGTAAAATTAATCCAAGGCAGCTACAATTAAAAATCATTGTATGCAAGGCTAAAAGATGTGTTTTTAATGCCCCCTTAAAGCTTTGGACAGTTGGGCAATCCGCACCTGACAAGGTAGAGAATTACACAGGTTGGGGCCATAAAACTAAAAGATCTGGCCCCAGAGGTCTTTAAACGAACCCTGGGAATCTCTAAAAATCCCTCGTCAGTGGATCGGAGAGAGGAAGGGACAGTAGGGACAAAGGAGATCTTTCAGGTAGCCAGGTCCCTGATCATGTAGGGCCTTATAGGTCAGCAAACCAACCTTGAAGGTGATTCACCAGCATATAGGCAGCCAGTGCAGTCCCTGAGCACAGGCGTTATATGACTGGACCTAGAGGAACCAGTCAATAGCCTGGCTGCCACATTCTGCACCAGCTGCAAGTGGCGAATATCAACCCCTGCCCAAGATAAAGGGTGTTACAGTAGTCAAGGCGGAGGTAATGAAGGTGTGGACCAAAGTAGAAGATCGTCTGGAGGAACCAGGTGCTTCACCCGGCGATGTTCCTCAGATGGTAAAAGAGGCTTTGACAACTACCGATACCTGAGAATTAAGTGTCAAACAGTCATCAAACACAATGCCCAGGTTCTGCACCTGATCTGAGGTAGTTAGCTGAACACCCCCAAGCCATAAACCCGAGGGTGATCCTGCCAACAAACTCACCTCCTGGCGACCTAGCTCCACAACCAACACCTCAGTTTTCTCTGGATTCAACTGCAGCCAACTCACATTCAACCAGTCCTGGATGTCGGCCAGACAGTTGTTAAAGACCAAAAAGGCAGCATCCTGGCCTGGCACAAAGGACATGTACAGTTGAGTATCATCTGCATAGCAGTGAAAACACAAACCGTACCACCTAATAATCGCTCCGAACGGCAGCATGTTCACCTCAAACAACATGGGCACCAAAATGGAGCCCTGCGGCACCCCACAGGATAGGGTAATGCTGAAGAAAAAATCCCAGACACCAGTCTCTGAGTCCTACCCTCGAGGAAAGATCGAAACCAACTGAGGACTGTACCAGACAGCCCACAGGTAAACCACAAGTGATCCAATAGCACACCATGGTCCACGGTGTCAAATGCTGCAGAGATATCAAGAAGGACCAAGATGGAATGAGTCCTTCAATCTCTTGCTATTAGGAGGTCATTTAGTACCCGGACAAGAGCTGTCTCGGTACTATGTCTCTTCCTAAATCTGGACTGGAGAGAATCATAAACATTATGGCTGGTTAAATGATCATCTAACTGCGACACGACCACCTTCTCAATAACTTTACCTACAAAAGGCAGGTTAGAGACAGGCCTGTAGTTAGCCAGACAATCCTGGTCTAAGGAGGACTTCTTAAGAAGGGGCTGAACCACAGCCTCCTTCACAGGATTTGGAAAAATCTCCCTCTCCAAAGACCTCCAGACTATCTCAGAAAGGACCAGACCGATTTTATCCACACAGCCCACTAGGAGACATGTGGGGCCTGGGTCCAAATCACAGTTGGTTGGACGCAATGATTGGATGACCATCACAATGTCACTGACTGTGGCAAGGCTGAAGTCAGACCACACAAACTGAGTGTCCGACATCTGCCGACCATCACAGCTCCCATTAGGGAGGGTCAAGCAGATATCAGACCTGATTGTGGAAACCTTATCTGGAAAGAACTGAGCAAACTCCTCTGGGTTGAAGACAGATTGGATTGCACAATCTGTCCACAGTCCCTAAAAGCTGAGCTGGTCTATTCTATGCAGCAGCAGCAATCTCTCTGGACAGGAATTCTGCCTTCTTACAAGAGATTGCTGATTGATAGACCACATCTGTGCATACAGTAACGCAATCTGGAGTGCACATACAGTGGGAGCTGTGCATGTTTCGAGCATACCTGGCCTGCATACAGTAGCTCTGCACCTGAGTACAGACACATGGTGCATGGTATATACTACCACATGCCTCCACAGGATGCCTGTCCATGGCTCTGCTCCCAGTGTGTTGCTGTGTGGGAGGCAGATTGAGAGTGGAAGACTAGGTTTGCTGGCCAAGGCACCTAGCTTCACCTGAGTTATTTTTTCTAGGTTGCTGGAAAGGATAGAGCAAATAACTTTACCAGAGCAACAGTAAGGATTAAGGCTTCTTTTGGCTAGGCAGGTTTATTGTGTGTTTTAATTTTTATTTTGTACTCACAGGGATTTTCACTGTTGCTAACATTTTATTGTTTCATTTTTCTCTGATTCAAA
Source organism: Neoceratodus forsteri (assembly GCA_016271365.2). Lineage (NCBI taxonomy): Eukaryota > Metazoa > Chordata > Ceratodontiformes > Ceratodontidae > Neoceratodus > Neoceratodus forsteri. The sequence continues at coordinate 1,179,492,348 of CM057449.1, read as the reverse complement.
TTGTTGTTGGGTATACCTTCTACTGCATTATTACAGGGTGTGCCTACAGGTGTGTGCTTACAGATTACTGTTGTAATCTTCTGATTCAAATTGTCTTTTGCAAGGTATATCTTCTGTTACTGCTTTGTTTTTCTCTGTAGCAAAGTGTTTCTTACAGGGTATATCTTCTGTGAAATTATTACAGGTGGTGCTTTACAGGTTTCACAGTTTTATCTGTCATTAAGACAAGCTTTCAGGGCTACTGCATTTGTTGCTGGCTGATTGTTTCTGCTCCTACCTCCTTGTTTTTTTCATCCATGGTTCTTTTTCGGCAGGGGAAGGGCACAGCCACCCACGCCATCCCCAACCACCCACAATACACTCTTTTATAGGGTAGCACAGTCATGACATTTCTCTTAACAAAGCAGGAAGGCGGATCAGGGGTATCCACACAGTGACCTCATTTACAGGACACTAGTAATTTAACTTGTTATAACAAGTTATACAAAACAAACAAACAAAACACAAAATCAAACTTTGCTTTCATTTTCTTCCTTGAATTACTCTGACCAGGTTAAAAACCCAGCAACTTACCTGGAATAGATATCCTTAACTGCAGGTACTGTGGAACACTTTTCAGAAGGACAATTTTACAGAATTTAGGACACTGTCCTACATGCTGTGCCATTGGAGATCTAAGGGCTCAGCTCCAGGAAGCATGGACAGAGATTGCGCGCCTCAAATTGCACATTCAAGAGGAAATATATTATAAGAACTGCTCTCCATTTCCCCAGCATCCAACAGAAGCACCTTATCTGCAGAGGGTAGTTGGTCCAGGAGGCTGGCAGGTGGTTAGAAGGGGCAAATCGGGTGCCCCATCACTCGGTGCTCTCCAACATATCACCTGCACAAACCACATAAAAACTTCAAACAGGTATCTACCTCTAGCTCCGAAATCAAAAAAAGGGACGGAGGACACTGCTGACCCATACACTGCAGCACAGGAGCTAGCACAACAAAACTCACCCAAAACAGGAACCAAAACAAAAAAAGCAAAAAGGAAATCCAAAAAACTTCTGATCATTGGAGACTCCATGATTAGGGGAGTTGATACGTATCTCCAGCCAGGGGTAATGGTCAGATGTCTCCTAGGTACATCAGTGTGGAGAGACACTGACCGCATTGCTAAAATTGTTCAGGAAGCAGGAGAAAACATTGATGTCCTGTTACACATGATCTCTCCAGCCGGCCAGTTGTGGAGACCAAGGAACACCTGACCAGGCTGGGTGACAAACTATCATCCATTTCATCCGGCATCTCCTTCTCTGAGATCCTGCCAGTCTGGGAGAGGGGGACAGATGGATGGAAGGTCAGAGAAGGGGACATAGGGGAGCTAAACACGTGGCTGAAGGACTGGTGCCCGGAAAAAGGCAACAAATTTGTAGGGAACTGGCAACAGTTTTGGGAGCGAAAGTTCTTTAAATTTGATGGACTGCATCTGACTAAGGAGGGAGTCAGTGCATTGGGGCAGTAGTTTGATGTCTTTGCAGAATATTTAAACTAGCAAATGGGGAGAGGGGTGCAGCACCCGATACATAGAATGGGAAGAACACCCTTCCCCCTCAGATAGTGGTCAAATAGGAGTTCAGCATGTTTGTAGTTCATTTGCAACACCAGGTAAAGAAAAAGGCAGTATAGCGTAGTGGTTTAAGGCTCTGAGCTGCAAATCTGGTGACATCCAGCAAACTAGACCTGGGTTTGAATCCCACAGCTTCCACTTGCATACTGTGTGACCCTGAGCAAGTCACTTAACCTCCCTGTGCTCTCAGGTCACTCCTGTAAAAAAACCTTCAGCTTAGTGTGCTACTCCTGGTTAAACAACTAAAATAAATAAAAAACTAACTCACCAAAATCTGACCAGTTGAAAATCATGTACACAAATGCTCACGGTCTGAGAAACAAGCTCCCAGACCTGTAGGCAATAATGACAGAAGCTAAACTGGACATAGTAGCCATTAGCGAGACATGGTTTACCAGTAACCACACTTGGGAGACTTCAGTACCTGGCTATGGACTGTACAGAAGAGACCGAGGTGCAAAAAAGGGGGGATGGAATGGCCCTTTATGTCAATGAAAATATCAGAGTAACAGAAATTCAGAATACACATAAGGAACCAGAAGAACTGTGGGTCACTCTGGAAACAGGAAATGAGTCAGCCATATGAATTGGGTTGTGTGCAGGCCTCCAGACCAGGGGAGGCCATAGACATGTTACTGTTAGAGGATATACAAAACATGACAGCTAAAAGGGAGGTTCTGACAATGGGAGACTTCAATATGCCAGATACAGATTGGTCAATACCAGCAGAGACATCTGCCAGAACTAGACACATGGTGGATTCCTGCAGGTAAGGGCCTCAAACAACTGGTACAATAACCCACAAGAGACAAGGCTATCCTAGATCTAGTACTGACTAACAGGGAAAGGATCACAGATCTCCAGGTAGAAGGTCACCTGGGTGCCAGTGACCATCACATGGTATGATGTCCAATTGGCTACTAGAACAAAATCGTCCCATTCCAAGGCAAAAATATGGGACTTCAGAGGAGCTGACTTTGATAAGATGGCCAACAGAGTTAAGCTTGCCGTGGCAAAAAGAAATACAGGTGAGGGGTACAGGCAAAGTAGGCAAGCATTAAAGATGCAATACTTGACAACATATCCCATTGTGTTAGTGAGAAAAGGAAATGCAAACGAAGAAGGAAACCACTTTGATTCTCAAACACAGTAGCAGAAAAGGTCAGAGCCAAAAGGCTGGCCTTCAGGAAATATAAGGGAATGCAGCAGGATGAAGATAGGGAGACATACCAAACTTCCCTAAGGGAAGCAGGGAAGGCAGTAAGACAGGCAAAGGCCTAGGCCGAGGAAACACTAGCGCAGACAGTAAAAGAAGATGACAAGACTTTCTACAGATACATTAGTGAAAGGAGAAAGTCCAGAGGGAGTATTGCTAAGATCAAAGTGGATAAGGGGGCATGTGAGGAGGAGGACCATGTAAAAGCATCTATCCTAAATAGATACTTCTGCTCAGTATTTACTGAAGAGAATGTAGGGCAGGGCCCACAGTTCTGCACCATGGACACAGGAGGGAGGGAGGTGTGCACTAGTCCTTTCACAAAAGAAAGGGTCCTACAAGAGCTCAGTAAGCTCTGGGTGAACAAGGCAAAGGGACCTGATGGCATACATCCCAGAGTACTAAAGGAGCTAAGGGTGGAACTAGCAGAGCCATTATCAGAACTGTTTAGTGAGTCTCTGAGCACAGGAGGGGTCCGAGAAGACTAGATAAGGGCTCATGTGATCCTGCTCCACAAAAGCTGTAGCAGGGAGGAGGCAGGGAAGTACAGACCAGTGAGTTTTACCTCAGTAGTGGGCAACTTTATGGAGACACTCTTAGGAAAGGATAGTGCAACACCTGGAATCCATAGGAGCACAGGATCCAAGACAGCATGGGTTTACAAAGGAAGGTCCTGTCAAACTAATCTCATAGATTTCTTTGACTGGGTAACCAGAGTGGTGGACCAAGGGGGAGCAGTCGATGTCGCCTACCTTGACTTCAGCAAAGCTTTCAATACTGTTCCACATAGAAGATTGATTAATAAGCTGAGTGGGCTCGGGGTGGGTCAGAAGTTGGTCAGCTAGGTGGCAAACTGGTTGATGGGCAGAAAACAAAGAGTAGTGGTAAACGGTATACAGTCAGAAGAGATGCAAGTCACAAGTGGGGTACCTCAGGGATCAGTCCTGGGGCCAGTTCTCTTCAAAATCTTCATCAGTGACATAACAGATGGACTGGAGGGTAAGGTTTGTCTGTTTGCAGATGACACCAAGATCTGCAACAGAGTAGATGATCCAGATGGGGTGGGCAGAATGAAAAGAGATCTGGATAAACTAGCAAAATGGTCAGAAGAGTGGCAAATGGGGTTTAATGCAAAGAAGTGCAAGATCATGCACATAGGGAAGAGAAACCCTGAAGTAACCAATAGGCTGGGAGGGGAGTTGCTGGCAATCACAAGGGAAGAGACTTGGGCGTCATCATCACTGATGACCTGAAATCATCCAAGCAGACCTCTAAAGCAGTAGGTAAGTCTAGAGGGATGTTGGAGTGTATCAGTAGGGGTATCACAAGTCAGAAGAGGGAGGTAATAATCCCTCTTTACAAGACACTGGTTAGGCCCCATCTGGAGTACTGCATGCAGTACTGGAGGCCACACCTTCACAAGGACATTAACCAAATTGAGGCAGTCCAGAGAAGGGCAACCAAAATGGTGCAGGGACTGCATCAGAAAACATATGAGGACAGATTAACGGAGCTCAATATGTATACCCTAGAACAAAGGAGGGAGAGAGGAGATATGATTGAAACATTCAAACATCTTGAGGGCATTGACACAGTGAAAGAGTCTAACATGTTTCAATATAAGAAAAATAGCAGGACAAGAGGACACAACATGAGATTAGAGGGAGTCTGATTAAGGGGTAATGTGAGGAAGTTCTTTTTCACAGAAAGGGTTGTGGATGCATGGAACAGCCTTCCTCAGGAAGTGGTGGATATGAATACAGTACAGGGCTTCAAACAGGCATGGGATAGGCATAAGGGAGCAATACAGATGAGTATGAATAGATAGACTATTGACAGAGCAAAGGCCGATGGCACATTCATAAGGTAGAAAAAGAAATGGGCAGACTGGATGGGCCTTGCAGTCATTATCTGCATCAGCTTTTATGTTTCTATAGACAGCTAAGCATCCAATCGGATGCCCATTCTGGGTCCTGAGTGGATCCCTGCTCTGTGTGAGCAGGACGTTCTAGGAAAGGCATGGGGGAGTTGATATTTCAAAGAATATGTGAATGTCCCTCTCTTTCTACCCATTGGGTTGGGATATCACTATGGGGGAGGTGTTGTCCCACAGCCTGTAGGGATTCACTGGTAGGGTGAGCAAAAGACATGGCAGGGTCCCTGCCTGCATATACTGTGCTCCCTCTCCTGACACTCCACAAATTTGTGAATGATGTGGTTTGTGGGCATGCCCCCAGACACCCCTCCAACCTGTCATGCACATATCTGCATGATTAATGGGGGGGGGGATTGAGTGCATAAGGGGCACATGCCCCTTCTGTGAATGCTGCCTGCCAGGGGTCCACTGGACCCCTGGTTCATGACATTCCATCTTAGGGTTGCCTATGTGCTGCAGACCCACGGTGCATAGGCAATCTACCTTTTTGTGCATGGACCCCAATACGCGCAAACACATTAATTGGGTTGTGTGGCATTACAAAGCTACTGGGGATGTGTACTTCCACAGGAAAACAGTTGTTCAGAAGTGACACCTGACTTATGGTCTCTCATGGCAATCCCTTCCTTCACGTGGTGTTAGTAGGTGGTTGTGACTAACAATGTACAGTAGGTTATATCACATGATGATAACCATAGTTGTACAATGCCAGGTTATTTAGTATTCATTAATGTTGCTTTTCGGATATAGCTTGGTACCACTGAGAAAGGATCAACTCAGATCACATGTCACCACCATCCTGAAGCCCATGAAACCACCTAGCCCTAATCTGAAGCAGTTTGCCTCCCACAGTTCCAAGTCTGTGCCAGGACTCCTTGAGGAGGGACTATCCTCTCTCTTAGACATCACGGGATCTGTAGCTGGAGTCAGACTTTGTAATGGGGGTGGGGGGTAGTTTATTTGGCAGGATTTATTCCCTTGTTTTTGGCCCCTCCAACCTCTATGGATCCCACCAGTGCCCATGCAGCAACCCCTATGAAGGAGCAAGTTCCCATGCCTACTCCATGGGTTACTGCAGCACCAAAATCTAATCTCCATCTTCTACAAGACAGATCATGTTGTCTTCAGCAGTACTTAGCTGCTTTGGCCACCTACTCCAATCTCTTGAACCCATGTCACTCCTACTAATTAGTAACAGGCTAAACAGAGCTCAGTCTAGATGGATGCAGTAGAATATGAAAGGATGGTCAACAGAGCAGGGGAGAGAATGGAGAAGTGGTCGAAGAAGCATGGAGGAAAACTATTCTCCCTTGCATGCACGTAATATGAGGAGCACAAGCAATGTGAACCACCTTGAAGGGCTGATACAGTGAGGAACAGGACTTAGTGACACTCACCAAGGGTTGTGGGGAGAAAATAACTGAGACATAAGGATAGAGGAATGCAGATTATTCCAAAGGGATAGGCCTGACAAGAAAGTGTGGGATTTGCTGTCCTTGTAGGGGAGGATGATACTGTGGAAGATGAGGAGGACATCAGGGAGCAATCATTGCCACATAATCTCTCTGGGTGGAGCTTGGAGAAAAAGGAAGCAGAAGAGTCACCCTGGGGCTGTACTACACAGCACCAAACAGCTCTGAGGAGCATAATGCCTATCTGGCTGGGTTCATTTACAGGGCAGCCAAATCCAATGCAGTGGAGATCATAGGGGACTTCAATCTCTTGGCTATGGACCAGTAATTTGAGAAGGCTGATAGCAGGGTTGAGACTGACTTCACGTCCACCATCAAGAACTGCTTCCTAGGGCAGAATGTATAACATAGGACTAGGTTTGTGGCCACTCTCAATCTTGTTCTCAGCAGTGGGAAAGGGATAATGTTAAGCTCTGGTGTGAGGAAGAGACCACAACTGGGTAACTTTCTCCCTGTTGAAAGGGAAGACAGACCATCTTCAGCCACCAGGAACTGAAATGGCAGAAAGACATATATTTGGAGCAGCTGCATGGGGCTGGTATGCAGAGTACTGTACCTATGGACATCATTAAAGAAAGTGCTCCCTAAGGCAATAAGGGAAGAAAGAGATAAGAAGCAACTCCCTCCCTGGGTTAACATGGACCTAAGGCAACTAATCTAGAACAAAAAGTAGGTCTATGACTGCTGGGAAGAGACAGACAGGTTACCTCCAGTCCAGAGATGGAAAGGAGTGTTGTGAAGTCTTTATTCACCTGTGAATTGTTGGCGTAGGACTAATCTTCATGCAATGTGTAGCTAAAGTGATGCTGGCACTTCACCAACACTTCCAAGTGCAAAATTCTGTTTTTGAATATAAAAGATGATTAAAGCTAAAAAAATGTAGTTATCTTCCTGGATCTATGATGTCTGGTCCACAAAAATATTGTCGATCGATGTTACAGTGAAACGTTTATATCAACTGCATTTGCAGTGGGCATAAAGTTGGTCATTGCCTACCATGTTCTCTTCAGGGGGCTGTGCCCCCTGCACCCCCCCAATTAAAATAATCAACTCTGAGTCAGAGCTGATTAGGCGAGGGGGTGGAAGACCCCCCAGAAAACAGTGCTGGAGTCCAGCACCGATACTACAGTGAACTGACGCTATTGTCTCTGTAGTGTCAGTCGCTGTCGACATGTCACTGTTGGGGCTGTATACCACCTTCCCCCACTCATTTGCAGAATCCTCTACCACCCTTCTCTACCACAGAATCAATGAGTATCAATAAAAATGCTTCCTTCCCCACATGCTTAGTAGCACCTTCCACCATCCTCCCCCAAGTTCCAGCAAAATCTGCACTAAAACAGATCTTTCCCCACCTGCTCACAATCCAATAGTTCTGCCTCTCCCCCAGACCCAACCAACAAAATCAGCTGTTGCTATGATGAGCATGCAGTTCCGTTCATTAAGATGGTGGACAGCTGAGGGGGTGAGAAACATATGTGTGCCTGTTATTGTCCCCGCTCATTCAAGTCACCGAATTGTATTCTTTTTTCCTAGGGTGAAATGGGGCAGAGGGTAGGGTGGGTTGGGTGCTGATTGGGAGGGTAGGAAGGGGTGTAATTGTTTATTTTTGGCTAGGGCTAGGTCAGAGGAGTGGGGAATTTTTGGAAGCTGAGTAGGTGGGGGGGGTTGTTTTATTGAGGATTCTACCAGGGATGTGGAGGAGACAGGGCTGCTGAGTGACTGGTGAGAAAAGGGTCATTTTTATTTTTACTGATTTGGGTTGTGGGGAGGAGAGTGGTATAGAGTTCTACAAAAGTGTGGAAGGAAGGCTACACCCCAGGATCATTGCGGTGCCAAGGTAACAAGTGTCTGATTCACTTGCTGTAATCTTTTAGGATGCTATCCAGACAAGTGTTGTAGCTGAGGGATCCACGATGTGTCATCGACAAAATATTTGTCGACAGGCCAGCAGCAAACCAGCAGGTTAACTGCATTTTGTAGTCGCCTGCGGTTTCCACAACACACTAGTGTTTTCTTGAGGCTTTTCCTGAACCCCACGAGAAGAGCTGCTCACCGCACCCCACTTAGGATTCTGAACCCGAGTCAGAGCTGATTGGGGGTAGGACCCCGACTGACAGTGTCGGGTTCCAGCGGGTTCCCTACAGCGTACATGATGTGGTTATCATTGTAGGGTACTCCGCTGTCGAAATGTCAATGTCGTGAATGCGTACCGTAGCTGAGGACTGAAAAGTATCTGTTGCAGACTTCATCTTCAGGAAGTGGTAAGGTCAGGCCCAGGTGACTACAGGCCTGTCAGCCAACAAAGGTGCCTCCTGAGGTAGATGTTCAACCCTCAAAGCACTGGGGCATGTCTTCTCAGACAGTCAAGCAGAATTAATTATTGAATGATCTTTTTTGCATGACTATGCACATGGGCTCTTTATGAAGAAATAATAATAGAAGTCATTGAAATTTTAAGGAATGGTTGGAGTACTCAGTTTCTGTGTTCCTTTAACTGTTGTGCTGGGAAAGGTCCTGGAAGCTATTACCAAGGGTTGAATAATGAAGCACTTTGTTGACTCTAAGGTTCTCGCACCCTCATGGAATGGCTTTATGAGGGGTAGGTCACGACAAATCAACCTGATCATCTTTTTTATTAGAGTGACAAGGGTTGTGAACAGGGACAGGACAATGCATGTAGACTCTCTGGACTTTACCAAGGCCCTTAATACTGTGGCACATGACAAACTTCTGGACCAAGTACACTAGTGTTTTTTGTGTGTGTGTGTGTATATATATATATATATATATATATATATATGTATATCATTCTCAAGGTGGAGTTTTAACTGGCTTGTGGCAGGAAGTAGAAGGTGATGGATGGGCACTACTCTGATTGGAAAGGTGTATTAGGTAATGTCTCTCATTATCAGTACTGGTGCCACTGCTGTTTAACATCTTCATTACAATATGGAAGCTGGGGTCTCCAGCAGCCTGTTATGTTCACTGATGACACTAACATGACTAGAGAAGTGGATTCCCCAGAGAATGGGAACAAGTTCAGGAGGATCTGAACAATCTGGTTGATTGGTCAGACTCCTGAATCATCTGATTCTCTGTAGCCAAATGCAAGAGCTAAACTTGGGAGGGCAAAACTGAAGTGCACCCCAGGGTCCTTAAAGAACTAAGAGAGGTGGTGGCTGAACCTCTGGCTATCCTGTTTAGCCGATCACTGGAAACAGGGGAGGTACCCAAAGACTGGAGGACAGCAGATGTAGTCCCCTTATACAATAGCGGGAACAAAGAGGAAGCAGGGAACTACAGATCAGTCAGCCTCACCTTGGTAGTGGGGAAGATCATGGAAGCACTACTGAAGGAGAGATTGGTGGAACATCTGGTTGTCAATGGACTACAGGACCCAAGGCAGCATGGTTTCACCAGGGGGAGGCCATGTCAGGCCAACCTCGTTGAATTTTTTGACTGGTTGACTAGGGAGGTGGATCAGGGGAGGGCTGTGGACATGGCATATCTGGACTTCAGCAAGGCCTTTGACACTGCCACATAGAAGACTATTACACAAACTGGGGAATATGGGTGTGGGCAGGACAGTAGTGTGGTGGGTAGGTAACTGGCTGGGTGGCAGGACACAGAGGGTGGTGGTAAATGACTGTCACTCCACAGAGGGAAGAGTGACCAGTGGGGTACCACAGGGATCAGTGCTGGGACCGGTCCTATTCAACATCTTCATCAGTGACATTGCACAGGACCTAGAAGGCAGAATTTCACTGTTTGCTGATGACACAAAGCTCTGTAATAGAGTAGACACACCAGAGGGTGTAGACAGAATAAGAAGGGACCTGCAGAAACTTGAAGAATGGTCAGGGTTTGGCAGTTGAAATTCAATGCAAAGAAGTGCAAGATAATGCATATGGGGCACAAAACCCTGGCACAATATATCAGTTGGGGTGAGGATATAGCATGCACCAAGCAGGAAAGGGATCTTGGGGTTATCATCTCTGATGACCTCAAGGTAGGGAAACAGTGTGACAAGGCAGCAGGTAAAGCAAATAGGATGCTGGGATGTATAGGCAGGGCATCACCAGCAGGAAAAGGAGGTCATAATTCTGCTATACAAGACACTAGTGAGGCCCCACCTGGAGTACAGTGTACAGTTCTGGAGACCATACCTATGTAAGGACATAGACAGGATAGAGAAGGTTCAGAGGAGGGCAACAAAGATGGTGCATGGATTACATCACAAGTCCTATGAAGACAGGTTGAAGGAACTGAACATGTACTCCCTGGAGGAGAGGAGGGAGAGAGGGGATATGACAGAGACATACAAGTATCTCACAGGGAGGAACAGGGTGCAGGATACACTATTTTTAAGCGAAAAGATGTTCCAGGACTAGAGGGCATGGGATGAAGTTGGAGGAGGACTATTCAGAGGAAACATGAGGAAGAATTTCTTCACAGAACAGGTGGTGGACAAGTGGAACACCCTGTCAGAGGAAGTGGTGGGGGCTGAAACAATCACGGGATTTAAGAATGCATGGGATAGACATAAAGGAATTCTGGAGGTCAGGGGTAAGGGGCAACAGACTTCTAGGAAAACATAAACTGAATTTACAAGCTCAAATGGGCAGACTGGGTGGGCCATAGGCCCTTATCTGCTGACACTGTCTATGTATCTATGTATCTATGTATCTATGTATCTAGGACCTACACACCGTGTGGGACTCCTTTTGCAACAGTAGAGGAGGAAAAGAACAAGGGGGTCACGATAGACAAGAGGCAAAAGCAATACAAGCAGTATGTGGCTACTGTCAAGATGGCCAACATAATACTGTTGCACATTAAATATGGGGAGGCAACAGAGAAGGGGAAGTAAAACCTGCCACTTTACAAGTCCCTTATTAGGCTCCATCTGGAGTGCTGCATGTTCCTTTATGCAAAAAGAACACTGAAGAAGTCAACAGGGTGCAATGCAGAACCACCAAAATTATCAGGGGTATGAGGGACAAAACTATAATGAGGAGAAGTTAAAGGTCCTTAACATGTTCACCTTGGAGAAAAGGAGGCTAAGAGTGGACATGATCTGCATTCTCAAGGGTATTGACAAGACTGAGCATACAAAGATGAGTTAGGGTACATGGTTAGGACTTACTGAGTATGGAAATTCAGTTACTACTCCAAAGTTGTTATGCATGTTCTAAAAATCGTTATGCACTTTCTAAAAGTTGTTGTGCATGTTCTGTCATGAGGTACACCTGTGTCTCTGCTTGCAATGACTCCCGCCTACCAGTCCACTTTCATTTTCACTGAGAGCACATTCTACCATCATGTGCACCTATGTCCCTGCTCGTGCTAAGTCCTGCCTGCCAGCCCACTTTCATTTCCACTGACTATTTCCTACTGACTCTGACTCCCACCTGGCAGCCCACATTCATTTTCACTGAGTGCTCTCTCTCTCTCTCACAGTACTGGTGCTCAGCACCACCACAGCTCTGACTCATTTCTTCACTTTACAGAGCTGTATACTGTAAAAATAAATATAGGTGACCATACACAACTCACCTTGTGTTTCCATCTGGGGTTTGAGATGACAGCATGGATCTCTTGCGTGTCACTCTTGAGGTCTGTATGCTGTTACCTCTACCCCACAGTGGAAGCCCAGGCTTGTTGTGTATGGTCTTGCATACATATTCCTTATATCTAGTGTTCCCTAGAAGGATGCAGGGACATACACTGAAGCTCAGAGCTGGTGAATTCAGGTTTAACATTAGGATGCATTATTCCTCCTAGAGGATGGTAAACCTGTGGAACAATCTACCAGTGGAGGCAGTGGATATGAAGACTGTAAAAGTCTTCATGGTAAGCCTAGAGAAGGTTTTGCTACCCAGGGGAATCAATGGATACAATGCATAGTGGACTGAGTAGGGAATCCTTGTTAATTAATGCAGTACATGTTTGTATGGAATGTTTTCTTTTATATCCAAAGCAACACATATCAGCATCTGTGTAAGTTAACTCATAGGTTGGCTTTATGCCAACCTAAGAGTGCCTAACCTTAAGAAAAAAACAAAATACTTGCCTACACCATACCCCAGCATAAACTACTCCACCTAATCAAACGACTCCTACTAGCTGGAGATGTGGAGACCAATCTGGGACCTACCAGCACCACCTCTTTGTTGACTTGATGCCAACCCTCCCCAATAATAATTGGACAGATACCAAGGGCCTAAAAATAGCACACTTGAATTGTCAAAGCCTGAACCCAAAAATGGCCAAACTTAAAGCCTGGTTACTTCTTCAAACCTGATGTACTCGGAATATCTGAGATATGGTTAAAGCCTTCCATCCTCCAACACAAAGTAGTCCTGCTGGGTACACCACCTTCAGGTGAGATAGGCTTAATAAAAGAGGAGGCAGTGTTCTTCTGTATACCAAAACCAATATCATAGCTACTGAAATTCCTACCCCGGCCTCCCTAACACCACCCACTGGGGTAATCTTTGTCTCCTTAACATTAAGAAATGCAAAAATATAACAGTAGGCTGTACATACCGACCACCAAAATCTGCCCCTGGTGGCTTGTCTAACATAGCCACCTCCCTCACTGACCTCCCCCCCTCATGAACTAATAATATGTGGGGATTTCAACATAGACTGGTTAACTAATAACAAAACAGTGGGGCTCGTGCCTATAGCAGATGCCAACCTAACGCAGCACATCACTGAACCCACAAGGAAAAATAAGAGAACAGGAAATGGCTCCCTCATCAACTGGGTCATGTTTAACTGTGCACACAGAATAGCACCCTCAGAGGTATTACCAAACAGAATAAGCGACCAGTCTCCAGCCTAGTGTATCTGGAGAAACAGTCACCCTAACCCCTCACCAAAAATAATAGAATCTTGCAACTTGACCTCCTTCAACCACACATGCTTCCTAAGCTATCTCTATAATGCAAATTGGGACCCACACACACCCTGCCTACTTTAGATCTAGCACAGGAATACCTAATCAACACTGTTACTACCATTAAAAAATATTCATGCCCTCTTACCTGACGAAGATCTAAAGGATCCAAGGTCCTTGGCTAACCAAAGATATTAGGAACCTAATGCCCACACATGACAAGACCTGAAAATATATAAGAAAACAGGACTTCAATTGACTGGCAACTGTACAGACAATACAGAAACTCCTGCAAGGCCAATATAACCAAAGCAAAGAGGACATTTTTCTGATCAACTCAAACTGAAAAACTTAGTAACCCCAAAGAATTCTGGGCCCAAATTAACTCACTACACAAATGCAAAAACCCCAACTGCCAAGACTCACTCTATATGAACAACAAAGTTCTATCTGACCTGGTATCAATAGCGGATGGTCTCAACAACTTCTTCACAGTCCTTAGCAATTACGTATCCATCTTCACTATAGACCACTGCAACACACCACCCACAGAACCAAAACACACTAAGACACCAGCACCACAGTTTCACATAAAGCCAGCAACCTGAAATGAAGTGCTTAAGCTGCTACTAAAACTCAAGGAAAGTAGCTCCCCCGGACATGACTCACTGGAGCCTAGTTTCTAAGTTGGGGGCTCCAGCTCTAGCAATGCCTATAAGAAACCTGATCAATAGATCCTTTCTTGAAGGAACTGTACCCTCAAAATGGAAAATGGCAAGTGTAATTCCAATCCACAAAGGGGGTCAACCACCCCAGTTGAAAATTACAGGCCAGTCTCAATCTTCTGCCATCTTGCTAAGGTTCAAGGAAGAATTCTATATAGCCAACTACAAGAATACCTTGAACTACACCAACTCCTGTCACCCTACCAGCATTAGCTTGCAAGAGCATAGCACCATATCTGCACTCATCAAAGTCACTTCAGACATACACTAGCCTTTGATAATGGCCATCCACTGGGGCTATCTTCATTTACCTTACAAAGGATTTTGACTTAGTGAACCATAGGATGTTGATATTGAAACTTGAATCCATAGGACTTGATCAACCATCTACCTCCTGTCTGCATAACTACCTATCAGACCACACCCACAGTGTCAAATTGGACAACTGTCAATCTCCTTTTCATCCAATAACACACAGAGTCCCCCAGGGATCCATTCTCGGCCCTTTACTCTTCTCATTAGTAATTAGTGAACTGCCTGGCTTCATGGGAGGGCATCAGTGCAGCTCTATAAGGGTGACCCAGTGCTCTACGATCCTCAGCTGACACCGCATGGCTGAATCAGAAACTGAATCCAACTTTCACAAACTAGAAGAATGGTTCTTTAAAAATAACATACTATTAAACTCCAAAAAAAAATCTAAATGCATGCTTTTCCATCCACCCTACTTTAAAACCACCATAAACCAGCAGCTTTCCATTCATACCAGGAAAGGGGGCCCCCTTGAATCAGTCATTTCATTTAAATACCAGGGCATCCTGCTGAATCCTAACCTCTCCTACAAGGCCCATGTTTGTAAAATTGCCAAAACCATGCACCAAAAGACTGGTCTGCTTTACCATCTTTATCCTCTGCTGTGTACCCTTCCAACCATCTGTGCACCGGTCCAAGTGCTCCCGTCAACAGGGTGCCATAATTTATAATTGCCACCCTTCCTGAGGTCCACTCCCAGAGTTAGAATATATAGTTGGGGGTATGGTGGCACAGTCCCACACAGGATGGTGGTGCAGCCCCTGCATATATTCCGGCAGGAAATACAAATCTTGGTGCCTTAAAGATGGTCACTCCTGGATAGACATGTTCTGATGGAGGAACTTGCTGTCAAAGGAATTCTGTCAAAAAATTGTGACTGCCTCACTACAGTCCATGATTACATATGGGGCACCACTATTCCTATCGCTCAACACATCCCTCACCAACAAATTGAAACTACTCTGTCACAGGATAGCACGTTTTGCCCTCGGAGCAGCACCCCGCCAGCACCACTGCTCGGTACTTGCATCACTTGGCTGGCTCCAACTGGAGCACAAAATCCTCTACTCCTCACTATGCCTCACTTTTAAACTCACACATCTATACGCACCACCAAGCCTATTAGATTTCATCATACAAAGCAATCCATGCATTCCCTTTGCACCACCTCTCCCCACTACTTGATATACCAAAGACATGTTTATCCTCCGGAAGAAGGTCTTTGCCTATGCCACTCCATCAGCTTGGAATTCCTTCCCCTCATCTATCCCCTCCTGTAATACCCTCCCTCTCTTGAAGCATGCCCTTCATAACCACATAACTGCATCTGCTACCTGCTCCTGTTGCACCTGAGGTACCTATGCCTGCTCTTATCTTCATCCTCCCTAAACTCCGAATCCTATCAGCATCCTACTACTTTACCATCTACATCATGTACACCCCTGTTTAAGGTAGTTGAGACAACTCTGATTGCACAGCATCTTAGACACAGTATATGTTATCACATTATTCAAATTTCCACACTGTGACTCTTTTTATTTACAGTCTCGATTACTGTACAATCCATTCCATAATTATTGCACTTTTTGTTTTGGACATGCTATGTGTCTGTTTCATATGTTGTTCTGGTTGATTATTTTCATTAATATATTGCTCATTTTGTAACCCCCAACCCCGGGTCATCCCTGAAAAAGGGACTGCATGGTCTCAGTGTGTTTACCAGGTTACCAAAATTCAAATAAATAAATAAATAAATAAGCATTTTTGGGTGTGACAAGCCACATACTGTATTAACTTCCCACCAGAAAATCTGAACAAACACAATGCCAACACCACATAGAACCACAAACACAGAATGCTCTGCAAAATATTTATTATTGATATGAGTTAATACTCACAAGTATCAGTAGCATGATTAAGGTCAGTGTTTCAAGTGGAGTGCTTTGTCTAAATGTGCCATGCACCCTACAGGACACATTTATAAATTGCTAACTTAACTGTGCAGATACTTTCTTTTTATATCCTGTGTTATGAAGTAAGCGGACAAACATGTTGGACCTAAAGTCACTTCCAACCTTAAATTACTAAATTACTGGTACGGTATAAATATTAGTTCAGTCCCTTCCCAGGTAACCTGAAAAGATAAAATATTCTTTCCATCCTCACTTTCAGGTCATGGTCCTCCTTCAGTGTTCTTTGAGTGCTGTGTCTCTTGCCCTGCAGACATTGGACAGGGATTAGAGAAGGACTAGCCAGCTCTTCTTCACTAATGGATCTTACACTTTCAAATGGTCCCATCTGTGCTTGAGTTGCTTGGTGGTTCTTCCTACAGTGTCTTCTATTTCTAACCGAGGTACTGTATGATGTAGTCAGACAGTTAGCTATGTTTTTCTCAATTTATGTCCCAGGCCTAAAAAATTGAGACTTTCCCTTTTTTTAGTTTAAAGACTGGAACAGCAGTCTATTTCATTATAAAATGATGTGCCAGACTGCTCTTTTTTGCACTTGTCTGAAGCTGACCATGCAAGACTTATGTTGCCACATTGATCCCTAAACTATTCTACAGGGTCTGGTTTGAAGTATTATGTAAGCCAACACAAGTTTTAGTAATTTTTCACCTCTGAAAAATAGAAAATGATTAATTTCACACACTTGTGTGAGGTAATTCATACAGAATGTAAGTGGAATGCTAGGCAGTGCAACCTAAGGTAATGGGAGGGAAGGGTTGATAATTGCTTTTGATCTGTTGCATAAATAGCTTAATTTCTAAGCTTTTTATGTGGGATTGGGGTTAATGGAGATCAAGAGGAAGGAGGGAATTGTGGGCAGCTGTGTTTTTTTTTTAATGATAGATCAGGTCCTTGCAGGCCACTATTTGACTCCAACAGGGATACGTGGCCCTTCATGTGAGTGACCTCCAAAGAGGGACTGCTGTGAAGGAGGAAAGCAACTGCAGGGGCATTCAAATGAAGTCCACAGATACTCTGTTGCCAGGTACTCATGACCTCTACCCAGGAAACCACAAGATTAAGGTAGGATCTACCTGGTTGCACCCACCAAGGGTTCACTGTTCTGCTATCTGTACCAGTAACATAAATGTTAGGGAGCTATGGGTCCCAACCTTGGGGCTATACAGGTAGCAAGAACTGTGGAGTGAGAGCATAGGGTAAGCCTGCATGAAATTGAGAGCCTTCAAACATAATTTTTATCTGGGGTAGGCATATATTGTAAACAAAACAAAGTCAGCACCAAACACTGACATAACTGCACAATAGCTTTATTAGAGTACTCAGGTACATTAATAAATGTGCGAAACAGCAGTGCAAAAGTAGTGTTATACAACGGGAACAACAAATCCCGCATTCTGATTGGCTGACGGGCACCTTTTACTCATGGAAAATCCTGCAATATACCAAAGGGAAAGGTGGCAACTGCCAGTCAGTCACATCAGGAACTCTCTGGGAAATCCCTCCAATCATGGCAAATACTGCACTGGCAAACACGAGCACCAAAGGCGAGATTACCTAGTCACTAAGCTGACTCTGAACCCTCGAACAGTAACAAAATCCTGCCCAAAGCTACCTATAGACAAAAGTAGACTGCAGCTTCCAAAAAAAAAGTTTCAAATAATTTTCTGCGGCACAACACCTGATCTATAGGACTGTGTACCAAACACTGACACTCCAGCTCTAAGTTTTAAAGTTGTCACTCATCCCGTATCTTACTCCCACTGTCACTGTGCCTAGAAGCCTCTAGCGGTCTGCTCCTGTGATGGCACCTGCAACCCTGGCTCCAGTTCACATAAGTTCCATAAGCGACCTACAAATGGTTGCATTCCCTGTGAGGTATTTTGTTATTTATTTCTCTTAAAAGAGAGTCCAAAGAGAAAAACTAAAGCTGGATATTCCAGAATGAGTCACTGTGGCTTCAATGTGCTTTACAAAAGCACATAGGCACGATTTGAAAGGAGACGTAGTTTTTAGGTAGGCTGGACAGTGAGAGAGTAACGCTGAATGAAAATGACAGCATCTATTTCACTTTGTTGTGGACCATAAAAATATCAATGTGCTTATTTTTGTTACTGTTGGGAAAGGTGACGGGGGGTACTGTGTACGAAAAGCCAATAACAGCTTTAACATTTAAGCAAAGACAGCCAGTGGGAGAACCAGACTATAAAATGAGTACTGTTGAAAGCTCACAGTAGCAGAACTGGACTATTTTTCTTAGCATAAGAATAAAATCAATAAAAATCACTTAAAATGCCAAAAAAGTACTTTTTTCTTTATTGTTTCTGACAAAAAGTATAGGAGAACATTGTATAATTACAATAAAGCACTCCAGGGTGTGGGTTATGCTAGGATTTACCCACGCCTGGATGGTTTGGTCACTCGGTCTGCGGCCTCGTGACTGAATCATGGCAGGTCTGGGTAAATCCCAGCATAACCCACACCCTGTCATGGTTTATTGCTTATACTGACTGCATTAAGGTTACAGATTAACAAAAGCAACAAACATGCCCAGATCCAATGAACACTTGACAGGTTTCGCGCAGAGGCTTTCTCAAGGGCAAAACTAGTCAAGTGTTTACTGGGTCCTGGAGTGTTTGTTGTTTTTGCCAACCTGCCACCTTGATGCAGTACGTTTCTACTTTTCTACTGCTGTTTTGCACATTTATTAATGAAATTGAGCATTTTAATAATGCTGTTGTGCAGTTATCTCTGTGTTTGGTTCTGGCTTTCTTTTGTTTAGAGGTGTAGCCTTTTTAGCCTGGCACATATAATTACTGTAGAGTAGCTTCTTGATTTTTTTTCTGGTAGGCAAATGCTGCATAGTACCCTAGACACTTGCAAAGGTATCTAAAAAGGGGCCATACTCCTTATCTGGGATTAACTTACATAGCCCCCTCAGGAACCTATAATGTTCATAACTCCCAGTGGGGGCAAGAATGTTTGGCCAGGTAGTAGGGTGGGGTAGGTAGTGAGCTTTAGAAAATGGGAAAAATCTATTCTGCAATCTGATTGGCTGAGCCACCCATTTAGGTGGGCACCTATCAGACAACAATGCCCACCTAAAATGAGTGCCAGTCCAGGACGCCTCATCACTCTAAAATATCCCTCAGCCGCATACCTTGTACTTCTGGTTAAACAACTGAAAAAAAAGGTCACCTCACACACTCGAGAGGTGAGCCAAGCAGCAAGCCACAGGAGAAATGCGAAACCATTTTTTCCCCGCTCGCTAAGCATCAGGAAATAGGGAGTCAGGCCAATGTGAAAAAAAAAAGGTGCCCTACCACCATCAATATCTCACAAAATTCATTAACCACTGTCACATCCACAGTCTACAATGCCAGACTTTTTTCTCCAAATGGCAAACTGCAGACATCACGCCAGAGATTTCAAAGTGCCCCCTCCACTGTGCTCCAACACAGTACAATCATCATCCTAATCTAACTGTAACAGACAAATCACCTGACAATAGTGTCACATTTTGGCAGCAAATCCAAGTACCTCTTTTTTTTCAGTAAGAGGCTTCTAAGCTGAATTCTGTTTTCCCTCTCCGACCTCGTCTCCCACCATGCCATTCTCGCTCCATCACTGAGCAGGTAGAATGGGCTGCCTCCTGTCATATCTACATAGTGCCTCAAGTTTGTAAATATAAGACAGCTGCTGGTTAAACAAACAAAAATAAATAACAGTAAGAATTTAAAGCATTGCTGTCCCACAGCATACTTGTTCCTCACTTCCTGGTTTAAAGAAGCAAGGTCATATGCCTAACAGCCACATCTTCCCTCTGGAAAAGAAAAAAAAAAGTCTTGCAGGTAGAACAGAGAACTGCACAAAAAAAAACCTGAAGCCAACAAACTGCTGGGGTGAAACTTTGCAAGGAACTCCATCTCATCCATATTTTTGGGGTGGGAGATAACAGAAGAGAATGGCTCTGACATGGAAGGGCAACAATAAATGGAACAACACACAAATGAAGGGAGCTTTTTTACCCCCAAGTTTTTTATAGTTTTATATTGCTTTTAAACTAATTTTTACTTTTATTTAATATTTTATTAAAAATAAACACAGAAATCCATTTTCTAAGTGCAATAATACCCTCCAGGTTGGGTGGTATTGGGCTATAAACACCCTTCCAGGGGCTATAAGGCCCTCCGCCTGCAGCATCAGGTCTCATTATGCCACTGGGTGGCTGGGTATAGCTCAATACCACTCACCCTGTCAGGTATCATTGCTTGTGTAGATGATGCAGCACAGCCATCTTCCAGAGGGTCCTCTGGCAGATGGGAATGTGTCTTGTTTACAGGAGGTTGTGGTTTCTGATGACAGAACTAATCCACCTCAAGTCTAAGGTCCAGTGCTGAATGGTGATCCTGTCTACAGGGTACTGGGTACCGAAGTAAAACTTCCCCAGTAGCCCACTAGAGCTTTGGCAGAACATTGTTACATGAAGGGAGGGAGGGAGGAAGGAAGGAAGGAAGTGTTAAACCCCCGGACTACCAGAGCAATAGAGTTGAGTACCCAGCTATTCCTGGGAACAAGACTTTACTTACAAGGAATGAATCTGGTGGAGTGAGGGGTAATGTCAAGAGCAAAGGAATGAAGAGAGTTATTGTACATGGGACTCAATAATTAAAGGGATGGAGAAGCTGGTTGAGGTGCTAGAGCCACAAAGAAGGCCTGGGTTTGCCTCCCATGTGAGAAGGCTGGGAGGATACTGCCACAGTTCGTTACCTTGGCCAGAGAGGAAGGGGGAAGTCAGAGGTTGTATGATCCACTGTGGAATCAATGATTTGGCAAACTGCAGCATAGATATTGTGCAAGAGAGACCCAGGGTCTGCTCACAGAAGTCACAGACTTGGAAGCCTTCTCAGAAGTGTTGCCATTGCCACATACAGGTATAGTCAGGAAAGGCAATATCTTAAAGTTTATTTCATGTCTAAAGAGTGGTGTGGATTGCAGAGTTTGGGGTATGAGAGGGACTGGAAACCATCTGGGAAGATATTGGCATGTTTGCAAATGGTGGTCTACATCTGAGTGGAGAGGATCCATCAGACTAGGAAAAAACTAGATGGGTTCATTAGGCAGTATTTAAATTAGGCAAGGGGATGGCTGCATTGTGTCACAGGATTCAGGACAGTTTCAAAGATGGAACCAAGTGGCTGCACCCCAGAATCAGATAGGGTTGGAGACCTACAAATGTGGCACAAGGGAATGCAAAGTAAAATTTGCATTACTTCCAAGAGTGCATCATGAACACTGGCAGGCTGTAGGGCACATTATAGCCACCGGCACAGAAACAAACAGAAAGAAGGGAGTAGGGTTGAACAAAGCAGAATGACATGGCAGAACTCTTGGAATACCATATGCATATACATGTGTAATCTTCAGGCAGTGGAGATGGAAACCAAGCTAGGATTAGTGACCATTACTGAAACAATGGCAATACAGTACAACAACTGGATCTTACAATTACCGGCTATTCATGTGGCAGATTGACCCCCCCCCCCGTATCAGGCTATGGAAGGCATCTGCATTCTTACCCTTCTTAAAGTCTACTGCAGTAGCACTCTCTCTTTCTCTTTCCTATATCTTTTTTATATCATGTTCTATTATCATGGCCCATGATAGTATCTTTGACTCTCTTGTGCTAATCCCCTTTAAATTCCTTTCCATCCCCTGCCTTATGCCTGTAATGTAACAGCATTGTTTACCTGTAGAGAAAAATTTCATATGCTAAAATGAATTAGTCCTGCAACTCTTTTCTAAGTAGAGTTTTAAATATCAGAAGAGACAGGTGTAAGGAGTACTGCTGCGCTTTCTATGTTGTAATATGAATTACCCCATAATGCATGAGAGCACTGTAATGTAATTAAAGATACCATTGTAGTGCAACGAACTGTAGGGAAATGGTGTGTAATAGAATACATAAGAGCTGGAACTGATAAAATACATAAGAGCTTTAACTGGGGTTTATTTTATTTTATTTTGTTTATTTTTATTTTGGAAATATTTCTAATTTTGTTTATATCTACCTAGGGACGGAGAGCTCCCAAGAAGACTGTCTTTTCTGATTGGTGGTGGAGGACCTTTGGACTTAGACTTGTGAAATTTTCTCTGAAATGGTTTTATGTTTTATGTTTATTTATGTTAAATGTGTTTTCTGTGCTTTTCTTTATATCTTCTTTAGTTTTATGTTAATTATTGGAGGGAGGGTTAAAATAATTATTATATTAGTGGGATTTGATAGGAATGTGTATTGGTTTATTATTTTCTTTTGGTTTTGGTTTGTTTCGGTTCTGTTTTGAACAGTTGGATAGTCTGAGGAAGGTTCTTTGTTTTAAAATGTGTTGGGGTTCTGCCTCCATGGCGTTGTACTATTTGTCCTCCACCCTTCACATCCTCCACCCCTTTTCCCCTCCTCCTCTTCAGTTTACAACTTACCTGTGTTGTAGGGTGCTGGGTATTATGAAGAGGAATCAAGGAGAGGTTGGGGGGCATGAACAGTGGGGGACAAATGAGGGTGGCCACCACATTGGGGTAGTGAGATCCAGGAGACACTCTGGGGCAAAATGGAACCAGGAACATGGTTCACTATGCCTGGTTTCCATACCCAAGGGCACTACAAATTATGGTAGGCAGGTGGTCCGGGCAGCCCAGGTAGTTTACCCAACTTGGGCAGTGTTATGCAATGCTAGGTCCATTAAAAATAAGACTGCAATTATTGCAGATCTTGTTAAATCAGTGGACCTGGCTTGCATCACCGAGACCTGGCTGGACGAAAATTCTGGCCCTGTTTTGGAGGCTGTAGTTCCTGCCGGGTACTTGGTGATACACTGCCCAAGATTGGGTTGCGGGGTGGGGGGGGGTCTGTTTTAAGGCAGAACTAAACCTCACAAATGTATCAATGTTGAGACAGAGTCATTTGAGTGTACTGTAGTGGCGGGTGTAGGCTGTAAGATTGTTCTAATCTACCATCCACCAGGTGATGAGAAATGATTCCTCCCGGAAGTGGCAGACTTCGTCGTCGACATGGTATTTTAGTCACCCAGGCTGATGGTCCTGGGTAACTTTAATGCCTGGGTCGATGATGAACTCTGGCATTTTGGGCAGCACATCCTCCAGTTGATGACATCGCTGGGCCTTACACAGGTTGTTTCCACTGCCACTCATAATCAAGGTCACTCTCTTGACTTAGTCTTCCTCCTGGGGACTGAGGCCTCTAACTTGGAGGTGGAGCCAGTTGGATGGTCTAATCATTACACTGTGGGGTTTAGTTTTAGTGCCCCCCTTTGTAGGCCAAGCCCTGTAGAGATGATTCGGTACCGCTTTTGCAAAATATCAATTCCCAAGCCTAATGGCGGTCCTGGACCTCTCGTCCTTCCCAGAGGCAAACAATGACCAGAGACCCTCGTGGTGGCCTATAATTTGGCCATTATGGAGACTCTGGATATCATTTCTCCTGTCCATGTTCATCACTCTCTCTTGGCCCTCGATCCCCATGGTTTGATGGGACTCTGAGGAGAATGCAGTGACTTGGACGAAGGTTGGAGTGTTGCTGGAGGAATTCTGCTCTTGATGCCGACCGCTTTAGATTGATGGACCATTACCAAATCTATCAATCCGAAATCTCCCATAAGAGGTAGAGTTCCTGTCTGGGGAGATTCGAGTCTCAAATTGACCAGCTCAAGCGGTTCCGAACTGTGGACAGACTGTGCAACACAGCCTGTCTACAAATTCGGAAAGCGTTTTCACAAGAAGAGTGCAATGAACTTGCTCAATTTTTTGAAAATAAAGTTGCCGACATCATATCGGCTTTCTGTCCAGCACACTCTATGGGCACTGAGGTGGACCAGTATGGATTTGCATATCTTGATCTTCCTTGGAGTACCTTGGGCCGTCCGGCTTTCATGGATGTCATGTGGATTGTCCAGAGTGTGCTCCCTACATGCTGTAGTTTGGATCTGGGACCTACTTCCCTAATTTTGGGTTGTAGTGATGTCTTGGCCTGGTCCTAGCTTAGATAGTCTGGTGCTCCTTGGAGACGGGTGAGTTTCCAAGCTCCCTAAAACAGGCGGTGGTAACACCACTCTTGAAGACAGCTTCTCTGGACCCAGACTTCCTTGCTAACTACAGACCAATCTCTGACCTTCCCTTTGTGGGGAAGATGATTGAGAAAGTAGTGGCCACACAGCTGGAGGACCACTTGACCATCTATGAACCCTCTAGTCCGATTTTGAAAGAAGCATAGTACCGAGACAGCACTGATTAGGGTGCTCAATAGTCTCCTGATGGCTAGAGATGGGAGGTTCCACTCTATCTTGTTCCTCCTAGATCTCTCATCAGCATTTGATACTGTGACCATGGGGTGCTACTTGATTGCCTGAGGTTCATTTTTGGACTGCCTGTACCGTCCTCAAGTGGTTTACATCATTCCTCATGGGAAGACCTCAGAGGGTGGTGCCAGGGTTTTTTTCCTCGGACCTGGTCTCGTTACCTTGTGAAGATCCTCAGGGATCAGTGTTGTCCCCCATGTTGTTCGCAGTATATATGCTGCCCCTCAGAGACATTGTAAGAAGGTATGGGCTGAGGTTTCACTGCTATGCTGATGATACCCAGTTCTACCTTTCTTTTGCCCCCAATTAGGATGGAGCTGTCTCAGTCTTTAATAACTGTCTTACCAAACTCCAGGAGTTGATGGATGCCAGCTGGCTAAAGTTGATCTCTGATAAGACTGAGATATTGGTAATGGATCCTGGTCACCAGATAGAGAGGTTGGGGGAGTTCACCCTCTGGTATATTTCTTCAGGGTTAGCCACTCCCAACCTCTGAATGGGTGTGAAATCTGGGAGTAATTTTTGACGATGAGTTTACCCTGCATTCTCAGGTGTCGGCTGTCGTCAGTTCCTCATTTTACCATCTGTGGAATATTGCCATGATCAGGCACCTTGTTCCGGCCGATGACCTTCCTACTCTGATTCACGACTTTGTGACCTCTCGCTTGGACTACTGCAACTCCCTCTACCTAGGGCTACCTGGGGTGGAAATCTGCCACTTGCAGCTAGTGCAGAATGCTGTAGATGGCTGTTGACAGGATCCTCGTGATCCTGTCATATTTTGGGTAGTGCTGCACGGACTGCACTGGCTGCCAGTTCAGTCATGGATCACCTTTAAAGTAGGCTTGCTGACTTTTAAGCCCTACATGGACTTGGTCCAGACTACCTGAAAGAGCTCCTGGTTCCTCATTGCCCCAAGCGATCACTCCACTCAGTCAATGAGGGGTTGCTAGAGATTCCGAGGGTATGCTTGAAATCTTCTGAGGCCAGAACATTTATGTATGCAGTCCCTACCCTCTGGAATTCTGTACCCCCACGGTTATGCGAGCACACGACCATGGAGGGTTTTAAACAAGCACTGAAAACCTGGTTGTGGAGTCAATTCTATGGCATTTAATGGATGGAAAGAGTTTAAGATTTTATGATTATATTATTGGTTTTAAGATGTGTTATTGATTATGTTGTTGTGGAATTTTAATTATGTGATTTTACTTTGTTAGGCACCTTGTTTTGAAAGGTGCCTTAAAAATAAAGTTTATTATTATTATTATTAGTTTAAGGTACTTCTTCTGAAGCTGCTTGTTTTGGGTAATGAGTCCTCAAAGTGCTCTGTGACTCAATCTGAGCTGGCAAATAGTCCGAGAATGAAACGGGTGACTTGCTGCTATGGGAAAGAAGTTGAGAAATAAAGAAATGCTTCTCCCGTAGCTGCTTAGTTCATAGAAAACTGAAATCCTTCTAAAGTAATGAAGCAGGACTGTTTTTGCAGTCAGGTTTTCTTCGCAGCGCAACTGAGTCAGGAAAGCAAAAGTTTTCACTTTCCCTGACTCGCACCTCCACTAAATACACAGGGGAGGGAGGAACTCTCCTAGGATATGAATAGGACCCCTGAAAGAAAGATGAAGGGTAGCTGGTGAAAGAAACAAATAAATACAGTGAAATGAATCTTTCCTGATGGCTTGAAATTTCAGCCGGTGGATTTATGAGCTGCTTACTGTTGTTATATATAGTGGGTCTTCAGGGGAATAATGAATGAAATAAAGAATACCTGACAGAATAGAGAACAAAAACATGTATCAGAACAGTTTTGTTTGTTGTTTTATTTTCCTAATGAACTAGGCCTTACCTGAGTGCAGTGGTCATTTAAAATGTGCTCCCAGGAGCCAGAAGCCCCATAAAGAGGTTGTTTTATAGAAACCCCTCAATCAAAAGGGGCGAGCTCACGATGGATAAACAATTTTTATTTATTTATTTTATTTATTTAGTTTTTGTTAACCAGGTAGGTGCACTAGCAAAAATTACTATTTTCAGGCACAACCCGGGAGAGTACAGAGACATAATGCTTTGGACAGAGGTCATATCACTGGTGTCATCTTCATAGACCTCACTAAGGCATTTGACACAGTCAACCACTCTCTCTTGCTGACCTCACTCTCCAAACTTGGTTTCTCTCAGGACGTCCTTGGCTGGTTCTCTAATTACCTCTTGAACAGTTTACAGCAGGTCAAAATTGGAAACGCCCTCTCCAGTAGAATGCCCATTCTCTCCGGTGTGCCACAGGGGTCCATCCTAGGTCCTCTACTTTTCAACCTCTTCCTTAACTCCCTCCCCAAGTCCTGCCCTGGCAACCTAATTTTATATGCAGATGATGCTGTTCTATATTCCACCAACATGGACCCCTTTGAACTCCACCACTCCCTGCAATCCTCCTTTAGTGGTGCTGAAAAATGGTTCTCCACTCAACGCCTTATTTTCAACCATCAGAAGACCAAAGTTATGCTATTCTCCACCCCATGAACTCCCGCACAGAGCAGTGCCCTCATGTACTAACTGCAAATCAGACCCCTTTAGAGCAAGTGGACTCCTTTAAGTACCTAGGCATTACTCTTGACCTAGCCCTTAATTTCCACTAACATATCCATCTCCTGTCCTCCACCCTCAATGCTAGACTTGGATTGTTGTATCATTTCAAGTACTGCCTCACTCCAGATGCTGTTAGGCTCGTTGTCTCCACCTCGGTCCTCTCACTACTTGACTATGGACTACTCATCAATAGTGCTGCAAACACCTCAACCCTTTATAGTCTCCGTGTCTCCCTAAATAAACTTGCCGCCTCATACTGGGATGTGATCGTCTCAACCATACCTGCTCTCTCTATAATGCTACCAACTGGCTAAACCTCAACAATAGAATCCAGTTCCATACTTGCCTCATGGCCAAAAAGATTGCCCTCAGCCTCTACCCCACTGGGCTCTCCTTCTTAGTGCACCCAGCCCCAATGATTAAGCATACAAGTAGCTCTGGCAAACTGCTCCTGTCGGTTCTCTTCTGCCAAACCTCACAGTTCCAAAGGTCCTTCAGCTACAGGACCCCTTCTAGGATGAATTGCCTACCATCCTCGCTAGTGAATGAAAATAGAATTGGCCCCTTCAAAACATACCTCAGGGCCCACCTGAGGTCCTCAGATACCTGCGACTGCCAATGATTCTTGCCTGTATCCCTCCACATCTACCACCTTATGGCTAGCCCAGCCTCCCCCCGTCCTTCTCCCATGACTAGGGCCTCCGGCCTGCTTACCCCTTTGACCTGCTTGAGTTGACAACTCTGTTATCCGTCTAACTATAAATGCCTTACTAAGAACTTGTATAATTTTCTACTAATAACCATCTGTTAGCCTTCACTGTTTTGTAAATATGCTGGATTATGCACCTTGTTGAATTACTAATGTATTATGTTTTTTGTGACGTGGAACCTTTCTAAAGGAGTCTTTGACTAAAAGGTATATCCGAATTACTCAATAAATAAACAAATAATGACATACAGAACATTTCAAAAGTGCATAACAGCATTACATATAACTTGGTTTGAACCAGAGAAAAATAAGGATACAGCAGTAGAATTCATAACGGAACAAAACAGAGAAAAGTACAGGTAATCAATAATAAAAATATCATATGAGAAAAAGTTAGGAAATACAGGCAATAAACAAATAGCAGTACAAGTGTCTCAGTATGGAACATTCAGGCAACTCACAACAACAGTCCTTGTGTCACAAAATGTAAGGTACAATTTTATTCATGCAATACCTAAGGATTGCAAATAGAGGGTAGCAGGAGGTAGGCACATCGAAATCAAAGGTAAGCAAGAAGGAGTAAGTTTGTAGAGGAAGTGTCTACTAGGAGGAGTAGAGGCAGGCCAAGGCATAGGTAGGAAATAAGGTAAAGAGCAACAGGTCAAATATTAGGTATAGAGAGAAGAAAAAGGATGTGAAAAGGTGGTCAATGGAAACAGGAGAGTTTTGAAAGGACAGTATCAGGACGAAGACAAGGAGAGCCAACAAACAGATCAGTTAGGATCAAAGCAAGTACATGGGTCTACCAGAGATTAATATCGTTGTAACTCCCTTTTCAAATGATGGTGGGATGGAGACTGCTTTAGATCTGAGGGAGGAGCATTCCAAAACTGAGGAGCCACATAGCTGAAAGCACCAGTACCTTTTGAGGTATGACACCTGGGTACATTTAGTAATGATTTATCAGCTGATAGCAGTCCACAGGTGGAGGTGGAGGGAGTAAGCAGAGTTGCAAGTGATGTCAGGGTTTGAAGCCTGATAATAGAGTCAGATAGAGAGCCAAGATAGTATTGCCTGGAAGCAGAGGGAGAGATCCAGCCCAGGAAGATCCCCTTTGCAGATGGTGTTAGCTTGTAGCTAGTCTTGTAGGCAACACCTAGTCTACTATTAACTGTTCTGCAGGTGGATTGAATGTGGAGA
This sequence comes from Neoceratodus forsteri, assembly GCA_016271365.2. Classification (NCBI taxonomy): domain Eukaryota; kingdom Metazoa; phylum Chordata; order Ceratodontiformes; family Ceratodontidae; genus Neoceratodus; species Neoceratodus forsteri. The sequence goes on along the minus strand of CM057449.1, from coordinate 1,179,463,331 downwards.
TTTAGATCCAGTGACTGATCTAGCATGACACCAAGATAATTAAAGGACATGACAAACTCTAGTTTTGTCCCCTCAAGGTCATGGACCATCAGGGATGATAGACAAGTCCTAAGTTTATGGGCTGAGCCTAGGAGCATGGCTTTCATTTTTTCAGCATTTAGAACCAGTTTATGATCGTGCAGCCAGTTTTGAATGTTTCTAAAGTCAGTGGAAAGGGATGAGTTAAGGCTATCCACTGCAGCCGGGCTGGTGCAGATAACAAGATCATCAGCATATAGAAGAGATAGATGAACAGCTTTGAAGGGCATCTGAAGCATTGTTGATAAAGAGTGAGAAAAGAAGTGGCCCCAGGATAGACCCCTGAGGAACACCAATGTTGATCAAGGTACTATCAGATACTACAGAGTTGAACTTCACAGTTTGGATCCTATCAGATAAATAGCTACTAAACCAGTTAACAACAGGAGCTGAGAAACCCAGGGTACGAAGGGTAGACAGGAGCAGGGAGTGATCAACCAGATTAAAGGCATTGCTAAGGTCAATGAAAACAACCCCAATAAGTCGTCCAGAGTCCATGTTTGTGAGTATATCCAAAGTGAGTTTTAGCAGGGCAGTAGACATGCTATGATGTTTCCTAAGGCCATGCTGAGCTCCAGAGAGAAGATTGGAGTTATCCAGGAAGTCGAGTGTTTTGGCAGCAACAAGCTTTTCCAGTATTTTGCACAAGACCGAGAGAATAGCTATCGGCCTGTAATTTGTAATATCCTTCTTATCACCTTTTTTGAATACAGGAGTTATCAGAGAAATTTTCCAAAGGTCTGGAATAACACTGCAAGAGAGGGATAACATGTACATTTTGGCCAGTGGAGAGGCAATGAGAGGAGCTGCCAGCTTGAGCAGGCGAGGTTCCAGGGAGTCTGATACTGAGTTAGTGTTGTCAGAGATGGATTTCAGGTGTTTAAGAACCTCAGATTTAGTAATAGCCTTAAAGTAGAAGGGCAGAGGCCAAGGTGATCCATTGAGAGATGTAGGGGGGTCAACTGGTTTGCTGGAGATGAAGGACTGCGAGGAAGTAGTCAAGGTTGGGAAAGAAGAGGTATATAGTGATAGATCTGAGAACATCCTGTTGAAAGCATTCACAATGGTATTAGGGTCGTTACAGTGAGCTCCATCAAGTATCATATCCATTGGGTAGTAGATTGTGATGATCCAAAAAAAGTCATTACATGGGCCCAGAATTTTCGTGGATCATTGGCAGAGCTGGATAGCAGGTCCTTGCAGTACTTATTTTTAGCATGTCTTATTAGTTCTTTGCAGGAATTTCTATGAGCTTTGTAGGCATTGCGATCGGAAAGCAAGCCAATTCATTTATAGCTCTTCCAGAGCTTATCCCTAAATCGCAGTTTAGCAAGTAGGTCTTTTTGCAGCCACCTAGTTTGATTACCTCTGATTCTTCTGGTAACTTTAGCGGCATGCTTGCACTGAGCTGCACCAAGCTGTCTTAGGAAAATTTGAAGAGCATCTTCAATTCTACATGCAGGCTAGATCTCAGACCAATCAATGTTTGAGACATCATGAAGGAAAGCATTTTATCCATGTCTGCAAAGTTTGTAAAGGTGATGAAATGAGGTTGAGAAGATGGGGGGGCACCCGAGCCCAGAAACAAAAAATTGGAGAGTGGTCAGTTATCGCATCTGCCAGAACACCAGATGTGGAGACATGCTCCAAGTGGTTTGAAAGTAGCCAGTCTAAAAGGGTGCCTGATTTTAGTGGAGTTGGCATTCTGCTAGACTCAATTATCAGCGGTGTAGGTTGTAGCTGTGCATTAATGACAGTAAAGAGCTGTGAGTAGGTCCTAACCAGTTTAGGTTTATATCACCCAAAATGATATTCTCATGTCGATTAATAGACTGTGATGTTTGGTCGCGTAGATCCTGGAGTCAGGTCATACCCCCAGAGGGAGGGTTATATCCACAGATAATATGGAGTTTCTTAGCACCTAATGTGACAATGGTATGAATGGATTCACACACAGATGATGAGGCCCTGACAGGGACCACTGTAATGCTGAGGTGGTTCTTGTTTTAAAGAGCCACGCCACCGCCACGCCTTGTTAATGATCTGTCCCTTTGGATCAAGGAGAAATTTGCTATAGAACAGAGGGAGTCAGGGATCTGAGGTTTAAGCCACGTTTCAGTGAGACAGAGTATGTCCGGGTTGTAGACTTTGAGCCATGCTTCCAGTTCATCCATGTGGCAGGTTAAGCTCCTAATGTTCATACATGAGATATATATATATATATATAGTTATAGAGGAAGTGGGAAGGAGGGCCAGGATTTAGTTCAATGTCACCCGATAGAAGAAGCACAAGGATTGCTAGGAACATGAGCTTAACAGAGTAAAAAACAAGGGGCAAGGTATACTTCCATCTCCACTTAAAGAAGACATAATATGTACATCCCCTTTTGAAGAAACTGAATTGCCATGTAAATACTGGCCAGAATTTAGAAATTATAAGGCCTGAGAACCTAAAATCCTTAAGCCCATGTGAATGACTTTTCTGGTCACAAGGGATAGAGAGTGAGAGTTCATTTATGCATAGTAGTAGTAGTAGTAGTAAGAGAGAGAGAGAGTGAGCCCTCCTATGTGGTAGCAGAACATAGTTTTGTCACCAGAAGTGATGCCACTAAAGTGTAGCATAGTTGCCTCCTTTCACTGTGTGTTGTGAAAAGCAAGCTAAGATATTGTATAAGAGTACCTATAAGACCTACAACTGCCTGTAATTCAGTACAGGATAATGTGGCGGTATGAGGATAAAGGAGGCTAGCTGTTATCAGACACGTAACAAGTTTCAGTACAATAAATTGGGACTAGTATTTAGGGTCAGGTAAAAGAACTAGGAAAACAACTACCCAAAAGATGACAGTAAAGTATGATACTCGAGAAGCTCGGGCAAACTTACATGACTAAGGATCCGGCTGCTAAAAGTAATAAAGCTTAAACACGCCCCTAGTGGCTACACAGAATAAGGAGCCAATGGAAAACTGAGAACTTAGTCATCTGACTAAAAACTCCTATAAAAGTACAAGTCTGCCCAGGGTGGGTGAGGTGGGGGCGGGTGGGAAGGCAAACTGTAAAAGAGCTGTATATGAGTTTACGTTTCCAGGCTAAGCTCCAAAGAGGGGTGCTGGTAACGGGGATTCACTCAGACTTTGGCTAACAGGGATTCAATCAGTCTGTAGGAATTTCAACTGCGTAGTTAGCTACCAGGGTGTCCAAGCTGCACAGAGGAGGAATTACTAAAATGGATGTGCTACTACGAGACCGGTCCATGGCTCAGGGCAAACGGCACTGGAAAGTAGAAGCAAAATTGTCCAAAGGACTCCCACCAGTCAGCGCTGCTCACAGAGTTGGTTTCCACCAATCAAAGGTAGGGTGCCCCAGTTCAAATTCTTAAAAAGTTACTGGCGCCTACACATACCTTGTGGTTTATGGCTTTTCCAGCCCCAGGCTCCAGTAAGCAGCCAGGCTGCTGGTCCTCAATCTGGGCACAGGGCTTAGAGTTCGAGGTCAGCTCATTCCATGAGGAAAGACTCAGAGGAGTGGCACTAGCGATTCGACGCTAGCCGTGTGGTCCACCAGCAAGCCAGTGGGACCACAGCACAGCACTTAACATGCACTGCTGCATATCTCAGGCTACAGTAGTTTCCAAGAATACAGAAGTTATTTATTACTGTTGGATATTCTTGAGAATGTATATGCAGTCATGCTGATCTATCAAAATGTATGTACTAGAGGAGTAATGACTGTTTTTTAGAAAAGGGGTGGATCTGATGAGTTGATGATGCTGCAGAGATCTGTATAAAACCTGACCTAATGCTCAGATCTTGCAGATCAGCCCAGGAGAGTGTCCTGTATGGTTGTCTGGAGCACAGAAGATTGTAGTTTCACTGTTTCTTAAAGTTAACTACTATGTTGAGGGCAATTTAATTCACATATTCTGGCAATGTACCAAAGTAGCTCCCCTGTGGGCGCAGATCAAGCAAAGGGCAGATCCCCTACTGGGACTCGATGAGTTGTTCACGGTTGATGTTTGCCTGCTAGGAAACTACTCTGAGGTCCCAGTCAAAACACGGAAATATCACATAGCCCTAATATCAATGTCAGTTAAAAAACTAGTGCTTTGGCATTGGAAAGATAACAAAGCTATGTCATATACTGAATGGTTGACAGAGCCATTAAACAATATCAGACTAGAAAGGATGATTGCTAGTTTGCAAAACAGATTAGGTAAATCTAATAAAATCTGGGCCCCACTTTTAACTTTGTATTCCCAGTGAATGCCACAATCGCAACAATAGAGAAGAAGTAGAGAATCTATATAATTAATAACTTAAGATAATCATTACTGGGATGGGTATAGGTTTGGGAGGGGAGAATAAGGGGGAGAGGTATTGGGTGAGGGTAGAGAAAGGTTTTTTTTATTATTTTTGTTGTTCTGTGGGTTTTGTTTATTTTTATACTGAAAGTATATGAACACATTGAATGTACCTTAACTATGATGTACTGTATGTTGGAAACCATAATAAAGATTTAATGGAAAAAAAAAAGTTAACTACTATGTGGCAGAACTATTAAGGTAGAGTAGTTCTGAAGCTTGAGGAGAGCTATTTATTTTGTTATTTTTAACAGTCTGACATTAAGACCTGCTTATTTTATGGTTTGATTTATTTTGAATTTTATTTCTAAAAAATAGTCCTTTGGACAATAAAATTCACACGAGAACAGTGTGTTTTAAATCATATTGGATTGTGTTGTATCTCTCATTTTCCCTACCCACATTACCTGGTCACAGAAATTTGGTGTCAGAGGTGGGATCTGGTTGTCCAGCATTAGGGGAGAAACCAGAATCTGGTACCAGTCCTGGTACTTAGGGTGATAGAAGAGACATGTCAGACGATGAGGAGAAGAAGAAGAGTGACGTGGCAACTGGTATCCAGACCAGAACACAGATGTTAAAGTCAGGAGAGACCCTGACACCCAGATTGGGACCTGTGGTGAGGACTCGGAGGCCAAAGGACCAGACCTCAGGAGGAACTGAAGAAGATGAGGACCTAAAGGAAGAAGAACAGAAGATCTATATGGAGGAACCGCTCGAGGGATTACTGGAGTTGTTGAGATGGCTGGCCATAAGATAAATGGACGTGGAAAGGGAGAAAGAACATGAGAGGAGATATCAAGATGTCAGGTGGGCAGAGACTTTAAGAGCCTTAGATAACTTGGGAGCAGGTACAGGTCAGGATGGGGGTAGGCCAGACCCTAACCCAAAGGACATTAAGCTAACTAAGATGACGTTCCCTGATGATATAGAGGGGTAACTCACAACCTTGGAAAGGGTTGCCCAGGCATGTGGGTGGCCCAGACACAGTGGGTGGTACGTTTAGCTCCCTATTTACCTGGTAAAGCCCAGCTAACTTACAGTAATATGGATGCAAGAACAGCCAACACTTATGATTTAGTGAAAAAAGAGATTCTAAAACATTATGATATTAACACTAAGACCTACTAGCAAGGGTTCTGAACACTAACATTTCAGACACATGATACCCCTCGAGAGACATTTATATGCTTAAGAGAGTTATGTAGTAAATGGTTATAGCCAGAGGGAAAAACGGTTGACAATCTTGTGATATTGTGGTAGAACAATTTTTACAAATCCTGCCCAGAATGTAAAAATATGGGTCAGGGAGCACAATCCCGAAACAGCTGAAATTTCCATCATGTTAGCAGATGATTTTCTCTCTGCCTACCAGACTGTGAAGAAAGGGGGAAACTGACTCTTTGAGACTGTAGACCCCAAACCTACACCCCTAGTAAGACCAGTGTATGAGCCTAGATATGGGAGGTATGAAGGCCGACAGCAGAACAGGGGTGGTACAAGTGGGAGACACTTCCCAGCAGACATCATCTGTAGGAACTGTAAAGGACAGGGGCATATTGCATGCTATTGTCCCACAAAAAGAGGAGATTCAACCTATCTGGCTTTGTTGAACCCTGGTTATTTCTTTATGGAAGTGAAAGTGGAAAATAAAAATGTGACCGCCCTAATTGACTCAGGCAGTAAACAGACCCATATACGCCCAGAACTTATAACCAAGAAAGGAAGGGGACCCTTAATGAGTGTGGTCTGTTACATGGGGACACCCATGTATACCCCACTGCTACAGTGGACATGGTTATAAAGAAACAAGCAACCACGATGGCAACTGGGTTGGTACCTCATTTGCCTGTGCCAATGGTTATTGGACATGACTTTCCTGATTTTGCCTCATTAATGCCTGAAAAAGGAACTATTGCAGCTGTTACTACTAGGGCACAGGAGAAGAAACAGCAGCAACTGGGAGATATTTTTCCTTTTCAGCAAGATGTGGTTGATGAACCAGGTAAATTCAAACTGTCTAACAGTGCAAAGAAGAAGCAGCAGAGACAATGGCATAACCAGAAGGGACTAACACCTGATAATGTACAGTCTGTTTTTGTTAAAGCAAATGTTATTAATGAACAAATGGCAGACACAAGTTTGATCTCTTTTTTCCAACAGGTGGGAAAAGCCCAGACACAAGATGCCCCAGATATAATAAAGAAGAATGATTTATTATAAAGATTTTTGTACTAACCCAGTATTGGGGGGAAAAGGTAGAGTAATTGTTGGTACCCTCATGTTTTAGGGAAGACTTCTTGTATCTGAGCAATGATCTGCTATGGGCAGGGCAAGCAGGATGAAATAGGACCCTGGACAAGTTAACTCAGCATTTCTTCTGGCCCAGAATACCTGAGGATGTAGCCAGACACTGCCTAGAATGTGAGGCATGTCAATTAGTAGCCCAGATAGGGAAGAAGGATGAAGTCTTCTTGATACCATTACCCCTGGTTATAACCCCATTTGAGAGGATTGAGATGGATGTGGTAGGCCCACTAAACAAGAGTGCTAAAGGGAATCAGTACATCCTTGTCGTATGTGGTTACATGACAAAATACCCAGAGGCCATCCCCATGAGATCAGTCACCACACCCAAAATAGTGGAAGAACTGGTTAAGCTATTTAGCAGAGTGAGCATACTCAAGGAGATACTAATGGACAGGGGTGCCAGTTTCAATGCTGAGCTATTGAGGGAATTGTATAGATTGTTGGGAATAGTGGCTGTTCGCACTTCCCCATACCATCCCCAAATAGATGGCCTGACTGAATGATTTAACCAGACCCTTAAGATGATGATTAAGAAATTTGTCCATGAGGAGAGTAAGGACTGGGGCAAAGTTTTGCCATTTGCCTTATTTGCCTACAGAGAAGTCCCACAGGCCTCTATGAGTTGCTCTCCATTTGAACTCCTGTATGGCAGGAATCCACAAAGGTCTTTAGAGGTAGTGAAGGAATGTTGGGAGGAGGGCAAAGATATGAAGCACCCAGGGATCACCACCTACATGAGGCAGCTAAGACAGAGGTTGGTTAAATATCCCACCAAGGCACATGAGATGAGTATATAGGCCCAAAACACTCTGAAACAATCCCATGATCAGGGAACCCATGTGAAGACATTCTCTGCTGGAGACAGAGTCCTGTTACTACTCCCTACCACTGCTAACAAACAGCTAATGAAATGGCAAGGGCCATATAAGGTAGTGAGACAAACTGGACCAGTCACTTTTGAGATTAAGACCCCAGACAAGAAACAGAACTTGAAAATATATCATGAAAATTTGCTAAAGAAATGTCATGAAAAAACAACCAGGGGGGTTGGTTTGTTAGTAATGTCAGAGACACCCGTGACTGAGATGGATACCACTTATAGTAGGCTGGAAGCCAGGAAAGGGATACGGGAGGTACATGTGAATCCAAGCCTAAATCCAGAAAAGAACAAGCATTTGTCAATGCCGAATGTTTGCTTGCTGGTATTAGCATTAGAAATGCAGGAGTTAGACAGATACAGAATAGGAATGGCAGTGAAGTACTGAACTTCACATGAACCCCACTTCCATCCTGTAGAGATGGACAGGATTTGGGGTAAGGTTTTGGGTCATCATCCATGATGGTCAAGCCATGTCACCTCACCCTATTCTGCAGATACTGACACGTGTTGAGCTGTGCCTTCGGGTGTTTGGCTTTACAGTCACCCCATTCCATAAGGACATATGTTGAAATGGGTACAGCATAGGAGAATGGGGTGAAGTCTTGGGACAAAGAGTCCAAGGTACACCTCAATGCCTGTCAGTGGCTGGGGGGTGGGGGTGGGATGGCATGAGCAGTACAGTTGGCAGTCCAAAGGCACACCCCGATGCCTGTCTGTCTGTACAGGGTAGGACGTTATGGTTAGAAACCGTAATGCCTCAGGCATTGGTTGGTATTCACAGTGCAAATTTTGAACATGGCCTTTTTGTGACCCCACCTCATGAAAGCATTCAGGACCTCTTGTCATGAACAATGGCAATGTGATTTTGTTAATGTGTCCTGAAAACAGTGACAGTGCCATTCTGCACCACATGTACGAAAACACAGATTGGGCAGGATGTGAAGAATGACAGCTGTACCATCCATAGGGAGGTATGAAGAGATGGCAATGTTGAAAATGTGTAGTTGGAATATTAAAAATGCTTGCATGTCCGAGCATACATGGAAACCGCGCAATGCATGCACGTAACACAGTCATTTTATGGAGTTTCATCACCAGATTTTCAACAAAGGCATTTAACGACCTGTGGTCATGAACAGTGTGACTGTGATTTTGTTACTGTGTCCTGAACACTGATTTCCCACAGCAACCACTGTATTCTACGCCGGAACCGCAAAAACACATTTCAACCAGGATGTGAAAAATGACAGCTGTACTGTTCATAAGGAGGTGTGGGAAAAATGGGAAAATCTGGATGAAAATATTACAAATGTGCAAAGGTATAAAGCGTGGCGTGGAAACTTCATAACACACACTCTAACACTAGTCATTTTATGGACTTTGATCACCAAATGTTCAACATAGGCATTTTAGGACCTCTGCTAATGAACAGTGTCACTGTGATTTTTGTAATGTCCTAAACAGTGATGTTCCACAGCGACACGACTTATTCTGTGCGGAAGTAAAAACACATTAGGCCTAGGATGTGAAAATGACAGCTGTACTGTTCATAAAGAGGTGCAGAAAATAGGCAATGTTGAAAATATGGTGTGAAAATATTGCAAATGTGCGAAGTTACAAGCATGCATGGAAACTGTGCAATGCACGCTCATGACACAGTTAGTTTATGGATTTTTGTCACCAAATTTTCAACATAGCCATTTTAGGACCTCTGCTAATTAACAGTGTCAGTGTGATTTTCCTAATGTGTCCCAAACACAGATTTCCCATAATGACTGCGCTTGTCTGTGCCAGAAGTACAAAATCACATTTGGGCTGGGATGTGAAAAATGACAGCTGTACTGCTCATAAGGAGGTGTGGGCAAATGGCAGTGTTGGCAATCCGGACTGAAAATATTGCAAATGTGCGAAGGTACAAACATGCGTAGAAACTGTGCAATGCATGCTCGTAACACAGTCATTTTATGAACTTTTCTCACCAAATTTTCAACATAGACATTTTAGGACATCTGTTAATGAACAGTGTCACTGTGATTTTCTTAATCTGTCCCAAACATTGATTTCGCACACCAACTGCGCCATGTAAGCCACATGCCCAGAAACACATTTGAGGAGATGTGCAAAATTAAAAGCTGTACTGCTCATAAGTAAGTGTGGCAAAATGGCATTGTTGAAATTCTGGACTGCAAATATTAAAATTCACACACTTACGAGTGTATGTAGGAACTGTGCAACGACGCTCATGAAACAGTCATTTTAGGAATTGTTTCACCAAATTTTCAACATAGCCATTTTAAGACATCTGCTCATGAACAGTGTCACTGTGATTTTCTTAATCTGTCCCAAACATTGATTTTGCACACCAACTCGCCATTATGCGCTACATGCGTGAAAACACATTTTGGACAAGATGTAATGACATCTATACTGCTCATAAGTAGGTGTGATAAAATAGCAATGTTAAAAATTTGGACTGCAAATATTCTAATTCACAAACTTACAAGCGTAAATAGGAACTACATAATACAGACTCATAAAACTGTCATTTTAGGAATTTTTCACAAAGTTGCAACACAGGCTTTTGAGGCCACCTTATGAACACTGGCACTGTCATTTCATTAATCAATCCCAAAGGTGATTTCACACACGTGAAATCACCTTTGGGGCCCGATGACACGCCATCACAGTGACAGAATTCATGAGAAGGGTCCTCAAAACCCCATGTTGAAAATTTGGTGCCAAAATTCCAAAAATAGCCTGAGATATGAAGCAAAGTTGAAAACCCTATTTATTACATTATACAGCTTACGGCATTTCCTCAGTTCGCGGTCAGCTTTGAAGAGTGCAGACGTGTTCCCGTCCACTGAAAATCGTCGCGCCAGACTCCGGAGGTAAATATGGGGTGAGGGGGTGTGGGAGGCAGGTGCGCGCAGTGGGTGGGTGCGGGTTGCGGGAGGGGGTCTGTCAGACCGTGAGGGACATTTTTCCTTTACAGGAAAAAAAAAAGACAACAGCAGGGACGGTTTTCAATTTTACAGGGCATTTGGCATGCTGGGGTAGGCCCCAGCATGCCAAGGAGACTCTTTTGGGGGCAGCCGTAGCCGGACAGGGATTGGGCAGGAAACAAAATGTGGGGTTACATCATGCCGATGGGAGTGGCCCCCATCGGGCAGACAACGGCGACGGGTGGGGTTATCATTGCTGACGGGGAGTGGCCTCCATCGGCTAAATAAAACATTGCAGCACTGAAGCTGGCGGGGATTGGGGCCCCCATCAGCCAGCAAAGACCGTTTGTGGGGGCACAAGCTGCTGAGGGGGACTGGGCACACCCTCAGCATGGGAGGCTGCCTGATACTGTTTGTGAATGTGGCGGCAAGCCGCCCACCATGTTCACAAACAGTATTAGGCTAGCTAACGTTCCGCCCTGCAATGACGGGTTGCTCCCTCATTGCAGCACAATGACTGATGCTGCAATGACAAGGTGGCCCCTGATTGCTGCGGCTAAAATGTTTCAACTTGGTGCAGTTTTTGGAGACTAGTGTCATCAGCGCACTGTGCCTTCATTGGTCCACTAGTGCCAAGCCCCCAAATGCAGTGCATCCCTTGGCTGTAACACTGCTACGCCTCCACAACCCGCTTCTCTCCTAAGCTGTCACATCATGTTTCTTGCACATGTGCACAAGCAAACATAAAAAGGAGTTACAAGACATGTTAACTGTCTACTCCAGTACCTTTACTAGCATGCCAGGCCTTGCATAGGGAGTAGAGTATGAGATAAGAACCAATTCCCCACCTATAAGAAAGAAGCCATATAGAATCCCAGAACATGTGAGACAGGAGGTACAGTTAGAATTGGATAAACTGCAGAAACTTAACCTCATAGAACCTTCCACTAGTGCGTGGGGATCCCCCATTGTGGTGGTTCCAAAAAAAGAAGGGGGTATACGACTGTGTCTTAATTTTAGAGGGTTAAATGAAGTATCACATTTTGATGTCTATCCAATGCCCAGAGATGATGACATTCTAGATAAAGTTGGTAATGCCAGTATATTTCAACTGTAGACCCTTACTAAAGGTTACTGGCAAATTCTCTAGGTTACATCACGTGAGAAAACAGCTTTTTGTATTCTTATGGGTCTGTTTTAATTCTGGATCATGCCCTTTGACGCCATGGAGCTCTGACAACTTTCCAAAGATTCATGAACCAAGTGTTGGCACCCCACTATAATTTTGTGCTGCTTACTTGGATGACGTTATAATTTTTAGTCCAGATTGGGATACCCATTGGCGATTTTAAAAGCCATAATCACTTTGATTGCTACAGCGGAATCACCATTAACCCAGAGAAAAAATGTGCCTTGGCCATGTTAGAGATGAGGTATCTTGGTTTTGTCTTGTGGAATGGTACCATCAAGCCCAAAATCAATAAGGTGGAGGCAGTTGCTAATTGCCCACAGCCTGAAACCAAGAAACATATCCGTTCTTTTTTGGGGTTAGCAGGTTACTATCTTAGGTTTATTCCTAATATTGCAGCTATGGCATCACCTTTAACCGACCTTACCAAAAAAGAAATATGGGAATAAGGTTAAGCGGACAGATGAATGTGAAAAGACCTTTTTCAGATATGAAGGCAACCTTATGTTCTTCCCCAGTGCTACACAGTCCGGATTTTAACCACCCATTTGAGAGCCATACAGATGCATCCAGTACTAGAATTGGGGTGGTGTTGAGCCAGACTATTGAGAGAGAAGAACACCCTGTACTGTGTATATCTCAGAAAATGCATGTCCGTGAACAAAAAGTGCTCAACAGTGGATCAGGAATGTCTGGCAGCCAAGTAGTCCATTGAGGCATTAAGGTTTTATCTATGGGGGCACCTTTCAAGCTAATCACTGACCATAATCCGCTTTGTTTCATTCTCTAAATGAAAGACAATAACAACCAGATGATGCGGTGGTATCTAGCATTGCAACCCTACAAATTTACTGTTAAACACCGAGCAGGTATCCAACATGTAAATGTTGATTTTCTATCAAGGTATGGGGCACCTGGTTCAAATGAAAAATTGTGTTCCTGAAATAAAAAATATGTTGTTGTTATATTACAGTAAATTACAGGTTATATTACAGTATATTACAGGTAGAAGACTTGGTTTGCTGGCCAAGGCACCTAGCTTCACCTGAGCTCTTTCCTTCTAAGACTGCTTGAAAGGCAGAGTAGAGAAACTTACCAGAGCAAGGGAGAAGGATTAAGACTTAGTTTGGCTAAGCAGATTTACTGTGTGGTGGTGTTTTTATTTTTTACTCACAGGGATTGCTACTGTTTGTTGCTAACATTTCATTGCTTTTATTTTTCTCTGATTCAAATTGTTGTTGCTGGTATACCTTCTTCTGCATTATTACAAGGTGTGCCTACACATCGTGTGCTAACAGATTACTGCTGTAATCTTTTGATTCAAATTGTCTTTTGCAAGGTATATCTTCTGTTACTGCTTTATTTTTCTCTGGAGCAAAGTGTTTCTTACAGGGTATATCTTCTCAGAAATTATTACAGGTGGTGCTTTACAGGTTTTACAGTTTTATCTAACATTAGGATAAGCTTTCAGGGTTACTGCATTTGTTGTTGACTGATTGTTTCTGCTCTTACCTCCTTGTTCTTTCGTCCGTGGTTCTTCTTTTTAGGCAGGGGAAGGGCCGCCACCACCCCATGCTACACTCCTTTTATAGGGTACCACAGTTGTGACATTTCCTGTGGCAGAGCAGGAAGGGCGGATCAGTGGGCCTCACAAGGTGATCTCATTTACAGGGCACTAGTAATTTAACTTGTTATAACAAGTTAAACAAAGCACAATTAAACCATTACTTGCATTTTTTCCTTTTTTTCCTTCTAATTACTCTGACTAGGTTACAAACCTAGCAACTTATTTGGAATGGATTTCATTAACTGCAGGTGCTGTGGAACAATTTTCAGAAGGACAGTCTTACAGGATTTAGGACACTGTCCAACATGCTGGGCCTTTGGAGATCTTAGGTCTCAGCTCCGGGCAGCATGGGCAGAGATTGCACACCTCAAATTTCATATTGAAGAGGAAATACATTATAAGAATCACCCGCCATTTCCCCAGCATCCAACAGAAAAACCTCGACCGCGGAGGGTAGTTGGTCCAGGAGGTTGGCAGGTGGTTAGGAGGAGCAAATCAGGTGCCCCATCACTCTCTGCTCTCCAACACATTTACCTCCAAAAACATATAAACACTACAAACAGGTATCTGCCTCTATCTCCGAAATCAAATAAAGAGGCAGAAGACACTGCAGAGCAGGACACTGCAGCACAGAGCTAGCACAACAATACTCACCCAAATCAGGAACCAAAACTAAACAAGCACAAAGGAAATCCAAAAACTTCTGATCATAGGAGACTCCATGATTCGGGAGTTGATACCCATCTCCAGCCAGGGTGATGGTCAGATGCTCCCAGGTACATCAGCATGGAGAGACACCGACCGCATTGCTAAAATTGTTCACAAAGCAGGAGAAAACATTGATGTCCTAGTACACATAGGGACTAATGATCCGCCAGCCGGTCAGTTGTGAGACCAAGGAACACCTGACTAAGCTGGGTGACAAACTATCATCTATTTCGTCCGGCATCTCCTTCTCTGAGATCCTGCCAGTCTGGGAGAAGGGAGCAGATGGACGGAAGGTCAGAGAAGGGGAGATAGGGGAGCTAAACACGTGGCTCAAGGACTGGTGCCAGGAAAAAGGACACAGATTTGTAGGGAACTGGCAACAGTTCTGGGGAAAGAAGTTCTTTAAATTTGATGGACTGCATCTGACTAAAGGGAGTCAGTGCATTAGAGCAGAAGTTTGACGATTTGCAGAATATTTAAACTAGCAATGGGGAGAGGGTGCAGCACCCCACACGTCGAATGGGAAGAACACCCTCCCTCAGCTAGTGGTCAAACAGGAATTCAGCGTGTTTGCCGCTCATTTGCATCACCAGGTAAGAAAAAGGTTTGTCTCCCCATACGATGCACAGGGGTAATGCCAAACTTCACCCAACAACTAACACACCAAAATCTGGCCAATGGAAAATCATGTACACAAATGCTCACAGCCTGGGAAATAAGATCCCAGACCTGCAGGCACAATGTCAGAGGCTAAACTGGACATAGTAGCAATTAGTGAGACGTGGTTTACCAGTAACCACACTTGGGAGACTTCAGTACCTGGCTATGTATTGTTCAGAAGAGACCGAGGGGTGCAAAAGGGGAGAGGAGTGGCCCTGTATGTTAATGAAAATATCAAAGCTACAGAAATTCAGAATACACATAAGGAGCCAGAAGAACTGTGGGTCACCCTGGAAACAGGAAATGGGACAGCCATAAGAACTGGGGTTGTCTACAGGCCTCCAGACCAGAGGGAGGACATAGACACATTACTGTTAGAAGATATACAAAACATGACAGCTAAAGGGGAGGTTCTGATAATGGGAGACTTCAACATGCCAGATACAGATTGGTCAATACCAGCAGGAACATCTGCCAGAACTAGACTCATAGTGGATTCCCTGCAGGGGGAGGGCCTCAAACAACTGGTACAGCAACCCACAAGAGACAGGGCTATCCTAGATCTAGTACTGACTAACAAAGAAGGGATCACAGATCTCCAGGTAGAAGGTCACCTGGGGGCCAGTGACCATCACATGGTATGGTTCAATTGGCTACTACATCTAAATCATCCCATTCCAAGGCAAAATATGGGACTTCAGAGGAGCTGACTTTGATAAGATGGCCAACAGAGTTAAGCTAGCCCTGGCAAAAGAAACACAGGTGAGGAGGTACAGGCAAAGTGGGCAAGCATTAAGGATACAATACTTGAAGCAACATCCCATTGTGTTAGACAGAAAGGAAGAAGCGAAAGAAGAAGGAAACCACTTTGGTTCTCAAATACAGTAGCAGAAAAGGTCAGAGCCAAAAGGTTGGCCTTCAGGAAATATAAGGAACACAGCGGATGAAGATAGGAGGCATACCAAACTGCCCTAAGGGAAGCAGGTAAGGCAGTAAGGCAGACAAAGTCCCAAACTGAGGAAACACTAGCACGAACAGTAAAGAAGGTGACAAGACTTTCTATAGATACATTAGTGAAAGGAGAAAGTCCAGAGGGTATTGCTAAGCTTAATGGAGAAAAGGGAGCATGTGAGGAGGAGGACCCTGTAAAGGCATCTATCCTAAATAGATACTTTTGCTCAGTATTTACTGAAGAGAAGGTAGGGCAGGGCCCACAGCTCAACATCATGGACACAGGGGAGGGAGGTGGGCATACTCCCTCACAAAAGAAAGGGTCCTACAAGAGCTTGCTAAGCTCAGGGTGGATAAGGCAATGGGACCTGATAGCATACATCTCAGGGTACTTAAGGAGCTAAAGGAGGAACTAGCAGAGCCATTAGCAGAATTGTTTAGTGAGTCTCTGAGCACAGGAGAGGTCCCAGAAGACTGGAGAAGGGCTCATGTGATCCCGCTCCACAAGAGTGGTAGCAGGAGGAGGCGGGAACTACAGACCAGTCAGTCTTACTCAGTAGTGGGCAAGATTATGGAGGCACCCTTAAGGAAAGGATAGTGCAACACCTGGAATCCATAGGGCACAGGATCCAAGACAGCATGGGTTTACAAAGGAAGGTCTTGTCAAACTAATCTCATAGATTTCTTTGACTGGGCAACCAGAGTGGTGGACCAAGGGGAGCAGTTGATGTCGCCTACCTTGACTTCAGCAAAGCTTTGACACTGTTCCACATAGAAGATTGATAAATAAGCTAGGTAGGCTCGGGGTGGGTCAGAAGTTGGTCAACTGGGTGGCAAACTGGTTGACTGGCAGAAAACAGAGAGTGGTGGTAAATGGTATACAGTCAGAAGAGATGCAAGTCACAAGTGGGGTACCTCAGGGATCAGTCCTGGGGCCAGTCCTATTCAACATCTTCATTAGTGACCTCGCAGATGGACTAGAGGGTAAGGCTTGTCTGTTTGCAGATGACACCAAGATCTGCAACAGAGTAGATGATCCAGATGGGGTGGGCAGAATGAGAAGAGATCTGGATAAACTAGCAAAATGGTCAGAAGAGTGGCAACTGGATTTAATGCAAAGAAGTGCAAAATCATGCACATAGGGAAGAGAAACCCAGAAGCCACTTATAGGCTGGGAGGAGTTGCTAGCAGTCACAAAGGAAGAAAGAGACTTGGGCATCATCATCACTGATGACCTGAAATCATCCAAGCAGACCTCTAAAGCAGTAGGTAAGGCTAGGGGGTGTTAGGTGTATTAGTAGGGGTATCACAAGTTGTAAGAGGGAGGTAATAATCCCTCTGTACAAGACATTAGTTAGGCCCCATCTGGAGTACTCAGTGCAGTATTGGAGGCCACACCTTCACAAGGACATTAACCAAATTGAGGCAGTCCAGAGAAGGGCAACCAAAATGGTGCAGGGACTGCATCAGAAGACATATGAGGACAGATTAACGGAGCTCAATATGTATACCCTTGAGCAAAGGAGGGAGAGGTGATATGATCGAGACATTTAAACACCTTAAGGGCATAAACAAGGTGAAAGAGTCTAACATGTTTAAATATAAGAAAAATAGCAGGACAAGAGGACACAGCATGAGATTAGAGGGAGGCCGATTAAGGGGAATGTGAGGAAATTTTTTCACAGAAAGGGTGGTAGATGCATGGAATAGCTTACACAAGAAGTGGTGGCTATGAATACAGTGCAGGGCTTCAAACAGGCATGGGATAGGCATAAGGGAGCAATACAAATGACTATGAATAGATAGGTCACTGACAGAGCAAAGGCCGATGGCACATTTATAAGATAGAAAAAGAAATGGGCAGACTGGATGGGCCTTGCGGTCCTTATCTGCCGTCAACTTCTATGTTTCTATGTTTCTATAAACATGTTTTAGACATTCCAGGGTAGTTTTTAAGTATGTTAGATATATTTATTTTATAGTATTACCTGAGTTTTGATGTTTATAAGGGACCCTGGGGTGGAGTTACCAAGCAAGGGGGGCAGTAGTTCCATCCTACCCAGACATAGATGGGTAGGTTGTCTTGGAAATAAGATTGATGAATCCTCTAGTTTCAGCTACAATGGGTGTGTGGTAGCTGTCTCCCCCATATCAGGTTATGGAAAGCTTTTTGCATTCTTACCCTTCTTAAAGTCTACTGCAGTAGCACTCTCTCTCTCTCTTTCCTATATCTTTTTTATAACATGTTCTATTATCATGGTCAGGCCGCCCATGATAGTATCTTTGAATCTCTTGTTCTGTTCCACCTTTAAATTCCTTTCCATCCCCTGCCTTATGCCTGTAATGTAACAGCATAGCTTACCTGTGCAGAAATCGTTCATATGCTAACATGAACTGGTCCTGCATCTCTTTTCTGAGTAGAGTTTTAAATATCAGAAGAGACCAGTGTAAAGGTGCACTGCTGCGCTTTCTATGTTGTAATATGAATTACCCCAAGATGCATGACAGCACTGTAATGTATTTAAAGATACAGTGTAGTGCAATGCAACTGCAGGGAGATGGTGTATAATAAAAGAAGGTACTTCTTCCCCAGCCGCTTGTTTTGGGTAATGAGTCCTCAAAGTGCTCTGTGACGTTGGTCTAAGCTGGCAAACAGTCCAAGAATGAAGTGGGCGACTTGCTGCTGTGGGAGAGAAGTTGAGAAATAAAGAAATGCTTCTCTCATAGCTGCTTAGTTCACAGAGCACCCAAATCCTTCTAAAGTAATGAAGCAGGACTGTTCTTGCAGTTGGGTGTTCCTTAAGGTGCAACTGAGTTAGGAAACCGAAAGGTTTCACTTTCCCTGACTCACACCTCCACTAAATACACAAGGGATGGAGGGACTCTTCTAGGATATGAATAGGACCCCTGAAAGAAAGCTGAAGGGTAACTGCTGAAAGAAACAAATAAATACAATGAAATTAATCTTTTCTAATGACTTGAAATTTCAGCTGTTGGGTTTATGAGCCGCTTACTGTTGTTTTATATAGCAGGTCTTCAGGCGGATAATGAATGAAATAAAGAATACCTGACAGAATAGAGAACAAAAACATGTATCAGAACAGTTTTGTTTGTTGTTTTCTTTTCCTAATGAATTAGGCCCTTACCTGAGTGCAGTTGTAATTTAAAATGGGCTCCTAGGAGCCAGTAGCCCCATAAAGAGGTTGTTTTAGAGAAACCCCTCAGCTGTCCATCAACCAAAAGGGGAGGAGCTTCATGATGGATAAACAATTAACATGTACTGCTGCATATCTAGGGCTTAAGTAATTTCCTAGAATACAGAAGTTATTTATTACTGTTGGATATTCTTGAGCATGTATATGCAGTCCTGCTGATCTACCAAAATGTATGTATTAGAGGAGTAATGACTGTTTTTATGTTGATTGCGCGCATGCACATGAAACATGTTGCATCAGCTTTCTCCAGAAGCAGGTTGTGGAGGCGTGGCACTGTTGTGCCCAATGCCCCCACAGCCTGCAAAGGCTTGTCCCACTTCTCCCAATGCCGTGGCACGCTGCTGCTGACACTAGTTCAGCCAGCGTGCCACAACTTTCTAAAAAATCAGCCGCTGCAATCAGGGGCCACTTCGCCATTGCAGCGCCAGCCATCCGCTGCACAGGGAGCATCCCGTCATTGCAGGGCGGATGGAGATTCTCGATATTGCTTAGAACAGGCGGCAGCTGTCGCCGATTCACAAACAATATCTAACCCCCATATTTATTTGCCAACGGGAGCCCACTTCCCATCGCATAATGTAAACAACCCCCCATTTAATTGTGTGCCAACGGGTGCCCAATCCCCATTGGCAGAAAGGAATCCCCTCCTTTTGTTGTTTGCAGACAGGGGTGTCCAATCCCCGTCGGCAGAAATATATCCCCCTTTTGTTGTTTTCTGATGGGGGTGCCCAATCCCCCATCGGCTACAGCTGTCCACCCAGACTCCGGTGGTACGCTGGGAGCCCACCCCAGTGTGCCACATGCCTCTGTAATGTTGAAAGCGGTCCCACAACACTTTCTTCTTTTTGTCATACCTGAAAGAAAGGAAATGGTCCCTCGTAGTCTCCCCGCATCCCGCACCCACCCACTGTGCACCCAGCCTCCCCACACACCCCTCACCCCATACTTACCTCAGGAGCTCGGCGCGACGATCTTCGCTGGACCGGGAACACGTCTGCACTCTTCAAAGCCGACTGCAAACTGAGGAAATGCCGATAAGCTGTAGAATGTAATGAATAGGGTCTTTTCAACTTTAGTGCATATCTCGGGCATTTTTGGGAATTTTTTCACCAAATTTTCAACATGGGGTTTTTGGGACCACTCCTCATGAATTCTTGAACTGTCATGGCATTAATCAGCCCCAAAAGGTGGTTTCGTGGTCACTGCATAGAATCACCCTTTGGGGCCTATTAATGAAACAACAATGCCAGCGTTCATGAGGTGGGATCTCAAAAAGCCTATGTTGCATATTTGTTGGGAAAAATCAAAAAAACTACTGTTTTATAAGCGTGCATTGCACAGTTGCTACACACACTCGTAACTTTGCGAATCTGCAATATTTTCACACCAGATTTTCAACATTGGCATTTTGTCACACCTCCTTGTGAGCTGTACAGCTGTCATTGTTCACATCCTGGCCGAAATGTGTTTTTGCACTTCCAGTGCAGAATAGCGCGGTCGCTGTGGGAAATCAGTGTTTGGGACAGATTAAGAAAATGACAATGATACTGTTCATGAGCAGAGGTCCTAAAATGCCTATGTTGAAAATTTGGTAACGATACTCCATAAAATGACTGTGTTACGAGCTTGCGTTGCGCAGTTGGCACACACGCTTGTAATTTCGTGAATTTATAATATTTTCACTCCAGATTTTCAACATTGTCATTTTCCCAGACCTACTTATGAACAATACAGCTGTCATTTTTCCCATTTCGCATTTCCAGCACAGAATAGAGTGGTCGCTGTGGGAAATCACTGTTCGGGACAGAGTAAGAAAATGACAATGATACTATTCGTG
Organism: Neoceratodus forsteri; assembly: GCA_016271365.2. NCBI lineage: Eukaryota > Metazoa > Chordata > Ceratodontiformes > Ceratodontidae > Neoceratodus > Neoceratodus forsteri. The sequence goes on along the minus strand of CM057449.1, from coordinate 1,179,442,631 downwards.
AGCAGAGGTCCTAAAATGCATGTGTTGAAAATTTGGTGTTGATAGCCCATCAATTGACAATGTTACAAGTATGCATTACGCACTTTCCATGCACCCTTGTAACTTCGGAGATTTGTAATATTGTCACACCAGATTTTCAACAGTGGCATTTTTTCACACCTCCTTATGAACACTACAGCTGTCATTTTTCACATCTTTGCTAAAATATGTTTTTGCACTCCTGCCGCAGAATAGCGCGGTCACTCTGGGAAATCAGTGTTTGGGACAGATTAAGATCAACGAGTAAGAGGGACGAGTGACCGAGCTCAACTGAGCTCTGTCGAACTGCTAGGATTTGATTGTAGGCAGACAAAGGCTCCAACACAAGAGCCCAGTACAAAGGGCAGCCTGCAGCACTGGGAGAAACAAACAAGAGAAGCGACTGAGGGAGGGGTGAGCAGAACTCACGAAGTGCTGTCAGGACTGCTGTGGATTTCTTTGTGGGCAGAAAAAGGCGTCAATGCAGGCAGGGGCCCAGTACAAAAGGTCAGCCTGCAGCGGTGGGAGAAACGGTATGGGTGAGTGAGACAGGGGGACTTAGTGAGCTCAACGGAGCTCTATCAGGACTGCTGCGGATTTCTTTGTGGGCAGAAAAAGGCGCCAATGCAGGCAGGAGCACCATACAAAAGGGCAGCTTGAAACGCCAGGACAAATAGAATGTGCGCATGAGAGAGAGGGAGACTGAGCGACCTCAATGGAGCTCTGTCGGGACAGCTGCAGATTTCTTTGTGGACAGACAAAGGTGCCAATGCAGCCAGGAGCCCCATACAAAAGTGAAGTCTGCAGTGCCAAGAGAAACAGAACAAGTGAGTGACAGAGCGGTAGTGAGCAAGCTCAACGGAGTTCTGTTGTGACTGCTGCAGATTTCTTTGTGGGCAGAAAATGCGGCAAAACAGGCAGGAACCCAGTACAAAAGGCCAGCTTGCAGTGCCAGCAGAAACGGAATGCATGAGTGACAGAGGGGGAGTGAGTGAGCTCAATGGAGCTGTGTCGGGACTCCTTCAGATTTCTTTCTAGCCAGAAAAAGCCACCAATGCAGGCAGGAGCCCAGTACAAAACGGCAGCCTGCAGCACCAGGAGACACAGAATGAGCGAGTGAGGGAGGGGGAGTCAGTGAGCTCAACGGAGCTCTGTTGGGACTGCTGCAGATTTGTTTGTGGGCAGAAAAAGGCAGTAATGCACGCAGGGGCACAGTACAAAAGGGCACCCTACAGTGGCAGGAAAACCAGAATGAGCGAGTGAGCAAGCTCAGCGGAACTGTATTGTAACTGCTGCAAGTTTCTTTGTGGGCATAAGAAGGCAGCAATGCAGGCAGGAGCCCAGGAGACAAGGGCAGCCTGCAGCGCTGGCAGAAATGGAATGAGTGAGTGAGAGAAGGGGAGTGAGTGATCTCAACAGAGCTTTGTCGGGACTGCTGCAGATTTCTTTGTGGGCAGAAAAGGCACCAACAGAGGCAGCAGCCTAGTACAAAAGAGCAGCCTGCAGCGCTGGGAGAACCAGAAGGAGTGAGTGAGATGGGGAGTGAGCGACCTCGACTGAGCTGTGTCGGGACAACTGTGGATTTCTTTGTGGGCAGAAAAAGCCACCAACACAGGCAGGAGCCCAGTACAAAAGGGCAGCCTGCAGCGCCAGGAGAAACAGAATAAGCGAGTGAGAGGGGGAGTGAGACACCTCAATGGAGCTCTGTCAGAACAGCTGCGAATTTCTTCCTCGGCAGAACAAGGTGCCAATGCAGGCAGCAGCGCCATACAAAAGAGCAGCCTGTAGCACCGGGACAAACAGACTGAGCCAGTGACAGAGGTCCACTGAGCGAGCTCAGCAGACCAACGCAATCAACATTCGGCATTGACAAATGCTTGTTTAGAAAAGGGGTGGATCAGCTGAGTTGATGATGCTGCAGGGATCAGTATAAAACCTGACCTTATGCTCAGATCAGGCAGATCAGCCCAGGAGAGTGTCCTGTATGGTTGTCTGGAGCACAGAAGATTGTAGTTTCACTGTTTCTTAAAGTTAACTACTCTGTGGCAGAACTACTAAGAGTAGTTCTGGAGCTTGAGGAGAGCTATTTATTTTGTTATTTTTAACAGTCTGACGTTAAGATCTGTTTATTTTATGGTTTGATTTATTTTTAATTTTATTTAAAAAAAAATTCCTTTGGACAATAAAATTCACATGAGAACAGTGTGTTTTAAACCATATTAGATTGTGTTGTGTCTCTTATTTATCCTACCCACATTACCCTGTCACAATTCAGTTTTCAGAAGGAACAAAGGTAAGGGTAGAGGTGGAGCCTTGTTTGTGAGAGAAGGAAGTTAGGAAACTGAAGACAGGGCCCTGAGGGAGGGCACTAAAACTTAATCAGTGTTGGTACAGTTGGTAACAGGTAGAAAATATTTGGTAAAACTGGGCATAATCTAGAAACCACTACAACAAAAGGAGGAAACAGACAAGGAACTTGGGAAAGAAATAATGTGGTCTATACGTTAATGGGCAGATTGCCTACATGCTGCAGATCTGCAGTGTGCAGACAACCCTAACTGAGAATGCCACACACTGGGGTGGAGGGTGTCCCTTGGACCCACGGTGCCATTCATTGAATGGACACACACACACACACCCCTTCTCTACTCAGTTCCATAATGGTTCTTGAAGCTATGCATGTGGATGGTCTGGGGGAGTGTCAGGGAGTGTGCCCATGCTCTGTGCCATTCACAAAGGTGTGGAGTGCCAGGCAAGGGAGTGCAGGCTACACTCATAGGTACCCTGCCGCAGCTGCTGCATGCACCCCCATAGCACACCCACGGGCTGTGGCAGGACCTAACCCACCTGCCATTGCCACCCCAGCCCTCTGTAGAGGCAGAGAGGCTGGGGGTGGCCATTCAGGCACTCACCTGTTCTTTATTAAAATACAGGACCAGCAGTGTCCCACAAGGGGATCCACTATGAGACCTGGTCAAGCATCCAACTGGATGTTGGCCTGTGTCTTCCATTCCACTCTCTGCACAGCAGTGCACCAGTGTTGGGGCATCAGACAGGCACCATGCAGTGGCGTGCATGACTGCATGCCTCTCCCTGCATTCCTGTCCATGGATATGGAGCTGCATGGGCAGGGTACACACCTCTTGCACATGACTGGCTCACATACATGCATAGCTCCCAGTTCGAGCAACAACACAGGAGGCTGTTGTGTTAGTGGGAGACTTCAGTATGACAGACATAGACTGGAGTGTCCCTGTGACAGCCAGTTCCAGAAGTCAAGCACTTCTTTCTAGTTCAAGGGGCTGAGAAACCCACTAGGGAGCGGGCATTTCTGTACCTGATATTCACAAACAGGAACTCAGCCAGAGACATAAGGGATGGGGAACCTCTAGGCAACAGCAACCATGTTTCAGTATGTTTTTATATTGTGATAAGGTTGACATACAGAAACTCTATGACCAAGGTCCTAGACTTCAAGAGTAGAATTTGGACAGATTAGCAAGCTACTCAGCATCAGCTGGAGGGTGTTAGGTAGGTAGAGGGGGTGGAAGGGAAATGGTGCTTAACAAAGAAAAGCCTGCAGGACATTACAAACTATTTTCTGAGACAAGTAGGGAGAAAACAGAAAGAATAGTAACATTAAAGGAAAAGTCCACCCAAAACTTGAAAAAATATATGTTGTGCAGTGTGTTTTAATTTGTACAGTATGTGAAGTTCTAGTGTTTCCTTCCCTCTGACTGGTATTAGGAGTTTTTCCTAAATTAACCTGCTAACTTTATACTAGTTTTTCGACCCCTGGGGATCTTCATCCCTGGTAGCTTAATTGTATTTCTTGTTCACACTGTGCATCTTGTCTCATGTGACTGTGATGTAAGAGAGACCCAACATTCAGCACACACATACCAACCAAACTAAATATCTTGGGAGCTTTACAAGCTGCACAAAAATTAACAGCAGCAGAGTTTTTCAGGACGGTAAAGCCTTTATGATGAGGGTGGTCACCAAGCTGAATTCTACAGATTTTAAAATATAGCCATCTCTACTGTTGTGAACTGATTGTAAAGCAATGCTTTCTGCTGGATTTATGGTCTCTGCTACATCACCGTCACATGAAACAAGGTGCATTGTAGGACAAAGAGATACAATTAAACTGTTTCATATGGAGATCTCCAGGGGTCATAAAACTACTCTAAAGCTAGCAGGCTAATTTAGGAAAAACTCTTCTTAGCAGACAGAGGGAAGGACACACAACAACTTAACATACAAATCAAAAAACTCTGCACAACATATGTTTTTGCAAGTTTTGGGTGGACCTTTTCTTTTAAGGAGGTGGGGGAGAAAATTCAAGAGGAAAGGGTGTCAGTCAAGAGGTACAGAGCAATCCAGACAGAATGTAACAGATTTCTACCTCAACAATTTAAAGAAGGCAAATAGGGTGGTAAAGAAAGCCAAGGTGGGAACAGAATTCAGGTTTGCAGAGAAGGTTGGGGTGGGCAACAAGGCCTTCTTTTGCTACATTGTTTTGTGATGTGCTGGATCTTGAACTGTACCTTGCCTCCCTGTCTGGGGGATGTCTACTTCTGATAGCCTGGGCATACTCTGAGCTTTGTTATCATGGGCATTTTGTAGGTTACTGTGGCAGCAAGGAGTGGACGGTGTGCTGCCTGGCTGCTGTGCACTATGTGATGTTGTAGATGATGTGTGTGTATGCCAGGGACAGTGCTGTTGATGGTTCATTAAGAAGTGAGGTGCTGCAGTAAACATTCCACCGACTCCCCCACATAGCTGACTTCAGTATGTTGACCTTGCATTATCTGATGTCAGTGACTGCAACTGCTGATTATTTTCCTTGTTGGTCTTTAGCAATTTCTACTCCAGGTGCCTGACCCGAGCATGGTATGTCCACAGCAGGCTTGCCACTTCACTCTCCTACAGTACTGGGAAATTCTGTTGGAGGGACCTTCATTTCTGCTGCCCTGTGCAGAGTCTGTGTGGCATGTATTTTGCCACTGAGGTTGACTGGCATCTGTACCTGTTGTTCCATAGTGCCACGCAGGGGGATCATGCTGGTGTTGGGTGTGTGCTAGTCAGGTGTTTTGGTGGATGATGTATTTCTGCTCCCATGGACGTCTTTCATGGGAATACATTTTTACATGCAAGTGTGTCAGCCAGGACCATTGCACTAGTGGGTGTGTCTTGGATGGCTGCTTGTATGTTACAGGATGACAATGATTGGCCATTCTTGTGTGGATTTATGTGCTGGTGGCATGTGTATCCCCAGCATTGGGTCCTGATCTCTGCCACCATCACCCTGGTCCTCCTTTTCTTCTTCCTTCTCCTCCTCCTCCTCCTCAGGTGCAGCTGGATGGGAATTTTGAACCTGAGGTATATAAGTACAGGCATGCTTGTGCCAGATTCTGCTTGAGCACCATCCTTAGGTCCCTCCATTTCTTCTATGTGGCCTTGATGGACCTAGGGGTGAGGCAACTGGCTTCTGGATGGCATGCAAAATCTGGGGTTTCTTCTTTTGTGTGGTATAGAGTGATGTCTGTCCATGCAGAGTGACACAGATGGCCTATATCTCAGTGATCGTAATAGTGCTCTGCTGTGCTCTAAGGCTTTGGGCATGGCTATGTGAGGGCCCCAGTCACTTCATTACTTAACTGAATGTCCCTGTTTCCAGCATTGCTCTGTCTCTCTTCTTAGTTTGCAGCAATCTTAGAAGCTGTACCCTGTGTCTCACATGTTACTGAATCTGCTGCCACTGCGAATGATAAATGAAATTAGTTTAAAGAGGCAGAACAGCATTTCTCTAAACACTATAGTGCACACCCCCATATTCTGCTTGGGTCACTGAGCACAGTTGTCATGGACTATCACCGCTGGGGGTCACTGGGCACAGTAGTCATGGACTATCACCACTGTGGGTCATTGGGCTCAGTTGTTATTTTTGTTTTGTTTTTTGTTTTTACTATGTATTTATTTTATTTGTTTATGAAGTAACAAACAACATATCGGTGTGTTGTACAAATTATGCAAGAACACAAGTTATACAAACAACTATAATAAAACTATAAATTAAAATAAATTATACCATAAAAGTGCAACAATTCATACATAATGCATGAACAGTGACAGTTGTCAGGTCCCATCTTCTTCCTGGACCAGTAGATGCAGTTGTCATCATTGCCCATACTCTTCTTGGGTCACTAGGCCCCATAGCTACAGCTGGTAACTACCTAGCCAGTGCATGGCCCAGTCACATAGTTTTCTTGGTTGACTTATATCTGTTTACCATCGGTTGCACTAATGATGTGCACTTCCCTGTACATATCAGTACACGCATGCTCTTAGATGGTGGGGTGATTGGACAGAGCAGAAAACCATTCCCACACTGCTTGCATGTTCAGTACTGTAATGTGTAGCTACATGGCAGCTTATGTGGACAGAACATACATGCTCCCTATTAGAACATGTACAACATGGGACAGACACAAGGGGACCTTGATAACAGGGCTGGGGGGCTGATTAAGGTCAGAGATCAATTAACGTCTATGGTTGTACAGTAGGTAGGGACCTTAGGGCAGACAGGATGGACCATGAGGTCCTTTTCTGCTGACAGATTCTATGTTTCTATCTAACATTTTTGTGTGCTGTTGTTCTACGCACTTATAAATGGAATCATAAAGCAGGCAAGGAAAATCTTACAATCTGATTAGTTAGTCTGGGTCTTTACCTGTGAGTAAATCACAGAACATACACACAGTAGAGCTGGGAGAAATTACCAAATTCGGAATTCTCAGAATTTGCACGAAATTCCATGACATGTCTCAAAATTTCAAATTGTTCTGAATTTTCCAAAAGTCTTTAATTGGCTATAACTTGGTGTATGTTGTAGCTAGAGGTCTACAATTTGGTATGCTCATTGTCTGGTAAGGGCCCTAAATGTCTGCCATGTTTTGTAACATTTGAATGAAGGCTGGACAAGTTATAAGGGCTCAAAATCATCAGGACTTCAATATTCATGTGAACATTGCTGAATATTTCCATGCTTCCAACTTAGCCACCTTTGGAGCTAGATAATTGAAACCTCAGATGCATACTTTCTTGGAAGAGTCATAGAAACCGCTAACTAGAGAAGTACTGGTTATGTAAATTATAAGTTTTAACCATGACCTGCCTCCCAACACAACTTCCCAAGCTAGCTTCTGAACCTGGGTTGTCAGCATGGCAGCATGACGTTCTGATGCTGGGGCATGGGGGTTGCCTTAAAGTCTAATATATAGGGTCAGTGAACCTAACCACATTGTAGACTGTGTGAGAGGTCTTTTGGCACCATGCATTTCTGCTAAAAGTTGAACCAGTATAACATTTTGTGTTGATTTGCATATACAGCCAATGATGCTTTGCATTATGGGGTATGAGTGATTGTGTATTTCTTTGAAACTTGGCTTCCCGGCCCATGCCCTTTGGGGTAACTCTTGCCTCAGTGGTTACGCACTAAGGTTCATTGTCTTTTAACATTAGTGCTATTCCGTTCTCTAGCTTTAAACTTATAGGAGCAGTTTATGTAATTGCAAAATGTAATTTTAACATTTCTGAAAGTTTGGAGGCTTTTAACTTAGTCACCATCAAAGCTAGAGCTCTAAAACTTGGCACACATACTGTATGTATGGGCATTGGTAAAGTTACCATGCTAAATTTGGTGCAATGTGGGCACTTTGAGTTTGCCTAGTTATTAACTGTAATTTTTAAAATTTCTGAAAGTTTGGAGGCTTATAACTCTGTCACTTTTCTGTATGGTCATTGGTAAAGCCACTATACCACATTTGGTACAATTTGAACAAATTCATATTAAATTAGATGAAATAACCAAAATTGCTATTTTGGTTGCATTTTTCAAAATTTTCATGGAAATTTTGTGAAATATCACAGAAGTAAAATCAAAATTTCACCAGAATTCTGCTGGCAGAAGATACATTTTGCCCAGCACAAACACACGGGTAAAGTCTCTGTTTTCTTCCATTGGAGCCATTTTATAATTGCAACAATGCACTCCAGGGTGTGTACTGTTGGATTTACCCAGTTTTCAATGGGTTTATAGCACTTAGCTATGCCTTAAACCATATCACCTGATACATGGGTATATCCCACAGCAGCATGCCCTGTTGTGAATTATTGCTTACTTAGTCTACCTTTTTAGCACATTTTGCATGTTTGTACATACTGTAATTTCAATAGTGATATTTCTGTAGTGGAAGTTCTTAAAGAAAAATCCATTTTTTTATTTTTTTTTGTTAAAGAGGGGATGCTTTTTTTACACCTTATCTTATTTTTTTAATGAAGCAAAAAAATGGCTTTTTACCAGACACCTTGAATAACCAATGTAGAGAGAAATTCAGCCTTTGAGATCTGTAGTTTACAAATCATTGGAATGAAAAAGAAGCACAGCGATGTGGCTAATGTTCAAGCAACAGATATCTAACAACAACAGCTGAGCAAAGGAATTAGGTAAGGTCCTCATGGTGGGATATTCAGACTGCGCCAGGCTGTGGCACAAGCCTGGGTGCAGTGCAACTGGGATGTGCCAGGGTGCTGACAGGGTGATATTCAACGGTGCTGTGCCATGGCTCAGCATGGTTGAATATTGCTCTATGGCCACCCGCATAGTGCATGGTGCAGTGGCACTGCACCAGCGCAAGTGGCCAGAGAGGAGCAGGGGGATGCGCTAGTGCAAGTGCCACTGCGCTAGGCACATCAACAGTGATATTTAGTGGCGGACATGTAAATGGGGCCATAATACATGCAAGGCACAAATGGGGTCATTTGCATGTCATCATAGCCCCATTTGCATGCAGGTACACTGATCCCTGGCAACTTGTGCCTGGTGCCCTGACAGGCAGCAGCCATTGGGGACCAATTTCCCTTGCCCCAACCGGCAACACACTCCAATGCCCGACCGTGGGCCATAAATAGTAATTAACTCCCTGGTGGTCCAGTGAACCTATCTCCATGCCCGATCATGGCTGTGATATTAAAAACACTCCCTGGTGGTCCAGCAGTACCCGTACCCCTCCCAAACTGTCCCTCTTTCCCACCAACCCGCTCCCCGGGCAGCGGCGGGTGGCAGCCCCACCCACAAGCTGCCCGGCCACCACCAGCTGACAGTGTGAGAGTACAACTGTATGCCCTTTGGTCCTGAGCGTGGGCCAATGAAGGCGTGAATCGTATGTATCACAGTCCCGATATGTTAATGGATCCATTCACATATTGGGATCAGTAGTAATAGTATGGTTCGTATGCCCATTGGCCCATGCTGTGGATCAATGGGCATACAGCCATACTGTATGCTGTCAGTCGGCGAGCGGTCAGGCGGCTTGGCGGGTGGGTGCTGCCGTCCGCTGCTGACGGGTGGGGAGTGGGATGGCAGAAAGAGTGGGCGGGTTGGGAGGGGTATGGGTACCGCTGGACCACCAGGGAGTGTTTTTACTATTACAGCCCACGATCAGGCATGGGAGTGCTACACCTTCTGATGGTGCTGCCAGAGCTCGGGTGGCCACCCACAGCTAGCAACTGCCGTGTTGCGCTCTGCATTACGGCAGCTCACCTGTGGGTGACCAGCTGTTGCTCCATTATTTTATGGAGTAACTGTGTGTGGCACATGTAGGGGTTGTGCCTGCACATTCTCAACACATCCTGGGCTGAATATCGGGATGTGCTGGATATGCGTAGGCCGCCCCTGCCTCGCCATATATATTACCGATGTGCCCAGGTGCATGGGGGTTTGTGCTCCAAGATATTCCCCATTGAATATCGTGCCGGGGCGCATCAGTGGGTTCCGCATGGCACAACTCTGTTGCGCCATGCGCAACCCATTTGAATATCCCACCCTCTCCAGTGTTTACAAGCAATCTTCACTGCAGTCAAAGGTCAGCCATAGACAGCCTTAAGAAAAATTTATTTGTTCCAAAATGATCCTACTGTGCCTCAGTCATTTCGGTAGGTATCACACATGAATAAAAACAGCTATGCAGCATATGATTTCATTAACCTGCCTACAGGACTTAAGGTATGCTTTTAATAAAACAGAAGATGTTAACAACTGGCACAGAGCTCAAAGCTTTGATTTCTTTAGTTTGGTAAGAATCTACCCTGCAGGACCTTTCCTGACATATTTTCTTCAGGGTGAGAGGAGCTTGATGTAAGAATTTATAGTCCATCTGGGTCAAAACAGTCATTCGATGACAAACATAGTTTAAAGAGCAGCTTGCATTCCATATATATTCTATAGATGTCTCCTCCACATCATTTATTGCTGAGAAAATTTGCATGAATACATGCTCTTTATACCTTAGAGTTCATCTGCCTCTTTGGCTTACTCCCTGCTTCAAGTCATAATACCCTGTTGTAACATCACAGTCTGTTGCTATGGGAGTAACTGTGATGTCACAAGCAGTGCTCTATGACTTCAGGTAGGGAGAAAGTAGTAGGAATAGATGAACTCTTCAGGAACAAATATCCTGTTGTCATGTAAATTACACCATATGAACATATGAATGTGTCAGCAGAAACAGACCTCCTGGTCTATCAGTGTCTGCTTTAGTGTGCAGCTAGTGCCCCTAAGTTGCAGCTGCCCAACCCCCTCCCGGTTTGTCTTCCCTAAGCCGTTCTCAGCCTCACCCACCCGTACTCTCCCCTGTTCTCTGTCCCTTGCCCTTTTAAAGCTACCCACGGTTTTGCATTATTCACCCTCTCTGGTAGGGTGTTCCACTTCAACAACACTCTCTCTGTTAAGTAATCCCTGCTAACCTCCCTCCTAAATCTTCCCCCTATATTCTTAACCCATGCCCTCTAGTGTCCCTTCCCTTCCTCAGTTTAAAAACCCCATCGGCTCCATTCTTGTTGATTCCCCTCAGATACTTGAAAGCTTGGATCATGTCCCCGCTATCCCTCCTCTCCTCAAGGGTGCATATATTAAGTTCCGCCAGCCTGTTCTTGTAGTCTCTCTCCTCCATTCCCAGTATCATCCTTTAATTTCTCAATTATTAGGGGAATAGAACTGGGGGGAGCAGGGAAAACTGAAGTAAGGTGCTTGCCTGGTGCCATGGCTTGGAGGGACAGGAAGCGCATCCTTAGGATCACGAGAACAGTTGCACGGGAGTCTGAGCTGGATGTCACTGTCCACCTAGGGACAAATAACTTGGCTCATCATGAGATTAGAACAGTGCAAAAGGACTTTGTAGAGTTGGGGAGGGGCTTAAGACAAGTAGCACACACAGTATCCTTCTCAGAGGTGCTGCCTGTCAGTGGCATGAGTGAGGTGAGGGTACTTTGCACCATGCAGTTTAACAAATGGTTGAAAAAATGGTGTGGAGCACAGGGGTTTGGCTTCATTGGGGACTGGGGTTCAACCTGGAGGGACACCAGCCTATACTGGCAGGATGGTCTGCATCTGTCCAGGAAGGGAACAAGTCTTTTGGGCAATTGGTTTAAATGCTTCATTGGCAAGCCTTTAAACTAGTCAAGGGGGGAGGCACTGATAAGCAGCAGAAAAATCCCAGCCTCCCCCTACAAAACAGGGTACTAAATGAGAAAAAGACCAAGGTAGAAAGGTCAGTGGGGGTTGCCGCTACAGAAGGTAAAGCCATCAAAAAATGGAGAGCAATGAGTACCAATGCCCGTAGTATGGGTAACAAGCTTCCTGAATTAGTGGCCTTGATGGAGGAGGAAGATCTGGATATTGTGGCAGTCACAGAAACATGGTACACACAGAACCATGACTGGGACGTAAACATACCAGGATACACTATCTACAGGAGGGACAGGGAGGGTAAAAGAGGAGGAGGAGTAGCTCTCTACATAAGAGAAGAAATCAAAGCAACAGAACAAAAGGGTAAACAGGGAGGAGAAGAAGCACTGTGGGTCAATTTGGAGGCAGGCAATGGCACCACAATCCGCACAGGGGTTGTATAGAGACCCCCTCTCAGGGGGAGGAAATGGACAAGGAAATGATAGAAAGTATACTTAGAATGGCAGATAAAGGGGAGATATTGCTGATGGGTGATCTGAATATGCCAGATGTTAACTGGAGTGCAGTTGCAGCAGCCACTTCTAAGAGTGGGGTTATTCTAGATGCCCTACAGGGCATGCCTTGAGACAACTAGTATTGGAGCCCACTCGGAGGAGCAATCTTAGACCTGGTTCTCTCAAATGGAGATGAAGAGAGGATCACAGATGTAGAAGTGGGTAGCCATCTGAGAACTAGCAACCATTGAACAGTATGGTTCACAATAAACACAACAATAGAGTCAAGCCATACAAAGACAAAGGTACTGGATTTTAGGAGGGCTGACTTTGCCAAAATGGTGAGTGCCTAAGGAATGCACTAGCAAATGGGCAGGAAGGAGGGTGGAAGAACAATGAGGAATAATAAAAACTGCCATCACAGAGGTAACAAGCCTTTGTGTAAAGCAAATAAACAAAATGAAACAGGTAAGAAACCACTATGGTTCTCAAAGGAAGTGGCAGTGAAGGTTCAAGAGAAAAAGAAAGCATTCAGGAAGTACAAGGAATCACAGAAGGAAGAGGACAGAGAACTGTATCAGTTAAAGCAAAAGGAAGCTGGAAAGGCAGTCAGAACAGCAAAGGCCCAAACCGAGGAAAAGATAGCCAACTCAGTTAAGAAGGGAGATAAAACCTTTTATAGGTACATCAAGGAGCGAAGGAAGACCAAGGGAGGGATAGTGAGGCTTAATAAAGGGGAGGGAGGGTGGGCAGAGGGTGACTGTGAAAAGGCAGAGATACTAAACAAATATTTTTGCTCAGTATTTACAAAGGAAGAGGGGGATGTACCTAAAACAAACAGTAGAAACACTCTGGATACAGAAGTTGATACCAGCCCATTTACAGAAGAAAGGGTTCTGAAAGAGCTCTTAAAACTGAAGGTGGACAAAGCAATGAGGCCTGATGGGATTCATCCCAGAATTCTAAAAGAACTAAGGGTAGAACTAGTGACACCACTGACTACCATCTTTAACAAATCATGGGAGGATGGGGTGGTACCTGAGGACTGGAGGAGGGCAGATGTGATTCCCCTTCACAAAAGTGGGGAGCAAGGCAGAAGCAGGAAACTACAGACCTGTTAGTTTAACCTCAGTGGTAGGGAAAATGATGGAATCACTTCTGAAGGAAAGAATTTTTGCGTATCTAGAGGCCAGAGGGGGCACAGGACCCAAGGCAGCATGGATTCACAGCGGGAAGGTCATGCCAGACAAATCTGATAGATTTCTTTGACTGGGTGACCAAAGTAGTTGATCAGGGAGGGGCTGTGGACATGGCCTACCTAGACTTTAGCAAGGCATTTGACACAGTCCCACACAAAGATTAATATACAAGTTAGCCAGCCTGGGGTAGGGTCCCAAGATGACAGCCTGGGTAAAGAATGGCTGGAGAATAGGACACAGAGAGTAATAGTAAATGGAGTCCACTCTGAAAAAACGGGGGGTTAGCAGTGGGGTACCGCAGGGTTCAGTATTAGGACCGGTCCTCTTCAATGTCTTTATAAGCGACATTGCAGAGGGACTGGAAGGAAAAGTATGTCTCTTTGCAGATGACACAAAGATCTGCAACAGAGTTGATGCACAAGGTGGGGTGGAAAGGATGAGAAGGGACTTGGCAAGGTTAGAGGAATGGTCAAATGTATGGCAGCTTAGATTCTTTTTTTTTTTTTTTTTTTTGCTATTCACTTTTTATTAACTTTTATACACGAAAAAAGGGTACAGTGGCTTACAACATCAAAAGATACAAGGCATAGACAGCGTTTAACCATTATGACAGATAAAACTAATGCACATTAGACAGATGCCCCTGTCCCCCTCGCAACCCTCCCCCCTATAAAAGTAAAAAAAAAAAAAAGAAAAGAAAAAATCCCACTCAACCCACCTCTCCCATTAATAAACAATACATTCTAAGTCCACCCTAAGTTATTATCCAGCAACTTGTTTTTCCATGTAAAATATATAATGCCCAGGTAGTAATGCATGAAAAACGTGTGAACCAATTCTAACAATATTATAATCCCCAAACCCCCCCATCTTATCCCAAGTAAAACCCCCACCTCCCCCTCCCCATCCCCACAAGGCCTTCCTATTGCAATTGTGTAACCTAAACATCAACATTAGCATATTCAGGAATAGGCAATCTTTAAGGGCCCAAAACTTGTCATAAAGAGGCATTCGATTATGTAGAACGCAATCATTCTCTCTGTCCTGAGGTGTAAACAGCTCCCTTGTCCATTCTGTATAAGTAATTACTTTTGATACTTTCCAATATTTAAGAACCAGTTTTTCATGGTCATAGAGATTAATGTAATATGAAATCTCCTCACTTTAACGGCACTTCTATCAAATCACCTAATACACAAATCTCTGGGGCAAACAAATCAGCTATTCCTAACAAGGATTCGCTCTCTTTCTAATCTCTTTCACAGTGGTGCCACATGAACAATACCATAATATATGCAGCAAGTCAGCCTCTTGGCACTACACGTAACACCTGGGCTCCGTAGCACCTTCAGGTCTGCTAGTTTCTGAGGTGTATAATATACATTGTGTAAAATTTTAAATTGAATTAATCTGAGGCAGTCTTGCCTCACATATTTATGACAGTTTCTCCAGATACCCCCAGTCCAGATTAACATTAGAAAAGCTCTATCCCAATATGAAGTAGGAGTTAAATTATCTTTGAAGCCCACTTGAATAAATTTTATAGATATTTGAAACAGCATGTGGAGAACCGATTACGGTTCAAGCTCCGACCATATATCTGTATGGAACACCACAGGCCTATTTTACCCATTTTGGATTAAGAGGTGCCTTAATTGATATGCTCTAAAAGCATCTTTGCATGGCAACTGGAACTTTTGCATAATTTGCTCCAGAGGACAGGGTCTCCTTCCTCGTTTAAAAGGTCAGCCCACCTACACTCCTGCAAACCGGTAGCCACCTAGATACAATCATCCGGTGAGCAATACGCCATTAATGGGTTACCTATTATTGGCTGGTGACCATCTAAGTTATAAGTGTATTTTAGATAATTACACACCTGATTATGAACTCTTAAGGATACCCTATGGGTGTATTTTTAAACATAGGAAACATCTTAGGGTTGTTATAGACTAATGTTTCGGGTTAAACCCTGAGTTCTTAATAAGGGTAATTTCAATTTCACCCATAATGGGAGATATTCCCCAGTACCAAAGCAACCCGTGAGTCACCCACCTACCATACTTATTTATGTAGGCAGCCCAGAAATATAAAGCGAAATGGGGTAATCTCAAGCCACCCTGCTCTCTAGGTGCCGCCAACTACTATATGCCATTCTCGCTCTCTTATAATTCCATATAGAAATCAGCTATCATCCCTTGCAACTTCTTGAACCATGATAACGGAAGAAAATATTTAAATTGATCAGCGGGTAAAGGAGCCTGGGAAATCGTTCATCTTTACCACATTTATCCTCCCCATAATGATAGGGTAGTCGGGTCCATCTCTTCATATCCAATTCTATGATCCGAACAAGATTGTCTAGGTTTAATTTCTGCATCCTCTCAAATTGGTGGTCAAATTGAGACCGAGATATTTCAAAGACTTTGTATTCCACCCCAGTCCGAAATTAGTCACGTCTGCCTTAAAAACCCTGTTATTAAGAGGGTACACAATCGTTTTCTCTTGGTTTAACTTGTAATTAGCTAGTGCACTAAATTCAGCTATAGTTTCTAAAAGGGCAGGAATTGACGCAACTGGATTGGCAACATAAACCATCAGATCATCCGCGAACGCGTGACCTTTATCATGTGACCCTCTATCTGGACACACTTTGATCCATTATTCTCTACTACTCTTTAATTAGGGTTCTAAATAGACGTTAAAGAGAAGAGGCGATAGGGAGCCCTGCCTAGTCCCAACCTGAAGCCTGAAGGATGAAGATACAACCCCATTGCATACAATTCTGGCTGCGGTTTAGAGTAAAAGGTCTTAATCCAGTTAATAAACTGGTCAGGAAACCAAGTTTGTCTAAGACCTGGAAAAGAAATAGCCAGTGAACTCGGTCAAATGCCTTCTCGGCATCCAGAGAGACCAAAGCCCAAGGTCCTGTTGTCTCCCCAGATGCCGAGAAGACATGCAAGAGGGTTCTGAATTGATCTGTTGAAGACCTTCCCCTCATAAAGCCCACTTGTTCTGGACCAATTAACTTTGAAACTACCTTTCCAATTCTCTCTGCAAGTATTTTGGCTAAGATTTTTATATCATAATTTAGTAGCGAAATAGGCCGGTAGCTATCAGGCCTTTCGGGGGGTCTATTAGGCTTCAACAGTACCACTATCAATGCCTCATAAATGTACCCATCAGTATCAGCACCAAAGCACGTGCTTGTATAATTTGAATAGCAAGGGGGTTAAAACAGGCAAGAAGGCCTTATAAAAGTTGGGTGAGAACCCATCCGGTCGGGGTCTTATCATTTGGCAAGTTTTGAATCGCCTTTCAATCTCACCACATGTGATATCCGCTACCAGAACTTCCTGATCTGACTTATTTAAACACGGAGGATATCCTTCCAAATAAGCCATAATCCTGTCCTTAGATGGCAGAGCAGACATGGGCCCATACAGGACCTCATAATAACTCCAAAGACCTGAGTTATATCTTTTGGATTTGTTTAATACATCTATCCTGTTCTGACCAAATACCTCAACTAATCGGGATGCTTCCAATTGAGCTAGCCGTCTAGCCAAAAGTTTACGGTTTATCCCTAGTCAATATAATTGGCTTTAGTTTTAATCATGGCCAACTCTCGCGGTCTCCCAGCAATTTTAAATACTCATTCTTAACTTTAATTAACCTTTCTTCAGCTTCCTCACTGGGGCCCTTAACCAATTTCTCCTGTATCTCCTTGATTTGACTCAGCAACCTCTCTATGGTAACGTTTACCTCCTTCTTTTTCCTAGACGCCTGACAGATCAAAAGGCCTCTAACAAATGCCTTCAACGCCGACCAAAAAATATCTGGTTTTACGTCTTCGTTCAAATTGAATTCAATAAATTCTGTGATTTTTACAGATAGCTCATTCACAATCTTGGGAGTTCACAATAACTGATTATTTACCTTCCATCTATTGCCCTTTTGAGCCACAGAGGGAAGAGAAATCGTCACCTCTACTACAGAGTGGTCTGACACAGGTGCTGGCATTATCCTGGACCCCAATGTTCCATTGATTAAAACCCTGGAAATTAACATATAATCAATTCGAGAACCTGAGCCATGAACTTGAGAAAAAAGGTATACTCTCTTGCCTGGGTTTAACACTCTCCAGATATCAGCTAAGCCAACGAGCAATTAAATCGTTAAACGCCAAATTGGCCGGAGTAATCGATGGTTGACTCTAGTAGACCTATCAAGCAGGGATCAAGGACTAGATTAAAGTCCCCCCTATTATCATTGGTATATGCATGAATGGCAACAAGGCTTTTAGTAAAAGCGCCAGAAATCCTGACTATCTGAGTTAGGCCCATATATCGCTGCTAACATAACTTCCACATTATAAAGTTTGCCTCTGACAAGCACGAATCTACCATCTTTATCCTGTATCACCTTGATCAGATGAAAGGGCATTGTTCTATGGATTAGAATCATAACCCCTCTGCTATTCGAACTGCCCTCTGAAGAAAATACTACCCCAAACTGCCTTCTCCTCATACCATTTGCTTCACTCTGCAGCAAGTGCGTTTCTTGTAAAAAGGCCACCTTTATCCCCATCACTTCCAGTTGTTTCAATATTTTGTATTGCTTTAATTTGTGCCGTGCCCCTTTAACATTCCAAGTACACAACTTAAAAATTGTGTCAGCCCCATACCCACAATCTATTAAGCAGTATAGAGATGCCTTTCCTATCTAACATACAAAAATTATTTCTACAGCCTTGTGGTCCCCCATCTCCAAACCCCCAACTTCCCATCCCCCTGCTAACCCTCCTTAACCCCTTATACTAATATAACACTGCTCCCCTCACCATTACTCCCATTTTGTCTCCTCCTCCCCTCCCAAGCATGCACTATGGCCCATGACACCAGGATGCCCTCGCTCCCCTCCACACTCCACTTGCCACCCATGTGTTGTGCAAAGGCATCCTATAATATCATATTTCTTTCCGCCATACACCAGCAAATATATGAACAGCCCAAACAGCGTCCTCGTGTTAGGTAATATATTATACCAGTTGATTTATCTCACCCCCACGATAACAAACATAAACTTTAATTAGAATGCTAGAAGGTCATTAAAACCACTAACCCGAACTGGCATTTACATAATAAAGTAATTCCCTTTAATACATGACTGATATTCCTCTGATATCCAACTTAGGTTAACTTACCCAGCCATCACAACTCGTTCCCAGACTATTACTTTAACATAATATTCCTTTTATCTATAACAAACAAAACAGAAGCTAATTTTGAGCACACATCAGTCCCCAGAAATAAGAATATAGTACAAGTGTTTCCAAAAGTCCACACAAAGTCCCCAGTATAACATGTCCGACATCACTACGCCTGACCCAGTTCATGGCTCCTTAAAAAGTGCTGGAAATGCCTCACGAAGAGCTGCCGATGCAAGATCGAAGGATTCAAAGGTTTTCCACTCCTTGTTGATAAGCACCTGTAGTCGTGCAGGGTAGCCCATTCTGAACTTTATTTCTGCAGCAATAAGCCGTTTAACCAGGGGATGAAACGTGGCTCTTTTCTGCCGAACAGATAACGGCAAATCCTGCGCCACTCTAATCTGTGTCCTTCCCAATACACCTGCTTTTCTTCTCTTACTTTATCAATAAGGAGCTGCCTTTCCTGATAATTAGAAACCTTACAATAAAGGTCTGGCGAGCAGATCAGCCGGTGGCATAGGTCGTAGTGATCGATGTGCCCTCTCCACCATGAATTTAGGCCCAAAGGGTGATGGCCCCACTATTTTTTCTAATTCTCTGGGCAAATTTAATTGGCTAGTAGCCCTCAACCTTCTCGGGTAAGCCAGTAAACACTACATTATTGCGTCGCGACCCTCGAGATCTTCAATTTTCTTCTAATTTCTGCATTTCTGGGAGCACCTTTTAATCTCAGCCTCAGTCCTTTCCTTCGTGCCTCAATGATTTGATCGCGCCGTTATCTGAGACCTTTCTATTAATATCGAAATCGTTTCCTTTATGGTTTCAGCTCTCCAGCCATGCCCAAATTGTTTCCTTCATGGGGCGAACTCCTCCAAAAATGAGCTAGTGTTAGTGGTGCTTCCGTACTTGCTTCACTGCCTGCCCCTTGCGCTGCTGCATTTCCGGAGGCCTTGGACTTTTTCGTGGCCTTCTCCGGTGTCGCCACCGGGGTATGTCTCGAGGGAGGTTTCCGCATCTCAGCCTCCATCCGATCGCTGCTCCAACTCTTCCCCGACCTTTCGCTGCAGTCAATATGCCCTCCGATGCCTTGAGAAAAAACCAAAGACGAAATTAAAGCTGGTGGCTAGCGGAGCTCGCGGAGACCTTGCTACACCGGTTCCCACATCACGTGACTCCGGCAGCTTAGATTCAATGCTAAGAAGTGCAAGGTAATGCACCTGGGAAACAAAAACCCAGGGGAAGAGTACACAATGGGGGGTGAGATACTAACAACAACAAAAATGGAAAGGGACCTGGGGGTAGTCATATCAGATGACCTAAAGGTGGGCAAGCAATGTGAGAGGGCAGCAAGGTGCTGGGGGATACTGGGATGCATAGGAGAGAGCATCACCAGTAGAAAACAAGAAGTTATTATCCTCTGTACAGACAGCTGGTGAGACCACATCTGGAGTACTGCGTGCAGTTCTGGAACCCAATCTCCATAAAGACATAGACAGGATGGAAGCTGTCCAGAGGAGGGCAACTAAAATGGTGCAGGGTCTGCACCAGAAGACATATGAAGAGAGACTTAAGGAGCTTAATATGTATAGCCTCGAGGAAAGGAGGGAGGGGGCACATGATAGAAACTTTCAAGTACCTCAAGGGAATCAACAAAGTCCAAGAGGGTAGCATCTTTCAAAAAAAGAGGTGTGCAAGAACAAGGGGGCACAATTTGAAGATAGAAGGGGCAGCTCAGAGGTAATTTAAGGAAGTATTTTTTCACAGAGAGGGTTGTGGATGTATGGAACGGCCTTCCAGAGGAGGTTGTGGAGTCAAAAATAGTGGTGGAATTCAAGCATGCATGGGACAGTCATAAGGCAATTCTAGGGGTTGGGGGTAGGAAGAAGTAGGCTGCTGGTTAACTAGGATCTGCAGCTTATCCATCAGGTAGGGAAATGGGCAGACTGGGTGGGCCAAGCGGTCCTTATCTGCCGTCAAATTCTATGTTCTATGTTTCTATCTTCATTGCCCTCTGCTGCACTCCTTCCAGTAGCTTGATATCCCAACTCAGGTATGGCCTCCAGAACTGCACACAATACTCCAAGTGCAGCCTGACCAGTGACCTGTAGAGATTCAAGATCATCTCCCTCTGCCTGGATGAGAACTCCCTCACTATACACCCCAGCATCTTTTTCACCTTCGCTGTCGCTTTCCTGCATTGGGCAGAATTGTTCATGCTCCCTGTTGCCATCTCCCCTAGGTCCTTCTCCTCATCAGTGATCCCCAACTTCACCCCCCCCCATCAGTATTCTGTCCTTGGGTTCTTTGCCTTGAAGTGCGTAACCTTACACTTCTTTGCATTGAACCCTAGCTGCCACCTCTCTGACCACTCCTCCAGTTTGGTTAGGTCCCCCTGCAGCTGCTTCCATCCCTCCTTCTCGTCCACTACTGCACCCATTTTAGTATTGCCTGTGAACAGACTTACCCTGCTCACCACTCCATGCACGATGTCTGAGATGAACAGCCCAAATAGCACCGGGCCCAGACCGAGCCCTGCGGCACCCCACTTGTCACTGGTCTAGGTGTTGAGAATTCTCCCACCACCACCACCCATGGTAGCCTCCCATGCAGCCAGTTTGTAATCCAGTTTGCCATCTTCACCCCTACTCCCACACCAGTCAGCTTCCCCCAAGCCACCCATGAGGTACTGAATTGAAGGCCTTGCTGAAATCCAAGTAGAGAACATCCACTGCATGGTCCCTATCCAGCTCCGTTGTTACCCAGTTGTAATATTGTTTTAGGTTAGCTTGACAGGACTTCCTCGATATGACCCCATGCTGCCTCACACCCTGGCAGTAATTGTCCTCTAGAAATAATACCAGCCTCTCCTTCGGTATCATCTCCATAAGCTTGCCCACTATGGAAATGAGAATGACCGGCCGATAATTGCCTGGTTCATCCCTGGGCTGCTGTTGTATATCAGCTCCACATGGGCCATCCTCCAGTCCTGAGGCACACATCCCATATCCAGGTGGCTGCTTAACAGATCTGCCAGTGGTTCTGTCAGCACCTCTGCCATCTCCCTCAGCACTCTGGGGTGGATGCCATCTGGCCCTTCTGCCTTGTCCACTTTTAGCACCCTCAGTCCCTCTAATACTATACTTCCCCTCAAGCATTCCATCCTTCACCTCTCCCCCAACCCTCCCAGTCCAAGGTGGCAGTGGTCCCCCTTCTCTTATGTGAACACTGAGCAAAAGTACTCATTTAGTGCTTCCGCTTGTTCCTCTCCCTTATCCACTCACTCCTCACCCCTCACCCCTCTTTATCCTCAGTAGGTTACCCCTACACTTCCTTTTCTTTCTGACGTATCTGAAAAAGTCTTTCTCCCCACCCCCCCTTAGTTCCCTGTGCTAACCTTAGCTCCCTTAAGGCCTTAGCTTCCCTCACCCTCTTGGTCATTTCCTTGGACCATCTTTCATACTTCTCCCTGTCCTCCTCCTTCCCCATCCTTCTGAACCTCTGGTATGCAGCTGTCTTTGCCCTCACCCCCTCAATCACCTCACGGTACAATCAGCATGGTTTCCTTGCTCTGCTCCTCTTATTCTGTAACTTGGTGCAAGTTTCCATCACCTCTGTAATCCCCCATTTAATAATGCCCAATTTCTGCTCCACTTCAATCCCTAGCCCTATGCCCTCAAGTTTCCCTTTCAGTATCTCCCGCATCCTCCCGAAGTCTGCCCTCCTGAAGAACACCACCTTTGTTAGTGAGCCCCCGACTCCCTGCTGATCATGATAGTAAACCACACCATTTGGTGATCACTAACAGCTAGTGCGTCCTCCACCCTTATTTCCCTCACTGCCTCACCATTTTACAGTACCAGATCTAGTGTGTTACTTAGCTAGTAGGTCCAGTGACCAGCTGTGTCAGGAGTCCTTCCTGAAGCGCATCCAACAGCACTTGCTCCCTAGCACTGGAGGTGACCGGAGTGCTCCAGTCAACCCCCATCAGATTGAAGTCCCCCACGATGACCACGTTCCCCTTCCTACATACCCTCCTGATTTGTTCTGCTAACTCTCTGTCCAGCTCCACTGCCTGGGACTGCAGCCTGTACACCACCCCAAACCTCAGCTTCCTACACTTGCAGTCCAGAAGCTGCACCCAAATTCCTCAGTTCTCCTTTCCTCTCCCTTTTCCCTTGTACACTTGTTCCCGTCCCTCAGATAGACTGCCACACCACCCCCTGCCCCACCCCATGGTCCTTCCTGTACAATTTATACTCTGGGATTATATAATAATAGGAAGGAAGGAAGAATTCAGAACTAATGTAAAATACAAGCTGAACTGTGTCTAAATATTACAGTATGTTTTGTTAAAGTTCTCCTGAGGGTGTCAGCAGCTCTTTAATACCAGCCTTACATAAAATATGCCCCCCCTTCAGAATTTCTGCTATTGAAGATTCACTCATTCATTCATCAATAGTAACCCTAGTAAATGTGGACACCTTAAAGGCCTGCATGTGATATCCAGTATTTTCCAGCAGAATAAAACAAAGTCTAGCCAGAGCCGATAGGGCTGTGAAGAGCTGCCAAGTGACCAAAGTTACACATGTGCGTAGATATTATACAACCCCCAGGTGTAACCTGGCCATGTTTTGGAGGTGTTGCACCAAATTTTCAACATGCCCTTTTTGGAACCCCTCCTCATGAAGAATGCCAGTGTCATTTTGTTCACTTGTCCCAAAAGGTGATTTTACAGAGTGAATGAGCTATTATGTGTCAGAGGTGCGAAAACACATTTTGGGCAGGATGTGAAAAATGACAGCTGTATGGTTTTGAGAGAGGTGTGCAAAAATGGAAGTGCTGAAAATATAGAGTGAAAATATTAAAAATTGGCAAAGTTAGGAGCGTGCATAGAAACTGTACAACACCCGCTCTTAACGCAGTCATTTTTTGGAATTTTTCATCAGATTTGCAACATGGGCTTTTGAGACCCCACCTCATGAACAGTGACACTGTCAATTTATGAATCAGTTCAAAGCGACAAAAATCACCTTTCAGGACCGACTACCAAATGACAGTGACAGTTTTCACGAGCTGGGGTTCCAAGAACCCCATGTTGAAAATTTGGGGCCACGATTCAAAAAAATGGCTCAGTTATTGAGATAAGTTGAAAACCCCATTGAATGCCATTATAGCATGCTTACCTTTGATTCTTCAGTTTGTGGTTTGGCTTTGAAGAATGCAGACATGTCCCAGTCCAGAGAAGAAGATGGTGCCGACATCCGGAGGCAAGTATGGGCTAAGGGGAGGTGTAGGATGTGGGTGCTCAGTGGAAGGTTGGGGATGGGGGAGAGGGAATGGAGCGATGACAAGGGCCCATTTCCTTTTTTAAAGGGAAAAAAAAAACATGAGTGGAGGGATGATGAGGGACCATTTTCTTTTTTATAGGAGAACAAGAAACAAGACAAATCTGGGCACACTGGGGTGGGCTCCCAGTGAGCTACATGAGTCTGGGGGGTAGGTACATCATGGTGACATGGGGAGTGGGCACCCCAAAGTTGGCGGGGGGTGGATGGAAAAGGGAAAAAAACTGGCACATTGGAGTGGGCTCCCAGTGTGCCGCATGAGTTGTTGGGGTGCACATAATGTTGACACAGGGACTGGGCACCCCGACATAGGCTGGGAGGGGATATGATAAATATTTGGGCACACTGGGGTGGGTTCCCAGTGTGCCACATGAGTTGGGTGGTGCCACATAATGCTGACATGGGGATTGAGGACCCTGATGTCGGTGCACAGACAAGAATGGAGGGAGCGGGGAGGACAGCAAAAGTGGGAGGCTGCAGGAGGTTTTTGTTTTGTACTTTGTTTTCCGGTACTGGCGGTGGCGACACAACTGCGCATTTGCAGCAGCACTTGCACATGTGCAGTTGCTGTGAATGGCATTTTGCCATTCACAACATGCTGACACTAGCGGAATGGTGCATGTACATGAGTCTCACATGTGCAGTTCATGCACCGGAATGTGGAAGTAACAGCTGAAATAGTTCGCTGTTATTCTGCAGTGGCCAATCATGGCAGAGGGTTTCAAGCTCTGTTGGGTATTTGGAAGTATACTTCCAAATGTCCAATGGAAGGTTCCATGATTGGACATTTTTAGAGCTGCAATCCAATCCCAATACGACTGTCGGCTCCTCCCACAGCCCTAAAAATTTTAAAAACACATTCAAGAGGCATGTGTGGAAAAAGGATTCTACTATCATTTTCACCACTCTGCCCAGACTGGTACTGTATAGTGTCTAGGATGTGTTGATCCAGTGAAGGACATGATTATTATTGTTAATCCTCTCCACCTACATATCTTTCTCCTTTTCCCTCCACTCTTGTCATTCCCTTTCATTCTCTATTCCTTACTACAAAATATCTGCTGTTCTGTCTGCTTTCTCTGTTGGCCTCTCCACTCTGAGGAATAGCTTCCCTCTAACTTATTTCTATCTACAGTATCCAACTCTTCTCTTTTCCCTCAGTCAAGTGTCTCCTTTGTGATCATTACCACCCTTACTGTAACTGCAGGTAGTCCACTAGTCACCCTCTCCTGTTCACAACTCTCTGTCCACACTCAATTGCATTACCTAATAACTTGTATCAGATTTTTTTGTATTGATATTGGCTTTCTCTGGTCAATGTTTCTTACATTACCATATATTGTTCCATTTTTTGTTACATTTTAAATTTTTGCATATCTGTGTTTTTGTGTGTTCTGTCTCCACACCTTTGGTACTTTGTACTGCACATGGTTTTGTTTTTACTGCTGTCTACATACTTTGTACTCAGCGTTGTTGTACTCTGAGTCATTTCCACTGACCCACCCCCCGTCACACCTGGAAAAGTGCGCCAGCTCAGTGTGTAATGTTGTAGTCACCGCATTCTAAATAAATAAAAATAAAACAATTGTGGTAAATCAATATGAAGTTGTATGTTGGAGAAAAGTGAGCTAAAAAAGTCAACGAGATAGGGAAGATTATTGGGCCAGATGACTATGATCTCAGAAATCAAGGAATAGTCAGAGTGAGAGAGCTTTGATAGTCCTGGGGAAAAAAGATGAATGTTACTTTATTACAGTTATGGAAATAGCTTAATATTTCCATCTTTAATGACTGCATTTTTATTTTCTGATGTTTAGGCACACAATGCATGTATAAATAATGAAGATGTAAGGTGGTAGTGAGGACACGGATGCAACTGAGTTTATAAAATGGTTTCAATCAATGGCACAGAACATGACTAAAGTGGTAGAAGCAGAATAAATAATTTTTAGAAACAGTGAATAAAGAATTCAAAATGAAGAGTAACCTGACAGGGCAGCAGTCGTGCTACTGCTTGCAGCATCAATAACCTGGGTTGGGAACTAGCCTGGAGCACTGGAGAGGGGGAAGAGGACTGAGCATCTAAAGGACAGTTATTCTTCTCTGGGCAGCAACGGATGCAGTGCTCAGCAACAGCCCAATGCCTAGCGTTGACTGTGGGCCAGTGAGCCAGAGACTACAGAAGCTTACAGATTGAAGATGAGGCAGTTTTATTTGCATCAGGCATGGGAGAATGTCTGACATCACCAGAATGTCATTGCATGTCCTCTACTCTAGGGAAGGAAATCAGGGTGGAAAATGGCCATCAGATGGGAGGGTGATGCTGCTGCAGCACACCACATCCTCTGCCAGGCCTGACCTCCTTGATCCTGGCCTTCACCTCTACCTATGGCCTATTCAGTGGTGCAGGGAGTTAGCTACATTGCTAGAGGCAATCCCTCCTTGTGCGACAAGCTGAAGGGGCCTGGCCACCAGGTTTGTTGTGGGTTGATCAAGGGGTCCAGAGCCATGAGCAGGAGGGTCTCTGCCTGGTGGGATATGTATGCTGGAACTA
The DNA here is from genome assembly GCA_016271365.2 of Neoceratodus forsteri. Lineage (NCBI taxonomy): Eukaryota > Metazoa > Chordata > Ceratodontiformes > Ceratodontidae > Neoceratodus > Neoceratodus forsteri. Next base: position 1,179,416,279 of record CM057449.1, on the reverse strand, counting down.
GCTGAAGGAGTCCCATCCAAGGGAAGTGAGTAGGGATGAACAGAGTTAAAAAAATGTAAATGATTGTTTATAAAGTGCCATCAAAATATTTCTGTGAATTCAATTTTATTACATATATATATATGTAGATATATATATATATATATATATATATATATATATATATATCTACATATATAGAGGCAAAAACTCTGTTTAATGCATTAGTTAGCATTGTTTCACACTAACAAAAGTGAGGAAATTCGGAGTTAGGGTTAAGCCCCTTGCCCCTCCCTCACACCCCAACCAGCATCAGGGTGCGCATTACGATTATCAGGCCATACTCTCACCCCATCACATGTGTAAAAGAAGCAGAGGTGTAGGAGAATGGGGTGAGATTGGGACTGACAACCCTTCACGCACCCGATGCCCGGTTGGGGGTGTAGGCAGGGGGGCCAGTTTCAACCCTAACACCGAATTTCCTCACTTTTGTCGGTGTGAAACAACCCTAACTAATGCATTAAATGGATTTTGCCTCTAATTCCCTTCTTTTGAGAATGATAATGAGAAATAGTGAATATAATGCAGTGGCGGGAGCATGGGGCCCTTCAGGACCTGCGCTCCCGCCACATGATGTCCTGTCGCATAGTAACATTGTGCCCACAAATGCAAATAGTAATGTGCATGGTGATGCAAAGCGAAACAGAAAGAGAAACAGTAATGTAGACAGAAATGTTAAAAACAATGCAAAAACAAGAGCAAATGACAACGCAAAGGGTAACGCACATGGTGGCGTAGACGTGAGCGGTAAGTGAAATGGGAATGGAACCACAAGTGAAAACGGTAACTGTAACAGTAATGTTAGCGCACAGGCTGGTTTTCCCCAAAAGCTGCATAAAGAAAGACAGTGAGTACAAAGAATGTATGCATAATAATGGTTCTCGGAGCAGAAAATGAGGAGTTGGAATACTAAATTGCTTATATCTCAGGAACCGTACGATGTAGAAAAAAAATGTAAAAGTCATATGATTTATGACTTTCCTGGCTAGTTTTGTACTTAACCTCCATCAGGGGCTAAGCAATTTTCTGACAAAAAGTCCGTATCTCGCACCGTTTCCGAGGTACGGGCCCTGAAAGTCGTGGCGAATGCCGTAATGTTATCCTATGGGAAAAAAAGAGAAGTTCAGAGTGCCATAACTTTGGCTCCCTGTAATATTTTTTCACCAAACCACAAAAAGGCACATTTTTGGGATGTTGGCTGTGTTCCTTCCAAATTTCAGTCCAAAAGACCAAACCGTTATTTTGCAGCAGGGCGCCAAAGGATTCCTGTAATGCGTTGGACTCCGTAATGTTGTCCTATGGGTAAAAGCATCAACTTTGGAGTGTTGTAACTTTGCCACCATGTAATATTTTTTCAATGAAACACTGAAAGGCACATCTGTGAGATGTCAGCTGCGTTCTCTCCAAGTTTCATGCCAAAACACTAAACTGTTCTTTTGCAGCAGGGTGCCAAAGGATTGCTGTCATTTTCCCACAGCCTAGAAAATTATATCGCGGATTTCAAAGCTTGCAACAATTCATTGACAGTGTCATGCAACAGCACTTGCAAAAGTACTTTTTCCAGAAATTTGAAAAACATATTTCTGGGGTGTTTTACCCCAAAATAAAGACATGGCTAGCATCCTCAGGGTCCGACTAGGTGAATAAAAAAAGAATCAGGTTGCTAAAGGGTCCCAATTTTAAATGCCAAGCATTTTTCTGATCACTAACTGAAAACAAAATGGCGGATTTGCAACAGTAAAAGGGCCATTTGCGACAGTAAAAACTGCTTTTGCGACACTGTCGAACTTTTTGCTAACTTTTCCCATTGACGTACAATGGGAACTTGTTTTTTGAATAGCGTTTGAACTGTTTAATATTTTTTCATGAAATCTTCAAAAGGCACATCAGAGACCCCAGTCGCATGTTCCCTGAAGATTTTGGACCAGTTGCACAAACCATGTGACCTGTACACGCGACAGTAAAATTCCAGAAAAGCGTAAATGCGTGCGCAGATCACGCTTAATAACTCCGCAGCCGTATACGCGACTGGTATGAAACTTGGCAGATCCCAAGGTGTATGGGTCTTGATTGTGTATTCCACATTTCAGGCAAATCCATCAAACGGTTGCAAAGTTATTAAGGTGCAAAATTTTAGGTTTAACATGTAAATGGCTACTCAACCCTAACTATAGTGGCACTACCATGCCAAATATATATATATATATATATATATATATCTCCTAAACACCTCCATCTATCTTTCTCAGCCTTAGCTCTTCCAATCACCTCCCTTCTCAACCTTATTTTCTCCCTTGCCTTTGTCCCTGACACTTGGAAACATGCTACTGTCGTACCCTTTCCTAAAGGATGTAACTCTTCCTGTCCTGGCAATTGTTGCTGTTTCTCCCTGCTCCCTACCCTTGCTAAACTGTAGGAGCAGGTAGTGCTTTCTCAGCTTCCCCTTCCTTGACTGAACCTCCTTCTTCACCCCTTTCCAGTCTGGTTTCCATAAATCCCACACCACCTCCTCCTACCTCCTCTGGCTTACTGACTCCATTCTCTCACCTCAGCTATTTTTGTTGACTTAGCCAAAGCCTTTGACATTGTAGCCCACTCTCTCCTCCTTGATAAACTTACTGCAGCGGGGCTTTCCACCTTCACTACCAACTGGTTCCACTCCTACCTTGAGGGTAGGACTCAATCAGTTACAATAGGTAATTCCTTATCCCCTCCACTACCCATCAGCACTGGTGTCCCCCAAGGTTCCATCCTTGGCTCAATACTCTTTTCAACTTTCCTGAATGATTTACCACTGTCTGTACCTCTGTGCCTCTCCACATGTGTGCAGATTATACAGTACTTTTTGCCTCCAGTTCCACCCATTTGTATTTGATGGCCAAGCTCCAGACAGTCATCGACAGTGCCTATCACTCATTCTGTTCAAATCAATTGTCCCTAAATGCCAAAAAAATGTCCGCTTGATCTTTGGATCAAGGCAGAAGCTCTCCAGGCTTGCTGCCCTCCTGTGCTTCCACACCATCGATGGGTCTGTGATTGACAATGTACCCTTCTTTAAGTAACTCAGGGTCTGGCTCAGCCATCACCTCACGTTTTCTGGTCATGTGGCTGCAATCCATAAAAAACTACACCCTAAACTAGACGACCTGTACAGGAACCATGGTTGTATCCCACTGCTGGCTGACAGAGCCATTATCCATAAAATGATTCTCCCTGTTTTTGACTATGGAGACGTTGTCTACAGTGCTGTTCTTAAGTCAACCCTGACCTGATTGAAATCCCTCTTCCACTCCTTCTGTCACTTTGCTCTGGACTGCCCTCCCTGAATCCACCATTTCTACCTTTATACTTCCCTCTCCCTTCCCTCCCTTAAAGCCAGGTGCCTCACTCATTGTTCCTCCTTTGTAGCAAAATACTGGCTAGGCTCTCTCCCCTCGTACTTCACTTCTCTCCTTCTCCCCCTTCTCACTATACCCTTCAGAACTCTGGCTTGTGATCTCTGGCACTCCCTTCTAGGGCATCCTCTGCTGGCCAGACTGCCTTCTCTGACTGCTTCACCAATCTCCGGAATTCTCTTCCCCTTTCTATCCACTCTGCCTCCTCTCTATGCTCTCTCTCCTTGCTTCTCCTCAAATTCACATCTCACTCCTACAACTGCACCTGATCCCTGCCTCCATTGCTCTCTTCTTTTTCTCCCACTCCCTCCCCTCCACCCCATCTTTTTCTCCCTGATTTAACCTCCCTGTCCTAACCCCCTGCTGCATTCCCCTCCATTTACAACATCTTCAATTGCACGTTCCCTTGTTTACATTGGGATAGCTTCGCTACCACGGCCTACATTTATTGCACTCTGCACTTTCAGTGTCACCCTCTAGCTACCTGCCTTGATGCATTTCTACTATATCCTATACCATTGTACATAATGCTTAAATTGTCTATCTACTGTAGCTTGACTGTGTTGCTTAGCAAATTGTAGTTATTTGTCTAATTGCTTGTCTATTGTAGCTTGCTTTTTTATTCTTAGTTCTTTTCCTTGCTCTATGTAAATTATGTTTCTATTGTTACTCATGACCCTTCTCTTACCCCTTCCCCACAGGACATATCTGGAAATGAGTTGCTATTCAGCTCAGTATGTCTTTCCTGGAGAAACATTTTAAATATATATATATATATTAGTGGCACGGTAGTGCTACTATAGTTAGGGTTGAGTACCCCATTTAAGATTAAATCTGAAATTTGGCAACCACCATATGACAGATTTGCCTATAATTTGGTATGTCTGGTCTAGTACCACAGATCTCTGGATCTGCCAAGTTTCGTTACAGTCAGATGTACAGTTGAGGAGTGACAGAGCACCAAAAAACACACACATTACGCATTTTTGCGCATTTTTTGCTCTCACCTACAGGTCACATGGTCTGCACAACTGGTCCAAAACCTTCAAGAAACATGTAGCCAGGGTCTCCAATGTGCCTTTCAAAGATTTCGTGAAAAAATATTAAACGGTTCAAAAGTTATTCAAAAAACGTTTCCCATTATAGTTAATGGGAAAAGTTAACAAAAAGTTTGAAAGTGTCACTAATGCAGTTTTTAGTGTCGCAAATGACCCCTGTAGTGTCGCAAATCCACCATCTTGTTTTCAGTTGGTGGTCACAGAAATGCTTGCCATTTAAATTTGGGACCCTCTAGGGACACAATTCTTGCTGTGTTCACCTTGTCGAGTCCTGAGGATGCTAGCCATGTCTTTTTTGGGGGATTAAACACCCCAGAAATATGTTTTTAAATTTTTTGTAAACAGTAATGTCACAAAGTAGTGTCCCACATTCAACATTTTCGTGATTTTTTTTGCGTTGTGTCACAAATCATGACACTACTTTGCGACACTATGCCCAGAACAATAGGAAATCTTTGCCACCCTGCTGCAAAAGAACGGTTTGGTCTTTTGGGCTGAAATTTGGAGGGAAGAAAGATCCCACAGATGTACCTTTTGGTGGTTTGGTGACAAAATATTAGAGGACTGCAAAATTACGGCACTCTGAATTTGACAATTTTTCCCATAGGTTAAGATTATGGCATCCGCTGCACCTTTCGTGGCCCGTATCTCAAAAACTCTTTGAGATATGGACTTTTTGTCAGAAACATGCGTAGCCCACTGCTAGGGGACTAAGTGCAAAACTAGCCAGGAAAGTCATAAATAATATGAGTTTTTAATTTTTTTTCTATGCCATACGGTTCCTGAGATATAAGTAATTTAGTATTCCAAGTGTTCATTTTCTGCTCTGAGAGACATTATTATGCATACATTCTTTGTATTCACTGTGCCTCTGAATGCACCTTTTTGGGAAAGAAAGTGTATGCATTTGCATTACTGTTACAGTTAGCATTTCCGCTTGTACTTCCGTAACCGTTTGCGTTAGTGTTTCCGTTTACATTACCATGTGTTAACCTTTGTATTTGCCTTTGCCCTTGTGTTTGCGTTACTGTTACCATTTGCATTTCCATCACTGTATTTGTTTGTGTTTCCTTTTGCGTCACCGTGTGCATTACCATTTGAGTTTGCGTATGCGCTTCTGTTTGCATTTGTGTTTCCTTTGGCGTCATCGTTGGTGTTACCATAAGCATTTATTTCCAGTTGTGTTACCGTGTGTGTGTTACCATTTGCATTTGTGTATGCATTTGTGTTTCCTTTGGCGTAATCATTGGTGTTACCGTAAGCGTTTGCATTTCCAATTGCCTTACCGTGACCGTGCATGTTACCATTTGCATTTGCATACGCACTTGCATTTGTGTTTGTCTTAGTGTTCCCTTTGGTGTCATTGTTGCTGTAACCATAACCATTTGCATTTCCAAGTGCGTTGCCGTTACTGTTTGCATGTTCATCACCATTTGCATTTGCGTTTCTGTTCTCCTTAGCATTTGCATTTTCAGTAGGTTTTCTGTTGTCAATTGTGTAACTGTTTCCTTCTGCATCGCCGTTGCCGTTATCATTTGCATTTCTGTTTGCGTTTGTGTTACCATTTTCATTTTCGTTACCATTTGTGTTTGTGTTTCTGTTGGCGTTAGCGTTTGCGTTACTGTTTTCATTAACATTTGCATTTCTGCTGCCGTTAGTGTTTTCGTTACCATTTGCTTTACCATTTCTGTTTTCATTGACATTTGCTCTTTCATTTCTCTTACCATTTGCATTATTGTTTATGTTTATGTCACCATGTGCGTTACCATTTGCGCTTGCGTTTGCATTACCGTTAGCGTTACTGTTTTATTTTACCTCACTGTTTCCATCACCATCCGTATGAACATTACCGTTCACTATTTATAGTGCACATTCTCAAAAAGAAGGGAAATTAATGGCAAAAACCTATGTTTAATGCATCAGTTAGGGTTGTTCCACAGTGACAAAAGCAAGGAAATTCGCTGTTAGGGTTGCCACCCCTTGCACCCCACACCCTCCCCATCCCCACCAACAGGCATCGGGGTGTACGTTGGGGCCATCAGCCATAACTCTCACCCCCATTCCATGTGTAAATAAGCTGAGGCAATTCAGTACAGGAGAATGGGGTGAGAGTTAGGACCGACAACCCCAACGCACACTCTGATGCCTGTTGGTGGGGATGGGATGGGCATGGGATGCAAGGGGTGGCAACCCTAACACTGAACTTCCTCACCTTTGTCACTGTGGAGCAACCCTAACTGATACATTAAACAGAGTTTTTTGCCATGAATATATATATATATATGCATATATAAAATATAGGCGCGATTGCACCTCTACAGTTAGGTTTGAGCAGGCACTTTAATGTTTAACCTGAAATTTTGCACGTTAATAACTTGCAACTGTTCAATGGATTTGCCCAACATTTGGAATCGACAGTGTTGGGTGGTAGAGCTATTGATTTGCCAAGCTGCATTTTGATCGGGTTTGCGAATTTCATGCGAATTGTGAAAAAAACGTTTTTCACCAAATGTTGCCTGTTTTTTCCTCATCTCACTGCAACCACACTGTTTGGAATTTTGGCTTGAAATCATCTGGGTTGAAAGATGGTATCCAAAGGAACCATTTGGCATTGGTTTGGTGAAAAAATATTTATCCATTCCAGAGTTATTACATTTTAATAATTTGGGTTTTGAGCATGCTCAGTTCTGTCTTTGGTACAGATGCACAGTTTTGATCAAGGATTCCTGGTTGCAAGCAGCTTGTAAAATGGGATTGCAAAAAGGGATCCCTTTTCTCGACAAAATCCTTGTTCATCGACTGCCATTTTGTTTTCTTGCTTAGCGAGGGGAGAAAACAAAACCTCATAACTTGCCCCAGGGAAGTCTTTTGTAAAAACCAAGGCATGGGTTTTGGGGAGGAGGACATCCTCAACCCACCCATGCTATTGGGTTTTAGTAGTTATTTAAAAAATGGTAGTTTTAAACCTCATGAAAAGGGATCAGCTCGTGAAATGGGTTCGCGAAGAGGAATCACCTCATGAAAAGAGATCATGAAGAGGGATTTTTAAAGGCCACTGCAAAGAAACAGGTTGGAATATCAGGGTGAAATTTTCAGGGTAGAAAGGGCTTTCCCATAGGATGTGACATTTGCTGGTTTGGTGAAACAGTTTACATTGGTTCCATAGTTGTGGGACTTTAAAATCCCTTTTCATGATCCTTTTTGCAAACTGGTCCCTTTTTGCAATCCCTGTTAGTGATCTGTCAAAATCCCTTTTCTTGAGGGGAAGGGTCACATGATCCTACCTTATGAAAAGGGATTGGCTTGCAAAAAGGGATTGTGAAAAGGGATTGGCTCATGAAAAGGGATTTTAAAAGGGCACTGCAAACAAACAGTTTGGAATTTTGGGCTGAAATATTCAGGGTAGAAAGGGCTTGCCCAAAGGAAGTGACATTTGCTGGTTTGGTAAAATAATTTACATTGGTTCCATAGTTATGGGACTTTTAAAATCCCTTTTTATGATCCTTTTGCAATCCCTGTTCATGAGCTGTCAAAATCCCTTTTTGTGAGGGAAGGGTTACATGACCCTACCTCATGAACGTGACTAGGCTCACAAAAAGGGATTGCGAAAAGAGATCAGCTCATGGTTTATATATATATATATATATATATATATATATATAAATATGTTCATGGCAAAAAAAATCTGTTTAATGCATCAGTTAGGGTTGTTCCACAGTGATAAAAGCGAGGAAATTTGGTGTTAGGGTTGCCACCCCTTGCACCCCAAGCCCACCCCGTCCCCACCAACAGGTATCGGTTTGTGCATTGGGGTTGTCAGTCCTAACTCTCATCCCATCCCATGTGTAAACAAGCTGAGGTGGTGCAGTATAGGAGAACGGGGTGAGAGTTAGGACCGATGACCCCAACGCACACCCTGATGCCTGTTGGTGGGGATGGATGGGGCTTAGGGTGCAAGGGGTGGCAACCCTAACACTGAATTTCCTCACTTTTGTTGCTGTGGAACAACCCTAACTGATCCATTAAACAGAGTTTTTTTGCCATGAATTTCCCTACTTTTTGAGAATGAGCACTATAAATAATGAACAGAATGTGGTGGTGGGAGTGCGGGGTCCTCCCACCATGTGATTTTTTGTTACACAGTAACGCTAATGGTAACACAAATGCAAGCGCAAATGGTAATGCACATGGTGAAGCAAAGGTAAATGGTAATGCAAATGGTAAGAGAAACGCAAGCGCAAATGTTAATGAAAACAGAAATGGTAATGCAAACAGTAACACAAACACTAATGGCAACAGAAACATAATTGTTAACGAAAACAGTAACATAAAAGGCAAAGCCAACAGAAATGCAAATGGTAAGAAAAATGCAAATGGTAACAGAAACGCAAACAGAAATGCAAATGGATAAGGCAATGGCACCACAGAAGGAAACAGTAATGCAATTGACAATGGAAACGCAACCGAAAAGGCAAATGCTAAGGGCAACAGAAACACAAACAGTGATGAAGATGCAAACAGTAATGGTAATGTAATTGGAAATGCAAAGTTACAGTAACAGCAATGATGACTCCAAAGCGAACAGTAATGCAAACAGAAACACAAATGGTAACGCAAATGCTAATGGTAGCAGCAACGATGACACCAAAGGAAACACAAATGCAAACGGAAGCACGTACGCAAACACAAATGGTAATGCACGTGATGACACAAAACAAAACGTAAACAAAAACAGTAATGGAAACGCAAATGGTAACAGTAATGCAAATGCAAGTACAAATAAAAATGCAAAGGGTAACACACTCAGTATATACTGTATATAGATATATACTGTATGTAGATATATATTATATATATATATATATATATATATATATATATATATATATATATACACATATATATATTCATTGCAAAAACTTTGTTAATGCATCAGTTAGGGTTAAAGTGACAAAAGTATGGAAATGAAATGTTAGGGTTGGAGCCCTAACCCTCCTACCCTACCACCCCACCCCTTCCTCCACACACCAACAGTCATTGGGGTGTGCAAAGGGGTCATTAGCCCAACTGTCACCCCATTCCATGTGAAAACAGGCTGACATGGTACAGTATAGGAGAATGGGGTGAGAGTTAAGCCAAATGACCCCATTTCACACCCGATGACTCTTGGTTTGGAGGATGGGGGTGGGTGGTAGGGTGGGGGTTAGCGGCTCAATTCTAACATCTCATTTCCATACTTTTGTCATTTTAACCCCAACTGATGCATTAACAGAGTTTTTTTGTGATGAATTTCCTTCCTTTTTGAGAAAGGGTAATGTAACTGCTATGTGTTGGTGGGAGCATGGACACTCAGTGCCCATGATCCCTTCAAGCTGACCATTTTTGCATAATAATATGTGTACATGGAAGTGTGGGCCCTCCGGACCCTGTGCTCCCACTTATACATAGCAACGGAGCCATACAGTAGCCCTATAGGGTTGAAAAGGAACCCTAGTAACACTAATTTGCCAATATCTCAGTAACCGTAGCAGCTATGAAAAAAAATAATTGCAATTGTAATCATGAGTTCAAAACCAAGGTGAACAAAGTAGCATTGAGTGAAAAATCTGTATCTCACATGATTTCTGAGATACGAGCACTGAAAGGTGATATGGGTGCTGCAATGTTATCCTATGGAAAATTTCTCAACTTCAAAATGTCATAACTATGTAACTGATGCAATTATTTACACCAAACCATCATACATAACATCTGTGGGACACCCCCTTTGCACCCTGCAAATTTGAAGCCAAAAGTCCTTACTGTTTCTTATTAGTGAACTGGAAAAGTTTTACAAATCCTTGTTCATAAGATATCAAAATCCTCATTCGTGAGCCAAATCCCTGTTCATGAGGTAACAAAATCCCTGTTTGTGAGATGATCCATGTTTGTAAGATAGGGTCATCTGGTCTTCATCTCATGAATGGGGATTTTGATAGCTCACAAATGGGATTCCCTGTTTGCAAGATAGGGCCATCTAGCCCTGATCTCTTAAACAAGGATTTTGTCACCTCATGAACAAAGATTTCTCATGAATGGGGATTTTGACACCTCATGAACAAGGATTTTTATGATCCTTGTTTGTGAGGTGTCAAAAATCCCCATTTGTGAGCCGAATCCCCATTCATGAGGAGTCAAAATCCCCATTCGCAAGCTAATCCCTGTTTGTGAGACATGGCCATCTAGTCCTTATCTCTCGAGCAGGGATTTGGACACCTCACGAATGGGGATCAGAAGTGAGTCACAAATGGGGATTTTTGAAATAAAAAAACAACCATTTTTGTAATAAGCAGATGGAAACCAAACACATGGTTTTGTAGAGGGCATCACCTTGAACAAAACCCATACATTTGTTTTTACAAAATGCATCTGTGGGACAAGTAACATTTTGTTTTGGGCTAAAAGTGAAAACAAGATGGTGGCTCACAAATGGGGATTTTTTTTCTCACGAATGGGGATTTAATGAAGCCCCATTCATGGGCTGTCAAAATTCCCATTTGTGAGCCGAAATCATTGTTCACAGCTGTGCATCTATCCAAAAGACTGAATTGAGCATTCTCAGAACCTGAATTCTCAAAATTGTATAACTTTGTATCGGAATAATATTTTTTCACCACACTAATGGTGGATTATTCCTTAGGGTAAGCTTTTTCTACCCAGAAAATTTCAGGATAAAATTCAAAATGGTGTGGACGTAGGGTGATGAGGAATATTCAGGGACAAATTTGCAAAAAAAAGTGAAAAACACACTTCTCTCCCTATGTGCTGCACAAGATCTGCACATCTGATTGAAACAAAACTTGGCAAAGCAAGAGATCTACCCCACAGGACAGTACATACCAAATATCATGCAAATCCATTTAACAGTTACAAAGTCATTAATGTGCAACATTTGGGGTTTAACATTAAACTGCCTACTCAACCCTAATTATAGGGGCATGACTGTGTCCTTAACATATATATATATATATATATATATATATATATATATAGAGAGAGAGAGAGAGAGAGGAGACATAACAGGGACCTGTGGAATACATGATTTATTTTCACAAGGGCTGTTTAACATTGGGTAACCTCACGAGTGGCATAAGCCATGAGTGATGTACCCAAACTCAAACAGCTTAAGTGAAAATAAATTATGTATTCCACAAGGTCCCTGTTATGTATTCCATTTATGCAATACAGATTCTTTAGGATAGTACAAGGAATTTTGTTTTAAATTGTTTATTTAATTGTACGTACTTACATGCACTTTTTGTGATTTTCCCAGTGTAGCTCCACTTAACATAATGGTTGTTATGTGGTTGCTATGAACACTCCAACTTAACGTTATGGCCAGTACATAATGAAAAAAGTTTGATGCACAATTCTTTTGTTTTTGCTTTTTTTTTGGGGGGGGACATTTGTTTGTAAAAAAAGTGAATAAAAATCGAATTTTATGCAATTTTTTGCTGATTATAAACAATCTAAAAGGTATCTATTAATGAAACACCTCTCATTGTTTAGATATTTTTTGTGCTGAACAACTTTTGTGGTCAAAGTACCATGTTATAATTTTTCATTTTAAAGTTATCTGCATTTGACTGTCGAAAAAGTGCAAAACAATGTAATTTTCTAGTATTTTCTGCTAATTATAAAAAAACTATAACGTATATATAAATGAAACACCACTCATTTTGTAGATATATTTGTGCTGAACAAATTTTGTGCTCACAGTACCATGCTATCATTTTGCATTTTAAAGCTATTTACATTGTTAGACCAAAACGTGAAAAAAAAAAATATTTTTCTGCTGTTCTTTGCTAATTATTAAAAAAACTAAAAGGTATCTATGAAAGAAACACCACTCATTTTGTAAATATTTTTATGCCGAACAACTTTCACCTCACAGTACCATGCTATCGTGTTTTGTTTTAAAGTTGTTAGCATTTATTTGTCAAAAAAGTGAACAAAAAAGCTTTGATTGACAAGTGGCATTTATTCAACATATGTTGAATAAATCTAGGATTCTAAAAGTTATTCAACATAAGTGAAAATAAATGGATTTATTCAACAGCTTCTGAGACCACGTCTATTGCACACACACACCCACACCCACATATCTATCTCTCTCTCTCTCTCTATATATATATATATATATATATACACACGTATATATAGAATATATGTATACATTATGGCTAACCCATTAAAATAAAAAACTATTTAAAAGACAAAGAACCTCTGTGTGCAAACACTGAGGCAAGGGTTACCCCAAAGGGCATTTGGCTGGGAAGCCAAGTTTCAAGAAAATACAAAATCACACATGCCCCCACAATGCAAAGCATCATGGGCTGCATATGCAAATCACCACAGAATGTTATGCTGGTCCAACTTTAAGCAGAATTGCATGGTGCGAAAGGCCTCTCACACAGTTTGCAAGGATGCTTAACAGAGACATAGACATGTGTTTCGTCCTACCAGGACTCATCAGTATGCCTCGTCTGTTTGACACCCCAGTGGAATGGACCAGCTACCCTTAAGGCAGTGTGCCTTGGATATATTGTGGTGAACCCATTAAAATAAAAACTACTTAAAAGACAAAGAACCTCTGTGCGCAAACACTGAGGCAAGGGTTACCCCAAAGGGCATTTGGCTGGGAAGCCAAGTTTCAAGATAATACAAAATCACACATGCCCCCACAATGCAAAGCATCATGGGCTGCATATGCAAATCACCACAGAATGTTATGCTGGTCCAACTTTAAGCAGAATTGCATGGTGCTGAAAGGCTTCTACTGGTGTGTCAAACAGACGAGGCATACTGATGAGTCCTGGTAGGACGAAACACGTGTCTATGTCTTCTGTTAGCATCCTTTGCAAACTGTGTGAGGACACTTCGGCACCATGCAATTCTGCTTAAAGTTGGACCAGCATAACATTCTGTGGTGATTTGCATATGCAACCCATGATGCTTTGCATTGTGGGGGCATACGAATTTGCTATTTTCTTGAGCAGCTTCCCAGCCAACATCAAGCTCTAGTATTCTTTCTTTAAATAGTTTTATTTCAATGGAGTTCACCACAATATATCCAAGGCACACTATAGAAACCAGCTAGTCCATTCACTCAGATAATCAAGCTCAGACGAAAATACTAATGAGACAAAATATGTGTCTATGTCTTCTGTTAACATTCTTTACAAACTGTGTGAGAAAGGCTTTCTTCCTGTCTGTAAGACGGATGTCTGTGTGTCACGATTAATGAGGCATAATGTTGATTGAAGTTGTAAGCTGCACAGTAGTGCAGCAATAGTTAAAGTTGTGAGCTAATTCTATATTAAACCCAAATTTTCCACTTGAATAACTTTGCCACCATACAACAAATTTGCCTGAAATTTTATATGCTCGCCTGGGCACCATAGATCTCTGGATCTGGCAAGTTGTGTTAAGGTTGGATGAGCAATTGCAGAGCTACAGAGCAGCAAAAAACATGGAAACACAGTGTTTTTGCATGTTTCTTTGCTAATGACTACAGCCCACATGAGTTCTCTGACTGGTCTGAAATATTCAGGGAAGATGCAGTCTGGGTCACTGATGTGCCTTTTGAAGATTTGGTGAAAAAATATTAATCCATTCAACAGTTTTTCAAATTTAAATTTTCCCATTATAGTTCATGGGAAAAAAATATATGTGTCTCAAGAAAGCTGCCACCAGTACATTTTACTGCTGCAAATTGCCCTTTTACTGTTGTGCTGCAGCCATATCATTTCACTTAGTGCTGAAGAAAAATGTTTGTAATTCAAATTATTTTGCCCCTAGGTAAACACCGACAGTTGTGTTTACCTAAATGGGGCATGAGGAACACAATGGTGCCATCAGGTTTTTTCTAGGATCACAAGAAATACCTTTTTTTAAAACAGGATCTTTCGTAGTGTCTCAAGTCATGACAGTACATTTGCGACACTGTCACAAATCACTTCACTGCTGCATCTGTACTGTCGCAATTTGCAACATTACTGCACCAAAAAATACAATTTCTTTGCCACACCACTACACCTAAACGGTTAAGGCTTTTTGGCTGCAATTTGCAGAGTGGCAAACCCTGGCTTCACAGATGAGCCTTTTTGGTGGTTTGGTAAACAAAAGAAAAGTGGTTACAAAGTTACAGTGCTCCAAACTTGAGAAATTTCCCATAGGATAACATTGTGATGCCTGTAGCACCTTTAGGCACCCATATCTCGAAAATGATTTGAGATATGGATTGTTCGCTACCCAAAGCTTAGTCCACCTTTAGGTGTACTAAACACATGTGGAGATTTGGATGTCATGATTACAACTGCAGTGGAATTTCTTTCATAGTTGCTAAGGTTACTGAGATATTGCCAAATAAAATGTTACAAGGGTTCCTTTTGAGTTCTATGGAGCTGCTGTATGGCTCTGTACTTATGTGTAAGTGGGATTGCAGAGCCCCAAGGGCCCACACTCCCACATATGCATACCATTACACAAAAACTGGGCAATGTGAATTGCCCACTAACACATACCAGTTACCAGTTACATTACACTTTCTCAAAAAGAAGGGAAATTAATTGCAAAAAAACTTTGTTAATGCATCAGTTAGGGTTGACAGCACAGTGACAAAAGCATGTAAATGTGATGTTAGGATTACCGCCCCACCACCTCACCCCCACCCTTCACACACCAACAGACGTTGGGGTGTGCCATGGGGTCATCAGGCCTAACTCTCACCCCATTCTCCCATAATGTAGTATTTCAGCTTGCTTACACATGATATAGGATGAGAGCTGGGCCTGACAACCCCATGGCACACCCCAAAGTCTGTTGGTGTGTGGGTGTGGGGGTGAGGTGGTAGGGTGGTAACCCTAACATCACTTTTCATGTTTTGTCACTGTACTGTCAGCCCTAACTGATGACTTTTGCTTACCTTCCTTCATTTTTGCTATGTATGCCTCTCTATTGTCCTCAGATTAATAGAAACATAGAAACATAGACAGTGACGGCAGAAAAAGACCAATGGTTCATCATACTGTCTATCCAGGGTCCTATTGATCCCCCTTGTACCTGTTAGATGCAGAACCCTTAGCCAAGACTGCTTCTACTACTTCCTTAGAGAAACAAAGAGGTCCTTGTGTTTTTGTTCTTTATAACTGCTTCAGACAGGTTTTAGCAACCTCCAGAGGATCACTCTTAATGAGTAACCACATTTTCTCCACCCCCTGCTAGCCCTTCCATCCTGCTCAGTTTTTTTGCAATGAAGATACATATCTATAGCATCTGTCATAAAGTATATTGCAAAACATTTTATGGAAAGCAAAGTGAAGAGTAAAAAACAAGAAGGCATAGTAGTAAATGTTAGAATCATATAAATATGAATCATACAGGAGGGTCACCCTGGAGAGAGGAGCCAGAGCCTCTGTTTGCACTGCGGATATATACAGACTTTCAACACAGGGGAGAAAACTAGATAAGGCAACAGGGGAAGCTGTGAGCATGATGGCAAAAAAAGGGGGTGGTGATGCTGGCTGAAGCTTCAGTCTGCCAGATGTAGATTGGAGCCTCCCAGCCATAGCCTCAGTTAGAAGCAGGGCCATCCTAGACTCCCTGCATGGGAAGTTATTGAGGCAATTAATCAAAGAACCCACTTGATATGAGGCAACACTGGATCTGGTGTTCACAAACAGGGACAGTGTTGCAGACATCAAAGTGGGATGTCATCTCATAACTGATCACTGCACAGTGTATTTTTACATAAAGATTACCCCAGAGACAAACCACACAAGGATAAGGGTCTTGGTCTTCAGGAGGGCAGATTTAAAAAAAAATGGGTGACTGCCTTAGAAACAGCCTCGGGGAGGGGGGATTTCAAGGGTGGGGTGGAGGAACATTTGGGGGAAATTATGAGAAGGCACAGTGAAGACAACAAACCTCTGTACAAAGGAAGTGAGCAAATGCAGGAGGAAAAGGATACCATTATGATTCATGAGGGAAGTGACTGCAAAAGTAAAGGCTAAAGGGCCGGCATTCAGGAGGTACAAAGAAACAGAGAAGGAAGCAGGAAAGCTGTTGAGTGGCACAAATTAGCAAACATGGGAAAGGATAGCCAACAGAGTAGCTAATAGGGACAAGGCTTTCTTCAGATATGTAAGTGAAAAGAGAAAGACAAGGGGAGGGATTTTGAGGATCAGAAGGGCAGGGGGAGATTGCACAGAGGAGGATGAGGAAAGAGCAGTTATACTGAATGGGTACTTCTGCTAAGTCTTTGCATTGGAGGGAGAGGGGAACAAACCACATAGAAGCAGCAGGAACACTGGGGGTAGTGGACACAAGTCCTGTCAGAGAATAAGTCCTAAGAGGAATTGTAAATATGAAGTAGGACAAGGCTATAGGAAAAGATGGGATACATCCAAGGATATTGAAGAAGTTCAGGGAGGTACCAGCTTCAACTCTGACAGCCCTATTCAACAAGTCACAGGAAACAAGAGTAGTTCAAGGGGACTGGATGAGGGCAAATGTAGTTCCACTCCATAGGAGTGGCAGCAGGGAGGAGGCTGGCAATTATGTGCCAGTCGGTCTAATGTCAGTAGTGGGGAAGCTAATGGAAACACTATTAAAGGAAAGGCTAGTGAAGTACCTTGACTCCAATTGGTTACAAGACACATGACAGCATGGATTCATATGAGGGTGGTCATGTCAGATGAATCTGATTGATTTCTTTGATTGAGTGACTAGGGAAGTAGATCGGGTGGGGCTATGGACATGGCCTACTTAGACTTCAGTAAGACCTTTGACACTGTACCACATAAGAGGCTTATAAGGAAACTGAACAGTTTAGGGGTGAGACCCAAGGTGGTAAACTGGATAAGGAACTAGTTGATGGCTAAGCAACAGAGGGTGGTGGTATGTGGCACTCACTCTAATGAGGGGAGAGTGATCAGTGGAGTACCTCATGGCTCAGTGATGGGACCAGTCCTCTTTGGTGTCTTCATAAGTGTCATTACAAAACAGCTGGAAGGGAAGGTATACCCCTTTGCTGATGACACCAAAATCTGCAGTAAGGTAGATACTCTGGAGAGGATGGAGAGAATAAGTAGAGACCTAAGAAAACTCATGTAGTGGTCAAGGGTATGGCAGCTGGGTTTCAATGCAAAAAGAGTTAAAAATCATGTATGTAGGCTGCAGAAATGCAGGGACATTGTATAAAATGGGAGGGAGGGGAGGTACTGATGTTCACAAAGCAGGAAATAGAGGAAAGAGATTATGGGGTCATCATATCTACTCCACCTGGAGTGCCATGTCCAGTTCTGGAGATCACATCTCAGGAAGAACATAGACTGGGTACAGGTTGTCCAGAGGAGGGCAACTAAAATGGTGTAGGGGTTGCATGATAGTAGAATGCTTTTTTGATGACATGGAATCTTGTAAATAAGCTATCTTAGCTCAGGTGATTGGCTGAACAAATACATAAAAAAATAAATAACTAATAAATAATATCAGAAGACCTCAAGGTAGCAGGGTAGTGTGATAAAGCAGTAGGCAGGGCCAGTGAGATGCTGGGGTACATAGCGAGGAGAATCACCAGCAGAAGGAGAGAGGTGGTGTTTGCAAGCTATTAATTGTTAGTGAGCCTTCACCTGGAGTATTGTGTCCAGATCTGGAGATCACATCTCAGGAAGTGCACAGACAGTGTAGAGGTTGTCAAGAGGAGGGCAACTAAAATGGTGCAGGGGTTGCATCAAAATTTCTATGAGGAGAGACTGAGGGATCTCAGTCTGTACACCTTGGAAGAGAGCAAGGAGAGGGGGAACATGAAAGAGACCTACAAGGATCACACATAGGGTGAATAAGGTACAGGAAGGAATATTTTGTAGAAGAGAAGGTGCACAAGGATAAGAAAGCATGGAAAGAAGTTGGAAGGGGGAAGTGTTAGGAGGAATGTGAAGAACTACTTCTTCACTGAATGAATGGTGAACACCTGAAATAGTCTACCAGTGAAGGTGATGGGAGTGAAAACAGTGGTGGGTGTCAAGCATGCGTGCGATGGGCACAAAGGAACCTTAGTAGAAAAGTTGGTGGGGAGAATTAACAGGAGACCAAGTAGTGTCTGTGATGTCAGTATGGGCAAGGATAAACTGTGCAGACTAGGTGAGTCAAGCGGTTCTTATCTGCCAACAAATTCTATGTTTCTGCATAAACCAGCTCAACTGACACTAAATAGCTTATAGAGGATGTGCAAGCAAAATTAAGATGCTATGCATTCCACTTACCTACCAGGTGCTGTAAGCCATGAAGTAAAGATATGTGTTCACTAAGGACTTGAAATGTGACTGGAAGTCCACTGATAAAACTTCAGTGGAAAAATTCATTTCATAAGGTTGGCACAGTGCAGAAAAAAGCACAACAAACAACTCTTACCATACTCATAACAGGAACAGAAAGGATGTTCCTGCTAGCTAACTAAAGAGATAATTTTGTCACATACAGTGCAATCATGTCAGTAAGATAGACAGGGCCTTGGTGATGGAGGGCCTTAGTTCAGTTCAGTTTTTTAGTTCAATTCTTTTTATTTGAAAAATGTGTAAAATCCAGTACAATTTGTTATATCTAATACATATCATAACAATTCATAAATATACATCCATATAGATACACAATAAATTATGCATCAAAAACAGTAGAGGTTTCAGAGATACATTTAGGAGAGATAATTGGGCTTTACAGGAGTTAAAAAAAACTTTGCCACCGCATACATTATTTTTATTTTATTTAGCTTTAGCTTTAGTATCTAGGCCCTGATTTATGTAATGTGCCAGTAATAGAGGGGTAAGCCATCTTTTCCAAAGCTTTTCCCAGACTTCGCACTCAATTAAAACATACAATACTTCTGTTGATGTTTTATTAAGGCATTTGTACATTCCCATATTTCCATTGGCAAAATACCTATTTAAATTATAGTAAGAATTACCTAGGCTAGGTAATCTCAGTGCACACAAAATATTTATATGCCTGCCGTTCTCACAGTTTACTAGATATTTTTCAAGGCCCCACTGATCTTTTATGAACTGTATGTGTCTAGCTCATAATTTTTTCCCAAATCCTCTTGTATAGCAATATATTTCAATATATTTCAATCTTATTACTTCATTTACAAAAACATCAGTATTATTTACTGCTTTTTCAGACCAAAGATCATGACAACCAGCTTTTTTAAGCATAGCATTCAACCTATAAAATCATTTTTCATTTTGTTTAACGGTTGATAGGATATTCAGGTTTTCCTGCAAGCACATTTTTGGCAGTCTTTCATTGTCCATTTTCATTGTTCTAGTTCATAATTTAACTGCTCTTATCATTATTTTAGTCTTGATAGGGAGCATACCACTGTCAAGTCTTAAAGGAGATACTGTAGGAAACAGTTTTTTTCCTTTTTTAGTTTTGACCGGTCCCTTGTAGTCTGACTTCTGGAAACCTCTATTTCACTGAATTTTAATCGTTATATTTTAATGAGGTTTTATTATGTTTTAATTTATTGCTGTGTGTTTTCATTTGTGTTTGGCACCCTATAAATAAAATTGCCTTGCCTTGCCTTTTACACCCCTAGATGCCTTCCAGTTGTTCTTTTATTGACTACCCAGTATTCTGATATGTTTTTGACCATATCTGTTAGATTATTAATCTAGTTTTGTTGCCTTTTTAACTACCCTGAATCTCCTCAGTAGTTGCTGCTGTCTCTTTTTACACTGCCTGAACATTCTATGACATCACAAACTCCTGTTTCAGGCCATTCAGATGAATAGCATGGAATGGGAGTTTGTGATGTCATAGAATGTCTTAGAAATATGAAATCAAGTACAGTAGCTGGTGAGGAGAGTGGAACTCTGTGTAGATCCAAGGGTACCCAAAAGCTAGGTTATTTATTTATCAAAAAATCATCAAAGTATATCAGAATGCATAACTGGTATGGCAAGGAAGATGGAAGGGCAGTTAACTATATAAAAATAATTTCCAATCTCCTTTAAGAAGCATGTTGGACAGTCTCAAGGTAGATTCAATGTCATTCTAATAAATGTATTTTGTATAGGCTCTACAGTACGTTAAGGGTATCCAGATATAGCCCCCATATTTCACTCCCATATGGTGAGTGACTCATTTGGGCTTCAAATGCTTTTTTCATGGCGACAAATGAATTATTTGCAAACTTGTTAGCAAAAGTTCTTATTGCACCTGCAGACTTATAAGACTTGCACTTCATTTCAGTTAAATGAGGTTTCAATGACACATTCATGTCTACAGTTAAATACCCATATACTTATATTTTTTAACTACCTCAAATTTTTTCCCATCAATATTCCAGATTTTATTAGATTTATTTCTTTTTCCCAGCATTATTATTTTAGATTTCTCCACATTTAATTCAAGGTCCATTGCTTCAAATGATTTCATAATGCTAGTCATACCCCTTTTCAAACCAAGTGGTGTCTGTGAAATAACAATAGCTTCATCCATGTATAGCAATAACTGTATTTTCATTATTTATAGAAGGTGCAAAAGTATCAATGATTTTAATATGTTTTTACTGAATTCTCAATATATAGATTAAACAAGAGGGAAGCCAACAGGTAGCCCTGTTTTATACCTCTGTGCACAGCAATTTCTTTTGTTAGGGCACCATCACTTCCAAATCTTAACTCTGCAGATGTGTTGTAGTGTAACATTTTTAATATTGCTAAAAGGTGTGAGTCTATTTTAAGTCCTCTAAGCTATCTCACAGTTTTGCTCTGTTTAATAAATCAAATGTGGTCCTAATATCAATAAAACAAACATATAGAGTTCTGTTTCTTCCATGTACATATTTATCTATCATAGAATTTAAAGTGAAAATCAGATCTAAGGTGCTATTTTTATTTTGTAAAACCACACTGGAATTTGGAAATTAAAGTGTTATGTTCTACCCAAGCTAGAAACCTGTCTAGAATTAATCTTGTGTACACCTTTTGTATCACCTAAAATAAGGTAATTGGTCTATAGCAATTTGGGTCTTGTTTGTTTCCCCTTTTAATCAGAGGGGCAATGATTCCTTTATACCAGTTTTGAGGCAATAATATTTATTTTTATTTATTTATTAGCTTTTGGTAACCAGGGAAGTGCGCTAGGCAACAATCCTGCCTATTTTCAGGCACGACCCGGGAGAGCACAGGACGAGGTATAAATAATCACAATAGTACAACTTAATTGAAAAGAACAACATAATATCACAAGCAATAATTTAACAGAAGACAATCTGGGAAAGAACAACAAAACTAGTAATTCAGGATTCCAGAACACTTTAAAAGCAGTATTGTAGCAAAATAGGAGTAGGTCCGGGCCTCAGGCCAGCGGTCAAGTGGAGTTATGTTTATGAACATTTGCAGTGACCAAGGGTGTGAAGGTGAGAGAACAGTGAGCTTTTAAAGACCTGGTGGGAGGCAGAATTTTTAACCTAGAGGGGGAACAAGTTCCAGAACTTAGGGGCAAAGTAGAAGAAAGCCTGTTCACCCATTTTTGTAGTGCAAGGTCTAATTGAGGGTAAAGGGACAGAGGAGGACCTGAGGGTTAAATACTGACTTCTTCTTGTATGGAGAGCAACTTTGCAGTGAATGCATTGTTTGACAAGGAACTAATGTAGATCTGTAAGAGTGGGTGTAATATGTTGCAACAGTATCTACATTTTGTTACAAGGAGTGAAGCTGCTGCATTTTGTATGTGTTGTAGATTATTGATAAGGGAGAAAGGTAAGCCAGTGAGGAGGGAGTTGCAAAAGTTTTGAATATAATTGATACAGACTTATTGTATATTCATATCAAATACACTGAGATCACTACAAATAAGTACATTTATTTTTATAATATGGTTTATATTGATATAAACTACAGTACATCCTTTAGAATTTGTATTGCTGTGGAAGATTATTCAACAGTTATAAACACAAAAACATATAATTTGATAGCAGATAAGGACTGGTGAAATTGTGGTGAAATTGACATTTCACTCCCAAAATGTTTCATGAAAATGTGGCAAAATTTTGCTATTTCACCCACATTTTCACCCTCTGAGCAGTCCACCAACAATGGTGAAATTTTGTCTGTGGGTGGCGACATTCTGCCAGCAGTGGCAAAATTTTGCCCACAGTGGCAACCTTTTGCCCACAGGTGAAATTTCACCAGCTTGGGGGTGAAATTTCACTCACAACTGTGGGAGAAATTTTGAATTTTGCCTGGCAAAATATTTCACACAATGCGCTAATTATGTGAAATATTTCACCTGGCGAAATTTTCCAGTTTCGCCCAACACTAATAAGGACCACTTGGCCCACCCAGTCTGCCCATTTCTCCCTACCTACACTATTACCGCAGATTGTGCCTGATCTACAGCTCTTCCTCCCCCTTCCTTTCCACTATGATTCCCTTGTACTTCTCCCATGCATTCTTGAATGCCATTGCTGTTTTAGCCCCCAACACCTCCACTGTTAGGTTAAATCCTCCACTCTTCTTGTAAAGTACTTCCTCACATCTATCCTGAATCTACTCCTGTCCAGACTCATATCATGTCCCCTTGTTATTAAGCACATATTCTTTTGTGAAAAAATACTTCCCTCCTGTACCTTATTTACCCCTTGAGGCATTTAAAGATCTCTATCATATCCCCCCTCTCCTTCCTCTATTCCAAGGTATACAAATTGAGGTCCTTTAGTCTCTCTTCACAGGGCTTTTGAAGCAGACCCTGCACCATTTTAATTGCCGCCTCTAGACCATCTCCATTCTGTCTGTGTCCTTCTGGAGATGTGATCTCCAGAACTGGACACAATACTCTAGGCGGGGTCTTACCGGCAATCTATAGAGAGGCATTACCTCCTCCTTCTTTCTGTTGGTGATAGCCTTTTTATGCACCCCAGCATCCCACTAGCCCTCCCTACTGCCTTGCCACCTTTAGATCATCCGATATGATTACTCCCACGTCTTTTTCCTGCTTGGAATAAATGTATTCTTATGTCATCTCTGTAGCAGAAAATGCTAATATCATTATATAAGGTACTGTATATATTAATACAGAAAGCATAGAATTAAATCTCCAACTATAGTGGTAGCCATTGCCATTTGTAGTTATAGCATGCCATGGCACTGGCTACCACTATACCAGTAGCATCAGTTATTGCTCATAAAACATTAAAGTTACACTGCAGTGATAGCAATTGCTAATTCATCACAACATGCAACAGCGATTGCTATCATTAGTGATGGAAATGACTTCCAATGTACAGTGCAGCATGGGCAATCTGCTCAATTTACCACTGTATCAGCAGTACTGTGTCTGTGTTATATTGTGTATTTTTCAAGCTTGACTACTGACATTAACTCTACTGTATGTGTAGCCCAGTGGCCAGTCTGGGCTAAACCCTCAGTTAGTTCAGGGAACTTGCTCTATTGCCTTATCCATGCTTTAAAGGATTGGAGTTATTCAACTTACTGCTCATGTCTAAGGCTGATAAAAAACTGTTTATATTTGTCTATGGTTTAATTTATTTTATTTAGATCATTACAGGGTTGTTTTACACTAAAAACTTAGTATATCTGTATTAAATAATGATGTAACTGCATTGTTGTATCCAGAACACCACTGGAAATTAACCTCTGCTCAATGATTTGATTGTTACCCTGTTTTAAATAAACTGAATTGTGTCCTTTGCCCCCAGTGCATTTGAACTGAAGTTTATTCTTGTAAAATGAGAGACTGGCAAAACAGCATAAATCAACAGAAGTTAAATAATTATATACACTATATTAATATACATGGTTTAGATTAAATACTTCTGTGACACATTTTTTGGGCTCAAATTGATGAATGAAACTAGTCTGTGCTCCTGTCAGGAGAAATAATTATTTTCCAGTTTAGAAAGTTTTATTTTTTATAAGGATATGTATTTCCATGATTTTATTACTTGTTCACAGCAAGAACTACAGTACATAGGTATATCTGTATTTTAGATATATTAAAAAATGGGTCAGGATGGCATAAAACTGCTATATTATTTGAAGACATAGGTCACCTACTCTGTCTATGTGCACTCATGTATGCATGATGTAAAAGTTTCTTAGCCAAAATGTTTAAGACAGAGTTCTTTTCTAAGTGCAATAGCACACTTGTAGGTGCTATAGTCAGTGTAAGATGTAGTCAGTCCTGTGGAGTGTGTTGAGAAGTACCCAGTCTAGGGCTCCTGGCTAACAACACACCACAGCTAAAATGTTCAATATAAGTTTAATTGCAGTGGGCTGAACCTGATGTAGTGAGTTTAAGCAAAAGGTAGTTCTTTGATAGACTACAGTTCCAGCCAGTGACAAGCTACAGAATATCCATATACTCTGGATATATCAAAACATATCACAGAAAATTGCAAGGACATGAAAAGGATTAACCTTAACAGATTTACTGTCAGAAACAAACAAATTCATTGCTGCCCACCCACCATCTTTATTGTAGGAGCAAAACTTTTTAAAACGGGGTCTAGGGACATCTTACCGCACTATAGGTTTCATTTTCACAGTTTATTTAATCAGTTTTATGCCTGGGAGGGCACACAGGAACAGACCTTCTCAATTCTGCACCCCAGAACTAAGTCAGATATTTCATTACAGTCCTAGATCTGAGTTCCCCTAGGTAACCCCATTTCCACCACTGGCTATATTGCACTATATCTAGATGTACCATAACTGTGTTTATTAATTTATTTATTTACTGTTTACTGGGTAGATGCCTTAGCCAATAAAATGACTATTTTCAGGCACAACCAGGGGAGGTTACAGGGATTATAAGGATACAAGGATAACAAGGAATAAATTGGTTACAGGACACAGAGTACACAATGAATCAATATTAAATTAAGTATGGAGTAGATATCATGAAAATATGGGTATACAAGTATAAACAAGTCATGGGCAATGAAACAGTTGCAGGGCTACATAACAAGTAATAAAACAATAAGCAGGGTAAAGTGCCAAGGCAGCAATAGTCATGAAACAAAAGTGTAAGTCAAGATAAATAAGGAGGAAGGATTAGGATAAATAATAAACAGCCTAGGGGGCAAGTAGGGCATGAGGAAGGAGGTAAAAACTCAAGGTGGGTTAAAAACAAGAACAGGAGGCCTGATGAGGAAGGAACAATACTTATTTTTGAATTGGACATGACTGGGAGCTAGGTGAGCTTCCAGAGGTAGGGAGTTCCAAAGTTTGGGTGCTGCATGGGAGAAAGCCGGAGTACCCTTGAAAGTTTTGCTTCTGAAACATGTAGCAGAGATCTATCAACTGATCGAAGGCCGGAGGTAAGAGAGACAGGGATACCAGCTCTAATAATATTGTCTGTCAGGGAACCAAGTGCTAGGAGCCAAAGGGAAGAGGGGGGGTAGCCAATTGAGGTCAGCATAGAGCTGACAATGGTGTTTTAACTGAGGGGAAGCAGAGGCATATCTGCAGATACTATTGTACATTGTATTCCACTTCCTAAGGAGGGTCTTGGATGCATTGAGGTACAGTAGGTGACGGCACCATAGGAGAGTGCCGGAACAAGATACCACGTGCAATGGCAAGTCTACCAGATGGTGTGAGGACATGGCTGGTTTTATAGGCAACACCAATTTTGATGTTGACAGACTTACAAGGTATTTAAAGGTGCACACAGATTCCAGAACAGAGCCATCCAGGCAAGATATTTTAAACAGGGCCCAAGTAGTTTTTAATTTAGTGGCAGAGCCAAAGAGCATTGACTGAGTTTTGCCAACATTAAGTATTAGCTTGTGACTGGAGAGCCAAGATTGAATAGAGATAAAGGCAGAAGAAAGAGTTTGGTTAATCTGGAGTATATCCTAACAGCTGAAGTACAAAACAAGGTCATCTGCATATAGGCTAGATGAGCAGTTGGGTATATTAGTCGAGATTCTATTAATGAAAATAGAAAAGAGAAGTAGGCCTAATATGGATCCTAGGTTAATGGACATCTGATCTGACAAGGCAGAGTTAAATTTTACAATCAGGACTATATTAGATAGATAGCTATTACATCAAGCCACCCAATGATGGGAGAAGCCAAGGGCTAAAAGGTTAACAAGAAGAAGGGGATGGTCTACAAGGTCAAAAGCCTTGGTAACGTCAATGAAAGCTGCACCAGTAAGAAGGCCAGAGTTCAGTGTGCCTAAGATATCATTTGTGAAGTGGAGCAGGGCAGTAGAAGTACTGTGCCCTTTTCAAAAACATATTGATTTGGTGACAGGAGATTGTGCTTGGTCAGGAATTCAATGACTTGGGCGGCTACTAACTTTTTGTGAATTTTACACAGGACTGATAGTATAGCTATAGGCCAATAATTTGCAATGTCTTTTTTGTCCCCCTTTTTTAAGACTGGAGTGACTTTATCCATTTTCCAGATGCAAGGGACATGGCCATTACAGAGGGAGAGGGTTAGGATTTTGCACAGAGGCTGGGCAATAAAGGGCACAGCCAGTTTTAAGAGTTTAGGTTCAAGGCCATCAGAGCCAACACTGGTGTTATCCAAGATGCAGTTTAGTAATTTGGGAACTTCAGACTTGGATACGACCCTGAAATAAAAGGTGGGTGAAGAGCCAGACAGGTGGAGGGAGTAGATTGAGAAGAAGGCCGTTCAGATTGGAATGAGGATGTGAAGTTGGACAGGTCAGAGAAGTGCTTATTGAATGAGTTTGCAGTCATTGTAGAATCATTGTAATGGACACCGTTGATGATCATGTCATTTGTAGAGAGAGAGAGTTTCCTTAGACCCTAGAAAGGTTTTTACATGGGCTCATAATTTCTTGGAGCCACTAGCTGCTTCAACGAAGAGACCTTTGCAGTAAGAGCTTTTGACAAGTCTGATCTGTTTTTTACAAGTGTTTTTCTGGACCCTATAAGTATTGTAATCAGCTAAGAGGCCAAAGTTTTTAAAATGCCTCCAACTCTTGTTCCTGACATGGATAGCAGCCAGAAGATCTTTGTGGAGCCACATGGTGGGGTTTGCCATGAACACGTCGGGTGATAAAGGGTGTGTGCCTTTCCTGTAGTACACTAAAGTTTGCTACAAAGTAGTCTAGTGCAGCTTGAACTTTATGGATCTGGTAAAGGTAGGTCCAATCAATTGATGACACCTCATATAGGAATTTTCCTTGGTCCAGATTGGCATAATTCCTAAAGGTAATAGAACATGGCAGCTGGAAAGAGGCCATAGAGTGATTCCACAAACAGTAGATAGGGAAGTGGTCAGATATGGCATCGGGTAGGGTACCATCATCCGCAATTCTATCAACCCAGTTTGTTAGTACCCAGTCAATCCAGGGTACTCAATGTGGCATTACAGGTTATTCTAGTGGGCATAGTTATGACTTGATGCAGATTGTGACTTTGCACTAAGGAAAGGAGTGTGTTATGATTATGTCCAAGCCAGTTAAGGTTAGTGTTGCCAACAATAAGTAATTCATTATGGCCAGCAGTATTTATAGAGTGTTCCAGCAGTTTAGTAAAGCCAGATGGGCCACTGTGGAGTGGGTTATAAACGCAGACTATGTGTAGCTTCTTGGCACCCATTTGGAGGAGGGCATGAAGGGATTCACAATTTGATGTGGGAGGGAGTTGGGTTAGTGAGATGTTAAGATGTGCTTTGTAAAACAAAGCAACTCCCCAACTTGGATTCAGAGACAATCTATCATTCCTAATAAGATTATAGCTATTTAAGGAGCAAACTGAGTCAAGGATAGTGGGCTTGAGCCAAGTCTCAGATAAGCAAAGTACATCAGGATTGTTGAGAGAGACCCAAGCATCGAGTTCAGTGAAGCTATGTGTCAAGCTCCTGATATTTAAATGGGCTATGCGGAGCCCTTTAGTATTAGCCCAAGTCGTATTATTGCATGACTGGTGAGACATGGAAACAGGGTTCTTTTCCACATCACCTGCCAGCAGGATAGCAAGAATCATGAGATACCAGAACTTTTGATGGATAAAGGGAATAGCATAGGTAAAATTATAGCGAAACCGATGTTCCAAGTAAACAGTTGCTAGATAGACGAGGAACCTTGGAAGTACCAGTGGTGTGAGGTCTTGACTGTCAGTAGGTCTGACTAGCATGTTGGAGAAGCAAACATCATGACCTGAGTAAAGCTGCCAGTAGTTGGAATGGGAGCAAGGAGCCAGGGAGAGCCAAGTGAGGGCAAATAACAACATGCTGACCAATAATGAAAACAGGACTAAATGAGCCATGTTTAGAACTCACAAGAAGTAATAATGAATCTAAGATTGGTGACTGAGTAAAGAGCCAGAGAGGTCCAAAGAAGTTAGGAAATACAGTACACTACAGTTTATCCAAGAAAAGGCAAGGACACATGCCTAGATGCCCCTAGAGGTAAAGGAGTATAAGAAGCAAATGGTAATTCAGGCTTAGTCACCTGACCATACCAAGCTATAAAAGTAAATGCCCATACAGGGTGGGCTGGATGGCGGTGGGTGGGGAGCTGGCATGAAGCACCAGTGGGGATTAGCTGGCTGTGAGTGTTCCCAGAGTTACTAGTGAGTCAGTACCTTCATCCTGGATTTGAACCACCAGCATGGTTCATGGGACTGGGGGCTGAACGGTGAAGGATCCGGAGCTTGCGGCTCAAAGAATGGACAGTCGAGCTGTCTTCTGTACGCAGAACTGCAGGGGAGCTTCCAGCTGGCTGGACAGCTAACGGCAGAGCCACCAGAGAGGGTCAAGTTGCACCTGAGGAGAGTGGGGAGAGCCTGGGGAAGAGAGGAGAGGAGGGGAGAGGGGTTAAGAATGGAGCAGCTGTAGGGGAGGGCTAGCAAAGACAAAAAATTAGGGTGTGTGTGCAGTATTGGGGAACAAATAAAAATTAGAATAGCAAGGGAGAAGCAGAAAAACAAGTTATGCAGGTCACTAACCAAGGTATCATGAAGAGAGGGAACTGGAGAAGTAGAGATAAAGAGAAAAAAATGATTTTGGAGGGCACAGAGTGCAGTAAATTAATTAAATAGCTCAATTAAAACTTAATAGAAGTTTTGCAGGTCACTGGCCTAGGCATAGGGGACAGGGGAAAATTAAAGAAGCAGAGGAGAGATTAAAGAAACAAGTTTGGAGGGCACAGTGCAGCAAATTAAATGAATAGCTCACTAAACGTAACAAATTAAACAGTGGAAAGTGGCTTAAACAGTGGCAAATAAAAGCAGTAGGCACTGTAATTGATTAGCTAGATTACAACAGCAAAATGATTAGTACAGAGCTAGCTAGGCTGTAAAACACAGCAGTATACAAATTGGAATACAGTTTATAAGCCATGGGTTAAGTAAGAGACAAGCGGTGGCCTCCACCAACAGCTAGACAAAGAAAAAGGCACCAAAGTTCAAAACCCTTTGCTGGCTGTGGGCACTCCCACAGAGCTACTAGTAAGTCAGTACCTTTGTCCAGGATTCGAACCACCAGCATGGTTCAAGTGGCTGGCGGCTGAGTGGTGAAGGATCCGGAGCTTGTTGCTCAAAAAGTGGATGGTCGATTGGTCTCCTGCAAACAGAACCACAGGGGAGCTTCCAGCTGCCCGGGCAGCTAATGGCAGTACCACCGGAGAGGGTCAAGTTGTACCTGAGGTGGGCAGAGAGAGCCTAGGGAAGAGAGGGAGGAAGGAAGAGGGGTTAAGAAGGGAGCAGTTATAGGGCAGGGCTAGCAAAGACAAAAGAATAGGGCAGGTGCACAGTATCAGGGAACAAAGAAAAATTAGAATAGCAGGGGAGAAGCAGAAAAACATGTTATGCAGGTCACTAACTAAGGTGTCAGGAACAGGGGGAAATTGGAGAAGCAGAGAAAAAGTGAAAGAAAAGAGTTTGGAGAGCACACACTGCAGTAAATGAATTAAATAGCTCAGTTGAAACTTAATAAAAGTTTTGCAGGTCACTAGCCTAGGAAAAGGGGACAGGGGGAAACTGTAGAAGCAAAGGAAAGATTAAAGAAATAAGTTTGGAGGGCACATAGCGCAGCAAATTAAATGAATAACTCACTAAACTTAACAAATTAAACAGTGTAATGTGACTTAAACAGTAGCAAATAAAAGCAGTAGGCACTGTAATTACTTAGCTAGATTAGGATAACAGCAAAACAATTTGTACAGAGCTAGATAGGCTGTAAAAAAAGAGCATTTTAAAAATAGGAATGCAGTTTACAAGCCGTGGGTTTAGCGAGAGACAAGCGGTGGCATCCACCAATGGCTAGACAAAGAAAAAGGCACCAAAGTTCAAAATTCTGTGCTGGCTATGGGCGCTCCCACAGAGTTACTAGTAACTAAGTATCTTTGTTCTGGACTCGAACCACCAGCATGGTTTGAAGGGCTGGCGGCTCAGTGGTGAATGATCTGGAGCTTGCAGCTCAAAGAATGGATGGTCGGGTGGTCTCCTGCAAGCAGGACCTCAGGGGAGCATCCAGCTGTCTGGGCAGCTAATGGCAGAGCCACTGGAGAGGGTCAAGTCATGCCCGAGGCAGGCAGGGAGAGCCTTCATCTTGAATTCGAACCACTAGTGTGGTTTGAGGGGCTGGCAGCTGAGCTGTGAAGGATCCAGAGTTTGTGGCTCAAAGAATGGATGGTCGGGCAGTCTTCTGCCAGCAGGTCTGCAGGGGAGCTTCCAGCTGGCCGGGCAGCTAATGGCAGAGCCACTGGAGAGGGTCAAGTCATGCCCAAGGCAGGCAGGGAGAGCCTTCATCTTGAATTCGAACCACTAGTGTGGTTTGAGGGGCTGGCAGCTGAGCTGTGAAGGATCCGGAACTTGTGGTTCAAAGAATGGATGGTCGGGCAGTCTCCTGCCAGCAGGTCTGCAGGGGAGCTTCCAGGCGGCCGGGCAGCTAATGGCAGAGCTGCCGGAGAGGGTCAAGTCACACCTGAGGTGGGTGGGGAGAGCCTTTTCTGCAACTGTATATCACTCAGAAATCCCCATTCATTTCAATAGGATTTACTGTAACATTATAATGGAACAGTAGTACCACTATATGTATGGTAAAGTAACTTGTTACCTTCTGCAACTGTGTATCACTCAGAAATCCCCATTCATTCCAATAGGATTTACAGTAACATTATAATGAAACAGTAGTACCACTATATGTCCGGTAAAGTAACTTGTCACCTTCTGCAACTGTATATCACTCAGAAATCCCCTTTCATTTCAATAGAATTTACTGTAACATTATAATGGCAAAATGGGTTAAGTAGGCAGTTCTGTGTTAATCTCTGATTTTTGCATTTTAATACCCCAGCTGTTTTTGGATTAAAAATAACCTGAAATTTGTCATTCACATAATGTAGCTGGTGCCAGAATCTCTGGATCCTTTAAAATTAACAGTTGGTTGTGGGGTTTGAAAGTACTAAAAGGTTCAAAATAAATAAAAATGTCTTTTATGACCTTTTTATGCTCACCAGTAGCACAGAAATGGCTGCCAGTTGAAACATAAAACTTTCAAGTTTGTTACAGTTTGGACCAAAGATAAATATTTGATAGCTGTCTTTACTGAGAAATTTGTAGATTTTAAATCATTAAGAAAATAAAATACTCTTTTCATTCATATGAAATACATTTTTCACACATTTTTCAAAACAGGATTTATGAATAACTTATGCATGTTACTTTCGTGAGTTAGAACACACTTTTGTAAGATAAGACTTATGGGGCCAGATATTCAAAACTTTGCCCGGTGGGAAAAGTGATTGCACCCTGTTTGCCTGGGGTTTGCACTTGAGAGAAATATTCAAAGGAGGCTGTAGTGTGCACTAAAAGAATGAGCATGAATGTAAGAAAATAATGCATGTGGTGGGCAAATGAAGGGGTGGGGAAAGGAATCCTGGCAGAATGCAATATTCAGCTTATTAGCGCTGTGCAAGGGAAATAGCACAGGCCACCTTGCGCAGTATAGTTACCACTGAGAAAAAGCCCAACTCACTCCTAGCAGTCCTAGTGGCTGGCGGAGGCACTGCAGCCAATAACCACGTTTGGAGTTGGGGGAGCACACCTACTGTACTTCCTGGTGCTTAGTGGTCTCCCCATTCTCCAGTTGCCATCCCCATTAAATGAAAGAATTGTCCCTGGTGTCCAGTGGTTCCCCCTCTGATCACCATCCTTGTAAATACAGAAAATGTCATTGATACCTAGTTGCCACCATCACCCCACCTTCTGATCACCATCCCTGCTGAAAGAATTGTCCTTAGTATCTAGTTGTCCCCCCACCCTCTGCTTGCCATCATCATTGACTGACAGAATTGTCTCTGGTGTCTAGTGGTCCCCCCACCCTCCATTTGCCACACCTGTTAACTGACAGAATTAACCCGGGTGTCTTGTGATCTTCCCCATCCTCTGATCAACAGTCCATTAACTGAAAGAATTGTCTCTGGTATCTAGTGTTCCCTCTACCCTCCAGTCACCAGCTCTGGATCAAATCAAATTTTCCCTGCTATCTAGTGGCACCCCCACCCACTTATCCCAGTCCCCATCCCAGTGTAAGTTTCCATGGCATCTAGTGCCCCCCCACACTGTGGGCATTGGTTAACCCACCCTGATTCCCCCCCTTATTTTAATCACCAGTGCGACAGGAACCCATACAGTGACCGACACTGCCTTCCTCTCACCACCTTGGCCAGCCACTGTATGGGGTGACAGGCAGCACAAATTCCCTGTACTGTAAAGGGAGCCCATGTCCTGTCTCACTACTGACAAAATTGTCTGTCTCCTCCCACTTGGTTTACAACCTCATCTTGTATTAGTAGTGAAGCTCTCATTTGGTTTAGGTAGTAGTTCCGAACCAACATATCCCTGAAGTTGTGTCCTTTTCTGCATGAAGTTCTTAATGTTTTTTCCAAATAACCACTCAGTTGTGGAGTGACCCTGAGAAGGTTTAGATTTCTCCTTACTATATCAACACCCTCATGAGCTCTTCAATCAATCAATCAAAATCTTTATTTATCCAGGTGAACATCATTGAGCGAGGCTCATTTGCAAGATGGACCTGGGTATAACAAGCTCATAACAAGGTCACATACAATAACAAAAGGAAAAAAATCATACAAGGGAGTATATATAGCATACATGAACACAAAAGCACTACAATACATAAGGCACAAGGTGCAACAGATAATAGACATACATAAGGGAATATTGTGGGATAACCATCTATAATTTTAATATCCATATATAGCTAAGTAGTGGGGCAAAATCCAAGGGAGCCCATTTCTAGTTTCGCATGAGGACATATACATCAGGGGCAGGGAAGGGAAGGGAAGGATGGTGGGTGAAGGGTAGCAACCAATTGGAATGAGGTTAAGGTCCTTGGGACAGAACCAGGAGCCAGGATCAGACAGCATTACGTTAGAGGGATGAAGGGAAAGGCATAGACACTACACAGAATAGGCAGACATTGCAGGATTATTTTTATTTATTTATTTCATTCTAGGATTACAAATACCTTTGAGCCAGGGCTCTTTTACAAAGGTTCCATGTCACAGGTTACAACAGGACAACATGAATGGCAGTATGACATAAAATCACTTATTGATACATATACCAAGAAAGAACAAGTAATGACAATGTAGAGGAAAAGAGGTTGGGACTGTCAATGGAGAGTAGAGGTCAGGGGTGGGGGTCAGGGGTAAAGATGGAGGAGGACTGGGGTGGGGTCAGGATGAGAGGGGGTGCCACCAGGAAGGCATTGTCAAAGAATCACAGATTAGCAGAGAGGGGCCAGGTGTTTGCAAGTGCAACAGACACAGTGTCCACCACCCAACTGGTGGGGGGGGGGTCAGCAAATGGCCAAGGCAGGTATAGGTGATGGGCGTTCAGTTATTAGCCAAGGCAGTCACAGGTGCTAGAGGCAACGAGTGACTGGCAGAGTCTGGATTTAAAAGCACCAAGTGAGGTGGTGGTGGTAATGTCACTAGAGAGACCACTCATCCAGCTAGGGGCTCTGTAGGCAAAGGATCTTTGACCTTGCATATTACGGCAGCGGGGGATTTGAAAAAACTGCAGCTTAGACCCCCTGGTTCTGCTGCTG
The DNA here is from genome assembly GCA_016271365.2 of Neoceratodus forsteri. Classification (NCBI taxonomy): domain Eukaryota; kingdom Metazoa; phylum Chordata; order Ceratodontiformes; family Ceratodontidae; genus Neoceratodus; species Neoceratodus forsteri. The sequence continues at coordinate 1,179,381,649 of CM057449.1, read as the reverse complement.
CTGTTTCTGGATTGTAGGAGATATCATACTCCAGGAGGTGCAAGACCCATTAACATTTTCTTTGCCACCACACAGGTTTGATGTTTTATTCAATTGTCTAATTGCAGCCAACCGGTTTGAGTATAGCAGTCACAGGTGTGAGTAAGGCGTTGAGCGCCAGTGATGAGCTGACAAGCCTTGTTGAGGGAGGTAGTTACACGTTTGAGCGTGGTAGCAGAGGCAGAGCCATAGATTATAAGGCCCTAGTCAATAGTGGTGGACCTATGGACAGCAGCTGCCAGTGCTTCGGGGGTAAGGTGTTGTTTGTGTCGGAAAAGCAGGCTCAGTTGGGAGTTTGCAGCTTTGGCAACGCTATTAATGTGGGCAATTTAGGAGAGGTGTGAGTCAAGGGTGATCCCATGGTATTTGAAAGTTTGGACCTGTTCCAGAGGACCACCTTGTGTGGTGTTGATGGTGAGGAAGTGATCCTTAAGCTTATTGTGGGTGCTGCTGAAAATCATGGTTTTGTTTTTTCTCTGGTTAAGGATCAGTTTATGCTTTATGAACCAGTTCTCAACCGTAGTGAAACCCTGCTGGAGTTTTTTCACAATTGATTCGGTCCTGGTGGGACGCAAGGATTATCACATCATCAGCGTACAGTATGATTTGTTCAGTACAGGAGACAGGGAGGGTGTTAAGGAACAAGCTGAAAAGGAGTGGGCCAAGTATAGAGCCCTGTGGAACACCAGAGCTGACAGGTTTGGTGTCGGAGAGCACATCTGCAATTTTTAAATGTTGAGACCAGTTTTCATGGTAGCTTTTGAGCCAAGTAACAGATTCAGTGGAGAGTCCAGAGGACTGAAGTTGGCCAAGTAGGAGTCAGTGGTGGTCAGTATCAAAGGCCTTGGTGAGGTCAATATAAATAGCTCCAGTGAGTTTTTCGTTGTCCAAGGAGCTGTGGATGGCACCAGTGAATTCCAGAAGGGCGGATGCAGTATTATGGCCTTTCCTGAAGCCATGTTGCTGCCACCAGAGAATATTATATTTGTCCAAATAGTCAGTGAACTGGTCTGCTACTATGCATTCCAATGCCTTGGGGGGGGGGGTAGGATAGAGATTGGGCGATAGTTTCCGTGTATGGTCTTGTCGACACTTTTCCACTTTTATGGATTGGGGTGACTGTGGCTGATTTCCATTTGTCCAGGAACTGGCTGAGAGAGAGGGAGAGGTTCAAAATCCTGGTGAGAGGCCCCAGGACTTCTTCTAAGGTGAGGGATAGAAGCTTGTGGTCGAGTGAGTCATTGCTTGGTCTGGATTTGCATAGAGCTTTGGTGACGTACTTGTGAACATCATGCATCTTTATTGCTTTAAAGTAGAAGGGAGGGTGACTGGCAGGGGGGTCATCATCACTGAAGAAATCAGAGGGGAGAACACTGCTGAGGTCAGTTGATTAGGATCAAGGGAGACAATTACAAGACTCCTTAATAAGACAAGAGTAAAGTGTCTTGAAAGTGTTAACACTGACAGGAGTACTCAGCTTCAGTGCTTTCTGCAGATTGTTCCATAGGGAGGGCAACACAAAGCTTATAGCCACCCTACCAAAGTGTGATTTGACTTTGGGGATTGTCAAGGAGAAGGTTGTAGAGCTCCTCAGGGCATACTTGCCTAGCTGGTTTACAGGGAGGCAGTCAACAATGTATTTGGGGAGCTTGTTGGAGATCAGAGAGTCCATAGAGCAGCATTTTTGTTCTGTCTGTACTGGAAGGAAGTCCAGCCCATGGTTGCATATAGTACACAGTGGTGTGTAGTGAAGGGAAGCCCAGCAATGACTCTTAGGGCTCTGTGATATAGCGTGTCCAATTCTGAGAGGAGAGAGGCAGGACAGTGACTGTACAAGAAGTCTGCGTAATCACTCAAGGAGAGAAACGTTGTTTGAACGAAACGTAATTTGGCATCCTTTTTTTAGGTAGAGGCTGATCCAACCTTGCCAAGTCCCTTCTCATCCTTTCCACACCTCCTTGTGTACCAACCCTGTTGCAGATTTTTGTATCTTCTGCAAAGAGGCATACTTTTCTTTCTGGTCCCTTTCCAATGTCACTTATAAAGACATTAAAAAAGGACTAGACCCAGTACTGAATCCTGTGGTATCCCACTAGTAACCCCTCTTTCTTCAGAGTGGACTCCATTTACAATTACTTTCTGTGTCCTGTTGTCCAGCCAATGTTTTACCCAGGCTACCACCCTAGGACCCACTCCCAGGCTGGTTAATTTGATTATTAATCTTTTGTGTGGGACTGTGTCAAATGCCTTGCTAAAGTCTAGGTAGGCCATGTCCACAGCCCCTCCCTGGTCTACTACTTTGGTCACCCATTCAAATAAATCAGTTAGATTCTTCTGACTTGACCTTCCCTCCGTGAACCCATGCTGCCTTGAGTCCTGTGCCCCACTGGCCTCTAGGTACTCAACAATTCTTTCCTTCAGAAGTGATTCCATCACTTTCCCTACTACAGAGGTCAAATTAACAGGTCTGTAGTTTCCTGCCTCTGTCTTGCCCCCACTTTTGTGAAGGGGAATCACATCTGCCTTCCTCCAGTCCTCAGGTACCACACCATCCTCCCATGATTTGTTAAAAACAGTAGTCAGTGGTGTCACTAGTTCTCCCCTTAATTCTTTTAGAATTCTGTGGTGAATTCCATCAAGCTCCATTGCTTTGTCCACCTTCAGTTTTACAAGTTCTTTCAGAACCCTTTCTTCTGTGAAAGGACTGGGATAGACCCCCTATACAGAGTGCTTCTGTTAATTGGATTAGGCACTTCCCCCTCCTCCTCTTTTGTGAATATTGAGCAGAAGTATTTGTTCAATATCCCTGCTTTTTCACTGTCCCTCTCTGCCCACCCACCGTCCTTTCTATTCAGCCTCACTATCTCTCCCTTTTTCTTTCTACGCTCCCTGATGTACCTGCAAAAGGTTTCATCCCCCTTCTCAACTGAGTTGGCTCTTTTCCTCAGTTTGGGCCTTTGCTATTCTGACTACCCTCCCTGCTTCCTTCTGCATTAACTGGTACAGTTCTCTGTCCTGCTCCTGTGTTTCCTTATACTTCCTAAATGCTGTCTTTTTCTCCCTAACCTTCCCTGCCACCTCTTTTGAGAACCATGGTGGCTTTTTCTTTCATTTTGATTTGTTTATTTGCTTCACACAAAGGCTTGTTGCCTCTATGATGGCAGATTTGATGTTTCCCCATTGTTGCTCCACCCCTCCTTCTAGCCTGTTTGCTAGTACTTTTCTAAGGCACTCTCCCATCTTGCCAATGTCAGCCCTCCTGAAGTCCAGAACCCTCACTTTTGTATGGCTTGACTTTGTAGCTGAGTTTATCGTGAACCACACTGTTTGGTGGTCACTTGTTCCCAGATGGCTACCCACTTCTAGATCTGAGATCCTCTCACTGTCCCCATTTGAGAGTACGAGGTCTAAGATTGCTCCCTCATGAGTGGGTTCCAAAACTAGCTGTCTGAGGCATGCCACCTGTAGGACATCGGGAATGGCCCTGCTCTTGGATGTGGCTGGAGGAAAGGTGCTCCAGTTAACATCTGGCATATTCAGATCCCCCATCAACAGTATCTCCACTTTCTCTGCCATCCTAAGGATGCCTTCTATCATATCCTTGTCCATTCCCTCTCCCTGACATGGGGTCTGTATACAACCCCTGTGTGGATTGTGGTGCCATTTTCAGTCTCTAAGGTGACCCACAGTGCCTCCTCTCCTCCCTGTTTACTCTTTTGTTCCATTGCTTTTATCCCTTCCCTTACATAGAGAGCTACTCCTCTCCCTCTTCTACCCTCCCTGTCTCTCCTGTAGATCGTGTACCCTGGTATGTTAACATTTCAGTCATGGTTCTCTGTGTACCATGTTTCTGTGACTGTTATGATATCCAGGCATCCCTCTTCCATCAAGGCCACAAGTTCAGGGAGATTGTTGCCCAGACTAGGGATATTGGTACTCATTACCCTCCATTTCTTGATGGCCTTACTCCTGTTTGCCCCATCCCTGTCCTTTTTGCCTTTGTTATTTTCTCCATTTACCCCTGCCCTTCTTCCTATCAACATCTCTGTCTTGTTGTTTACCTCACTTACTACCCTGATTTTTTTTGGGGCTAGGATTTCCCTGCTTCTTTCCAGTGCCTCTGGCTAGTTTAAATGCTTGCCAATGAAGCATTTAAACCTATCACCTATGATCCTGGCTCCTCTACTGGACAGATGCAGACCATCACACCAGTATAGGCCTGCATCACTCCAGGTGGACCCCCAGTCCCCAGTGAAGCCAAACCCCTGAGCTCTGCACCAGTTTTTCAACCACTGATTGAATCCCATGGTGTAGAGCACCCTAGGCTTATCCATGCCATAGACAGGCAGCACCTCAGAGAAGGTTACCATGCATGCTACTTGTCTAAGGCCCATCTCCAACTCTACAAACTCTTCCTGCGCTACTATTCTTTTTCTACTACTAAACCCCATTTTTTATATTTCATATACTTCTGTGTGCCAACTGAGCTATCATCTCACAGTGTAACTATTCTTGAGGTCTTCCCCAATTATTATACCAAGTTCTTTCCTCTGTCAAAAGGTTTTAAACAGTGTCCCTCCCTCTGAGTAATCAAAACACTTCTACTTTCTCTAGATGGAACATTACACATTTTCTAAATTTACTTTATTGTGGTTTTCAGAAGCCCATTTGCTCGTAATGGGACCTATGCACTAATGTGTGGGAAAAGCACACCCAAGCACTGTAGTGGCTGTGCACAGCTACAATATGTGATGCAGTCATGGAGAAGTATGTGCAATGCATGAACATGTGTGCAGGGTAGGTGGATACAGGGGCATGGTTAATAGATGATCACAGGGACATGCAGTGCATGCAGTGTGTGGGTCATCAGAACTGGGCCATGCCCCCCTGATCCCACTATATATGGGCATCTGCTCTGCCCCACATGGAAATGTGGAATTGAATTCCACTATGGAGGATACAGAAAATGCACCAATGGAGGGTGAAATAGATGCACCCATAGTACCAAGGCTACCACTGGAGTCCAATGGGATTGACTGTTGCTGCTCTGTGACAAAGGGACCAAACCAAACATGGGGCCAAGGCCATTCATGGTCCACGAATTTCACTGGAGGACAGGTAGCCACCATGGTCACTGAGATTTGGAAGCAGTATGCAATCCTTGTTTGGGAAGATTCATGAAAGGCACTGGCTGAGACATAGGAAAAGCTGTGACTAGACATACAGAGAATCATCAATGTGGCAGAGCCTGAGGCACACACATTAATATCCGTAAAACACAAATGATGGGACGTGTGATCAGCTGTCAAGCAGAAGTTGGTATCTGTCAAATGTCAACAGATCAGTACAGGTGGAGGGCCATCTATGCTGGAGCATGGCCTGACCACTGTAGAGAGGATGATAGAGGACACACTCACCAAGGTGTCTCTTCACGACGAGGAGGAGGACATGGACACCCTGTTAGGTATGCACGGCAATACATGGAGAGTTGTCAGAGACACCACAGACATGCTAACCACTCTGTGTTGCACCCTACAGACCCAGAGATGGGGTACATCCCTTGATGAGGAGGATGTAACCCCTGCCAAGGATGCCATGCATCAGGAGTCAGGAACAGGCATCCAACAATGGGAGGAAGTCACAGGTATGTGTCACCCTAGTTGACCCTCTGTACACCCCTAGACATACACAGCAGTGACACTGCATGTAGCACCCATCCATTCTCTCACCCCAGCTACATTGCAGATGCCTGTATGCACAGCAGAGGAGAAGCAGGTGGCAGAGGGCACATCCCACATAGACACAATGGAGGAGACCAAGGTGGACGAGGAGCAGATTGACAACCCCACTGATAGCCGACACACAACCACTCCCACATGCAGATGTCCTGACATGGTCCCACCCCACTTAGCTGCCCAGAGATGTCCCACATGCCACAGATGATGCTGCCATCCAGTCACATTTTGTAGGGCAGCCAACACAGCCTGCAACACTGTCAGCCACAGGTTTTCTACCCAGTGTCAGTGGGCAGTGGAGAGCAGGGAATATGGGGGAACAGACAACTCAACACAGAGTGGGGATGAGGGTGCATCAAGCCACCCAACATGCAGGACAGGGAGGACAGCCTCACAGTGTATACACTACAGATGCTACCCTGAGGTACAGCAGCTGGAGTGTGACCACTTATAGGCACAGAGGGAAAACACAGAAGCACTAAAGGAACTGACAATGAAGGTGAGGGGGATGTGCCAAGCAATAGACAGAATATGGCATCTGCTAGAGAGGATTATAGAATACATAGTGTAAGGAATGGGCATGGCCATCATGACAGTCACCAAAGCCCGCCCCCAGTATCCCAGATGCACCACACACCTGCCATACCCTGCATCTCCAAGGAGAAGGAGAACAGCCAATCTGAAACAGAGGCTGACACATAACCTGACAGGTGGCCTAGCGGAGGTGGAAAGGTGACAGCTAAGACCCATCACCTAGGCACACATTCATCAACATGGATGGGCAGCAGCAGGAAAGGAGAAAGTGCTGCAGTTAACACACAGCACTTGACACACAGTGGAATTTATTTATTTAAGAGTTTTACTAGGAATGCATGCTGAGCAGAGTACTGCTTGATTCCAGATGTGTCCTGGGGATAGTACATGAGAACAAGGAGGACAACAAAGATAGAATGGGACAAAAATGGTAAAAAACATGGCGACAACAATAGAGATACAAATAGTACAAAATGGTAAAAACATGGTGACAATAATGCAGTAGGCAGAGTAAATTAGGCAGTATTATGCAAGCAAATGGCCCAGCATTTACAATGATGCGCTATCATAGGCGGGTGAGACACAAGACAAGTCCTTGACATCTTGAGATTGGTAGAAGGTTGGTATAAAGAATGGCTTCAGCGTGAGTCTGGGGGTGGGGGTGGGGTAATTGGCCTAGCTGAGGATGTGATTAGGCACATGCGCAGGTGGATGAGAAATGCGCTGAGAGAAGATCACTGAGGTGCTGGTATGAGGAGGTTAGCTGTATGTCTGGTGGGAGTGAGTTCCATAGTTTGGATGTACGGTAGCTGAAAGCTGCTTGGCCTGTCGAGGTGGACCTGAAGGGAATATGTAGTAGGCACGAGTGGGTTTGTCTAAGCCCGTAGGCTGGGGGGGAGAAGGCGGACAGGACTGAAGATAGGTAGGAGGGCAAGGACTGAAGCCAGAACTTTGCAGCGAGACTTGTGCAGTATGATGATCTGCAATCCTGAAGGGAGGGTAGTCCCATGGACTGGTAGAGGGTACAGTGATGGGAGGAGTAAGGACAGTCAAGGGTGAAACGACAAAAGGAGTGGAAGAGGGAGTCCAGTCTGGAAAAGGTGAACTTAGGGGTGACACTGTAAACTACATCACCATAGTCAAAAATTGAGAAAATAATTTTCTGTATAATTGCTTGGTGTGCTGGCAGTGGGATGCAACCACAATTACAGTAAAGAGCACCCAGTCTGGGATGTAGTTTTTTGTGGATGCTATCAATGTGATCAGAAAAGTCAAGGTGCTGGTCAAGCCAGGCTCCGAGGTATCTGAAGGAGGTGCAAGCCTCCAGTGACGTCCCATCTAGGGTGTGGTAGGTCTGGGGGGGATGAAAGTCTCTGCTTTGTGCTGAAGGTCATGGAAACTGTCCACTTGGAGTTAAAGTGAAGCTGACTGGTGCCAAACCAAAGCTGGACACTGTTGAAGTCCTGCTGCAATGTGGTAGCCACATCAGTAGGGGAGGGGCCAGATGTATATGGCACTGTATCATCTGCATACATGTAAATGGAGGTATGTGGGCAGGCCGAAGGTAGGTTGTTTAGAAAGATAGAGAATAGGAGTGGCCCCAGGAATGAGCCCTGTGGCACCCCTGATGAGACAGGGAGAGGGTCAGAGCTGGAGTTACCAATCCTGACAGTCTGCGTTCAGCCAATCAGGCATGATTGGAATTAGTTAGTGGCTGAACCAGAAAGCCCTGTGCTGGTGAGCTTAGCCAGGAGGAGGGAGTGGGATACTGTGTCGAACGCTTTTGCTAGGTCGACAAAGATGGCTGAGGTGATATGCCCCTTATCCATGGCAGAGAGGATGGAGTCCGTGAGCCTCAGCAGGGAGGTGGTGGTGGAATGGACTTCCTGAAGCCAGACCGGTAAGGGGTGTAGAAGGAAGAGGAGTCAAGAAAGGAGGAGAGTTGAGAGAGTACAAGTTTTTCTTGAATTTTAGCCAGTATGAGTAGAAGGGAAATAGGGCGGTAGTTACCTGGGATAGAGGGATTACCTCCTTAGGGTGGCAAGATAACTGTGGTGTGCTTCCACTCAGCTGGTACAGAGGCTAGAGAGAAGGACAAATTGAAAATAGCTGCCGGGGGGGGCGGCAATGGCAGGGGCAGATAGGTACAGCATTTTAGCATCGAGGGAGGTGGAGCATTTGCCCTTGGTTGGATTGAGGGCAAGTAAAGCATGGTATACCTCTAGTGATGTAACTGGACGGAAGTAGAAGGAGTGGTTGGGTGGTGGGGTTTGGTCAGGTGTGGAGGAAGGGGAGGGGATGGGGAGAGAGAGGATAGCAGTGCAGCGATGCAGTTAGTGAAGTAGGAGTTGAAAACAGTGGCTACTGCTAGAGAGTTGGTAACTGTGGATGTGCTTATGTTTAGGGTGGGCATTGGAGGTTGGGAGGAGGGGCCAAGATGTGATTTGAGGACCTTCCAGAATTTGGCTGGATGGTTTATGTTTGTGTGGAAGGCAGTGCTGAAATAATTGACTTTTCCCTGGCGGATAAGCCTGGTGCATGCATTGCACAGAGTACAGTTTTTTAGGTGAGCTTGCGGTAAACCTGATTTCTTAAATGCTTCCCAGGCCATGTCTCTTGCTTTGAGATCAGCAATGATGTCAGCTGTGATCCATAGCAGGTGGGCACCATGCACACTGGACCATCTAAGTGGGGCATAGTGGTTCCAAACTGCAAGGAACCTTGTTTTGAAACCCTCCAGAGCGGCTTCAGTGGACGAAGCTCAATGTATGAAGGACCAGTCTGTGATGAACAGGTCATGTAGGAGAGAAGTGTGGTCCAGGGATGTGTAGGACCTGGTCAGCAGGATGTGCGGGGGGCACCTTGGGCCTGAAGACTTTCCTGACCATGCACCTACCAGACATATTGCCCACACTTAATTCCCCCATCACATATACCAGCAATACTATGCCCCCCCACTCCCCAGAGCACATAAACCATGGCCACATATATCACTAGTCATGGACCTAATGGCATCCCCCCACACTGAGTGGAATGGCATGCAAGGTGTGTTCTAATCACTGTGCCACACCATCATGCTAACCCCCAAATGGCTGTATGGCCCCTGCACAAGTCTGTAGAGTGCTGCCCAACCAGACAGGGACTGGGAAACCCTCCTCTGGTGGGCCCCCTTCTGTCACCTGGAGGGACAATCCCCTGTACATCCTGTGGCATAGGTAGCCAACACCAGACAGTCATGTCATGCAGCATGGCACACGCAGTGAACACTCTTCATGCATTCCCAGGGGCAATCATCATTGTGCTGCTGATCAGATCCAGGCACAGAACCTCATTTTCAGCAGCCCTATCATCAGCTTGACCACCAACCATGTATTCCTGTGGGCCTTGTTGCATGAATCCTCCTCTGCACTGTGTGCCTTCAGGTAGGGTCTCATTAAGTATGGTAGTAGTGGATATCTGCTATAACTTATACAGTAAAAGAAAGAGTAGATTAGTACATCACAGCATCTCTGCATACACATTTGGGCTCCTGTGTGGGAGTACACATACCCACCTATCAGCATAAATCCTTTTCACTACATGCACAGAAGAGGGCACCAAGCCTTGAGTTTTTAAAGATGTAGGAGTCATTACAGGATTCAGTGTATTTGTCACACACATTGGTGATAAAACCCAGTGCATCACAAACTATTTGGCAGTTTTATACAGTGGTAGCCCTTGCGGTTCAGTAGACCTCTTGTGCACAGACAAGTACAGGATTGCCACATGCTTGCAGTGTATGACCCCCCATTATACAGTATTAGGCATGCCAAGAATCTCTCCTTGGTGGACCATATGTCAGCCTCTGCTGTGGGGAATAATAAGTGGTCATGCACATGCAGAACCAGGGCATTGATGACCTAGTGCAGTGCCCTGCACATGAAAGACTAGCCGACACGCTTGAAATCACCCGCCACCCTCTGGAATGACTGATTGCATAGTACACCAGTGCACATAGCACCATTGTCTCCACAGACATCATCCATTACTGTCATGTATTCAGGGCCACATGGGGCAAGACCATGTCATACAACTCTGCAATCATGGCATGGTTCAGATGAAATGCTCCACACTGTGTATGTCCCACAGGGCATTGGCATTCAACCATGTACAGAATACACATGGACATGGCCTTGCCCTCAGTGCCTGCTCATGCTCCCTCTCACTGTCCTGCAGGAGGACATTGATTATTAGCCCTGTGAACATCTTATGCACACCTGTGATGTCACCCCTCCTGTCCACACAGCAGCCTGTGGTTTGCACTGGTCCATGCTGTTCCCCTCCTCTGAGATCTATTGGGTTTCGTCATGGACATGCAATCCTTACCTGGGGACCATTAAAGGGGCATGTACCTAACACACCTGCAGGATGATGTGCCATACATGGATGTCATTGGGCCATACCTGACTGAATACTGTCATTGCAGAGATGTCAGTTATGGTAGGCTCTATGGAGAGGGTGGGGTTGTACTCCCTGAAACTCTGGAGGATTTTGAAGTTTTGTTATCAGGAAAAGAGGATTAAGGCCTAATATGGGAGGTGAAGGAGCCATTGAGGTATGAATGTAACAAGTCAGGAGTGTGAGGGTGTGCATGTAAAGAATGCAGTGTGCCTGATGATGTACCATATGCTGCGTTCCACAGGACTACTATGGGAAGCTGGACCACATAATCCTAGAGTGTCTATACCAGCCTGATGATGCAACAGCTCAGAAGGTACCTCAATGTGCAAGGTAGTAATTGCATGCCCCATACTGGCGATCCTTCTGGGTGGGCATGTAGGATGCATGCTATAAAGATGACATGGGGGCTACTGGGATCTGGTCGAATCATTTGAGGTACGTGCAGTGTGGTGGGGGGAGGAATGGTAGGGCCTGTGTGTCCACAGTGTTTAGCTGATACAATGCATGTGCATCCCACTCATGACCATCCCCTGTGTTTCTCTCATTCCAGGGTTACTGACGACCACTACATTGTCTGCTACTTGTGGAGAGGCACTACACAGCAACAACACCAGTGGGGGTCCAGCAAGGACTCCCAGGAGGAGGATACAAATTAGCACACAACAGTGCCCCTGGAATGACTACATAGCTACCAGTGTTCCCCTGTGGCTACTACAGATTACAGTTGTTTAGCTGTGTGTGTTCTGTTGTCCTTTTGGGTGACAGGTTAGATTATATGAAGTCAGCATAGTTAAGTCATCTGTGATGTGGTTATTAAACGTTTGTTTTTTACACATCCCATGTCTGTGTCACTGTTCCTGTCAACAGGTGCATACCACGACTGTTGTGCCCACGGTTGTGATTGGGTTGGCACAGATACTGTTATGGGGCAGATGGCTGGGGTGACTGTGAAGAATACTGCATGCATGCTGTGCCTGTATTATGCTAGGGGTGGCAAGTCCACCTGTGTACAAGGCAGGTGGGTGTCCTGTTCCCAAGTTCCTTACTAGTCTAATGTATGTATGTGTTGGTGTTGCATTCATGGCTATCTCACACTGGTTCCACTATACACTGACATTTGTGGCCATTTATGGCTCTATAGATCTTCGGCATCAGTGGTCCATTATGACCCCTGTCAATACCTTTTACAGTCATTGTGGTGCATCCTGCACACTTTGTGCCCTGTATGCCAGACCTACACATCTGCTGTTTACTGTAGCCCTCCTCCTGCTGTAGTGCTGCTCTCTCAGTCCCACACACCTGGGCAACATAATGAGCATCATGTATGCATGTCTGTATGGTATGTGCATGCTGTTACAATGCCACACCCCTCAGCCTGAGTGTCATGCCGCTGCATTTGCAATATGCACAGGCTGCATTTGCTCACCTCCTTACATCCATGCTGCATAGCTGTGGCATGTGAGTGTACAGGATGTGACATATGCACTTACACATGCCCGTTGTATGCTGCACATCTGCAGAAGTCAACAGTGCATAGACCTGAATATCAGAATCCCTTTTGAGAGATTCCGGGTTTTCTGAAGTTTTACAATACTAGCTATTTTAGTAACATCTGCAAATTTAGATGTCCCTGCCATTTCTGCTTTGTTTATGTTACTTATAAATATGTTGAAAAACAACAGGCCCAGCACTGACCTTTGTGGAGCCATAGTCATAAACTGTCCCTAGGATGATTTCTAACCGTTCAGTACCACCCTCTGCCTCCTGTCCATGAGCCAGCTATTAACTCAAGCAATTATATTAGAATTAAAACCCAGCTCACTTAACAAAGGCACAAATTCAAAATGAGGCACCACATGAAATGACTTGGAGAAGTCAAGGTAAACCACATCCACAGGATTGTTGTTATCCAAAGTCTTACTCATGGTTCATAGCAGCTATTTAAGTTAGTAGTGCACAATTCTGACTTTTGGGAAACGTGCAGTGAGATATCTTTTAGACTGTGTGCTTCCATGCAGTCCTCCATTTATACTTTTATCATGTTCTCTGTTAGTTTACATATCATATAAGTGAGAGTAACAGGTCCATATTTACTCACTGCACATTTATTACCTTTTTATGTACGTTTGCAATGCATGCAAACATATTTGTAATGGGATGAACTGTGAGAGAGCTTTTGGAGGTAAAGCACTTCAGCAAACTTCACAGTCATCCTACCCCTTAGGAATTCTGCTGTTCTACCTATGATTGACAAAAGGAACTCATTCTTGGACATTTGGTCTGTCTGCCTACATAACAAGAAAGAACTCTCTTTGATTACTAAAGGTACAGCTAGCAGCAATAGTGTGTACAACTTTCAAGGTGCTCATCAGGAGTTTTATGTTTTGCCGCAGCACAGGCTCCAGTGTATCACACAACTGGATGTAGTATGATTTTTCACACAGCAACAAGTTTACCTTAAAATACAATTCTTACTTTATGCAGGTGTCCAAGACAGAAAGATGCTTTAACTAAATTTATAACATGGGCTTGAAAAATAAAGCATGCTGATTGGCTGAAAAGCCATGCCAGGCATGCATTTATATTTCAATAGAGTCCAGTAAATGACAAGTGCCAATTTGGGGTGCCCAATTACTTAGGGTTTCCTTGGGCCACCCTGAATTTCCAAACTGGTTAGCTGCCTTTTTTTTTTCTCTTGCTTAGCAAGAGATACTGCCACCCCACCCCTACACTCCTTGTACAACTTTTGGTAGCCAATTTAATATAAAAATGTCTTTTCAGCAAATTCATTCAGCACACAAGTGTATTGATTTTTTTTCCTTCAAAGACTTTTGTATTTAAAACTAGCAGTGCTAGCATGTTGAGTGCTCAAGCGCTTCTTCAACACACGTTTTCCGTCACACGGTCTCACTCTGGCTCCAACCCCTTTCATGTTGGCTTTACAACCATGGCTTCATCCCCTGATTTCACTAACCCACCTGCTAAGGCTGCTTTCCTGCTTCTTCATGATCAGCAACCATAGCAGTCAGTGCTCTTCTGATGGCACCCTCTACCATCCCCCTGGTCACCAACTGTTCCACTCTCCTGACCACACTCACAGTTATTCCATCACCTGCAGTCTGCCTGTAATCTCCACTTCCTTCTCACCACTGTGCCAGATCTAAGCACAATCCTTCTTCATGTCTCTCTCACTCATATGCAGGTAAAAGAAAACAGAGCGGGGGGGGGGGTTGAGGGCTTTGCATAATGAAAAAATAATTTATTTCCACAAAATGGAAAGGGTTGGGGTGTGACAGTGCAGACAACTGGTACCACTGAGATAATGGCTAACAAAAAAAAGTTGACAAATGCTGCAATGCCTCTTCTGGCAGGTATACCAGTAGTAGGACTACTTTACCAAAAAGTGGTGTAAAATAGATTTTTACTCTTTTTGTATTATTTTTTATCTTATTTCTTAACTCCTATGTAAACTGTCCCATGTGCTCATTTTCTAAGCGCAATAATACCCTCCAGGGTGGGTGGTATTGGGTAATGCCAGACTTTTCAGGGGCCATAAGGCCCTCTGCCTGTGGTGTCAGGCCTTATTATGCCCCTGGGCAGTCCAACATTGCCCAATACCACCCACCATGTTGGGTATCATTGCTTACATAAGAACTACTTCCAACTAGCAAAGGGAGGATAGCTGTTGGATGCTGGGTGCCACACTCAGGATTAGGGGTATGTGCATACATATATTTAATATTTGAGGAATATTCACCAAATTCTTTAGAGAGAGTTTGGGTATTTGGCTGTGCATGTGTATTGGGAATGCATGTATTCACCCACCTCAAAAAATGTGTGTGGCAATGTTGACCACTCTCCTCTATCCCTCTATCACCCAGGAATACACCCCCATTTCTTCTCATGCAGCAGCACACCCTCCTCTCTGCTTCCCAGGTGCAGTGAGGTAATTTCCTGATTGAGCAAATTAAAATAAATTGCCAGCTGGCTAGTGGGTTGCCAGCAGTAGCCAATTCAAAGCCCCTTCCCCTTCCCCTTCCCAATCTTGTTGAAACACTGATACATCCCACACACCCCTTTGACACCCATCACCCATCTCCCATCCCCAGAAATCATGACACTGGCTCACATACAAAAGCCACAGAAATGGGGTCCCACAGCAGGCGACTGGCACAGACCTTCCTCCACCTTGGCTAGCCTTCATAAAACAGATACCCCCCACACCACCCTCTGACATCCACCAGTCTTCTTCCTTCTCTGGCACTCACTGACTCCCACACAAAAGTAAAAAAAAATGTGATTCCATGGTGGCCATCTGGAATAGCCTTCCCTCCAAATTGGCTGGCTACTGTCTATTGAATGGCATCAGGGTGTTCTCTGTAGTAATCCTTGATTGTTTCTAGCTGGGAGCACCAGTATGGGTGTTACCAGTGTTTTAATAAGGTTGGGGGGGAGAAGGAGGAGTTTTACTTGGCTACTGCCAGCATCTCACAAAGCCTAGCTAGAATTTAATTTTAATATGCTTGACTATGATGGGACCTCATTATAGCACTCTACCTGGGACAGTAGGATGAGGTTGATGTTGTAGTATGTGGGAGGGGGTATATTCCTAGGTGATAGGGGTGGAGGAGGGTAGACAACATTGCCATATGGGTGGGGGTGGTTAAAGACTGTTAAAAGTACTTTCCATGTTCACTTGCAGAGCATGCAAACATATTAGTATTAGTCTGAACTGTGTGAGAGGGATTTTGGAGGCGCACTTCTTCTCCATCACAGCTTCAGAATACCAAATCTAACACCTAATTCTACTCACTCTTCCTCTTGCTGCTTTTTTTGTCTTTGAAGTCCTTGTCCAATCACAAGGCTGGAAAATGCAATCTGCAAAGCTTTCCTGTGTAACTACAAATCCTTACTTGAAACCTCTCTTATGTTTTTTGTTCAGCGTTCTGCTTTTACACTGAGGCACTGTTGCAGGGTAGAAAACCGAGCAGCTTCTAGAGATACATGCACAAAGAGAACACTCCAGACATCAGTTTAATTTAAATGAAAACTGCTTTACTTTCAATAACATACAAACAATAAATAGCTTGTATTAAGCATGGCAAAAAAGGTTCTTGCAATTCAATGTGTGATTGTTTCTGTATAATACAAAATGAATCTTCCTTTTCCCACTTGTTCACACTCGCACTTTATTGAGCACAGGTGTTACTTAACTCTCTCCTGAGGGATAGCCAACAATTAGAGCATGCAGTGCAGTGACGTCCTAAAGGGTCAACTTTAAAGCAAGTACGCTTGGTACAAATCCCCCAACAGACCCTGTTAAACCCTGTGTTGCCAGTGTTGCAGGGTTGTGAAGGGGTTTATGGTTTAAAGGACCATGATAGACATATAGTCCACCAAAGCCAATGTCGGCTTTTAGTATTGATTTTTTCTCCTATGGGACCAGAGTGCCTATCAAAGACTACATGCTTGCTGACTGTATCCAAGCTGCTCATTTTGCCTTATTCATTAGTTTATTTTTATTGTGCAATCAAAATGTGATTTTACTTAGCCTGAGCTTCTTGTCTAATACCTCATCTGAAGGTCTGCCCACCTTCTGCCTCTGTGCCTGCCTGTGGACAAGAAAATGAATGTCTGAACAAGCTGGTCCAGAACTGGTGTGAATTCAGGTATTCACGGAAAGCGATATTTTGGGTTAATTTGAGATAAACATGACCTAAAAGTAGGCTTTGTCCTGGACATGGCAGTATGTTTTATATTGAGAAATGAGCATGGGAACACTTTAAACTATTGCTTTGAAAATCGGAACTGTGACTTGAGGCATGTGCATCAACTTGTTTTTCACACAGTTTCGATTTTCAAAGCAAAGTTTTAAGTGCTCCTATGCTCATTTTTTTAATTATAAAACATATTGCCATTTTCAGGACAAAGCCTACTTTCAGGCCATATGTTTATCTCAGAGTGCTTAAAATACGTGTAACTCTTGAAGGCACAAGTTCATGTCAGTTCAGCACCACCTTGCTCAGATGTGCATTCTCGCATCCTCAGAAATAAACAGAAGCATGGGGCAGAACTTCAGAGAAACTGCAAGGTAAGAAGCTCATACCAAGTAAAATCAGATGCTCATGCTCAGGCAAAACCAGCAGCCCACATACAGTCAGCAGCCATGTAGTCTTTCACAGGTACGCTGGTTCCATCGGACCACAGTTACATACTAAAAATTGGCAATGCCCCACTGTGAACAGAAAATACAGCCACCCAACAAACAGATGGGTGACGCTTCTCCTGCTTTGGCAATTTGGTTTAAAAACAATAAAAAATATCAGTAACATTTTATGCATATTTCAACATCTTTGCATCTGAGAAAGTAAAATAAGAGGCAATGTTAAAAGTATCTGTATGTGCCATGTCCCATTGTCATAGCACACGTTCAGAATTCATACATAACACTGTGCTGTCTATGCCCCACAAGTACAAGCAAATACCAGCATGTGAACATCATTGGCATTGTCCAATGCTTGTTTAGTAGGGTACTTTTGTACCAAATACAGACTGCCTAATATAGACAAATACAGCTAGTGTTGGGAATTCAGAATTCGGCTGAATACTGTTTGTGTTAGGTGTACTTGGGTGTTGATTCAGATTGGGTGAATGCCCCTATTCAGGACTGACATTTCTGCATCAGCTCTGAGGAGATGGCTCTGGAGGTAAGCACTATAAGTAGGAAAGTACTTGGAGCTTAGGAGTAGTTGGATTTTGGTGGGAAGCACCATGCTGTGGTGGAGACCGAGGGGCTGGAGAGGAGAAAAGGTGCCCATGGGATCCAAATGCCTTGTGGTAAGCCACCTTTGGGAGCCTGAGGTTTAGCACTACCTGAGGTTCAGAAATACCAGCTGATTCCCTGGGAACTAGTAGTTGGAAAGGTCTAAAATTTGTAAAGCAGAGTGGGAGAGGTGTGAAAATTTGAAAGTAAAGCTTGAAATCTGTAAGGCAGTGGAAGAGGAGTATTTTTCTGAAGTATCAACCTAATGAACTGTAATCTCTAGATCACATATGTGGACTTATACAGTATGTTATACAATAAAGGGAATGTGTGCTCAGAGGCATTTGACATCCACGGTCGTTTCACTTATATACAGGTCTTGGGGTATTCTGCAAAACGATAGTCTGGGCAAGCAGTACCATTTCTTATGGGTATGTAACGGAACTCCCAGAAAGCACTAAAAATACCCCTAGACATGCTAGGTTCCTGGGCCATCCTCAGTCAGACAAGGTTACATAAAAATATGTTTTAAAAGTTTTTTCTAATGCAGACAATGTCCTAGTGGATGCCGCTGGAAAGGTAGGAAATGCAGTTTCATTATGTCTGTGATGTTGATTCAAGCAAGTGGGTGTGTGTGGAGATGAGCATTATGGATAGTACACAGACTGTAATAGTATTCCTTACTCACTTCTTTTCCCCTCTGTCCTAACGGTAACACGGCCACTGGTTTTATATGGCACATTTAAAAGGTGTGAGAGATCAGAGTGCACATTTGCAAGCAAGATGAAGGCAGGCCATCTTTCGGTCATGATTTCTATGAAACACCTTTAAAGAAGAGAAAATTATTTAGAAGTTCTATAAAAGAATATACTCAATTATTTAAAGTAAATGTTGAGGAACTGTGTATTTATCTGCTGGATAGTGCATGTAGATATTTGCAGTTTTTTCATCTGACAGTGAATTTCAAACCCTCAATTGTCACATACGTAACTACTGTCTAATGAGGCAGTGTAATATAGTGGTTTTATAACATTGGTTGGAAATGTCCTGATTCATGATTCCCTAAATGATTTCTGAGCTCAATATGTTAATCCCTAGAAATGCAGTTTGGAACAAGGTTAGGCAGTACAATTTGAACAAATCAGAATACATGATCCACTTCCCTCACTCCTGATTGTTGTCTGAAACTCATTGAACACCTACTGTACAACAAGGCCCTAGAAAGTAAAACTGTGCAATAAGACAATCTGGTTCATATATCATCTTTAGCTAATATTCTGCCATGTGCTAGAGCCACTCAACGCAAATGATTTGAACATCAGTGCTCACCTGGGTGTGTATCAACCCCAAGCAAATGATGCCCTTTTGTGTCTTACTGCTTATTTAGCAGGTTTAAAATCAAGCCAGGGTTGCTCCTGAAAAAGGGACCTCTGGTCTCAGTGGGCTTACCTGGTTACCAAAATCCAAATAAATAAGTCAATCAAAATATTTGGCAAGTGACTGAGAAAATCATTTAACAACTCTGTTCTAATACAGTCAACTGTTAAAATGGGCATAGGTATGACCACACTGGAAACTAGCTCTAGCATATCAGTTGGGCAAGGCTGGGTAAATCAGTTCCAAAATTAAAAATACATAAAAATATCTATGTAATAAATATGGGATATACAATGGTGAGCTGTCAGATAAATGATTTATCTACACAAGTGCTGTTTGACCTCGGGGAACTTCACGAGTGGCGTAAGCCACGAGTGAGGTGTCCGAGGTCAAACAGCACAAGTGTAGATAATCATTTATCTGACAGCTCACCATTGTATATTTCATTTATGCAATAGGGATGCTTCTATCAGTGTGGGAACATTTGGTTTTGACTGTTTATGTTCTTTTTAAATGGCAATTTCTGGGACTTTCTGGGACTTTTGGTTAACTTTCTGGTGTATGTCCGCCTAGCGGGTGGTTACTATTAAATGAAACACCACTCATTTTGTAGAGAATTCTTGCTGAACAAATGTCATGGTGACAGTATCATGCTACCTTTTTGTTTTAAAGTTATTCACATTTGTTTGATGAAAAAGTGAAACAAAAATTTAATTTTATGCTGTTTTTTGCTAATTATAAAAAAAAAACTAAAAGGTGTTTATTAATGAAATGCCACTCATTTTGTAGATATTTTCATGCTGAACATTTTTGTGCTCATAGTACCATGCTATCATTTTAGTTTTAAAGTGATTCACATTTGTTTGTCGAAAAAGTGAAAAGAAAAACTGAATTTTATGCTGTTTTTGCTAATTTTGAAAAACTAAAAGGCATCTCTGAATGAAACACCACTCATTTTGTAGATATTTTATGCTGAACATTTTCGTGCTCATAGTACCATGTTATCATTTTCATTTTAAAGTTATTTATATTTGTTTGTCTGAAAAGTGAAAAGAAAATAGGATTTTTGCTGTTTTTCTAATTATAAAAAACTAAAAGGTATCTATAAATGAAACACCACTCATTTTGTAGATATTTTGTCCAGAACATTTTCGTGCTCACAGTACTATGCTATCATTTTTCGTTTTAAAGTTATTCACATTTGTTTGTCAAAAAAGTGAACAAAAAAGCTTTGATTGACAGTTTGCATTTATCCCACATATGTGGGATAAATCTAGGGTGGTTAGATTTATTCCACATATGTGGAAATAAATGGATTTATTCAATGGCTTTTGGTCTCACACCTATTGCATAAATGTTAGTAATTGTGCGTGTGCTGTGGTGGGAGTATGTTCAGTGTATAAGTGTTCCATGGTCACTGACTGCAGTCATGTTATCCATCTGACTGAAGTGTAGTGGTGTGGCCAATGCAGAGTATTCAACATAATTTGGGCAACATGCATGGCGGGACATCTATACACACCATGAACTGTAATACATAGAATAATACATAGCGTGGTGTGTTTAACAAGAAGTTTACACACACTTGAGTTGTTGGATGGTAGATAAACTCTGATAGTGAAGCTCAAGGGTTTTTTAAGCATCCAACACCAAGGATGTTCATAAAATTTGAGTTTTGCACATCACCCCATGTTTTATTTAATGTAATTGCTTGGGAATGTTTTTTGCCACAACAATTATATAAATCAGAAATACATCACTGTGCAGCTGTGGTCCAGCCAGGTTTAAGCACTGTCCATGGTCAGGTTGAAGAGGCTGTTGAAACGTTTCCTTTTTAAAAAAAAAAGATTCATTCTAACAGTGTGAATATAAGAGGCAAGTTTTTTTTTTTTGTTTTTTTTTATTTACTTACCGCTGAGTGTGAGTGGTGGTGAAGTGTCCAGTGTGATGGTGGGAAGATGGCGGCTAGAGCATGCATAGAGCAAGGAAAACCTGGTGCATGTTTGCTGTTATAAAGAGCTGGTTATAACAGTGAATTATAACTGGGTTTCCCCAATGGGGGAAATAAATGCTCACCAGTTATTGTAAGTCCTTAATATTGTATATGGGAAGCATTAGTGCTAAAAAATATGTTTCTTCAACTGTAGTTTGACATGTGAGAATACTGTTGCCATCATCATTTGAGGAGCTGTGACCAAGGTTTTCAAAAGCTGTGACCAGGGTTTTCAGCAATGTTCTTAGTCTTGGATGGAGGATCACTTTTGAAGCATATTCTAAAGTTTGGAACTTTCAGGTACATTTTCAATACTGGACAAACACTGGTATAACTTTTTTTAGACAGGCTATAAAATAGTCTAGCTCAGTGGTATAAAAGTCAATTGTGAAATTCAAATTTTTTTTGAAATGTTTAAGATGTATAAAAGTGATGAAACTGAATTTAAATGCCTTCACAGTGTGGTGCAATGATTTTATTAAAACATTGTTATGTTCTGAGACAGGTTGTGACTTCACCAGTGGTTTATTATCTCCCTCTGACTGTTTCCTCCTGCTTCTTCTTTACCACAAAATCACACGTTTGTCTCCAAATGCCTAAAAAGAAACATAGATTCTGAAGGCAGATAAGGGCTGCTTGGCCCACCCAGTGTGCCCATTTTTTTAGTACCTTCATTCTTGCCACAGACCCTACTTGATCTATAGCTCTTTCACCTACCCCTTTCCTTATGTTTATGGATCCCTTGTGCCTATCCCAGGCATTTTTGAACTCTACAACAGTGTTTACCCCTCACCTCGGCTGCAAGGCTGTTTCAAGAATCCACCACTCTTTCTGTGAACAACTACTTACTCACATTTCTCCTGAGTTTAGTCACGTCCAGCTTCATAACATGTCTCCTTGTTCTCGAGCACCATTTTTCTGAAAAATACTTCCCTCTTGTATCTTATTTATCCCTGTGAGGTATTTAAAAGTCTCAATCTCATGCCCCCCCCCATCTTCCGGGGTGCACATATTGAGGTACCTTAGCCTCTCCTCATACAGCGTTTGATGCAGACTCTGTACCATTTTAGTTGCCTTCCTCTAGACTGCCTCAAATCAATCCATGTCCTTCCTGAGATATCATCTCTAGAACTTGACACAGTACTGAAAGTGGGATCTTACCAGTGATCTTTACAGGGGCAACACCACCTTCCTCTTTCTGCTGGTGACACTTCTTTCTACGTAATCCAGCATCCCACTAGTCCTCCCTACTGCCTTGCCACACTGCCTGGCTACTTTTAGGTCATCTTTCCTGCTTGGTGGTTGTCAACAACACTCCACCCTTTTTGTACTCCACCCCTGGGTTTCTGTGCCCCAAATGCATTATTTTGCACTTTTTTGCATTGAAACCCAGCTGCCATACCCTTCACCACTCTTCTCGTTTTCTCAGATCTCTGCTCATCCTTTCCACACACCCCTAGAGTATAAACCCTGTTGCAGATCTTGGTGTTGATCACAAAGAGGCAGATCTTCCCTTCCAGATCCTCTGCAATGTCACTTTTAAAGATATTAAAGAGGAGCAGTTCTAGCACTGAACTATGAGGTACCCTACTGGTCACCCTCCCTTCTTCGGAGTGAAATCCGCATACCACATCAGGTAAATGGAACTCACACAGCCAGTGTAAACATCATGTCTGTTCTCTTACTCTGCCTCACCCAGATGAGAACAGCCCCTGTTGTTCACTGGGTAGTTTCAGCTCTCCCTTGATCAACAGAGCTTTCAATTACTCTGAGCAGCGCTGTGGATCTGCTCTCTATGACTAATTAGTAAAAATGAAGGACCCTGAATTAATGGGGTCCCTTTGTATCCCTTGAGCCCTCCTTGCTCCATACCAGGCTTCTTAAGATGATTTATCCTTACCCAATGTCTGACCCCAGTGGACATGCTGAAGACAGTCAAAGGTAACATAGATGGCTTCTCTTTGTAGTTCTTTTGGGCACTGTCCCATATGTTTTCACTGGGAACCTCACCATCAAAATCAATATTAAGTACTTGCTTAATACAGTACATTGCATTGCTTAAAAAGTGAATGGCTACATTGTGATATTTTTTTTATAAATGCATAACATTAATGTTTTTTGACCATGAAGAGTAATTTAAATGTGATTGTTTAACATAATGAGTGGTGCTTGAAGAAATCAAGTATCATGGGCTACTATTATTACAGATTGTGTAGCATACTACTTAGATATAAATATCTGCGGTTGTATCCAGAGATATAGAAACATAGACAGTGATGGCAGAAGGAGATCAAGGGTCCATCAAGTCTGCTCCTGAGTTACCCACGACCTGTTGCTGATCCTGGGTCCTAACCCCCTTATGGTTTTTGAACTACAATACTCCTTGACCTAGTAAATCTTCTACTACATCTGGATGCATCTCTGGAAATCTCATCAAAATGAATGGTGATTTCATTTGAAATATCCAGATAAACTGTATCTGTATATAATTTGACATATCTCTGTTTACCACTGTATGACACGTGGAGCCAGATATTCAAAAGTTTGCCCGGCATAAATCCTAGTTTGCCTGCACAAAACAGGTTTTGCATTAATGTCCTGCATTAAAAAGCCTGGTTAGTGTGGACAAATAGGGTTTGCACCCGGGCAAACTTTGGGAGGGGGGCACAATGCAAATTGAGGGGCAGGGACCTGAATATTGCTGCAGTCTGATATTCAGAGTACTTGCACCATGCAAGGGTGTTTTGCATGGTCTCCTTGTGCGGCAAAAATACCTCCATTCTAAATCATGACTTACTACCGTGCAACCATAGTGGTTGGTGGAAGAAGTGCAGCACCCCCCCCCGCACCAGTCCCAAGCCACCAAAACAGTGTCTTTAGTGTCTAGTGGTCCTTTCCGCACCCACTCGATACCATGCCTGATGTAGGAAAATGGTGTCTCTGGTGTCTAGAGTTCTTTCCCCCTACCTGATCCTATGCCTGATGCCCAAAACCCCTGTCCCTGGTGTCCAGTGGTCCCTCCTCCCCAAGTCACCCCCATCCCTAAGAAGCTGCTGTGAGGGCTAAAAGGCTGTTCATGTGTTCCTTCCCCAAAGGTTGCCAAGGCAGGCACCATTTTTTTTAATTAACTAAGCTTTATTAAGGTTTTTTAATAATAAGAACACCATACAAGACAATAAACATATAACTACAAGGCATACAACTAAAAACCAAAACATTATAAACACTGAGCATTCACCTTGACCCCCACCCAACACCCCCACACACTCTGGAGTGGATCCTCCTATGAAAGACACTGTACAGGCTTATAGAGATATGAATGAATGACCAGAAGCAATGGAAAGGATATAGAACTTACAAATAAAAAAGTTACAAATCGGTGTGACATGAGCTAAAAAGGAAAAGGGGGACCCCATACATGACATCAGACCAGTTAATCAGCATGTAATAAAAGTAATGTATGTAACGGCTCACATGTCTCCTCATATGCTGTCAAGTGGTCTGCCATACTCGCAATGATTTTTTCCACTTGCAGAGCAAACAAATATTCTATATGCCATTCTAAGTATGTGGTAACAGCCTGATCACACCAATGATGGAAAATAATTTTCTTAGCACAGGCCAATATCAGAGCTATATGAATACACTCTCTGCCAACCAAGATATCCCTATATGACCCCAGGAGGAAGACTTCTGGAATGAATGCAGATTCCAGCCCTTCAAGGTGTCAGCGTATGTAGTCCCAAAAAGGCCTGACTGTCTTACATTCCTACAAAATATATATCAAGGATCCTGTTTCTTTACCACAGTGAGTACATAAATCAGATGACACTTTGACCATTTTAATCAATTTGACATGGGTATAATAAAGATTCTGTAACAATTGAAATTGTATATAATGATACCTATCCCATTTAAGGAATTTGTACAGATTTTTCCAAATTTATGGCCAGTCATAGGGTACACCAGAAGGAGGAACAGCCTGATCCCAGTAAACAGCAGTTCCCATCTCTTTAGTGGGGAGTAGATCATAAAATTGGGTATAAAAAAAGATATGGCATGTGAAAAAGATGCTGTGAGAGCCAGACTGAGTACTGTCTGCCCATAAACATTAGACCAAGGTCCTGAACCAAAGTGATGGAGCAGTGAATGGGAAAGTTGAAAATATTTGAAACAATCCTTGGTAGAAAGCTGATATTTTTGCTCTAAGACCAAAAACTTTAATAGAGACCCATTATTAGTAGGCTGGTCCACTAATTTAATTTGGATTAAGACCTGAAAACCAAAGAAATAGCTGTCCTGCTATTTTTAAGTTTGGATTACCTAATATGGGTTGTGAAATATCTTTCATAGGATCTAATTGAAAAAGTAAACATAATTGTTTATGTGCACACACTGATATAGCTATAGGAGTGTCTTGGAGGGCCCAAGGGAAGTTACTGGGTGTGATGTGTAGGATAGCAGTAATGTTGAGTTTCAATTGATCACACTGAAACCTTTCAATTTCCAGCCATTGAGGTGTATATAAGGAGAATTAATCTTTGATAGGATCCCTATACCATTGGAAATAATGGGTGCTATGTATTGTCAAATAGTAGAGATAGAAATTTGGGAAGGGAAGGCCCTCTAATATCTTAGGTACAGTGAGCTTGGCAAATGCCCACCTGGGCAATTTTCCCTGCCAAATTGAAGCATGATAGAACCCTTTGTATCCCGGTAAACCATGACTGCAGGATAAATTGATTGAGAAAGGTGAGGGTGTAAAGGATTCTGGGCAGTATTTTTTTTTTACTATCATTCTTTATTAAGTTTCCATTCCTTTTTTTTTTCAGACAAGACATGCATACACCATCCTGAGCTAAGCCAGGATCCACAAACCCAAAACTGGCTGTGTAACTTATATACAATTAAAACAATGCACACACACAGTGATGGAGTTGACCCTCCATTGCACTCAACACAAGCTGACTATCACTTTGTTACAAATAATTAAATCCAAAAGAATGAGGAGAATAAAATAAAAACAATAGGGGAGGAACAAAGAAAAAAAAAACCTTAAAGCCAAGGGTATGGCCTCATCAATTGAAGTCCTCCGCGCCATCCAGATATAATACAATTTAATTAAAAATTTGTAACCCTAATCAAATTGAAGGAAAAACCCCACTGTGTCCCCTGGAGAGAGAGAGACACCCTATTTTCCCCCTAGCAATGCGAGACCCAGAGCCTACCACAAATTCCAGAAAACTACAAGAGCTAAACACAAACTTATAGATTATTGTAACTAGACACTACACAGTGATCACAGTAAACTATCTGAATCTACTACACAGTAGTCTTACTATTAATCACAACCCGACAGATAGATCTATGTCTCAGTACTACTGACTTGTAATAGATAAATGGTCTGCATAGTCGACCATCTCTTATCAAACAAACCCTTCTTGCCCTCTAAGCACATAAATCTCCTGATTCTACCTAAAGCCCAAATAAGATCCCTCATCCAATGTTTGTAGTTATAACAATGATCTTCTTTCCAATGTTTTAATATGAAAGATTTAAATATGGCTGTCATCAATGATAAGTGATATTTAGGTGTGGATCCCGATAGCTGCGACATATCCCCTAAAAAGCAAATTTCTGGCAAGATAAACTCAGAATAGTCTAACATGGGATCCATTTGTCTTTTAATTTCCACCCAGACTGACTGTATTTTACAACAATTCCATATAACATGTAGAATATCACCTGGCTCTGTTCCACATCTAAAGTATAGATCTGTCTGTCTCAGCTGTCTAGCACACAATTTCTTAGGGGTAAAATACATATTTGAAACAATAAAAGGATTCTGGGCAGTATATTCATCTTTACAGTATTAACCCTACTCCAAAGAGAGATAGGGAGCAAGGCCCAATGATCTAAGTTGTGCTTAAATTGTTCAAGCAGCAAGTCTGAATTATAATATTTCATTTTTGTGGGGGAGACGCCAATGTATATCACTAGATATTTGAGTTTATCCTTTATCCACATGAACCCTAAATGAGCCAAGTCAGTCCAGGATGTCTATGCATTTAATGGCATAACTTCAGTTTTATCAAGGTTTAATTTATAATTAGAGAGTTTTCCAGATTGCTCGATTACCTCAAGGGTCACAAACAGGGATGCAAAAGGGTAAATTAAATGTAATAAAATATCATCCTCTTAAACAGTTTATACTGCTGTGGCCTGATGGAAAAGCCCTGGATCCATGGGCTGGCATTAATTTTCCAAATCGAGGGTTCTTAAAAGAGACTGAATAAAAAGGGCAACAAAGGACATCCCTGTCTGGTGCGCTGTTTAAGGTGAATCACTTCTGAACAAACCCCATTACACAAAATCTGAGCTGAAGGGTGAGAATAAAGGACTCAAACCCATTTAATAAATTCTACTGGAATGTTAAACTTGGGCAATACCATAAACAGATAATCCTGTGAGAATCGGTCAAATGCTTTCTCCACATCCAGGGAGACCAAAACCGCTGGAGAAGAGGAATCCCTGGATATGGAGAAAAGATGTGATGACTTCTGAAGATGGTCTGCAGATAGTCGCCCATGGACAAAAACAACTTGTTTCTTGCTGATTAAGGAACCCCATACTTTATTTAAATGGATAGCCAATATTTTAGTGTTTTATAATCAATATTAATAAGGGAGATAGGTTTGTGACTGCTAACTTTTAAAGGGACCTTTCCCAATTTTAATAGGACTATGATAAGAGCTTCCATTAGTGAGGAATCTGAGGTGCTGTGGGTGTATTTATAGTTAAATGTATCCAATTATACAGGGGCTAGAATATTTTTGAATTTTTTATAAAGATTGGATGTATAGCCATCTGGACCTGGTGCCTTTTCTGGAGATGAGGAGTCAATGGCTTCCAAGACTTCGTGTAGGGATAGTGGGGA
The DNA here is from genome assembly GCA_016271365.2 of Neoceratodus forsteri. Taxonomy (NCBI): domain Eukaryota; kingdom Metazoa; phylum Chordata; order Ceratodontiformes; family Ceratodontidae; genus Neoceratodus; species Neoceratodus forsteri. The sequence continues at coordinate 1,179,353,831 of CM057449.1, read as the reverse complement.
TTTTAGATATTCAACCTGAACCTAGACCAGCTGCGGCAATTCAATTCCCTGGAAAAATTCTTCAGATAATGAACAAGACTTGTGTTCCAGGTCGGGGAGTATATAAAGATTGAAAATAGGACAGAAACTGGGTTGCTATGTCCCGGGGTGCTATTACTAATTGACCTGAATCTAACTGAATAGAGGGAATGATTCTATCTGCTACCTGTGTACTTAAGTGCAAAGCAAGAAGTTTACCCGCTGTCTCCCCTTGATCAAGATATCTAGTTTTGGTTCTGAGGAGGAGGTGCTCCAGTTGCTCACTCAGAAGATTATTGTATTTGGCCCTTAAAGATTCAAGTCGCTCCCAGACATCCTCGGGGGAGAAGGGAGAGAGTTGGTGTTGAAGCTCTCAAATCTAGTCTAAAAGAGCTGACACTTCCTGTGTTCTTTACTTTTTGTGCTTAGAAGCTATGCAGATTAATTACTTCATATGCCACACTTTAGGGCACCCCACAGTAAAAGAAGTAATAACATTTGTAATATGGTCCAGGGTCTCTGGGTATTTAAAAAGTTGATTATTTAACTTCCAAGATTTATCCATATCCCTGGACTGTGAAAAATCCATCTGAATGAGAACAGGATGATGAGCTGATATAACGTTTGCACCATAATGACATACCACAATTGGATTCCAGAAAGGTGCTCAATCACCAATAGGAAGAAATCTATGTGAAAAAAGGAATTATGTGGTGCTGAATGAAAAGAATATTCTTGTTGACAGGGACTCAGTACTCTCCATGGAGTCCATTAACTCCCTCAGTGCTTGCTGGCCAGGAGTCAAACCCTGCTGTCATGGGCCAGACTGGTCCAGTTCGTTGCAGACAACCAAATTCCAATCTCCAACAAGGAGAGTAGGGAGAGTCCCCAAGGGTGACAGTACATTCATTAAAGTGACAAAAAAACTGGGGTCCATGGCTGTAAGTCCATATATTGAACCCAGAATGATTTCACTGTGGCCCAGCAGGGATCTGAGTACAGTATACCTGCCATGAGGATCACTCAGACACTTCCTGCAATAAGCGGAAAGGGACTCTCTGTGCTATTAGGATAGCCACTCCCTGCTTGAGGGTATCAATCCACACACCAAAGACCTGGCTCACCCAAGTTCTATGTAATATGCGAAGATGAGCAGGAGGTAAATGTGCCTCTTGTAGCATTACAATATCAGCTTGTAACCTATTTAAATGAAGCAAGAGATTACAGCGTTTAACTTTGGATTGAGCACCTTTAACATTCCAAGAGCAAAAACGATAACACTTGAGACATTTTAAGATTATGGCATTGTAACTAGTCCTGGAATAACCTTCCCCAAAAAATAAATTATTATAACACCCATGCAAGTAAATGTAATGAGGTCCCTTTCTGGAGTGACAACTCACCCATCCCCAAAGGCCTGAAGAACAATAACCCCCCCCCCATCACTAAATTTGACAACAGAAAACTACACAACACCAAAATACCCCAGCAACTACACACAAATAAAATCCCAACTCCATTAGCCCCTGCACATATACAGTCTTGTGCATGATGATCTCCCACTCTGTCAGTCCTACCTCCCATGTCTCCCCATCCCCCTCCGAAAAACCATCCAAACAATAATATTTCCCACTTTCAAACCTATATCAAAAAGATTATCACTATTGCTTACCATACCTCCAATTGGTATAACAGTATAAAGTAACATAATCTATATTACAGTCAGGCATTAGCAGGTATGAGAAAACAAAAATATATTGAGCAGCAAGCATTACTAATTAGTTAAAAAACATATAAAGCAGTTTAAATAGAACAGAAAGTATGCTGAGCCTACCACCTAATAATTGTAATACAAAATAACCCCAGTATGTAAAATGAACAATCACATAAATCAGCCTTTAACCTACCTTATGAATAATGTAGCTATTTTGTCTGCAAATCACAACTGAAATACAAGTGAAATAAAAAAGCCTATGGGTGAATGCCAATACCCATCTGATAAGAAAACAACCAAAGCAAATTAAGCAAACCTGAAAATAACTGTAACACCCACTTGGGGCTTACCTTAGTTGCCGACATGTTCTCCTGGGTTTCCCATTTCCTCCTGTTGCTGCCTGGAGTCCCATTTGTATCCCCTGCCACAGCCCAATTTCTTTGGTGCCCCTGGAGTCCTCCATTTACACTCCAAAGCCACCCATATCATTATTATAGCCCAGTTCAGGCTTAAATTTTAAAGTGCAATCCTCCCGCATTGGTAGTGCACCACAGTGCATGTGGGGATCGTGCAGGTGCAAGTGGCACTTTTGATTTGCCGGCTGGCGATTCTGCCATCAGCGAGAGAGTGGTCTTGCTCTCCTGATGCCTCTTCTTTGCTAAATGAGGGCCAGTGACCAGAGTAGTATGGCTTAAACTGGAGGCAGTATAGCTCTGAGCTACAAACCTGGACATCTGGGTTTGAATCCCACAGCCCCCAGTTGCATACTGTGTGACCCTGAGCAAATCACTTAACTTCCTTATGCTCCCCGGTCACATCTGTAAACAGGCTTCTGCTTAGTGTGCATCTCCTGGTAAAAAAAAAAAAAAGCCATTTGGCGGCTAAATAAAAGAAGTTTAAACCGGGGCTAAAATGGAGCTCATTAATATTCATGAGCCCCACATAAATATTCATGAAGTGATGCCTGCTGTCTGGTGGGTGTATAGAACAGCAGCAGTGACTGGGGTTCTACTGGGCACAAATATAGAAATGTGAGCTTGTTTGCAAGGGCATAAAATGGGCTACATATCTGTGGGGGTCTGAAATTAAATAATGTGCATGGCCTGGCTGCACCAGAGCTTAAAGGTGGGACAAGTGTTGAACTGCATAAAGACTAAATTCAGCAGCCACCATTTTGGGGGTCCTACAGCCAATCACAAGCCTGGATTTCAGCCAGAGATTCATGGGTCAATACAAGAGACCTGTGGGAGGGAAACAGGGATTAATGTCTGGTGCCAAAGATCCAGCCAATTAAAAGGCTAAGACTGTGATCGACAGCTGAGGCTGTCAATTAGAAGGCTGGACCTTTGTCCTTTATTCCAGATGGACTGTTTGATTGAGTGCAGTTGAGATTCAGCTCGAGACATTGAGGAGAGAGAAGCATGGGTAGCTCTGTTCTGCTTTTTCACAGGAGAGGCCTGTATCTCCTCCTGTGAGCCATCCTCCTATCCAAAAGGGGGTCAGAAATTGGAACTGCCTGCCAGCAGACCAAAAAAGGTTGCTCAGCAAGTCGGCTGAGATTTAACCAGCCACAAACTGAAGGGAAGAGAAGTTTGCATATTTCTTCAGCTAAATATGCTGAGGCCTACCATGTGTGTGGAGACATTGAACCAGGGACTCTCGTGCAAAAATTCAGGGTCCGTTCCAGCTAGAAGAGATTTTTCCTTACAAAGCCCAGCTGGAGGGTTCACCAGCATGCAGACCAAACTTAACCTCAAGAGAGACATTTTCTTCTCTTGGGCCTATGCTCTTGATGGCCCAGCCAGACTGTTTCTGTACCATTTTTATCATTGCGGTGAGAGACCAGACTTGGGGAATCAGCCCCTGTGCAGCAATCAATCGCAGGTTACGTCCACCTATAGGGAAAGGCCGTGAAGAGGAGGTGAGTCGTGTCAGCCTAGGTCCCCACCAGCTTCCAGACGGAGCACCAGATCTTCTTTTCATTAGCCTTGTCATCTACTATATTGGGTACAGTGAGTAAAACCAAGATACCTCCCTGCAAAAAACCCTCAATTGTTAAACGGTACCATCTGATTTTGTTTACCAGGTTAACGTGCTTAAAAGTGACTGGGCCATCTGGCCCGGATACAAATGGTTTATGCTTTACAAATATGTTACTCTCATTTAATTACTCTTCTTTCCATCAAGGGCCCCAGCATCAGCTGCAACGCCGGCCAGTGTGTGGCAACGCCTCAAGCATGCCTGTATTCCACTCTGGGTACTCACTAGTTGCTAGACTGATAAATTCAGGGACTAAAGTAATGAAAAGTGACCTAGCCTGTTTTAATTGCAGTAGCATAATTATCTACTTAAATTCTTGCCCCTCCCATGTGTAGGTTCCCTTTAATAAAACTGATTTTACTGTTTGCTGTTAACCTGGCTTGTGAGCATATTATTACCTGGTCTAAAGTTATTGAAGAAATGCAAAGCATATTGAAAGTACATGCTTGTATCATTTAAACTATTTTTACAGGGGGGGTACAGGGCTCAAGCCAGAGATCAAGACCTTGTTGGTAAGTGGCTGAACGTGAGCAGAATGCTCTGTTATTACTTGATCTATGCCTGGGCACTAGTAAGGACACTATTGAGGTGGCACTCCCAAAAATTAACTGTTTGGGGAGGTTGTGTTAGTAGGTTGACAAGATGACCTGACCTCCAAAATACTGATGGTTCTAGTGGAGTGTAATAACCCGAGACAATACTAATGTGCCTAAAATTATCACCATTGATGGGTTTGGCAGCCTGAAGGGTGGTAACCAAGGACGGTGAGAGTCCCTCAGAGCCAGAACCCCAACCCCTCTCCGAAGGTCTTGAAGAGAAGCTTGCCAAATGGTTACAAAATGAGGGTCAAATACTCAAGGACTTGTTGAAAAAGTTGCTGAAGCATCCCTTGGGGCCTACACCAGTCCCGGTACCTGCACCAGTTCCCATGCCCACACCTATACTGGTACCCGTACCTAATCCTGTGCCCATATTTAGTCATGACTTCTACCACAGACTGCAAGTGTTTTCTGGCACCCTTCCCTCATCTCATTGGGAAGATGATTTAGAGAGTTGGATGGACTATGCAACCCCTCTAGTCCAAGAGTGGCAGTGTGCAGAAGCTGAAAAGTGGAAAAGGCTCATGGAAAGTTTAAGAGGTCTGGCACTTGATGCTATAAAATTGTTGATGTCCACAAACCCTGATTCTTCAGCCCAAGAGTATTTGTCTGCTCTAGATGGTGTCTTTGGTAGTACTGAAGTCGGGGAAGATTTGGTGTGGAAACTCAAATCCATCAAGCAGTGGAAAGGTGAATGCTTGTCTGAATATGTCACTTGGCTGGAAAGGGCTTTACAGAGAGCTTACAGAAAAGGTGTGGTATTGGGCAGCAACTTCAATCGTGTGAGGCTAGACCATATACTCAAATCTGCCAAATACTCTAGACTGCTAATCATCCAGCTGAAGTTCCCAGATATGTGAGATGATCCCCCTACTTATTGTGCTCTAATAAAAGAACTCAGGGAGGCTGATGGTGAGGAAGAAGTTTGGGATCCTTGTGCAGGTGTTGCTAGAGTTGCTTCGATGCCCAGAAGGCCCAGTGAGGAAGAGGCTGTTGATGATGCCCCACCATGGACAGAGATACATAAAGAGATCAGAGAACTGAAAACTGGCACTCTAACTAAGACCATCACTGATAAAGGGCATGACACCCTTGAAAAAGTATATGTTATGGGAGTGGGAGTGCATGCCCAGGTGGCCCCTGTAGATGGCAGCCAAAAGACTGAACTAAGTGAATTTTCTGCTATGGTGAAAGAATTAATGGAATGCAATGTTCAAACCCAAAAAGGGCCCATTGCTGCCAGTACCTCTTCCCTGATTCCCAGCATGTATCCTTTACATCACACTAACTGTGACTACCGGCCAAATCCAGATGTCCTGTCACAGCCCAGGTGGCCTAGAGAAGGTGGGTTCTGCTACAAATTTTGGAAGTATGGCCACTTGAAGAGGGAGTGTCAATCCAGAGAGGACCCTGCCAGAGTGAGAGACAGGCTGCTTGTGCAAATGTGCCCAAGACAAAGTAGTGCCAGGAGAACCTCGTTCCAGTCTCAATATAATGCATCTGTGACAAAGGCCTTTGTTTCTGCTCTTGCAATGTCTGTAAATACCTCACTGGATTGGTTGGAGGTGGTAGGTCTCCCAATAGAGACTACCTTGCATGTAGATGGCATCCCGGATCGAGCTGTTCTCAACAGTGGGTCTCAAGTCATGATAATATTCAAGGACTGGTACAATCAACATCTGTCTGATCATCCCTTACAACCTTTAGAGGGACTGCATGTGTGGGGCTTAAGTGAAAAGTCTTTTTCATACCTGGGATTCTTGGGAGTGTGGCTTTCATTTGTGTCCACTATGGCAGGTGTGGATGAACCAGTAGAGACTATTGTGTTAGTCTGTCCACTTTCTGGTTTGTACGAAGGGGTTCCAGTACTCATCGGCACCAACGCTCACATGGTCAGGTGCCTAGCTCAATTGTACCAAGAACATCAAAACACAAGGTCTGGAAGAGCCATACGCATCCATGCCGTATTTCAGCAGGCATACGAAAAGCAACTGCATCCAAAGGAAAACTATAAAGCTGAACCTGTGGGGCTAGAGTATAAAAAAGACCCCTCGACTCTCGTCCTCCCTCCGAATGCTAAATGCAGTATTGACAGAGAGGTTCATCTGTGGAAAGATGTGATCACCCAGATTCTCATGCTGGATGCTCCAGAAGCCAGAAAGCTGCCTGAGGTGCTTATGGTCAAACCAAGTGTGCTTCCTGTTCATGCTCACACCTATGCCAGGAGGGTGGTGGTTCAGATCCAGAATTTCACTGATAGAGAGATCAAAGTTGGTTGAGGTTGCACTCTAACCAAAGTTTACTGTGCAGATACTGCAGTGTTGCCATCCAATCCACAACTGGAAGAAGATGAAGATGTATCCCCAGACCTTTTTGACTTCAGTGAGTCACCTAATCCTGAGAGGTGAAAAGAAAGGATCAGCTGGAAATTTGCTGCATGAAGCAAAGTGTTCTCTCTGAAAGAATGGGACATAGGTTGTGTCACTGGTGCGAGGCACCACATACGCCCTTCATGAAGAAATACCTTTTCAAGAAAGATCCTGCTGATTGGCCCCTGTGGATAATGACAATGTCATACGCCACCTGCAAGAAATGCTAGCAGCTGGGATAATACAGGAGTCATGCAGTCCTTATGCCTCTCCAATTGTGGTGGTTCACAAAAAGAATGACTCAGTGTGCATGTGCATTGACTACAGAACTTTAAATAAAAGAACTGTCGCTGACCAGTATACCATGATGCTTTGGACTGTCTAAATCAGAGCAAGTGGTTTTCTGTACTTGATCTGCGAAGTGGATATTACCAAATCCCAATGGCTCTGGAGGACCAGGAAAAAACTGCTTTTATTTGTCCTCCAGGTTTCTATGAGTTTCTTCGCTTGCCCCGAAGCATATCTGGTGCACCAGCAACTTTCCAACATTTAATGGAATGAACAGTGGGAGATATGAACTTGTTGAAATGCATTGTTTATTTGGACAATGTTATAGTTTTAGGTAAGACCCTTGAAAGCATGAGGCCCATCTCTTCAAAGTACTAGACTGACTTGAAGAATTTGGGTTGAAATTATCGATGGACAAATGTCAGTTTTTCCAAACCTCAGTAAAATATGTCTGTCACATTGTGCCCTCAGAAGGAATTCAGACAGACCCTGCTAAAGTAGATGCTTTGACCACCTGGCCAAGACCAAACAACCTAAAAGAACTACAGAGATTCCTGGGTTATTCTGTCTACTATCGACGTTTTATCAAAACTACACCAAGATAGTACGTCCACTGTTGAACTTAACCCAAGGGTACCCAGCCAGACATCAAAAATTCAAAAAGAGTGCTATCAAAGAGGCTGATAAAACATGTTTCTGTACAAATGAACTTTTCAGTCAAAGATGGACCCCAGACTATAAGTTAGCATTCCAAGAAATCATTTATCAACTCACGCATGCAGCTGTACTAGCTTATGCCGATCCTTCTAGGACTTATGTTCTCCATACTGACACTAGCCTGAGTGGCCTAGAAGCCATGCTTTACCAAGAATACACAGAAGGTTTGTGCCCAGTGGCATTTGCTAGCCAAAGTTTGACTCCATCAGATAACTATCCTGTGCACAAGTTGGAGTTTCTCACTTTAAAGTAGGCCATCGTGGAGCAATTCCATGAGTACTTATATGGCACAAAGATCTTAGTAACAGACAATAATCTGTTAATTTATGTTCAGACATCTGCCAAGCTAGATGCAACTGGACACTGATGGCTCTCAACATCATCCACTTATGACTATGCAGTAGAATGCAGGCCTGGTCTAAATCATATTGATACTGATGCTCTCTCCTGGAGACCAAATTCCTCTCAACAGTGGGTATGCATACGGGAACATTCCGTCATGGCCCTATGTCATACATTTGAAAGAGATGAAACCTCATCTCCTTAGACAGTAAACTGTTTAGCTGATTGCTTAGGACCACCTGATTCCTGTCTGCCATCAGCATTCAGTAGCTCTGCAGCATTAGATCTAAGTACTTTGCCTCAACTAACCCATTGACATTTTAAAAGAACAGTATTATGACCCTATGATCCGACCAATATTTAACGCATTACAGAAAGGGAAAGATGTATCCAAGTTGCAATCAAGTGATCAATGTACTGTCTTGTTATTCTGAGAAGGGCCTAAACTCAAGCTCAGTGAGAGATTGTTGTACAGAGAACTTACAGACAGTCAAGGTACAGTGGTAAAGAAACATTTAGTACTCCCTTCCAAATTCAAGCATGTGGTTTTACAAGCTCTCGATGATCAGATGGGACACTTGGGTAGCGAAAGAACTTTAGGCTTGGCCCATGCACATTTTTACTGGCCCAGGATGGGTATGGACATTGAGCAATACATTAAAACTAGCCGCAGATGTCTCCAGCGAAAGGCACAACCCCAACGAGCAGCTCCTCTGGTTAATATAACCACCAGTGCACCTATGGAACGCGTATGCATAACTCTGTATGCATAACTATTCTGAGTCTGACAATAGTAAATATGGAGCTGCCTATTATCCTTCTTTTGAACTAGCCTAGTTATTCCAAGGAAATCCTTTGTGTAACATGGGAGATGATGCTGGACCTTCAGGACTGTCTGGTTCCCCAGCACTCTCAATTACCCCTGTACCACCTGACAGTGAAGTGTGAAGTATAACTTTGGAAGCAGCCAACTCTTTATGTCTAGTGGAATTGTTTGAACCCCAAGAGGCAAGCCCTGATCAAGAAAGTGGGAGCCAGAATGATGTAATGCCAGATGGAGCTGAAATATCTGAAACTGATAACTCTGATTCCATGATGGACAATAATGCTAATTCAAATATTGATTCTGAAAGTATTAACAATATGTTACATGACTTAAATGCTATGGCGTTTCCTCTTAAAGAAGAACCAGAGTCCACAGAATATGCAAATTCTAGTACTACTGTAAATGCAAGTAATAGCGCCAACTCTGAAGAACCAGAGAGTGCAGAGGTGCCTTTTTCCTCAGAATCTGTTTCATTGGTGGATAACCAGCTGGGAGTAGCTACCCCAAATGCTAATGCAGAAAGACAAGTTCCATTGCCCTTTTCACCTAGACATTCAGGCACAGCAGTAAAGCCAGTGGTTCGACTCACATATGACACCCCAGGAATGTCCATAAATCTGCCCATGAATGTAGTTCACAAAGGGGTATATGTTTCAGCAAACTCCCTGCCCAAGCTAGTGTTCACTGCATCCTCCCAAGTAATAGTTAAGCCTTCCACCCAGTATTTTAGAGGTCACCCTTACAGAGTTACAGGGATCAGTTGAAAGTAAATGTAATGAGGTCCCTTTCTGGAGTAACAACCCACCCATCCCCAAAGGTCTGAAGAACAAGAAACCCCCCTTCACTTAATTTGACAACAAAACTACACAACACCAAAATATCCCAGCAACTACACACAAATAAAATCCCAACCCCATTAACCCCTGCACATATACAATCTTGTGCATGATGATCTCCCACTCTGTCAGTCCTACCTCCCATGTCTCCCCATCCCCCTCCAAAAACCATCCAAACAATAATATTTCCCACTTTCAAACCTATATCAAAAAGATTATCGCAATTGCTTACCATACCTAAAATTGGTATAACAATATAAAGTAACATAATCTATATTACAGTCAGGCATTAGTAGGTATGAGAAAACAAAAACATATTGAGCAGCAAGCATTACTAATTAGTTAAAAAACATATAAAGCAGTTTAAAGAGAACAGAAAGTATGCTGAGCCCACCACCTAATAACTGTAATACAAAATAACCCCAGTATGTACAATGAACAATCACATAAATCAGCCTTTAACCTACCTTATGAATAATGTAGCTACTATGTCTGCAAATCAGAACTGAAATACAAGTGAAGTAAAAAAGCCTATGGGTGAATGCCAGTACCCATCAGGTAAGAAAACAAACAAAGCAAATTAAGCAAACCTGAAAATAACTGTAACCCCCCACTTGGGGGCTTACCTTAATTGCCCACATGTTCTCCTAGGTTTCCCATTTCCTCCTGTTGCTGCCTGGCGTCCCATTTGTATCCCCTGCCACAGCCCAATTTCTTTGACGCCCCTGGAGTCCTCCATTTACACCCCAAAGCCACCCATATCATTATTATAGCCCAGTTCAAGTTTAAATTTTAAAGTGCGATCCTCCCGCATTGGTAGTGCACCACGGTGCATGTGAGGATCGTGCAGGTGCGAGTGGCACTTTTGATTTGCCGGCTGGCGATTCTGCCATCGGCGAGAGAGTGGTCTTGCTCTCCCGATGCCTCTTCTTTGCTAAATCAGGGCTGGTGATGAGAGTAGTATCGCTTAAACTGGAGGCAGTATAGCTCTGAGCTACAAACCTGGACACCTGGGTTTGAATTGCACAGCCCCCACTTGCATACTGTGTGACCCTGAGCAAATCACTTAACTTCCTTGTGCTCCCCGGTCACACCTGTAAACAGGCTTCTGCTTAGTGTGTGTCTCCTGGTAAAAAAAAAAAAGCCATTTGGCGGCTAAATGAAATATATTTAAACTGGGGCTAAAATTGAGCTCATTAATATGCATGAGACCTGCATAAATATTCATTAAGTGATGCCTGCCGTCTGGGGGGTATGTAGAACAGCAGCAGTGACTGGGGTTCTACTGAGCACAAATATATAAATGTGGGCTTGTTTGCAAGGGCATAAAATGAGCTACATGTCTGTGAGGGTCTGAAATTAATAACATGCATGGTCTGTCTGCACCAGAACGTAAAGGTGGGACACGTGTTGAACTGAATAAAGACTAAATTCAGCAGTCACCATTTTGGGGGTCCTACAGCCAATCACAAGCCTGGATTTCTGCCAGAGATTCATGGGACAATATAAGAGACTTGTTGGAGAGAAACAGGGATTAATGTCTGGCACCAAAGATCCAGCCAATTAAAAGGCTAAGACTGTGATTGACAGCTGAGGCTGCACCTTTGCCCTTTATTCCGGGGGGACTATTTGAATTGAGTACAGTTGGGATTCAGCTTGAGACACTAAGGAGAGAGAGGCATGGGTAGCTCTGTTCTGCTTTTTCACAGGAAAGGCCTGTATCGCTTCCTGTGAGCCATCCTCCTGTCCAAAAGGGGGATCAGAAATTGGAACTGCCTGCCAGCAGACCAAAAAAGGTTGCTCAGCAAGTTGGCTGAGATTTGAACCAGCCACAAACTGAAGGGAAGAGAAGTTTTCATGTTTCTTCAGCTAAATGTGCTGAAGCCTACCATGTGTGTGGAGACATTGAACCAGGGACTCTCTTGCAAAAATTCAGGATCCGTTCCAGCTAGAAGAGATTTTGCCTTTCAAAGCCCAGCTGGAGGGTTCACCAGCATGCAGACCAAACTTAACCTCAGGAGAGACATTTTCTTCTCTTGGGCCTATGCCATTGATGCCACAGCCAGACTGTTTCTGTACCATTTTTAGCATTGCGGTGAGAGACCAGACTTGGGAAATCGGCCCCTGTGCAGCAATTGATCAGAGGTTGTGGCCACCTATAGGGAAAGGCCATGAAGAGGAGGTGAGTCGTGTCAGCCCAGATCCCCACCAGCTTCCAGACGGAGCACCAGGTCTTCATTTCATCAGCCTTGTCATCTACTATATTGGGTACAGTGAGTAAAACCAGGATAGCTCCCTGCAACAAACCCTCAATTGTTAAATAGTACTATCTGATTTTGTTTACCAGGTTAACATGCTTAAAAGTGACTGAGCCATCTGGCCCGGATACAAATGGTTTATGCTTTACAAATGTGTTGCTCTCATTTAATTACTCTTCTTTCCATCAAGGGCCCCAGCATCAGCTGCAACGCCGGCCAGTGTGTGGCATCGCCTCAAGCATGCCTCTGTATTCCACTTGTGCTCACTATTGCTAGACTGAATTCAGGGACTAAAGTAATGAAAAGTGACCTAGCCTGTTTTAATTGCAGTAGCATAATTATCTACTTAAATTCTTGCCCCTCCCTTGTTTACGTTCCCTTTAATAAAACTGATTTTACTGTTTGCTGTTAACCTGGCTTGTGAGCATATTATTACCTGGTCTAAAGTTATTGAAGTAGTGCAAAGCATATTGAAAGTAAATGCTTGTATCATTGAAACTGTTTTTTACAGGGGGAGTACAGGGCACAAGCCAGAGATCAAGACCTTGTTGGTAAGTGGCTGAACGTGAGCAGAATGCTCTGTTATTACTTGATCTATGCCTGGGCACTAGTAAGGACACTATTGAGGTGGCACTCCCAAAAATTAACTGTTTGGGGGAGGTTGTGTTAGTAGGTTGACAAGATGACCTGACCGCCAAAATACTGATGGTTCTACTGGAGCGTAGTAACGCCATAGACAATACTAATGTGCCTAAAATTATCACCATTGATGGATTTGGCAGCCTGAAGGGTGGTAACCAAGGACGGTGAGAGTCCCTCAGAGCCAGAACCCCCCCCTCTCTGAAGGTCTTGATGAGAAGCTTGCCAAATGGTTACAAAATGAGGGTCAAATACTCAAGGACTTGTTGAAAAAGTTACTGAAGCCTCCCTTGGGTCCTGCACCAGTCCCGGTACCTGCACCAGCTCCTATGCCCACACCTGTACTGGTACTTGTACCTAATCCTGTGCCCGCATTTAGTCATGGATTTTACTGCAGACTGCGAGTGTTTTCTGGTGCCCTTCCCTCATCTCAAGGGGAAGATGATTTAGAGATTTGGATGGACTATGCAACCCCTCTAGTCCAAGAGCGGCAGTGTGCAGAAGCTAAAAAGTGGAAAAGGCTCATGGAAAGTTTAAGAGGTCCGGCACTTGATGCCATAAAATTGTTGAGGTCCACAAATCCTGATTCTTCAGCCCAAGAGTATTTGTCTGCTCTAGGTGGTGTCTTTGGTAGTCCTGAAGTAGGGGGAGATTTGGTGTGGAAACTCAAATCCATCAAGCAGTGGAAAGGTGAATGCTTATCTGAATATGTCACTTGGCTGGAAAAGGCTTTACAGAGAGCTTACAGAAAAGGTGGAGTACTGGGCAGCAACTTCAATTGTGTGGGGCTAGACCATATACTCAAATCTGCCAAATACTCTAGACTGCTAATCATACAGCTGAAGTTCCCAGATAGGAGAGATGATCCCCCTACTTATTGTGCTCTAATAAAAGAACTCAGGGAGGCTGAATGTGAGGAAGAAGTTTGGGATCCTTGCGCAGGCGTTGCTAGAGTTGCTTCAGTGCTGAGAAGGCCTAGTGAGGAAGAGGCTGTTGATGATGCCCCACCATGGACAGAGATACTTAAAGAGATCAGAGAACTGAAAACTGGTGCTCTAACTAAGACCATCACTGATATAGGGCATGACACCCTTGAAAAAGTATCTGCTATGGGAGTGGGAGTGCATGCCCAGGTGCCCCCTGTAGATGACAGCCAAAAGACTGAACTAAGTGAATTGTCTGCTATGGTGAAAGAATTAATGGAATGCAATGTGCAAACCTTGTGTTCATTGATATCCTAAGCTTAGAGCCTGATTTCTGGAACATTGGAAATGTGCTTGTCATCACTGATGATTTCACCAGATATGCACGGGCCTATCCAACAAAAGATCAGAAAGCCACCACAGTAGCTAAAGTCCTGGTGGAAAAATTTTTTGTTCACTATGGTGCTCCCCAAAGCATTCCTTCTGACAAAGGTTGGGACTTTTAAAGCTGTTTAATTAAAGAAATGTTATCTGTCTGGGGTGTTCAAAAATCCATGACCACTCAATATTACCCAGAAGGAGACTCACAACCTGAAAGGTTTAATAGAACATTGTTAGATATGCTTGGCACCCTGCATCCAAAAGATAAACCAAAGTGGAGCCAATGAATTAGAGTGCTAGTCCATGCATATAACTGCATAAAGAATGACACCACAAGTTTCTCTCCTTATCATCTTATGTTTGGTCATGAGGCTCGACTACCTGTTGACATCTGTTTTGGAGTTTCTTCTAATGGAGCACATTCAGACAACTGTCTGCAATATGTTCAAAAGCTAAAAGTACAACTGAACCATGTGTATCAACTCACCCACACCATGGCTGCCAAGAAAAATCTAGCAAAAAAAGTGTGTCATGACAATTGGGTCAAAGCTCAAGAAATGCAAAGTGGAGACAGAGTGTTAATGAGAAATCTGGGATTCTAGGGAAAACTTAAAATTGCTGATAAATGGAGTCACCAGCCTTACATCATAATCAGTAAGTTAGCTGACTTGCCAGTAAACAAAGCGCATCCAGAAGGTGACCCCAAAACAGTAGATACTCTTAATCAAAATCACCTTTTATCTATTGGGCAAATTATCATTGATTCTGCACCCCAAGCTACTGCCCCTACTGGACCTGTGACCCAGTTGGCTGCCAAAAAGAAACAATCAACTCAGCCCCCTGCTAATCCACAACCAGAGACTCCAGTGCATCTTTCTGCAATCAATGCTGATAACTATTCTGAGTCTGACAATAGTGAATATGGGGCTGCCTATTATCCTTCTGTTGAACTAGCCCAGTTATTCCAAGGAAATCCTTTGTCTAACATGGGAGATGATGCTGGACCTTCAGGACTGTCTGGTTTCCCAGTACTCTCAATTACCCCTGTACAACCTGACAGTGAAGTGTGAAGTATAACTTTGGAAGCAGCCGACTCTTTATGTTTTGTGGAATTGTTTGAACCCCAAGAGGCAAGCCCTGATCAAGAAAGTGGGAGCCAGAATGATGTAATGCCAGATGAAGCTGAAATATCTGAAACTGATAACTCTGATTCCATGATGGACAATAATGCTAATTCAAATATTGATTCTG
This sequence comes from Neoceratodus forsteri, assembly GCA_016271365.2. Taxonomy (NCBI): domain Eukaryota; kingdom Metazoa; phylum Chordata; order Ceratodontiformes; family Ceratodontidae; genus Neoceratodus; species Neoceratodus forsteri. The sequence continues at coordinate 1,179,338,630 of CM057449.1, read as the reverse complement.
AAAGTATTAGCAATATGTTACATGACTTAAATGCTATGGAGTTTCCACTTAAAGATGAACCAGAGTCCACAGAATATGCAAATTCTAGTACTACTGTAAATGCAAGTAATATCGCCAACTCTGAAGAACCAGAGAGTGCAGAGGTGCCTTTTTCCTCAGAAACTGTTTCATTGGTGGACAATCAGCTGGGAGTAGCTACCCCAAATGCTAATGCAGAAAGACAAGTTTCATTGCCCTTTTCACCTAGACATTCAGGCACAGCAGTAAAGCCAGTGGTTCGACTCCACATATGACACCCCAGGAATGTCCATAAATCTGCCCATGAATGTAGTTCACAAAGGGGTATATGTTTCAGCAAACTCCCTGCCCAAGCTAGTGTTCACTGCATCCTCCCAAGTAATAGTTAAGCCTTTCACCCAGTATTTTAGGGGTCACCCTTACAGAGTTACAGGGATCAGTTGAAAGGTGCTATCTGTATTGATCAAACAAATACTGTATTTAAGGGGTAAAGCAAAATGTTTAAATATCATTTTGTGGTTAACCAAAATGTAAAAAAGGTGTAATGACTGAATGCAAAATGTCATGACCAAGTGCTAACCGTACAGTATGTTTGAAAGTTATCATTTAGAGTTATAGCATTCTAAAATGTATATAGTATTTTAATATAGAACATGTCTAATAGTGTGTATATAGAAACATGCTATTATAAGTGTTTAGCTTATTAAAGTCTTGGCACAGATACCAAGCTTTTCAGGAAGGGGAGAGATGTAACACACCCTTTGGGGCTTACCTTAATTGTCCCCATGTTCTCCTGGACTTCCTGTTTCCTCCTGTTGCTGCCTGGCGTCCCGTTTTAATCCGCTGCCTCAGCCCGATTTCTTTGGTGCCCCTGGAGTCCTCTGTTTACTCCCTAATGCCACCTGTATCATTATTTTAGCACAGTTCAGGCTTAAACTTTAAAGCACAATCCCCCAGCATCGGTAGAGCACCTTGGTGCATGCAGGGATTGGGCAGGCACGAGCGGCGCCATTGATGTGCCAGCCGGCCATTCTGCCATCAGTGAGAGACTGGTCTAGCAGTCCCTCACCTCTCCTCTACTAAATGAGGGCTGGTGACCAGTGCAGTATGGCTTAAAAGCCGTATGGGGCTATATAAAAGAAGTTTAAACTGGGGCTATGATGGGGCTCATTAATATGCATGAGACCTGCATAAATATTCATGAAGTGCTATCTGTCATCTGGGGGGTATATAGAACAGCAGCAGCGACTGGGGTTCTACTGGGAAAAAAATATATACATGTGGGCTTGTCTGAAAGGGCATAAAGAGGGCTACAAGTCTGTGGGGGTCTGAAATTAATAAAGTGCATGGTCTGGCTGCACCAGAACTGAAAGTCGGAACAAGTGTTAAACTGTATAAAGACTAAATTCAGCAACCACCATTTTGGGGGTCCTACAGCTAATCACCAGCCTGGATTTCTGCCAGAGACTCAAGGGACAATACAAGAGACCTGTGGGACAGAAACAGGGATAAATGCCTGGCGCCAAAGATCCAGCAAATTAAAAAGCTAAGACTGTGATTGACAGCTGAGGCTGTCAATCGGATGGCTGGACCTTTGCCCTTTATTCCAGAGGGACTGTTAGAATTGAGTCAAGTTTGGATTCAGCTCAAGACATTGAGGAGAGAGGAGCCTGGGTGGCTCTGTGTTGCTTTTTCACAGGAGAGGCCTGTATCGCCTCCTGTGAGCCATCCTCCAGTCCAAGAGGGGATCAGAAATTGGAACTGCCTGCCAGCAGACCAGAAAAGGTCACTCAGCAAGTCGGCTGAGATTTGAACCAGCCACAAACCGAAGGGAAGAGAAGTTTCCATGTTTCTTCAGTTAAATGTGCTGAGGCCTACTGCATGTGTGGAGACACTGAACCAGGGACTCCTGTGGAAAAATTGAGGAGCCATTCCAGCTTGAAGAGATTTTTCCTTTCAATGCCCAGCTGGAGGGTTCACCAGCATGCAGTCCAAACTTAACCTTAAGAGACACATTTTCTTCCCCTGGGCCTATGCCATCGATGGCCCAGCCAGACTGTTTCTATACCATTTTCAGCATTGTGGCAAGAGACCAGATTTGGGGAATCGGCCCCAGCGAAGCAATTGATCACAGGTTGTGGCCACCTATAGGGAAAGGCCATGAAGAGGAGGTAAGTCATGTCAGCCCAGGTCCCCACCAGCTTCCAGATGGAGCACCAGGCCTTCATTTCATCAGCCTTGTCATCTACAACATTGGGTACAGTGAGTAAAACTAGGTAGCTCCCTGCAATGACCCCTCAATTGTTAAACGGTAGCATCTGATTTTATTTGCTAGGTTAACATGCTTAAAAATGACTGGGCCATCTGGCCCGGATACAAATGGTTTATGCTTTACAAATATGTTACCTCATTTAATTACTCTTCTTTCCATCAAGGGCCCCAGCATCAGCTGCAACGCCGGCCAGCACGTGGCACCACTTCAAGCATGCCTGTATTCCACTCTGGGTACTCACTAGTTGCTAGACTGATAAATTCAGGGACTAAAGTAATGAAAAGTGACCTAGCCTGTTTTAATTGCAGTAGCATAATTATCTACTTAAATTCTTGCCCCTCCCTTGTTTACGTTCCCTTTAATAAAACTGATTTTACTGTTTGCTGTTAACCTGGCTTGTGAGCATATTATTACCTGGTCTAAAGTTATTGAAGTAATGCAAAGCATATTGAAAGTACATGCTTGTATCATTGAAACTATTTTTACAGTAGAGTACAGGGCACATGCAGAGATCCAGCCCCTGTTGGCAAGTGGGCTGAATGTGAACATATCATTAATGGTCAAACTGTTTGGTATTCTAATTACTGAACACTGCAACTGTTCAGGTTTTTGTAAAGGGTCACTAGGCAGGACTGTGGGTGGTACTAGCTTCCCAGAGTGCTATATCTACTGTGATAGTTACCCACATAATTTCTCTGGGTGGAGGCACCATAATTATAGCACTACTACTACTGGTAAGGCCCCGCCATACTAGGCAGTTATGAATTAAGGCCCCTCAACCTGTTGTTAGGGATACAGGCAGGGATAATAGCCCTTGATATAATGGCAATAGGGTTACATAACTAAAATGTCTAAGACAGTGGGTATTAAACTTGTACCTGTTAATAATAAGAAGTGGTCCATAAGCCAGGAATCTGCATCTGTTCCACCACTCAATTCCCCAAGATGAATCCAGAAGACATTAAGGGAAAATATTCTACATCAGCCAAATTAACGGTAAAAAGCCACAAGGTAACCAGGTAGAAAAATGTTAAGGAAAACGACCTTGCAAACCTCGAGAGAAAACAGTCAGCTGTAAGAGCTTTTTTCAGCTAAACTTATGCCATGAAGGGCCAATCAGTACCAGTTTGCAATGCTTACCCTGGCTTGATGAGTGACACATTCAGGATATCAGTCATCATCAGGGATTATCTAGTCAAACACCTAAGCAATGGAAGGAAAATCCAGAAGAATGGGTAAGATAGCTGGGTCGGTCATGTGCATAATTGACATCAGTTAGGCAAATCAGCTAAAGGCATTCCCGATCGCGTCAGAACAGCAAAGATTGCCTGTGAGAGAGTAAAAACCATTGAAAAAAAAAAGTTGCAGCTCCAGTCCCAGAGAAGAGATATAATGGAAAGCACAAGATAATTATGGAAGTTTTTTAGAAAAGAGGAGGATGCAACCTCAGACTCAAACACAGAATACTAGGATTGTCACAGCTCGAGTCAGTAGTCATTAACGTTTTCACTCCAGAGGTGAGTATTACCGAAGGCAAAGTACAGCAATTAAATTTTTGAACACAGAAGCACTGATTGAAAATTGTAGTCAATGCAGTAGCCTCCAGTGTTGAGATGAACAGGAGACAGGAGCCTTGCAGGTCAGTGATCTCTAAAAAGAGCAGGAAACAGTGCTTTCACCTCCATAGCTGCTCTTTCTGCCATGTCGAAAGTTTTTCAGAAGCCATCATATAGAATTTGGAGTCAGGCTGGACACAACATTTTAAAATGTATCCCGGCTGCTGTTAACTCAGTGACTGTTTGATGATAGGAAGCTATCTTTTGTCTGATGGAACCCAAGACTTGCACCAAACCGTAGATGGGCACCCTCCCATGTAACCTTCTTAAGTTCCTTAATTTCATGAAGGAGGTGATGCTTGTCCAAATAATTAAGAAATTTAATTATAAATGGTAGGGGCTGGGAACCCTCTGGAGGCATAGGGCATAGAAAGCGGTGGCTGCACTCTATAATGTATGATGATCCATTTGGGGACAGACCCACTAATTTATCACACAGCTTTTGCGCAAAAACAATAGGGTTGTATCCTTCTGCAGGTTCTGGTAAACCCAAGATGAGGACATTATTTCTTTAGCTGCTCTCCTCTAGGTACTGTAACTGGGCTTCTAGGTAGGTTGTCTTTTGTTTGAGCACCATCATATCAGGATCCATCCTCAGAGAGCTTACTCTCACTTCGTTGTCCACAACTCTACAGTTCAAGTAGTCTACAGAAGTGAGGAGGGGCCCTTATGTAGGCAGTTATATTTTGCAAGGCTTCTTTTATGGGAGTGAACGCCAGCAAAAATATTTCCTGCAATAAGGGCATTGTCCCTGATGTAAGCTGAAGATCGGCCAGCTGAGGAAGGTTGGGCCTTAGTGCATTTAGCTGCTTTATTGGAAGTGGCCGGAGGCATGTGTTTTGGTGGTGCAGATCTCATTTGGGCATCCATTCTGGCAAGGATTCTGTGGAACACCAATGTCTAGCAGGTATTAACAAATGTTAGGTTGGTTGCATTATATAGCATTACATGATTCCCAAGGCAGGCACCATGATGTGAAGTGAACCACCCACAGCGTTCCACAACCAGTAGCAGTAGCAGCGTTCCTATTTTCCAGCAACTTCCCCCCTAAACCAATGATCCCCATCCCCATTTCAGCAGCCACAAACCAGTCCCCTGCTAAGGGGTGTGGACCAGGGACTGGTACTCTGCTATACAGTAGATTATTCCGTACACAATCACAAGAAATCTTCCTCCCCCCAAAGGAGTGCAGTTTGTGGTCCAGGTTCCTGGTATTTAGTGGACCCACCCCATCCTCCCATGGCACCAAACATCCAAACCCTTCCCCATCCATCCCCAAACACTGGTGCCAGTTAATAGATAGCAAGTGACACAGCCCTCCACACACCACCTTGGCTGCCCCCTGTCGGAAAGAAGCAGGGAATGCACTGCTTATTTATAGAGCAAGACATGTCACCCTTACCCTATAAATAAGCAGCGCACTCCCTGCTTCTGTCAGATGGCAGGTGGTCAAGGTGGTGTGTAGATGTTTGCGTCATTTACTATCCTCTGACCATGGTACTGATGTTTGGGGGACAGAGGGAGGTGGAGGGAGAAGGGTTGAATGTGCGGTGCCGCAGGTGGTGGGGTGGGTCCACTAAATGCCAGGGACCTGGAACACAAACTGCAGTACATTGAGGGATGAAGATTTCTTGTGACTGTGTACAGAATAATCTGTGTGGCAGCTCAACAGGCCCTGTTCCACATCCCATAGCAGGGGAATGTTGCATCTGCTGATGATTGTTGGTTTTGGGGGGTTCCTGGAAGGTGGGGTTGCCAATGCCTGTACTGGTTGGGGACCAGTTGGGGGGGATTCATTTCACCTCAAGGTGCCTGCCTTGGAAACTTTTTTTGGAGGGGACACATGAACAGCCTTCAGGCCCTCACAGTGGCTTCTTGGGGATGGGGCTACTCAGGGGGAGGGACAACTGGACACCAGGAACAATGGATTCAGGCATTGGGCTTGGGATCGGGTGGGGGGACGGACAACTAGACACCAGGGACAACATTTTTCTACATCAGGCATGGGATAAGGTGGGGGTAGGCACCACTGAACACCAGGGACAACATTTTTCTACATCAGGTGTGGGATAGGGTGAAAGGTGGGACTGCTGGACACCAGGGAAGTGATGTAGTATATACGGGTGTGGGATCAAAGGGAGGGATGCACCACTAGAACCAGGGAAATTATGTCTACATGATGGGTGTGGGCTCGGAGGGTGGGAGGATCACTAGCATCAGGGATAGCTCCATGTCTGGGCTGTGTACTTCTAGGGGTGGCGCCACACTAACATGGTGGGCTAACCATGCAAATGAGCCCATAATGGGCATGCAAATGGCCCCTTTGTGCCTAGTTGCATGCCCAATGTGTTCATTTGCATGGTTCCATTTGAATATCAGAAATTTAGCATAGGTGCAAGCCATTGTGGCACTCTATTTCAGGAGGACAGTCAGGGCCAAGCTAAGTAGCATAGTGCTGGTCTGACATGGCCTTATATTCAGTTAAATAGTGCCGGGGTGCTATTCCACTAAATAGAGCTTCTTTGGGCACCCGGGCTATTGCAAAGTGCAGCACAAATATTTGCATTCCACTTTGAACATTTTTGAATATCGGGCCCATGGTCTTTTTCCAATATTATTTAAAGAAGATTGGACTTATTCACAATGCTGACACCATTTATATGGATCACACATGTTTATAAATATCACAAATCAACTCATACAAACAGCATCAATCATGCCTATATTTGAGGTATCACACCTGTCCCCCATAGATAGGCTATCACTAATATAAGCATGCCTATTTGCAGACTTTTCTGTTTCTCTGTTTAGGAGCAGAACTGATATTAATTTATTTTTCAAGTAGTGGCTGGCATAATTTATTATTCTTCCTGGTTCCTGTCATGCTACAGATCCACCCTCTGCGCGATCGTTTCCAGTGATGACTTATTTTGTGAGACATGAGGAAATGCTATGTATATGTTAATGATACTGAAAAAGGTGTAAATATACATTTCTATGGCTCTGGGTGGAGCCTACAACTGCTTTTGGGATCAATCATAGCTTACAAAAATGGCCGATCGTGGAACCTTCAGTTGGGCTTTGGGAAGTATCTTTCCAAAAATCCAATGGAACTTGAAAAACTCCACCATGATAGGCCACTATGGAATAACAGCTGCACTATTTTGGCTGTTACTTCCACATTCTGGGGTAAGAACTATGCATGTGCAACTCTGGCACATGCGTAGTTCCGCTGGCGCCACCATGTTGTGAATGTCAAAATTCCATTAACTGCAACTACTGTACGCATGTGAGAGTGCCATGCGTGCGCAGTTGTGTTGCCGCCACCAACACCGGCAGGAAAGGAAACCCCTCCCACTGTTGCTGTCCTCCCCACTCCCTGTCCCTTCACCAACATCGGGGTCCCTAATCCCTATGTCAGCCTTATGTAGCCCCCCATGTGTTACACTGGGAGCCCACCCCAGTGTGCCCAAATGTGTGTGTTTTTCCTGTAAAAAAAAAAAAAATCTTCCCCAATGCTTTTTTTTAACCTGTAAAAAAGAAAACTGTCCCTTGTCATTGCCCCAGTTCCTCTCTACCCCATCCCCACCCTTCCACTGAGCACCCACCTCCCTGCATCCCCTCTTATCACATACTTACCTCCAGAGGTCAGCACTGTCGTCTTCTCTGGACTGGGACATGTCTGCACTCTTCAAAGCTGAACTGCAAACTGAAGAATCAAAGATAAGCATGCTTTAATGGTATTCAATGGGATTTTTAACTTAAGTTGATAAATCAGCCATTTTTTGGAACTTTGGTCCCAAATTTTCAATATGGGGTTCTTGGGACCCCACCTTGTGAGTTGTGTCACTGTCATTTCATTACTCGGTTCTGAAAGGTGATTTTGCAGTTGCTGCGTGGAATCACCTTTCTGGACTGATTAATGAAATGACAGTGCCATTGTTCATGATGTGGGTTCCCAAAAAGCCCATGTTGCAAATCTGGTGAAAAACTCCCAAAAATGACTGTGTTACGAGTGTGCATTGTGCAGTTTCTACACACACTCCTAACTTTGCCAATTTTTAGTATTTTCACTCAAGATTTTCAACGTTGCCATTTTTGCATGCTTCCTTTTTAACAGTATAGCTGTCATTTTTCACATCCTGCCTAAAATGTGTTTTCGCATTTGTGGCACAGAATGGAGCAGTTGCTCTGCAAAATCACCTTTCTGGACAAGTGAACTAAATGACACTAGCACTCTTCATGAGGAGGGGTCCCAAAAAGGCCACGTTGAAAATTTGGGTTAACACCTCCAAAATGGTCAAGTTATACTTGGGCGTTCACTAATTTCTATGCACATGTGTAACTTTAGTCACTTGGCAGCTCGTCACAGCCATATCAGCTCTGGCTAGAGTTTGTTTTATTATTGTAGAAAGCATCTGTTGAAGATTAAACGTTACTGCTCAATTAACAAGAGCATTGTTCTGTGATGGTGGAGGTAATGGCTAATTTGCCTGTGATATCCCCAGTTTGATATTAGGTGAATATGGTGGACCAAGAGAAAAAAGCTATATAGAAAATAATTAATATAAAGAAACAATATACCATTGACATATATGTCATGTGCCCCTGCTGTATACAGGTTTTGATGTTACAGAATGTCTGAACTCTGGGCCTTCATGGGAGCAAAGTAGGGTTGCCACCTGTCAGGTTTTTTTACCTGGTGATCAGATTTTCAGGGTCCCTATCAGGTAATCTGGTTTTTGCTCAGTGATAGGTTTTTGAGTCATTTGGAGTGCTCACATACCTTAGAAACAGATTTTGTCATATCATTCATTGTTTCAGCTGCATTGCCAGGTTACAAACACATTTTATTGTCAATATAGCCCTCTCTTTGTTAAAGCAGTCAACTTGGGAGGTGTGAAGTCTGGCCATTAAGACCATTAGCAGATACTTAAAGGAGAACTGTGTTGAACCTGCAAGTCATTTTTCATAATAAAAGCTGTTTTGTAAGCACTAATTCCAGTTCTGTTATTGTTTCATTTATACAGGCCTTTCAGTAACCTCAGTAGATGTTTCTGCATTACAATCTGGTGGTAAGTACCATTTTAGAACTGTATGAATGTAGTTTATGTCCCAAATAACTTCAGAATTCTGTAGTAGAACATAAATGCATACATTCATAAAAAGGTTCTGACCAGCGGCATGTGAATCAGAAACACCCACTAAGATAACAAAAAAAGCCTGGATAGCTAGAGTAATAACAGAATTTGAACTGGTATTTAAAAAGCAGCTTCTACTAGAAAACCTAACATATAGTTTCAGTGCAGTTCTCCTTTAATCTAATCTTTTCCACTCTGCATCTCAAAAGGAGAACAGCAGTAAAGCTGGGCAAAAAGTCTGACATTACTTTTTGTAACATTAAAATATTCAGTTATCTTCCACTTTTATTTGCTGGTAAACTTTTTCATCTTCAAAATAATTTAAGTATTTTGAAACATTTTAATTTCTTTTGTAAAATAGTTGTTTCCTCCATTAAACAGTATGTTCACTTCTTTTGGCTTCAAAATAGTACTGAGGCCATAAAAAGGAATTGCATCCATGAAACATATGAAGTGCACATTATAGGAAACAAGCAATTTGTTTATCAGATATAATTGTGTACTACGTATTTACAGTATTTCCCTGCCCCCCGAAGATATCTGTAAATCAAATTTCCTTTATCCCTGCATGTTTACCTGGTAAAATAATTTCAGTGAATAAATAAACAAATAAATAGGAAGAACCAAGAAAATCAAAATTTAGCGGTGCAGCATGTTAACATTTTTGTTGAACTGCTGCTTTAAGTGTTGCCTTTTACTGTTCCATTAAAGTTTTTACTGATCTAACAAAAGACTTTCGAGGGGGAACAATGCAGGATCAGTCATGAAAAGGGGATGTGGCTAGGTGCGGAGTTTGGGGTGTGGTTTAGTGTAATTTATTTCCTCTTCCAAAGGTAGCAACCCTAGAGCAGAGCCACGTCAAGCCAGGAAAAAGGCAGGGAAAGTGATCATGCAGCTATCTTCTCTGAAGGAGAATTAAAAAGACATCAGAAATGTGATAATCTATTTGGCTGTCAGCATTTTGAGACACTTACCCTAATCTTTGTACAAGTGTCATGCACAGGGTTATCACTAGGGCTAGTGATTTCCAGATATGGAGTGTTTTAAATTTCATTGACAAAAAATGTGTTATTTCGGATGATTCCAGATATAATAGTAACCACAGTTAGTTTAGCAATATTCAATAGGTATGGGTGTTTAATTTGATTTATAAACATCCTCAATGTGCCTCATTAACCCCTTCAGCTTTGCTCTTATGGTTTATGGGGCATCACACACCTCATGTGTGTAAAACAAATTACACACCCCTACCATACTATTCTCTATTTATGAAATGGATAGTCAAAAATCCTCAAATCTGGTTGGCTGAGACCACATTCAGCCAGGATAATATCTTAGTACATAATGCCAGTGTAAGAAATGCTGTTCATATGTCAAATCAACTAGCAGTTGATCCATTTCATAATTGCAATAATACAGTCCAAGGTGTGTGATATCCTCAGATACCATCCATTCTCAGGGGGTTGAAGTCACACGGCCTATGGCCATGTGCCTCACAGTGTACCTGATGCAAGATAATATCCAGTGATATTACACATTTAGTTGTGTATTATTGCTTAATTTACTATTGCCTATTGAATGACATACTGAGGAATTGTTACAAAGGGGTGTTACATCTCAGATATTAGAGACAGGGCTCGTGCCATAAACTCTGTCAGCAAAGTTTAGTACTAAGGGGATGTTACATTATTGGGATGTGTTTCTCTTCCAATAAGACAATAAATTGAGGTCCCAAGCACCTTTTCTGTCAGTTATTCAAGTGGACATTAAAGATCTCATGGCACTTCTCAAAAACAGTTGGAGAGTTTCTACAGTTTCCTGGCCAGATTTATACAACTCACTGAAATATTACCGACGGCTTAATTTGATTCACTTTCAGCTGTTGTGTATCTGTATCCCCGGACAAGGTTGAAAATAGGTTGGATTATCTAGTTTTTTCTTTTTTCTTTCTCAGTCAACAAAAAGAAAAGAAATAATTTGAATAAGGAATTCTACTTTAAGCCTGACTTTTTTATGGAAGTTATAATGGAGGCCATGTTCAGTAATAACATGTCATGTTTTATATATGTGGCCCTATTTTCAAAGGATTGTCTCCTACTCAGTGACTCAGGCAAACACCCTTTTGGAAATAGAGCTCCAGTGCCTTAAATGGAATTCCTCTTATACTGTGTATGTGGGTATGTGTTTCCTATGTAACACCAATCAATATTTTAAATCCCAGAAACCTAAATAAATTCACCTTCCATAGAGCAACAGTCATGCTCCCCCCCCCATTGTCTAATAAAGGAATAGAAGAGATAGCATGTTGTCGCTGAGGAAAGCACATCATGATAAAGTCAGCTTGTATTATTACTGTCTCTATAATAGTTGTTTCAACATAAAGTAATGTTATGATTATAGGTACTTTATTGTTCTCAGTCAGCTTAAGTATGTGTATGGGTGGTGGGAGAGAGGATCCTTTTTTATGGCTGCAGTGGGCAGAGCCCTACAGACATGTTGAGCTATCTTAGTAGAAAAATGGAGCTCTCCAGATTCCTAACTGACTAGATAAAATGGGAGGTTTGGTGCAATCACTCCGCTGTTGATTTAAATTGCCTGCTGTGCCTAAGTGAAGTGCCTGCTGTGTTCATTCAGCTGAGCAGTGTTGCACTATTTTGTGTGATAAAGCTTCAGTCTGGGTAGTATCCTCTTTCAAGACAGATCCAGAGCTCATAAACATGTCAACTTACTCAGCCTTTCCAGCCTTCTACATAACATTCCTTCTGTGACATTTGACCTACACAGAACCAGAGTCTTTAAGAATGTTTTCTCATCTCTGGTTGTGTTCTTATCTAATCACCTCATTAATCTGTCTCATTCAAGTGTAAAATGTTTAAGTTCTAGATATTTTAAAGTGAGCTCTTCAGAAACCTGCCATTTTTAAGAAAGGGATGTTGCATGCAGGCAGAGACAAAGGTCTCTAAGTAAGTGTGTGTGTGTGTGTGTGTGTGTGTGTGTGTGTGTGTGTGTGCATACATGCACCTGTGTGGCACTCTGTTAACCCTTTCCTGGTACATTAATATTTTCTTAGTCAATTTGCAAAGAAGCAGTGCACGTGTGCTAGTATGTCAGAGTACTTATCCTAAATACAATAAATGTTAGAGTTAGATGTATAAGTAAGTAAATGCCATATAAAGCAATGTATTCCTTCTGCAACACTTGATGTAAACAAAACTAGAGTTTTTAAAAATGTTTTTACATCTCTGGTTGTGTTCTTATCTAATTACTTCATTAATCTATCACGTGCATGTGTAAAATGTTTAAGCTCTGGGTATTTTAAAGTGAGCTCTTCAGAAACTTGCCATCTTTAAGAAAGGGATGTTGCATGCAGGCAGAAACAAAGGTCTGTGTGTGTGTGTGTGTGTGTGTGTGTGTGTGTAGTGTATTCCTTCTGTGACATTTGACCTATACAGAACTAGAGTTTTTAAGAATGTTTTCTCATCTCTAGTTCTGTTCTTAACTAATTACTTCTTTAATCCATCACATTTATGGGTAAAATGTTTACACTCTGGGTATTTTAAAGGGGCAGTGCCATCTCTGTGGTTCCAGTGTTCCTGCATTACGGCTTCCTGAGTAAAACAGGGCTGGCATTATAGCATAGAGGTTAGAGGAATGAGGTGTGAACGAGCTTGATACATCCAGCAGACCAGACCTGAGTTTGATTCTCACAACCTCCACTTGCATACTGTGTGACTCTGAGCAAGTCACTTAACTGCCCAGTGCTCCCAGGTTGCCCCTGAAAACAGGCACTTGTGCCTAGTGGGCCTTACCCAGTTTCCAAAGACTAAAATAAAAAAAAAAATCATCATTTGAGCATAATGTTAACCTGCTCACTGAAGACATAAACTTTTAAAATAATTCTACAGTTTTGTTATTCATTCTTGCACTATATTTACCAACAACGCTCACTCCACTCAGAGTTCTCTTTTCCCGATAATGTGAACAGGCAAATAGGGGACTAGATCTCTGTGCTGGTATGCAAGAACGGGGAGCCTCTTGGGTTTTAGGACCCCCCACAAATTAAGACTTCTACCATTCCACAGTCCTTTTTTTGTTGTTTCTCTACCAGACCGCACAGCTATCATAGCAAACTGCAGCCAGGACTGCTCGCTTTCAGCTTAGGCTACGCAAATTAGTGGGACGCTGTGACAGACATTCTTGTACATCTGAAATACAAAGTTCTCTCACAGCACCCCCATATATTTTTGAAGTGTCAATGGTTGCTGGACTGTTTGAGAAGGATGTCCTTTGTGCAGTTGCTGAAATGAAAAACTGTTGCAGCACTTATTTTCTGCATCGCTTGCTTCCAATGTGGAACTCTATATTCAGTAGCGCTCCTTCTGGCTGGCACCATTATGCTGTCTGTTTATGTTTATTGACATCTCCTGCATGCTTGACACTCACTATCATGTTGTAGAGTTCAGCTTTGGAGACAAGTGATGCAGAAAGTAAGTAATGCAACAGTTTTTTTGGATGACTGCAGAGGGGACATCCTTGTCAAACAGACTAGCAACCAAAGACACTTCAGAAATACATAGGGATGCTGTGAGAGAACTTTGTGTTTCAGGTGCACAAGAATGTCTCTCACAATGTCCCACTAATTTGTGTAGCCTAAGATGAGAGTGAGCATTCCTGGCTGCAGGTTGCTATGACAGCTGTGAGGTCCAGTAGAGAAACTAAAAAAAAGTTTGTGAAATGGCAAAAGTCTTAATCGGGGTGATTTTCTAAAAGTACAATAGGATCTCCATTATTGCATGCCAGCACAGAGATCTATTCCCCTATTCACCTCTTCATGTCACTGGGAAAGGAGAATTCTGGGTGAAGTGGGCATTGCAGATAAATATGGTGCAAGGATGAATAATGAAATGGTAAGATCAATTTAAAAGTACTTGTCTTCAGTGATGAGGTTTAAATTTTGCTCAAATGATGAAGTTTTACTTGAGGAGCCATGATGCAGGAAGACTGGAACCCCAGAGGTGGCATCTCCCTTTTACAGTGAACTCTTCAGACACCTGCCATTTCTAAGAAAGTGAGAATATCTCTAAATCTGTTCACATCATGAAGAATGTGTGAGTGTGTGTGTGTGTGTGTGTGTGTGTGTGTGTGTGTGTGCACCTGTGTGGCACTCTGTTAACCCTTTCCTAGAATATTAACCTTTTCCTAGTCAGTCTGCAAAAAAGCAGTGCATGTGTGTTAGTGTGTCAGACTGCTTATACTAAATACAATAAAAGTTAGGGTTAGATGTGTAAGTAAGTAAATAAATGCCATATAAGGCAGTGTATGTGTTATTTTTCATTTAGCATTTAAATGAGCACAGCCAGTCCCTCACATTTCACCAGCATGCAGTGCTCCACTATGATGGGAGCCATGTTGCCCCACTGTGTTCATGCAGTGCTTCTGAACATTGCTCCTCAGTGCAGGCAGTCATTGACCATTCACCAGCACACAGTACACAACTGTGACGGGTGCCATGTTGCACCACTGTGTCCAAGCTGTGCTTCTGAGCATCACTCCACAGTGCCGGCAGTCCCTCACCTTTAGCCAGCATGCAGTATAACACCATGATGAGTGCCATGTCACTGCAGTGTGTCCATGCAGTGCTTCTGAGCATCACTCCACAGTGCAGGCAGTCTCTCACCTTTAACCAGCATGCAGAACACCACCATGATGGGTGCCATGTCACCTCACTGTTCATGCAGTGCTTCTGAATATAACTTCACAGTGCAGGCAGTCCCTGACCTCTCACCAGCATGCAGTACACCGCCGTGATGGGTGCCATGTTGCCCCACTGTGTCCATGCAATACTGGTGAGCAACACTCCCCTGTGCAGACAGTTCCTCACCTTTCACCGGCATGTAGTACACCACCGTAATGAGTGCTATGTCACCCCACTGAGTTTATGCAGTGTTTCTGGGCATCACTTCTCAATGCAGGCATTCTCTGACCTTTCACTATCACACAGTACACAAGCATGCTGGGTGCCATGTTGCATCACTTTGTCCATGCAGCACTTCTGAACATTGCTCCCCAGTTCAGGCAGTCCCCCACATTTCACCAACATGCAATACACCACCTTGATGGGTGCCATGTCTTCCCACAGTGTTCCTGCAATGTTTCTGACATTTCTCCCTTGTGCAGGCATTCCCTCATCTTTCACCAGTAAGCAGTACACCACCATGATATGTGCCTTGTCATACCAATGTGCTGATACAGTGCTTCTTAGCATCATTACACAGTGCAGGGACTCTCTTGCCATTCATCAGCACACAGAACTCAACTGTAATTGGTGCCATATCACCCCACTGTGTTTCTGCAATACTTCTGAGTATTGAACCTTAGTGCTGGGAGACCCTGCCCATTCACAAGGAAATGCAGAGGGAGGAGGACAGGCAACTATATCAGGCAAAACAGAAGGAGGTGGGGAAAGCAGATAGGAGTGCAAAGATGCAACCTGAAGAAAGAACAGCCAAATCAGTAGAAGAAGGTGACAAAACCTTCTTCAGGTATATTAGGGAAAGAAAAAGACCAAGGGAGGGATTATGAGGCTTAAGGGGGAGGGAATGTGTGGAGGGGGACCTAGAAAAAGCAGAAATTCTAAATGAATACTTCTGTTCAGTATTTACAAAAGAAGGAGAAGGGGAGGGACCAAAAATAGGGGGTACAAATTCACATGGATGAGAGGTAGACACCAGTCTATTCACAGCGGAGACAGTCCTAAAGGAACTATCAAAACTAAAAGAGACCAAGGCAATGGGGATGCATTCCAGAATAATGAAAAATCTCAGAGAGGTACTGGGGCACCACTAACTACCCTATACAACAAATCATTGGAGGAAGGAGTGGTACCAAAGGACTGGAGGACAGCAAATGAGAAACCACTACACAAGAGTGGGAGCAAGTTGGAACTTGGCATTGCAGGCCAGTCAGTTTGACCTCAGTGGTGGGGAAAATAATGGAATCCATGCTGAAGGAAAGGATTGTGGAATATCTAGAGACCAGCAGGGCACAAGACCTGAGACAACGTGGATTCACAGCAGGTAGATCTTGTCAAACAAATCTGAAAGATTTCTTTGATTGGGTAACCAGGGTGCTTTATCAAGGAGGGGCAGTAGACATAGACTACCTAGATTTTAGCAAGGCATTCAACACTGTCCAACACAAGAGGTTAGTAAACAAGTTGGGCAGTATGGGAGTGATACTGAAGGTCATAAATTGAGTTAGACATTGGCTAAACAATAGGACACGGAGGATGGTGGTAAACGGAGTCCATCCCGGGAGAGCGGTTTGATCAGTGGGATACCACAAGGCTCAGTGCTAGGGCCTGTCCTCTTTAATGTCTTCATTAGTGACATTGCAGAAGAGCTGGAAAGGAAAGGAAGCCTCTTTGTGAACAACACCAAGATCTGCAATAGGGTGGACACTCCAGACAGGCCGGAAAGAATGAGAAGAGACCTAGGCAAGTCAGAGAAGTGGTCAAGCATGTGGCAGCTTAAATTCAATGCAAATAAGTGCAAAGTCATGCACTTGAGGCACAGGAATCATGGGGAAGAATACACAATGGGGGAAGAGATACTAACAACAACAAAACTGGAAAGGAACCCAGGGGTAATCATAACAGGCTACCTAAATGTAGCCAAGCAGTGTGAAAAGGCAGTGGGGAGGGCTGGAGGGATGCTGAGGTGCACAGGAAGAGGCATCACCAGTAGAAAGCAGGAGGTGGTGATGCCACTGTACAGACATTTGGTAAGGCCACATCTGGAATACTATGTTCAGTTCTGGAGGCCACATCTCCAGAAAGACATAGACCAAATGGAGGCAGTCCAGAGAAGGGCAATGAAAATGGTGATGGGAATGCACAATAAACCATATCAGAAAAGATTGAAAGACCTCAATATGTATACTCTGGAGGAAAGAAGGGAGAGGGGGGATATGATAGAAACATTCAAGTACCTCAAGGGGATAAACAAGGTACAGGAGGGCAGTATCTTTCAAAAGAGGAAATGTGTAAGCACAAGAGGTCACACTATGAGGCTACAGGGGGAGACTCAGGGGTAATGTAAGGAAGTATTTTTTACAGAAAGGGTGGTAGATGCATCTAACAAACTAATGGCAGATGTCGTGGAAGCAAAAACAGTGGGTTCAAGAAAGCATGGAATAGACAGAAGAAAACCCTGGTGGTAGGAAAGAGAAGGTAGGCTGTAGATCAATTAGAACCTGCAGCTTGGGTAGGTAGGGAAATGGGCAGATTAGGTGGGCCAGGTGGTCCTTATCTGCCATCACATTCTATGTTTCTATGATTCACCTGCGTGCTTTACATCACTGTGATTGGTGTCATGTCATCCCACTGTGTTCATTCATTGCTTCTCAGTATCTTCCTGCTTGCAAGCAGTCCCTTACTGTGTTCATACAGTGCTTCTGAGCATCACTCCACAGTGCAGGCAGTACCTCATATTTTACCAGCACACAGTACACCACCTTCATGGGTACCATGTAATGGGTGCCATGTCACCCCACTGTGTTCAGAAGCACCAAGGGAGGTCGACAGTGAAAATGCCGACCTCCCGCACAGCGATGGCACAATACCGATGCAGGTATTGTGCCACCCATTCATCAAGTGTTTTCATTGGGGGGCTGTGCACCCCACACCCCGCATGCAGGGGGCTCTGCCCCCGCACTCCCCAGACTTTAGGATTATCAACTCCAGGTCGGAGTTGGCCCATGGGAGGGGGCAGAACACTGGCAGAAAGTGAAACATGAAAAAAGGACTATTACAGTGATTGTCGCCATTATGGTCTTTTTTCGTGTTTCACCATCGATGCGTTGACCTGAATGGGTGCACCACTGTGTTCATATAGTGGTTCTGAGCATCACTCCACAGTGCAGTCAGTACCTCACATTTCACCAGCACACAGTACGCCACCTTGATGGGTACCGTTTTGCCCCACTGTGTTCATCCATTGCTTCTCAGCATCGTTCCTCCATGTAGGCAGTCCCTTGCAGTTCACCAGCATGCAGTACACAACTGTGATGAGTGGCATGTCACCCCACTGTGTCCATGGGACAAAGCTGTTTATCTCCCTCAGCACCCTGACTTGCCCCCATCTGGGCCAGTCTTCCCAGCCCCATCACCCACTTTCTCTGGGACTTACCATTTCTGGTGGTTCTGTCACAGGACCTTGGATCAGAGATGCTTAGTCAATCAATCAATCAATCAATCAATCTTTTTTTAAAAGGCGCTTTTCTCAAAACCAAAGCGCCTGTACAATTTCATAAAACAATAGTCATGGTGTGGGGCCTGCAAGAGGGCATGCCATCTCTGTTCTATAGTCAGAGGGCTTTTCCTTCAATTTTCTCCCCTACTGGGCTCAGACATGTGTATACTCAGCCTCCATGGAGACATCTCAGGCATCCAGGTGTGGGGTCCCTTTCAATGATTTCCCATGGTGCTGCCAATTACATTCCTCTCCCTGTCATACAGATGTGCATTCTCCTTCCTAGGCCAGTCCCCAAGTGACCCAAGTCTGTTCTAGAACCTGGGTTGCTGGCATGGCAGTCAGTGGTTAAAAATAATTCAGTCAGTGGCTAAAAGCTGGAAACAGAAATAGGAATACAAACCTAGAACTGAAAAAACAGAACTACAAAATGTAATAACTTGTAATAAAAGGTATTAGGTTGCTCCTTGCAAAGTCCCTTTCCTTGGTGCAAATTAGCACAGTTCACTAAATCTGCTATACTCAAATATCTCTGGAACAAAGTGTGAGTGCCCCATGCATGTCTGAATATAGCACCCCAAATCAAAAATGAGGCACTAAAACATGCACTCAGCACAATTCACATCCCCCTGCTGGCCAATCAATGCAAATGAGTGCAGTTAACTAAATTTGCATACGCAAACATGTTTGGAGCAAAGTGCTCATGCCCCAAGCATGTTTGAATATAGCTCCAAAAGCAAAAATGAGGCACTAAATGTGCAATCAGCACAATTCATATCCCTCTGCAGGCCAAAGAGAGATACAGTATAGTATCTGATCACTGAAAACATACAGGCTGTGACTGAGCCAACTCATTTAGGGCATCCCAGACCTGTTAGTGTTACAATAGGTACAATCAGGAACTTACTGAAAATTAGATGTCGCATGTTAACTGACCTATCCTTGGAACTACATTGTAAAAATCTATAAAAGTAGGACACTAGTGCTAACACTACTAAATACAGTGGAAAAATATGTAAAAGAAGGTCCCCACTGAAAATGAAATATTGTAACTGCTCTGTCCTACTAATGACAGCCACAGACTATGTGTGTGCACAACTATTTTAACAGCTACAGGTACATGTGTGTGTGTGTCTGTGTCTGTGTGTGTTGTGTGCATTTTGAAGGGGATGTGTATGTCCAGAACCATAAACACATTACATAGAAACATAGAAACACAGAAACATAGACTGATGGCAGATAAGGACCGCTTGGCCCACCTAGTCTGCCCATTCCTCTACCTACAGGATAAGCTGCAGATCCTATTTAAACAACAGCCTATTTCTTCCTACCCCCACAAAATTGCCTTGTGTCTGTCCCATGCATTCTTGAATTCTCCCACAATTTTAGACTCCACGACCTCCTCAGAAAGGCTGTTCCACATGTTCGCCACCATCTCTGTGAAAAAACACTTCTATCTTCAAATTGTGTCCCCTTCTTCTTGCACAACTCTTTTTCTGAAAGATGCTACCCTCTTGGACTTTGTTGATTCCATTGAGGTACTTAAAAGTTTCTATCATATCCCCCCTCTCCCTTCTTTCCTCAAGGGTATACATATTAAGCTCCTTTAGTCTCTCCTCATATGGCTTCTCTTGCAGACCCTGAACCATTTCAGTTGCCCTCCTCTGGAATGCCTCCATTCTGTCTATGTCCTTGCGGAGATTGGGTCTCCAGAACTGGACGCAGTACTCCAGATGGAGTCTCACCAACTGTCTGTACAGAGGGATAACAACTTCCTGTTTTCTATTGGTGATGGCTCTTCCTATACATCCCAATATCCCCCCCAGCCTTCCCTGCTGATTTCTCACATTGCTTGCTTACCTTAAGGTCATCTGATATGATTACCCCCAGGTCCCTTTCCATTTTTGTTGTTGTTACTACATCCCCCCCATTGTGTAATCTTCCCCTGGGCTTTTGTTTCCCAGGGGCATTATTTTGCACTTCTTTGCATTGAATCAAAGCTGCCATACTCCTGACCATTCCTCCAACCTTGCCAAGTCCCTTCTCATCCTTTCCACACCTCCTTGTGTATCAACCCTATTGCAGATCTTTGTGTCATCTTCAAAGAGGCATACTTTTCCTTCCAGTCCCTCTGCAATGTCACTTATAAAGACATTAAAAAGGACAGGACCCACTACTTAACCCTGTGGTACTCCACTAGTAACCCCTCTTTCTTCAGAGTGGACTCCATTTACAATTACCTTCTGTGTCCTGTTGTCCAGCCAATGTTTTACCCAGGATACCACCATGGGACCCACTCCCAGGCTGGATAATTTGAATATTAATCTTTTGTCTGGGACTGTGTTAAATGCCTTGCTAAAGTCTAGGTAGGCCATGTCCACAGTCCCTCCCTGGTCTACTACTTTGGTTACCCAGTCAAAGAAATCAATTAGATTTGTCTGACATGACCTTCCTGCTGTGAACCCATGCTTCCTTGGGTCCTATGCCCCACTGGCCTCTAGGTACTCAACAATTCTTTCCTTCAGAAGTGAATCCATCATTTTGCCTACCACAGAGGTCAAACTGACAGGTCTGTAGTTTCCTGCCTCTGCCTTGCTCCCACTTTTGTGAAAGGGTATCACATCCGCCTTCCTCCAGTCCTCAGGTACAACACTATCCTCCCATGATTTGTTAAAAAAAGTTAGTCAGTGGTGTTACTAGTTATTTCCTTAACTCTTTTAGAATTCTGGGGTGAATTCCATCAGGCCCCATTGCTTTGTCCACCTTCAGTTTTAGGAGTTCTTTCAGAACCCTTTCTTCTGCGAAAGGACTGGGATCGACTCCCCTATCCAGAGTGCTTCTGTTAATTGGATTAGGCACTTCCCTCCTCCTCATCTTTTGTGAATACTGATCAGAAGTATTTGTTTAATATCCCTGCTTTTTCACTGTCCCTTCCTACCCAACCACCGTCCATTCTATTCAGCCTCACTATCCCTCCCTTTATCTTTCTACGCTCCCTGATCTACCTATAAAAGGTTTTATCCCCCTTCTTAACTGAGTTGGCTATCTTTTCCTCAGTTTGGGCCTTTGCTATTCTGACTACACTCCCTGCTTCCTTCTGTCTTAACTAGTACAGTTCTCTGTCCTGCTCCTTGTGTGTTTCCTTATACTTCCTAAATGCTATATTTTTCTCCATAACCTTCACCACCACCTCTTTTGAGAACTATAGTGGCTTTTTCTTTCATTTTGATTTGTTTATTTGCTTCACACAAAGGCTTGTTGCCTTTGTGATGGCAGTTTTGATGTTTTCCCATTGTTGCTCCACCCCTCTTTCTAGCCTATTTGCTAGTGCTTTTCTAACACACTCTCCCATCTTGCCAAAGTCAGCTGTCCTGAAGTCCAGAACCCTCACTTTAGTATGGCTTGACTTTGTAGCTGAGTTTATCATGAACCACACTGTTTGGTGGTCACTTGTTCCCAGATGGCTACCCACTTCTAGATCTGAGATCCTCTCACTATCCCCATTTGAGAGTACGAGGTCTAAGATTGCTCCCTCATGAGTGGGTTCCTAAACTATCTGTCTGAGGCATGCCACCTAAAGGGTATCAAGAATGGTCCTGCTTTTGGGTGTGGCTGCAGCCAAGGTGTCTCCATTTAACATCTGGTGTATTCAGGTCCCCCCATCAACAGTATCTCTCCTTTCTCTGCCATCCTAAGGATGCCTTCTATCATATCCTTGTCCAGTCCTTCCCCCACGACATGGGGGTCTGTATACAATCCCTGTGCGGATTGTGGTACCATTTTCAGTCTCTAAGGTGACCCACAGTGCCTCCTCTCCTCCCTGTTTACTCTTTTGTTCAGTTGCTTTTATCCCTTCCTGTACATAGAGAGCTACTCCTCCCCCCTCTTCTCCCTTCCCTGTCTTTCCTGTAGGTTGTTTACCCTGGTGTGTTAACATCCCAGTTATGATTTTCTGTGTACCATGTTTCGGTGACTGTTATGATATCCAGGCATCTCTCTTCCATCAAGGCCACCAGTTCAGAGATCTTGTTGTCTGACAATGGGCATTGGTACTCATTACCCTTCATTTCTTGATGCCCTTACCCCTTTTTGCCCCATCCCTGTCCTTACTGTAATTGTCATTTTCTCCGTTTACCCTTGCCCTTCTCCCTATCGACAGCTGCATTACCTTGATGTTTATGGTTTTTTGTTTTTCTACTAATGTAGTGTAAATGTAAATATACTTGTACTCTTTATTTTTGTTATGTTATATTTATTCCATTTCTATGAACTTCATATTCTGTATATTTGTATCTGTTCTTTTCCCCTTTCCCCTTCCCCCAGGACACATCTGAAAATGAGCTGTTACTAGCTCAATATGTGTTCTCTCGGACCCCTTTGAAATAAATAAATCTCTTATCACTTTAATATATTAGCAGCTGTTGTGACTCTGACCAGAGTTTGTTTATATAAGGTGGTCAGTTTAGCAGGAAAAAAATCAATACTAAATTAAAAATGTGATTTGTGATAGTTCAGTGCTAATCTAGAAACTGAAAATAAGATTATTCAACAAAACTAAGATACATAAAGACTTACATTCATTGAATCAACTGAAGTGAGAGGAATCACATTCAAGGCCATAACATCACAGCCCTTGAATATGCAGAATAAAGAGTCAACCTTCAGAGCTAGTATACAATCCCTTTACTCCAATAAGTGCCAAAAGGAAATTCATTTATGTTTGAAAATATATCTGCCTTGTTTCACTCTGTGTTTATGTTTGACAATGGCATTTAACATGCTTAATGCTGCTTTTCATTATCATTCTTCATTAGTTCATGAGTGTACTCTTTTGGCACTTACCTTCAACACATAGGCTGTTTATATTGAAATGTGTGTGTGTGTGGGGGGTAGAGAAGGAGCAGTTATAGTATAATGAATGTTCTGTTCACAGTGGTTGCATATTACTAGTTTTATCTGGATTGGTAAAGGGAACATACATTAAACCCTACTGTTTACATCTTTTAATATAATTGTTAATTTGTAATGCTGTTTGTTCATGGGACAAGTGGACATTATGATGTTGATGGATATCAAGAATTCATGGGGCTGTCTGGTGGGCTACAGAACTGCAGGGTCGTCTGGTCCATGCACATCCATGTGGTAGGAGATACAGACTCACAGGGCAAAGAGTCCATCAGTCAGCCAATGCACAGGGCCCTCAGCTACCCATGGGGCAGAGATGAAGGGCCCTGCGCTAAGAGAAGAGCTGACTTCACTATATGGTACCTTGGACTTTGTGGGCAACCTTACAGCTTTCATTCCCTGGTTGGGGTGTGTACTGCATAACAGCACTATTCCTGCACCCTCATCCCATGTAGCTGGGTCACAGAGCTTTCCCCCTGAGCTCAGGTCACCAGCACTGTTTCACAAAACGTCTGCTGGGGTGAAGATTGGCACTACACAGAAACTTTCTTAATAATTATCATTTTTTTTAATTTTGACTTCAAATTTTCTACATAGTCATCATGTGACTCCTCTTATAAACATGACATGTGGCATTTATAGTATATTGTCCAGAACATCATTTTGCACCCCAATTGCAAACACACATCATGCCCAGGATTGGGTTGTCAACCTTAATGCTCACCCCTCCCCAGACCATGGCCTCCTGTCCAAAGCACAAGGTACAGCTCCAAGCCAGTGCCTCATAGTGATACACTTTTCAAAGGTAGAGAAGTATGTCTCATCACTTTGCTGTACCCTGTGTCAATAAGCATTGTTAGACTTGTAGCATATTGGATATGTACAGTATAAGAAACCTATGGTAAGTAATACTTCTGGAGTTCTCCAAACTTACTTATAAAATGGGAAGGGAGAATCCTGTGTCTTGATTGGTCTCTAGCCGTGCACTCAAAGGGTCTAATGCATGACTATTTCAAGTGCTGACCAGCTGGATGAAGGTCATGAAAGAAAGCATTGTGTCTCTTGAATGCTGAGAAATGCAATAGCAGCCATTTTTTCCCCTCCAGTAATTGACAGTTTTTCCTGCTTAATTCCCTGTAACACACAAAGGCTGCTTGGCTCCAAAATGATCTTTTCTGTACTTAAAACAGATTTCCAAGTTGTTTTTTTTGTGTGTGTTTTCAGTTCACATCAGCCACCCTCCTGTCAGTTGCTCTTTTCAGCCCACCACCCACTTCTTCTCACACCACTCGCTCCTGCCTGCCACTCACTCCCAGCTATCCCTAGCCGAAATGCATTCACTCACTGAAATCACAGCCAAGTTATCCTTACTGATATCGTCTGCCAGATCATTTAAAGCAAAGCTATTCCTCCATCATTTTTACTGGGTGTTTTTTTCTTTTGGCTTTGCTGAGCAAACTTGTGACCAATCACCAGCCCACTCCCTCCATCAGCAGCTCCAGAAGTCTGTCCGCTCTATTTTCATTTGTAACCATGATCTGTAAAGCTGTTTTCTGTATTAAATTATACTGACAAAAAAAGCACAGAACACACATAAGGTCTATTTCTTGATTTTAAATCACTCATGACTGAATATGGTCCTTACCAGGATCGCACCACCAGTTCAGTGGGAGCTTGTTTCCTCCCACCTATCTGCTCACTTCTGTCATGAGCCCACAGCAGCATGTCTCCAGGACACAGAATTCCAATTCTTCATTAGAAGAACATTAAATTAAAAACAGTTGAATATTAAGTAAATCAATAACAGAAAAGGATTTAGGCTAATATGTGACTTTGAGAGGGGTGAGCAGGGCATGGAAACCATGGCAACCTCAGAAATACAGAAGGAGCTACAGAGGTCATAGTAGGACAAAAAGTCACAAAGTCAAAAAAAATCAACATCCTCTGGCAATAATACAGGTAGAGGAACTATTTTACTACAAAATACAGAAAAGATTTTAACGTTAGGGTATTTAAACATGTCAATTTTAAGTTTTTATTGATTGTAGAATACAGTGCCCCATTTTATAAATGTAATAAGACACTCCAGAGGTGTGCATTAGACATTTCTAATGCACGGCCAGTGGCTTCATGCCTTACTATGCCCCGGCCATGCATTAGAAATGTTTAATGCACACCCTGTCGTATCTTACTGGTTACATATTTTTTATAACTGACATTTTAAAGATTCCATATCTGGAAATCACTGGCCCTAGTTATGGGTGCTACTTTTCAAATCAAGATTGATATCTTTTATGAGTCCCCTGCCATTAATAATTTCATACAACCATAACAGATCTCCTCTAATCTCTCTTCTCTCTAGACTAGGAATAACCTAGAACATCTAATGTAGCTAGATAAAGCTGGCTTGCAATTCTTCTCACTCATTTAGTGGTCATACCCTGTACTTTCTCCAGTACTGTTGCATCCTTTCTTAAATGAGGGAACCCAAACCATGATAAATAATCCAGGTCAGAGCTCATAAATGCTCTACAAAGTGGCATATGGACACTTATGGAAGAGCTTACAAATGCCCTTTCGTTACAACCCAGTACACTGACCTTGTATGCTATCTGTTAACAAAGTAGATCTCATTTGAGGCCTCTCCTTACAAGCATATCAAGGTTCTTCTCATTACTTTTGATTATTTCATCACTGTTTAAATAATATTTCACTCACTGTTTTTTCCTACTGAATTGCATAACTCTGCATCTCTCTGCTTTAAACATTAGTAAAGGCCCCATGAGTTAGTGTATTGAGAGCCTTGTAAAATGAGTTTATGTCCAAGATACTACTGGCCACACCTCTGAGTTTGCTGCCATCTGTAAATGTTCTGACCCAGTTACTGATGTTTTAGTATTTAGCAGGCATGAGATAAAGATATAAACCAGCATTGACGATGCCAAAAGTTCTCTGTTGGTATTGTTATTGTACAGGTTGAGACAGGAATATAGTTCCCAGCAGCCTCAGCTGCTGGCTTATTTACATGTGCTTTTTAGTGCTTTTAAAAAACAAGTCTTGTGGACCCTCTGGTCCCTCCCTCATGTCTATGGACACTGATTAGATGATCCAGGGGTCCAGGAGCATCGGGGGACTTCCATTTGGCTGCAGGAGCAGCTTTAAAACAAACGTGCTTCTGCGTATGTGAAACCTGCCATCTTATACTTTCAGGGTGCAGTTGCATGGCGGTCCATCTAGTCTTGCTACATTGTGTCTGGGAAGGCTTGGAAAATGGCATTGATTATTGCCAGTGATTTATAAACCCTGCTTGTAGCTGAGAAACTGATTTTATGTGTACTGTATTACTTTTGTATTTATTTCACAAAGGAACTTCAGGAATCTGGAAGCAGCATTAATTATCCTTATGCTACAAGAGCATCCCAAAATGCATTCAGAAATGTGATGGAAAAGCTGCATGATCTCTAGATCTTTTCCGAGGGAATTTTTGAACCCCCCTCCTCCCCCAAACACTGCAGTCAGTGCCTGCATGTGGGAAAACTCATCCTATGTTTCCTTTGGCAGAATACAACATAGATAAAAGCAACAGCTGCAGACAGTTTACCTTCTGATGCCTTTTTTCCTTTCTGTGGTATCTGTAGTTTGAAGAGACCAGTTCAGAATAAATAAAAAATTGTTAAGTTGGGTTGTTTTACGGGATTCCAAGCCAAGAGCAGGTGAAGCCCTGGATTTCTACTATTTTCTTTTTTTAAATGTTAGGCCCATGGATCTAAGCATGCAGTTTTGACAGAAAATGGGGTAGAAATGTGGTGCTATATGTAGTGTTTTTTTGGGGGGTTGGGAGTTCAGCGATACAATCTTAATTTTATATTTTTGTGTTTTTGATCTGAATCATCAGTCATACTGATATAGGAGCACTACCCTGCGCCCCCGTGTATTGTTTTTTTTTTTTAATGGGATGTACCTCTGGATGCTGTTGTGTGACAGGAGAGAAATAGAATTTTTTTTTAATGAACAGTCAAGAAGGGTCACTAGTGATAGGGTGTATCTTTACTGATGTCTGCCCATGACTCGCTGTCTACCCTCCATTCACTCTATCAGTGCCTCTTTGCTTGAATTTGCCTACTGCTTTTTCAGTGTGCTGCTGGCTGCTTTACTCTCCAGCTGAGCGACAGACCTTTTAGTAACTGCTCGCCCACTGCTTTCAGTGCCGGCATTGGTGAACACACAATCGAGTCCCTGTTGACTCCTCAGTCACTCTGCTTATCTCATTTAGCATGCTCACAGGGTTCAGTCACACTAAGCTGAATCTTGAATTTCTTTTCTACTGGCTGCAATGCATCCATCCGTCAATGTGCCACCCATGAACCGACTCCCCAGTGCTTCCTCCAATAACCGCATCACTGACTGCTGCTTGCAGCCATCTATCTTCTTTCCCCAGCTTTGCCTAACACTGCCTCTAGACCCACTTTCTCTGGAGTCCAGTCATTTACCCCCCACACTTGAGCTGAAGGAAGTGAGGGAGCTAGTAGTGAGGAGCAGTGACATGGGACAGTGGAGGAAGTGGAAGAATGGGAAATGTAGTTCTTAAAACAGGGAAATATGTTATAAAATGCAGAAAAACAATGGCAGCACTTTTGTTGTTTATTGGTTTATTGTGTTTTAATTGTGTTGAGGTTGACTAGTGACTTGAGGAAAGGGACTGGTGGGTTGTCAAGGGGCAGATATGTGATGTCAACCAGGCTGATCAGGACACCAAACAGCTGTTTGCTGGTCGGTGTCCCGCAGCTCAAAAGAAAAAGCCACCATATGATTGGTTCAGCCTTTTCTTTTTAAATAGACAGACTATCCAACCAGCTGATGATTGGTGTGGCACTGTCTCACCCCTTGCAGACCACTCTGCATTAGACAGACAGTGTCTGACCCTTCAAAAGCCATTCTTATAGCAAGAAGCTCGCTCTGCATGTGCACATGGCGAACTTAAAAAGTGCTGGATCTAACACTTATTCCTGAGGGACACCACTTGTAAGCTTGGATTCCAGTGACAGCACATCATTAATGCTTACCGTCCGGGTTCCACCACAAAGCCAGTTTTTCTCCCATCAAGTGTTACTGTTACTGAATTTCAACACTATCATTTTATTTATTAATACATCATGAGGTACAATGTCAACAGCTTTACAAAAATCCACAGAAAAGACATCAACTGGTAAGGATTGATTAGTGCTTAAATAAGTTTGGTCTCCTGACCCAGTCAAAGACACAGGTGGTATTCCTGGGCCAAGGCTTTCAACTGACTGATTCCTGAAAAGCTCTGAATTTAGGAAGTATCTTGAGTTATGGGCCTTCAAGAGTGCAGTTATGATTCATGTGCAACTGATCCTTCTTATCAAAGAAAAGCTGCAGAGTCATAGGCTATATGACATTGGCTTATACTGTATGTTCAATTTAAAATTAAAAACTTACAGAGCACTGGATCTCATCTCATTTCTTCCGCCACATCCCAGCCAGCTACAGGTACAGTAGCTAATCAATATACAAAATCTGGATGATCACCCCATCAACTTCTGCTTTTAAAGCAGCAGTACAATGACAAATGTTTTCCTAAGAAAGCACGTTTCTGCTAAAGTTAATAAAAATATTAACATGCCTGTCAAATCTACTTTACTAGGTCCCTCTTATGCTGTACACCATGATGTTTTATTTTGTTCTTGTAATCCTAACCCTTACTGGAATTACAGTGCTATGTATAAAACAATTGTAATGGCAATTTTTTATTTCTTGAGATAAAACTAAATTAAAAGACTCATAAAATGCTCACTATTGGTGGAACTATAAAATTTCACTACCAAATAAAACAAAAAAAAATGCCTGAAATCTCTGATAGTAAAAATTGTATAGGATCACAATTTTCAGTCAGATTTCATTGCATTCATTGCTTCATTGCATTAAGGAGTCAGTAAATGGCAGCCAGGGCAGCACATCTGCTTTTACGTAGCCTTATGAATACTGATACTTAAATAATATAAAGATACAGTGGAGCCCACCAGGATACAATGCAGTGTCACCGATTTCTGCATGGCAAAAGGGATTGAAAATGTTTTTGTTAACTGCAGGTATCCTTCTGCAGAATGCTGCAAAATTGAGCTACATCCTGAGAGGCTGCACTGTATGTCAAACATCAGGGCCAAGCAATGCATCTTCATAGCTGTGAGCATCTGTATCACTGACTTCACCCCCCAAATAGGTAATCATTATCAGTTAACAACATTAATTTCTGACTTTAGAGGTACATTTATAGTCTAAGTACAAAAGTGATGCTCAAGACTTCTCTCACGGAGTCACTTGATGCTTCTAGTTTAGTGCAGATGCTTCCCCACTGCTCTGAGCCTTATCTCACTATTTGTCATTATTTTTGAGTGACCTGCTTCATACTCATGTTTTCTCTTAAATTTAATTATAAGACTATATAGTTTCTGACCTGCCGACCAGATTTTTTGCTGCTAAAGGGCTCTTCAGCCATGGAATCTACTGAGGTGCATCACACCCCACCAACTACACCTGAGAGGGGCCGAGGACCTAAGCACTTCAAAACGGCTGCTGCAACTACCACTAAGCCTGCCAAGCCTGCTTCTCTAGCTGATGCTCTCATTGTGGAGCGCTTTATGCAGGAGTTTGCAACCCTGAAAGATACCATTCTGTCTCTCTCTACAGATATCACACAAAGTTTAATTTAAAATGTCATTAATGCTTTGAATATCTGAATGAATGGCTTGTTGAGTATTTTCATCACAACGATTTCCTGAGTGGAGAACGCCTGTGTATCTCCTACCTGGATTTTGCTGGGTTGAGGAGGAGGAGGAATCGGAGGAGAGTTGCTGTTGCCATCCTTGGAGGTGGATTAGCATCTGGAACTTGAGTCTGGTCTGCAGTGTGTGCTGCTAGTTGACCTGCAGATTGCTGTGGACTCTGGAAGATGCAGTGAGGATCCTGTCTCTGGTGGCCCAGCCAAGGCTTCAGACCAGAATCATTTTTCTGGCTTCAGTTTGCTGATGGACATAGGTCCTGTTAGATCTTTGACCCGTGGTGTGTCTGAATAAGGTTGTTAGTGGCCCTGGTCTGATCACATGGGGTAGCTGGTCACTTTGGAGACTGGGTCTGGGGCCACTGGAGAGCATGCCCCATTGGATCCAGAGGTCTGTAATTTCCTGGAGGAGGTGGGCTGTAGAGCCGACTCCACCTCAGAACTTGTTTGTGGCCGAGCGCCTTCAGCAGCAGCTCCTTGGGAGACAGCCGGGTGGTCAAGTAGCCCTGTTTGAAGGGAGTTTACCACAATCCCTGGAGAGACAGTTGTGCCAAAGAAGCTTTTGTGGAGGATCTAAATTGGCTGTCATTCAACTAGTTGGGGATGGTCAAACTCTTCATTTTTCGTTTCCTTTTTAGTACTTTGAACCTTGGCTGGCAGTGAGAGTGCCTTGTTTAAATTGGCTTCATGTATAAACTGCTGATTGCTCTCCAGGCATATGTGGGAGATAGTGTCTGGGGGTTAAAAAACTTTATCTCTGGAGAGGTGGGAGCTCCCCAGAGGTCAATAATTACTCAACCAGGAGAATTTGTGTGACTTTTTCTCCTTAACTGAAAACACTTCAACACTTTGCAATATTATTTATTTTTTATTTATTTTTATATTGTTTGTAATTGAGGTTTTGGTTTATTTTGTGTGTGTGGCTGTGTTGTGGAGTGTTTTGGAAGTTTGAGAGTGTGAGTTGAGTGTCATTTGATTGGGAGTTTGCAAACTGTGGTAAAGATGTGTTAAGCAGGTAAAATGACAGTCAGGCCTTATTCCCCCTTGAGGCTGAGGTACCTCCACCCTTTCTTTTGTCCCTCTCTGTCCCCGGAGTTATATAGACAGTGCCAGGCTCTGGCGATAGTCAGGATGCCGAGGGCAGAGCTTGGTATGGTGGGGGAATGGAAAGGAGTGCGGGGATTGGGATAGAGGGGACAAGGAGATGCCTTGGGGAGGAATGGGTCCAGGAAAGGGGTCCTCACTGTCTGGTTCCCGTACCCAAGGGCTCTGCTTATAGCAGGCCAGTAAATTGGTCTTCCTCGGTGGCTCACCCTACTGGGGTGGTGTTATGCAATGCAAGGTCCATTAAGAACAAGATTGCTATAGTATCGGATCTTGTTGTATCATCTGACCTGGCTTGCATCACCGAGACCTGGCTGGATGAGAATTCTGGTCCCATTTTGGCATCAGCAATTCCAGCTGGCTACTCAGTAATACATCACCTGAGGATGGATCATAGGGGCGGGGATGTGACCATCTGTTTTAGATCCGAACTGAACCTGATGGAGGTACCAGTGGGAGCCACCAACTCCTTTGAATGTATTTTGGGTAACGGTGTGGGGTGCAGGATTCTTCTCGTCTACTGTCCACCAGGAGATGGGAATGTTTTCCTGTAGGAAATCGTGGACTTCATTGTCGACCTGACATTGGGATGCCCCAGATGGCTGATCCTGGGGGATTTCAATGACTGGGTCGACGATGAACTCTTGCAGTTTGGTCAGGACTTTCTCCAGTTAATGAATTCACTGGACTTCACACAGTTTATTTCCTCCTCAACCCATATTCGTGATTATTCATTGGGCTTGGTGTTTCTCCTGGGAAGGGAGATATCCGACTTGGTGATGGAACCAGTTGGGTGATCTGACCATCATATTATCGGGTTCAGTTTCATGGCCCCCCCAATAGGTCTGCCCTTATGGAGATTGTCTGGTACAACCCTTTGAGGGGTGTGTCCCCTGATGGCCTGATGGCGGCGCTGGACCTATCAGGTATACCAAGTGAATGTCTGGGTCCAGGGGATCTGGTACTAGCCTATAATAAGGCAGTGACAGAGGCCCTGGATTCCATTGCACCTGTTCATGTTTGTCCCCTCACTCTTCGCCCCAGGTATCCCTGGTTTGATGAGGCCTTGAGGGAGCTGAGGAGAGTGGGACAAAGGTTAGAGAGATGGCAGCGGGGGTCTGGTCTGGAGTGTGACAAACTTAGTTTGATGGACCACTATGTAGTCTATCAATCAGCAATTACCCGTAAGAAGGCAAAATTCCTGTCCAGGAAAACTGCAGCCCTCCTTGGACCCTGACTGTTTGGCTAACTACATGCCTGTCTCTAGCCTTCCCTTTGTGAGTAAGGTTATTGAGAAGGTGGTGGCATTGCAGTTGGGTGACCATTTGACCAGCCACAATGTCAATGATTCTCTCCAGTCTGAATTTAGGAAGAGACATAGTACCAAGATAGCCATTGTTCGGGTACTAAATGACCTCCTAATAGTGAGAGATTGAAAGACCCATTCCATCTTGGTCCTGCTAGATCTCTCTGTGTCATTTGACACCGTGGACCATGGTGTGCTGTTGGAGTGACTGCAGTTCATCTGTGGACTTTCAGGGATGGTCCTCAGATGGTTTTGATCATTCCTTGAGGGTAGGACTCAGAGGGTGGTGTCTGGGTTTTTTCCTCAGCTCCATTCTCCTTATCCTGTGGGAGTGCCGTTGGGCTCCATCCTGGCACTCATGTTGTTTGCAATGTATATGCTGCCATTAGGAGTGATTATTAGGCTGTACGGCTTGAGTTTTCACTACTATGCAGATGCTACTCAGCTGTACATGTCCTTTGTGCCTGGCCAGGATGATGCAGTCTTGGTCTTTAATAGCTGTCTGTCCAAGATCAAGGACTGAATGAATGTGAGCTGTCTGCAGTTAAACCCATAAACAACTTAGATGTTGGTAGTGGACACAGGTCATCGAGAGGCAGGTATGCTGGCAGGACTTCCTTCAGGTCTATGGCTTGGAAGAGTCCGGCTAACTACCTTAGACTGGATGCGGAACCTGGGTGTTATGTTTGATGACCACCTAACCCTAAAATTGCAGGTGTCAGCTGTTGTCAAAACCTCTTTTTACCATCTGAGCAATATCCTGAGTAAAGCACCTGGTTCCTCCCGATGATCTTCCAACTTTGGTCCACACCATCGTTACCTCCCTCCTTGACTACTGCAATGCCCTTTACCTTGGGCTACTGGGGGTTGATATCTGCAACTTGCAGCTGGTGCAGAAGATGGCAGCCAGGCTTTTGACTGGTACCTCTAGGACCAGTCATATAATGCCTGTGCTCTGTGGACTGGACTGGCTGCCAATACAGTGGGGGATCACCTTCAAGGTCGGTTTGCTGACCTACAAGGCCCTACACGATCAGGGACCCAGTTATCTGCAAGATCTCCTTCATCCCTACTGTCCCTTCTGCTCTCTCTGATCCACCAATGAGGGATTGCTAGAGATTTCCAAGATCTGTTTACAAACATCTGGAGCAAGGCCATTTAGTTTTATGGCCCCAACCCTGTGAAATTCTATACCTCGTCGGGTACGAGATTGCCTGACCATCCACAGCATTAAAACTGCACTGAAAATGTATCTTTTTAGCCTGGCATTTTCGGATTTTTAAAGCTGCTGTTGTATTTATTTTTTACATTTGTATTGTTATTTATTAATCTGTTTGATTGTTCTTGTACAGGCACCTTGGTTTTAGAAAGGCGCCTTTTTTAAAATAAGGGATTGATTGATTGAATTGATTGATTGATTGATATCAAAGCAATTCGGCTTGCCACAGAAGAACTCACCTGTTGTGTTGGAGATATGGAAGCCAGGGTGAGCTCCATGGAAGACTGGCCCAACCGCACAGATCCTGAGTTGACCTCCCTCAGACAGAAGCTACAGTAGTTAAATTGTAATCCCATCTTGAGGATATGGAAGGTTTGGTAATCACTGGGCTCCCCAAAAGGGTGCAAGGGCAGAATTCTGTCTTATTTGTTCAAAAACTATGCAAATAA
Source organism: Neoceratodus forsteri (assembly GCA_016271365.2). NCBI lineage: Eukaryota > Metazoa > Chordata > Ceratodontiformes > Ceratodontidae > Neoceratodus > Neoceratodus forsteri. The sequence continues at coordinate 1,179,304,547 of CM057449.1, read as the reverse complement.
TTAGTCGGACCTTCCCCCAATGGACCAGTTTATGTGACTGAGAAAGCCCACAGGGCATTATGTCCAATGCTGCCTGAAGGGGAAAAACCTCTCCCACTCATCTTCAAACTAATGAACTTTTTAGAAAAACAGCACATCTTGTCTAAACTTTGCGATTTGCAAGATATCATCTGCAAGGGTCATCACCTAAGGATTTTCCAAGATCTTCCTCCTGTAGTTCAAGAAAAAAGAGTTGCTTACCATCTGATTATCTCCAAACTAGTGGCCACTCAGATCCACTATAATTTGTTGCATCTGGCACAATTGAGGATCTGGCATGATAAGGCACCTAAAATGTTTGTTACTCTGGACCAGGCAATTGCTGAACTGTCCATTCTTTATCCTAACCTCTTCAAATCTGGTTGATAGTGTTTCTCATGTTATACAAGGTGTACTGTAGAGACTCTGTATTTGCTGTCCAGCATCTTTATTTATGCTGCTTACTAGTGGTCTGTATCCTACTCAGCTAGAATAACACTTCAAGAATAGTGCAAGCTAATACAGCCTGGTCTATACTGCACTGCCACAGACAGCGACAGAGGAATTACAGCACCATGTAGTAAGTGTTCCCCTGGTCACTGTCCATGATGCTACTAATGAAGACGAGTGTCAAGGAATGGAGGAGGCTGGCCAAGTTGCTCCCATGGTGTGGAGTTGTAAAGCAGGATCAGCTTGGCCAGAAAGGTGGTTGAGAACAGAGCTCTAATCCTGGTCTCCACAATTTTACTTTTCTCCCATAATCCAACTCCAACTCAGAGTTGATTATTTTAATCATGGGGTGTGGGGGCAGAGCCCCTTGTCGAGTGAAGTGCGGGAGGTGAAGTCCCCCAAAAATAATGTTTTCTAGTCATAGCGATCGCAAACTGCATTTGCGATTGCTACCACTGGCACTGATTTTGTTGGTGGCACTGTCTCCTGTTGCTTTTCTTGTCAGTGATGTATGGACTGAACTGTTTTTGACAGCGCTTTCCATTCAGGTGATGATATGACCTAGTGCCACCTACATTGTGATGTACCAGACTGAATGATTTTTCTGTCTTTTCTCTTTGCTGCTACCCTTTTTATATCTGGGTTATGTTTGTATTTTCTTTCTTTCCTATTGTAGCGCCTCTTGCTCTCCTTTCTACTTCTGCGTGTTCTTTCACTATCTCTCCATTTTCTTTATTATGTGGTGGTAGTGATTTTTGTGTAGGGTGCTTTTATTATTAGTGTCTACCATTTTATGATTCACTCTCCCACCTTATTTTTTGTTTAGCTCTTTCCTTTCACATTTTTAAACCTTGCTTCTCTTCTCTTCTCTTCTCTTCTCTTCTCTTCTTCTCTTCTCTTCTCTCTCTGTTTGCTGTCATTGTGTGCCTCCAACTGGCTGTATTGGCTTATTACCTGGAGATGTGTTTGTACATTGTCCCTTCTTGCTCTTGCATAGCTCTTGTTCCACTCTTCTTTATTCTTGGACTTGTCATGTTCTGTTTCTTCTTGTGTTCTCTCTAGTGCGTGTATGGCTGTTTTTCTAATTTATTTATTTAGTTTTTTGTTTACCAGGTAGGTGTACTAGCCATAGTATGACTATTTTCAGGCACGACCTGGGAGGTTACAAGGTAGACATTACAGGTTGGAACAGATGGCAAGTTACAGCAAGATACACTAGCAAAGGTTCTGTGAAACAGTTAAACAATAAACAGAGCAGTACAGGTAGCATACACAATACTTTGAGAAATTTAACAATAATCATAGGCAGTACAGGTAGTTACAGAGTGTCCCTAGTAAAAAGCATAGAAGTTAAGAACAATCATAGCATGGCAAGCACATTGAAGAACAGGACTTTAGCAGTTTGAATCCTGAAAAGACAGTAAAATAAGAGTTAAGAAACAAAAGTGAGAAATAGAAGAAAAGACAGAAAAATAAAGTGCGGTCAGTTTCTGATAAGTGCAGATGTATAATAGCCAGGGGATGGGATATTGTGATAATTGAGGTTTGGGAAGGTAGGGATCAGAGAGAAGTTTCAGCAGAGGGTAGGGGTTGGTGAAGAGAGAGAGGAATAGATGCTGGGGCTAGGAGAGAAAGTAGGTAGAGGCAGTATTGTAGGGAGCTAGTACAGGGGAATCAGTGATTGTGTAGGTACAGGCAGGAGGGCCATGGGCTAAGGAGGTTTGAAACAGTAGCATAGTGTAGGTTGGTGGAGCTTATGGTAGTTGGTTTGGGTCTGCCCTTTATTACTTGTACCCTGGTCTGGGTGCCAGCTGATACAGATTTCGGCACTTCACCAGCTTGTTCTTTTCACAGCCTTTACCTTGCAGGGACCAGTTGTGACTGTAACTTGCCATCATACTCTCTGTTTTGATTTGTGTATTTGCCCTGAAACAATTGTTTTGGTATGTGATTGTTATTGGATACTGGAGCAGTGCATGTATATGCTCAATTGAAGAGTCTCGATGATGTTAGGTAATGGAGTTTTCCTGCCCCCTCCTTTTATTTGCATTTTCGGCTTTAACTGGGTTGCATTTGCCCTGGAGCAACAGTTTTCCTTGTTATTTGTATGGTTACTATTTTTGGGAGGATGAGCATACTCTGGGTGGTTGGGGGGTATTTTACTACTTGTCTTATGACTGTTATGAGGGCTAGGCTGCTTATTTTTGGTACAATGTGTTTTTTTTTCTTCTTTTGGCTGCCCCATTGTATAATCTGGTCTATTGCAGACTGTTGAATTTTCCTTTTGTCAGGGTGGAACATTGGTCCATGGGTATTTGGCTTCCTTTTGCTGACATTGACTGTCCCTTTTGTTTTCGGATTCTAGTTGGTGGATACTAATTAGGGCAGCTTTGCTGACCATGTCTTTATGATGCCTAGGCTCCTTCCATCTCCTTTACTTACCAGCTTTCCACAGTGGTAGGTAATAAGCTGCCTGTGTAGGTTCTGTTTTCTGTGGGCTGTTCTTTCTGGTTCTTTTTGTTTCTTTCCTTGTTTATTATTGTAAAGGGGTCACAACAGTTTTGGAGTAATCTGGGGGCTGGGATGGGTGGGGATGAGCCTTGAATACAACAGACCTACTACCTTTGGAGATTCAGCCCCTAGGACTGGGGATTGTTGGGGGTTTATCTTTTGCTTGTGGGTAGGAGGGATGGTGGGGTTTCAGGTTTTGTGTGGCTGTGTGATTGTTATAGTTAACTGTTCTAATTAGTTCTGTTTGGGTTGTTTCTGTTTTTTATGGGGAGGGGCAGGGTTTGGAAGATGGAGAGAGTGCTTTAGGGGATATTCTCTCACTTTTGGTCTGAAAGGACTCCTGATTTATTTATTTTCTGATGGTGATTTTTATGTCTAACAATATCATGTACTGTACGCCTCATGGAATGTAAAAGGTCTCGCTTTAGGGTCAAGAGATACCAAATAATTAAGCACTTGAAGCAGTTACAATGTCATAGTATTTTCTTTCAGAAAATGCATTTGTTAACATCAGAGGGTAATCTTTTTTGAAGGAAATCAGTTGGTCAAGTTTTTGCCACAGGTAACAGTACTAAGAATAAGGGGGTAGCCCTTCCAATCTCTAAAAATGTTAACTTGAAGTGTACTCAGAGTCTCAAAGATCCCCATGGTAGATATATCTTTGTTATAGGTATTCTGGACCATATGGAGGTTTTGTTAGGCAGTGTTTATGGACCTAATGTGGAGATGTAATTGTTTATTTGAATTTTCATAACCAGGTAAGCCCACTGAGACCATGCAGTCCCTTTTACAGGGGCGACCTGGGGAAAGGGTACAAGATGAGAGTATACAAGTCTACATACATAGATACACAGTAACATACATATATATATACACATACATACATACATACATATATACTAGTGGCAAAATAGCAATTATACAGAGAGGTGCAATGCAAATTACATCATTGAAGGAAATAATGTCACAGTGTAACACAATAAAGTGGCAGAGTAGTACATTATGACTAGTACAGGAATAAAGAGTCACAGTTCTGTGTAATTGTCCATGATGTAGGGCTGTGCTTAGACAAAATCAAGGAAGAGGAAGAGAGAGAAAAGGGTTCATATTGCAGGGAGGCATAATGTAGGATATAAACTGCAAGGCAGTGACTCTGGTGTACACAGTAACACTAGGCAGCTTTGCCCTCTTTTTTCGTTAATTTGGCCATCCTTCTAGCTCCCTTTCTTATGCTTCCCATTATCATGGGGGTGGGGGATTGGAATATTTCTTTTATGCAGGACTTAGATAGGACAGGTAAAATACATGCCGGACTGCCCCTCACCCAGCATGCCATCCATGATATGACTGACTCTTTGGGGTTGTGTGACCCCTGGCGAATACTACATCCAACAGCCAAGGAGTACACATTTTATTCTTCAATGCACGGATCTTCTTTTTGTATCGACTACATTTTGATTAGTCAAAGTATCATGGGTGGATTGCTGGACTGTGAGATAGCTCTGTGAGTCCTCTCAGACCATTCCCTAGTGTGGTTAAGGCATAGCTTTGTGTCCAATATTCAAAGGGACACAGTGTGGAAATTTAATAATCAGCTTTTAAAGGAAGAGTATATTATTACCAGACTTAAAGAACAGATGTGGGTCTTTACTTCTCATAATGCTGGCTCCATTGAAAGGAGAGACATGGAGTGGAGCACTTTCAAGAGCTTTGTTAGAGGTGAATTTATTTGTTTAGTTACTAAAAGGAAGAAACGCAGGGAGGCAGAGGCCTCTGCTCTTTTGAACCATATCAGAAAGATAGAGAACCAGTTGAACCTTAAGTCTCTGGAGGAACTTCATAATGAGTTATTCTCTCTCCATGATAAATATGCAGAGTATTTGTGAGAGAAGGCCAAATATTCTACAGTATTTTTAAAACCCATCCCACTTACGTTGATTAAGGGGAAAAAGCAGTGCACCTCCTGGCTTTGCATCTTAGGACAGAAGACAAGAGGCTTTGTGTCTCATCTCTTCCATTAGGTCCAAGATAGACAATTCTATCAAAACATTGCCCAAGGTTATCATCCGTGAGTTCAAGGTATACTATAGGTCTCTTTATGGGCCTCAGCCTAACCTGCCTTCAACCTTAGATCTCCAAGCTTACTTGGCCGAGAGTGCTCTTCCTACCTTGACAGAACCTCAGCAGGCATGTCTGACACAGCATTTATTGCAACAAGAAATTTTAGACACCATCAAAGCTTTACCACTTGATAAGGCTCCAGGGCCAAAAGACCTTACTCCTAATGTTTATAAAATATTTGCCAATGGAATAGTCCCTTTGTTGCATCAGTTCTTTCTTTCCTTATATGACCATGGAGTTTCAGACAGTTCTCTTTTTGAAGTCATGATTGTCTTGTTGCTTGTATCAGGTAAGTCCTCTGATAAAGTTGCCACTGTCGTTACCAGCCTATCTCACTTTTAATTTATGATATCAAAGTTTTGGCTAAAGTATTGGCTACTAGGATTAATGTGGTCAGGGCGGGTCTTATAATCCATGAGCAAGTTGGCTTTATGCCAACATGTTCCTCAGTTGACCATCTACTCAAATTATCCCATATTTTCTCTGTGTTCAGGGATTCCAGTGTTCTTATGGCCCTGGTTTCCCTGGACACAGAGAAAACATTTGACAGTGTTAATTGGGCCTTTTTGTTTGTTACTTTAGAGAAATTCAGATTCCTATTTGCATTCCTTCGATGACTTAGGGCTTTGTATTCATGTCCGAGCACCACAAATTATTGTAATTGTATTTTCCTCAACATTCCCGTTATTATCTGGGACTCATCAAGGGTGCCTCTTGTTCCCACTATTATTCAACCTATATTTAGAACCCCTACTACACAAACTTAAGAGTAACCCCCTTCTGACAGGTGTGTGATTTGGGGTGTGGAACTTGCAATTACCTGCTTACACATTTTATATTTTATTGCATGTGATTAATCCAAAAGTGCCCATTCCAGCTGCTTTAACCACTATCAGGAAATTTGACCAGTTATCCATGAAGACACTGTGGTTATGCCTCTAAACTCTGCCGTGCTTAAATTGGATGTTCTTGCGCTGGGATTAACTTGGGCTCCAAAACAATTAAAATACCTTGGCATTATTCTTTTGAGAAGTACGGCACAGCTTAAAAAGCTTAATCTTGATGATTTGGTTAATATTATTTAACAGGATCTAAATAGGTGGAAATTCCTACTGTTGACCCTATGGGGTAGACTAAATATTATTAAAATGAACGTGCTTCCCAATTTTTTTATCCACTTAATATGTTTATGGTTTTGCTCCATTTATCATGGTTTAAACAGATACACATGACGATTTCTTACTTTATTTGGATGAGCAAGTCACCGAGAAGAGCTCATAATCATTTTTTGGTGCCTAAGGCATTAGGTGGCCTTTGGTTCCCACATTTTTCTGTCTACTATCTTGCCAGTCACGCCAGTAAATATCATAGGTGGCCTATTCAAAATCCAGGAGAAGTTGATTCCCCCATGTCCCTATTTGTCTTAAGCTTTAGACAGATCAGATTAGAAAGGCTGGCCTGTCTCTCTCAGCTGTTTTTTATTCCCCCTAAGTCCCTTCCTACACATTTTCGAGACTCTGTTATAGGCAGGGTGGGCCTTGCAAGGAATCATTGCATCAGCTTGCTTCTGTATGAGTGGTGTTTTCCATGTTCTTTCATATGCCCCTTCATGTCCAATTCATGGGCTTGGATGGCATGCTATGAATTTACAAGTGTGTTTACCTCATCTTCAAGAGTTGTCCCGTGCCCATAGTGGCTCCAGCTTTCACTGCCACCTACTGTCACACAGGTGGCTGCAGTGTGGTGGCGCTCACTTCACTGCCTCCACAGTGGATGAGCATCCTCTGTGATACTTGATCCTACTCCTCTTGGTTGGCCCCCAATGAATCAGACTCAGTCCTGAACCTGTGTCAGTAGCGTTATGAGCGGTAGGGTTACAGTTGTACCAACTGGATGGCTGTTGGCATTCTTGGAACCTGGCTTAATGTTCTTTCTCCCTGAATGTTGTTTTATTTTGTATTGTGTTTAATTGTCATATGACAATTTTTAAATGCGTTCATGTGTTTTATATGTGGTGCCTAGAGTCTTTGGAATATGGGGCTACAAAAATAAAGATTGATTGATTGATTGATTGATACGTTACCATGTAATTTATGAATTGCTGGAACTGTCAATTTATATTGTAATATGGATCCAGCATCTGTATTCTGGAACTAGTTGCAAAGAAAATGCTAAGTATTCACATCAAACATTTGGATGAGTGGTTTTCCTTTTTTGAATAGCTAACTCATTAAGTGTTACCTAATGCCTCTGAAATCCTGTCTAATATCAAACATGTTCACCCTTTTACAGTCTGCTTGTCACATAGTAGATGTGCTATTATACTAGCATTCAATTGACTGCTTAGGAAACCAGGAAATATGTTCCAGGAAGAAAGAACAACCTCTTCGTTTGTTGGTTAATAAAGCAGCCTCCAATGACCTTTGAAAGGGCTTGACAGTAACATTAATTAGGAAGGCTACCTAAATGTTTAATTTAAAAAAGCTGGTACACTGTGTTCAGATGCCTTGTTTTGATCTTAGCTAAAATGTACAAAATGTTTTCTATATCACAATTAGGTCTGTAGGAACCTGAAATGTTGCAAATTAATAACAAATTGATATTCTCAAAATCATTTCATTTTTCTAGTCTTGAAAGTTCTTTATACTAATACTAGCCTCTTGCCTTTAAACAGCCACCAACACCTCAAGAAGAACTTTGAAAGACAATGTTTACACACAAAGCAGCTCATATTTTTTATTAGAAAATGGTCTTAAAAAATAAAGCATGTTGCTTGGTTGAATGCCATGACCAGGCATGCATTTATTTTTCAATAGAGCGTGGTAAAAAACAAGTGCCAACACAGCCTGTTCCTGTGGCAAACTAGTATCAATGAGCCAGTTCCAATTTGAAAATGAACTAACCCTCATGTTTTTCCACTCACTTAGTGAGGGATTCCCCGGGCCCTGACCGCTCTGTGTTTCTTTCCTAACTATGTGCGGCATTTGCTCCCTGCTGACACATACATGTGGGCATCTGTGGCACACAGTATGCACATTTTTAAGCTTTTTTTTTTCACTTTTAAGAAAAAGGGCCTTTCTTTTGATCAAACTTGTAGTGCTAGCAAATCACATGCTTAACACTACCAGTGACAGCTTTCCTAGATTGCCTTGACTATACACCGCTCAACCAAAGAACAAAAAACAATAATTTTCTTTACAAGAACAAAACTAAGTAATTTTCTTTTTTACATTTCGCAACCACTCCCTAACCCGGTACCTTGATATTCTTTCTTTTAGACCTCCAGTCCTCTCCTACTGTTACACTCCACCCCATGAACTGAACACACGAGTCAGCATGAACCTTTTCACCAGCAGGTAGGAGAGATACAGGAGGGGAATCTCCCTGATGAGAAATGTGATGTGATGTGTCCCCAGCTCTAACCTCAACATTGAAATGCATGCAACTACTGTACTTACCAAACGTAAATGGGAAAAACTCTGGAGTCGTGGTACAGCTGGGGAGCAGATGAGGGAACATAACAGGAAGTAAACTTCAACTAGCAGTAGATCATGACACACCACAGTGCCCTCTACAGCCGGTTACAGCAGTGGAGGGATTACTTTACAGAAATGTTTTTCTTTTTTACAATTCTTTCTTTACTTTTCACATTTACAGCGTTTTAAACATCCTATTTAAAATGTGACAAAAAACATTTCTAAGCACAATAATACCTCTAGGCTGGGTGGAATTGGGGCTATATGGTCTTTATGCTCCTGGGCAGTCTGGTATTCCCCAATATTGCCCACCCTGATGGGTATTATTGCTTACTTACTGTAGCTCTGTGTGTTTTATACTTATTATTTATTACTGAGATCAGATGTGTGAAAACAGCATAGTTGTTCCTTGAGGGTTCATCAGCTCCCATTGCTTCTTCCCAACCTGGGTCAGATACTGAAGAATGGGCAAAGCGAAGCACAATGGTTTTCACTGTGCTTGCCCATTGCCCATAGAAACGTAGAAACATAGAATTTGATGGCAGATAAGGACTGCTTGGCCCACCCAGTCTGCCCATTTCCCTACATAATGGATAAGCTGCAGATCCTAGTTAACCAGCAGCCTACTTCTTTCTACCCCACCCCCTAGAATTGCCTTATGACCATCCCATGCATGCTTGAATTCAACCACTGTTTTTGACTCTACAACCTCCTCTGAAGGCCATTCCATGCATCCACAACCCTCTTTGTGAAAAATACTTCTTTACATTACCTCTGAGCGCCCCCATCTTCAAATTGTGCCCCTTGTTTTGCACACCTCTTTTTTGAAAGATGTTACCCTCTTGGACTTTGTTGATTCCCTTGAGGTACTTGAAAGTTTCTATCATGTCCCCCCCTCCCTCCTTTCCTTGAGGCTATACATATTAAGCTCCTTTAGTCTCTCTCCATATGTCTTCTGATGCAGACCCTGCACCATTTTAGTTGCCCTCTTCTGAACAGCTTCCATCTTGTCTATGTTCTTGCGGAGATTGGGTCTCCAGAACTGCACACAGTACTCCAGATGGGTTCGATCCAGCTGTCTGTACAGAGGAATAACAATTTCCTGTTTTCTACTGGTGATGCCTCTCCCTATGCATCCCAGTATCCTTCCAGCCCTCCTTAATGCCCTCTCACATTGCTTGCCCACCTTTAAGTCGTCTGATATGACTACCCCCAGGTCCCTTTCCATTTTTGTTGTTGTTAGTATCTCACCACCCATTGTGTACTCTTCTCCTGGTTTTTTTTTTTCCTGGTGCACTACCTTGCACTTCTTAGCACTGAATCTAAGCTGCCTTACATTTGACCATTTCTCTAACCTTGCCAAGTCCCTTCTCATCCTTTCCACCCCACCTTGTGCATCAACTCTGTTGCAGATCTTTGTGTCATCTGCAAAGAGACATACTTTTCCTTCCAGTCCCTCTGCAATGTCACTTATAAAGACATTGAAGAGGACCGGTCCTAATACTGAACTCTGCGGTACCCCACTAGTAACCCCCCTTTCTTCAGAGTGGACTCCATTTACTATTACCGTCTGTGTCCTATTCTCCAGCCAATTCTTTACCCAGGCTATCATCTTGGGACCCACTCCCAGGCTGGCTAACTTGTATTAATCTTTTGTGTGGTACTGAGTCAAATGCCTTGCTAAAGTCTAGGTAGGCCATGTCCACAGCCCCTCCCTGATCTACTACTTTGGTCACCCAGTCAAAGAAATCTATTAGATTCATCTGGCATGACCTTCCTGCTATGAATCCATGCTGCCTTGGGTCCTGTTAGGTACTTGACAATTTTTTCCTTCAGAAGTGATTCCATCATTTTCCCTATCACTGAGGTTAAACTAACAGGTCTGTAGTTTCCTGCTTCTACCCTGCCCCCACTTTTGTGAAGGGGAATCACATCTGCCCTCCTCCAGTCCTCGGGTACCACCCCATCCTCCCATGATTTGTTAAAGAGGGTAGTCAGTGGTGTCACTGGTTCTACCCTTAGTTCTTTTAGAATTCTGGGATAAATCCTATCAGGCCCTATTGCTTTGTCCACCTTCAGTTTTAAGAGTTCTTTCAGAACCCTTTTTTCTGTTAATGGGTTGGTATCAACTTCTGTATCCAGAGAGTTTCTATTGTTTGTTTTAGGTACTTCCCCCTCTTCATTTGTAAATACTGAGCAAAAATATTTGTTTAGTATCTCTGCCTTTTCACCGTCACCCTCTGCCCACCCCTTCCCCTTTATTAAGCCTCACTATCCCTCTCTTAGTCTTCCTTCGCTCCCTGATGTACCTAAAAAAGGTTTTATCCCCCTTCTTAACTGAGTTGGCTATCTTTTCCTCGGTTTGGGCCTTTGCAGTTTTGACTGCCTTCCCGGCTTCCTTTTGTTTTAACTGATACAATTCTCTGTCCTGCTCCTTCTGTGATTCCTTTTACTTCCTGAATGCTTTCTTTTTCTCTTGAACCTTCACTGCTACCTCCTTTGAGAACCATAGTGGTTTCTTACATCGTTTTGTTTTGTTTATTTGCTTCACACAAAGGCTTGTTACCTCTGTGATGGCAGTTTTTATTATTCCCCATTGTTCTTCCACCCCTCCTTCCTGCCCATTTGCTAGTGCATTCCTTAGGCATTCACCCATTTTGGCTAAGTCAGCCCTCCTGAAGTCCAGTACTTTTGCCTTTGTATGGCTTGACTCTATTGCTGTGTTTATTGTGAACCATAGTGTTTGATGGTCGCTAGTTCCCAGATGGCTACCCACTTCTACATCTGTGATCCTCTCTCCATCTCCGTTTGAGAGAACCAGGTCTAAGATTGCTCTGTCTCGAGTGGGTTCCAATACTAGTTGTCTAAGGCATGCCCCCTGTAGGGCATCTAGAATAATCCCACTCTTAGAAGTGGCTGCTGCAACTGCACTCCAGTTAATATCTGACATATTCAGATCACCCATCAGCAGTATCTCCCCTTTATCTGCCATTCTAAGTATACTTTCTATAATTTCCTTGTCCATTTCCTCCCCCTGAGAGGGGGGTCTGTGTACAACACCTGTGCAGATTGTGGTGCCATTGCCTGCCTCCAAATTGACCCACAGTGCTTCTTCTCCTCCCTGTTTACCCTTTTGTTCTATTGCTTTGATTCCTTCCCTTATGTAGAGAGCTAATCCTCCTCTTCCTCTTTTACCCTCCCTGTCCCTCCTGTAGATAGTGTATCCTGGTATGTTTACGTCCCAGTCATGGTTCTGTGTGTACCATGTTTCTGTGACTGCCATGATATCCAGATGTTCCTCCTCCATCAAGGCCACTAATTCAGGAAGCTTGTTACCCAGACTACGGGCATTGGTACTCATTGCTCTCCATTTTTGATGGCTTTATCTTCTGTAGCATCCCCACTGATCTTTCTACCTTGGTCTTTTTTTCATTTAGTACCCTGTTTTGTAGGGAGGCTGGGATTTTCCTGCTGCTTATCAGTACCTCCCTTGACTAGTTTAAAAGCTTGCTAATGAAGCATTTAAACCAATTGCCCAAAAGACTTGTTCCTTCCTGGACAGATGCAGACCATCCTGCCAGTATAGGCTGGTGTCCTCCAGGTGGAACCCCAGTCCCCAGTGAAGCCAAACCCCTGTGCTCCACACCATTTTTTCAACCATTCGTTAAGGTGCAAAGTACCCTCGCCTCACCCATGCCACTAACAGGCAGCACCTCTAAGAAGGATACTGTGTGTGCTACTTGTCTTAGACCCCTCCCTAACTCTACAAAGTACTTCTGCACTGTTCTGATCTCATCATGAGCCAAGTCATTTGTCCCTATGTGGACAATGACGTCCAACTCAGATTCCCGTGCAACTGTTCTTGTGATCCTAAGGATGCACTTCCTGTCCCTCCAAGCCATGGCACCAGGCAGGCACCTTACTTCAGTTTTCCCTGCTCCCCCCAGTTCTATCCCCCTAATAGTTTAGTCCCCCACCAGGAGTTGCTTCCTTTCCCTGTGGTGCCCTCTGCCTCTTTCCTGAGGGCCTCCCTTGTGACAGTTGTCTGCAACCTCTTTAGTCTCCTCTGCGGGTGCATCTATAGGGGAACTATGCTCCCCCAGAATGGTGTATGGTATGTGGAGTGGAACAACTGACTCAGTGTGCCTTTGTTCCACCACCCTTACCTTCTCTGAGCCCACTGTGGTCCAACTGCTGTACTTTCTTCGCAACCTCTGAGGTAGTGGTGGTGGCTCTGGTGCTCCCTGGATGGGGGAGGTTCACTTACTATTGTCCAGTGCAGCCTGAAGATGGGAAACTTCCTCCCTCAGGGCAGAGAGTTGTCTGCAAACAGGGCAGCATCTCAGTGTCCAGAAAGATTCCTGGAAGACTGCTGCCCCACAGCCATTACATTGCACTGCTCCCCACATGTCTGTCTACCTTAGTTTTTTTTTTTTTTTTTGGCCCTGAGGATGCTATATTTAGTCAGATTGTGCACTGGCGCTATCCAACTGAATATAAGGACACAACAGTGAAACACTAAGTCATGTAGCACTGCCCTGACATGGATCTGGGAAGTGCAGGAAATAGTACCTCCTGACCTAATAGCACTGGGAGCCCCTGGCATGATAATCAGCTGGCACCATTCAAATGAGCCAGTTGGACATGCAAGGTGCTGAGGTGCCACATGCATGCCTATTATAAGTCCATTTATATGGGAAGTGGCAACAATTTACACCCCTCCTGTGGCCGGCCTTATAGACACCAATCACCTGTCCTCATGGCAAGTACTTTTGCCCTGGTGTTCAGAGGTCCCCGTCCTCTGATCCCTGTCCCTGTTGAAATCACATTTATTGCTGGTATCCAGAGGTCCCCCTGTCATCTGATCTCCGTCTCTGGTAAAAGCAAAAATTTCACTGGTGCTTAGTGATCACCTCCAACTCTCTGATCACCAGTCCCAGTAACATTTCAATAGTCCCTGATGTCTAGTGGTTCCCCTGCCTCTGACCACTGGTCTGTGAGAATAAAGTAAGTCTACAATTTCCAGTGGTCCTCCCAATCACTGGAACTGGTAGAATTAAATAATTCCCCAGTGTCCAGTGGTCCCTCCACCCTCTGATCACTGTCCCTGTGTAGAATAAAATAATTGCCTGGTGTCCAGTGGTCCCCTGCCATCTGATTACTTGCCCCATATAATATATCAAATATTTCCTGGTGTCTAGTGGTACCTCGCACCCACCAATCACTGCACCAGTATCAGAAGAAGCTTTTCCTGATGTCTAGTGGCCCCTCTGCACCACAGGTACTAACCAACCCATGCTGCCACTCGCCTACTTTTATTGTTGGTGTGGCAGGAGCCCATATGGTGACTGGCATAACCCTCATCTCACCACCATGGCCAGCTACCATATGCAATAACAGGGAGGACACATCCCCTGTACTGTAAAGGGAAAATGCATGCTGTCTACAGTACACAGCATGCATGCTTCCTTTACAGTACAGGAGATGTGCACTTCCTACCATCACATATAGTGGCCAGCCGAGGTGATAAGTGGAGGGCTGTGCTAGTCACTGTATGGGCTCCCATGGCACCAGCGACTAAAGTAGGGGGTGGCAGGATGGGTTGGTCATTGCCTGTGGTGCGGGAGGGCCACTAGATGCCAAGAAAAGGCATCCCGTTACTTTGGTGATCCCAATTGGGCACCTACCAAAAGGGTGACTCCAGTTGTGGTGCTTGTCATCGGGCATGGGGTTGTGGTGACCAGATTGGGGGTGCACAAAATAGCGTCATCCTGTTGCTACATGCCTATGCACACGTGAGGGGAGCAAGCATGCCGAGCGTGGGGTGGGAAGGGATAGAGGGGTTGTGGGGTGTGGTGCCACAGCAAGCTGCTGAGCTGCTTCTGTGGCTTAGTGGGTGGGTTCTGGGCTAGGGTGGGACTGGTACTAGGTTCGGGTCCAGGCACAGGTACTTTTTGTTGTGCCCGGACCTAATTTGGTTTGTTTCCATGTTTGTACACCCACAGCATGCACCCCCCTGGAGTTGAGATTTCTTAAGTAGAGGGGTGCAGGGGGCACAGCCCCCCACGTAAAGTGGAAAATCTCCACTCCCCAACACATTTTGCTGTGCGCCGGGGAGTACATCACCAAAATAGTTTCTCAGCAATGTGCTGTCACCCTAATGGTGATCGCCCATCAGTGATCGCCGTCATCACATAGATCCCAAGAAAAGCTTCTGCTGTTATGGTGATGGGAATCCGTGGGTAACAGGTTCCAGTAGATGCCATGGACTATGTGATATCATACAGGGCTGGTGAGCAGAGAGTGGGGGGACCACTGGACACTAGGAAATTATTTTATTCTACTGGGGCCAGTGATCAGAGGGTGTGGAGGACCATTAGGCACCAGAGAATATTCTACTTTTACTGAGGACAGGGATCAGAGAATGGGGGACCACAAGGCACCAGGGTATATTCTGCTATTAGCAAGGATGGGAAACAGAGGATGGGGGACCACTAGACACCAAGGACTGAAGGTAGGGGGGACCACTATGCAGCAGGGCAAATACCACTTTTACTGGGGCCAGGGTTCAGAGGACAGCAGGGACCACTATGCACCAGGGCAAATTCCACTTTTACCAGGGGAAGTGATCAGAGGGTGGGGGATTCCTATTTGTATTGTATTTGTATTTACAGTGCTCCCTCACTATAGTGAATGCCTCCATAAGGAATTTCTGTTATAATGAACAGCTGTAATGGCTCCCATTGTTACCTAATTAGACCTAGAAACACCTTGCTATTTTGAACACATTTGCTGGCTCCAGAGGTGTTCCTTATAAAGAGGGACCACTATATTTATTTCACCAAGGAAGTTGAGCATGCTTGTTTACAAGGAGATCCTGGGTAGAGCAGCATACAGAGGTAAAACAATGAATACAGAGCGCAGAGGTATAAAGACATAGTTCAATTCACAAAAGAGTACATTCAGTAAATGTATATCATATCCATTTTGTGCAGACTATGAGAAAATAGAATATAGCAGACACGCATGAAGTTACAAAGCTCATTTGGTAAAACAGCTTGTGCAAACCCTACTGAGAACAATGCCATACAATCTGATTACCACATCATAAGACTGCAGGGTAACATAAATAAAGTTTAGCTACACGAGCAGATTTCCATGTGTACTGTAATTTTCTGATGAGCATCTTGAAGGTGTAAGGTCATACAATGAAGAACATTTTAGAGTGGTTTGCAGTGAGTTCCAAAGAATGAGGATGAATCAACTAATTTCAGACTTCCCTATCTGTGTGACATAAGCCAGAATGTCTAAGAGTACATAATTGTTTTTTTTCTAAGTTCATAGTTGCTCTGAGATTTGCAGAATTGTTTAATGATATATCCCGGCAGGTCATTTAGGAAAATCTTGTATGTCCCGGTATACAATTTCACTAGTCTCCTGGTTGTTAATGAGGGTCATCCTATGGCTTCATATAAGTTACAGTGGTGAGTCCCAGGTCCCACTCCTAGGTCCATTACAGACCTGAGTACTCTGTGGTAGAGTACGTCTAGTTTAGAAAGATACTGTAAGCAACTGAGCAGTGACAGTAAATAAGAACAGTATAGTCAAGAACCCACAGAAAGGGTGGCTGGACCAAATGCTCATGAATACCATGTGGGAGGCAATGCCAGTCTCTGAAGTAAACACCCAGTCTAACCTGCAGTTTTTTTGCACAGTGCTTCTATATGGATAGTGAAGGACAGTTTAATACCAATCTGTACCCTGGGGTATTTATATTTTTCAACAACTTCGAGGGTATCACGTAGTAGAATAGTGATGGCTGAGATAGGTACATGATGTGCTACTGCATTCTGTGAGGTAATAAACATGACCTTTGTTTTGGTGTTATTTAATACAAGTTCAGAGTGGTAGAGGTTTAATCGTAATTTATTGAATGCTTTTCGGAGATCTGATCATGCAGTGTTAATGTTGTGTCTGGCGGCATATAATGTAGTGTCATCTGCATAAAAGTGTAATTTTTGGCACCAGAGCATATTCCACTTTTACCAGGGATAGAGATTGGAGGATTGGGGGACCACTAGACACAAGGGACTATTGTAATTTTACCAGTGCTGGGAATCAGAGGGTGGAGTGACCACTAAGCACCAGAGCATATTCCACTTTTACCAGGAACAGGGATTGGAGGACAGGAGGGACCACTAGGCATGAGGGACATTTTTACTTTCACTGGGTATTGGAGGGTGGGGGACTACTAAACACCAGGGACATTTTTACCTTTACTGGGGATGGGCTCAGGGTATGGGTGGACCACTGGACACCAAGGGAGTGTGATTCTAACAGAGATAGGGTTCAGAAGGTGGGGGTGCAACATGCCACCAGGGGGCAGGTGTGCTACCCCAACCACCAAAATTGTTGTTGGCTGAAGTGGCTCAGCTGGCTGCTAGGGTTGCCTGGAGTAAGTTGAGTTTTTCTTAGCGGTAATTGCACAGTACAAGGTGGTCTGCACAATTCCCTTTGCACAGCACTACCATACTGGATATTGTACTGTGCTGGCATTCATGTCCCCATCCCTCTCTTTGTATACCACATACATTATTTTTTTGTGCATGTTCTAACCCTTTTAGCACCACAGCCCCTTTTGAACATTGCACTTGGGAGCAAATCCCAGGCAAACAGGGTGTAATCACTTTGCCCACCAGGCAAGGTTTTGACTATCTGGCCCCTGATGCCATATTACTCTGCTTGTGACATCACAGGTAATTCCATTGCAACAGACTGAGATGCCACAACAGAGCATTATAATTTCAAGAAAGGGATGAGCTATAGAGGCAGATGAACTCCAATCAATGAAGATGTTTTTGAGGGAATGTCTTTAGCAACAAATAATAGAGAGGATAAATCTGTTGAAGATATATGAGATGTATGCTGAATTGTGTCTAAATATTATGTTTTCCAAAGTTTTCTCAAAGGCATCAGCTACTCTTTGAGTCACATGTATGTGAAGACCCCAACCACACCTAAAATAGTCAGAAACCTTTCTAGACAAAGCTGGCCAAATGTATACAGTATGTTACATACAGTGGCACCTGCCAAGATTAGACACGTGACCTAGTAGAATTCTGCAGAATTTGGTATAATTCTGCTTGAAACATTGCAATTCAGTGGCCGCTGTCATGCAGGAAACTGTGACACGTGTCTAACCCTTGCTGACACCACTGTAGTAACAAAGTATTGTGATTGCAAGGAGCAGGAGGTTAGGGTCCCTCTTGCCCACTCCTCCCAATACATGACAGTAGCTAAACCTAGACTGATTATGGACACACATAAAACTCTGTGCCTGCTATCATTAGAAGAACCCCATCATTTGAACATTTGAAGGGGCTGCTAAAACAAACATTTCTTTAATGTAGCATTTGGGACTGCTTAGAACTAAGCTTTAGGTGGTGTGTTTTTCTCTTGGTGCTGCATGTATCTTGACCTGGTTTAATGTTACTGTGTTTTTAAGATTCTGAATTGCTGTTCTGTATGGCACCAGGGCTTTTCCAGAGGGAAAAGCTGTATGAACAGAGATTGCAGGAACTAGGGCTGTACACCCTGGAGACAAGGAGAGAAACATCTGATATGTTTCAAATGTATAAAATTATCAGGAATAAGTAGCTAATGAACAGCTTAGAACTGCAATACAGTATAAAGGATGTCAATCTAAGATGCCATAATAAGCAGATTAAAATGGAACTTTCCAGGAGAAACACTAGAAGGGGTTATTTTACACACAGAGCAGTAAAGCTTTGGAACACACTGCCTAAAGATGCAGTGTCTGCTGGTTCCATAGACACATTTAAAATTAGAGTGGATAATTATCTCTTAAATAAAGACTCTACAGGGTGGCCCCACTGAGGCAGGAGACAGACCCAATTGGCTAATGCCTCCTTCTGTCTCCTACCAAGTATAGTACCAAGTATAGGTTTGCATAGGTGCCTAACAAAGAAATTGCCTTGCCTTACTTTGCCAAGCTTAACATCTGTAACGCTACCACTACTCATGCTGTGTAACCCTTAAAATCATACTCCTTCAAGAATCTGTCTAGTCCTGCTTTGAAAGTTTAACCAGGACTAGTTTCCACAACCTCACTAAGTAGGCTATTACACGTTATCTACCCTCTACATAAAGTGATGCTTTCTAATGTTTCCCCTTATTCTCCCCACCTCTGAGTTTGATGGCATGCCCTCTAGTTCTGCTTGCACTCACCAGTTCAAACACTGGTGTATACTCCAGTCAGTAAATGCTCTTTGTTATTTGGAAAACCAGCTTCTCCTTTTTAAGCTGAATAATTTGAGTATGTCCAATCTCTTTCCATAGCACTTTCCTCCTAAGCCACCAATATGTTTGGTGCTCCAGTTCTGAACTTTCTCAATCACTCAATGTTCTGTCTGTACTGCTATGACCAGAACTGGACACTGTACCTGGGGGGGGGGAATGTTAAACTAAGGCCTTGTACAGGGGGAAGATGTCCTCCTAGGTGTCAGCATGGCTCGGCTGGTAGCACATCTGCCCTCTGGGCCAGAAGGTCATGGGTTCTTGTCACGCTCCATGATTGGTCTCATACATGTACCATAAATGCTTGCACCTGAGTGCAGTACTGAGAGGGGCTGTTGTACTGTTGCAGTGTACGATCCTTAGGATGAAATATTAAACCATGGTCCCTTCTACCCATCACTATTGCTATCCTGGATTGTGGGTTTCCAGCTGGAAGTAAAAGAACCCAAGGCACTTTTCGCAAGAGTGCAGGTTTTCCCCATTATCCTGATCAACATTCCCCTTCCTATATAACAAAAAAAAAACACTTCATGCAATTGTACATGACTGTGTGTGGGTGTTGATGTGTGAACTGACTGCCACTACACAGTCATTCACACCACCACTAGTCTCTCATTGCTTGCAAAGTACCTTGGGATATAACGTGTATGACACACACTACATAAATGCCTTGATGTGCTCTTTAAACCCATATAAAACATCCCAGCACTGCATTTGCTTTCTTAGCTTTGGCAGCGCACTGCCTGTCTGGCTTCAGCTCATGCTTCCAATTGCCACTCCTTTTCCACAATCACATGATGGTGGCAGGCAGCAGTGGATGTTAGCAGAGGTCAAATAACTTCTCCTTAATACCCCCAAAGCCCCATGAAATTGTAGTAAACTAGTAACCCTGTTCAAATCTCAGTATTGTGGCTTTTAAACTTTAATTGGGAAGAGTAATTGGAATAGCTGTTTCATGTCTCATTCCCAGAGCAGGGCATCATGGGTATGCAAATCATTGCAAAAGTCAGACAGACAAGACTTTGCCAGAGCAGCCATCACCTTTTAAATGGGTCTAAACAGCTGATAAACTATGGGCTGAGAAATACTGACAAGTGTTTTGTCCTCTTTGGGACTTGCTGGGTATTCTCTCCTATTATCCTATTACAATACATATCCCATATGCCACTTTATTTGCAAACTGCCTCTATGGTATGCTCACTTAGAGTGTTCTAACTGGAATAGTTGTTTCAAGTTTTCTGTATTGTAGTTTACTTGAGCAGTGTACTTTACATCCTTCTGCAGATATGCTGTACTGACACAGGAGGATATAAAAGGATATGCAAGAACACCAATCTCACTGCAATTTTCTGTCTCTGATGTGAGACTCATATTGACCTCAGCTAAGCCTGCCCCCAAGAACTTGAATCTCACTTCTGTTAAAAAGGTGATGGACTACTAAAATAAGACTAATAAAATGGAGATGTGTTTTCTATTATTGGACCAACAAGGGATTCACAGAATATTTTATGCTTTCAAACTTACACAGAGTTCTTAATCAGAAAAAATGGCATTTAAGCAAATAAATCACTTTAAGTACATGGGCAGAATTGATATAAAACAGTCAGAAAACAGAGATGAACCTAGTAGGGTATAAATCTACTCCTCCCAGAATGGAATGTGATGTGGCAGCAGAAAGACTATAAATAGTCAGTTCCTAATTACCAGGGCCACTGGAAAATTGCGGAAAATTTTACCCAAAAATGCGGAGATTGTCTTGCAAAAATTGCAGGAAACTTGCAGGGGGTTCATTATACATCCCCATTGCCTCCTAATAAATATTTTATTGTTTGCTGCAGCGTGTATTGATCACATAAATTGTTAGATAAATGTATTGCCACTTGTAAATGCTTTTAATATGAAGAAAGATGTGTGTTTCTGAAATGCACTGTAAACTAATCATTATGTAGCATATCTTCTAAAAATCAAGACATCTAAGTCATGCAGTGCTAACTAGATTTTATTCAGTAATTTACAGTTGGTCTGTACTGAATACATCCTGAAACAACGTATTTTGCCAGTTTCTAGATGTTAATGAAGCCTGTTTAAACTACTTGCTTTGGTGCAAGAAAAAAAATAAACAGATAACCAGGGTGCCTAATAAAGGTCTAGTAAGAAAAATATTTATTTTGTTAAAATGATTACTGTTCTTAATCAGCACTGTAAGTACATTTTAAAATCACATGATAAAAGTATCATATCATACCGATAGTTTTTTATTACATCATACAATAGTTTTAATACATTGTACTATTGTTCTATTCGGTTTGCAGTGATTTTACTTGTTGCAATTATTTTGTCTATTTGAAGGTAACTGTTTAACTATACTTAACCTGTTCAGCATGTTTTCAGAAATGTTTGCTTTTCGTAGGCTTTGTGTGTGAGTATACAGCTGTGGCAGACTGACATGTAAGGAATCACTGTCACCAACCCCCTCAGAAGCACCTTCAAGTTTATAATCAGCAGGGCCATCCAAACTCCTGACACATTTGAATCAAAATCCTTTTAGACTGAAAGTATTTATACAAGGAAAATCTACCCTACCATTCAAAAACAAGCATTGTGGTCAAGGCTTCATTTAGGTGAATGGGGCACTTTGCACGTCTTCTCACAACTATTGTTTCAGTCTCTGTGTCAGCAAAAAGTTCTCCCATAGTCTGCTTTAACACAGATTTTAAGTGTTCAAGTCTACATATGCATGACCAGAGAATTCTGAAACCAAAGCAGGGAAGTGAATCACATGAAAGCAGAGTCACATTTGACCCCTTCTCACCTCACACTGTACTGTTTTGGTCAAATCCAAGCCTGTGTACCATATCTGAGTAGATTTCCTTGAGAATTTAAATATTTTTATACAATTTCAGTCAAAAATTCCATTAATGTAAGAAATTGCGGATTTTTTGCGGAGAAGGGTGAAAATTGCGGAAATTGCGGAAAAATTGTGCCCGCAATTTTCCAGTGGCCCTGCTAATTACTTTCCTGGAAATAGAAAGCAGACTGTGTGTGTGTGTACGTGCGTGCGTGTGTGTGTGTGTGTGTGTGTGTGTGCATCGTGTGTGTGTGTGTGTGTGTGTGGGAATACACACAGAAGGGCTATTACTCAGTGCTGAGCATGCACATGTTTGTGCACACACACACACACACATACACACACAGCCTGCTGTCTATTTTCAGGAAAGTAATTAGGAACTGACAGTTTATAGGCTTTCTGCTGCCACGTCACATTCCATTCTGAGATAAGTAGATTTACACCCTATTAGGTTTTCAAAGACTGACAATTTATTTTGTTCATCTTTTTGTACCAGGACCAATACAGCAACCAACTATTCTTCACCTTTAAAAAAAGAAAAATAGCAAAAAAATTATGTAGATATGACAATCACAAAATATTTACAAATTATCCCAATTTTCACAAAAAATGAAATTTGATTTTATATACTGGTTTTGTTTTTAAATTGTTTGGCTGCAAGTAACTTGGCCACCCTTTAAACAACAAATTATAAAGTTGGCGCATGCAGCTTCCTATGTATGCTTTATGAACCTGTCAAAATTGGTGACACCACGTTATCTAATTTTAAAGTCATAGGGTTGTAAAATCTTATAATTTACTTACTAGATCAATTTCAGAAAATTTGTGGGAATGTTCGACTGTTTATAACCATGCCCCTTTAAAGCTAGAAATCTGGAATGTGTCACGTATACCCATTTTGTATAGGTTTCTAATCTATAAAATAAGGCTAAATATAAATGAATGGTTTTAAAATTAGATAGGGAAAAATGAAAATTATATTTTTTATGACATTTTGCAAACTTTGTGTGATACTTTCTTGAAATTTCACAGTTGCAGAATTGTTAGTTCCTCTATATTCTGCTGACAGAATTAAAATTTCACACATCACTAATCCCAAATAATCGTCCACTTGTGGCATCACAATCTGTTGCTGTGGAAATAAATATAATTCCACAAGCAGAGGATTGTGGTATCAGGTGTAAATCAAGTGAACTGGTTGCATGCAGCACAGATTAAATGACAGTGCACTATGGCCAAATATTACAGCTAGAGGGAGGTACTGACTGTTGTCTACATTTCTGTAAATGAGATCGGGAGAACAAGTCATAATGAGGATATGACTGAGAGAGCCATTTACAGATTATGAAATGGAAAGGGAAAATCCTGCATCTCGGTTGGTTGCTAGCCATGCATTAGAAGTGTTTAATGCATGGCTAAAACATGTGTTGGCCAACTGGGATGCAAGACATGATAGAAATCATTGTGCCACTAATTAGAATGTTAACAAATGCACAAATTAGGTGATCTGATACATTTTATTGGATCAACAAAGATTACAGAAAGACCTTAAGCTTTCAAACTCACAGAGGTCTTCTTCGGAAGAAATGGCAGAGTTTTTAGAAAACTCACTTTTAAAAAGCCGAGAGAAAAAAAAAAACATTTTACACATGAGTGTGACAGATTAACAATTAGTTAAATACAACCAGAGATAAGCAGGCATCTCTGAGATTAGTAAGTCAAATGTCACAGAATAAAGTTTGCCCATTGAAGGGGGCAGACCAAGTTGTCCTGGTGTACCCTTTCCAAGGACATATGCTCAGACAGGAGAAAGGAGGAGGGGGAGGAGACAGCCAGGGGGGATGACGTCACTGAGGGGAAGAGTCCAAGATGGGGAGGAGGGTTGGGGTGGGCAGGCAGGATAGGATGAAAGGAAAGAAGAGGTGGGGACTAAGCCCAAAATAAAAAGGGCTGCAAAAATAGAAACAGCCTCTTTTGCTGCAAAATTTTGTTTATGTTAATCACAGCACTTTTAAGCAGCACTTCAGCTTGGCAAGGGGCTTTCAGGCCTAGTGATAATCGTGGGAGGACAAAAGATCACCTGAAAAAATGGAAAGAATTTGGTAAGGTTTTTTAATTCAGCTGCAACGATGGAGCTAGATTTAGGAGTTTTGTTTGGTAAACTCTGCAAAAGACAGAGGTTCTGTGTTTTTTTGTGCAAGCAGCGGATTGTTATATAGAAATGCAGCTTGTGGGGGATTGTTCCATTAGGGCTCTACAAGGGACAGAGGCTCCATGGGTGGTAGAAGCAGCTGAGTGTTTCTGTGGTGAAGAGAAGCTGGTTTGATTGTGGATGGGCCAGAAAAGATTTTGGTGTCAGCCACATGGTCGCTAAGAGGCAAGGTCTTTAGGAATGGCTATGTGGGCTCAGTGGCTTAATTGCTTGCCTAGAGTAAAAACAGTGCAGGAGGCGATGAGGAGGAAAGGTAGCAGGCCTACAGTTTTGGCTGGTTTGGGTAGCAATAGGACTAGAAGTGGCACCTCATGGACCATGTGCAAGCTGGCGTCTGACGTCATGGTCAGGGAAGGAGGGGGCCTCGGGAACTGGAAAGGATCAAACGCACTTGAGGGGGACACTGGAGAAGACGTACAAAGGCTTGGTGCAAATAAGATTTTAGTAGCTTGAGGGGGATGTTGCAGTTTGGGCAGCCAGCTTGGTTGCTTTTTCCTATACTGGGTTTTTCTCTGTGGTCGTGGTGAGCATTTTGACGGAGATAAGCCGCAAGGCGCGTGGCACCAGGATTATGGCCTTGGATAGCTTTGGACAAGAAAAGAGATGAAATTAGTTTTTCAGGCTAATTTTCATGACTTTAGATTTGCTCCAGTCACCTTGGTGCTAGGAGACTCTAATAGGAAGAATTTCTTGCTTTTTTCAGCGATGCAATATATGAAGGTCCTGCAGTTGTCTTTAAGTGTGTTTCATGGGGGATGGTTGTAACTAGGACACTGAAGGGGCAAGGGGTAGAATGTAAGACCGACAGAAGTAAGCTGCTTGATGGAAGGTAATTCCTGACAGACAGTGTGGGGGGGGGTCAAGGGCTGTGATGCTCTGGGCTGGAGGGGCCTTCTCCTGATTAGTGATGTTCTGGTTATTGGTCAGGCTGCACAGATGCTGGGGGGGCAAAAGGAGGCTTCAGGAGGGGGCAACACTGGTAGAACACCACGGCCATGTGGTGGGCGATGCTGTGGCCCACAGACAGGCAGGGCTTAAGGCCCATTGGGAGAGGGAACAAAGGGAAGAATGGGGTTATATTTCTGGTATAGAGGACCAAGGCCCAACAGAGGGCTTCAATGAGGGATTTTGTAACTTGCCAAGGTAGGAACTCACTCATACAGGTTTATGAACAGGAAAGAATGCTCAGCAGGGACTGGAGGTTCAGAGCCTGGGATGGGGCTTCATGCGCCGGTGCAGCCGCATGGGGAGGGATAGGAACAAGGTTGAAAAAAAAAAGATTTAAAAAAAAAGAAAAAAAAAGCCTGAGGCTCTGAGAGGTGAAAGGCATGGAACAGGCAAGGCCGCAGGATATATCCAAGAACCGATCTAACATGAACCATTTTATTTCAGCTTTTCTAACTTTTAGGCAGAACTGGAATGTATACTGATGTCCCCAAAGGGTAAATACTGGGACCTCTGATCTTCTGCATCTTTATAAATGACCTCCTCCTCAAGCCCTTTGCGCACTGTGATAGTCTCCTTTATGCTGATAACTTAGTTATTTATTATACTGCTAATGATCTGGCAACTTAAATCAGTGCTTGAATATTGCTGATGCAGAACACGCAAGTTATGAAATGGAAAACTAAATCTGTGCCTTTGGAACAAAGCTAGTGACGCAGCGAGAGTTTATTTTGCTGGTGAAATTCCGGTGAAATAGGGAATTTCACCCAGCGAAATATTTTGCGAAATTCTTGCATTTCGCTAAATATTTCACAGGTGTGAAATGCAGAATTTTGAATACACATATATTTAAAAATATTTTAAAAAGTGTTTTCCCCCCTCCTGTCCAGGCCAACATTAAAATAACTCTTTATCCCCATATCCCTGGTGTCTAGTGGTCCCACACCCCCCCGGCTGATTGCTGGCGCAATATGAACACCCCCCCCCACAGAGATTCACCCCGTCCCCCATCCAGAATTTAAAATAAAAACTAAAATAAATTTCCTTGATGTCTAGTAGTTCCACCCTCTGGCCAATCACCATCCAAATGAAGAATAACCCTCCCCCACCAAGATTCACACCCATCCCCCCATTTTCCATTAGTGCCACTGCTAACATCAGTCATGTAATTAAAAAAATAAAAAAACCTTTCCGTGGTGTCTAGTGGACCCCCCACCTAGTCTGGTACTGACCCCACCCCACCCCACACACACACCCATCTAAGACCCCAGTGGACCACCAGCACAGCCCTCCACTCACCTCCATGGGCATTTTACAAATGAGCCTGACTGAGCCCTTTCAATGAAGAAGCACATGCACATGCTCACTGATTGAAAGAGCTCACTCGGGCTCATTTGTAAAAGCACTCAGTTGGGCTGCCGGCCATGAATGTGAGTGGAGTGCTGTGCCAGTGGCACGCTGGTGTCCTAGATGGGGATGTGTGTGGGGTGTGGTCATTACCGGACAGAGTGGGGGGTCCACTAGACCAATTCAATGTGTGGTCTGCTCAACCCTGGCTTTATAAATGTAATTATTTATTTTCAGAGGGGATCCTGGTTGTGACCAATATCCATGAATGAATAAAGTCCTCTGTGTCCCCTCCCCCCCAAAAAACTGCCTCAACAGGCCTGCAATGGAAGATTTTTTATATAGGGGCTCTTAGTTATCAATTTTGGCCAAAATGTGAATAAGCCAAGCAACTCTGTCAAAGTGGCCCCAATCGGTTTGGTCCTACACTTTAAATAATATTAAAAGTACCTTGCTGATCTGAGTTGAAGTCCTGCTGTTTTATTCTCCGTTTGCAAAGACAACACTCCAGCTTCCTTGTATCACATTTATAAAGTGCAGTCTACTAGGCGTGGCTGGGAGCAAATCACTGGGAAAGAGTCACAGCTTCCTCCCTAATCATAAACCAATTCAATGTGCGATCTGCTCAACCCTGGCTTTATAAATTTAATTATTTAGTTTCATAAGGGCACCTGGTTGTGAGCAATATCCATGAATGAATAAAGTCTAGTGTGCCCCCCCCCCCCACAATGTGCCTAAACAGGCCTGTAATGGAAGATTTTTTGTATATACTGTGTCCACTAGACACCAGGGAAAGTTTTTTTTTTTTTAATTACATGACTGATGTTGGCAGTGGAACTAATGGACAACGGGGGGATGGGTGTGAATCTCGAGGAGGGAGGGTCATTCTTCATTTGATTTGTGACTGACTAGGGGTGAGGGATCCCTACACACCAGGGCAATTTATTTTTATTTTCATTTCAAATTCTGGATGGGGGATGGGGGTGAATCTTGGTGGGGGGGATTGTTCATCTTGCACCAGCAATCAGCTAGGGGGGTGAGACCACTAGACACCAGGAATGTGGGGATAAAGAGTTATTTTTAATGTTGGCCTGGACAGGCAGCGGGAAAACACTTTTTCTGCATTTCACCGTTGAAATTATGCATTTTGTGTGTGAAATTTCACATTTCACCAGGGGAATTTCACATTTCGCACCTGCAAGATAGTTCACGAAATTCGTGGATTATGCAAAATATTTTGTGGGGTGAAATGTTTGAATTTTGCACATCTCTAATCAAAGCAGAAGCTACACTATGGGTCTGGCAGTATCTCATTTTCTGGCCTAGATGGTTCCCTACTTGAGGAAGCCTCTTTATTTATGTTTCTAGGAGTTTATTTTTTGACCATCCATTTACTTTTTCTTATACGGTATGTGGTTGCCACATGCAAGTCAGGCAGTGTCGAACTAGGTTTTGTTTTCAGGGTATCGTTCCACCTAAGCCTGAAAGCTCATCTGGCTATGGCAGATAGGATCCTTCTTCTAAGCCTTATCTACTGTGTCCCAGTTGGCTCACCCATGTGACGGTGACAAGAATCTGGTTGCGGTAAATCAGGGTGCCAGAAACATGTCACCTGCAACTACTGCACCCGAATATTCCACTGCAACCTAGGTAGGGCGACAAGAGAGAGCAGGGGAGAACAGTTGTTTTTTTGTGGGGGGCCACACCACCCACACCTCCAACACTAAATATAACCTCCTCCACGTCCAGGTATGAGTGGACTGGAGGAGAACAGTGTCAGTAGCAAAAACTGTTCTGAGTGCAAGGCGCTGCAAAATCCAGCATGCCCCAGTCACTCACAACCTTTTCCCATCACTCTAACTGTGGCACCCTAATTGCATCACCCACATAATGGTATACTGTCCCAGTCTATGTTAATGACTCCAAGACCACCTTAAGCAGATGGGATATAGATTAAAACAATTTCTGTCACTTTGTGCTAGGTGCTGGGCATCTCACTGCACCCTTTACTCTTCCTTAGGTTGGCTTTCCTCTTCTTTCAAGTGCTGCTTTTTATGGGCTGCTTTACTGACAAGGTTATTAGGTCTGTTATGCCTTCCTGTTCGTCCTTTATGTTGCAGTCTTCTATCATGTCCTACACACTTTGTTCTAGTGATGACCTGCTTCTTTTATGATGCTAAGTGTTCCAGTAGAATGACTCAAGTTGCATTTTCCTACTCAGCTCCTAGATTATATTATGAAACTGTCTCCTTCTTCTGGTCAGGTGCTTGGATTTTACATCAGTTTTTAAGGGCTGTGGGCAGAGCTTACAACCAATTTGGGATTGCTCAGTAGCTCTAAAAGCAGCCGATCAAGTAACCTTCCACTGGACTTTTGAAAGTATCCTTCTGAAAGCCCAACGGAGCTTAAAACCCTCCAACATTATCAGCCACTACAGAATAACAGCCACACTATTTTGGCTGTTACTTCCACATTCCAGAGCAAGAACTACGCATGCGTGAGTTTCGTGCATGTACAGTTCTGATGGCACCTTCATGTTGTAAATGGCAAAATGCCATTCACCACAACTACGCATGCATGAGTGCCACACATGAGCAGTTGCATCACCGCCACCAGCACCAGCAACAAAGGAAACCGCACCAACATCGGGGTCCCCATCCCAATGTTGGCATTATGTGGCCCCCCACTCATGTGGCACACTGAGAGTCCACCCCAGTGTGCCCAAATGTATTTTTCTCTCTCTACCAACATCGAGGTACCCAGTCTCTGTGTCGGCATTATGTAGCCCCCCCCACACTCATGTGGCACACTGGGAGCCCAACCCAGTGGGCCCAAACGTATTTTGGTCCCCTGCCCCCTGCCGACATTGGGGTGCTCAATCTTTGTATCCGCATCATGTACCCCCCACTCACGTTGTACACTGGGAACCCACCTCAGTGTGTCCAAATGACTGTGTTTGTTTCCTGTAAATAAAGAAAACAGTCCCCAATGTTTTTTTGTAAAAGAAAATGGTCCCTCATCATTGCCCCAGTCCCTCCCCATCCCCACCTCCCACTGAGCACCCACCTCCCTACACATACCCCTTACCCCATACTTATCTCTGAGGCCAGCACGGTCATCTTCTCTGGACCGTGACACATCTGCACTCCTCAAAGCCGAACCACAAACTGAAGAATCAAAGGTAAGTGTGCTATAATACCATTCAGTGGGGTTTTCAACTTAAGTTGATAAAACAGCCATTTTTTTTTATTTTGGCCCCAAATGTTTAACATGGAGTTCTTGGGACCCCACCTCATGAAAACTTTCACTGCCATTTTGTTACTCAGTCCTGAAAGGTGATTTCGTGGTCACTGTATGGAATCAACTTTCAGGACCAATTCACGAAATGACAGTGGCACTGTTCATGAGGTGGGGTCCCAAATGGCCCATGTTGCAAATCTGGTAAAAAAATTCCACAAAATGACCGCATTATGAGCATGCGTTTTGCAGTTTCCATGCATGCTCCTAACTTTGCCAATTTTTAATATTTTCACTCCACATTTTCAACATTGACATTTTTGCACACCTTTTTAACAGTACAGCTGTAATTTATCACATCCTGCCCGAAATGTGTTTTTGCACCTGTGGCACAGAATGGCATGGTCACTCTGCAAAATCACCTTTCGGGACAATTGAACAAAATGACACTGGTGCTCTTCATGAAAAGGGGTCCCAAAAAGGCCATGTTGAAAATTTGGTGCAACACCTCCAAAAAATTGCCAAGTTACACCCAGGTGTTCAATAATTTCTATGCACACGTGTAACTTTGCTCACTTGGCAGCTCATCACAGCCCTATCAGCTCTGGCCAGAGTTTGTTAAATCAGTGTTAGTTAAACACTGCCATAACTTTTCCTGTACCAGTATTTTAACTATGTGTCTCCTTTTCTTGAATTGTTTTCTGTGTGTCGTGTATGCCTGCTGACTTTCCCAGTTGTATAATTCCATTGAATATATCACCAGTTATTGTTACAATTGTTTGTTGCTTTGCTCTGTAACTCCTAGGTTGGGTGGTTCCTAAAACAGGCATTCTATTTGCCTAGTGTTCTAACCTACTGTAATTGTCAACAACTAAGAAGCCAACTATTCAACTAGTATGCTTTTCAAAGTTTACCTTGTAACATCAATTAAGAACACATGACATCAGAGTAAAACAAATTCCTCTAAACCTTGGTGAATCTGAGGTGCTTTGTTTCTTGGACATTTTGTTAAAATCTCTGTTAATTGATTTTATCAAAGAGAAATACATGACAATACAAACATTTATATCTCAGTCTGTACAGGGCATAATACAATTAATTTGGGAATACAAACTTCTCTTCTTATTGCAGAACTTCTGTGTTTCATAACTGAAAACATTTTGAGAAACTTGACAAATATTGAATTTCACCTACCATTGCACAACATTAAATATTAAAAACAATTTGATGCTGGTGTTAACTATAACATGTCATTTTACAGATTGTTAACTATTACATAACGTATTATTTTGTAGGTGATCAAAAAACTTTTCATGTTACACTTTAAAATAAATTCTCATCTCATACTGAGTTACAAGTCCTGATAAGCATGGCCTCAGTAGGTGAGAGTGATCTTAAATATAGCCCCCATCCACTCTCGAACCCATTTTGCCCTTTCTAAAATCATGTTAACCTTTCCAAAAACAAGATGCTAAATTTTAGGCTTTCAAGGGCAAGATGCTAAATTGTGGAGATTAGGCTGCCATGGACCATAGCAAGCTTATTGGAGCAGTCTTTGAAGATTGCTCCAAAGCTTTTGACTTTGTGGACCACAAACTTCAGTGATCAAATGTATGTTCCTTTGGGGTATCTGACAATACGCTAACTTGGCTAGGAAACTATCTGCTGGATACTGTAGGTAGCAAATGGTCAAAAACAACAGGATGCTTTCGGAGAGAACTGCTGTTGAAGTTGGTGTCCCTCTGGGTTCTGTTCTGGGACCCACCTTATGTTCTCTATTTTTTTTAAATTACATCACCCAGGTGCCTGATGACGTCACATTATTAGCTAGCTCCCATGATGTCAAGGCCATTAACTTTCAACTGAATGCTGACTTCCACCAAATCCAATCTTGGCTCACTATGAATAGATTAGTCCTTGACCTAAAGAAAAAGAAAATGATGCTTTTTGACTCCCAGGCTAAAATTAGATCATGCCATGAGCCCTTAGGTGTGTCTAGTGTTATGGTTCTTTCATTACTGCTGTCTACTCCTTCAAGTAACTTGGAGTTACCCTTGATCCCCAGCTTATTTCTTTCTGCATGTCCCCATTTTGTGTAGGCAGTTAATAATAAGCTTAACATGGCTTACAGGGATAAACATATCCTTACTCCTGTGACATGCCTCACCCTTGCTAAAGGACTGCTCTTACCCATCCTAAACTATGGGCTCCTTACCTTCAATCATATTGCAAAGTCCTCCTTGTCAATGTGGGATACAGCTTATAACAACATTCACCATTTTGCTCTCTCAGCAGCCTACCTTTCACACTATTGTGAACTTTATGATAAACTAGGATTTTTTCCCAATCAATAGTGATGCAATTGCCTTGGGCTTTCTTGTTGACAAAATATTTAGAATTGCTGCCCCTCCTACCCTGGCTGAATAACTAGTGGTTGCCAACCTAAGGTACCCCTTTAGGTCTAATGATATATCCATGATTTCCATCCCAAACACCTGCACAGCTATGGAAGACCAGGTCTTTGCTGTTTTTCCTGCTAGACTCTGGAACTCCTTACTGCCATCTGTTCATAGTGCCTCCTCTCATTAGTTCTTCAGAAGGTCCTTATGGAATTCTTGAAAGCAAACTCAGACTGCACTGGAATGTAATTGCTGGTGCTCTGCCCCTTCTCATTCTTTGTGAACTGTAGTATTATCATGATTTAATTTTTACAGAACTATGGCTTGTACTTTGTGTTATACACATTTACTATATTTGCAACATCACTGATTGCGTATTGTATACAGTAAGCTCCTGCCTTCATTGTATGTATTATAGCAATTTGTTTGCCTCGCTACCTTGTAACATACTAGGTCATACCTGGAAATAGGCATTTTTTTGTCTAGTGTACTTACCTGATCAATAACATTTAATAAAGAGAAAGTCCTACCACATACTCACTGTCAGCTGCTGAAGGGATAACCACATGTTTTGGACACCCTTGCATGCCATCAGAAGCATTATCCAAATATCTCTAGTGTGGAGCACCCATTCCCCCTTGTCATCTATGTCCAGACCCAGCAGCAAGGATACTGTTGAATATGGAATTCTTACAATCACTGGTTGAGCTGTGTACTTATTTCTGACCAGCAGGGTCAAAAAATGGGACAGCTCCAAAAGAAACATAGAAACATAAAATTTGACAGCAGATAAGGACAACTTGGCCCACCTAGTCTGCCCATTTATCTACCTAATGGATAAGCTGCAGCTGTTACTTAACCAACAGCCTTCTTCCTGCCCCCCACTAGAATTGCTTTATGTCTGTCCCATACATTCTTGAATTCCCCCACTGTTTTGACTTCATGATCTCCTCAGGAAGGCCATTCCATACACCCAGAATCCTCTCCTTGAAAGAAATACTTCCTCACATTACTCTGAGCAGTCCCCCCTCTATCTTCAAATTGTGCCCCCTTGTTCTTGCACATCTCTTTTTCTGAAAGATGCTAGCCTCTTGGACTTTGTTGATTCCCTTGATGTCCCTCCTCTCCCTCCTTTCCTCAGGAGTATACATATTAAGCTCCTTTAGTCTCTTTTTGTATGTCTTGTGGTGCAGACCCTACACCAATTTGATTGCCCTCCTCTGGACAGCCTCCACCATGTCTATGTCTTTGCAAAGATGGGGTCTCCAGAACTGCACTCAATACTCCAGATGGGGTCTCACCAACTGTCTGTACAGAGGGAATACAACTTCCTGTTTTCTACTGGTGATGCATCTCCCTATGCATCTCTGTATTCCCCCAGCCCTCCTTACTGCCTTCTCACATTGCTTGCCCATCTTTAGGTCATCTGATATAACTGCCCCCAGGTCCTTTTCCATTTTTGTTGTTGTTAGTACCTCACCCCCCCATTGTGTACTCTTTCCCATGATTTTTGTTTTCCAGGTGCATTACTTTGCACTTATTTGCATTGAATCTAAGCTGCCATACATTTGACCATTCCTCCAACCTTGCCAAGGCACGTCTCATCCTTTCCACCCCACCTTGTGTATCAACCCTGTTGCAGATCTTTGTGTCATCTGCAAAGAGACATACTTTTTTTCCAGTCCCTCCACAATGTCACTTATAAAGAAATTAAAGAGGACTGGTCCCAGTACTGAACCCTGCGGTACCCCACTAGTAACTGCCCTTTCTTCAGTGCGGACTCTGTTTACTATTACCCTCTGCGTCCTGTTGTCCAGTCAATTTTTTACCCAGACTACCACCTTGGGACCCACTCCAAAGCTCGCTAACTTGTGTATTAATCTTTTGTGTGGGACTGTGTCAAATGCCTTGCTAAAGTCTAGGTAGGCCATATCCACAGCCCCTCTCTGGTCTACTACTTTGGCCACCCAGTCAAAGAAATATATTAGATTCATCTGACAAGACCTTTCTGCTGTGAATCCATACTGTCTTGGGTCTTGTGCACCACTGGCCTCTAGGTACTCATATAGTAGTGCATATACATTCCCATCCCTTTGTTACATCTTCAGAAAATTGGGGAGATCCCTGGGTTAAATCTACTCATCATATCCAGTTGTGTATATAAACAGTGGATACATTTAAATTGTGCTTCTTTAAATTTATTACAAATCAGCAAACCCATGTGGGATTGACACACAACTGCCCAATCTCCATCAGAGATTGCACATCACAGGTCTCTCTCTCCCAGAGTTTTCAAACCTTCAATGATTCATCAGGTGCTTTATCCTGGAGGAGCACATATGTTTTTTCCATGAACCTCCTGGGGGCTACTCTAAGCCCTCATAATGAGGCATTCCAGCAGACACATCTCTGATTTCGTTGTCTCCCCGCATTCCATTTTCCTAAATAAGGAGCTCACTTCCAAGTGCCTAATTTGTGACCATTGGATATCTTCAACCAGTCAATTAATTGAGTCCTGTACTTCTAACTAGGTCCCCCAGACACTGCACTCCTTATTCCTCCACATTCCAAGCACTGCATCACTCATACCAGGAGAAACTCTAGGTTAGCAGTAGAGTTGCTTGGATAGGACACAATCCGATGCATCCAGACTGTGATATGTTTATTTTTTATTTATTTATTTATTTATCAAGTCTAGGTTTACAAATACCTTTGATCCAAGGCTCTTTTGCAAAGGTTCCATGTCAGAGAAATGCAAATTATGCAGAACATCAAGACAGACATTACAACAATGTGGACATTGCAAACAGATTACAGATTAATACAATTCAAGGGTAACATTGTAGGCTAGGCAGCCAGTGGCATTTGTCAAAGAAAACAGACAGGAGATAAGAAGTGTCAGAGTCATAGGGAGAGGGAAGAGGGAAGGGGGGGAAGAATGAATGTAGGTAGGGTGGGGAGAGGGTGAAAAGTGCAGCATTGGGTATACCAAGATGTAAAGGTAGAATCCAGTGAGGAGGGAAGGGGGGACCACTAGAGCAGGCAGGGAAGTGGAGAAACAAGGTTAAGTTGGGCAGTCACAGGAGCTGTTGGTAGTGAAATAGTCCTGGAGCCTAGTTTTAAACATACCAATTGTCAGGGCAGAGGAGATGGTGGGGCTGAGGCCATTGAACCAGAGTGGCACTCGATAAGCAAAAGAGCGTTGTCCCTGTGAAGTGTGACAGTGGGAGACTTTCAGTAGCTGTAGCGTGGATCTCCGAAGGCACCGTTTGTTGGTTCAGTGTTGTATCAGAGTTGAGACACTAGAAGGTGCAAGGCCAAGGTAGATTTTTTTTTGCCATGAAGCAGGTGAGAAACTTTATGCGGTTTGATAGTTGGAGCCAGCCAGTCTGGGTGTACAGGTCGCATGTATGGATGAGACGGTGAGCACAAGTGATGAGCTGACATGTCTTATTTAAGGCAGTTGATAGGTGTCTAAGGGTTTTGGTTGTGGCTGAGCCATAAATGATGATCAGGGCCACTGGAAAATTGCGGAAAAGGTTACCCAAAATTGTGGAGCATTTAGCAAAAATTGCAGGAAATTGCGGGGGTATCTACCATAGACCCTGAGTGCTTCACAATAAATCTTTTAATGTTTTCTGCAGCATATATTAGTCAGTATAAATTGCTAAATGAATACACTGACACTTGAATATTTTTTTTATGTTCTTAACAAGCATACTAAACTGATAAGCTATCATAAGTGTTGCCTATCTTCCAAAATTTAAAAGCATCTGCCTCACACAGTGCTAAATAGATTCTATAAAGTGAGCCACAGCAAATAAATATTAAATAAAGCCAGAAGAAATTTTTTTTGTTTGTTTCTAGCTGTAGAATAATGAAGCCTAATCAACAGCTGTTTACAGTGCTCTGCCAACTATTCACCCACTTATGTACAAGAAAAAATAAGCAGACAGAGTGGTGAATAATTGAGTTTTAGTTAAATGTTGTTAAAGTGTTTAATGGTCATAATTTGTACTGTAGGTACTGTACATTATTTGTGAAATCACATATTTAAACATTAAATCTGGGTGTTATTGGGGCTGGCAGTATAACCTAGTGGTAAGAGTAACAAACTGTGAATGAGCTGATGACATCTAGCAGACCTGGATTTGATTCCCACAACCTCCACTTGCATACCTTGTGATTCTGAACTAGTAACTTCACCTCCTCAGTGCCCCTGGGTTGTACCTGAAAACAGGCACTTGTGCCTTGTGGGCCTTACTTGGTTACCAAAAAATGTTAAAAGAATACCGATATATTTTTACTGTATCATACAGTAGTCAGGGTACCCTGTAATTTATCTTTGTCTTACTCTGGCTGCAATGATTTTGTTTAGTTAAAGATAAATGTTCAGATACATTTTGTGTTTTATGAGCTTGTTTTTAGACTTTAGTCAGGTTTTTATTATAGTCTTTGCATGTAAGGATCTAGGGGGCAGTTGCTAAGAATGAGATCACTGTTACCAACTAGCTTATTCAAGTTTAAAATTGGCAGGGTCATCCAAAAATCCTCAGCTGTTTGAATCAAAACTAGTGTGAATAAAAGTATGCTCACAAGTAATAACTTACCCTGCCACTTACAAAAAGGCTTCATAGTTAGCACCCCATTTAAGTGAATTGGATAATTTGCACCTTTTCTCCCATCTTTTATTTCAGTCTGTGTATCAACAAAAAAGTTTTCTGATAGACTGCTTCAACACAAAACAAATGTTAAGTGTTTAAGTGTACTTATGCTTGGCCAGTGGATTTTGAAACCAAACAAGACAAAGATTCAAAAGAAATCAATGTCACATAAAACCCTTGCTCTGCCTTGCACTGCATAGTTTTGACCAAACCCAAGTCTGCATGCAACATTGTCAATATATTGAGAATATTTTATTAAAAATGTTAATACTTTTTGCACAGTTCAATATAAAAACTTAAAACTTGCAAGAAATTGCAGAACATGTCAGTTTTTGTGTAGAAGGGTGAAAATTGCAGATTCCGCAAAAAAATTGCGGGTGCAATTTTCCAGTGGCCCTGATGATGAGACCATAGTCTATTATAGAGATCACAGAACTCAGGACTGCAACCTTCAAAGCTTCTGGCATGAGGTGTTGTCTGTGTTTGTAGAAGAGACCAAACCATGTATTAGCACGTATATAGTGTATATAGTCAAGGAAATTCAAGATCCATCCCATGATCAAATCTGAGGTTGGATCAGATTTTGTATCGCAAGTATCCTGATCCAATCAGACTAATCAGGCACAGTCTGGTTGCCTGGTCCTCTTAAATTAAGAACCAAAACCCTGGACTCCAGTGACATCCTCCTCCCTACCCCATCCCTGGTAGCAACAAAGCACTCATTCATTCTAGTTCCAAATCCAGTACACCTCACAGGCCCTTACCCATCCCCCACGGCAACCAGCACAGTCCCCTTTTAGGCACACCACTCAGCTCCTCTCCCTGTTGTCCTCTATCCCACACCATGGACAGCATGCTTGCCACCACAGTACTACTCAGTCAACTGAGTGAATGAGCAGCACCGTGGCATAAGAAGTTGTCACTCTGTTTGCATCATGATGACGAGAAAGAAATTACGGAGGTCCCACACTTTCTGCAGAAGCAGCAAGTTTACTGCAAGAATGGCTGGACTAAACAGCAGTCCAGGCACACCTCATCTCTTTGCTCAACCTTTTTGTTGTCCTTCAGAACTCCATTTCTTTCTGGGCCATATACTTGTCTAACAAAAAACAAACAAAAAAAACCCTTCCTTCCTGGTGACTGGCAGAGATGATGAGCGGAAGGCTGTGTTGGTTACTGGAGGAGGGGTTGGGACAGGCTATTATACATTGTGGGAGCATAATTCGATGCTCACTACCCAACCACAGTGCTTCCTTTAGTTACACGTGAAGTGCTCTTATTGCCATAAGAGTACTTCATGCACTGAGCACTATAATGGGTTTGTCAATGACTGTCACGTGCACCACAGAAAGGGACCACAGAATTTTTTTTTAAATTATGGCATCAATCAATCAATCAATCAAAATCTTTATTTAACCAGGCAAAACCGTTGAGCATAACTCATTTTTGAGGTGGACCTGGGGTATGCAGGATAGAAACAGGTCAGAAGGTACACTGAATAATATACAATGCAGAAAATAAATGCGGCACTAGGAAAATATGAACAAGTATTAACAACCAAAAGCATGTACAGAAAAGACAGTTGGAATTTGGGTCAGGGAAATAAACTGGTGATACATCAAGCAAAGAATATACACATATCAACATATAAAATAATATAGCAGTCAATGAGTACAGCAGAATAATAAGTGCTCAGTAAACACTAAAGTAAAGGTCTGGGGTAAGGATGAGGATTAATATGCTATTCCGGAGGCATTTCAGAGGAGGTAACAACAACAAAGTAAATGGAAGGGTCTGGAATAGGGACATAGTGGAACTGAATGGAGAGAAGAAAAGGAACAAAAACACGAAGATGATAATGGACCGCAGCAATAGCAGGGAAACTAAGTCTGGCTGACAAGAGGGTTCTGGAGGAGAAGAGAGACAGGGAGGTACTGAGAAACAAGCCAGAGATGACAGAAGAGGCAAAAGCAAGGGCATGGGAAGGAGAAGGCAGAGGAGGGGGCCCAAAATTATAAATATCAAACACAGTGTAACTGTAGAGGCAAGACTCAAGCTAGACTAGAGTTATGGGATTAACAGCATCAAGTGAAACAGGTGCATGGCTGTTTATTATGACTTAGCTATAGAGATTTGAAGTTAGAAAGGGAGATAGGATGGGTTAGTTTAAAGTTTTTTTGCAGCTTATTTCACATCTGAGGCATGATCTGTAATAAATTTATAGGGGCACTTGGAGGGCCTCTTATTGATACAAGTGTCACCTCTTGCATCCTTAGGGTACCAGAACTGCTCACCTTCAGTTTGCAGTTCTCTTGCACTATGAACACAAGTAAACACTTTTATATCCATAAGAGGCCCTTCTAGCATTCCTATAACTTATGCAATTGTCCCAGGTATTGGCTGAGGGAGAAGGGTACCACTGGAAACCAGGGAGACAGTAGGTACACAGTATTTTGCAGCATTTGTTCTTATTAACCTTAGCAGGGCATTTTTTACTTTCCCCAGATGGCAGCCCCCAGATTTCTAGGCTTGATTCTGGTATACCAGAATCCCTAACACTCATGGCTGGATCCTGTTGTACTGGGAACCCAGTGTCATATAGTTTGATGCTGAGGATTTTATGTGAGTTTTACCGGTGTGACAGATGTAACTCCAGGCTGGCAATGTCCTGATGCATGCTGCAGCCAAGTGTATAATGGTATCCACCCCCCCAACTCTGCGAGTCTGAGACTGCTGGTCATTCTTCCTCTGGTGGCAGTGCTTGTTAGGGCATGAGGGAAACCCTTTTCCCCTCCCTCCCTCTCCAGAGAAGGACAGTATCCTCTGGGATGCTGAATCCTCCTTCCGAAGACTGGCCCCCCAATGACCTAGAATCATTCCTGATCCCGGGTCACAGGTGTCAGGAGCAGTATCGCTACCACTGCTCCAACAGGCTGGCAAGGAAGATTCTTTTTTATTTGAGATGAGGTGAGGCAGGGCTGCCAAATCTAGGATTGGATCGGATTGGTTGGATTTTTCTAAGGACTGGGAGCTCAGTGCTATCAGCCCTCTGCACCCACCTTTTTCTTGTTGTCTTTTGCCTCCCTTGGGCTTTGCCCACCATGGCCACCAGGAATTCCTTCATCCATCCTTGTTTTCTCCATTGTCTTTATGCCATTGCCTACCCCTTTGTATTATCAAAAGGCCCTATAATTAAGAAATTTATGAGTCAGGGTGAGGCACATGCAGAAAAGTGTTTAGCTTCATTGGTCAAACATGTGTAGTCTGACTTCTTGGACTTTTACCAAGAAACACAATGCCACAGTCTGTGTTTTTTCAGGCTTTGCACAATTGCATGATATAGCACAGGCATTGGACTAGATTTTGCAATATACTGTATTTCTGGGGACAGAAAAATACCTGCACACCAATGCTTGAAGAGATGATGCTAAAATTAGGGTGACTCTAATGCTGGATTGCATGATTGTTCAAAGACAGAGAAACACCACACAACAGATTCACCAAAGCTCAGGAAAACTATTTTTATCTTAATGTTACATTTCCTTATTTATTTATTTATTTATTTGATATTCAGAAAGACCTTTGAGTCAGAGACTCATTAACTTATGTGATATTAAGGGTCAACCCTTGCTGTTAACTACATTTTTTTTTGCAATAAATATCCTTCCTTTAAAAAAAGAAACTGAATATGGATATGCCCTACTTTATATGGACAAAGATGGCCTTTGGTTGGCATTGTCAATTTTTTCAATGGCAAACAGTAACCAGTCACAGTGTCACTCCCTGCTTATTCCCCACCCTCTGCCAAACAGTCCCAGAATTACACTGGTACATCATTCTTCACCCTACACCTGCACCAAGTAGTCCCTAGTTTCCAGTGGTACCACCCTTCCTCAGCACCCCCTCTGTACCAAGTATTTCCTAACATCCAGTGGCACTCCTCCCATACTCTGCATAATTCCAATTATTCCCAGTTCACAGTGGCCCCCTCCCACACAATGGTTATGTCCAAGTATCCCTGACATCAAGTGGGTGGTACATGCCCTGCCACGTCCAAGTATCCTTGGCATCCAGTACTGCCCCAAAACCCTGCCCAATGTC
Organism: Neoceratodus forsteri; assembly: GCA_016271365.2. Lineage (NCBI taxonomy): Eukaryota > Metazoa > Chordata > Ceratodontiformes > Ceratodontidae > Neoceratodus > Neoceratodus forsteri. Next base: position 1,179,263,901 of record CM057449.1, on the reverse strand, counting down.
CAAGTATGCCCACTAACCCATGCTGTGTATATTTTTTTATCATAGAAAGTTATTTTTATTTTCCAAGTTACAGAGCAACTCTACTAGGAGACTATAATAGGGAGTAGGATAACAGATGGATGCAACACGCAGAATTATGGTTCAATACACCATTGGCAATGCAAAATATTTATTTAAAAGGAAAATAATAAAAAAGCTCAAATTGTGAGCAAAATAAAGATTTTACAAGCAAAATAATTCACATCTGTGGTAAACTTAGCAAGCAGTTCCCACTTAGTGACAGGACTCTCTGCACCTGCCCTGCACCTGCACCTGCACCTGCACCTGCACCTGCACCTGCACCTGCACCTGCACCTGCACCTGCACCTGTCAGAAGGTACTGACTCTATCTGCTATCATACACACCAGATAAGCCTTATATACCCGCCCACACAGTCATGTGTTCACAGCATCATCAAAGTTGTTATTTTATCTTTATAGAGCTCCTTCTAATTTATATACTGCTATGGAGCCTTTAACTAAAACATTCAAACAATATTTGATAAACAAAAGCAGTCTTTAACTAAGGAGTCTTACATTTAAATGCAAATCATTCAGTTTTGCTCTGATGGACAGGTACTGCATTATAATAACCAACACTAGAGGCCACTGCCGCCCTATAGTGAAGGCATACAGCAACCTGGCTAGCAACAGAGGACACACCTTGTTTGTAGAAGTCTGCAGAATTCTGCTCTGTAAGAAAAGTAAGTTTTGTCACACTTTTATATGCTCTAAAATGTCCCTGTTTAATGCAACCTGCAAAAGAGTACTTTGCATGGTACATTCAACCAGTTTCAACCCTTTGTTGAAAGCTCAGCCGTAGGCTTGTAATACCTTAGTCTCATACATTTTGGTACTGTTTTCTGTCAGCATACCTTCATACTGTTTGCCAGCTCAAAATGTATTAAAATACTTTGCTACACCTCTGTGTAAGAAGGGGGCTTGCTAATGCAATAATTTGCATGTTCAAGGAAAAAGGACATTCATACTATATTTGCCTATTTTAGGCAGCTCCAAAACTGATCATTTCAGGTAAGTTTTTCAAATAGCCGCAGGCATTAATTTCAACCATGCTAAACTGCATATGGACCTGCTATTGGACCAAGGAGAAAAAGAAATATACAGTGGAGACAGATAAGTTTTAAGATGGGGGGGGGGCGTCCAGAGGTGGCCAACCATCTGAACTAGGAGCAGTAGAATAGTGTAGAAAATGCAGAAAAGAACTGTCGCAACAGTAGTTTTATAAAGAAAAAGTAGGTTCACTTCAAGGGACAGGTTTAATCCCTGTCACAGAGACAAGTCACAACATATCAATAGAAGCCACAATACAACATTATTCAAGATTCAAAAGAGCAGGCAGACCATACTGTACATACAGTATGAACAGTATACCTAGTTTGGCCATATGGGGTCCAGAAAGAGAAAGAACATATTTCCAGAAAAAGAAAACAAATTACTAAGTAGCTCTTACCAAGTAAAGACATGATAATTAGCAATCACTTCCCAGGAGGCTGTAGTGGAAACCCGACCTGAGTGAAACCACATCAGGTGGGGGGGAGGTTACCCGGAGGTGTGGGGCTCTTACAAAGAGAGGAATGGAGATATGCATCCCATTTCCAAGATTACTTCTCTAGCTGTTTGCGAGGAGAGTAGGATAGCTATTCTAGGATGGCTAATTTTGCCAACTTGGCTCGCCAGGTTGTAGGGGCTGGGGGCAGCAGCTGACGCCAGTGTGTGAGTAACAACTGCTTAGCTTCTAGGAGTGCTAGCATAGCCATGACCCTGTGCCCCTTGGGCAGTGGGGTTAGTGAGGAGGAATCTCCTAGGAGCAGCATGGGGTTCAAGAGGGGGATTGGTTTTCCTAACACCTTAGTACAGTCTTCTACAATGGAAGCCCAGAAAATAGTGAGGTGGGGGCATTGCCATAACACATGCAGGATGTGGGTGGGGATTGCTGGCATCGTCAACATTTGGAGTGGGGGAGAATCCCAATTGAGTGGAGGGCATCTGGGGCCCTGTACTATCTAAGCAGAATCTTTAATTGTATAGTTTGGCTTCTGGCATCCCTGTATGCCAGGCAGGTGGATTTAAGACAATGGAACCAGGACTCCACCAGGATGTCAGTCTGGGTGTCTGCCATCTATTTGATCCAGCAGGTGTCCATGAAGTCTAGCTGGGAATCATGCCATACTCTATAACAGTGCCCCACAAGGCCCCAGGCAGAGTTCATTTTGTGTAGGGAGGTTGCCACTGCCACTTATCATCAAGGTTAAAACAAGATTGGGGGGCACATACAGCACCGTGGAGCCTGAGGTATCTCCAGAAGTCCTTAGTGGGGAGGTTGAAGTGGGTTCTGAGCTGCCTGAAGGATATTAGCTCTGAGGAAGTGGGCATATATAGATCATATATATGGGTGATGCCACACGCAGCCCATGTAGGCCAATAAAGAGGGGTTTTGTCAAAAGCTATTTGCCGATTATGCCAGAGAGTGACATATCTCAGAGGAGAGGTTCATGCCAAGCATGGAGTGTGAGAGAGGGTCATAAGGCCGCACCACGCATGTTTGGTTTCACTCATAACGGGGGTTAAGCCCAAGGACAGGGCTTTTTCAGATGTCAGCAAGGTACAGAGGGCATGATCACCCAAAATAGTGGCTTCAAGGTCAACCCAAGTGGGAGGAGTGAGAGAGAGGGCAAACCACTTGGTAGCTTGAGTGGCCAAGTAGGCCAGATGATAGCCTTTGTTGCCAGGGGAGGTCCAGGCCACCCTGTGTCCAGTGGACTCGTAGTTTTATTATGACCCCAATGAGGTGTTTTCCCCTCCCAGAGAAGAAGGGATATTAACCACTTGAGGGAACAAAATAATTTAGGGGAGAGACAGATAGGCAAATTTTTGAGAAGGTAGGCTACTCTGGGAAGAAGAAGCATTCGGATAGCTGTCACTTTGCACAGTAGGGAAAGCTTCAGCTTGTGCCACCAATCAACTTCTGTTGGGAGGGCAACAATTAAAGGGGATAAATTAGCCAATTCCAATTCCAGCCAATGAAACGAGATCACCACTCCTAAGTAAGCAAACCCTTGCAGGGTCCAAGCCAGATCTGTGTCCTGCAGATAGTCTTTCATACAAATAGAGTTTAGTGGGGCTAGGGTAGTCTTCTTCCAGTTAGTCTACAGCCGGAAAGCCTGGCAAAGTTCTGTAAGATTGCCAGTACCTCGAGTAGGGAGTCTTGCGCATGGGATAAGGTGAGTACCAGATCATCTGCATACGCAGCCACCAGATGAGGAACCCCAGAAAAAATGTATGCCAGATATTTCCTTATTGGCAACTAGCTTCCTCACAAGAGGGTCCAAGACAACAAGGAATAACAACAGGGTGAGGGGACATCCTTGGCGAGTGCCTCTATGCAAGGTAAAGTGAGGAGAGATGACCGTATTAGTCAATATTTTTGCCATTGGGGAACTGTATAGGGTATTGATTCACTGACAAAATTGGGGACCAAAGATATACAGATAAAAGACTTCATGGAGATAACCCCACTCTACAGAATCAAATGCTTTGGAAAAGACCACAGCGAGTGCTGCCATGGGGATGTTGGAGCGAAGTGCTAGCCACTTAAGGTTGAGAAAGAGTCTTGTATTGTTGGCCCTGGACTTCCCTTTAGTAAACCTGACTTGCGACAAGTGAATAATGGAGGACAGAATATTCAACATTCTAGTGGCCAGAATCTTTGCCACTATCTTAGTGTCGATGGAGAGAAGGGAGATGGGATGGTAGTTGGCACAGTCCAGGGGGTCATTCGACTTTTTGAGAAGAATAGTTATCAAAGCTTTCCTCATGATGGGGCGGAGGACACCAGAAGTATATGCATCTTGTAGGGTGGGGAGTAGAGAGTTGGTGATTTCTTGGCTCAGGGTCTGATAGAGCTCGGTTGTCATCCCACTGGGACCAGGATCCTTACCCTTAGCCATCTGTGAGAGAGCAAGGCACAACTCCTCAGCAGTGAGGGGTTGTCTAAGGACTCCACTTGTGCCAGCATGATGGGGAACCGGAAAGGAGTAGCAGAACTGGCCCAGAGCCTGGGATAGTTGGGAGGGGTCCATGGAAACATGGGATTGATAGAGTGAATGGTAAAATTGTTGCATGGTGGCGTTAATACCTCTGGGGTCCGAGATCACCTTTCCAGATGGGACCCTAAGAGCATGGATACAGGAGGATGCCTGCTGTTTTCTCAATTGGTAGGCCAGGAGCATGCCCCCCTTCTCTTCTCCTTCCCAGTATGTATGCTTAGAGTGCAGTAGCAGCCACTCTGCCTTTTGCTGTTATATGGAATTGATCTGGTACTTAACACCAACTATATCTTTGATCAGAGATTAGTCCTGAGTGGTGGCTGTAGAAGCCTTGAAGAAAGACTTGAGCATGGAAAGCTCAGACTGCTGCTGAGTAAGGGTCACCTTCCGTGCCCTATTCTTGGCTGCAGTGAAGAAGATTATGCGACCCATTAAGACCACTTTCAAGGCCTCCCATACTGTGCCTGCTGATACCTCATCAGGGGAATTCAAGGAGAAGTAATCCTTAGCTACTTGAGTCACCATCTTACAGAACTCTGGGTCCTGTAGCAGAAGTGGGTTACACCTCCACCGGGTGCCAGTAGTGCCTTGCATAGGTGGGGTATAGGTACACATAATGAGGGCATGATCAGAAATCAATATATTGTCAATTTGGGTGTCTGAGACACTGGTGGGGTGTTACTGCATTGACCAGCCAAAGGTCTATGTGACTGTGGATGACATGCACGGGGGAAACGTAGGTGTAATTATGTCCTATGGGGTGGTCCTGCCTCCAAAGGTCGACAAGGTCCCACTCCTCCATCAACTCCTGTAATGCCATTCTGGTTTTAGGGTGAGCCTGAGGGGTGTGTTTAACTTATACAGGAATATATCTGGGACTAAATTAAAGTCCCCTCCTATCAGTACCAGGGTATGCTGGTGACCGGAAAAGAGTCAGGATAGGACCTGACTGATACTTGGGAAGAAATCAGCACAGTCAATATTTGGGAGCATACACAGTGAGCAGGATTAGCCTGCCTCTAGGAAAAGAGAACCTGGTGACCACCCATCAGCCCTGAGAGCCACCCTGAACCTCCTCTTCAACCCAGGAGCAGGAGCGTCGTATCAGGATAGTAACCACCCTGGACCTGGAGGATGCAGAACTCATGATGACCTTGCCCACCCAGGACTTCCAAAGCCACTGTAGGGTCCTGGCAGTGAGGTGCGTCTCTTGGAAGAATGCCACATCAGTCTGCAAGGAGCACAAATACTGTAGGATCTTAGTGCATTTGACAGGATGGTTAAGACCACTAACATTCCAGAAAATTAGCTGCACCCTGCTGTTGGAAGTAGAGGACATAGCACCGCAGTGGGAATGGGGAGCTAAAAAAATAGTACTTACCCACTGAAGATGCGACTTAAGCGGTCAGAAAAGTGTACCTGCACAGATAATGGAGACTAGGTATATGGGGTAGGAATTCCATGTCTGCCAAAGGGAATTGGAAGTGCCATATACTACCAATTAACAGTGGAGCACAAACAGCACTGAAGAAACAGTTGCAAACCTGTGGAGAGAAGAAACAAGAACACACAGTGTAAATATAAACAGTAACCTGAGAACCCCTGCCAAATCTTGGAAACAATGAGGATAAACTATCAGTGGGAGGCAAGAAAGAGTAAACACAGTTAACAGTGAATGCACTAAAGATGCAGAGCTCAATGAGTAAGAGGACTTCTGACAAAGAGACCTTCAGCTACATTAACTCGAGCACCCGAATGGGGAGGATTGGTGTATGTCCAATGGAAGAAAACTCCTCCCTGGCTGGAGTACTATCCGGTGTCAAGTTCTATGATACTGGGGAAAAGGGTGGGGGCGATAAAGAGCGGGAGCGTGAGGTGTGGGGGGATGGAATGGTAGAGGGAAAAGAGATGGGTAGGGGGTCAAAGAACAAAGGAAGGGGGGTAGTATAGGCAGCTGGAAATCCTGACAGGCTGATCATATTCAGCAAATCTTTGGTCTCTTCAGGTTAAAGCCTAGTCACAGTCCAGTGGCTTAAATATTCCTCACAACTCGGATTCAGTCTGAATAAACTCTGTTTTCCCTCTCAGGGACAGCAGGCAGACAGGCAGGCCAAAACTCAGCCCTTTCAAAGTTCTCCCATGATAGGCGTGGTTCAATTGAGCTTTCAGTTTTTGTACATATTGCAAGTAGTGTTCGGCTCGGACCCCATCTAGAGAAACCCCAAAACAGACATCAACAGGCAGCCGGGCCTCTCTCCCAAACATGAGGCAGTAGGGAGAGAACAAAGTAGCACAATTTTTCGTGCAATTGTATGTTTGTACCAAGGTGCTAATCTGCTGGCTCCTTTTATGCTTGTCTTTTGTGTGGAGGGTGCCAGGCATGTCTAGCAAGGTGTAGTTAAAGGATTCTGGTTGAGGATCCCCCTGCCAGTGATAAGGGGTGGTTCTTGACTTTCACATCCCCCATAGAGAGAGCATTTCTTTAATTAGCCGACTCTCAAAGTCTCTGTCTTGATCAGAAAGAATCCACTGGGGGGCACCATAGTGAATGAAGAAATTTTCCACTAGCCCCTTGGCCATAGTAGATGTATTTTGATCCTTGGTGGGGAAAGCTTGTGCCTACTGTGTGAAATGTTCCATAACCACTAACATATTGCCAGTGTTCCACTGATCAGGTTCTAAACAGAAGAAGTCTATGCAGACTAGTTCCATGGGGGCACTGGTAGTAATATTAACAAGGGGGGCAGCCCTCTGAGGCAGAGCTTTCCTTTGCAGGCAGTGACTACAAGTCTTTACATGGTGCTCAACATCAGCCCCCATTTTGGGCTAGTAGAAGCGAGATCATACCAGGTCAAGGGTTCTAGCAATACCGAGGTGCCCATGTGATTGTGGAGGGACCTCAGTACCAAACCTTTAAAGGCCGTGGGCAGAACCAATTGTTGCTTGTTTACTTAGCAACTATGATTTACTGTCTCTATATACAACAACTGATTGAGCAACTTCAATCTGGGGCCTTCTTAAAATAATAAAGCAGTTTGCAAGTCAGTGGAATGTAACTTAGACACATCTTTATCTGCACGAAGGGCATCAAGTGCTGGCTAAATCATAGGATCTTGGCATTGAGCCCACTGAATGCTGTCATTGTCAAACTGAGGTATTACACTAATATCTAGAGTAGAGAAGTGGCAATAAGCAGCTCGTATGCAGGTGCCAGACGGGCCCAAGCAATCTACTAAACACTCCACTATGTCCGCAGACATCTGTTCATCTCTATCAAACTTTTGGCACAATGCTCAAATGTCAGGTTCAGACAGCCTAACCCAATCACTCTTGGAAGTGGACCTTCGTGATAGGGCATCAGCATCAATATGGTTCAGGCCCAGTGTGTATTCAACAGCTTCATCATAGGTTGATAATGCAGAAAGCCACCAGTGCCCAGTGGTGTCTAACTTAGCTGAAGTCTGTACATAGATCAATGGGTTATTGTCAGTCTTCACCAATATCTTTGCCCCATAGAGGTATTCATGAAACTGGTCAATGATGGCCCATTTTAGCTCAAGGAACTCCAACTTATTCACAGGGTAGTTTCATTCAAATGGGGTCAAGCTCCTACTGGCGAAAGCTACTGGTCTCAGGCCATCCTCATGGTCTTGATACAACACCGGTCCTAGACCCTGCAGACTAGTGTCCATATGCAACACATAGGATTTGGTGGGGTCAGCATAGGTGAGGATGGGGCCGTGGGTGAGCTGGTATATGATCTCGTGTAAGACTGTTTCACAGTCGGATGTCCATCGGGGCCCGAAGAGTTCACCTGGGTGGAAGTAAACACTTTCTGGTTTTAACAGCCCCTTTTTTGTATTTATAATTGGAAGGAGGGTAACCCTGGGTAAGGTTCAAGAGTGGGCGAATCACCTTGGAATAGTCTTTTATGAACCTGCGGTAGTAGCCACAGAACCCCAGGAAATGTAGTTCTTTCAGATTATGGGGCTGGGGCCAAGTAGTTAGTGTTTCAACCTTACTGGGATCAGTCTCTATCCATTTTGTAGATACTATGTGCCCCACATACTTCACGGAGGTTTGGAAAAACTGGCACTTGTCAATGGACAACTTGAGGCCAAAGTCTTCCAGTTGGTCTAGGACTTTAAACAGTCGGTTCTCATGCTCCTCTAAGGTGCTCCCAAACACAATGACATTGCCCAAGTACACCAAGCATTCCAGCAAATTCATATCTCCCACCGCATTTTCCATCAGTCACTGAAAGGTGGCCGGGGCACCTGATATCCCCTGTGGCTTCCTCAGAAACTCGTAGAATCCCAATGGACAGATGATGGCTGTTTTCTCATGGTCTTCCAGGACCATCGGGATCTGGTAGTATCCGCTGTGAAGATCCAACACCGAGAACCATTTGCTCCCATTCAAGCAGTCCAAGACATCTTGTATATGAGGCATAGTGTATTGGTCTGCCGGTTCATGGTTCGATAATCAACACACATCCTCACAGACATATTCTTTTTATGCACAACCACAATGGGAGAGGTGTTTGGGATCCTGGATTCTTGTATCGTGCCAGCAGTGAGCATTTCCTGCAGGTGTCTTCTCACATCATCTATGTCTATTGGGGCAAGGCGTCGGGACCGCTCTCAAAATGGCCGTTCATCGTGTAGGCATATGTGATGCTCCACACCCTGGACACATCCCACATCCCATTCCTTCAATGAAAACACTTGGTCTGTCTGAGCAAGTCTCTTGCTAATTCTAGCCTTCCATTCAGCTGGCAACGGGGAGTCACCAAAGTAAAACAAGTCTGGGGTCACTCTCTCCTTCTCACCAGGGTGCTTGTTGCTGGGCAATACTGTAGTGTCTGCACAGTGCACCCTCTGTTCACCCGGATCTCCCGATCTGACACATTGTGAATCTGGATCATTGCTTGTCATGCATAGGCATGGGCATGAGCAGACAAGATGCTGGTCTTGACCAATAATCCTTCTGGTAATTTTCCATTGCCTGGTGCATCCAGCATCAATATTTTGTTCTTGACATCTTTCCGGAGGCGGACCTCCCCTTGAATGGTACACTTCGCATTAGGGGCCAGTACCACTGAATCGGGATCCTTCTTTCACACGGTCCCCACTGGTTCATCCTGGTCTACTTCCTTAGGTTTCTGTTGCAAATAATAGGCCCTCTTGATCAGAGCCAGAATTCTCAGGGCCCTCCCAGTCTGTCGCCCTTATTTCTCATGACAGAGTTGCACCAGTCTTCCAAACATATAGGCATTTTTCTCAATTAACGGGGGACCCCATCATACAGTCCGTTGGGGGGGACACACTAAGGCCAATGTCTCTACTCGCTCCTCTACACCCCGCTCCTCTACACCCATTACAGTTGCAGGAAAAGACAACCAGAGGTGGACATACCCTAGGTAGGGATAAGACTTGTCGCTCAGGCTGCACACATGTAGGCCTTCCAGTGATTGCAAATGCATACCATATAAGTGTTTGTCATACCAGTCCTGGAATACAATGGTCACTTACGACCCACTGTGATGCACAGCCCGAGTATGAATACCATTCACAATCACCGTAGTCTCCATTGAATAGCCCACTATTTTAGACCAGTCTGGAGAGGCAGTAGCAGAGGCCTGGACAGATGATTTAGTCACAAAGAAATTTGAGTTAGGGTTTCTCAAACCCTAACTGCAGTCATTTTGGGCACCCCTTGGCCATTGATTTGCTTTTCAGAACTCCCCTTGGAGTCTGTTTACTACTCTTTCTAAGTCCTTCTGAGACTGGCATTCTCTTTTCATATGGCCATCCTTTCCACAGTTTTGACAAATGATAGACTCCTGGGACATCCTGGGAGAGAACATCATATGAAGAAAGGAAGCAGAAGTAAGAGATTGGGGTCTAGTATCTGCTTGCAGCGGTAAGAGTGGTGCAATGTGTCTTAACAGTTCCTTTAGAGTGGCAGTCAATCCAGCGATCTCAGCCTTGGAGCCACCCTCGGTAGCGGATGCCTGAGAGTGCACCCCAACCCCCATGACAGTCACATCCTGAAAGGGACCAGAATCTTGTCCCATGGAGGAAACCCTTGCAGAGGCACCCATCTTCAACTCTCAGACTTCCTTTAGTAGCTCGTCTTTCCAGTGCTGGGCCCATGGCGGGAAGTCCTTTGCATTCTCAGAGTGCTCGTTAAGTGCCAACTTCTACCCCTGAGCCTCACTTGGCTGATCACTCTTGGTCACTTACGCAGCAGCAGCAGATGTGGGTGCAAATCCCCCATGGGTTTGCCTTTGCTCAACCCCCTGAATTTCTTTCATTTGCTCATCATAGGAGGGGGTGATTCTAGTCGGGTGGCAAGGCGTAACTGAAGCAGTGACAATTCTGAAAGTGGAGCAGACTTAAGGATCCGGTCCAGCCTTGTTCGATCTAATTCATTTGACGGCAAACTACCCTCTCTGAGGCACTCTTTTAGCAGCTTTTCAAGCTGAGGTACATACACAGACAATGGCTCCCCTGGGTACTGCTGAGAGTTTCTTACTCTCTACCACAGATCCTCATCTGAATCAGGGCTCCCATACACATTTTCCAATCCATCAAGATTGTCCTGTGCAGTTGCGTTGGGGTTATTGGCCCTCTCGGCAAGGATGGTAGCCAGGGCAGGACCTTGGAGGCTCTCACTCAACCTCTTTCATTTCTCTTCTTCTGAGCATTGCCATTCAAGTACCAGAGGGGCAACATAGTCTATCCAGATTTCCCAGTCATCCTCCCTCTGGGGGGTGGGGAGGGTGCCCAAGAAGACTCTCAGCCTTCGGCAGGAGTCATGACTAATGGCAGGTATAGATATAGAGGCCAGCATTGGCACGGGCAGAGAAGGTGGGGCAGTAACAGGTGCTGCAGTGGGATGGAGTGTTGGGGAAGGAACACCCCCAGGTAGCAGGAATAGTTTCTTAAAGTCCACTATGGTTTTCCCTTCCTCCAGTAACAACTTAGCAAATTTCTCCTCAAAAGTCTCAGATAATAGTGGGAGCTCATTCTCCTGGGTCTTTACTGTCTTTTGTTATCACTCTCCAGGCAGCTGGAACCCCTTCAGGAGCAATAGTCTGCATCGCTTTAGAGCTGTCCACGAGGTCACTACACTCTACCAAGGCTATGAAAGTTTGGGTGATCAAATCAGCCTGAAGACCCACCACCACTGGGTTTTTTAAACATTCAATTTTGGAGAGTGCTCCCTCTATAGTGTCTTTACTAGTACCCAAGGGAATATCCAGTAAAAGTTGCAGCTGGTTGGGGCCCTGTGATGGAAGAAAACAACATGCACAACACACACTATTTGTAATCTGGAGCCAGAGGGCTCAGTTCATGAAAAAAAACCAACATGACAATCAGATGACACACTTTTACATTAGGCTGTTGTTGCAGGGAGCTACCCTGATGATTACTCATGATACCCAAGACTGGACACAGGCTGGACGAAAATCAAGACAGCAGGTGGTTAATCTGGAGTGCCAGGAAAAGCAGGGCCCACACGATTTGCCGAGGCATTGTTCCTGTGTAAACGTGGAGCAGGGGACTGATCCCCAAGCAGGTCTCTCCTCGGTGGCTTTCTCTGTGCAATGGGGTAGTCTGGCAGGGCCAGTGTGGCTTGGCCCAGGCCGAATGGAGATGAACGCGGATTCAGTCTGATTAGGCTGGATAAAGCTTCCAACAAGCAGAACACAGTTCACACAGTGGGGAACCAAATCACGACCCACTATCAATACACAGCGCATTTACATGTAAAGGACTCTATGGTACTAGTAAGCAGAACACAGTTCACACAGTGGGGAACCAAATCACTACCATCTTTCAATACACAGCACATTTACATGTAAGGAAATTCTACTGTACCAGGCAAACCGCTCTACGGTCACGATCGCAAAGTCTCTGCACAAACCGGGATTCAAAAGCAGCTGGAAATCCTGACAGGTTGATTGCGTTCAGCAAACCTTCAGTCTTCTTCATCTTAAAGCCTGGTCACAGTCCAGTGGCTTAAATAGTCCTCACAACTCAGATTCAGTCCAAATAAATTCTATTTTCCCTCTGAGGGACAGCAGGCAGACAGGCAGGCCAAAAGTCAACCCTTTCAAAGTTCTCCCATGCAAAACTACACATAGCTGTTGCTCAGAATCACTTGAGCTGTCAGGGGTGTAGCCAGAAATGTCCATTTTGTACACATACTCTCCAGCTGCTGCCCCCCCCTTGAAAAAATGTACACATCCTCTCTAAAGTGCTACCCCCATAACAAACAAACATGTTTGTTGTCAGATGACTCATCCAATCTCTAAACAGGTGGCACACATATCTTTCTCCCTAAACAGTAAAAGTTTAAACAGAGACAATACTCAGTGGCCTACACTAATTTAAATAGTACAGATTAGAATTATAATGTTAACAAAAAGGCACATGATTTGGGACAGGCACTCAGCAAAACTGTACACAAATGTGAACAGTGAGTATGCCTGCCTACACCCTTGTGAGCTATTACTTCTTCACTTCTCAGCTCCCAACTTAGATCTGATTCAACTGTCAGCAAGCCTAGGGGTTTTCCCAGAATCCAAAAGGTTTGGTTGGCTGATCTGTCTGTCAGTCACAACAAAGGCTCCCCCTTCAGGTGCAAAAAGGCACCAAAAGCCCACAACTACAATGCATACAGATTTTGACTTCAGACAGCTCCTGTAGTACGGCTCCATTTCAGGTCCCACCAGTACTGATTGTTCCAATTCAGCAGTCCAGGACCAAGATAGTGGAGATAAACAAAACAGTCCTTGCTGCAAAGAAGGCAGGTTAGACAACCTACATTATCATTATCACGCTTAATGATTTTCAGCAAATAGTTACATCTTTCAACAGAGATCCCTCTCAGATTACTTATGAGTGTAATCTAGGTACCCCTTAAAGAGACAGTACACAGAAGTTATAGAGGCACTCTCTGGCAATCACATTTAAACTGCTAAAACACAGGACACCAGCCTGGCAGTGAGCATTTAGGCAAGCTCGAGGAAAACTTTTTGGGAATCCCCATTTGTAGGGGGTTACAACTGTAATATTCCTGAAAGCAAGCCCCTATTTGCAAGAGCCCCACCAAGCAATCTGACCCAGAAGTTACACCTTCCCTCATCAAACTAAAACATAACAACCAGTCTAGAGTCAGCAAGCAAGTCCTGGAGCTGGAGAGGGGGCCCCTGCTGGAGTCATGTCCAATGGTAGGAGAGGAGCTACTGCCAGAGCAGCTCCATAGGATTTCAGTCTAACCTTTATGGGCAGCGAGAGATCTTCGACAGTGACTAAAACTTCATCCAGGATTTCAGCCCAGTCCTTGCAGTCCCCAGTGTCCATGTTGTCCAGGTCTGATGCTGGGGAACAGGGTATCTCTTTATCTGATGGTGAATCATCCCGGGGAAGCTTGGCTGGAGGAGCAGCAAGGCGATGGTCAGGAGACAGGTGCTGTCCAATTCTGGAGCGTTGTCAATGATGATAAGTGGCATTAGTTCCACGAGAAAGCAGGGAGAAATTGCTGGTTGCCATGGTGGAGTTGGGTGTAGAGGGAACAAGAGCCGTAGGGACAGCTGAATTCTTGTGGCCAGCACTGGGGAAACCGATAGAGGCTAGAACAGTCCATTCAGAAGAGTGTTCTCCCAGAAGCACCTTCCCTGCAGATTGGTTCCCAGTAGAATGTGATGGCATCCTGGCTCTCAGAGGCATCTGGGAAATGTAGTTGGATGTGGGTGGCTAGGCCAAAATTTAGACAACCACCTCTCAAATTCGCCAGGATGTGATGCCACTATCTCCCTCCATCCCATCCTTAGAGACCTGCAATAAGGTAAGATTCCTGTACTAGGATCTGAAGCCTTGCATCTGTAAAAATTTTTATGGGTAGGAAAGCCTTTTGGCGAGCAGCAGTCTTCTGTGAGAAATCATGGTAGAAGGAGATTCGGGCCCCCTGCCAATTGATCTCCCCCTTTTCTCTAGCAGTACGTAGTACCTTCTCCTTTGTGGAGCTGCACAGGATATAGACTACAATGGGCCTAGGTGATTGCCCCGAGTGATCCTACCTAGCAGCCAACCTGTGGGCGCTTTCCACCTCCACCGGACGTCTCCATATGTCCCCAAGCATGAGAGGGATAACCTCATTTAGGAAGAGCCCTCGGGGATGCCAATAATGCGGATGTTGCTCTGGCATCCCTGATTTTCCTGATCTTCCGCACGCTCCCACAGTGTGGCCAGCATAGCCTCGTGAGTTTTCAAGTGCTGCCATACCTTATTCTGCTGCAGCTCAATATCCTCTGCCTCTGTTCTGCCATGTTCATTCTGTCCTCCAGTTTCCTTACATCTGCCACAGTTCCCATGAGGGCCATGTTGATACCATCAACTCTGATGAGAAGGGCTTCCAGCATCTGAGTGATGTACTGGAGGGCATCCCCTACTGTGGCTGGCAGAGGTAGGGGGTCGGGCTCCATTGGTATGCTAGCAGGCTGAATCAGAGCAGAGAAGGCCATCGCAAACAGTGGGTGATGGTGCAGCACAATGGGACAGGAAAGGGAATATTGCAGAGTTCTTCCCCAATAGGCAGACCAATACATAGCAAGTCAGGGCAAAGGTTGAGTGAGAGACCTGCATGGCCTAAACGTCCCGATGGACTCTTGAGTACACCGGTGCAAAAAACTGCAATAACCGGACGGCAAACACGAAATGGGCGCACCGGACAGTTGGGGGGGTGGTACAGAGTATACAGTGTTTTCATAGGAAGTTTAAGCCCCCGGATCAGAGAAGCTGGTCACGGATTCTATTCAGCCAAGGAGAGAGCAAAAAGTTCAAGCTGCCATCTCGTCGGCAGCCAAGCCACCCCCCCCATGCTGTGCATATTTAATCAGAGATACTGACACCTCTGACACCTACTGAACCATCTACATTTCTGGGCTACCAAGTCCCTTCCTCAGGGTACACAGGTGTACTTTTGTTTTGAAGAAAAATTATTCTAATTTATGGCTGAAAGGGAATACAGTATTCTGAATAACATGTTGATATGTATGGTAAAATTAACAATGAGGTTATCTTACCCCATAAACAGTAACCAGGAAAATTACAGCACAAGCAATCCCCCTACACCACCTATATATACCAATGAATTCAAAGAGTCATCCGGCACTGACATGTGCTTAGTAATGCTGATTTTGCCTTTATTCATTTTGGGAAGGTGAGCTGGTTGATTGGGGAAATGTCACCTTGCGGTCGGTGCCATCTTTGAATATGCACCCTAATTTTACTTAGTCCAAATCCTCCATAAGGTGCTATTTTTAATATACCTATGAAAGTCCATCCACACCCCATCTGTCTGGCTTAGCATACCTGCAACATCCCAGCAACGACTTATGTATTGACCTTTCCTTCAGACCAAAGTCCTGCTTTTTTCTTTTTTTTATGCAGCAAGTTGAATCTTTTGGTTCGCCAAACACATATGTCTTCCCCAAATAGTTAAGTATGAACTTGGTTGGAAACTACTGGCTGTGGGAGATTCCAGCTCTTGTAGTGAACCCCATATGTTGTTGAAGGCTTTGTGACAAGACTGCATTGCATAACTGAGGTCAGGGAATATTGAAACTTTCTGACAGTGGTCACTGGATTCTTTCTGCTCTCCACTTCCGGGATCCTATCCCTCTCATAATTCCCTCAGTGACCATGAACAATGTATGGTCATCAGTACAGCTATGATAGGCTGTCTGAGGGGTTACTTAATATGTCTTGAGCACAGATGCAGCCCATTTAAGCTGTAAATGTGTTCTCAGTCACTTGCACTCATTAGCAGCTGGGTCTGCTCCTTCCAATGCTTCTGACAGACACAAATTTGTGGCACAGGCTTGATTTTCCAAATTACAAATCCTGTACCAGTGGAATGTATTCTTTTAAGTGCCCCTTTGTTGCTGTTGGGGATTTTCTGGCACTCACTGAGGCCTCCTTTGCCTCAGCTACCACTGAGGATGTCTACACTTCCCAGACCAATAATCGAGACTGAAAGTGTACCACATTTTGGTCTAGATCTATTAGGAGGTAATCCATAGCCTTCACCACCTGCAGTACATCATGTAAAGTTAGCTCTGAGACAGCTACTGTGCATCTGTGTTTGGGAATAGCTTTGCACCTCCACTGGCTATAGCATCCTGCTGTCATCAGTGGCCTTTAGAATCGGTGTTCCATTTTTTAGGATTTCCCCATGTTCTTTTTTTTTCATCGATGTGTTTATGCTCCTTGCTTGCTGGCCAGCCCCCATAATCCCCAGCCATCCCTGCACCATCAACCTGCTTCTCTGAGATTTACCTGACTACTTGTGGCTGGGCAGTGAGGGGAGGGCCCTGCCCAGAGTACAGTCCAGATATAAATCCCTGCCTGATCTGTGGTGTGGAGCCTGCAGTGAGAGAGAGAGTCACCCAACTGGTTAGGAGGTTTTCCTCTGGCATTTTCTCACAATGGTTGTCAACATGCAATGATGTGCTATGCATGGATGCATCTGAGGGTGTCCCTCACTGCTAGGGCAATCCAGCTGCACTGCCACCTGGCTTCTGCAAGGTGGCCACCTAAGAGTGGGATGCCTGCCCCTCCTCGTCTCCCACAGCTAATTCCCGAATGACCAAAGTCTGTTCCTGAACTTAAGTCACTAGTGCTACTACTATACCACCAGACCATCCCCATGTCTGTTTAGACTGACTTTCAGGCAGCAACAGCAGAATGGGTCAGTTTCATCTGGTAAACATAAGAGTTCCAAGAAAAAGCACAAAACAGTTTGTTTTTTAAAGTTTTTAATTAGCTTCTCAAGGAACTGCATGAGAACAAGTCCTGCCATGTTGCTATCAGACCACATCCCAAAGAGTCATTTTTTTAATTAAATCTTTCTAACACTGGAGGTGGGCACCAAGTGTGGGATGGGGAAGCATTTGCCTTAATCATGGTTGGGCTCTTGGTGGCTGCAAATGACTTTGTTTTTAATTTTATGATATTTCTGACGCCAGGGTTAAACACTTGGCATTAGAAAGGGAGGACTTGTTTGGCAGCACCAATGTTGGGATCCAGTGACTACACATTTTTTGTTGTTGTTTGTTTACATTTATCCCTGTTGCTGCAGTGGCTCATAAGTTGTCCTTATGAGAGCCAGTTTTCAAGTTTATAATGTTTTCATTACTTCCTAGCACAAAAACCACTGGGCCAAATTTCCTTAAATTTGGCAGGCCCCAAGATCATGTCTCAGAATGATTATTGTGCAAGTTAGATGTGCACACATCAGTAAGTGGCTGATGTATACTATAAGTGGTTAAAAAATTAAAGGTTTGGACGTTACTTCTCAACCTTAACTATAGTGGTGCAACTGCACTGCTATAATTCCCTGGTGTCCTGTGGTTCCTCCTTCCTAGCTCTGTTCTTAGTAACTATGATGAGTGGTGCTACAGTAGTGCCCACCAGGATCAAATGCCTGATCCTGCTACACACTGCAGACTTTTGCAGAACTTTGCAGGAAACTGTGCAATTCAATGGCAGTTGTCATGCAGAAAACTGTGGCACTGTGTCTAATTTGGGTGAGCTACACTTTATATGCCATTAAATCCCTTGCCTTGACAGAACTTTAATTCAGTTTTGCTAGCCTTTGCCCCGTTGACAGCACATTTCCTCTCCCAGTTGCAACTCAGGAACTATGCAGGAAAAGGCTTATGACCCATTTGCACAAAATATAATGGTGGAAGTTCAAGGGACTGCACTTTTAGCACCAATCCACTGGAGTTGTGTTAGGGATCCATGATGTCACAAAGGATGGAGAAAGGCAACACTAGGAGTTATCTCACATGAAGGAGAAACTGATGGTTAATAGCCACTAGTTATGTGTCACATCCTGAGCAATAAGTAAGCATTAATCCCCGATGAAGGAGGCTTCTACTGGGGGAATTAATGCATGGTTGGGGGGTTTGTGGCATGAGGCCAAAGGCCAAGTGCCTACAACCACCCAACTATGCATTCGTTCCACAGTAGAAGCCAACTTCGGAGGGGATTAATGTGCTTGTAACATGACAGTAGGTATTGGTGTTTCTGTGTGGTGGTATGAAATACATAACCCTTCATATAGAGTTTTTAAGACATCTGTTTACTTCTTCACACAGGTCTGCTAGAGATACAGTGAACACTATTCAAGCTTGCCACAACACACTTAACTACATCATTGTGTTGGTAGATATTGGAAATATTTTATATACTGAATTTCCATAATAGGATGCATTACTGGTATTACCGTTACTTGTGAGACGTTCTGTTAGGGGGAATTCTTAGCTTTTCACTTGCGGCGGTCAGATATTGCTTTCTGCAACTCACGATTTGTATGCAGTGCGTTTTATTGTAGGAGTGATGTAGACTTGTACTAGCATCCTGCTCAAGTTTTTAGCACAGTTCAGTAACAGATACTATGTAATTCTATGGTGATTTTTTTATAACTAATATTTATTTCAACATGTTTGAGTTCTTAGTATCATTATGATGAATTTCATGTGGTTTGTCAGTGTGCCATTTTGTTGCAATGTGTGTTGGTATGTCATGAACTACAGCTACGTGTTTCTGTACTTCTATAGCTGGATTAATCATCTGCATGGTAGATTTATGGTGTGCGGCATTCGTATTATGGGTGGAGCGTTTTCGTATATCTTTACCTATGTATCTGGCTATGTGTGTTAATAGTGCTACATGTTATTCTATGATTCTCATAGAGCATTTTTAATAGTGGTAAGCATTGGTAGAGCTACTTGAGGTGGTGATGAAGCTTTAATTAGAGCGGGCATTACTAGTGATTAATCCCCACTCCAACATTAGTCACCTGTTCACTTTTGTCCAATCAGTTGTCATTATTCTCGGTTTCTCATTTCTGTCATGATACAACAGATATTGTAACACATTTGGCCTATTTCTGAATGTTATATGAGAAATAATCCACTCAAACTGTGTGGCAAAACTGCAATAACTGCACTTTCTCAGTGGTTGAAGATCCTCAACTGTATCTTGCACCTTATAACCCACCCAGGGCATGCAATTATTGCACTTTTGCCATGTGCCTGACCATGGATTATTATTATTTTAGCAACTAAGAGGTGTTGTAGTAATGGGAACGGGGACATGCTATTTGTGGCAAACAGTGGAAAAAACATACAATTCTGGGTTTGTCCTCTTTCCCTCCCAGTAAGAAATTGTTTAAATTAATTTTTAATCTCTGAAAAATAATTTTCTTTCAATCATTTATTTCCTTTGTGGCCCAGTAGATACCTAGGATGGAATTCAGTCAAACTAAATAAAACCTTAAATATATCAGCCTGCTCAAGTAAACTAACCATACTTTTTAGGTATTACCTTTTATTAGACAAACTAGAGATGTTTTACCAAGCTTTCAAGCCCTTTCAAGTCTCTTGATCAGGTGTAGAGAAAACAAGCGAGCATTTCATAATATATATGAGAGTCTGTGGGTCCCAGATTGCTTAGCAGGGAACTGTCAGCTGCACAGGAGCAAAACTTCAGGACCTTTAGATCCTGATTAGCAAAAATAGAACATATTTCAATTCTTTTATTAACTTACTGTGTTAGAATCTTTATTTTGATCTGACTGATACTGCGCCTGCCAGTCAGCCATAATTTTCCCAGAGTTCCCTGTGGCCAGCCCTCTGATTATGTGATGACTTCACTCTTCTATATGCCAGTATACGTCAAATTGAATAATTAAAACATATATGGTGTGTGTTTGTGCTTCTACTGCCTGTATTGCCCATCTGAGGAAAGCGCTTTCTTCAGTCGATGAGTTATGAGAAGTGCAAACAAATGCTGTGTATATGTTAGTTATCCAGTGTAACATATAATGGCACATTGGAGCTCCCTGCAGCTTAGCCTGCTGGTCACATCATCAGAGGGCTGGCTGGGGGGGGACTCTGAGAAAATAATGTCCGACGGGGAGTTGCAGGATCAACCAGATGAAAATAAAGATTTTAGCACAATAAGATAATAAATAAATTCAAACATGTTGTGTTTTTGCTAATTTGTTATATTTATTTATTTATTGAAATGTTTTCACCAGGAAAGGCACACTGAGCACAAGATGCTTGCCTCCCAGTGCAACCTGGGGAAGGGGGTGCAGTGGAGAGGATAACACGCAGGTTATCAATAAGTACAGTTGACAGTATAGAGAAACATTGGGTTAACATTAGCACATGTACTGACATAATAAAGGGTAACAAGATGGATACATTTAGGACTTGGTACAGAGATACACAACACTAAGGCAAATAAATGCAAGGACTAGTTAATGAGAGGTCAGTTCTACAATAAAAAAATGAGACAGTAAGTGCAGAAGTTGGGTCAATAAGCCAGCTATCATAGTGTACATAGGTGCTGCTGGTCAGGCAAGGGAGGTGGAGGAGGGACATCAGGGGATGCCATGGAGGTGTCAGGTGCAGGAGCATTTTGCGGTGTGGTAGTTTGTAAGTGCAGTAGCTAGGAAGTGGACAGAGGAGGAGTGGCAAATTTGTGGGGGGAGAACATTCCAGAGATGAAGGAAGCAGTGGGAGAAAGCAGCTTGGTCAACAGAGGTTCTCCACCTAGGGATTAAAAGGAATCGGGAGTCGTGGGACCTCAGGGCATGGGAGGATGCAGGGGGGCTGATAGTGTGGATGCAAGGTAGGCCGGGATGCCACCAAGCCAGAACTTTGAGGTAAATTTAGCGCAATGCATTGAGCGGTGGTTTTTGAGGAAAGGGAATTCTAAGGAGTGGTAGAGGTCGCAGTGATGGGCGCGGAGAAGGACATCGAGAGTGAACCGGCAGAAGGCATTAAAAAGGGTGTCTAATCTGGATAAGATGGACTTGTGGGCTGCACTGTAAATGATAACACAGTAGTTGAAGGAAGGAAATATCTTCTTCTGGACGAGATCTTGCGTAACAATAAGGGTGAGGCTATTTCGGTTCTGGTATAGAGCAGTTTTTTTGAGATGGCGTTGATGTGGGCAGAGAAGGTTAGGTGATCGTCTAGCCATACCCATAGGTACCGGAAGGAGGTAACATCCTCCAGCAAGGTCCCATCCAGGGTGTGGAAAACAGGGAGGGAGGGAAGTCTGGCTAGATGCTGACTTGTGCTGAGTGCCATGGTGACTGTTTTTTTTGCATTTAGTGAGAGATGGTGGGAGTTAAACCAGTGCTGAACTTTGTTGAAGTCAGCCTGGAAGTCAGAAGCAACCATATCAGGTGATGAGCAAGTGGAGAAAAGGACGGTATTGTCTGCGTACATGTGTATCAATGAAGGGGAGCAGATTTGAGGCAGGTCATTGAGGAAAATGGAGAACAAGATGGGGCCAAGTACCAACCCTTGGGGGATGCCAGTGATCATAAGAAGGGGTGTGGATGTGGCATCTGCAATTCTAACAGATTGTGTTCTGCCTGTGAAGTAGGCTTTAAACCAACTGGTGGCAGACATGGAGAGGCCAGAGTCTGAGAGGCATGAAAGCAGTTGGGGGTAGGAGACCATATCGAATGCTTTAGCCAGGTCGATGAAGATGGCAGAGGTGATAAGACCTCTATCCATTCCAGTGTGGATGGTGTCAGTGAGTCTGAACAGGGAGGAGGGGGTGGAATGACCCTTCCTGAATCCAGACTAGAATGGTGTGAAGAAGTTTGAGTTAGAGAGATAGGAGGTAAGCTGGGTAAGCACAAGGTGTTCTTGCAGTTTTGCAAGGGCAGGAAGGAGAGAGAGATCTGATAATAGTTTGAGGTGGAGATAGGGCCTCCTTCTTTAGTGAAGGGGATAACAATGGCATGCTTCCAAGTCTGGGGGACTGATGCAGTGGAGAAGGATTGATTTAAGAGGTAGGTGAGCTGGGTAGCTATGGCAGGGGCTGAAAGGAAGAGAAGTTTGGGGTCCAACTCATCAGGGGATTTCCCTTTTGTAGGGTTTAGAGTTAGCAGGGCTTCAAGGGCTTCCACTGGTGAGATGCCTTTGAAGGAGAAGGTACCGGTCCCATGAAATTGCTTAGACCCTTCATGCGGTGAATGTGGTGCTGTAGTGGGTAGGGAAGAAAGGAGAATAGTGGCACATGTTGAGAAATGTAGATTAAACTCTGCAGTGACAGCACCTGGATCCAAGAGAATGGAGTTGTTTATGTTTGGGAGCAGAGTGGGGTTGGCTGCTGGTGTAAAGAAGAGGGAGTGGATGACCTTCCAAAATTTTGAGGGACTGTTTAAGTTCAGTTGGAGGGAGGATCTGAAGTATTCCACTTTAGCTAGCCGAGTTGCTCTGGTACACTTGTTCCATAGGAAGTAATATTGAGAGAGATCCTGTGGTAGGCCTGAAGATTTGTGAGCTCGCCATGCTTTATCCTGGGCACTATGATAAGCTAGGCACTCTTGGGTGATCCAAGGCAGGTAATTGCCATGTACCCTGGTACAGCGTAGTGGGGCATGAGCTTCCCATACATTGAGGAACACATTTTTAAAGTGGAAAAGGGTGTCATCGATGGAGCTGGAGGGGGTGGAGGGGATCCAGTTTGCTAGTGCAAGGTCATCAAGTAGGGGGGTGAGATTGAGGGATTTGTAGGACTGCTGGACTAAGAATTTGGGGGGAGATTTGGGGCGGTAAATTTTGCGGACTATGTATATGATATGGTGGTCACTCATGGAGTCAGGAAGTAGTCCTGCTTTGATGGCCTGGTGAGGATGGATGATCAGGGGCCCAATCTATGAGAGAGTGGTTGCCTGATTTGAGGTTATGGTGGGTGGGCTCAGTAATAATTTGGGATAGGTTTAATGCAGAAATTTCTAACCAGGTTTTGTTAAGGGCTGGGGTTAGAGCCAATTATGGTTAAAGTCACCCATAATGTATAATTCCCCCATGGAGGTTAGGGACACGATTTGTGTAAGGAGATCGGTGACAGTTGCATCCAGGCTGCCAGGTTGGCAGTATAAACTGGCTACGTATATTGGAAGCGAGGATGGGAGGGTGAGCTGCAGCAGTAAGAGTTCATATGCTTTTGGTCCAGCTTTAGCTAAGACAACTGAGTACCGTAAGTCTGAGCTTACATAGATGGCCACACCACCACTTCTGGAGACCCTATCCTTGTGGGCCATTGTGTAGCCTGGAATGGTGACCAAGGGGTCAATAATGTTTTTATTTAGCCGCATTTTGGAGAGGGTGAGGATATCAGTGGCGTAGTGCATGGCGAGTACTTGTAGTGAGTCGAGCTTGAGGGCTAGTCTTCTTATGTTTAGGTGCAGGAGGCAGAGACCTCTGGGAAGGGGATCACCTGTTTGATTTGAGGAGGCGGGTAACATGGAGGAGGGACCAGAAGTTTGGTAGGTAGGGAGGGGTAGCATGGGGTCTGGGGTTCAGGTGAATGTCCCCTGCTGCTAGGAGTAGGAGGGCGAATGTTAAGTGGTGCGCTACCAGATGAAGGCAACAAGAAGTGAGTGAACACCGCCTCTGTAGCAGGCATGAGGGAGCATGCATGATGGGGGGGAAAGCAAGCAGGTGCAGAATTGTTCAGGAGTGCGAGGGATTGACAAGAAAGTGTGAGGGATGTATGACAGAGTGGGACCAGGTAGGGATGAGTAGAGAAGTAGTTACTGGGTTGGTGGGGCAGGGTGGTCTTACGAGGGCAGGCAGGAAAGGGGTGGGGAGATTGGGGTAGGTAGGGGGCATGTAGGAGAGGAGAGGAGAGGTGGGAGGCAGGTGAAGAGGCAAGTGAGTAGAGGCAGGTAGCTGGCCAGGTGGACTGAGGTGCAGATACTAAGAAACAACATCCCTAAGTTGTGCAGGCTTGCTAGGAGGGGATAGGGACCCAAGGATTTGATTGGTTTGTGTGAGGTCTTGGGAAGATAATGATACAAGAGACTAGGTGGCCAATCGGCGGAGAACTGTGAAAAAGGTGGGTAGATAGTGTAAAGAGTGGAGGACACGGGGGGTGAGTGGGGGGGCCAAAACCTTTGTAGGGTTTCGGTCTGGGGTCCTGGTCTCGGTCGGTGGCTGCTGAGGGGCCGGCCAGCCAGCCACAGGGAGCTGTAGCAGCCCTAGTCAGGTGCAAGCAGCTAGGGGGGAGAGAAGGGAAGCTGGGTCAAGTAGGGTCCCGATTCATTGCTCCCATGGAGCTGCCAGTTCCCTGTTAATGAGGGGGAAGGTGTAAAGGAAGCAATTAAATACAAAACTGGTGACTACCATTAAATAGTCCTCTCGTCATTGAAAGGTGAGAGATCAGCCATGCAAATGCTGAGATACATCAATTGGTTATCTTTAAAGAATGTGTTGTAAACTGTGCTTGCTGTGTATAAATGATGCAATGTGCCTTAAGAAAGTGGGCCATTTGAATTTTTTCTAAAATTGCATCCTCAACTTGCTGTATTTGTTGAAAAACAATTATCCTTCCATAATTTTTTGCTTACAATGATTTTCATTAAATAACTACTGTAGCTTGGCTACCGTATATTTAATTTAAGACACAATCCACAGAACAATTTCTGCCCTTTTGTACATGCCAATCGCAAGCATATGCCCAAAGTAACCCATCCACATATACAGAGCACTCTGTGGCCCCCTCTGCATGAGTTGTGCTGCTCTCTGCACCCAATCTCACTCTGCAGACATGTGCACAATGGTGGTGGTGTGGTCAAGGGGCAGGAATGCATTTCTGTGTAATCCTGAAAGAAAACAACTGTCTATGGGGGCTGCAGAGGGCACCAGCATTACATCTTGGTTAATCCGGCAGTAACATTTAAACATGTTCTGCACAAGACACACCTGGGAAACCCAGACCTGGCATCATTTTGCCCTAGCACTCAGAGCTGGCATCAAGGGCTTGATCTCTGGAAGTTTCTTTGTGATGTAACAACTTCCTTCAGGTGATTCTGTACTTTTCTGTGTTTAAATTGATGTGAGCTGAGACAGTTTGCCTAAGTTTGGGGGTGGGGCAGCAGCAAGCTACAGCTCTGGAAGTTTCTTTGTGATGTAACAGCTTCCTCCAGGTGATTCTGTGCTTTCCGTGTTTAAATTGATGTGAGCTGAGAGAGTTTGCCTCAGTTTGGGGGTGGGGCAGCAGATAGCTACAACTCTGGAAGTTTCTTTGTGTTTGTTGCTTTGTTTTTGGAAGGTTCTGGCCACTTCTAAGTAGGTGGAGCTCTGCTTTCAACAGCAGTTGTGTAAGAGGCTGATTGACTTTCACAGAAGCTGCAGTGAGTAATATGAGGACACCACATGGGAGGAACAATGGGTCAAGGGAAGGGATGGGGGAGGAGGTGGGGAGCAAACTGCACAGGAGGCTTAATGATTGAGGGTAGACTTAAGTCGGGCCTAGCACCAGAGAGGGGATCAAGTCAGGAGGGAGGAGCCAATGCATAGCAGAACAGAGGGGATAGGAAATAGGTTTGCTGTACTGATGACACTGGTGGGGGAGGGGAAGGAGGAGAAGGAGGGCGGGCTCCAGAAGGAGGCAGGAGAGGAAACAGGAGCAGATTGCACAAGGGATGGTACTCGGGAAGAGGAGGGGAAGAGGGGCAATACTGGTGGAGGGGCAAGAGGGTCACTGCAGAGATGGGGGGGGCCCAAGGCAGATTGAGGGGAGGTGGAGGATAGCAAATGAGCAGTGAAGGGGAGGGGTTTAGGTTAGGGGTGGAGAGGGGGGTGAACCACTGGAGCGAACAGTAGAACTTCCAATATGGGGGAGTCTAGAAATGGGAACCTGGGTAGAAGGGTGGGGACGAGAGCGAGAACTGAGGAAGGGGGTGTATTGGTACTGGGGGACTCCATTCTTAAGGGGATCAGATAGGGCAGCAAGGGGGAATGGTATAGTCACATATCGGTGCAGCCAATACCAGGGTTACCAGTAGACAGTGCAGGGCAGTCAATACTAAAGTGTGCGCAAGGAGGTGTAGGAGGAAACCGCATATAGTGGTACATGTGGGGATGAATGACCTGGTGGGGGAGATGGTGGAGGTAGTGAGGGAGAGGTCTGAGGGTGTGGGAAAGCTGTGCGAGGTGATAGGGGAGTCAGTGGTCTTCTCAGAGGTGCTCCCTGTACCCTGTGAGAGTACTGCGAGGAAAGGGAGGATTGGGGAGTTCAACACATGGTTGGGAGAGTGGTGTCACTCCAAGGGGTGTGAGGCAGTGGGTGGGTGGGGCAGGACCTGGGACAATACCAATCTATATGCAGGGGTAGGCTGCACTTGAGTTGGGAAGGGAAAGGGTATTAAAGCAGAAGTTAGAGGGATATATAGCAACAAAGGTGGATTTAAACTAGGTAAGGGGGTGGTGAGAGGACAGCTGGTAGGCAGGGATTCCAAAGAGAGGAGCAAAACAGGCTTACCCCCAAAGCTAGCAGGGAATGATTTGGGGAAGTTGCATAGTGGGGGGAATAGGAGGGAGGAGAATCAAGGAGAGGAAGGGGACAAGATGGAGGGTGTTCTCACTGAATGTGAGCAGCTTAGGTAACAAATCAGCTGAGTTACAGATGCTCTTGGCAGTGGGGAGGATGTATATTGTGGCCATCACAGAAATGTGGGCCACTGAGTACCGGGACTGGGATATGATGATCCCAGGGTATGGAATATTCAGAAAGGATAGGGTGGGAGGGGAGGTGGGCATGGCAATCTATGTGTGAGAGGGGCTAAGGTGTGTTAGGGAAGATAGAGAGGAAGACAGGACAGAGGCCCAATGGATGCAGTTCTAGAACTCAAAGAAAAGGACACTGAGGATGGGGGTAGTGTACAGACCACCAGCACAAGTGTCAGACCTGGACAGAGAGTTAGCTGATCAGATTAGAAGGGTCTCTAGGAAGGTGAACGCAGTGGTGGTGGGGGAGCTTCAATCTACTTGTGGTGGATTGGAGCACTCCAACCATCATGAGTGCAAGGGAACAAGTCATATTAAACACAGTTCTAGAAAGCTTCCAGGTGCAGTTGGTCCATGAAAGACTAGGGAAGGAAGAACTCTGGGCCTGGTATTATCAAATGGAGAGGCTGTAAGAGATCTGGAGTTGGAGGACCTTCTGGCTGGGAGTGACCACCACACAGTGTGGTTCACACTCAATATGGGAAGGGGAAAAGGGGGTACAGGAACCAGGGTGATTTATTTCAAGGGGCGGACTTTAAAATGATGGGGGAGATTGTGGGTAGGCACCTGGCAAGTATTCAGCTTTACATGGATGCTTGTCAAAAGTGGGAGACAATTAAAAGAGGGCTGGTGGAGGCTACTGGGACATGTGCAAAGACACGTAGCAAGAAGGACAGGGCAAAGAAGCCCAGTTGGTTATCCCAAGGGGTGATGGAGGGGGTGAGGGCCAAGAGAAAAACATTTCAGAAACTCAAGAAATCAGGAGGGAAAGGAGACAAGGAGGCGTATATGAAGAGGTCCAGGGAGGTAAGCAGGCTGATCAGAGCAGCCAAGGCTTCAAGAGAGATGAGGCTGGCACAAGGTATGAAGGATGGTAAAAAGGACTTCTTCAGATACATTAGGGAGAAACGGAAGAGCAAGGACCAGATTGTGAGGATTAAGAAGGTTGGGGGGGTGGGTAGAGAAGGTTGGGGATCAGGCAGAGGCACTAAATGAGTACTTCTGTTCTGTGTTCATGAAGGAGAAGGGGCAGATACCTCGGGGAGGAGAGGGGTGGGCAGGGAGGGAGGGAGGGGAGGGTGACTGATACAGGATTATGCAGACCAGGGTTCTGGAGGGTTAAGGGTACTGAGGGTGAACAAGGCATAGGGTCTGGACAGCATTCACCTAGGGTGTTAAAAGAACTGGCAGAGATCTTGGCGTGACCACTGGTTGACCTTTTCAGTACCTCCCTGGACACAGGATGTGTACCAGAAGACTGGAGAGATGGCCTATTTTATTTATTTTATTTGTTGTGATCTCTGATTAACACCTTTGAGAACAAGCTCATTACATCGGCTCCACGTCAGAATTACATTAACAGTGATTAAAAAAACAAAAAAAAATATATAAGTATACAACAGAGCTGTAGGTGCAGGCTAATAACAAGTATGAGACTAAATAGTACTATAAACATAAACAGACTAAGTCGGCAGGTTATTATAAGTACCACAAGTTTGTGAGAGGGTTAAGGCAGTTAAAGGAAGAGAGGACAATTCAGACTTGGGGGTGCCTGTAAGGCAGAAGGAGGTACTGCAGCAGACTGAGTTGTCAGGATGGAGGGCTATGTTCGGGGGTTACAGCAGCCCATGGTGGCCAACACCTGCTAAAGAGGTGGGGAAGCATCAGCCCAGGAAGACCTTGTTGAAGCTATTTGTTTTTTGGGAGGGTGGGGCTGAAGGCAGATGGGAGAGGATAGTAGGAGAAAAGGGGGTGGTGGGGAAGAGTGGAGTGAGGGAGGGATGGAGGAAGGGAGGGATAGATTACATTAAGGCATATGACAAAGGAAAGTAACAATTGCAGGATTTAAGGGGCCATGTGGTCATGAGGGAAAGCTACTTAGGAACATGGAAAAACAACACTGAGGTGCTAAGGCAAGCAGTCATAGATAGCACTAGCATTGAGATGTTTTCGGAGCTCATGTTTGTAGGGGCCTAATGCTGTTATCAAGGAGATGACAAGAGGAAGATTATTAATCCAAGTGGGAGCACCATAGGCAAAGGCTCTTTGACCAAGAGAGGTGCAACATCTAGGAATTTTAAATACCATGCCATATGAGCTTCTGGTGGACTGGCTGTTATCATAGGAAGTAAGGAGCTTCTATAAGCCCTTTGGCATGAGGAGCAGACTCCCTTTTTTGGCCAGAAGGCACGATTGGAACCTGAGCCTATCTGTGAACTGGAGCCAGTTAGCCTGGTCATATAGGTCACATGTATGTGTAAGTCGTGGGGAACCAGTTAAGAGTCGACAAGCTTTATTTAGGGTGACCTTTATACGGTGAAGGGCTGTGTCCATAGCTGAGCCATAGACTATGAACTCTGGATAGTGAGATTTCGGGCCTCTGGGGTAAGATTTTGCTTGTGCCTATGAAGCAGACCAATACAGATGTTCACAGCCTTTGCAACATTTTCAGTGTGGTAGGCATATGACATAGTGCTGTCTATTGTGATCACCAACTATTTGAAATGCAGGGCAAGTTCAAATGTAGACCCAGATTCATTTGTTATGTTGAACGGATGTGATTGATGCTTACTCTGGGGACTGGAAAACAACAAGGTCTTGTTTTTTTTGTAGTTCAGAATGAGTTTGCATTCTTTGAACCATCTCTCAACTGCATTAAAGCTGTCCTGTAGCTTGTGTTCCAAGTTAAAAGGACCAGGGTCACTTTTATACAGGACTGCATCATCTGCATAGAGCAGTAGGACAACTACTGGCAAGCAGGAGCCTGTTTAGGAACAAACTGAATAAAATTGGACCCAGGATGGAACCCTGGGGTACAACAGAGCCAACGGGTCTACTATCAGATAGGACATTATCAATCCTAACTTGCTGAGAGCGATTCATGAGGTAGCTCTTAAACCAGGTAACTGTGTCAGCAGACAGACCAATAGATGCAAACTGCTCAACTAGAAGATCATGATTAACCGTGTCAAAGTCTTTTGACAGGTCGATGAAAGAGGCACTGACTAGCGAGCCATGATCCAGGAAACTGTGAATATAACTGGTAAACTGTAGCAATGCAGTAGTAGTGCTGTGTTCTTTGTGGAACCCATGTTGTTGCAAGCGCTGTTTATTGTACTTTTCTATGTATTCAGTTAATTGGTCAGCAACTATTTTTTCAAGAGCCTTAGACAAAGGCGAGAGTATTGAGATGGGCCGATAGTTACCTAATGAGGTTCTATCACCATTCTCGAAAACGGGTGTTACCAGGGCCACTTTTCATAGCTGTGGGAACTGAGAAAGCATGAGTGAGGTGTTGATTATGTGTGTTAGTGGTGCCAGAATGTTTTCTATGGTAGAGCCACAAATCTGAGGTCGAGGAAGTCACCACTGAAACAGGACTTACCCAGGACCTTTTTGAGATATTTCCTAGCCTCACCATGAGAGATGGTTCTAAAGTGGAGTGGGGGGTGAGAGAGAGGTAGGACTACAGAGCTTGGTTTAGAGGTTGAGACTGTTTGGAGAAGAAACTCAGAAGGGAAGACAACGTTGAGGTCTGAGAAGGCTTCATTGAGAGAATTTGCAATGGAATTGGGGGTCTGTTGTGGGAACACCACCAATGTTCAACATGGTGGGGGCTGAATTTGTGTCCTTGCCAGTGACTTCTTTAAGGTTTGCCCAGAATTTTCTACAGTCACTCCAAGTGCAAGTGTGAGCTTCCATGTAATATTGATTTTTTGCTGTGCATATGGCCCTAGTGCAGTCATTCAGGGCTGTTTTGTAGGCTTGGGTGCCCACTTGTTTACCCGTTGCTCTGGCTATGTGCCACAGATGATCCCTTGATTTCATCCATTCAAGAAGTTCAGGCATGAACCAGGGGTTGTTGTAACCTCTGATTACGTACTTTTTTAGTGGGCATACTGGTAACACACCCTGTTAAACAGCAGGATGAACTGGTTTAAGGCAGATCAACAGAACTGAAAGAGCAGACTGTCAACCAGTTTTGTCGGCAAAGGTCAGCTTTTAGCATTTCAAGGTGACCGTGTTTAAGGACCCTATGGATAATTGTTTTTGGTGGGGGTTTGGAGAAGTTGTTAGCCCAGAGAATTAGAACTGGTGAATGGTCACTATGTACATCTGGAAGCACCATTACGAGAGAGATGTGGCCGGTCGATTAGACAAGACCCAGTCAAGCAATGAGGAGGTACCAGTCTTGTAGTTTATCCTGGTAGGAGAATTGACAAGCTGGGAAAGATGCACAGCAGAAACTGCATCCCTATAGGGACTAGAGGCTGATGCAAGTCAGTTGGCATTAAAGTCGCCCAGCAGTACTGTTTCATTGTTGAAGTTCAAGGCACCAAGGCATTCCATCAGCGAGTATAGCCGAGGGGTCTTCTGACCAGGTGGAATGTACACCGAGAGAACTGTGAGGGTTTTGTTGTGCTTCCCAAGTAACAATTTTAAAGCTAAAACGTGCATGTTAGTCGCAGTGTCTGAAAGAGGTAGAACAATGACTTGCAGGTCCTCCCTTATGTAGATTGCACATCCACCCCCACATTTGGTTAGACGATCCATCCTTTACAATGTATAGCCTGGGATCGAAATTGATGCATCAACAGTCTTAGGAGAGAGCCAGATCTCTACCACTGCAAGGATGTCGGGTTGTGTTGTAAAAAACAGGCATTAAGGATATCCATTTCTGGAAGGAGGCTGAGGGTGTTTATAGAGACTATTGTGAGTTGCTTGACATAACTTTGAGAGTTCAGGTGTGAGTGTTGGAGGGCCTGGATTTGGATGAATATTCCCAGATAGTAGCAATAAAAGTAGCACAATGTGGCATAAATATTCTTTCAGGAGCTTGCTGCTGTATTTCAGTATCTTGCACTGATCTGAGTAGGAGGAAGGTTTTTCCTGAATATTAAAAATTCCAGGAAAGAGCTTCAAGGGGTGCAGCCTCCATGGTCCTTGTCAGAAAAGCTCCATAAAAGTTGATGTAGGCAACGCTCGGGGGGGGGGGGATAAGAAGTTTGTGGCAGTGAGTCAACATTGAAGCACAGTGGGTGTTGAGGATCATGTCATGCAAAGATGGACTAGGGATAGGGAGCAGATATTCACTGAGGTGGGAGGTGAGAGTAAGGAGCATTAGCACCAAAGCACCTCTCAAAAAAAGGAAGCCAAGCATTCTGCAGGTATACTTAGGTATGATCAAAGGAGGAAAGGCCCCTTATAGGAGGAAAGAGTAAATATTTGGTGGTTGCCCCTTTAACAGGAGAGACTGTTATTGCTCCATTAACAGGAGGTAGTTGACTGAAATAATCTAGCTTTGGTTCACCAATTGGAAGACTGGGGAGGAGAAGAAAAGTCAGAGTATGAGCATTTAAAAGAAATCTAGGGTGGGGGTAAAGGAATGGGCAGAAAAAAAATCACTTTTGTAGCAAGCACAATCAAAACCAGTTTAAGCAGTGCAAAAATACAGTGAACCAAGGCAAAACCCTGTTCTATCCCTTAGTTGGTGGAAACAATCAAAGAGATACAGGGATTTAAGTCACTAGAGTCCAGGTTGTAAATAAAATAAAGATAAGAAACTGCTCAGCAGTGAGCAGCAGTTACAGATGACACTGGGTTACAGATAAAGGACTGCAGATCCCAAACAAAGACCAAATGAGGGCTCAGACTGGAAAAAGGCACCACTTTTAAAATTCAATTGAAGTGCACAGTTACTGTCTGAGTTGTGGTCCATACCTGTCGGCTGGCTCTGGGGCAAATGCAGGCTCCTTTCTTGCCCACTCGCAGGGAGTCAGGCAGGCTTGTGCAGCAGTTGCCCAAACGGGCTTTGAGGAGTGCCTGAGGAGAGGGACAAGAGGGAGAAATAAATCAAAAAGTCAGAGTTTGGCAGGGGGATTCACAGTGAGAAGGGGATACGGTATGACAAAAGGAGACTTAAGCTGGACTAAAATGAAGGGTGGGTCTCAGACAGAGGCACGCACCAGTTGGGTCTGAAAGGACAAGGAAACAAAGAAGGGGTCTGGGCTGGGAAAAAGAGCTATTTAAACTGTAGCAGTACCAATTAATTTAAAATAAATACAGTCACTAGTCTCCTTCTAAATTAATTTGAGAGGCAATGCAGCTTTAACAAAATTCAAAACCAGTTTAAGCAGTGTAAGAATACAGTCTAAATAAATGCAGTCACTAGTCAGGATTCTAATTAATCCGAGAGAAGATGTAGCTTTAACAAAATCGTCACTGGTGTAGCAAGCACAATCAATACCAGTTTAAGCAGTGTAAAAATACAGTGAAACAAGGCAAAAATCCTGTTATATCCCTTAGTTGGTGGAAACAATCAGTGATACAGGGATTTAAGTCACTAGAGTCCAGGCTGTAAATAAAATAAAGATGATAAATTGCTCAGTAGTTACAGATGGCAGTGGGTTACAGATAAAGGACTGCAGGTCCTAAGCGAAGAGCAAATGAGGGCTCAGACTGGAAAAAGGGGCCACTTTAAAATTCAAGTGAAGTGCATAGTTACTGTCTGAGTCGCAGTCCATACCTGTCGGCTGGCTCTGGGGCAGATGCAGACTCCTATCTTGCCCACTCTGAGGGAGTCGGGCAGGCTTGTGCAGCAGTTGCCCAAACGGGCTTTGAGGAGTGCTTTGGAATACTGTGTGCAGTACTGGCACCCACTTCTGAAGGCAGACATTAGACTGTTAGAAGGGGTAGAACGCAGAGTGACAAAGATGATCCAGGGTGTGAAGAGTATGTCCTACGAGGATAGGCTGGGTGAACTGAACATGTATTCACTGGAGGAGGGATGGGGGAATATGTGGTACCCATTCACAAAGGTGACCCTAGGGATGAGGCGGGGAACTACAGACCAGTGAGCCTCACATCAATTGTGGGAAAGCTCATGGAGACAATCTTGAAGGAGTGGCTGGTGGCATTTTTAGAGGATAATGGACTCCAGGATGTTCAGCAACATGGGCTTGTCTCGGGAAGATTGTGCCAGACAAACCTAGTTGAGTACTATGACTGGGTGATCAGGGAACTGGGCAAAGGCCATGTGTAAGATGTCCTGTATTTGGATTTCAGCAAGGCCTTTGATTCGGTGCCACATGGGAGGCTGGGGGGGAAGCTGGAGGATACTGGGGTGGGAACAAAAATTGTCAAATGGATCACCAGTTGGCTGAAGGGAAGGCAGCAGAGGGTGGTAGTGGGGGGGGAGCCTTCATCACCAAAGGATTTGACAAGCAGAGTGCCACAGGGATCGGTACTAGAACCAGGGCTGTTTTGCTGGGTTTTAAATAATTAATTAGCAGTCTTTTTCTTGGGACAATGTTAACTGTACAGATCGTATTTATATAGGTTTTCTAGAAGTGTTATGTTTGTTAAACACAGTGAAGCAAGTGCTATGCATTTTCACAATGTTTTAGCACTTTCATGAGCAAAACGCTAATCAATTTTTGGAGTTAAATAAAACCTTGTTTTGGATATTCATAACAGATAGCTCACACAGAATCCACAGTAAGATCAGTCTGTTTGCTGACAATACCAAAATGGGAGCTGTGGCAGATGACATAGATGGGTGGAAAGGGCTGCAGGACGACCTGACCAAACTATAGGATTAGTCAGAAACATGGCAGCTGGGGTTCAACACCAAGAAGTGCAAAGTACTGCATTTTGGAACTAGGGACCAGAGGAGGAGCTATCAGCTCAGAGGGGTTCAGTTGGACAGCACCGGGGAGGAGAAAGATCTCAGGGTGATTATAGTGGGGAATATGAACAACTCAGCACAGTGCAGGAAGGCGGCAGCAAAAGCCAACAAGATGCTGGGGTGTATAGCAAGATGTATCTCTTCCAGGAGTAGGGAGGTTATCTTTCCCCTGTACAGGTCACTGGTCATTCTGCACCTGGAATACTGTGTACAGTACTGGTGCTCATTCCTGAAGACAGACATCAGACTATTAGAAGGGGTAGAACACAGGGTGACAAAGATGATCCAGGGTCTGGAGGGTATGTCCTGCAAGGATAGGCTGGGCAAGCTGAACATATATTCATTGGAGGAGGGATGGGGGGGGGGATATGATTGAAACTTTTAAATACTGAAAGGGGATTAACAAAACTGACACAGAGAGGATCCTCCAGATTAGAAGTGGGAGGGACACGAGAGGGCATAAATTGAGATTGGTGGGGGGAAGATTTAGGAGGGAAATCAGGAGACACTTTTTCACTGAACGGGTGGTGGATAAGTGTAATGCCTGTCTCAGGAGGTGGTAGCCTGTAGTATGTTTTTTTTTTTTTTTTAAGAAGGGGTGGGGCAGAGTGAGGGAGGAGGGTGGGGCAGCTGCAAGTTGAGGGCTCGCTGCACAATTGAGCAGACTTGATAGACTGTTAGGCCTGTTTCTGCTGGCATTTTGTATGTTTGTATATCTTAACAAAATAGTTTTTAAAAAAGCCATTTAAAAATGGGGTATGGCAGTCTTTGTATGACTCACAGGTAGGAAGGGTGTCTCCCTACTCACACATAGTTTGCAGCCAACAAATATTGCTAGGGTCAGGCCACCAAGGATGAGGTAATCAGGAACAAATGGAGGTAAAGAATGACACCCACAGCAACATCAAATTTTCATCTCATTTTTTCCTTACCATTTGGTTCAACATTGCCACCACTTATCATCCTAAAATTTCACTCATGCCCCCATAAGCTTTATCAAGGGAGTAGTCCTGTGTTTTAATAAATATAATAATTTTAATTCATTACCATTCATGAATTTGTAACAGTTCTCTTCAACAAAGTATAGTATTTTTTTTTGTACAATTTTTACACCTCACCAAATAGACATGCAATCAAATTCCCAATGCCGGGCTTGCCAGATTTTGGTGTAGCAGAATGGAGTTCATTCACATTACAGTAGCTTAAGGTATCTGAAATTGTTAGCTAGCTCTTGCCTCTTCAGTGTTGCTAAGATACATTGGGACAATAAGTGGTTGCAATATTGGACTAAACAATAAAGACAAAAAGTAAGATGGAAATTTTACTTTGCTGTAGGTGACATCCTATATCTTCATTTCTTTCTGAGTTTTTGAAGGACTATCATATTCTACAATTCCCTTTTCCACATAGAGTGGGGGTTCCATTTGATGCCAGCTGAAGCATTCAATAAACATCCACTGTCCGGTCCTGCTCTTCCCGATCACTCCCTGGCCCATCTGTGTTGTGCTCTGCAGGTAGACTGGGGAGGTCAGGGTCATGGATGTCAGCAGTGCACTGGAGCCACAGGTGCATTGCTCCTAGGTCTGATGCACACAATGTGCCCTAATCACTAAAAAGCCCAGTACGCAATGGTAGGGTTGCATACTGAGCCACATAACTGCATGCCACATAGCCATGCTCCACCAGATGCATGGAGTCAGTATAAAGTGAGAGGTAGAATTTACACTCAGGAATGGGCCCAGGGTGTGCCAAAAGGTTATAAACCAGTAGAGAGGCAGAAAATGAGATTCAGCACTTCAGGAGTAATCTTGATGCTATTTATTTTAATAAGGAAGGTAGCGACATAGAGAACATGCCAACTACCGCAGTATGCATGTCCCCCAGCTGGTCTAATCCTTGGCCGTGTAGAGCCATGGAAGGGATGGGGTCAGATGGAGGCATGAATATGGGTCAGACCAGAGGCTTCCACTCTGAAGCCTTGACTGGTCCACAGCAGATGGACATGATAGTCAGCCATGTCACCAACAGCCCACATTAAATCTATGTATTTTGGAAGTTGATGCACTGAAGCCTGCAACAACACCTTCACTCTCTGTGGCATTGAGGGGGTCTGTGGTCAGTAACTATGGGGCTTCTTGTTTCTCTAGTACTCCAATCAGAGGTTGCACAGTCATTACAGCAGCCCGCTGGCTGATGTAATGGAAAGCCCTCCCCTACACTGGCCCAGCAGTGCAAAAACAGCATTGTGCTTACCAAGCTCTGCCAGCCCTCTGCAGGCATGCCCACTCCCTACCCCTGCCCAGCACAGCTGTGTAGTTGCACAGGATCCCACGTGTCTGGCTCCAGGCAGGCATGTGGAGCAGGTTCATGCTGTTTGTGTACTCAAGGGTGTCAGTCAGACTCCCAGGATATGCAAATCCCAGCCCTTTCACGGTGCATAGGGCTGGGATAACTTTAATGCATAGGGCCCAAATAGCATGTATCCAGGACATGTTTGTGAATCAGGCTTCAAGTTATTTAAGTTCTCTGCCTTTGTTAATGAAAAGCAACTATGTATGTATTTCTTTGCTCATGTCGGGGCATTTTTTATTTTTCTTGTTTCTCTCAGGAAGCAGTAAATAAAAAAAGGACTGCCCTGTTCAGGGTTTTATTAATTTGATTTTTAACTGTACTTGTCTGCCACATAAAGGCATAGGGACATATTATAAAGTGATAAGACAGCAACAGACACACAATTAGTTCTGTAGAGTAAAACAATTAGAAATGCTGTCAAAGCAGCACACTAGATGAAGTATTTACACCATGTAAAAATAAGATTGGGTTTGTCATTTTATCCTTTCCTGTATGAAATTATTTAAAGTATTTTTTTTTCTATACAAGTGTCATTGCTCCTGTGGCAGGCTGGGTGGCTGTCTCATCCTGTCCCAAAGACTGTGGCCATCCCAAGCCTCCTCCACTCTCTGGGGGATTATATCCCCCCTGGATTGCCCCAAGCAGTGGGACCAGGAAGGGAATTCTGACCTCCCCACCTGGAGCACAAATCCAGATGTCCATTAGAGCCGGCGAGACTGGGTGGGTCATCAGTATGTGAGGAGGGCTTTATTAAGCCCAACCTCCAGTTTTCCACCTGATTTTGTCCCCGGGCTTGTGCAGTCATGCAATGAGCACAGTGTGTGCACTCCACTTCCTCAAAGGTGCCTCTGGTGCTCTGAATGCATGCCCCCTCACTTACTATGGGTTCACATGCACTGCCATCAGGCTGTTTCTAGATGGCAGACAAGCGGCAAGATGTGGAACCACCCCTCTCCGACGGAGGAGAACCATTGTATGGATACTCAATCCTCCCTTTCCCAACCAACCTTCTAGTGACTGAAGTCCATTCCTCAAATTGGGTCTCCAGTGTGGCGTGAGATGTGGCGTCCAGGGCCTCGACCCTCAGCACCTCTTGGCCATCCCTTAAAGTATTTTTTTTAAATTATTCAGTCCCACTAAAATATTTATTTTCTATATGTTTAGACATTGCACAAGAAAGAATTTCTACTTATAACTATTATCTTTTTACCTTCCTTTTCACTGAAGCATTTGCAAGCATTATAATACACAATCTCTGACATTTAAGGATGTACAGAAATAAAAGAAAACTATCAATTTCAACATAATTTAAACTGCATTACATTATCCAATATATTAAAAAAAAAACAAATAAACAATTTAAGGGACAGTCTATGATGGAAATTAAGGAGAAGAATAAATATAAGATTAGCCCTCTACTAGAATGAAAAGCTAATAAAGAAAACAGCTTTACCCCTTTTTCCCCATTAATAGAATAAAAATAATAAATAAATTAGGGACAGTTATCAGTGATATGACTTCAACTGGAAACATGGTGTCACAGCTCAGTGTTCCCTTTACAGTCAAAAATTACAAACAAATAAATGAAACTAAAACAAAACCCAAGAGGAACATTCACTTACAGTTACATTACTACTTTGCATAAAGTTATCATATCAAAGATGGCACATGGTGCTTGATTACACTAAAAAAAATTAAAATTTAATCAATGAGCCTAAAAGAATGCCATCTCTCACTGACTTACATAAATGAGAAATGCCATAAACAGAGTAGTGTAAGTCTCACTAAAACTTGAAACATAATGCTACACCATTTCATGATTTTAGTTGTTAAATGATAAAATATGTATCCACATTATCAGTTACAACATGTCCTTCCTATATGATCTTGTTAATGTCCAAGATGAGTTATATGTAAAAACAATTACTCTTAAAGTGTGCATCTGTTAAACCCCTACTCCATCCAACCCCACACAAAAAAAACCTTAACAAAGTCTGCCTGCTCATGTAGGAATAGTAAGCAGTCATCCTTTTGTCTGCTATGCTTATTGTATGCAAACGTCTCCATTTGCCTTTAGAATATGGGACCTTTCATTTTTTATGCTGCATAGTGAGAGATATGCTGCCATACTGCCAGTAGAGGAGGAGAGAATATAGGGGTCTGAAAGGGTGTGACTGGATACCGAATGCATCACATAATGTTCTATGCAGTGGGGTTGAAGCACATGAGTATGCATGAATTAGTGTGCATCCTCCCTCTCTCTCTTTCTTTATCCCCCTACAGTTTTTTCTGACATCTTTAGAAAATACACTGGCACTGCCTCTTGCTCCCGACCCCACTGCCTGCCCTAAGGTTGGGAAGCACGTTATGGTGATGCTGGCTCTTTTCTGCTTCTGACCACATTGCCTGCCTTGGGGTTAGGGAGCTATATAACTGAACAAATCCCTTCTTCTTCCTCTCTCTGCAGGGTCTCCTGCACCCACTTTCCAATCTTGTCCCTCAAAACAGACCACATCCATCCCACTCCCTCCCTCTGTGTGGGTCTCACTGTCCCACCCTCTAACCCCATCCCCTAAAACAGATCAAATCCCTCCTGATTCCCCCATTTGCATTGTCTCCTACCACCACCCTCATACCCTATCCTGAATAACGTGTAAAACAAACAACAAAAAAAGTCCCTCAATGTTTTCTGTTCCTCAGACTCTCCAACTCCCCAACCCCGACCCCCGTCTTAGCAATCACCACCCCACCCACCTGCAACTCTCACTTACCTATATGAGTAACTCCTCTGATGACTGGAACATCCTGCTGCTTCCAACACTGACCACAAACTGACTGAAAACAAGATAAGTTCAGTTAATGGCTTTTTAATGTGTTTTCAGCTTTTACTCATAACTTTGTCCTTAGTGCCCCAAATTTTCAACATGGATCTTTTTCACCTCACCTCATAAACCAAGTAGTTCAGTGGCTCTGTAAAATCATGTTTTGGATGGGACTTCAAAAATTTCAACTACCTGCTTCATGAGGTAGGGTCACAAAAAAGCCATGCTGAAAATTTGGATCAAAATGTCAAAAAATGTTTAATTGTTTCAATATTCACTCATAAATTTGTCATTTTTGTAGATCTGAGGCAAACATTTTCAACATAGCCCTTTTGTTTGCTCACCTCATAGACATAAAAAGTGTCATTTTTCAAATTCACTCCAAAACACATGTTCACACCAGCTCCAGAAAATGCCTTTTGGACTAGATTTGACTAATTACACCTGTCTTGATCATATTGTGGGGTCACAACAAGACTATGTTGAACATTTGGGGTCAAACTGTCAAAAAGCAACAGCGTTATGAGGAAATGTTGATTTTGTTTAAATGTTTCCTCATAGCTTTGTGGGTTTTTCAGATTCTGGGCCCAAATGTTCAAAATAGTTCATTTCTTACTCCACCTGATAAACATAACAAGTGTCATTGTTCAAATAACCCTCTGAGACACGTTTTCATAGTTGCTGAGTGAAATCACCTTTTGGGTGGGATTTAAAAAATCCCACCTGTCGTGGTCAGAAGGTGTGTAATAAAAAGGCTACGGCCCCCGTATTCGAAGCTTGTGGAGCAAGAGCAGCTGAACATTAGTGTGTACTACCTGTCTGGATATGGGGCTGTAGCAGCCAATAGTGACTACACAATGCGGTGTCACTGCTTCAGACTGAACATGCAGAGCTAACTTGATTAGTGCCACACTTAACATTTGAATATGGAGGCCCATATTGAAAATCTGGGGTTAAAATGTCAAAAAACAGTGCAGCTATGAAGCATTGAATGTTTCCAACGTTTACTCATTGCTTTCTTATTTTTGCACATTTAAACAAAAAAATCCATCCCCTCCCACTGCATACTCTCCTGCTCCCACACTCCATTAGCATCCCTGTACTATCCTGTGTGAATACATTATAAAAATATGTAAAAGCAGGTCCCCACTGAAAATGAGATATTGCATCTCTACTATGCTATTATGGGTAAATACAGTGTAAAAATAAGACATCAGTGAAAATGAGATTTTTTTTTAGTTGTTTAACCAGGAGCAACACACTAAGCTGAAAGCTTTTTTCCAGGTGCGACCTGGGAATCAGGGAAGTTAAGTGACTTGCTCAGGGTTACACAGTATGCAAGTGGAAGTTGTGGGATTCAAACCCAGGTTTGGTCTGCTAGATGTCACCAGATTTGCATTTCAGAGCCATCAACCACTGCGCTATACTGCCTCCTAAAATATTGCACCTCAGCTGGGCTATTCAGGGTAAATATATTGTTAAAAAGGATAAAAGCAGACCTTACTGAAAACCAGGTATTTCATTTCAAATCATCTATCCTAGGCTATGTAAATAAAGTGTAAAAATGGTTAAAAGCAGGACCCCGCTGAAAACAACATATGTCAACTCAGTTGAATTATCCTGGTAAATACATTGTAACGATGGGTAAAAGTAGGACCCCAGTGAAAAGGAGATATTGTATCTTGGTTGGCCTTTGCTGGGTAAATATCCTGTAAGAATGTGTAAACACAATTTATATAACATGTGTTTTGGGATATAAACAGAGATAAGAAGGAGTATCTGAGACAGGCAGTGGAGCTATTACTGATATCTCCATATTCCTATACATCATAGTGATATCTCCATGTTCCTATGCATCATGGTGATACTAGTGCTATGCAAAATGCAGAATTCTGCAGGTGGAATTAGTGCAGAATGACCATTCCACCAGCAGAATATTCATTGGAGTTTCACTTGTTCTCCTGTAGAATTCCGCCTTCTGTGATCTGCAGAAAAATATCCTGCAGAACAATGTTTTTGCTGTGAAATATTATTCGGCAACAATTTCCACGGAAAATATTGAGATCCATGATGATTTTTCCGTGGAAAATCATGCCATGATGATTTTATGCTGTAGAATTCCACCATTCCATTTTTGGTGGAATACAGTGGAATTTTGAATATTCCACAGAATTTTGTTCCGCCAGAACTTGAAAATTCCACATGGCACTAGGTGATACCTCTATGTTTCTGTACATCATAGTAATAAAAGTGAAAGTGTTGCACTTTTGATCACACAGCTCTGTCTCCACGATCTGCACCTCCCCCCTCCCCCCCCAACGTGGCTCTGCCATCTGGTTGATCTGGTTAATCCGAGCGTGACTGAGCGGTATCAATAGTTGTAAGTGACATCCTCACAGAGACTTAAAATAAAACACTCTCTTTTGAAAAAGTTAAAAAACTCTGTTATTTCTCCTAAGTTTACTTAGCTTTCTTTTAAAAAAAAATGACTGCAAAAGACAAGAGCCAGTGAGTCCGCGGCTTCAGAAAACTAGAGGCAACCGTGAGCATGTGTTGCTTTAGCAACAGTCGCTTGGGTTTACGTCTACTTTTCTGCAGCAGCCAACTCAGTTGTTCTTGTCTTTCTACAGTAGATGGCTTCTTTTAAAAGAAAGATAAGAAAACATTGGAGAAATAGCGCAGTTTTGTAACTTTTTCAAGAAAGGGTGTCTTATTTTAAATATCTGCAAGAACATCACTTGCAAATTATTGATACCGCTCAGTCATGAACAGAAGTGAAAGTGCTTCATAGGAAACTGTGAAAATGACAGGATCAACCAGGTAAGTTTTTAAATAAGTATTTCTTTGAAATTATGGCAGTATTAACTAGACGTCAGAGCAGCATGGGGGGGGGCTGTAGCTCGTAAAGAGATTAGAGACTTTACAAGGTGTGTAACTCACCTCTACAGTGGAGGATTGTGTTAAGGGGCAAAGTGGGGGTTTGTGATGGGGGATCAAAAATACATATTGTATAAACAGAACATGACATGGCCTGAGTGAAGATGTCACATTTTATCTTCACTTGTGGCCAATGACATCAAGATATCTCACAAGTGGTGATTCCACATGTGAGAAATAATGATATCATTGTCCACTAGTGAAGATAAACATGATATCTTCTCTCAGGGCATGTCATATTGACTATATATTGCATGTCAATTGGTCTGTCCTGGCCAACTACATTGTAAAACAGGTAAAATCAGGACCCCACAGAAAATGACGCATAGCATCTCTATGTGCTAACCTGAGTAAGTAAAGAGCAAAATGCATAAAAGAAGTCCCCTACTTAAATTGAGATGTAGCATCTCCACTGTACTATCCAGGAAAAATACAGTGTAAAAAATGGAAAATTCACACCCACTGAAAATGAGATATGTAAGCAATAATACCTATCAGGGTGGGCAGTATTGTGCTATACCCGACAGCCCAGGAGCATAATGAGGCCTAACACCATAGGTGGAGAGCCTTATAGCCCCTGAAAGGTCCAGGATAGCACAATACCACCCACCCTGGAGGGTATTATTGTGCTTAGAAAATGGGCACTGTATTATATATGTTTAAAAAATAATAATTGTTGTGTTTAACTGTTAAAACTCTTTGGTATTTGTTTTGTTTTGTAATAAAATAGTTCCTCCATCTGCATTAGAGTGCTGTGTTGTCATGGTTACCCCCCAACACACACACACACACACACACACACACACACACACACACACATGCGGTTTACATCGGTAAAAAGCTCCCCCCCCCTTTTTGTGTTTATTTATTCAGTCAATTGAGACTGCCTCCAGCAGCAGTCCCATCAACATAACAGTCAGAACTCAGGACAGCTGCTGAATCTACAGACGGCAACCTTCTGTTTTAAATATGAAATGGTAGGTATTGTATGTGTGTGTGGGGGGGGGCAGAGGCAGATTGCTTTTTTTTTAAACAACCACCCATGAGCGGGTAAAGTTTCTGTAGTTTAGGTAAATCACATGGGTGGGGACCCTAAATGTCAGAAGCATGGCTCTCACTTAGTGAGACAAAAAAAATTGCACCTACCTGTATTTAAAACGTGTCCTGCTTCCTTCACTTGAGTGGAGCCCCTGATTGCAGTAAGTACTGCACCACGGTTTAGTCCCTCTGAGGACAAACATTTTTGTGGAGGTTAGAGGCAGTTCCATATAATGAGAGCCACTTTGGAGAGATGTCTTTTTTGTTGCGGGAGATAGAATGTACAGCAGGCAGCACGGGCAAGCAGCACATATGGATTTTGTTGCTATGGAGAGGCTAGCGCTGCGCTGCTGGTTTCAAAGCCTTGTTTCCACCTGCCGGTGACTTAAAGCCAGTCTCACTGATGGCTACATCTTTGTTTTGTTCATTCTTTTTTAAATGTGTGGCTATCTTACTTAACATTAATGAAAGACAAATTACAAATGGGGGGGGGGGCAACGGGTAATGTGGCCAGCCTCCAACTTGCTCGTCAAGTCTCTGGCTAAGCGAGAAAAAAAAAGGCGGATGGCCAGTTTCAAAATTTGGGATGGGGCACCCTGAATTGTAAATAGATTTTTCCCAGGGTCTATTGTCAGATAAACCAGGGGCCTGATTCTAAGAGAGTGAGTAGAGCATGGTGCAAGCTGTG
Source organism: Neoceratodus forsteri (assembly GCA_016271365.2). NCBI lineage: Eukaryota > Metazoa > Chordata > Ceratodontiformes > Ceratodontidae > Neoceratodus > Neoceratodus forsteri. Next base: position 1,179,219,641 of record CM057449.1, on the reverse strand, counting down.
CCACTGTGTAAAGTTAAGGTCAAACTCTTGCGACATGCGAGCTACACCCTATTCCAAGACAAATGCCAGTTATGATGTAGAACAGCCAAATTACACACTTCACAAGTTACGCCTGCAACACATAATGGAACAGGCAATAGCGGGCATTGCAGTTACACATTCCACAACCCTACGACCATAGAAAGGTACGCATGTCACAGACATGTTGTGGGAGCTACACATGTGAGAACTACGGCAGGTAGCATTGCAGAGGCAGCAAGTGCAGCAAAACGGAGAAAGTGGAACTTCACTAATGAGGAGACAGATATTCTCATCGAGCAACTTGAGGCCCAGGCAGACCTCCTAATGGGAAAGGGTGGAGAACAGGACCTGCACCGTAAGTGCAAGGAGGCATAGAAGGAAGTGGCCAAAAAGTTGAATGTGGTGGCCAATGCAAAGCACACTGTGCGTAACCTTCAGAAGTGGATCAGTGACCTCAAGCACCATGCAAAGACCAAGGAGGCCTATAACAGGTGGCAGGCATCGGCCACAGGACGAGAGACCCCACAGCACCCATGAGGGGAGAGGATACTGGTATTTCTGAGCAAGCACAGCATCCATGGGGATACAGACCTGGACATGACATGGATGGCCACAGGGACAGATAAGTGAATGACCAATGGTGCCCCCTGTGCATGGTACAGCAATGGAGAGTTGGGAATGGAGGCATGTATGCAGGGCATGACATGGTGGGGTAGCACTAATGCACTGTTGTTCCCCCACAGGCGCAGCAGTAGTGGACACAGGGGAAGAGGACAGTGGTGGCACAGGCACCGATCCAGAGCAGGAAAGTACACAGCCGACCACCCAACAGGCCACTGTGACGGACATCTCTGGTGGTGCTGACGTGGTGCAGCTGGACCTAGCCCTGACACCAGTGGTGGGGGAGCATCAAGCAGCGGAGGAACAACAGCAGGAGGAGGAGGAGGAGGAAGAGGGACTGGACTTGTGTGATCTGTTTAATTGTGGCAACATAGCAGACAATATTGTGCTGGACCTGATCTCTGCATCATACGTCAGACTGCAGATGACCCTGGAAGGGGCAACACCATCCCCGCAGGGCGACCACACAGCAGTACCCACAGACTATGCTGAGTTCTGCAGGACCCTCATGACCACCCACAAGAGCAGGCTGAGATGCTTGGCTATATCCTGCTCAGTATGGATGCACAACACTCAGAAATAGAGAAGCACATGGGCACCCTTATAGGAGTGCTGGAGACAGGGAAACGCACCACAGAGTTGGCCATAGGGTGACTGGTGGACTCCATGGTCACCTTCTAGGCCTGTGTGCAGGTGTAGACAAATGCACTCACCCACCTGGCCATGGCTGTGGAGGGGTCAGTGGCCCAGCAGACCAGGCAGGTAGACATGCTGTCCACAGCACTACAGGGCGCGCTCACAGGCCAGTCATTGTGAGACACACCAAAGCGGGATGCCACCACGCAGATGCCACAGGTGGTGAAACCACCACCAACACCATCACAACAACCCCTAACAGCTGTGGCAACAACACCAACACTGCCAGGGGCAGCAGGGCCAGCAGAAGCACCCACCCTACCCCCCTCTACAGACACCTCCAACACCACCAGCAGCAACACTAGAGCAACAGCCACCGCCACCACCAATACCATCAGCAGCACCAGCACAACATCCTCCACTGCCACCATCAACACCACGAGCAACATCAGCGCAACAGCCCCCACCATCAACACCACCACTGGCACCACTGGCAGCCAGACCGCCAATGCAAATGGCCACAATGTCACCTGTCATCATGGCCATGGGGCATGCAGCTGTGGGTATAAGGTGCAGGACAAGTGCCAGACAGGGTGGGGTAGCACTGGAATGCACACCAGGACAGGGCACAACCCAGGTGGCAACTCAACCACAGGCTGCAGATGACAGTGGTCCACACACCAAGGGACTGGGGACAGTGCCAGGACAAGCACCAACCACCTCAGGTAGGCATGGAAGGCATCTGAGGATGGTAGAGCTATCGGGACCGATAGACAGTGGTGGACCTGTGGGAATGCAACTGGGGCAGGGTGGGCCCAGTGGTGCCACCAGGGCAGCCACACCCACAACACAAGGTGCTGGGCAGGGTGTTTGTGCTGCCAAGTGTAGGAGAACTGGGTGGCATCTGCAGGCGGATGACTGACTGTGCCACTATGGTGCGCTGCTACAATGGGTGGTGGACAGTGGGCAGAGTGACAGTCTGAGAGGGCACTGTGTGTGGACATGTGGTGTGGGTGGGATGCCTGTGTGTGTGTGTGTGTGTATGTGTGTGTGCGTGCACTGCATGCAGGTGTATGGGCAATGGAATTGGATGTGTATGTCGTGTTATGTCACTGGGTGTGGGTTTGTGTGTATGGGTTATGTCACAAATGTTCTGTAGCACTGCACCATGTCACAACATTACTGAGTAAACACTGTGCACTATACATCTATGTGGCCTCACTCATTCCTACTGCTGTGATAGGGCATGACACATGTAGCAGCGAGCCGGTGCCTGGCATGGGTGCATGGCCCATGTTGCAGATGCAGAACCCAACCATAGTTAGTTGCAGGCCACAACTGCAGCACGGTGTACAGCGCATATGCAGTATGTGGAGGTGTATGCCACATGTGCGTGGTACCAATGTACTCCGCATGTGTGGCTTGTACGTGTGCCATATGTGAGCTGCGGCCATGAAGGCAATATCTAGGCTGCACCATGCACACGCTGTTGAGACAGGTGAGGACCTGGCAGCACTGATAGGAAGCTACTGCTAAGTAGGTGCTAAAGAGATTTGTTTCACACTGTTTACCCAGGAGAGACACACCCTGAATAGTGTGGTAAGTACTGGGACAGTGCACTACCTGCACATATGCAACAGTCAATACTATATCCAGTTGTTAATGTTGTGATCCCAATTGTTCAACTAGGAGAGACACACCCCAAATATTGGCAGGTACTAGGACAGTGCAATACCACAACATATGCAACAGTCAATGTTTATACCAGTTGTTAATGTCATGTTGCCAACTGTTTATCCAGGAGAGACACACTAGTCTGCAAGCTTGCCTACAGATGTGAACTGGGAGCACAGGGAAGGTAAGTGACTTACTCAGAGTCACACTGTTTGCATGTCGGGGCTGTGGGAATGCAACCCAGGGCTCAGGTATAGCAGCTCAGAGCCAGATACCACTGCTCTATACTGCCTCCCAATGCGAGTGCAGTGCAGTGTCCATATGGCCAGAGTACACCACTGTACACATCATATAGGCCCATATGAACAGAGAGTCCAGCACCCAGATATGATATGACAGCCATGTGTAGGCCAGGTCAGCCTAGGTTGTCCTGCGTGGTGCAGGTACAATGGTGATGCTATAGATACAGGGCAGTGTATGGTACCATAACTATGGCATGATAGTCAGTCACTGAAATGTAGTGCACAGTTGGATATTAACGTGACTGGTGTACAGTCACATCAGGTATTATTGTTCAGGTTTGTTTGCAGGACACAGCTGCCCAGTTCGGGACATGCCACTGCTGATCAGGATGGGTTGGGTGGTGAACTGTGCACAGGGCCATGTTGCGCCAGAGACTAGCGAGCCTCAGTGGTCAGGTGCCCAACTTCACCCCTGAGGAGACAGCACAGCTAGTCAACCAGGTGCAACAGTGGTGCACCACACTGCTGCCAGCAGACTGCAGACACCACACCCCCACAGACAGGGAGAGGGCATGGCGGGCCATGGGTTAAGCCTCAGTGCAATCAGTGGCATTTCCTGCACCACACAGCAGATGCAGCACAGGTGGCAGGACCTGGCCAGAAGGGACCCACAGATACTGGAGCGCATGCTTGACATGGCAGAGCGGCGAGACCGTGAGATGAGGACCGGCACTAGCGGCACTGCAGGTGGGTATGAAAACATGTAGCATGACACCTCCACAGGCAAGCAACATGTGCTATGGCCAACAGTGATGTACAAGTATAATAGTGTCCCTCTCCCACACAGGTGCAGGACCCAGCCCCAATGGACAGCAGATGCAGCCAGTGGAGGATCCAGGGCATGACCACCAACCGCAGGGGACACAGGGTCACTGGAGATCAGGTAGGTCCTTTCCCAGTCTACCATGTGTTCTGGCCACATCATTGTGGCAGCATTGGGGGGTGGCATGTGCCACCTAGACATGCACACGTGTGCAGCAGCATGCCACTGTGCTCAGCCATGCGGCCAAGGTGTAGCCATATGCACCTGTAGTGGCTGTAGTGCATTGTCGGCGTACCTGCCAACGTGCACCACGTGGCAGGTGTTTTGTGTGTGTATGTGTGTGTGTGTGTGTGTGTGTATGGCTCCAACTGTGTATTGTGCTGTGGCACACATGCATGTGTGCCTATGCATACAGGGTATTCCAGTCCTGCAGTGACCTCCGCTCTTCCCCTTGCAGGTGGGGGAAGCTGCCTTTCCCTGAGACAGTGGGCACTGCTCAGGGTGATGGCCTACCTGAAGGCTAAGGATGCTGCAGAGTACCAGCAGTGCACACGACACCACTGACACAAGGTATTGCCCATCCCGCCATCACCAGAAGAGGAGGAGGCGGAGCCTGGAGAGAACACTGGTGACAGTCGGCCTCAAGGGTTGGTGGGGCGGCATGCAAAATAGCCAGAGGCTGATAGACCAGCAGAGGAGCTGAGTGTGGAACATCAACCTGGTGAGGTGATGGCAGATGGGGACCAACCAGCGGAGGAGATGGTGGCAGCCAAGCAGGCAGCAGAAGACCAGATGGAGGAGGGGCTACCTGCAGGGGAGCCGGAGGTGGGGGTGCTGCACACAGAGGAGGAGGAGGACCCTGTGGTGGAGCAGGAGGAGGAGAATGCCATGCTGCAGGATGACAGTGCCGAACACCAGTCCGGACAGTTGTATATGTCCCCACAGCAGCAGGGCAGAAATGTAGCTGGTGCTGAGTCACCTGGGGGACAGGCAGGCCCGCAGGCATTATTGTACCCAGTGCAGCAGGTGGTGGGTGACCAGTAGCTTATAGTACTTGTCTCCGCTATCATGGAGGATGTTGCGTGCCTGCATGTTCCCTCGGGGCTCTCCTCACAGCACTACAGAGATGCTAGCACTGAAGGCACATGGACCAGGCCCATGGACACTTGGACTGTGTAATGCCTTGGGGGCCTGGGATGTACCAGGTGTATGTCAGAGCTGCGGGGGAAGCACCTGATGTGTGTATGCGGGCCGGGGGGTCTGGTGGACTGTGGGTACTTTTAAGCAGGGGGGGTGCTATCCATGATTGTAGGGAGGGCTGTGGTTGGAGACGTGCCGAGGTGTGTGCCAATAGCTGCTGGGGGGCTGTCTGCTGCGTGGTTCTGGAGGTGGTTGTACATATGGGCTTGGGGGGGTTCTGTACATAGCAGGGGTATGGTTGGGGTACTGGTTGGATACTGTTTTCCATTGGTATTGTTGTTGTTGTTGTTGATGTTGATGTTGTTGATGCTATGTTACATGTTTGTTCCCTGACTGCTATTGTTATTTGTACTGCTGCTTTAAATAATACTTATTCACCCCTGGCTCTGCACGTCTGTGTCTGGTCTGTGTGTGCATGTGTGTGTGTCTTTGTGCACATGTGGGCATGCATGTGGCAGGGTTGCACCATCTCATGTGCATCCCCATCGTGCTCATGTTATCTGTGTGCTGGCTGTGCACCTCACAGTCTTGGGTGCACACCAGTAAACATGGCTGCATGGTGTTATGTGTGCAGCAGTGCACTGTGCCATGTCTGGTTCACATGCTGCCACACTGTGCATGTCATGGCTGTGTAGCGGCCTTGGGCCTGTATAGCTCCCTTCCACCCAGGGGCCTGGTGGTCCCTGTGGGTGGCACCAGTGGCACAATGCGATGGTGCTTCCTACTGCCATACATTAGCAGATCAGTGCCATGGAAGGGCTGTACCAGAGTGCACCCCCAAGGTGTCAAGGCATCAGAAATGGGACTTCAGTAGTCTAAAGGTGCACTCTATTACCCCTCACATGCTGGTGTGGCCCTCATTGTAACTGACCTTGGCTGCTGTCTGGGACATTTAAAGGTGTTTTAAAGTGGTTCTGAATTATTGTAAAAGTGCCCTGAGCCTGGGAAGGGCACTTGAAATAAATAAAATTTTACTTACTTATGGTGCTGTGTCCCCGTTGTGGTTGCACTGTTAACAGGTGCATTGTGCTTGGTGGCACCATCATTATGGCATTGTCCCTCTGCCCTGAGTGTGTTTCCATCAGCCACTTGTGTCTGCATGTCCATGGTCCATGTATGCCATTGTCCTCTGTGTGTTGCCTGGGGTGCCTTCACTCATTTGCAGTCATGCCTACCAGAAGCTGTACTACATGCATGGGCACTGTTCCAGCTCCAGTGCTGCCACATGTGTCATGTGGCACCTGGCAGACAGTTCTCTATCCCCTGAGGCTCAGTGATGGTGACATGGGAGTCTTGCCATTGTTGAGACTGCATTGCACCACACTGTGTCCCCTGTACTGCTGCAGGTGCCACCATGATGGTGTGGTGTGGTGTGGGGAGGGTGGTTGTGGTGTTGTTCATATGCTGCCTCAAAAGAACTGCTGGATCAGCTCCTGTCATGCACAGTGTCCCGCTGTTGCACCACCCTGTGCCATGTGTCCAGCCATGCTGTCCTGCTCTCCATCACCCTCTAGTGGTGTACCTTCTTTCTGGTCGCTGTTGGGTATTTGTACACGGTGTGCCAGAGTGATGTTGTGGAGGATGCAGCAGGTGAGTACTATCCTGCATGCCATCACAGGGCTGTGCTGGAGTGCACTCCCGAGGTGACAAGGCATCAGAAGTGGGACTTCAGTAGTCTGAAGGAGCATTCTATTGCCCCTCATGTGCTGGTGTGGCCCTCATTGTAACTGACCTTGGCTGCTGTCTAGGGCATCCTCACAGGGGTCATTGGCCATGGCATCTGGAGATATCCACTGTAACCTGTTGGGGGGGAGGTTAGTTGCATGTTGCTGTGTGCAGACCTGTCATCAGCATCTCACTATCCTCTGCATGGCACACACTGCTGCGTGCACATGCACACACATGCAGGCACACACTCTCAGTCATACTCACATCCTTGGCTGTCTCCATGCACTGTATGGGCTTCTCTTGTCCTTGTGTGGCCAACCCAGGCCCCTGTGTGTTGCACTGTGTGTGTGGCATGCCCCTGACTGCATCTTGTGTGTGGTGTGCCCCATGTCTGTGTGGCCATCACCTCTGCCCACTGCAGTGCCTGTCCACCCAGTGCCCCTGTCATGCCACTGTGTTCCCACATTCCTACATGCATGTCTGCCATATGCATGCACACTGCCACTTGCACATCTTTGCAGTTTCTCCCCATGGTACAAACCTACAAGCCATCCTCCAGTAGTGTCCCCCCCTCCCTCAAAGGCCTCATGTAGCCCACAGTTCCTGTAGATGTGGGAGTCATGGCAGGATCTGGGGTACTTGGCCACCACATCTAGGATGTGACCACCACTGTCACTGACCACCTGGTTATTCATCGAGTGGTACCCCTTCCTGTTTATGTATGCATCCCCATCCTTGCTTGGGGCCCTGATGGCCAGTGTGTGCAGTTGATGGCACCTAGCACATGGGGGAACTGTGCCACATTATAGAATGACTGCTTCACCTGGCGCTGCTGTTGGGCATCCAGCGAGAAGCTGATATGTTTTGAGTTGCACTGTATGAGGGCTGCAAGGAACTTTCTCAAGTGTTTGGACACCATTGGCTGAGAGATGCCCACTGTGTCCCCTGTGGATGTTTGGAAAGTGCTGGTGGCAAGAAAGCACAGTGCTGCACTCACGCATGCCTCCAGTGGCAGTGGGTGGCCCCTGTTGCTGGTGCTGTGCAGGTCACCAGCCAGGTCCTGGCATAGCTCCCAGATGCAGCTCTTGCTGAGCCTATAGCATTCTAGGCACTGCTGCTCAGTCAGGTCCTCAAAGGTTTTGCGAGGGCGTCTTACTCTCTGCACCAAAGGCCTTGGAACCATTGTTGGATGCTGTGGCTTGGTCCCCTGGGTCCTGCCTCTGTGCCTGGCATGCCTGCACTCATGGTACTTTGCTATCATTGTTACCAGTAGGGCTCCTACTGCTGACATTGCTGTGTGTCTCTCTCTACACTGCTGTCTGCTGTCTGACTATGGGGGTTATAAATCCTGTGCTCTGGTTAGAGCAGATATTCCTTGGTTTAACTTATGTCGGCATTATCTGGTGTATTTACTTACGCTTCCTGTTCTGGAATAGCAGTTCCATCGTACTGGTGTGTTAAGCATGTCACAAGCCGCATTATGCAGTGGCGCAAGCTTTCTTTGGCGTAACTGATTTGTAACTTGCGTTTGGTGTAGCGGTTGCAGGTTGTGGCGTAAGTGTTCTTTCGTAATTGCGCATGTCACAAGTCACGGGTGCAACTTGCAATTTGCACCATTCAAGACTGGCGTACTGTGCTTACATCTGGCGTAGCTGTCTTGAAATTGGGCCCCAGGGCTCTGGGAAGGGAACTGGCCAATCAAAAGCCAGGATCCTCAAGGCCCATTTTCTAATGCCTATCCTCTGTGCTGTCCTGGCTTGATATATAAAGATATTGCTTCTCAGCAGGCATATCCTTTGTAAATACACTGAAAAACTGTGTAAAAGTAGGATGACACTAAAAACAAGATATTACATCTCAGCTGGGTTTTCCTGGATAAGGTAAGGTAAAAATGGACAAAATCTGATCCCCACTGAAAACAAGATTCCAAATTTCACTTGGACATTCCTGGGTAAACACACAGTAAAAATGTATAAAAGCAGAACCCCACTGAAAATGAGATGTAGTATCTCTCTTGTGCTATCCTGGATAAATACAGTGTAGATATGTGAAACAGCAGGGTCCCAATGAGGTATTGCCTGTCAGTTGGCCTATCCTGGTTAAAACACATTGTAAAAAATGGGTAAAAGCAAAACCCGCTGAAAATGAGATATCACTTCTCAGCTGGGCTATCCTGGGTAAATACACTGAAAAAATGGTCAAAAGCAGGACTCCATTGAAAATGAGACATTGGACTCGATTTTCAATGGGTGATGCAGGGAATGCATCAAGCCCTTAGTCACACTTGTTTTTTAGTGCAGCTGCACCAAACTCCTCTGATGCAACTGCACCATATTTTAGCACATCAGGCACAGCTGCAACAGTGTTCTCAGCTTACGGCAGCTTGTGCCACAGATTTGTCACAAGCACCATAAAAGGGGTCCTTCCGACAGCACAAGACAGATCAGGGAAAAGCTGGTCTAACTTGTGGCATTTTGTGCTCAGGATTGAAAATCCCAGTCACCAGCTGGGAGAAGGCCGTAAGCCTCATGTGCCAAACGATCAGCACACCAGGGGCTCGTGGCATGCTCGGAGCTTTGAAAATCGAGCCCAGTGTATCTCTGCTGGGCTATTCTGGGTCATACATTGTAAAGATGGGTAAAAGCAGGGTCCTACTGAAAATGAGATATTGCACGTGAGCTGGACTATCCTGGGCAAATACATTATAAAAGTGGATCAAAGCAGACCTCACTGAAAATGAGGCATTTCATCTTGTCTGAGCTATCCTGGGTAAACACAGTGTAAAAATTACTAAAAACAGGACCCTACTGAAATCAAAATAATACATTTCAATCAGGCCACCCAGGTTAAAATAATGTAAACATGGCTAAAAGCAAGACCCTGATGAATATGAGGTATTGCTTGTCAAGTGTACTATGTTGTCTGAATATATAGCTTCTCAGCAGGTATAACCTGGGTAAATGCATTGAAATGTGTAGAAGCAAGACCCCACTAAAAACAAGATATCATGGGCTTGATTTTCAACAAGCCCTGAGATTGCCATAATTTGTGGTGATCTAGGGCTCCAGCAAACTCCAGGTGCATCAGGGACCATGTGCCATATTTGTAAAAATGGGGGTCCCTACATCATAGAACTGGCAGTTGCTGCAGCCATAGGGTTGTGTCAAACAGGTAGTGTACCTGCAAGGTTTGATGGTGGGATCCATCACCCCCCAGCCAGCGGAGCCTGAGAGAGGCCACAAAGGTGGGAGGGGGTGATGCTGTCAAGAAGGAGATAGGGGACAGAAGGAGCATGTGGGTGCCCTAGGGAGTGAGGGGGCATGGGGCAATGTCAGCACTGTGGAGTGCTTCCAGGCAGGGGTGCCATATGTAGATCCAGTGAGACAATTAACTGGGATAGAGGGGGGTTGCCAGGGATGGATCATGAGCTGGTCCCAGCTGCCCAGAGTCCGGTACCTGCCCATAGGTGCACCAGTCCACAACACTGTGGGTGGGCAGTATCCAGACTCCACGTGGAAGCCACAGTACCAGAAAGCTGTCCTTGTGCCCAGGGCATATCCCAACCACAAAACATACCCCGTAAGTGGCACCCACTGCTACTTGCCACACGTAGGTTACTGCGAGTTCTGTGGGGATGGTGCCAGGTCTGCTGTGTACTAGGGTCAGGGTCATGCTAGTCTGGCTGTGCCCCCCACCTGGCCCAACTCATTGTGTGCCAACTCCAGGGCACCACCACCAGGTGCCTCCTCATATCCTTCCCACTGCCACTGTGCCCCCTCATTCCCCATAGCATTACCAGGGCTACAATGGTCCCCAGTCCCCTCTTTCCAGATCCCCTCAATGGACGCCCTGCTTGGCAGCCACGCATGACCCTTAGACCACCTCCTGGCTGGTTTAAAGGCAGACACCTCTTGTGACCATAGCGGGGATTCTGGAATAGGAAAAAAGGGGATGTTGCAACCCCACCGTGGCACAACCACCTTTGCGACCTGGTGCAGAGGTGCTTCTGTCACAAGGGTGGCAAAGAAGGGCTTTGCTGCACATTATCCCAATTTCAAATACAACCAATGTTTGAATATCAGGATAGCCACAAACTATAACACAAATTGCCATTTGCATCATACCCAGTTAATGCAGACACCTTCTGTCATGGTTTTTACTTGGTTACTTGGTTAGAGGGACAAAAGAAGGCAGAAGCCCATAGATATTGTCCTCCACACATGTGGATCATTAATAATGGTTCCTATCTAGTTAACCACTTGTCCAGTTTGAGTTTAAAGGTAATAAAGGAAGGGGCATCTATGACATCCTGGGGAAGTGTATTCCATAGTCTCTGGGTTCTTATTGAAAAAAAGTTTTGTCTTTTTTTAGTTTTACATTTAGCTATGGCTAACTGTTTATTGTTTAATCTAGGTCCAATTTTCCTAGTGGCAAAGAAAATACCACATTGTCTCATTAAAGTCGGATTTTGAATAATCTTAAAGAGTTGGAGTAAGTCCCCTCGTGATCTTCTTAGTTTGAGTGAGTGTAGCCCTGTTTTATGTAATCTGGTTTTGTAGTCTAACTGCGACAGGTGGGGTATGGTTTTAGTGACTCGTCTCTGTATCCTCTCCAACCTGTCCACATCTCCACAAAGATAAGGACTCCAGAATGGTGAACCGTAATCAAGATATGGTCTGATGTGTGATCTATATAATGGTATAATGCACTGCTCAATTTTGGAGACAAAAGTACAGTTGATTCTGTGAAAAAGTGAATTTGTTAGATTTGCTGTTTTATTGCAGTGTGAAACATGTGTAAGTTTGTTGTTGACTATAATCCCTAAATCTTTTTCTAAGCATGAAGCCTTAATTATGCTATTATTCAATGTATATATTTGTTGAGGGTTATTTTTCCCAAAGTGCATAACAGCACATTTGGCTGTATTAAACTCCATTTTGTTGATAAGGGCCCAGTGCTCAATAGATGTAAGATCATTAAGTAAGATTTGTCTATTTCCAGCATTATTAACAGCACCACCCAGTTTGGTATCATCAGCAAATTTTATAAGTATATTGGAGGAATGAATTTTCATATCACTAATGAATATGTTAGATAAGGTGGGCCCCAGGACAGAGCCCTGGGGAACCCCGCTTGTAACCCATCCCATGTCTGATAAAGTGCCGTTTACCCTCACCCTCTGTGATCTATTCGTTAACCAGCTTTTTATCCATAAAACAAGAATTTTAGAAAAACCTAATTGGGTAAGTTTGGAAATGAGGATGCTATGAGACACTTTATCAAAGGCCTTATTGTAGTCCAGTAAAACAACATCAGAGGGAATGTTTGAGTCTAAATTAGAACTAATAAAGTTATAGAAGGTCAGTAAATTAGTGGTGCATGACAAACCCAATCTGAACCCGTGTTGAGTAATATCTGTAAGATTTAGGGATAAAATCTCCTTGTCCAAAAATGATTTAATAATTTTTCAAGTAGTTTACATGGGATAGACGTTAAACTAATGGGACGATAATTATTTACTAGTGAGTGGGAACCCTGCTTATGTATAGGGGTGATTATTGCAGTTTTCCAGTCAGGAGGAACTACAGATTCGTAAAGTGATTTGTTAAAGATCATTGTTAGTGGCAATGTAATTACTTCCTTTGTGCCCAGAAGGAATTTTTGGGCATATACCGTCCTGACCTGGGCTAGTAGATTTCTTTAAGGCTGTGAGTAGATTGTAAATATCGTTTTGTTGAACTAGTTGTTTATTGGTAATTATGGATGGTATAACTGTTACGGGTTGTAGGGAGTCTTGAGTGAAAACTGAAGTAAAGTAATTGTTAAATGTAGATGCTACAGCAAGATCAGAATTTATTGTTTTATTATTGAGCATGAGAGGACCAATTGTTTTATTGTTACCTTTTTTACTGTTTAGGTAAGCATATAGAGATTTGTGTGTTTGTTTTGTGTGTGCTATATGGAACTCAAGATTTCTTTTTGCTGTTAATATTGATTTTGTAAGAAGTTTTACTGATTCTCTATACTATATTAATAACTTATTGTTACTTGTCGATGAATTATTACTGTTCTTTTTTAAATGTGTGAAAAATTTATGTTTACGCCGTATTTGTTTTTTAATGGATGCATTGAACCATGGGGGGATCTTACCTTTGCAGTTATGAGTGCGTTTATTAGGGACGTATTTATGTTCAATTGAGGTTATTTGTGATTTTAAAAAGTCCCATGCCTCAATGGTGTTAAGGGAAGTTAAGATGTTATCCCAATTAATTTTACCTAGGTGTTCATTTATTTTTTGAAAGTCTGCCCTTTCGTAGTGTTTAATTATTTTTTTGCTGGATACTGAACAGTGAGGTGAGGTTATGGAAAAAATATTGATTTGTGGTCGCTATTACCAAGGGGATCAGTTGTATGTAAATTATTTATGGGAACATCTTGGCTAGCTATAACGAGATCTAGAATATTATTACCCGGAAAATTACTTTCAAAAATTTAGCCCCACACCTCAGCTTGGCTATCCTGGCTAAATACATGATAAAAATGGGTAAAAGCAGGACCCCATTGAAAAATGAGATATTGCATATCAGCTGGGCTATCGTGAGTAAATATATTGCAAAAATGTATAAAAGCAGGACTACGCTGAAAATGTGATATTACATATCAGTTGATGTATCCTGAGCAAATACATTGAAAAAATGCGTAGACACAGGACACAACTGAAAATGAGATATTGTGTCTCCACCGGGCATTTGCAGATAAACTGCTAAAAAATCAGTACTGTACTGAGAATAACATACTGCATTTCAGCTGGCCTGCCTTAGTAAATGCATTGTAAAAATGACTAAAAGCAGGAAAGACCACACTGTAAATGAGATACAGTATTGCATCTCATATGCTGTATCCTAGGCAAAAAAGGAAATTCTGCATCTCAGTATGTCTGTCCTGGGAAACATACACTGTAAAACTTGATGAAAACAGAACTGAAAATTAGATATTGCATCTTAGCTGTGGTATTCTGGGTAAATGCAGTGTCAAAATATTTAAAACCAGCACCCTGACTGAAATGAGATACTTTAACTCAGTTCACCTATACTACTGGGTAAATACATGGAAAAGATGAATAAAAGCAGGACCTCACAGAAAACGAGATATTGCACCTCAGCTGGGCCATTGCGTGTGTGTGTATATATATATATAATGTACATTGTACAAATTAGTAAACAAGCAATAATTCACTAAAAACAAGGGACTGCATCTTGACTGGGCTATCCTGGAATCAGCCGCTCTGTCCTGATTAATCTCCCAAGGATTTCGCTGCCTCTAGTACTACCTACATCCCTGATCCTCCAGTAATATTATCCCTGGTGTCCTAGAAACAGAAAAATTACTTCATCAACAGATCTTTCTCCCATGCCCCTTCCTTTCCACTATGAATCTCTTGTGCCAATCTCATGCATTCTTGAACACCACCACTGTTTTTACCCCCACCACATTGGAGAAAGAGTAATGTGTGTTATGGGACAGCTCAGGTTCCATTTCCCTTGGTGGTGCAGTTGGTTAGCGCAACCATAATGGTATTCTGGGTGGCCTGGATTCAAGTCCCAGCTGAGGCACTTACGTCTTTCTCCCCTCTGTTTGTATGTGTTCCATAAATATGCACACCATGCCCATGTGACTGAAAATGTCCCATGTTCTTGATGACCTTTTTTTCTGAAAAATACTTTGCTCCTTTACCTTATTTACTCCAGTGTGGTATTTAAAGGTTTTTATCATATCCCCTCTTGCCCTCTTCTCTTCCAGAGTGTACATACTGAGGCCCTGTAGTCTCTCTTTGTAGGGCTGTTGATGCAGACTCTGCGCCTTTTTAGCTGCCCTCCACTGCACTGCCTCCATTCTATGTCATACCGGAGTGGTCTCCAGAACTGGACTCTAGGTGGGGTCTTGCCCATGATCTATACAGAGGCAACACTACCTCCATCTTTCTGCTGGTGGTACTCCTTTCTATGCACGCCAGCATCCCACTAGCCCTCCTTACTGCCTTGTTGCACTGTCTGCCTACTTTTCAATCATCAGATATGATTACCCAGGTCTCTTTCCTGCTTGGTAGCTGTCACCACCACTCTACCCATTTTGTACTCTGCCCCTGGGTTTCTGTGCCCTAAGTGCATTATTATTTTGTACTTTTTTGTATTGAAACCTGGCTGCCAAACCCTTGACTACTCCTCTAGTTTTACCAGGTCTCTGCTCATCTTTTCCCCTTTCCCCAAAGTGTCCATGCTATTGTCAATTTTGATGTCATCTGCAAAGAGACAGACCTTCCCTTCCAGCATCTGTACTGCAATGTCACTTATAAAGACATTAAAGAGGACCAGCACCAGCACTGATCCCTGAGGCACGCTACCGGTCACCCTCACTTCCTTGGAGTGAACTCCATTTACCATCACCCTCTGTCACCTATCACCTAACCAATTTCTTATCCACATTACCACCTTTAGAATCTCTCCTAAGCTACCTAGCTTGCTTACTAGTCTCCTATGTGGAATGGTTTTGAAAGCCTTTCTAAAATCTAGGCAGGCCACATCCATCACTCTACCCTGATCTAATTAATTTGTCACCAAGTCAAAGAAATCTATCAGATTCATTTGCCATGACCTCCCCCTTGTGAATCCATGCTGCCTTGGGTCTTATAACCTACTGGATTCAAAATATTCCACAATCCTTTCCTTCAACAGTGATTCCATTAGATTTCCCACCACTGATGTCAAGCTGACCATCCTAAATTTGCCAGCCTCTTCCCTAATACCACTTTTGTGTAGTGGGACTACATCCACCCTGCTCTAATCATCCAGAACCACTCCTGTTTCCAGTAAGCATTTAAATAGGACTGTCAGAGGTACAGCCAGTACCTCCCGGACCTTCCTCAGTAATAATGGATGTACCCCATCTGATCTCATTGCTTTTTCCACCTTCAGATTAGTAAGCCCCTTCAGGACTCTCTCTCTCCTCCAAAAAGAGGACTAATGTCCACCTCCCTCCCTCCAAAGCTTCTCCTACCTTTTTGTGGCCCTTCCCCATATCCTTCCTCTGTAAACACAGAACAAAAGTATTTGTTCAGGATGTCTACTGTCAAACCACTACCTACCTGTCCTGCTGCCAGTATCCCTAGCATCCGGTGGCACCCCCAACACTCACTGCACCCTAAACCCCCTCCCCAGTGCCAGAATACCACTGGCACACATTCTGTACTAACCTCCACATCCAGGCACTAGATGCTGCATGGAAGTCCTGTACTGCTATGCAAGAAACTAAAATAATGTACTACTTGCTGGAACTCTAACTAATCCAGTTCCCTTGTTGTGTACACAACTGTTGTAACAGCTGTGTGTGTGTGTGTATGTGTGTGTGGATGTGTGTGTGTATATGTGTGTGTGTGTGTGTGTTTCTGTACCTGTAGGTACACATGTGACTGTAGCAGGGAATGTTGTATGTCTGGAACCAACAGCACATTCTCCTACATTATCTTGACCTCTAAGTTTTTTAATTTTTGTCTGTTATTATGATGTAAGTCTAGAATTTTAATATAATATAAAAAATAAATTATAACCCAGCCCACACTTTAGTTATATCTCTTTTATCAGGTTAATGCACTAGCAGCCATTTGGGCTCTAACCAGAATTTGTTTCTGTAATTGCAGGCTCAGTTATATATGCTTATAGATAGCTTCTTCTCTATTGCTGTGCAATTCAAAGTAGTTTCCACAGATGGACTATTATTTTTGGAAATTCACTTGCTCTTTCCGCTCTTGCCTGCACCCTTCCCAGTGACTAAATGGACATGGACATTGTGTTAGACTGCTATAGAAGAGATTAATCTTTTGTTTATACTTGCTTTTCTGGTACACAAGCCTGATTGTTTTCTATTCTGTACTATTCCTAAAATAATGAATCAAAACAAAGTATCCAAATGCGGATCCTGTGTACAATACGACTAAGCAGAAAGGAACACAAAATTAATTAACCATGTTAAACATTTAGCTCTGTATGCTGACTGATTTAATTTAAGGCAGCATTTGCTGAAATTTACATGTTGTTGGTGTACTATGGAACGTGGAAGAAGAATCAAGTCATAATACAAAAGTCTTCATTATGGAAATCATACTTGAGACCTTTGGGCTTCCTACAGAAACCATCTAATAATTACAAAGGCTTTCAGAGTCCTGAATAAAAAAAAAAAAAACTTCTTCAATAAACAGCACTGAGTCTCGTTTTATTTAACCAAGAACCCAGCAGTCCTGGTGCAATTTGCATTTGACACACACAGGGACCTTGCTATTCCTCTGTCAAGGCCTCAGGGTAAACTTAATTACAAAAATGCTTAATTTTTTATCTATTTTGATTTGATTTATCCTGCCTTGCAGTGTAGATGTTGCTTCCTATCACTAAGAGATGACGTTTAAGATTCGGGTGTCAAATGTTCTTTGTTGAAACCTACAAAAATGAAAATTATTTGTTAAGAGAATACTAGCTTTTTTCCCCAACATGATTGTAACATTTCTAAAAACACAAGAAAAGAAAAATAAATGCATTTCTCTGGTGAATCATCAAATATTGATTCAAATGAGAAGAATTTGAAAAAAAAAGAACTACTACAGATGCTTGCCCAATCTGAGGAAGTCAATAAATTATGAGTATAAAATAAAAGCTTTAGATAATAAGTTGGCTATATATTTACTGACTATTCCTCTATTCCTCTATCATGTTTTACTTTATACACACCCATGGCCTGCTAATTATTTTCTTTCTATTCTTTTTAGTTCTGACCTGTTATTGATGAATTGAGAACTACTATAATTTCAATAACTTCATGTTACTGACATTTCACCTCAATAACAGCTATCACATTATAATTAGAGGTATCACTGTTTCTCCTCTTAGTTTTGGAACTCTCAGTGAAGAAACTGACTAGTTCTGATGTGTTCATTTATTTGTATTTCACTGAAAGATAATAATGACAAATCATTAAAAAAAGAAGTAATAAATAATTAAAGCACTTAATTTGTTGTGAACATTCTGATTAACAAAAGAACAATCTATTTTATATTGCCTGTTAAAACACTCTGTTGACCATTACTCTCTTACACAAGTTGGAATTTAGATCTTACTGAACGTCAACTCACATAACTTTGAATTCTACTAAACATTTACATACCATACTGTTTTGCTTATTTTGGTGCTGTATTTTAATTAGTGGATTTAATAGTCAAACTGTTTCCTGATTCTTTTACAAAAGCATTGCCTAATTGCATTGATATGATCACAGCATTACCATGTCTTTGTGTTTTTCATTTCCTTACATTACAAATACAAATACTACACTGTATGGGGTAAAAATAAAGCTGAGTCACTTGTTTAAGCAAACAAATTATACTATTTGGTACACCCACACTTAAGCTGTGCTGGAAAATATTACTGGCTATCCACTTTTGCCTGGGTTCTGGTAACGTTTGATAATATTTGCCTTGTTGTAAAATGTCATATGTTTTAGAAATTATTTCTATTTCAGAGCCTAGCTGTACAGTGCTATAACACGACATTTACAAGTCCCACACACACACACACACACACACACACACACTGTATATTGGGTATTTTGTGATCTTTAGGTCCAACCATCCAGCTTTCCTAATTTTTCTGTTAAGTGTGCTTTCACAAAAATGTGTTTGCTCTGTACCACCGTACCCAGGCTGAATCATGTTTTTTTTTTCAAAAGAAGCAAAAACATTCTTCTTCTATAATGCATGTAAAAATAAAAAAGAAAGAAAATAAGTCTCCTGACACAGACACTTGGTAGTTCTAATACATGCTTATACTTTTCAGCACAAAAACTTCATGCAAGACATTTATCTGGACTACAGTCTCATTTCTCCAGAAATGTATTTCAGCAATGTCTGGCGTTATTCTGTTTTTGAAGAATATTGGTGGCTCAGCTATGTAAATCAATTTAAATCCTGTCTTTTTCCTGTAACAAAAAAAATTACCAAGTTCAGAAATAAGGGTCAGTCACTGTCAACATTTTTTTGTTTTTTGCTAATTTAGACTGTGGTCCAAATGCAGTGCCCAGCATAATAATTTATTTTACCTATTAGGTAATGGGGTAAGACTGGTCAAAGTGATCCAGTTGCCTTTAAAAACAATCTTATATAGGAAGTTCCATGACTGGAGTAATGAACCCTATGAACAATCATAATTCCTGCAGTTTTCTTCCCATGTGCCTGGCTCAGTTTAGTTAAAGCTGCTTAGCAATTCTTACATAATTCATAAATCTAAATGAAATAGTGAAAGAAAAATGAATATATAGAATTAGCAACACAGCACATTCTTTAAAAACTGGACAGAGACTAGAGAAGACCAGAAAGAAATGAAGACAACTGAATATCTAAATATTTGTGTGATCTCTCTGTTCTGGAGGCCCTAGCACATCTGCATAGCTTGGATTATATAGAGGCCAGCTCTGACTATGACCATCAGTTAGGTGGTAATTATGTGTACTGTGAGCTATGACATGAGAGAATACCTGATTATTTTTTATATATATATAACAAGGGGCAATGATGTTAGTTAACTTCCATGTATGTTTTATTTTCCTCCAGTTTTAAGTTTAAGGGATTGCAATAATTAACTGATAATATTAGATTTCTGAACAATGGGTTGTTTTGCCAATTTTGTAAATCAGTCAATCAATCAAAGTCTTTATTTAACCAGGTGATCACCGTTGAGCAAGCTCATTTTCGAGGTGGACCTAGGTTTGTCAACAAGGAACAAGGGACAATATACATGGGATGCAGCACACAAGAAAATAATAATGCAAATAAAGTGAGATACAATAATACAGTATATACAAAGTATCAGCAGGTAGCATTGACAGTAGTATATGTTTGGAACAGAAGATATAGCTAGTTTTGGGTAGGACACAATTTTTCATATAAGTAAAGAAATATGCATATCAGGTGCACCGAACACAAATAAAACCTAATATAAAAAGATATATAGTGATACGGTATGGAGAATGTAGAGCTGGAACCAGGGTCAAAGGAATGTGGAAGGGACAGATATGGGGGGGCAGAAAAAGGGGAGAGGGAAGAGTCAATTATAGATGTGGTCAGTCTTTTAGCAGTAGTAATTAGAGTGCACTTGGACTTATAGGAGTCACTATTTAAGGTAGACAGGCACAGGACTCCTTATTATGATGTAGATCTAGAGATTTAAAAGCTGCTAGGCTGATGGGGTGAGTTAATTTCAAAGTTTTTTGCAGCTTGTTCCACAGTTGAGGGAGCACAAAGCTGATGGCTTGTCTGCCAATGTGAAATTTTGCTTTGTAAACATAAAGGTAGGTATATGAGGTGCTTCTCATGGCATACTTCCCCAGAGTGCAAAAAGGTAAACAGACAGAGATATACTGGGGCAGTTTATTTGAAATAGCTTTGTATTTCCAAACCGCAGCATTTTTTTGCCGTCTGTAAGCAAGGGATGACCATCCCACTGCCATGTACAATGCACAGTGGTGGGCTGAGTAAGGAAGACCCATGATAAATCTTATGGCTCTGTGATAAAGCGTATCGAGTTTGGCTAGGGCACCTGCAGGTCCCTGACTATATAGAAAATCTGTGTAATCCAATAGGGAAAGAAAGGTAGTTTGAAACTGTTTCAGTTTAGCGTCTCTTGTGAGGAGATTATTAATTCTAAAGAACAGACCAAGTCTTTGTCTCAGTTTCTTTGCCAGTTCTTCTAAGTGAGCTGTAAAAGTAAGTCTATGGTCTAACCAGACTCCCAGGTATGTGAACTTTTGGTACGTAGTCCAACCACTCACCTAGAATGGTAGTGATCTGCGGGAGTGTCCCAGAAATTGCAGGATTTATTGTTATTGTGAAGGGGCGTGAGGAACATTGCTTTTTTTTTTTTTTTGCATTTAAGAGCAGTTTGTGGTTTATAAGCTGATGATGCAGCAGATTAAATTCATTTTAAAGGGCTTTACAGGCCACATCAGGGATGGAGCTACTAGCATTGAGTACTGTATCATCTGTGAATAGGTGTATTTGTACTTCTTTGATGGGGGCATCTACGTTGTTAATATAAATGGTGAAGAGCAAGGGACCAAGAATGGAGCCTTGCGGTACACCCCTCAATAGGGGTTTTGGTGAAAAAACTTCCCCTTCTGCCTTTACTTGTTGAAGTCGTCCTGAGAGGTAGTTGGAGAACCATTTAAGGGATAGGGAATCCAAACCAATGTTCCAGAGGGATGACAAAGCAGTCTGTTATCAATGGTATCGAACGCCTTGCTTAGGTCCAAGAAAACTGCACAGAAAATTTTTTTTTTGTCTAATTCAAGCTGCCAGTCATTTCTCACCTTGGCTAGAGCAGAGATTGTACTGTGATGTGCTCTAAAACTAGATTGTAATGGGTTGAGAACATTTTCTGATTCCAGGTACTTTCGAAGCTGGGAGTTCACTATTTTCTCCAGCAGCTCTGACAGGATTGGAAGTGGGGAGATTGGCCAGTAGTTATTGAGGTCACTAGGATCTCCTGAATTAAACAAAGGGACCACAAGTGCATTTTTCCAAATGAACGGTAGGTCACCCTGGGACAAGGATAAGTTGCAGAGATGAGTAATTGGGACTGCGAGGACACGGTAGCCTACCTTTAAGAAGTACGGGTCAATGTGGTCAGCCCCAGCACTTTTCCTAGTGTCCAACTGAAGGAGATGATCTTCGACTTCTTTCAGGGAGGTAGGCTGCAGAGAGAAGGATGGACTGGGGATGTTTTTTTCTTGTGTATCCAGTCCAAGTTGTTGGTGGAGGATATTCACAGGAGAGGAGTCAAAGGCTAGCCCTGAAGTGGCAAAATGATTATTGAGAGTGTCGAGGATAGATGGTCTGTCAGAGATGACAGTATTGTCAATCAATAATTTAGTAGGTAGGGAATTAACAGTGGTGTGACCTTCAATGTCTTTGATCGTCCTCCAGAATTTGGAGACATTTCTTGAGAAGCTCTCCAGCTGAGAATGGTAGAAATTAGCTTTGGCTTCTCTGACCATTTTGGTGCAGAAGTTCCTTGCTTTCCAGAAAGAATTCCAGTCATTTATTAAATTAGTTTTCCTTGCAGTTCTCCAGAGTACATCCCTACTCCACAAAGCATCTTTCAGGTTTCTGTAAACCACCAAATAGGATTTGTTTGTGTCACAAACTTTTACTATGGGAGCATACTTGTTGAGAGCCCCTAGCAGAATTTCTGAGAAAATATCATAAGCTGTAGTCAGGGACTTGGCTAGACAGAAGTCCTGCCATCGCGTGGAGTCTCTTAGCTCTGATATATACCCATGGAGATCAAAGTTCCTTATGCACCTTTTAAAGGAGAATTTTGGTGCAGTTGTGGATTTAAGAGTGGATCTTACTCACGTGATGAAGCAATGGTCACTAATAACAGAGAAAAAGACACCAGCATGGGAGAATAAATGGGGTTTGTTAACTAAAATGATATCCAAGAGAGTACTGTTATTAGGGTTGAGCTTGTTAGGGTGAGTAGATTTGTTTATTAGCTGTGACAATCCAAGGGAATCACAGAACATTTTAAGTGGGGTGGATGCACTGGAGAGCCAGTCTAAGTTGAAGTCCCCTAGTATGATATACTCTGAAGATGCCAAACCCAGGATGTTTCCAAGATGTTTTAACAACTGTAGTCCAGCTGATGGGGTTCTGTAGCATCCTATTATACATAATGAGACACCGGTAGCAATTTCAATCTTTAATGACAAGCTTTCAAATTCTTTTGGGGCAGAGGTTGAGTCAATTATGGAGGCAGGGAATTTATCCTTGATCTAAATAGCTACCCCACCACCTCTGGTTTGCCTGTCGGCTCTGAACAAAGAGTAGGATGGGATGTTAACTTCATTGTTACTGGTCGCCAGTCAGAGCCAGGACTCCATAATCACCAGAACATCTGGAGCAGTATGACATACCCAGGCCTGAACCGAAGTGATTTTTTAAAATTTATTTATTTATTTTTTTATGTAATGCTTTTTGCCACCTGCTGCGGCACACTACCAGCTTGGGGCATCCAGCCATTGACTCCACCTGCCCAGAGAACTGGGTAGCTCAGACTGCACCCAGGAGGATCTGGGACAGCCATCTTGCCATTCCGCTGGAGGGCTTCCCCTCTGCCTCAGTCAGCCAGGACAGCCCCAGATGCTCCCTGACAGGATTCTGCCAAAGTCCTCCAGGTGCCTCGGAGCTTGGCCATCAAGCTGCACAGTTGCACCCAGCCATTTTCCTCCGATTGGTCCCCTGGAATGCCGACATGCAATGACATCTGGGCACAGCGCGCCAACGTCCGCTGCGTTCCCCCTCCAGATTGCCAGCACTTGTAGTGCCCCTGAGCATCCCCAGGAACCATTAGAGCATGGTGAAATTCCCCAACCCACTCCAGGACTGGGAGAGCAGTCTATGGATGCTCAATCTCAGTCCTCCTCTGCCGACCCCCGACGGCCCAGGCTTGTTCCCGAACCTGGGTCACCGGCGTGTGAAGTGATTTTTTTTAATAGGCTACATACATTAACATGCAAGAATCTAAGCCCCTTGAGGCTTTGTAGCTCTGCTGGGGATTCCATGGGTGCCAGAGGGTCTGGATTAAGTTCAACATTTCTTGAGTATAGTAAAAGCAGGAACAAGAGTTTCCTGCAGAGTTCTAGGAGAAGTGTGGGTGGCTGAGTCTTCTTTTGGTTACATGATTTGTCTGCTGCAGTATAGGGAGTTATGAGGCTAGTTCCCAGTTTGCCTGATGTTGCATACAATAATACCCTGACCGAGACAGTCAATGGGAGTAGGGGGGAGTATGCAGAAGGTGGTGTACCCCTGTGGGCAGGCTCTAGGAGAGTTCCTGTGTGCTGGTGCAAGTGAAGGACCAGCAGTAGGCTAGGGGAAGTTAGAGGACATACAAGTTCTTCTACTTGATAGGAAAAATGCTGGTTGGACAATGTAAAAACAGAGCCATTCTCCACTCTAGAAGTTAGTTTTTGATTCATGTTCGGGTCCAATACATATAAGATGACCAAAGACAAGCATTGAAGCAGGTAATATGCCCTCATTATGAGACTATCACCCAATGGGCACTACAAGTGCTGGCAAGAGAAGGGATTCTCAATGGAGAATTTCTTAATCCTTAAGTACAGCTCCTTGTCAGGCTAAATAAGAAAACAGTTCACCTGACTATAGAGTAGTACTAAGGGCAGAGAGGCTTTGAGGCACATTTCTTAGCTACTACTCTGGAGCAGACTAAGTACTAGAGAGATCATCTGACTTAAATCAACTGCCTTAGCAAGACAGGATATGATGGTGAGCAATAAGCAAGCATGAAATATCAAAATGGGACACCTCAGCAAGACAGGATAGGATAGTGAACAATAAGCAAACCTAATGTACCAAAATGGTATGCCTCAGCAAGACAGAATAAGACAGCATGCCAATACATAGTAAATGTATACCTACCATTTGACAGCACAGTGACAACATTAAAATTGAATAAAGTAAAAACCTTTGCTGACTCTACAGTTTTGTGATGTCTTCCAGACAATTACAGGTATATGTGCTTATACAGTGCCATTTATGGACCTCTACAAGCAAAACCTTGCACTTTAAACAGTGCAGATTTCCATAGAAAATCCAGTAATCTCTTTTAATTTCCTAATCATCAGGCTTATTAATGCCACAGACTGTGCATTGTTCATTTTCCAAAAGCTTCAAAAACCAGGCATCAGCACTCAAAACAATGCCTATGGAAAGCTCCTTTCTCACAACCACAAGTCGCATACTGTAGTGGTTGCACTTTATTATCACAGCCACAGCAACCTAGATGAAGTTCAAAATCCTTTGAACCTGTTTGTCCCAGTTAAATTCAGTTACTTTACTAGAAGTATAAAACACAACATCCAAGCAGATTTACCATAAGAGAAGAAAAAAAGAAAAATGCAACTAATTGATTATTCCTAAGCAATTAATAAAGGTAAAATGATAAATAGCTTGTGTGGTTCATATGTTAGCAATTCACCATTTAATTCATGTCTGACTACTATTTTTGTCTTTTCATATAATAGAAGAAAAAATATTAAGCATTGATCTCTTGTGTTAAGGCAAGATAAAAAGAAGCATAAAAAGCTACTGGAGAGGAGAGACAGAAACACATAAGATGCACAAAAGAAGGATGTCTATACAAAGCACCTTCATGTGTTCTCTGAGCAGTTTCCAAGCAACTTTTAATGGAAGGTCAGGCACAAGCAAGGTAAAAGGATGAAGAAAGAAGACACTCTTTTCACACAATAAAGGGACTCTGAATGCTGCCCGTCATAGGAAAAAATGTAATGGCATTGCGTGCACTTATTTACCTTTTTCCTTGAATATAAATGAAAATCCTGCATAATGGGCACTATCAAATTTAAGCGGGCAATAATTCCATCAATATTTATTCATTTTCTCTCAAAGAGGCTTTTTGATACAAAAAAACCCAAATGATTTGCCTTTAGAATTAACCATTTCAGTTTGTAGCTTCAAGGACAATGGACTAGACAACAGCTGAGTTATACATTCATTAAATTGGCAACACATTGCAGGATGCACTGGTGTATGGTCAGTGGACACTTCAGTCTTTGGTTTAAGTAGGTACATCACAAAAGTAACTGTGTCTCTATGCACATCACACACAATGCATGCTACCTACATCGTAAATGTTATTTTTACCTTTTTCCCCTTCTGAGTTCTACCTTCACATGGCAATCACAGCTCCTAATACTCAACCCTGTACATGAAGTTGATTTGTCATACTTCCTTAAGCATTTTCACAAACGCTAAAAATGATTCCAGCTTGTGGACTAACAGTAGTAATGTATTCCTCCTAGATGGGCAATAATTTTAGAGGAAAAGGAGAGGAAGGGTGCAGAAAGGAACTGTACTAGCATATTGTCTTCCTAATTGTATAGTATATCTAGTTGTTAAATACAGGTAATTGCCTGTTTCCTTATTTCCTACTCCCTTTCTCACCATCCCAAACTCATTCCCACACATACTCCCTAATTGGGCTGGCATTATAGCCTAGAGGTTAGAGGATCGTGGTGTGAATGAGCTTGACACATCCAGCAGACCAGACCTGAGTTTGAGTCTCACAACCTCCACTTGCATACTGTGTGATTCTGAGCAACTCACTTAACCGTCCAGTGCTCCCAGGTCACCCCTGCAAACAGGCACTTGTGCCTAGTGGGCCTTACCTGGTTACCAAAGACTAAAATAAAAATAAATAATGTGAGAAGACCTAAACTCAAGGATGTTGTCAGATGTATTGGATCTAATCGGATACTATATGCAGTACAAGACCCTTTAATCAACTACAAAGAATTTGAATATGAAATATATTCTTTCACTTAAGCCCAAATATGATTGTTGTTTTTTGCCTGTCTCTCCCCTCTCTATTTTCCTTCCCTTTCTTTTGTTGGATCATCTTTTAAGAAGTGTTTTTTTCTGGGGAAGGGGTGGAATTATATATCATGATTTAGTTTCTTTTGGGATCTCCCACTCCCCCTTCCCAATTGTTTTTTCTCCCAATTGTTTAACCAGGTGTGACTCACTAAGCTGAAAGCTTGTTTACAGGTGCAACCTGGGAGCACAGAGAAGTTAAGTGACTTGCTCAGGGTCACACAGTATGCAAGTGAGGGCTATGGGATTCAAACTCAGGTCTCCAGACTTGCAGCTCAAAGCCTTAAGCCACTGTGTTATACTGCCTTAAAATCTTACAAGATCCTTTTTCTATTAAAAATACAAGAATATGGTAATTAAAGATATAGGAGAAGGGAAAGAAAAAGGAAGCATGACTAGAGGAATATACAGTAGGTCTAGATATGAGGGCAAGGAAGGTTAACATTTTTAAAGATCTTTTAGAAAGGGACATCGAAAGTGACTCTGTTTTCTTTTTGTATTTCACTTTATTTTTTTTCTCCTTCGCTTCCCCTGGAGCCAGTTTCTAATCTATTCTTATTTCTTAAATTCACTCAGAATTAATTTTATGTGGAAGATTCACATGTATTTCTTCATTTGCTTAGCTCCTGTTGGCTGCTTTTGTTAGCACCAATGACCAGTCATCTATTATAAGTGTGGGTATGAGTTTGGGATGGTGAGAAAGGGAGTAGGAAGTAAGGAAACAGGCAATTACCTGTATTTAACTACTAGATATACTCAGGTGGTTAGGGAGAATATGGATTATGAGGCCTTTTGGAAGTGTGTGAGGAAGGATGGGGTTTATTTTGAACAACTGTGTGTATTGTAGCTTTATTGGTAAAAATTAGAGAGAAAAGTATGGAGAGATAAAATGGGTCTTAATATATATATTCATAGAAAAAAAACCCTGTTTAATGCATCAGTTAGGGTTGTTCCACAGCACAAAAGCAAGGAAATTCTATGTTAGGGTTGCCACCCCTTGCATACCATGCCCACCCAGCCCCCACCAACAGGTATCGGGGTGTGCATTGGGGTCATTGGTCCTAACTCTCACCCTATTCCATGTGTAAACAAGCTGAGCTGGTGCAGTATAGGAGAATGGGGTGAGAGTTAGGACCGACGGCCCCAACAGACTGTGGAACAACCCTAATGGATGCATTAAACAGATTATTTTGCCATGAATTTCCCTTCTTTTTGAGAATATGCAGTATAAATAGTGAATGTAATGTGGTGGTACGAGCGCAGGGCCCTTCAGTAACGGTAACGCAATTGGAAACAGAAACAGTTATGGTAACAGCAAGTAGGACACCAAAGGGAGCAGTAACAGAAATGGAAGTGAAAATGCAAGTGCGTAAGCAAATGCAAATTGTTACGTGCCTGGCCACAGTAATGCAATTGGAAATGCAAATACTTACGGTAACAACAACGCTGATGCCGAAGGAAACAGAAACACAAATGGAAGGACGTACACAAACGGCAATGCACACAGTGACACAAAAGGAAACACAAAAGCAAACAAAACAGTAATGGAAATGCAAATAGTAACAGTAACACAAACGCAAGCACAAATGCAAACACAAACGATAACGCACAAGGTGACGTAAATAGAAACGCTAATGCAAATGGTCACGGAAATGCAAATAGAAATGCTAACTGTAACAGTAATGCAAACGCACTCACTTTTTGTCCCCAAAAAGTGCATTCAGAAACACAGTGAATACAAAGAATGTATGCATAATAATGGCCCTCCGAGCAGAAAATGAACACTTGGAATACTAAATTGCTTATATCTCAGGAACCGTATGACGTGGAAAAAAATTAAAATCTCATATTATTTATGATTTTCCAGGTTAGTTTTTCACTTAGACCCCTAGCGAAACACTAAGCATTTTTCTGACGAAAAGTCCGTATCTCAAAGCATTTTCGAGATACGGGCCCCGAAAAGCACGGCAGATGCTGTAATGTTAGTCTATGGGAAAAATTGTCAACTTCAGAGTACCATGACTTTGCAACCCTCTAATATTTTCTCACCAAACCACCAAAAGGCACATCTGTGTCATCGTGGCTTTCTTCCCTCCAGATTTCAGCCCCAAAAAACAAACCGTTCTTTTGCAGCAGGGTGGCAAAGATTTCCTGTTGTTTTTGGCAGTGTTGCAAAGTAGTGTCATGATTTGCAACACTTTCGCAAAAAAAATCACTAAAGTGGCATAAGTGCGACACTACTTTGTGACACTACTGTTTCCAAAAATTTTAAAAACATATACTACAATGCAAGAAGTCTAAAAAATAAGTTACATCTAATGAGTGTCTGGGAGGCCTCAGTAAACGCTGATATTATAGCTCTCACAGAATCTTCGCTGACACCCAGGGTAAGTGAGGGGGAACTTGAGTTAAAAAGATATACACAACATAGAAGAGACAGGGTTGGGAAGAGGGGGGTGTTATTATTATATTTAAAATGGGAATTAGGTCAAACTACTGTGTTATATACAGGAGTAGTGGAAATGATTGAATGTTTGCTGGTGCATATAAAAGATTTAAACATGCATTTAGGATTAATTTATTCTCCCCTGAAGGTCAAAGTAGCAGAGTTTGACAAACTGACATCTGTTTTACAACAACACTCAATGGGGCTTGACCTATTATTGGTAGGTGATTGTAATGCTGCTTGGAATAAATCGAGAGTAATTGCTCTTAGGTCTAGTTTGACTCCACTAAATTTGAATCAAAATGTTCCAACTTCCACAATGAAAACATGTGTTTAAATGTTGGGAATATATTGGATCTTATCTTTACCTCAGAAGGAATTCAAGTACTTACTATGGCAGTAAAGCAACCAATATTTGGGGATCATTGTTCTATAATTTGTGAATGTGAGGTTACTTTAAATAATGGGCTCTCATTAAATGAGAAACCTAAAACAGTAAGGCATCAAAGTTTCAATAGTATAATAAAGAAGCCTTTTTGTATAAATTAAGAAGTATGTGGGATAGGCTGTTCTTAATCCCTGAACTTGATTGGGCAATTCAAGAATTCACAAATCTGTTTGTTCAAGTGTGTGATGAAATAGCTCCTTTTAAAAATAGTGTAAATAAAAATTCTAATGTTCCATGGATTACAGATAAAATAAAGTATAATATTAGATATAAAGATAAATAATGGAAAAAAGCAAATAAACCCCCAAAAAATAAGGGACTGGGAGAAATATAAAAGAGAGAGAGAAATAAACTTAAATCAAAAATCCTCACCTCAAAAATGCAATATTACAAAAATAAGGTTGCTCAAACCACTGACCCACACAAGTACTGGAAATTATTAAAATCATTTGAAAAACTTGTGGTAAATAAACTGCCTATTCAGGTTAAAGAAAATGAAATATTGTTAACATCACAAGACTCTTCGGAGAGGCTAAATCAATATTTTGTCTCACTTCTTGATATAGTTATTCCTTCAGATGATCATGTTGAGACAATATGGAAGGAACAAAGGCCCTCAAATAAGAAAAAAAATAGATTTAAATCTATTATCTGTTGAGACCTTAAGGATGAACTTAGAAAACTTCAAACTAAGAAAGCTTCAGGTTTAGATTAAATCAAAAATAGGTTATTAAAAGATTCTATGGTGTAATAGCTCCAGTATTAACTAAACTCTTAAATTGGAATTTGACTGAAAAGAAGTTCCCAACCCTGTGGAAAAAGGCAAAAATTGTACCAAATTTATAAAGGGGGCTCTCCTGTGGAGTCAACAAATTATAGGCCAATCTCCCTATTGTCTGGTGTGTAGAACGTCTTGGAGAGACTGGTTCAGAGGCAATTGAGTGACTATTTGGAGAAGGGTTCTCTCTTATCCTGTTACCAGCCAGGCTTTCAAAAGGGCCATTCCATGAACACTACCCTCATCGACCTGATTGATAACATTACTACCCTTGAAAATAGGGGCAGGTCAGTGGGGACAGTGTTCATGGATCTCTCCAAGGCCTTCGACACCATAGACCAAGACATTTTGTTTCATAGAATGCAGGGTTTGGGGATAGACAGTGAAACCCTTCCCTGGTTTCAGTCTTATCTAACTGAAAGAGTACAGCAAGTGCAGGTTGGGGATGTTTTGTCAAATTCAGTCACCATAAAAAGTGGGGTTCTCCAAGGCTCGATTTTGGCTCCCCTTCTATTTATAATGTACATAAATGAGTTACCAAAGGTTGCAGAATTTTCTGCCCTGAGAATGTGTGCAGATGACACTGTTTTATTGACTCATGGATGCTCGATTCAGGAGATGGAAAAATGTCTCCAAAGGGATTTTAGTAGGTTGGAGTTATGGTTGTGCCAGTCAAAGCTTGTTTTAAACAGTAAAAAAAAACAAATATAATGGCCTTTCAAAGTAAAGGGAAAGTAGATAATAATTCTAAAATTTATATAAAACAGTAAAGAATGAAATATTAAGTCAAGTTGAGGGTTTTTGTGGACCAAAACTTGAATTATGATATCCACATAAAAGAGTTAGTTAAAAAAAAATAATAATATATTAGGAGCTTTTCGAAGGTCAAAATATTGCCTAAATCAAAAAATGAGAGGGGATATTATAAAGCAATTAATTATACCTAGTGTTGAGTATAGAATCCATATTTATAGCATGATTAGTAAGACAAAGTTTAGAGCAATTCGGGTTCAGTATAACAATTTGGCTAGATTTGTGTTAAGTATCATACTCACCACTGTGATATGTTTGTTTTATTACAGTGGCCTCAACTAGAGCAAATAATAGAACAAAAATGGATACAACAAATTCATGGGGTGGTGCTCAATCAAAGCCCTAGATATCTTGTGGTTAAAATGTCACAATTGACATATGAACAAAACTATAATCTCAGAGGAAGTGGGGGAAGGAAATTTGTCTTACCGAATTCAAATAATAAATTTGGCGATATGACCTTTGGTACAAAAGTTGTTAAATAATGGGAACAAATTTATGAAGGGGAAAAACAGATCAAACAAACAAACATTTTTTTAAAAACTATTGGATATGACCTGACTATGAAATGCATGTGTAATGGCCAATGTGTTTAGGAATAGACGGATTGACAACTATGTGTATGAAACTGTAGAAAAGATTTTAAATTTGGGTGTAAGTGTTATTTATAGTGGTTTGAAATATAGTATTGTGTCTTCAGTCTATGTCTTTGATTTAAGTGAGAATGTAAAGGTGTTTTTGACATAGTTGTTTGGATGTACGTGGCACATATTTTAAAAATGTGTTGTTTAATCTATCTAAAATCTGTTGAACTGTAAATGTAGCAGGTCCATCTTGAAAAAGGGTCCTTGACCCAATGATGTTTCAACACTGCTACCTGTATAAAAATAAACTTTCACTACATATTTATGGGGTGTTTAACCCCCCCCCAAAAAAAAGACATGGCTAGCATCCTCAGGGCTCGACTAGGTGAACTCAAAAAGATTTGTGTCCCTAGAGGGTCCCAAAATTAAATGCCAAGCATTTCTGTGACCACCAACAGAAAACAAGATGGTGGATTTGTGACACTACAGGGGTCATTTGCAACACTAAAAACTGCATTTGCAACACTGTCAAACTTTTTGTTAACTTTTCCCATTGACTATAATGGGAAACTTGTTTTTTGAATAACTTTTGAACCGTTTAATATTTATTCACGAAATTTCGAAAGGCACATCAGGGACCCTGGTTGCATGTTCCCTGAAGGTTTCAGACTGGTGACACAGACTGTGCAACCTGTACACATGAGCAAAGAATGTGCAAAAAATGTGTAATTACTACATTCTACAGCTCTATATAGCTCTGCAACCGTATATCTGACCATTATAAAACTTAACAGATCCAGAGATTTATGGTACCACTCTGTGCATGCTATATTTCAGGCAAATCTGTCATATGGTGGCAAAGTTATTAAGCTGCTAAATTTCAGAGTTTAACCTTAAATGGGGTACTCAGCCCTAACTATGGTGGCACTACCATGCCACTATAATATATATGCTTCCCAAGGAAGGATGATAGCTGACATGAGGATGTTTCTGGATCAACTGTGTTGATATTCCTGCTTATCCCCTCTAGAAGGTATGCCATTGTTGTCTGTGGAGGGGAGGTTCAAGTAAACCATCAAGGGTTTCAGAATTACTATGCTCAGAGGAGCATGTTCTTCCTTTTTTTCCTCTGGAGGTCTAACAATAACCTGCAGCAGAATATCATTGGTGTTGAGGTAACAGAATGAGACTGGTGGGGACCAGGAGCCAAGACTGAAGTGCTGCAGCAAAGATTGGAGATACTGAGGCAGGAATCTGAAGAAAACTGGAGCAGAAGACTGATGCACAGATAAGACAAGCCAAATATTATAAGTTTACAATGCTCAGATGAGCATCTCTTTCTCCTTTCTTCTTCTTACACAGGTGTATGCTGTGCATGAGATTGCCAGTGAGCCATAGAACTATAAGGGCATAGAAGGAGTTGGATGTGGAGTTGAGTTGTTAAATAATGGAATAATTTTAAAAAAAGTCCCTAAACTGGCCCAGTGGTATAAAAGGTAGAGGCACTGGTCACCTTACCTTGAACCACACCGGCGACCCGTGTTTGGGAATGGACTCAGGGTGCCAGGGGCTGACAGGGGAAGGAGAGGATTGAGCATCCAGAGGACAGATCTCCTCTCCTGGGGGGGTCAGGTGGGAAGCCTCACTCTGTAGCGGCCCCTGGAGGAGACCAGGGGCACTACAAAGAGTGGCACATGCGGTAACAAGAAAAGCATGAAACTGCATGGATGACGGTGGACCCTCTTCCCTGCACCTCCTAGCTGTGATGCCTCAAGTCTGCATTTCCATGCCCCTGTGAAGCTGCAAGGGGGGTGCTTCATGCATTCCAGTCTCTCCTCCTGAGGCCTCAGCATCAGAGCAGCTGGATGGAGGGTCGGTTGGAGGCAATGGCAGGACTTAGCCACCTCAAGGAGAGGACAATAGCAGGCACATAGGAGGAGGTAAAAAGATAATGCAAAAAAAAAAGTCCCTGAAAGATTCCAGACTTGGTTATTTACTTTGAATCCTCCAGAAACACCTCCGGAAGGGCAGTGAAACTGATGAATAGATTTTTTTTGGGTGCCAAAGGTTTTTGGCTTAAGCAGTGGCTGTGATTGAAAAGGAGAAAGATTTATTTTAAAAGGTGTAATTTATTTAATTTAGACAGCAGAGGACACATATATGCTCTGCTTAATTTATATCTCTTTGGACCTTTGTATTTTTAATGACTTCTGGGGCTGTATGTGCGGGACGTGAGCTGTTTGACTAAAACTAACCTATAAAAATGTTTTAAAATAAGAAGTTCATTACTTCAATTTCGGGGTGAAAGTACAAGCAAAGTACAAGTAATGGGAATGATTAAAATACTGCTTAATGGGGGTTCTTGAAGCCTTAATTTTGTTTAAGAATTAATTAATTAGTTATATATGAACGTTGCATCTGGAATTTTGAAAAATAGTTCTCAAGTCCCATTTCAAATACATTTTAAATACATAGAAACATAGAAACATAGAATAATAGACTTTGACAGCAGATAAGGACCGCTTGGTCCACCTAGTCTTCCCATTTCCCTACCTAGAAGATAAGCTGCAGATCCTATTTAACCAACAGCCTATTTCTTCCTACCCCCCACAAAAATTGCCTTATGTCTGTCCCATGCATTCTTGAATTCTCCCACAGTTTTAGACCCCACAACCTCCTCAGGAAGGCTGTTCCATGCATCCACCACCATCTCTGTGAAAAAATACTTCCTCACATTGCCTCTGAGTCTTCCCCCCCTTATCTTCAAATTGTGTCCCTTTGTTCTTGCACATCTCTTTTTCTGAAAGATGCTACCCTCTTGGACTTTGTTGATTCCACTGAGGTACTTAAAAGTTTCTATCATGTCCCCCCTCTCCCTCCTTTCCTCAAGGGTATTCATATTAAACTCCTTTAGCCTCTCCTTATATGGCTTCTCTTGCAGACCCTGCACCATTTTAGTTGCCCTCCTCTGGACTGCCTCCATCTTGTCTATGTCCTTGCGGAGATGGGGTCTCCAGAACTGGATGCAGTACTCCAGATGGGGTCTCACCAACTGTCTGTACAGGGGGGGGATAACAACTTCCTGTTTTCTGCTGGTGATGCCTCTCCCTATACATCCCAGTATCCCCCCAGCCTTCCCTACCATCTTCTCACGTTGTTTGCCAACCTTAAGGACATCTGATATGATTACCCCCCAGGTCCCTTTCCATTACTGCTGCTTTTATCTTGGAATCAGCATCCCAAGGATTAGACTTTATTTATTCATACTGAATGTTGATTGTTAATGTATTATTGTGTGGTTATTTTAAAATTGTGTTATAAGGTCTGTGTGTAAGTTCAAGCACAACATGCACAACAAAACATTGTGTACTAGCATATTTTCAATGTATCGGATAAGCACTATTATACCAGCTACCAGATCTTGTTAATTTTCTTTAATATAATCTTAATTATAATTTATACCAATCTTTTGAAATGTCAGGGTTAATGACTTTTTTAATCTCCTGTCTGTCTGTCGGATACGCATGGTGCAACAGCACTATTTGCAACAGGTTTGCAACAGGTTTAAATTACATGAGGCTCTCAGTTATTGGATAATTATGTATGCAAAAAGCCATTTGTGTGACAAGGTGTTGCCACCATGGGACAGATTGGGGATGATCTGTAGAGGTGCAGAGCAGAGTGGTCACATGAAACTGATGGAGGCACTCAGCTGTGGCTCTGGTGGGATGTGGTGTGGGGAGGTGCAGGCTAGTTCGGAACATGAGCTGCTGGGTGCTATAGTAGCAGGCAAAATGACCCGTGCTGAGGAAGCTGCCTGGGATGCAATGGTTTTGTCTAACACAACCATGGTCAGCTTGCAAGAGTGGCTATACTGGAGTTTAACCAATGGGTCATAGGACAGCATGCACTTCGGGATGGCATAAGTGGTATCCCAGTTCAGCGTGTCTGAGCTGGGTTGTGTGTGGGTGGGGGAGGGAACTATCTTGTTTCAGCAGTGTTGACTTAGCCAGCCAAGGTATCCCGATGTTGGGCCAAGAGCTCCACTCAGGTATGGTATCTGCACACCCATGCTGATCCCCAGAGAGGCTTATCATTGCTTGCAGCATTGGTGTGAAGTGGCCCTTACTGCTCTGTTACACTTGTATTGTAGGAAATCCCGGTTGACCTTATTGGCTGTTAAAATGAGTCAACATTGTATGGTTTTTATTTAGGTGTACTTAAGCATGGGTATTCAGATATTTACAAAAGCTACATAGGGAAAAATGTGGCGTGTTAGGTATGCTAAGTATAGGAACTTGGATAGATGAATTCTGAAAAATTAACCAATGTATTAAAAATGGTATGATATTTTATAGCCCATGCCAGGATGTGCCAGTATTAGTTTTCTAGTAATAGCAGAGCTCTTAAGGTGATTTGAGACCTGACTAAACATCATGAGATAAGGTAAATAGAGTTTGACCTCAGATAGGGGATTACTTTAAATTATTGGATTTATCAGATTTTAACTTCCATCAGCATACTTTTTGTATCTGACGTGTGATGAATTTGGCATTATGTATTGTTTAATGAACAAACATGTCCTTTTTAATGTTTTTGTATGTATTACTGAATTTGTAATGGTTTGAACAACCGCACAAATAAACTTGAATTTATATATATATATATATATACACACACACACACACACACAAATTATATGTCTGGAGAAAGTGCAGCACTTAAATGATGCAGTTTTATTGTTGTAATATAAATGAATAAAGAAAATAAGGTTTTCATAATGGAGCATCAAGGGAAAGAGGAATCTTATTAAAATGAGAAACATTATTTCATATTCTAATGCAAAGTTTGTTTTTACAGGAGACCTGTTTTCTTCAGAATGACTTTAAATATTTTCCTGATTTGTTTAAATTCAATGGTTTATTTAAACTATGAATCCAAAACTAGGGGAAATAGTTGTTTTCAATAATTAAAAAAAACATCAGTGGCATTTCAAAGCACTTCTTTAGATATAAGAAGGAAATTGTTGATGGTTTATGTGAATATATGAATTACACTGTCTCAGTGGGAAATATTTAAGGACCAAATGAAGATGATCCAAACTTTTTCTCTCACTGTTTCTTGAAAATATCACATTTCCTTCTCCAAAATAATTGCTGGTGATTTTAATTTGACTCTGGCTCCAATGGATTGCTCTCTGGGCTGTCGAGAAATTAAGAATAAATGGTGCATATAATAAAAGAATACATTAAATATTTTTATATACAGCAGTTGGGATCATTCAGATACTTTAATCTGAGACATAAAAATACTATTTTTCCCTAATGTACACATAATTCATTCTCATATACTGTTAACATCCATGAATATTGTGTTTACAACCTCAAACATATAATAAGCAGCAATAGCTATTTCTGAACATGCCCAACTGAGCTGGGAGATGGATCTTGATAATTTGGGACTGGCAGTATAGCCAGCCTAGAGATTAGAACAACAAGCTGTGAATGAGCATGGCATATCCAGCAGACCTGGAAAGTCCCACAACCTCCATCTGCATACTGTGTGATCCTGGGCAAGTCCCTTAACCTCCCCAGTGCTCCCAGGTCACCCCTGCTAAACAGGCCCTCTGTCTAGTTGGCATTTTTCAGTTTCCAAAGAGTAAGAAAATAATTGGTCCCAAAAGATTTAACTTGGAGACTGGATACTCAACTGCTAACAAATATGGAATTCAAATATTTAATAAAAACAGAACTGGGATTTTCCTTCTTGTGAAATCCAATTTCAACTTCTTTAATCAGTAAACAGTAATTTGGAAAAAGTGAAGGGTGTAGTAAGAGGAATAATAATTCCCTTCTCTGCTAATAAATACAGCTCCCATTCTTATACATTTTCTGGTTTAGAAAATGAATTAAAATGTGCCCAAGAAGCATACAGTATATTACACCTGAATTTGAATATGTATGTCACATTCTGTATTTAAGAGACAAATGCAGCATCATAGTATAATCTCAGAAAAATAATTAGCTAAAGACAAATATGAGTTTTTGGAGTGAAATCTGATAACAACTGGCATGGCAAATAAAACACGAAAAAACAAATTAAACAATGCACCAGATTAAATATGAGCAGGGGGTTTTATGGTTGTACCCAAGAAAGGTTAACACTTAATTAAGAGAATTTTACAGTAAACATTATACTCTAGAAACAAATCACTCCTTCAACAAAATTCAGAAGGTTTTGTCAAAACTACAGTTACTTAGTATCCCAGTGGATCAAATAAAATCAGGCTCTGCAATCTATTTGGATGGATTTCTTGATGCTATGAATCCCAGGTTGCTCCTGTTAAAAGGTAATTCGGTCTTAGTAACCCTATCCAGTTACCAAAATCCAATAAATAATTAAAATAAAAATGAATTACCTTCAGTTGCTAAGTCTCCTACCCCTGAAAGCCTCCCTATTGAAATTTTTAGGATCTTCTCTGATATTCTAGTCCCATATTTGGTATAGTTAATTCCTTGAGTGAAGTGAATAGGTTGCTGCCCTCCTTCAATGAAGCGGATGTAACCTTCATTCTGAAAGGGATAAACCTACTGATTCTTTGTTTTTCACATCATCCAAGTTCATCACTTAACACTGACTATAAAATTTTGTTTGAAAGTGTTTACTGAATGATTAGAAACTGCAAACTAAATATTCATATGAATCAAACAGTCTTTATTGGTGGAAGGCTTCTCTCATATAGCATTCAACATACATTAGGTATAATGGATAGTATTTTAGTCAGGGTACAACTTTTGTTGTATGTGATGTGGAGAAAGCCTTTGACTGGGTTTACTGGCAATTTTTGCTGTCCCCACAACAAAGATAGGTATGGGTCTCATTATGATTCAAAGGATCATGTTTAAGGCTAGGCAAAATTAGCAAATTTCATTTATGCAGAATTTGTAAAAAATTCCACTACATGTCATGGAATTTTGTGATTTTTTTGTAATTTCTGAAATTCTTTGGTTATAACTTGCTAAGTATTATAGCTAGAGATCCAATGCTTGTCATACATATTGTTCAGGCAAGTCAATTATTCTCTTTGTAATGGTTTTTTTCCAACCAAATGGAAAGTGCCATAGTCAGACTCATACATAATCAGGAGCCAGGACATATGTTAATAATTATTGACCTTTTTCTGTCTTAGTACTACTGTTTAAAATATTAGAGAAAATTGTATCAGACCAGATCACAGAACACCTTGAGAAGTATAAGCTTTGGAATGATTCACAACATGGATTTAGGGTTGGCCATAACATTGAAACTGCCTTAGTGAGGTTCACTAGCTGAGTCTACAGGGCCCTCGATAAGGGTAAACTTATGGCCTCAGTGTTAAGTGGACCTCACCAAGGCATTTGATTTGGTCAATCACAGGGTGTTGCTTAGGTCATTGCATAAGGTCAGTTTCTCTGCAGATGTTATTGGATGAATAGGACATTACCTTCTAGACAGGGCACAAAGACTTTGGTTAATGGCTTCCTCTCTGAAGAAAACCCTTTAAACTGTGGAGTCCCACAAGGGTCCATTCTTGGACCCCTAATATTTTCATTATTTGTTAATTCCCTACCAGAAATCTGTAGTTGTACTGAGATAATATTATATGCAGATGATGCTGTTCTCTTTTGCTGTGGCATTGATGTACAACAGCTCCAAAAATATCTTCAGGGACACTTTGGTGTGTTACACTCCTGGTTTGATTCACATAATTTAGTGTTATATTTATCTAAGTCTAAACTATTATTTTTTCAGTCCTAGGAAGAGCTGTGATTTGGATTTTACATTACATGATAATGTTTGTAACCCAATTGAAAGGGTAACCAGTTTCAAATATTTGGGTTTAATTTTGGACCATTATTTAACCTTTGATCAACATATAGTCAAGTTAATTGGTAAACTGCAGCAATGTTTGGGTATGCTCTATCGTATTAAAAAACATTTGACTTTAGAAACCAGGACTATTCTTGTACATAGTTTTCTCATTTTACTTTTAGACTATGGTTCAATAGTGCATTCTTTTTTACTGAGAAAATGTTAAATAAATTCAAAACCACTTATCATAGTATTTTACAGTTTGTAACTTGGCTTCTCAGAGATACACATCATAGCACCCTATACAGTATGATAAATCCGTCTGTTTACCCCTGACAGCTTTATTTAATTTTAGATTTATTGTTTTTTTACACAGAATACATTTGGGCTTACTACCTAGTAGTATTACCGGTCTCATTCCTAAAGTGGCAAATTCTACTGGCACTAGAAAACATAGTAGAAATGTGTTTCAGATACTTCTTTTTCACACAGCTTTTGCACAAAATTCATTACAGTTTAAAGGTATCAGACTGTATAACCAACTACCAAGCAATATGGTTAATTGTTTTAAGATTTCTATCTTTAAAGGATTCCTTACAAATAAGATATTGTCTGACTCTGCTTGCAAATGTTTTAATACATTTTTACTTATTATTCTTTGTATGTTATGTAGTTTTGTCTATGTATTTATTGTTGTACTTATATGTTATTTGTAACTGGAAATATGTGAAAATGGATATGTATGCTCACAGATCATTCAGTCAAAAAATAAATGAAATGAAAATGAAAAGTACAGAAAAGTATGCAAAGGTTCCATGACATTTGAATGAGATTCATGGAAGTTATTGGGGCTCAAAGTATTATTTATGTGAATCTTTCTGAAAATATGTCTATGCTTACAACTTAGCCATATTCAGAGCTAGATAACTAAAAATTTAT
Organism: Neoceratodus forsteri; assembly: GCA_016271365.2. NCBI lineage: Eukaryota > Metazoa > Chordata > Ceratodontiformes > Ceratodontidae > Neoceratodus > Neoceratodus forsteri. The sequence continues at coordinate 1,179,179,387 of CM057449.1, read as the reverse complement.
ATGCATACTTTCTTGGAAGAGTCACATACACTCCTATATGGAGAGGTAATTGGGTGAGTAAATTGTAAGTTACTAGTTCAACATTTCACAATTGTTTTGTTAAATTATGTGAAAATATTGAAAATATTTGACTGTTTATAGCTCCACTGCTATTGCAGGCATACACTCAAGATTTGGCATACCTACCAAAGTGAATATGTGCTGGAATATAATTAAGCTGCATAAATGAGGTTTAATAGATTAAACTATATTATGGTTACTTTAGAAATTCTCAAGGAATGTCTCAAGGAAGCCCTGGCAGGGGAAAAAGAAGGGAGGGGAGAGGGTGTAGAGAAACAATGGACTAACTTTAATTGAGCCATAGAAGAGGCAACAAGCCTTTGTGTTAGGTAACCAAGCAAAACAAGAGAATAAAAAAACACTATGGTTCTCAAAAGACGTGGTTGGGAAGGTAAGAGAGAAAGGGCTAGCTTTCAGGAGGTACAAGGAAACACAGAGGGGGCAAGACAGAAGACTGTATCTGGAAAAGTAGAGGGAGGCAGGAAAAGCAGTCAGGAGTGCAAACATGCAAATGGAGGAAAAAATAGCCAAGACAATTAAGAAAGGAGACAAGACCTTTTTCAGGTAGACTAGTGAAAGAAAAAAGACTAGGGGTGGGACTGTGAGGTTAAAAAGGGAGTGAGGGGGTGTTCAGAGGGGGAGCTAGGAAAAGTAACAATCCTGAACAAATGTTTTTGTTCAGTATTCAAAGAAGAAGGGGAAGGAGAAGGACCACTATTGGGCAATAGGAGCACCAGTGGTAGAGAGGTGGACTCCAGCATTTTTATGGAGGAAAGAGTCCTAAAGGAACTAGAGAATCTGAAAGGGGACAGGGCTATGGTGCCAGATGGGATACATCCCAGAATATTAAAAGAACTTAGAGAGGTGCTGGCAGCACCACTAACAGCCCTCTCCAACAAATCAAAAGAGACAGGGTTTTTTCCAGGGGACTTGAGGAGGGTGAATGTAGTCCCTCTTCACAAAAGTTGGAACAGGAGGAGGTTGGCAACTACAGGCCAGTCAGCCTGACCTCGGTTGTGGGGAAATCAATGGAGTCACTGCTAAAGGAAAGGATTGTAATATTTCTTGAATCCAGCAGAAAACAGGATCCAAGGCTGTATGGATTCACAGTGGAAAAGTCTTGTCAAACAAATCTAATAGATTTCTTTGACTGGGTAACTAGGGAGATACAGTAGATCGGGGGTGGGTTGGTGGATGTGGCCTACCCAAATTTCAGCAAGACCTTCGACCCCATGCAACATAGAAGGTTTATAAATAAGCTTGGCAGCCTGGGAGTAGGCTCCAAGGTGGTAAAGTGGGTCAGAAACTAGTTGAGTGACAGGGTGGTGGTAAATGGCTTTCAATCTGAGGAGAGGGGTTGACGAGTATGGTGCCATAGGGATCCATGCTGGGGCCAGTCCTTTTTAATGTTTTCATAAGTGACATTACAGAGGGGCTGGAGGGGATGGTATGCCTCTTTGCAGATGACACTAAGATCGGCAACAGGGTCAACACTCCAAGGTTGGTGGAAAAAATAAGAAAGGACCTAAACATGCTTGAGGAGTGGTCAAGAGTGTGGTAGCTAAGATTCAATGCAAAGAAGTGCAAAATAATGCATTTGGGGCACAAAAATCCAGGGGAGGAGAACAAGATGAGGGAAGAGGTACTGAAGGCCACCAATCAAGAATGGAACCTGGGGGTAATCATATCTTATGACTGAAAGGTATCCAAACAATGTGAGAAGGCTGTAGGGAGAGCCAGTGGAATGCTAGGGTGCACAGGGAGAGGTATCACCAGCAGAAAAAATGAGGTGGTTATGCCACTGTACAGATCACTAATGAGACCTCAGCTTTAGTATTGTGTCCAGTTCTGGAAGCCGCATCTCCAGAAGGGCATAGATAAAATAGAGGCAGTCCAGAGAAAGGCAACAAAAATGGTGCAAGGTCTGCACCAAAAGTCATATGAGGAAAGACTAGAGGACCTCAATATGTATTCCCTGGAGGAGAGGAGGGATACAATAGAGACATTCAAGTATATCAGGAGTATTAACAAGGTACATGAGGGTAGCATCTTTCAGAAAAGGTGTACAAGAACAAGGGGGTATGATATCAGGCTAGAGGAGGGTATGATCAGGGGCAACATGAGGAAGTACTTTTTCACAGAAAGAGTAGTGGATGCTTGGAACAGCCTCCCTGTGGAGGTGGTGGGGGTATAAATGCATGGGATGGAAATGAGTATTTAGAAACATAGAAAATATGTCAGCAGAAGGAGACCAAGGTCCATCTAGTCTGCCCAAGTGTTCTGTGAACCTTTCTGATCACAGGTCCTAAACCTCCATCTGAGTTGACTTTCCAATTGCCCTTCCTACTTGTGCTTATGCCTTTACTCTTTTCCATCCAAGTTTGAAAGATTGCACTGTCTTGGCTTCTACCACCTCAGTGAGCAACTTGTTCTATAGTTTACTCAGTTTAAGTAAGATATAAGAAGGCTTGCACCCATCTAGAATGTCTCCCATGACAACGTTGGTATATCTGGTTACCTGGAGGGGTGATGGTTCCAGTTAAGAAACTTATCAAGTGTGCTTCTAAAGGTAGCTTATTCCAATCCCTAGCCACTCTAACTGTGAAAAAGTTATATCTTTTGGTGGTGCAGGCTTTGGGAATCATTATCTGATATTTGTGACAACACAGGTTTTGGGATCTATTGAGGAATTTAAAACCACAAAATGTCATCAGCTTTGGGTTATGTAAAATGTTAAACATCTGGAGGAGGTCCCTCTTTTCCTCCTTTCTTCCAGGCTGACAAGTCCATGTTTTGTCCAGCCTATTATCAGAAGGCAAATGTTTCAGCCTTGGAATAATTTTGGTTGTGCTTCTTTGAACCCTTTCCAAGATTTAAATATCTTGTTTAAGGTATGGGTTCCAAAAGGGGGAACAAATGTCCAAGCATTGGTGGATATAGATTCTATAGAGAGGAAGAATAATGTTATCATTCATGTTGGTAAATGATCTTTTGACACAGTTTAAGACCTTATTTTTAGATTGAGCTACTTTTCTACAGTGGTCAACAGCAGAAAGTTTATTATTTATTATAACCCCCAGATCACGCTCTTTATCAACTTTGTTCAATTCAACGTTATAGAGAAAATTTGGATACTTTGAGTTATTCTTACCGAAATGTAAAACCACACATTTGTCTACATTGAACAACATTTTATTATTTGTAGACCAAACTTCAATATTTTTGAGATCATTGACCATGGAGACATTACTTGGTAATACTTACTTGGTATGAAAGAACAGAAGAAGGCCCGAGCCCATCGAGACTGTTCTCCACACTATGTGGGACATTATTTATCTATTATCCCTCAACCAAACATCTCATTTGTTTTTAAAGACAGTGGCACTAGTTGCCTCTACCAATTCTTGTGGCAAAGTGTTCCATACAATGGATGCTCTTATTGGAAAAAAGTTTCCCCTTTTGCTGGTTTTATAAGTTTTTACTTCAAGCTGTTTATTATGCAGTCTCAGAACATGTCTCCTTTTGGAGTGTTAGACCACATTTTCCATTAGATCTGGTGAATTTATTAAATTAAAACCATAAGCATATCACCTCTTAATCTTCTAGTTTGAAGAGACGAGACCAGTAGCTAATCTGTTCTGATAATTCAAGTTTGTTAATCTTGGAATCATTCTAGTTACTCTCCTTTGAACCTGTTCAAGAATTGCTATGTCTTTTTGGTTTGGATTCCAGAAAGGGGCCATAGTCTAGATACGGTCTAATGTATGCCTATACAATGGAATAAGGCATTGTTCAGTCACGATTAACAAAGTGCGTTTTATTTGCCTCAAAGTCTGTTGGTCATGCAAGTAGTTCTAACACAGTGATCATTTGATGTAAGTTTATTATTAACATATATCCCTAAATCTTTTCACAATTTGATGAGTGAAGTGGTAGTCTGTTTATATAATATATCGTTTTTGGATTATTTACACCAAAATGCACTACTAAACATTTGTCTTGATTAAACTGCATATGATTTTCATTTGCCCAAAGTGTTAATTTTTCAAATCCTTCTGTAATGCAGAAATATTTTCTTGATTATTAACCTTGCCCCCAATTTAGTATCCTCTGCAAATTTAACCATGAAGTTATTTGGCCCTGTTTGTAAATCACTGATAAAGAGATTAAACAATGTTGGTCCCAAGACCGACTCCTGTGGTATACCATTTGTCACACTACCCGAATCAGACAAGATATCATTAATTCTGACTCTCTGAGAATGATTTGTCAACCAGTTTAAAGTCCAGTTGACAATATCAGGTGACAAACCTAGATTGTGCATTTTAGTAATGAGTTTTTCATGTGAGACTTTATCAAAGCTCTACTAAAGTCCAAAAGAATTACATCAGTAGGGATACCCACATCTAGTAGAGTACTTATATTATTGTAAAAAGATATCAGATTGGTGGTGCAGTAATACTTGGGAGTAAACCCATGCTGATTTGAATCATAAATTCCTAATTTTTTACAATCTTGATCTATTAGAGACTTCATTACTCGTTCCATTAATTTACCAGCCCCTGAGGTCAGGCTAATTGGACGATAATTTTGAACAGAACCTCTATTGCCTTTTTTAAATATGGGAGTAACTATTGCTGAATGCCAATCATTTGGTACAATGCTTTCTTGTAAGGATTTGTTGAAGATAATTGACAAAGGTATTGAAATATTTATAGAGGTTTTGATCAGAAACCATGGATGAATACAGTCTGGGCCCGGACTAGTATTTTTTTTTAGTTTTTTGATAGCCTGTATAATGTAAGTTGGATAGAACCTATGAAGTCTATGTGGTGAACTTTAAATATACTAATAGGTGATTTTTGAGAGAAGACAGAACAAAAGTACTTATTAAAGAGATTCAAGGTTTCTATATCAGATAGAGAACAGCCATTGGTGATAATGGGACCAATGGTCCTTGATACACATTTTTTGCTATTTATATAGGAGAAAAAAGATTTGTGACAGTCTTTTGTGTGAGCTAGTTTAAATTCTAGCTTATTTTTTGCCAATTTAATAGAATTTTTTAAGTTTTTCACAGATAGTCTGTATTTATGTAATAGAGTAGTTTAAATGGAACAGAACTATTCTTAAGTTTCCTAAAAAGATGAATTTTTATTTTAATCTGATTTTTAATTGTCTTGTTGAACCAAGGGGGAATTTTTCCTTCATTATTAAATTTCCTCTTAGATGGAATAAAGGTATTTTCCAAATAATGTACAATGTTTTTAAAAAAGTCCCAAGCTTGTTGTGTTGTACAATTAAGAAGATTAGATTTACAGTTTATGTTTTGTAAGTATTCATTGATTTTAGAAAAATTTGCTTTATTATAGTTTTTTATACAATATAACTTCCTTTGTGTAGTTTTAAACTGTTGAATTTCAAAAAGAATAGATGAATGATCACTGGTCCCAAGTGGCTCCCAAATTTGTAAATTGCTAATTTGTTGCTCTATGTTAGTAAATAATAGATCCAAAATATTAGGACCTTGAGTAGGTTCAGGAACAAGTTGTTGTAATCCAGTACTAACTACCACATCTATTAGTCCTTTCTCGGCATAGGACTGTCCTGAGAATGAGTCCCAGTTAATATGAGGAGGTTAAAGTCACCAAATATTACAGTATCTTGAGATTCTGAAAAATGTGTAATTTCTTTAAACATATCAGTTGTGTAATCTGAATTTGCAGATGGAGGTCGATAGATGTTACCAATAGTTATATAGGACTGCTCCTTCAATAAGATTTTAACCCATATACTTTCCAAAGGAAAGGGAGAACACACTTCAAAAGAAGGAATATCATTTCTTATGTACATATTTGCTGGAGGAGTCAACTGGGCCTCCCAATTTGGTGTTGTCAGCAAATTTGTTAACCATATTATCTGTGCTATGATTTATGTCTGATATGAATAGGTTAAAAAGGATTTGACCAAGAACAGACCCTTGGGGTACTCCACTCATAACTAAACCAGGTTCTGAGTAGGTGCCATTAACACACACCTTTTGAGACCAATCATCAAGCCCATTTTTTATCCAGTTAACTATCAGTGGACTGATTCCTTTATTACTTAATTTGGAAATCAATTCTGAGTGGGGACTTTATCAAAAGCTTTGGCAAAGTCAAGCACGATCACATCAGTTGAGATATTGTTGTCAAGATTTTCACTAATTATATTGTAAAAAGTAATTAAATTTGATGTGAATGAGTGACTGGTGGTAAATCCATGTTGGGTATTGTCAGTTAAACTAGAGTTCATAATTTCTGCATCAGTTCTTTGCTTGATCAGCCTCTCCATGATTTTATAACATATTGGAGTTAAGCTTATAGGTCGATAATTACTGACTAACCCTTTATTACCTTTTTTGAAGATAGCAATGATGATAGCCTGTTTAAAGTTACTTGGGATCTCACCAGTATTGACTGATTTATTATAAAGTATGGATAAGGGAAGGGATTTGCAGGAAGCTAACACTAGCAAGAATTTGGCAGTGATGTTATCAAGCTCCTGGGGAAGTATTAGATTTGAGGTTTGTAATGGCTGCTTCAATTTCATCCCTCAAGAAATGAATATTGTTGTGACTTACAGTTGTGGTTAATGGGGTATTCGCTGAAGTGATATTAAATACAGAAAAAATCATTTAGACTGTTAGCTATGGTTTTATTGTCACAGATGGGGAAAACATTTATTATTGTAGGACCTAAATTGCTTGTTGATTTGGAGAGGGTGTTGACATACAAATATAGCAACTTGTTATTTTTAGTGTGCACAATTTTAAATTCAAGTTTACTTTTTTCCCCTTTTGATCATATGTTTTAGTCTTCTCTATTGATTTCTATAATTATTTAGGTTAGAGGCAGATTGCTTATGTTTAAGTTTTTTGAATGCTGTTTCCTTACTTTTAATGTGTTTGGTAATTGAATTGGTCATCCAAATAGGAACCTGACCTTTGTTGTTATATTTGTTTTTGGTAGGTACATGTGTTCTTTCGATATTTTGTATCTGAGTTTTGAAAAATAGCCGAGCTTCTTCTACTGATAGTTCACTCATAATGTTATGCCAGTCAATACTTATTAAGGCCTCTCTGATGCTAGAGAAATCAGCTTTGTTATAATCATTTATGAGAAGATTTCCGTGATATTTGGACCTACAATACATTTAGAAATGTTAAAACATAGTGAGTTGTGATCACTGGACCCAAGAGGTGGTTTGATAATTATATCAGAAACAACCTGATTGATGTTAGTTAATATTAGATCAAGTATGTTAAAGCAGCAGTGCAATGAAAAAAATATTCCAAAAAGCTAATTTTCTACTATGGTTATAAACAATATTGGCAGAACTGTTGATTTGTGTTTTCTTGATGCTTTCTATGCTGTGTACTGTGCATTTGCATTTTTGTCTGGACTCTTATCCTCCTCGGGTCCTCAGTATTGTTTCTATGCAAAAATGAAGCGGCCATCTTTTTTTCTTGAGAAATAATTACCTTAAAACGTTCATAAGATTCTAAAATGATATTGAAAACTGAAAATTTCACCACCAAAATAAACTGGAAGGCATCTGGCATCAATTAGGATGAAAAAAAAGGTGGGGTCAAATTTTAACCCATTTTCGTTGCACTGCTGCTTTAACATCCATAGTAGGTACTGAGGCTAATTGGGATAGTTCTAAACCAATTGAAACATTGATGAAGTTATTTTCAGAACTAGTTTTACTGGTTAAGTCACCCCAGTTAATACTGGGATATTTAAAGTCCCCGACTCAAATAACATCACCAGTACAAGAAACTGATTTGATTTCATTGATAATTAGTTCTTGTACATCATTGTCTGAATTGGGGAGCCTGTAATAAGTACCAAACAGAATGTTTTGTCTGCCAGTAAAATTCAGTTGGACCCAAATACTTTCTAACTTAGTTTCAGAATGCTCAGGCAGTTGATATTTTCTGTAACAAATACACACACACCACCTCCCCTTTTATTGATTCTGTTGTTATAAAACAGTTTGTACTCCTTGATATTCATATTCCAGGTACTGGAGTCATCCCACCAAGTCTCTGTAATTGCTACAATACACAAATGATCTCTAATCATTACCATCTCTAATTCTATTTTTTTAGTGTTATTTAAACATCTAGCGTTAAGGACTATAATATTACAAAGATCTGTTGATTTGGTTCCTTGAAAATTGGGGAGCTATGGTGGGAGACTGGGCCCATAATCCCCTGACTATTTGGTTTAAACAATTATTGATGGTTTTTAATATCTGTTTTATAAAAAGCAGACTTCCTCTCCTGCTTTGGTGGAGACTGTCCCAAGAGTATAAACTATGATTATAGTGAAAGTTATCCCAGTGAGGGATGCATTTATAACTTTATTTGAGAGTCCATATTCTAAGCCGTTCATTGATTATTTTAATGTTGACTTTTTTTTGTATTCCAGCCCTTGGAACAAGTAATATTTCTGAGAAGCACATTTCGCTTCCCTTTTCTTCTAACTTATTTCCCAAGTTGATGAATTCATGCTTGATGTTATCCAGTTCCATTTTGTTAATATTATTAGTACAACATGAATTATTATTGGCGGATTGTATCCGGTATTGTGTAAAATGTTATCAACCGTCCCTGTAATATCCTTAATTTGAGCCCCCCTGAAGATATTGCAACTACTGTTAGTGTTATCATCCCGACATACTATTTTATTGATATATTTGACAATGGAGTCTCCCAATACAAAAGTCTGCCTATCCACAATTTGGCCTGTAGTGATATCCTTTTCAGTATTCCATATTAAGGTTTTATTATGGGATGTAGTTGTTTTATTGGATAACTTGTCCACTCCTCTTATTGAGGTCCTATTATTTGATGTGGGTATGTATGCCCCTTCGATGTTATTTTTAGGATTATCTGTTGAAGCAGTGTTAATGCTCTGATTATGTGTTATACCTAGCTTTTGGGAATGGACTGAGTTACCACTATTGTGGTGAATCTACTTGTCAGCTGACATTATTTTCTTGGGGGTAGAATGGGGAGGGGAGGGAAGGGTTGAGGAGGTCCTGTAGGTTCTGTGTCATAGACTTCAAAGGGCAAGTACTTATTATTTAGCGGAAGAGTACAATTCATGGTGCTCCTGCCCTTTTTTGATTTATGTTTGTTTTCCACTGTTATCCAATCCTCATCTTCTGATATGCTCCCAGATGACTCATCAGGTCTAGTTCTTTTTTTTAATAATATCAGCATTTGGTGGTTTTAGTGGGGCATTAGACACTAGGGGTGTGTTTTGAAATAGTTGAGGGTAGGGTACAGGATTCTGCAGCCATGTTTTGAAAAAATAGGATTGTTGCTGGTAGAGGGGCTATCTAAACCATTGATGGCTTTTAATCTAGTAGCCATATGATATTGGCTCTCCACTAACTGTTTTAATTTGCTTTTGCAAAAAGTATTTCTGATTCAAGGTCAGACAAATATATTCATTTAGTGCAGGTAAATGCATCATTAAGTGGAGTATTAGTGTATAGAATATACTTTTACAACCAATACACTGCACACCAACTGTCCCCTGCAAAGTATTAATCATTCCAAACATTGACAATTAGCCTGATGCACAGATTGTATGAAGCAGAGTACACCAATACTGTTTGGAGACAACAAGCCACAGTTCTACAATACTATCAGCCCGCTTAAGTAAACAAATTTGCAAGGATATAGCAGGCTGGTTGGATATGGCAGTAATGAGTACACACACCAGGCCAACCTGAAGTAGTAAAGACAAGTTTACCAACAAATTACATTTCCTTGGTTATATTGGTCACATAAAGTAATTCAATTTCCCAATGTACAGGTTAGTGGTGTCAGTCCACAAAAGCTAAATAACATCACACAGTAGTGGGTTATTATAAGCCCTTAAATACCCTGGCCTTGCCAATGTTTTTGGAACAACCAGGGTGTCCTGCCCTCATACCCTCTGTCCACTCTGGACACTCCTGACATGCATTGATGCATGTGTCTTGGCATGCGTCTTGGCATGCTTCTCCACATGCTTGGCTCACTTGAGCTTGGCCTGCTCACTGAAGGTTGCAGTTTTTTATGCTGCAACCCGGAAGCAAGAGTGGTCACATGCCCAGTCAGGCCGAAAATAAATAAACTTTTAAAATATGTATTTTGTGCTAATAGTGCTCAGGATCCCTGTTAGAGCCCCAAAAACTATGCCCTTAAGCTTCACTTGGAGTGCTACTGCAGATACTGAGGAATTTTAGTCTGCTTCCTCAGGACATGCAAGACTACAATCCCAAGTTACAGACTAGATAAGAGCCAGAGTGAGAGAAACAAGCAGAGCTCCGGGAGCTAAAATATTTATATTAGCCACACAAGATCACTGCCAGAATGCCTATATAGACTATTATCCTGGCTACAGCAATGTTTAAAAGTACCCACTCACTGAAAGGCTGCAGTTTAACATGTTGCAACCCTGAAGCACGAGCGGTCACGTGACCAGTCAGCTCAAAACAAAATAAACTTTTAAAATATGTATTTTGTGCTAAAAGCGCTAGGGATCCCTGTTAGAGCCCCAAAAACTGCACCCTTAAGCTTCACTTGGAGTGTTACTGCAGATACTGGGGAATTGTAATCCACTCCCACAGGACATGCAAGACTACAATCCCCATCGCAGACTAGATAGGAGCTAGAGTGACAGAAACGATCAGAGCTCAGTGAGCTAAAATATTTATATCAGCCACATGTGATCACTGCCAGAACACCTATATAGACTATTATCTGGCTACAGCAATGTTTAAAAGCGTCCTCTCACTGAAGGCTCTACCACCCTTTCTAAACAAGTGTTTTCTGAGATCTTTTTTTGAACCTCCCCCTCTCAAGTTCCACTCATGACCTCTAGTACTGGAGTTGGTACTTCTACAGAACAGATCAGGTAAGGGTACTTTGTTTATTTCTCTTAGGAACATATATGCCTCTATCTCCTATCCTCCAGTGAGAATAAATTCAAGGCTTCTAACCGCCCCTCGTATGTGAGCCCTTGGGAGCTTTGAATCATTTTGGTCACTTTTCTCTAGACAGTCTCCAACCTATTCTTATCCTTCTTTAGGTGCGGATTCCAAAACTGGACACAATGCTCCAGATGGGGCCTTACCAAGGATCTGTATAGTGGAAGTATCACCTCCCTGCTTCTGTTGTCAAATTCCCTCCCTATGCAACACTAGTATTCTGCTGGCCTTGCTGTAAGCTGCGTTGCATTGGCTGGTCTGTTTGAGGGTGTTGCAAATAATGACCCCCAGGTCTCTTTCTTCCTGAGTGACATTTAGTAGTTGTATCCCATTAAGCATGTAGACTGTCCTTGGATTACCCTTACCCAGGTACATCACTTTGCATTTTTTAGTGTTGAAGTGTAGCTGCCTGATGTTAGACCATCTTTTCAGCATCTGAAGATCTCTTTGCAGGTCCCTAACTGCTTCCTCACAGTCCGCCCTTCCTCCTAGCTTGGTATTATCCACAAAAAGGGCTAGTTTGCCCTGTTTACCTATACCAATATAATACAATTCTACTAACAATTACAAGAACCAAACAGGTGTCCCGCCAATGAAAATCTTACATAGTTTTAAAACACTACCACAAGATCAAAAAAACATAAAAAACAAAATTGTCATTATACTGTATTTGTCTGGACACCACACACATTATATCCAATCTATAAAACTTCTGTGATAAATAAACAAAGCACTAGCTGGATCCAATAGACTCAAACACAAAATACCTAATAATAATAATACAAGCTATTAAAAACTATGAACATACTAAACAAGAAACAAGCAAACAGTTAAATAAAAAAAACAGAGACCAGAGAACTGGTTAATATAAAGGGACAGGTAACCCTCATTAGAGGAACCCCCTTAGCCAAGCAGTTTCAAGCGGCCAACTCAAAAGGAACAGAAGACAAGAGGTTTCTCTATTTAAATAAATCAAAATCTTAACAATTCATCAAATAATCGGCAAAACAGTGTGGGGCGGGGGCTGCCAGCTAACATACAAAATCCCACCTCTATGACAGGTATGGACCCCACAACTTCTCAAACAATGCCCATTTGCCTGCAGTTATGTAGGATAACCGCTTCAAACCCACCAGTCTGTGTAAACTATCTTCCCTTTTGTAACTTTCCTCCACTTTAATGCCAAGCTGGTTGCAGAGATTATGGACATACTGAGTGTAATGTTCTGTGATGGTCATATTGTGACCAATTATGTGAATGTTCAGAACACCATACTCTGTGTCAGTACCAGCCTTAATCACTTTCATCTGCAGTTTTTCCTTTTTCTTCTTCAGGATTTCATTTTGCAGCAGGTATTTGTACCTACCAATGCGATGGGTGGGCATGGACCTGTACTGCCTCTCACTTCTTAGCAGGACACAACCCCCATTTTCATAGATGTTCTACATTGAAATCAGCTTGAGGGCGCTCAACTTTCAATTAAAGAGGACACTGAGGATGATTTCCAGATGCGGTTCAAGGCAAGACCAGAATCTGAAGGATTGATGGCACAAACTGAGTAGAAAAGCAGAAATGTTTTCTAACTGGGGCCCAACAGTAAGGTCAGAGATTACTTTAACAGGAGCCTATATGTGACCTTTCATGAAGGCATCACCCATAATGTTGATTGAATGATGTCATCTCTACCTGCACGGAGTCATTGCCTGACTTTGCCCAGTTAGAAGCATGTTTAATAGAGAAGATGGAACCCAAAAAATGCATGCATAATAGGTTATGCCACCAGAATTCCACTTGTGGAATTTAACTTGCCAATGTACTTATCACCTGGGAATCACCTTACCTACACAAGCATCATCTCTCTGCTATACCCTCCAACACTTCTGGGACAGTGATGCCCAGCATCTGCTACATCATGATCAATGATATCCTGATACTTCTGTCCCAGTGGCCTAAGTAGCAACTAGTTGTAAGACTTGACATTACTTGGTGCCATTGTTTTCAAATAGTAAAAATATGCATTGTTAAATACATGGTTGTTAAGGAGTCAGCAGGTGGTATTGTTCAAAAACAATGCTGCACATGAGTGTGCTTCCACAAGTCATTGTCAGTGAGCTCTGGTGGTTATCTGGCATATTGCTGGAAATTAGGCTAGTGCACAGTGATGTTCACAACTATTTTTCATGGTTCGTTACTCAAGATCATGACCCGACACTTGGCACCACTACACTTTTACCATGGAGCCTCCTATGAATGCTACCTCATTGGCAGTTTACCCAGCTTTTACCTTTCTCTACAATGGCAAATCAAGTGTATGACTGAGCAAAATGCATGGACATGGTTTCCACAAATGTATCACAGTATTCCACAATTTCACAAAAGCTCATGAAATTCAACTTTAATTACTGATGTTATTTTGTAATATTTGACTGCTTATAACTTGGCCAGCCATTAAGCAAGAGAATAGAGTGCTGCCGCACAGAAAATCTTTTTTTCCACATTGTTTTTCTCTCCTAGCTCCTCTCAGGGGCTATACCCTGTTCTTAGGGATATACCATGATCAGGATGAACCCAGTCATCATTTAGTTGCTAAAGTTTTTTCTTTTTCCCTACCATCACCCCTGGTGGGGGTACCTCTTTCAGCCTTGCACCATCACAGCTTCCTGTGGCAGAAGCAGGCTCCCTGGCCCAGCTGTAGGGATTGCTTTGTGGGTGGAACCCAATGCCAACCTTGCCCAGCCAATATGCACTGCCAAACAGCAGCTATGTTGGTCATGGCCTGTATCCCAACATGAATTCCCAGGCCTAATTCCAAATCTGGGTTGTCAGGATGTCAGCACACTGCTCTACTGCTCAGCCATGAGGCGGAGATATTTTGTTACCTAATTTTAAAGTTTTAGGGGCTTAAAATTCTGCAGTTTACATAATTGTGAAATGTCATTTTAAAATGTCTGAAGATATGGAGGCTTGTAACTCAGTTGCCTTTAAGGACAGACCTCTGAAACTTGGTACAGTTCTTTACGGACCTTACTAAAGTCATCATACCAAAAGTTGTGCAATTCAGGCAACTATAAATTAGACAGAAATAACTGAAATCACAACTTTGGCAACATTTGCTAAATTTTCAGAGAAACTTTGCCAAAGTGAAATGAGAATTTTGCCAAACATGTGCTTGGAGAAGTTAAATTTCACCCAGCCCTAATCCTGTTAATAAATGAAGTGTGCTGGCCAAAATGAAATCCAGTTCTACGAGTTATGGCTCATTTCTGTTATAAGAGGAACAAGATAAGGGTGTCCCCTTTCACCTCTTTTGCTTGTGGTATATATAGAGCCCTTTGCCCAGTTGATTAGATCAATTAATTGGATTTCAAAAGTTTACAAGAAGAGGAATGAGCACAGGATTTCATGTTGCACCAACAGTATCCTGATCTAGTTAAGTGATCCATCTAATTCATTGGAAAATATCTTCTTGGTAGTACAGTCTGTTTCTGAGTTTCAGTACGCTCTTAGAAGAGATGTGTGAAAAATGACTAAAAAGTAGTTTATTTTTGACCCACTAGTTAATGCAGTTAGGGAAAGCACAGTGTGTGTTAAATTTCACACACACAGGGCCAGATATTCAAAACTTTGCACTGGGCACAAACCGTTTGTGCAGGTTTAGCACAGGATTAGTGTGGGTTTGTTATATTCAAAAGGCCAAATAGCGTATGCAAACTGCATTAGCACAGGGCAAAATCATAATGTATGCAAGGGGCAAACTGAAGGAGTGTGTGCATGAATACAGGAGCAATGCTTTATTCAGTGACTAGCGCCACACAAAGTAGTTTTGCATGACTTAGCAAGACACTTTGTGCGCCGCAAATTACCACCCAGAAAAAGGTAGTCTTAACCCTGGGCATTCAGCTTTGCGTGACATTTTGGCTTTGTGCAGCCTTTGCGTGGCTTTTGCATGGCTTTGCATGACCCTAACAAATACATATGACACATAGACAAAGCCAGACATAGATGAAACATGCTGCTCACTGATGGCATCACAATGATGCCATCATCTGCCACCAGTCCCAGCCATGCCAGGCAGTAAGTGGTGACCCGGACCCCAGTGGACACCATGGCAGTGTAGCCATACAGCACACACCTGCAGACCACTCTTCTGTGGACACCAACAGATGCCAGCACCCACATGCAACAGTGTGGGCATGGAGGATGTTGAGGGAAGGGTGTACGGGTGGCCAGGCTGTGCCACAGACCAGGTAAGGCCACAAGGCTGGGACACATCACGCAGTGCACATGGGCCAGTATTGGGAATACCTCAACACCAGTGTGCCTGTCTGATCATACGTGCCACCCAGCCACCTACAGCACAGCTGTACAAATGCCACAGCACACACAGCTGGCCATATATATGTCACTGTGAGCATCCCATACCAGAGGTGCAGCATCTGTGGGTTGCACAACAGCATAACAGTAATGTCCACTGTTAGTAAACACCTGCAAGTTGGGCCTGTCACTGTATACAGGGCAGTGGTCATCACTGCCCTACACACCATAGTCATTGCTGTGTGCCTAACACTACTGGCCCCCTTGCTACTGTAGTGTCTGCTGTGCACTGTAGCATGACCTACAGTGTGACAGTTGCATGCAGCACCACCACTACCTGTGCCTATGCTATGTTGTCCCCTGGGGTACAATATGCTATGCTGTACTGTATACATGTAGCCTGCAGCTATCATCATGCACAGCCAGACTGACCTACAGGTGGAGCTGCGGGCAGACCCAGCCAGCCCCTGTACTTCCAGACTGACCTAAAGGTGGAGCTTTGGGACCCTGCAGTAACGCTAGGCAAACTGCATGCAAATCAGGGCATAATGAGATGCTAATCTGGATGTTTGCCCAGAGACTACCTAAGTGGGCTCATTTGCATATCACTTTTGAATATGGCAAAGTTTAGCACTGGGCAAACGTGTTTGCACCATGCAAATGGCTTAGCTCCATGCTAAACCTGTACAAACATGTTAGCACCACGCGAATGATTTGGGGAATATTGTACAATTTTGCAACCTGTACTTTCACATGCACTGCTGCCTGCATCTGTACTGGGTCCATGCATTTGCTGGCACACCCATTGCCACATAGTCCACCTCTACTTACCTTCATGTAGCTGTGCACTGTGTTGCTGTTGTGGTTTGCACTTCCTGGTTGCTATATTCAGAGCTGTCTTATTCCAGGGCTAAGTTTGCCCTACAATCCCAGCCCATTTTGCCCAGCTTCACATGCATGCTTTATTCAGAAGCTGTTTGCCCTGGGCAATTCTTTTTGAACATAGCAGGCTTTTGTGTCCATGCTAAGTTTGCCAGCCACACAGGGCTAATTTCGCCCCACAGCAAAGTTTTGAATAACTGGCCCACAGTGTGTTAAATGAGTTTTACACAGTTGTGTGTATATTGGTCAATACACAAATGTGTAGATTTTAACACAGAGTTGTAATACCCAGTGGTAACAAACTTTACAATATGTGTGTTGAATTTTTAACACATCACGGTGTTAAACTGTACAATTTTAACACAATGTGTTAAACTGCACATAGTGAATGTGTTGTTTCAACACATAAATGTGTGAAAATTTTAACACATTAATTTGTTAAATTGTACACAGTTAATGCATTGTTTCAACACAAGTGTGTTGAAAGTTTAACACAATAATTTCTTAAACTGCACATAGTGAATGTGTTGTTTCAACACATGTGTTGAAATTTTAACACAATAATTTCTTAAACTGCACATAGTGAATGTGTTGTTTCAACACATAAGTGTGTTGAAATTTTAAGATAGTGATGTGTTGAACATCAACACAGTCCTCTGTAGTTTTATGGCACACTATATGAACAATTTGAAAAGGAGTAGTTTGCTTTTTGGCACGCACTAATAAGTTATTAAATACACATAAATGTAATGAATTTGTGCTTTCAAAGTATAGTTTTAGCACACCAGTGTTCAGCATTATTGGCTAAAAATGAACACTGCAATCCCTTGCAGGGCAGCAAAATGGTATACATTCTATGGTTTTGTCACAAAAGACTGGTGTATATGTATTCTGGGACATTACCATTTTAAAACAGGTCATCCTTGGTGACCAGGACTTTCATTGACCACCCCTTTCCATTCTATGCATCACCACCACCAACTTTATAACCAATCACATCTGGATGCGAATCTAGATAGTGTCAGTACAGTATTTACTAACTTGGACAATACTGCTTCTGGTCTGCACTGTTCAAATACTTCTGTATACTGTTTTTAGATAAATTTATCCTACAGAATGTTGCAGTTTTCTATTATATTCCAACTGTGTTGTCTTCCCAACATATTAGATTGAGTCTTGGCTGGGTAGAGTTGGCTTCAGGTTCCTCAACTACAGCAACCGCTGTGGCTGGGCCAGTGAGCTTGCTCCTGCCATAAGGGAAGCTTTGTATATGCAAGGCTAATTCTGGCATTTCACTCACGCCAGGGGAGGGGGGAGAGAAAAAGAGAAATGGGAGAAAAAACCCTGGTATACCATACATGACCGCTGGGGAAGCCCTCTACCTGATCAGGGTAGAACACTGGGATCGGGATACATCCCTGACAAACATCCTTCACAAGACAAGAGCACCGGGTCAGGGATGAAATATGATAAAAAAAATACATGCACATTAGACCACTATCATAGTTGTAAGGGCAATCTTTTATGCTAATGTTTGTGTCTTCTGTTGGCGCCCTTTGCATACTGTGTGAGAGGCCTTTCAGCACCATGCAGTTCTGCTTAAAGTTGAACCAGCATAATATTCTGTGGTGATTTGCATATATAGCTCATGATGCTTTGCATTATGGGGGTATGTATGATTTTGTATGTCTTTGAAACTTGGCTTCCCGGCTAATGCCCTTTAGGGTAACCCTTGCCTCAGTGCTTGCTCACTAAGGTTCTTTGTCTTTTAGCTTGTTTTTTTGTTTTTATTGGGCTCACCACAACCCAACCCAGATAGACCAACTTAGGGTAGCTGGTTCATTTCACTTGGCTGTCATACAGATGAGGCACACTGATGCATCCTGGTAGGACGAAACACGTGTCTGTGTCTTCTGTTGGCACACTTTGCATACTGCTTGAGAGGCCTTTCTGCACCATGCAGTTCTGCTTAAAGTTGAACCAGCATATCATTTTGTAGTGATTTGCATAAACAGCCCATGATGCTTTGCATTATTGGGGTATGTGTGATTTTATATTTCTTGGAAACTTGGCTTTCCGGCCAATGCCCTTTGGGGTAAGCCTTGCCTCAGTGCCTGCGCACTAAGGTTCTCCATCTTTCATGATCTCTTGGGTGTGAGAACCTTATAACCCACTAATCTGTTCTTTGATATTCATTTTGAAATTTTAAATTGCTATTAACTAAATCAATTTGCTAACATTTTATGATGCTTTAGAAATTATGTGCTCAGTTATGCACATATGAGGCAGCATCTTTTGTGTCTTCTGCCCTTCTGAATAATGTTGTTGATGAGATTCAACCTTTACAATTATTGGAGGATGAGAAAAAAAATAACATAGCACAATAGAGATGTTTAGAACTTCAATTTTAATTGTTTGTGAATACTGCAGTCAATTCAGTTACTTTTAGTACAAGTATAAAAACAGTAAACAGTTTAATGTATAGTACATTTTAAAACAATCTCACTTGTCTATAGTTGTCTGTAACACAAAACTTAATGAAAGGTTAACTTTCACTTATTTCATGATGTGATCTGTATCCTTAAGCCAATATACAGTATTTGATGTAAGCAATAATACCCAACAGGGTGGGTGATGTCAGGAGATACCAGACCACCCAGGGGGCATAATGAAGCCTGATGCAGATAATGCTGAGCTCTACCTGTCTTGCACCCCATATCAGGTAAATGCGGTGTCAAGAAATCAATGACTGGATGGCCTCTAACTGGCTACATCTCAACCCAGGAAAGACAGAGGTGATGGTCGTCGAACCCAGTCAGTTTGGGTTGGCAATGACAAGTGGTGACCTTTCTATTCCGTCATTAAATGATCCCAATCTTCAAGCCATGGATGCAGTGAAGGATTTGGACATCATTCTTGACTACAAGCTCATATTTGAAAAACAGATGTTGGCGGTAGTCAGGAATGGTTTTTATAATCTTCGCAATATCACCAGAATTAAACTGTATTTGGTGCTAAGATGCCCTAAAATGTGATATCAGTGCTTGGACAATGCGGAGTCAGTGCTCAGACAGTGCTTTCAAGAAATCAATGAAGCCTGAACTGGCAACCAGAGGGCCATGAAGGTCCGGTAATGAAGCTGATGCAGCAGACAGAGGGCCTGGAAGGTCCAGTATAGCCCACACTGTCCACCATGGATGGCTTCTCTATATACCCAGTTTCTAAATGTTAATAAATATTTACAAATATGTATTACCTACAGCACAAATAAAGCCTCTCTATACGTGCTATGATATCACTGATACCTGCATCTATATCAAGATAATCTGAGAAATCAAAGTCATATTTTTGGATTTTTTCAAGAGTTGGGTTGCCTTTTAACTTATGTGTAACATTTTCAATTAGTTCTTTCATTGTTCCAACTCTGTAGGTTTTCTTGCTGACTTCTTTATTGTTCAGAAACACGGTAACCAGAATAATGCTCAGTGGAATCTCCATTTTTGAAAACAAGCAAAATTATATTGTACATAACTAATTTCCCCAATTTGTCATTACCTCTGTTCTATAAAAAAGAGGTGTGCTCCTTGCCTGTACATGCGGCAGCTGACCGAAGAGGTGTGAGAAGGGCTGAGCCGGTCACCATATGCTCCTGTGGCACCATAGATAATGCTGTGGTGAGTGTGGGGGTATATGGCTGGTGCCATGGGGTGGGGGAACCACTGGATGCCAGGGAGGTTTTTTTGGTACTGCCAGGCTGACAGTCACTGGAGGGGGGGACACCACTGCCACCAGGGATGTTACTATATATGGCGGGGCTGGGATCAGAAGGGACAGGGAACACTAGCACCATGGATATATATGTCTGGAACCGGTCAGTTGGTGGGTGAATGGCACATGATGACATCTTCAATGAATCAGATTACCTGAGTTCCATTTCAAACACTCCTCTCAAACATGGTGGCATTCAAGCGTGGCTATACCTCAGTGAACATGCAACTGAATGTGTTCACTTGTGCATACAGGTCAATTTATATGTGAAAATAATTGCAGCTGTGGAAAGCAGCCACCAAAACATCACTGCTTGACATAGCTGCAAAACATATCTTGGGCCTGATTCTTAAAGCTCCCAGAATGGTACAAGGGGCTTGCATCACAAGGAATGGCACAAAGTGCCCCTTATGCCAAAAAAGGCCACAGCCACTTTTTTTTTCTAAAAGACTAGCGGGGACCTTATTTTTTTATTTTTTTTTAATCTATTTTCTCCCCTCCAGACTCCGGATCTGCCACTCCTTCAGGCATCCTAGGTCCCCCTGCACCCCTCCAACCTCCTTGGGCACCCTTCTGTCTCACATCTGTAGCCTACCTCGTGGTAGCTCGGCGTTACCCTTTGCCAAGTGGGTCCCTCTCCTCCGAGGGGGAAGGCACTGGTGGGGGCAACCTAGCACACTAGTCTTTCTTCCTGGCCTTAGGCACTGCTGAGACAGGAGAAGACCCCACAGGGCAACTTCAGGCATGCCTTGGACCAGGTGCCATCATCTGGCCAATCCGGAGTGTTTTTTCTCACTTTTCTGGTTTGTCCTGCTTGCACCACTACCTGTAGTACCCCCAGTCTCCACCAGGGGTCACTACTGAGTGGGCCTCCCACCAGCCCACCCCAGGAGAGAGAGGCAGTCCTCCAGATACTTGATCCTCTCCTTCCCCTGCCATCCCCCAGAGTCCCAAGTCCGTTCCCGAACCCAGGCTACCGGCGTGGCAGGGACCTTATTGATAGATTACTGTGGATAATTTTGTCACTATTTTGAGAAGTACAGCTTAGTGGCTTTGTTGCCTCTGCCCCTGGGTATTCAGTTGCACTGATAATACTTCCATTTCATTCTCCTTCACCTCAGACTGCTCCCCCCGCTAACTACTCAGCAACTTTTGTTATCTGGTACATCAGTTCTCTGTATCTTAGTTTTAAACCTCTGAATTTTTGGGGGCTTCAGTCAAACTGTTTCCTGAACCCTTGTGAACATATCTATACTACTTGCTGGATCATATTGGATGGGACATGTTATGGCCACTCCCCTATGTGGCCCTAGCAAGACAGGCAACTTTCTTTTCTTTTTATCACCTCCTTGTTTATGCGCCTCTGCAGCGCTAACAGTGGTGGCATTCAGCCACTATCCCCACTGGCCTGGAGAGCAGCAAGCTCACTCACATGATGAGGGTTGGGTGCAGCCAACCCAACCTATTGGAGGGTCTCCCCTTACCTCTCCAAGCCGGGCTGGACCGGACCTCCAGCGCGACTCCACGACAGTCCTCCGGGTCAGCGGGAGCATGGCCAACAAGTTGCTCGGTCACGCCCAGCCTTTCTCCTCCATTTTTTGTCTCCAGGAGCCAGCAGTGCAATGACATGCTGCGCGTATGTGGACATCTTGCCATTCTTCACCCCTTGGCACTGCAACTACACTCCCCGTGGTCTTCATCAGGGGCTGCTCCAGTGCGGCGTGCTTCTCCAGCCCACCCCAGAGGGAGGAGAGCTATCCAGGGATGCCCAATCCACCCTCTCCCCTGCCAACCTTGGTGGCCCGAGTCAGTTCCCAAACCCGGGTTGCCGGTGTGGTGCGAGGTGTGGTGTCCAGCGCCTCAACCATCAGAGCCAACGGGCTGGCTAAGACAGGCTACTTTCTAACACAGTGGGGTGATTTTATGTGAACTATGCAGTATCACTGGTATACCCACCCTTTAAAATATCTTAAATTAGAATTTGGAGAACTCCTGTTTTCATTTTTAATTATATCACCCCATGATTGCTTTGGGACATTACACTTATCTGGGACTCACAGGCTGTGAGGATCATTGTTTATTTTAATCCGGGTAGTAAAGGTCTATTAGTTCTTTTGTTTCATACATATCTGTGGGTTTTCATATTTTCTTTACTTGATGGTCTGTGTTGGGACGTGCATGGTGACTACCTTAGATGAGGAATCTTGCCCTAGTTTAATTTGAGGTTTTTTGTTGTGTTATTTACTATTTTTCAGGGGATGAACTAACACCAGATTTTATTGTTTAGCGGGGGGGGGGAGTGGAGAGTTTAATTTCAAGCTTCTTCCTTTGGACTGGTTTGTTACGTATAGGATTAATGAATACTTTACTGGTGTTTGTTGTCTCCATTAGCCCCCCTCCCTTGTCTAATGCTCACTGCCAGGAGTGGAGTGGAGGAGGCCTTGCTTCTTACTTGGCTTTCACAGCCAGGATGGGGATTCATTTCTGGACTAGCTTCAGGGTGATCCAAGTTGGACTGTACTTGTGATAGCCCCTGATGGCTCTACCCCAGTCATGACTTCGGGAGATGGGTTTTGGGCTCCATTGTTGGGCGACTCACATGGTGGTTATTGTTTTTAGGGTGCTGCAATAATGAGATGGGAAGGGTATTGTGCTCTGGAGTTGGGCAGGGAATTAGACACTGTTTTGGCTTCCATAGATCTGGTCAATATTCTTTATCTTTTTTCTCTCTTTCTCAGTGTGGACCCAAATGCCTTCTTTTTTCTGTCTATTTTATTATTCATGGGCTCTGAGTTATATGTAGGGTGGGGATTTTGGGATAACTCTTTATTAATGCTTATTAATACGTGTTATCATGTCTAGATATTTCCTGATAACATGGAATATTAAAGGGGCCAATTCCCCTTTAAAATGTTGCCAGGTCCTGACCCATCTCCATAGATATGACCCCTTGATTATTTTTTTATAGGTGACCCATCTGCTGACCACCGATCCTTTGCTCCTTCGATATCAGTAGGAGGGCCAGGTCTATGGAGTGAGGTTGGACAAGAAATGGGCAGGGGTGGCCATATCGATTGCTTAATCAATAGACTTTTGTTTACATCAAGTTGTCTCAGATCCTCAAGGCAGATATGTCCCGGTGAAGCGTATCCTGGACTGAACTAACATCCTTTGGTCTCCTTCAATGGTCCTAATAGGGATCATCTTCAAGCCTTTGTTAATCTATCACTACAATTGGCTACCTGGCCAGATTTACCTGTCATATTAGCTGGAGACTGGAACATCCCCCTGGATGGGGACTTGGATAAGTCTGTTCCACCTACCTTTCAGTTGTCACTGACCAAATATCCCTGAGGGAACTCATTGACTCACACATTTTAATAGAGCCTTGGAGGACCTTACACCCTAACTCCAGGGACTATACCTTTTTTTCTTCTCCCCAGACTAGGTTATTTTTTCCTCACTTGGTCGTTATTGCCTGACTTGTTATCAGCAGAGATCCTCCCCAGTGATCTTTGATTATTCCCCCATACATATCTGTCTGTTACTAGCACCCAGTGAGGAAACTGACATGACCTGGAGGATGAATAATTCTTTACTCCAGGATCCAGCTCTAGTTACCCACCTTAGGGAGTTTACGATCTGTTTTTTTCATGAAAACCAAGGCACAGTCCTGCAAGAGTTTACCTTATGGGAGGCTTACAACTGTGCCAGTTGGAGAGAAATCATCCAACTGGCCACTATGGAAAAAACTGCAACAAGCTAGGGATCTTCTGTAACAAATTTGTTCCCTGTAATGACAGGTAGAATCTTCCATTTCTGATCAAGTCCTCTTGCAGCTCAATTTGGTTATAGATCAATGCCATGAATTTATTTATTTATTTATAGATTTATTGAATTTTGTTGACCCAGTAAACCCACTGGGCCTAGAAGTCTCTTTTTCAGGGGTGACATGGGGGAGAGGGGTACAGATGGTAAGCAACTGAAATTGAACCAGATTAAGCTTATGGTGGTATTTTTAGTGAATGGGAGAAATTTGGCCGGGACATTGGGGAAATTCCCCTACTGCTTGCTGGCGGTAGGGGGATCTGCTGACTGTCAAGGCGCTTTGCATTTGGAGCTTGCCCAGGCATGGAGCTGGACGTTTTACCTGTAGAAGGCAGGGGAGCGATTCTTACTGAAATGGAGGCTGAGAACGGTGCATTGGAGAGTTCTGCTGTATGCACACCATGGGAGCCTTTTCAAGAAAGCCACGGAGTGTACCGCACTATGGGAGAGACAGAAGTCATAGAACAACACAAAACGGAGCCTACGGATAAGGTTGCAGTTCAGAACAGGGAAGTTGGTGGCCCGGATGATATGCAGGTCAGAGAGCGGTGCACAGAACCCCTGATTGTGGAGGAGGAGGGTTCGCTAGTTTCTGGTGCGGCTAGGATGCCTTTTCCACCAGAGGAGGAGCATGGAGCTACGCGGAAGTCACAGGCAGCGGCGGAGGGCTTTTCAGCCAGGGACTGGAGCAAGGAGACCACCCTGCTGGATGCAGGCTGGATGAGGAAAGATGGTAAATGGATTCCGGATGCTGAATGGCTTACTTTTTCACCGGAGGGTACTGCTGCTCAGGAGTCTCCAGGGCCAGTGCAACCCGAAGATTTGCAGATGGAGGCAGGTAGTGCTTCTGTTGATGAGCCTTTTTTTCATGCTGGGACAGACTCTGGGGCTACTTCTGGGTCATCGGGTGTTTCCCCCCCCTTCCTCCCCTCGGAAGGAGCAGTTTAATAATGGTCCTCGCTTTTCGGACCTATTTCATAACAATCATTTGGAAAAAGCCCCCAGATGGAACGCTGTCCACCTTAGGTACAGGGGGGGCTTCCGGAACCACCTGACCGTTTCTTTGTGGCCCGCAGGTTACTCAAAAGATCGATGAATTTCCAAGCATCAGACATCTATGCCCTTATTAACATTCGGGGGGAAGAAACTTTTGATGTCAGTTTCAAATCCTTTGTGGGCCTTGATAAATTTTGGCAAAAATATGATTCCCTTAAAACGACCCCTTTGTGGACTCCATTTTGGGCCATTCCTATTACGAAACCATTGTTTAAATCTGTACATGTTATGTTTAGGAATGAAGGGGTGAATGTGGGGGATATTTTGTATTGGCTTGAAAGTAAATGTACTGTCTTGGGTACTCCTGAACCTGTTATTGATGGAGAGGGCATTTGGACAGGTAGTTGGAAGTTTAAAATAAAATTGCATATTGTGGGAGATTTGGTTCAACATATTCCGAACAGCTTTTTCTTGGGAAGGGATTGAGGTGTCTCCTTTTACCCTGGTCAACCCAAGGCATGTTATAAATGTGGGAGCCCATGTCATCTTAGCAGTGCTTGTGACAAAATCAAATGTGTCTTATGTGGGGAACTAGATCATGACAGTAATACCTGTCGCAATGTTTTTCGCTGTAATCTGTGTGATGCTCAGCGTCATGCATATCATCACTGTCCATATGCTGGCCAGAACACTTCCAGTGGGTTAGATAAGGAAACTTTGATTTCAGATGCACAAGGCCACTTTAGGTCAAATACAGAGGAAGCGGCCTTTACTGACCCTAATCCTCCTGGTCCAGATCCCACGGGTTCGCCTCCCCCTGCGGCAGATGCTTCTGACTCTTCTGGTATACTTCCTGTAGTTGTCCACCCGCGGGGCAGTCAGGACTGCAATGCTCTTATTGTGCCAGTTACTGCCCCCCCATCTGCCCCAGAGTTCCAGGCACCTCATACAAAATGTGTGACATGATCCCATGCCAAAAAACTTATTTTACCGCCCCTTACTACTACGCATAATACTTTTCAGGTTCTGCAGGATGTAGAAGGAGACTCTGAATCTGATTTATCAGTGGTCTCAGGGGTCTTGTCTGGGATGGAGTGTGATGAGGATGATGGACCTGAATTACTGTCATCCAAGAAGAAGTCGGGACGGAAACGTAAAAAGGACAAAACTTAGTTATGCGCACTGGCTTTTTTGTCAATAGCTTCCTTGAATTCTTGTAGCCTCAAGAATTCAAAAAAACGTCTAGGGCTTTTGCACTTTTGTAAAACCTTACCTGCTGATATTATTTTTCTGCAGGAGACGCATTTTTCTACCCTTACTGATGTCAATTACACCAAAAAATTGTTGCATTCAGGACCCTCTTTTTGGTCCTTTGGCCCAGACGCTGCAGATGGGGTGGGGCTATTATTTTGTCATCCTTTCATTCAAGTCACTAGCTTGGTAGACATTGTCCCAGGGCGAGCATTACTCCTAGACTGTGTTTGCTGAGGGTTTTTTCTCCGGGTTATTAATGTTTATGCACCCCAGGTTAAATCAGCCAGGGTTGCTTTGTTTTCAGACATACAACAATATTTGTCTACCCCTAGGCATGTCATTCTAGGGGGGATCTCAATTGTGGATTGGATATTAAATTCAAAGACCAAACACAACACAAAATATATTGTGATTCACATGCTTTGTTTAAATTATTGTCGACGGCATCCTTGACAGATGTTTATAGAACATTACATTCAAATTCAGGGTTTACTTATAAACGTGGTAGTCTTGCAACATGGATTGATTTTATTTTTTCCTCCAGATATTTGTTACGTTATACTTTTTTTTTGGCCCCGTGTGAATTCTCGGATCATTTTTTGTTACAAGCAAAATTTTCTTTAACTAAGATGCCACCGGCTTTTACAGCCTTGCTGGCTAGGTGGAAACTAAACCCGACAGTTCTTGCCACTGAGCGCTATCAGTTATGTTTACTTCAGGTTTTTGACAGACAGCATTCAGTAGCTGGGATGTATGATTCCTGGGGTGACTGGTGGATGGACACTAAAATGGAGTTTCGGCTGACCTCAAAGGCCCATCATTGTGCTACCCAGTCCACAGATTATCTTGACTACTTACAACTCAGAGCACAGTTCTATAAATTACTGTCACTGTCTTCAGTTTCTGATGATCACATTAAGGAACGAATAGGCCATTCTTCTGCAAAGCATGAGGAATTACCATTATGGGAAGGCGTGCAAAATTCATGAAGACTTATCCTATGGGCTTAAGTCTTCACCAAGTTTGGACCCTTTTTCAGCATGCAAGCAAGCTCTAGATAGTAAACTTATGGAGGGTCTTTATGATTTTCAGGGGGTTCTACACACTGCATACACCAACATGCTACATATAGCAGGTTTTTTTTTGTGATCCCAACATGGCAAAGTTTTTCAGTCCACTATTAAATGAAAGGATTTGTTTAATTTTCATTCACCTACCATTACTCCCTCTGACTCTCTTATTTTAGATGCTCCAATTACCCTGGCCGAGGTTCAATCAGAAATAGCACACTTAAAATCAGGGATATCACCTGGTCCAGATGGTTTAATTAATAAATTATACAAGCTCATGATGGATGACATCAGTATCATCCTGACTTCGGTTTTTAATGAGATTCTGGATTCCTCACGGATACCGACCAGTTTTTCGGATGCTTTGACGTTTTTTTATTTAAAAAAGGGGTTAAGCATTGCATTGAAGATTGGAGACCGATCTGTTTATTAAACACAGATTATAAATTTTTTTCGGCCATCTTGTGTCATCGGCTCCAACAGGTTGCTTCCTTTTTAGTACACCCAGTGCAAACATGTTCTATTCCAGGGACACATATTCATCAGAATTTTACTCTGTTACGGACCGTGTGTGAGTTTGGGCATTTGGGGAAACTTTCAGGGTATTTACTTTCTTTGGACCAGGCCCAAGTCTTTGATAAGGTGGCACACGGGTTTTTATTCGATGTTCTCCGACGGTATGGGTTTTCTACTAAAATAAGAACTTGGGTGGCACTTTTATAGAGTAACGCTCACAACTTTCCAATTGTTAATCATTTAGTTGGGGAAGGGATTGATTTTTGTAGAGGAGCACGCCAGGGTTGTCTGCTCAGTCCCTTACTATATACCTTTGTTTTGGATCCTTTGGTTTGGGAAATTCTTCATCATCCACACATCCGAGGCTTAACTCCATCTCTAGAGGTTCCGCCACAGTATTTAGCGGTATATGTGGATGACATGTGTTTCATGCTCCAGGATGTAACTGAAGGACTAGCCCCATTACATGTAGAGGAACATTTTGGTTGGATCTCGGGAACATCAGTAAATTATGAGAAAAGTGCTGGGGTTTTTTTTAGGTGAAAGGGTTTCAGCTTCTATGATTGGACAGATAACTGTTTCATCGGGGCCCATCAAGATTTTAGGTTGTTTTTTTGGGTCAGGAGATTTAAATTATATTAATTGGCAATCCCGTATTGAGATAGGTGAAAAGAAAGTACAATTGTGGAAAAACTGGTCATTTTCTAAGCAGAAACGTGTATTAATAATCAAAAAATTTTTGCTTCCCTTATTTCTTTATTTAAGTTCAGTTTTTCCTTTACCTAGGAATCAGGAGACTCATTTGTATAGTATTTTTTTTCAAATGTTGTGGGGTAGCAGATTGAACCCAGTTAAACGGGATTTTACTTATCTTCCAATTAAGGTGGGTGGTCTTGGGATGATTAATCCAGTAGTCTTTTATTTTCCTTTTTTATAAAAACTACTTTTCAAAAATGGTCAACCATAACCTGTCATCCATGGGATGCCTGGAATATGGCTTTTCTCCAGGATTTTTTATTAAGGTGGTCTACTTTAGCACCTATAGTGAAAATTAATTATAAGGTACCCTTCTTTTTGCCAATAGTGGTAACTAAGCTTTGTGTGTGGAGGGTGGCCAAATATGGGGTTTTTTTAGGCTTACCCAGAAAGGTATTTATCAATACATAATGTCCCAGAATGTTTTTGTTCAAGTGGACTTTCCCAGGTGTAGCCCCACGAAAGTACCTTTAACTCTTAAAGTGCTCACAGACTGGAGGATTCCTGCTCAGATGTGGGATATTACATGGTTAAGTTGCCATGGGAAGCTTGGGGTTAAGGGGAATTTAAAACATAAAGCTTTAGCAGAAAGGAACTGCATTCGTGTTGAATGCGTGGGTATAGAAGAAACCCAGACTCACTTTTTCCACAATTGTCCACATACAGTACAGTTTTGGTCTGCTTTGTCAGTGAAATGGGGGTGGGGAATAGCATGCCAGATTACATATGAATGTTTGGTTTTAGGAGAATATTCAGTGTATTTTTCCCATTTTCATCCTAGCACTCTTCATGTAATCTTTGCTTGTATCAAGTTGTATCTTTTGTAAGCACAATGTTCTTTTTCCATACAACATACCTGTATTTTACCTATCGTGGTGACCAGCCAAATTGAGTTGGCTTTAAGGATACAAAAAGATTTTGAATACCGCCATGTTCCAATTTCATTATTTTATGAATACTGGAAGCATGTTTATTGGATTTGAAATGAATTGTTGTACTTATTTTTTTTCTTTCCTTATTTATATTGTCCTGTTATTTATTTGATATTTGTATAGTGATGCTTTATTTCCAGCTTTTCTTTCATCTTGTTTCTATTGAGTATTTGTATTGATGGCTTTTGGTTTTTGCAATAAACAATTCCCCTACTCTTTTCAATAAGTGCCATGGGATCTTTAGCATCCACCTGAACTACCGGCAATCCAGGCAGATGGAACCTTGGTTTAACGTCTCATCCGAAAGACGGCATCTCAGAAGTGCAACACCCCCTCATGCTGCACTACAGTGTCAGTATTGGGATGTTAACCCAAGTACCAGATGTGAGAACTGAACCCACAGCCCTCTGATCTCCCGACCTCAGAGACGAGTGTGCTACCTACTGAGCCACTGACACTGATATGAATTGAATAGAACCCAAGCTGAGTTTGCTTTATTTAAAGCTAAGACCTCTTACATTTTCTCATCTGAGCAGGCCAGGAAAATTGCTGGCCTTGTGCTGTTGCTAGCCTTGCTTGTAGAGCAGAAAGCAGCTAACTAAAAGAAGCTACATTTTCTTATTAATTTAACACTTATATCTCAGCAGGAGTCAGTGTCTGTTGAGATTAAGTAGACAGATACTTTATTAGAAGTAGAAGGGGTCTTATTTAGGGTTAAAAAAAGAAAGAAAAGAAAGAAAGTCAGTGTGTGTTCTGTACTGGGAAGGGTACTGTATCAGCTGACTTTCCTAAACCAGTAGAAGGAAAGAGAGCTTAATTGGGGGTGTGGCTTAGACACTATAAAAGCAGGTGACTCAAATTATAACTTCCTGTTGCTAGCCTTGCTTGTAGAGCAGAAAGCAGCTGACTAAAAGAAGCCACATTTTCTTATTAATTTAACACATATCTCAGCAGGAGTCAGTGTCTGTTGAGATTATTTATTTATTTATTTATGTATTTATTGAATACAATCAGAATTACAATCCTTTGAGTCACAGACTCTTTTGCAAAAGCTTCACGTTCCTGGGGGCGGAGGGTAAACAAATACAGTCAAAGATGTACATAAACCTGCAATATTTACAGTATCAGTACTGACAGAGCAGTCCAGGCTTGAACTTATTTAACTGGTGAGGTATTTGGCAGCATTCTTGGAATTCCTTGACAGAGACTTGTAGGATGCTGATTCATAGGGTCTAGAGAGACCCTGTGTCAGGAAATGTGGAGGGTTTGGGAGCAAATAGTGTGGGCAGCTTTAGCCACAGTCACATTTAGCACTCTCAAGTAGTAGAGCTTTGAGACCTGTTTTGAATAGTGAGATGCTAGCAGTCTGGGAGAGTGGAGGTGGTAATGTATTGAGCCAGAGAGGGCCACGGTAGCGGAAGGATCTTTGCCCTAGGGATGTTCTACAAAGGGGGACCAGAAATGATGGGTTTGCTGTGAGTCTTGTATTATGCCTGAGGGGGGCTGCACTGATAATGGGGAGTAGGCCAATGGGGGCTAGCTGAAGATGTATCTTTTTTGCGAGGATGCAGGTGTGGTACTTTAGTCTTTGTTGGAAGTTTAGCCAACCAGCCAAAGTATAAAGATCACATGTGTGGGTTAGCCTGTCACTGCCTGTAACTAGGCAGCAGGCTTTATTCAAGGCAGTGTTTATACTGCTTAGCATGGTGGGTTCAGCTGAGCAGTATATAACTATCCCATAGTCAACTAGGGAGAGGATGGAGGAGGTGACAGCAAGTTGCATGGCCTGTGCGCGTAGGCAGTGCTTGAGTCTGCAGAGGATGCCCACTCTAGCATTGACAGCAGAGGAGACAGATACTTTATTAGAAGTAGAAGGGGTCTTATTTAGGGTTAACAAAAAGAAAGAAAAGAAAGAAAGTCAGTGTGTGTTCTGTGCTGGCAAGGGTACTGTATCAGCTGACTTTGCTAAACCAGTAGGAGGAAAGAGAGCTTAATTGGGGGTGTGGCTTAGACACTATAAAAGCAGGTGACTCAAATTACAACTTCCTGTTGCTAGCCTTTTTTCTTACTAATTGCCCTCCATCCCACCCACCCACCGTAAGCCAGTTTTACTTTTATAGCCACTAGATTTGACTGTCAACAGGAACTTCCTGTTTGGCAGTAGGAACGGAAGGATCATAGAGAAACATTGGTATTGTCAACCTAAAAAAAGTAGCTCACTCTCCCCCTCTAGCTGCTGGTGGTCTGACATTGAGCAAGGAAGAAGGAGGCTACTGAAGAAGATAGGAAGTTGCTGTCCCAGGACAGGAAGGGTGAGAGTTGCAAGGAGAGGTGAGAGTAAGCATACAGAGAAACAGGAGAGGGGACACGAAATAAGACATGATAGGAGTGGTGCAGTGCAATGGCTGTGGGGTGGCAGTGTTCCAGGAGACATTATGGAGGCTGCGATGCTGCCCTATTTGCAGGCGCCTCTCTGGTGTGAGAGAGGAGGTTGCCTGTCTCCAGGCTGACCTGGCTAGGATTCATGAAACCTCCTCCCCCACCCAGGGACTACCAGGGCCAATGCCACTACCTCAGAGGTTGCCAAGAAAGAGGAGAGGCTGGACCAGGGTGGGTTCAGGGAGGGAGAGGATGGAGGAACAGAGTTGCATCCCTCCAGCTGTACCTCTCCAGAATTCATTTGCTCTTCTGGTGGATAGTGGTTCCTCTATGGAGGCACCTGCAGTGGAGACCAAGGAGGATGCTGGGA
This sequence comes from Neoceratodus forsteri, assembly GCA_016271365.2. Classification (NCBI taxonomy): domain Eukaryota; kingdom Metazoa; phylum Chordata; order Ceratodontiformes; family Ceratodontidae; genus Neoceratodus; species Neoceratodus forsteri. The sequence continues at coordinate 1,179,147,228 of CM057449.1, read as the reverse complement.
ACCTTCACAAAGGAGACCCACAGGAGAGTGGCATGGGACCCCACAGGGGAAGGAAACAGCTCCTGGTGGGGGACTCAATCATTAGGGGGTAGCAATGGAGGAGGAAGGGGAGAGGGAGGTAAGGTGCCTTCCTGGCGCCATGACTTGGAGGGACAGGAAGCGAATCCTCAGGATCATGGGAGAAGCTGCACGAGGGAGGGAGCTGGATGTCATTGTCCACCTAGGGACAAATGACCTGGCTAGGAATGGGATCAGAGCAGTGCAAGAGGAGTTTATAGAGTTGGGGAGGGGCCTTAGACAAGTAGCGCATACGGTAACCTTCTCGGAGGTGCTGCCTGTCTATGGCAAGGGTGATGCTAGGGCACTCCTCACCAGGTAATTCAATGAGTGGTTGAAAAACTGGTGTGGAGCTTATAGTTTTGGCTTCATTGGGGACTGGGGAGCCACCTGAAGGGATGGAGACCTATACTGGTGCGATGGTCTGCATCTGTCCGGGGGGGAACCAGGATCCTAGGTGAGAGGTTTAAATGCTTTATTGGCAAGCATTTAAACTAGCCAAGGGGGGAGGCACTGAAAAGGAGCAGGGAAATCCCAGCCTCCCCCCCACAAAACATGGTAATTAGTGAGGTAAACACCAAGGTAGAGAAGTCATTAGGGAGCAGGACAGAGGTAAATGTAAAAAAAGGCAAAGGCAGTAAGGACAGGAATGGGGCTAAAAGGGTTTAAGGCTATCAAAAAGTGGAGGGTGATGAGTACCAATGTCTGTAGTCTGTGTAACAAGCTCCCTGAACTAGTGGCCTTGATGGAAGAGGGTTCCCTGGGTATTGTGGCAGTCTCAGAAACATGATACACAGAGAACCATGACTGGGATGTCAACATACCAGGATACACAATCTACAGGAGGGACAGGGAGGATAAAAGAGGAGGAGGAGTAGCTCTCTATGTAAAGGAAGGGATCAAAGCAACAGAACTAAAGAGTAAACAGGGAGCAGATGAGGCAATCTGGGTCACCCTGGAGACAGGAAATGGCACCACAATCCGCATGGGGGTTGTATACAGACCCCCATCTCAGGGAGGGAATGGACAAGGAAATGATAGAGGCTTTCTTAGAATGGCAGAAAAAGGAGATATTGTTGATGGGGACCTGATATGCCAGATGTTAACTGGAGCACCTTTGCTGCAGGCACATCCAAAACAGTGTCATTCTTGATGCCCTACAGGGGCATGCCTCAGACAGCTAGTACTGGAACCCACTCGGGAGGAGCAATTTTAGACCTGGTACTCTCAAATGGGGATGGAGAAAGAATCTCAGATTTAGAAGTGGGTAGCCATCTGGGAACAAGCGACCATCAAACAGTGTGGTTCACGATAAACAGCCATACAATCAAGCCATACAAAAGCAAGAGTATTGGACTTTAGGAGGGCTGACTTTGGGAAATGAGAGAGTGCCTCAGAAAAGCACTAGCAAACAGGCAAGAAGGAGCGGTGGAGGAACAATGGGGAGTAATCAAAACAGCCATCACAGAGGCAACAAGCCTTTGTGTAAAGCAAATCAGAAAAACACAATGAAGGAAAAAAATGCTATGGTTCTCAAAAGAGGTGTCAGGGAAGGTTAAGGAGAAAAGGATAGCATTCAGGAAATTTAAGGAAACACAGAAGGAGCAGGACAGAGAACTTTATTAGTTAAAGCAGAAAGAGGCTGGGAAGGCAGTCAGAATAGTAAAGGCCCAAACCGAGGAAAAGATAGCCAATTCTGTTAAGAAGGGGATAAGACCTTTTATAGGTACATTAGGGAGCGAAGAAAGACCAAAGGAGGGATACTGAGGCTTAATAAAGGGGAGGGAATGTGGGTAGAGGGTGACAGTGAAAAAGCAGGGATACTGAATGAATATTTCTGCTCAGTATTCACAAAGGAAGAGGAGGGGAAGGTACCTAAACCAGACAAGAGAAACACTCTGAAGATGGGGGTCGATACCAGTCCATTTACAGAAGAAAGGGTTCTGAAAGAACCAATAAAATTGAAGGTGGAGAAAGCAATGGGGCCTGATGGGATTCACCCAAGAATTCTAAAAGAACTAAGGGTAGAACTAGTGACACTGCTGACTACTCTCTTTAACAAATCATGGGAGGATGTGGTGGTACCTGAGGACTGGAGGAGGGCAGATGTGATTCCTCTTCACAAAAGTGGGAGCAGGGCAGAGGCAGGAAACTACAGACCAGTTAGTTTGACCTCAGTGGTAGGGAAAATGATGGAATCACTTCTGAAGGAAAGAATTGTTGAGTACCTAGAGACCAGTGGGGTACAGGACCCAAGGCAGCATTTCTTCACAATGTGAAGGCTGTGTCAGATGAATCTAAAATATTTATTTGACTGGGTGACCAAAGTAGTAGACCAGGGAGGGGCTGTGGACGTGGTCTACCTAGATTTTAGCAAGGCATTTGATACAGTCCCACACAAAAGATTAATACACAAGTTAGCCAGCCTTGGAGTGGGTCCCAAGGTGGTAGCCTGGATAAAAAATTGGCTAGACAACAGGATGCAAAGGGTAGTAGTAAATGGAGTATACAGTGAAGAAAGGAGGGTTACTAGTGGGGTACCGCAGGGTTCAGTACTGGGACCGATCCTTTTTTAATGTCTTCATAAGTGACACTGCAGAGGAACTGGAAGGAAAAGTATGTTTCTTTGCAGACAACACAAAGATCTGCAACAGGGTTGATACACAAGATGGAGTGGAAAGGATGAGAAGGGACTTGGCAAGGTTGGAGGAATGGTCAAATGTATGGCAGCTCAAATTAAATGTGAAGAAGTGCAAGGTAATGCACATGGGAAACAAAAACCTAGGGGAAGAGTACACAATGGGGGGTGAGATACTGACAACAGTAAAAATGGAAAGGGACCTGGGGGTAATTATATCAGATGGCCTAAAGGTGGGCAAGCAATGTGAGAAGGCAGTAAGGAAGGCTGGGGGGTACTGGGATGCATAGGAAGAGGCATCAATAGTAGAAAACAGGAAGTTGTTATCCCTCTGTACAGACAGTTGGTGAGACCCCATCTGGAGTACTGTGTGCAGTTCAGGAGACCCCATCTCCGCAAAGACAGAGACAAGTGGAGGCTGTCCAGAGGAGGAAAACCAAAATGGTGCAGGGTCTGCACCAGAAGACATACGAAGAAAGGCTAAAGGAGCTTAATATGTATACCCTTGAGGAAAGAAGAGAGAGAGGACATGATAGAAACTTTCAAGTACCTCAAGGGAATCAACAAAGTCCAAGAGGGTAGCATTTTCAGAAAAGATGTGTAAGAACAAGGGGCTGGTTTGAAGATAGAGGGCGGCTCAGAGGTAATGTGAGGAAGTATTTTTTCACAGAGAGGGTTGTGGATGCATGGAACAGCCTCCCTGAGGAGGTCGTGGAGTCAAAAACAGTGGGGAAATTTAAGAATGCATGGGACAGACATAAGGCAGACCTAGTGGGGGGTAGGAGGAAGTAAGCTGTTGGCTATCTAGGCTCTGCAGCTTATCTGTTAGATAGGAAAATGGGCAGACTAGGTGGGACAAGCGGTCCTTATCTGTCGTCAAATTCTATGTTTCTATGTTGTGTCTTAAACAGCTAGAGGCATCCCTTTGTATTAAACATATATATAGTTTGGAAAATCAGGAAGTCATAGCTCAATCCTGGCAAATAGCCGAGGAATTTAAGTGCTATTATAGTACCCTTTACTCCCAGAGGGCTCTTGACATCAGCCAAGTGGCCATTGATGACTTCCTCACCCAGATTATACTACCCCGATTGTCAGAGTACACCCAGTCCTTTTGGAGTGGCCCCTTGTACTTTCAGAACTTCAAACTGCTTTAGACACCTTTGCTCTCAAAAAAACTCCTGGTCCCAATGTTTTTTTGGCCTCCTTTTACAAAACCTTTTCCTAAGAACTTCTTCCTCATTAATTAATTGTCTGTCAGAAAGCTTATGAGGAAGGTGAGTTGGAGGCATCCTTTCAGGAGGCCTTCATCTCAGACATGACAAAACCTGGCTTGGACCTCACTAAAGTTTCTAATTATCGCCCGGTATCCTATTGACTATCGATCTTAAAATCCTCACCAAGGCTTTAGCTGTCCCTCTGCAGCAGGTCTGGTCCATTTTAATTGGTCCAGAGCAGGTGGAGTTTATGGTAGGATGCTTATCCTCTGATTATTTGTGAAAGCTGCAACATATAATTTCTGTGCCCAGGCGGAGTCAGGTACCTGGAATCCTGGTCTTCCTGGATGCAGAAAAAAGGGAAAGGGAACAAAGCTTTTGATAGGGTCTTTTGGCTCTATTTTTTCTGGGTTTTGGACAAATTTGGTGTTTCAGCAGCCTTTATTCAGTGGGTTTAAACTATTATATTCACACCCCATCACTAGGGTAACTTGTAACAGGATCCTTTCCTATAGCTTTCCCCTCACAAATGGAACCCGCCAGGGCTGCCTCCTTTTGCCCCTTCCTTTTTAATTTATATGTGGACCCCTGGTACTACATATAAAATCCCATCCTTCTAGAGATGGTGTCTCCTTGGCACCCATCCACTATGCGATTACAGTATATGTTGACAATATACTTTGGCATTTTGCAAATCCTGTCACCTCATTGAAAGTTGCTCTACATTTACTTCAAAGTTCTGGCTCCATTTCTCTATATAATCTTAATGTTGAGAAAATCCAGGTACTTCCTTTAAATACTTACATCCATAGAGCAGATTTCACATCAATGGGGGTTGACTGGGCACCCATGGATATTACCTATTTGGGCATTAAACTAACTACCGCTTTGCCCCAGATAATCCAAACGAATTTTACTGATCTTCTTTGGGCAATTAGGGCAGATTTGAACAGATGTACTGAGCTCCCTCTGACACTGTGGGGCCAGGTGAGTGTGTTAAAAATTAACATTGTCCATTGAATTTTATATCCTATGGTCATGTTGATGGTCTGGCTCCCCTTAAAATGGTTTTCTGATCTTCATGCTTTGGTTTCCACTTTTCTGTTGGAGGGGAGCCGGCCTAAGCTCCAGTACCTATGACTGACCACCCTGAAATATGTAGGTGGCCTAGATGCCCTTGATTTTCTGGCTTATTATCATGCTGATCAAGGCACCAAAGATTTCTGCTGGGTATCTCCACTGGCCAAATATTCCTCTTCATATGTCCCACAATGATGGAGCATTGAAGCTTACCTTTGTCACTAACATGGAATTTCCCTGCAGGCACTCCCTTATAATATATGCATCCTTACCAATTCTGCTCCAGGATATTCCTATAGGTTCCTTTGTTTTGAGCTGTAGTTAACTAAGACGGCTTCTGAAATCCCCACTGAGCAACCCCCTGGGTCAGCTTTTGTGGATGAACCCAAATTGCACCATTTTGGTGAACCTCTCTTTAAAGACACTTGGTACCTTTTCGCTAGTATCCAGGTTTCACATCTGTACCAGGGACAAAATTGTGTTTCTTTTGCCACCCTTCACAAAACCTACTAATTGGACACCAAGGATCACTTCTTTATTGTCAGCTTAATCACTTAATATGATAGCAGTTACAGCTGGTAAATCCCCACCCACAGCTCAGACTGATCATACTCTGGCTGAGCTTGGGTGTCTTAGTATGGCCTGTCATGCCATTTCTACAATTTTGCAGACCATTCAGCAGGCTTGGTCTTTTAGGTACGGGTCCCCTACAAAGTACTGGTCTCAAGTTTTGAACTGACTGAGCTGCTGTCTGTGTAGCCTCTGAGGGAGCCTCATTTTCTGTAGCTTCTGTACCGTTCTCCAACCTCCCCCCTTCTAATTTACATTAAGGAGAATCCTCACTCTGTGAGATTAATTTTGTCCAGGGTGTATTAGTAAACTTTAATTTTATTTCTTAGTTACAGTAAGTAGTCAAAGCGGTAAGTGTCAGGTAGGGCTGGTAAGTTAGTTAATTTATGAGTAAGTTGTTCTTGTTTTTTGCAAGTCCAAACTGAAGTACTGTAAAGAGATTTACACACTGTGAGGAATGCTGACCTAGTAGCTGGTTACAACAGAAATGCCTGTGTCTCTGCTGATTTCACCATCTTTGTCCAAGGGAGCTGGAGGAGGAGAAAGCTGTTGAAATGGCGAAGTAACATGCATCATGGGAAGAGCTATCCTGTCATAGAAAGACTATCATAGTTGAACCTGGATCAAGCCTGTGTTGGTTATATGCTGTGACCGAGGTCACAGGATAATTAGGAAATCTGTGGCTAAACTGCCGCCTCTCTGTGTGGTCCTCTAAGTCGGGAAGTCATGGAACTGGCCAAGAGAGTAGACCCATTGTTATAGATCTGCAAACTTTACTGGTGAGAGTGGTGTCAGCACTTCAGGTGGCTCACCTACAGAACGTCGGTAAGAACTCTCCTATTGGTGAACTTCTTTTGTTTCTTCCTTAGTGCTAAGTGACAGCAGCATGGGAAAATATTGAAATCTGTTGCTGGCTCCTGATCCTCACCACCACTTTTAACCCATGATTCCAATTGGCTTGATTTGTTTCCATCATAGAAACATAGACTTTGATGGCAGATAAGGACTGCTTGGCCCACCCAGTCTGCCCATTTCCCTACCTATTGGATAAGCTGCAGATCCTAGTTAACCAACAGCCTACTTCCTCCTGCCCCCCCTCACTAGAATTGCCTTAAGTCTGTCCCATACATTCTTGAATTCCCCCACTGTTTTTGACCCCACGACCTCCTCAGGAAGGCCGTTTCATGTGTCCACCACCCTCTCTGTGAAAAAATACTTCCTCACCTTGCCCCTGAGCTGCCCCCCATCTTCAAATTGTGCCCCCTTGTTCTTGCACATCTCTTTTTCTGAAAGATGCTCCCCACTTGGACTTTGTTGATTCCCTTGAGGTACTTGAAAGTTTATATCATGTCTCCCTCTCCCCTTTTCTTGAGTGTATACATATTAGGCTCCTTTAGTCTGTCTTCGTATGGCCTCTGGTGCAGACCGTGCACTATTTTAGTTGCCCTCCTCTGGATTGCCTCCATCCTGTCTATGTCTTTGTGGAGATGGAGACTCCAGAACTGCACACATTACTCCAGATGGGGTCTTACCAACTGTCTGTACAGAGGGATAACAACTTCCTGTTTTCTACTGGTGATTCCTCTCCCTATGCATCCCCCCCAGCCCTCCTTACAGCCTTCTCACATTGCTTTCCTACCTTTAGGTCATCTGATATAACTACTTCCAGGTCCCTTCCTATTTTTGTTATTGTTAATACCTCACCCCTCATGTTGCTGCTAGTAACCCCCTCCGTTGTGTACTCTTCCCCTGGGTATTTGTTTCCCAGGTGCATTATTTTACATTTCTTTGCACAGAATCTAAGCTGCCATACTTTTGACCATTGTTCCAACCATGCCAAGTCCCTTCTCATCCTTTCCACCCCACCTTGTGTATCAACCCTGTTGCAAATCTTTGTGTCATCTGCAAAGAGACATATTTTTCCTTCCAGTCCCTCTACAATGTCACCTATGAAGACATTAAAGAGGACTGGCCCCAGTACTGAACCCTGCGGTACCCCTCTCATAACCCTCCTTTCTTCGGAGTGGACTCGAGCTACTATTACCCTCTGCATCCTGTTGTCCAGCCGATGTTTTATCCAGGCTACCACCCTGGGACCCAATCCCAGGCTGGCTAGCTTGTTTATTAATCTTTTGTGTGGGAAAGGTATATTACCCTTTATACAAAGAAAAATACCTATTAAGCTGTAAATGCGTAATTCTATTTTTATATGATTTTGCTAACTATACCATCTAAGTTAAGATAATTACATATACTATATATATATATATATATATATATATAATATAAAATCATAATACTAATAATAATAAATCTTTATTTTTCTAGCCTTTCTTAAAACCAAGGCGCCTTACAGAAAATAACATACATCTAAAACTGCTGAGTTCATAAAATACAGTAACATATCGTCATTAAGAATAAACCTTATTATAAACCTTAAATATATATATATATATATATATATACAATATATCACCATTTATCCAACACTCTTTTATCCGAATCTCTGTATTTTCTGAAACTTCGCCCTGTCCACCGTGTAAAAGCACATTTATTTTACAGGCTTTAACGCTCTTACCTCTGTGTTAAAATGTGCATAGCAACCTTAATAGGCTCTGCTTAACTCCCCAACCAGATCGCAATTAATTAATTAGACAACACATTAGCCAACACATAAAAAGCATATCACTTGCAGCAGTCAGCAGCTCACTACCGCAGACTCAGTCATGGCTGCAAAGCGCAAGAGATGTGTTCTTCCAATCGAACAAAAGCTACGTGTCCTGCAATGTCTAGAAAGTGGTGAGAAGATTGTTGCCATTGCAAAAAAGTTTAACATAGGCAACGTCACCGTTTGTGACATCTGAACAGCAAGAGAGAAGCTGAGGGAGTACGCGGCAACCATGGACTGTACTGACGGCACCTGTTAAAGAAAAAGCATGAAGGGCAGCAAAGATGAAGTGCTGGATAAAGCATTGTACCTCTGGTTTATCCAGAACCGTGTCAAGGAAGTGCCCATTTCTGTTCCAATTTTAAAACACAAAGCCATAACATACCATCACAACCTCAATGGCCATGATGATTCTTTCAGTGCAAGTGAAGGCTGGTTAAATCGATTTACAAATCGCCATGGAATTCACCAGTTGTCTGTGGCAGGTGAGCTACTGTCTGCTACTATTGAAAGCATTGCTCCATTTCATCAGAAACTGTCTGATCTTATGTTGACTGAGGAGCTCATGGACACACAAATTTACAATGCTGATGAAACAGGTGCCTATTGGAAAATGTTACCAGAAAAAATTCCGGCTGCCTGGAATGAGAAATGTGCACCTGGTTTTAAAAAAACAAGGACAGATTGATGGTTCTTGGCTGTTGTAATGCTACAGGAACACATCGTTTAAAGCTGCTAATCATTGGAAAATCTGTGCACCCCAGATGCTTTAAGCACATTAATATGGCAACATTACCTGTCACTTACACAGCACAAAGTAGTGCGTGGATGAATGCAACAATCTTTGATGTCTCCCTGGACATTCGGATAAACAGGGTGATACTGTGTATATATATGTAATGGATAAACCACTCTGAAGTGTGCGGTCGCATTCTGATACGCACACCTTGGTAAGTGCGTTGTACGCTGCAGGGGCTGCAGGCGAGTGCATCAACCACCAGACGTGGCGTATATCAGAGCGACCGCACACCTCAGAGTGGTTTATCTATCTTATAAAATGTCAAAATAATTTTTTGGGGGAAGTGCAGTGTCTGGTCGCGCTGTGATATCACGCACAGTCATGTGATGTGTTCAACATATCAGCAGACATAATTTTTCCTACCCATTTTATATATATATATATATATATATATATATATATATATATATATATATATATATATATATATATATATTTATATTTATATATATATATATATATATATATATATATATATATATATATACTATATATGAAAATGATGTACAATGCCTTAAAACAATAAAACTTTACTGGCAAAAGTATTAATCTTGTATGTGGGACTGTATCAAATGCCTTGCTAAAGTCTAGGTAGGCCGTGTCCACAGCCATTCCCTTGTCTACTGCTTTGGTCACTCAGTCAAATAAATCTGTTAGATTCACCTGACATGACCTTTTTGCTGTGAATCCATGCTGCCTTGTGTCCTGTGCCCTGCTGACCTCTAGGTACTCAACAGTTCTTTCTTTCAAATGTGATTCCATCATTTCCCCTACCACTAAGGTCAAGCTAACAGGTCTGTAGTTTCCTGCCACTGCCTTGCTACCACTTTTGTGAAGGGGAATCACACCCACCCTCCTCCAGTCCTTAGATACCACATGATTCTCTCATGATTTGTTAAAAAGGGTAGTCAGTGGTGTCACTAGTTCTCCCCTTAGTTCTTTTAGAATTCTGGGGTGAATCCCAACAGGCCCCATTGCTTTGTCCATCTTCAGTTTTCTTCTGTGAATCAACTGGTATCGACCCCAGTTCCACATCATAATAGGGTTCACAAAATAGTGATTGCTATAATTTTATTTATTTAGTTTTTGTTGACTGGGTAAGTGCACTAGACAAATCCTGCCTATTTTCAGGCACGGCCCAGGGGAGGGGATACAGATGAATGCCAACTGACCTTGAACCAGATTAAGCTGTTGGTGGTATTTTTAGTGAATGGGAGGAAATTTGGCCAGAGCACCGGGGAAATTCCCCTACTGAGCTATAGGGGGAGCTGCTGAACGTTTCTGTGATGGCCAGTCTGGCCAAGGAACCGAAGAAGCAGGATGTTGTGGAGACTAGGAGTATGGTCTCGGCCCTAGTCACTCCCGGAATCGAGACAGAAATTTATTTTGATGCACCAGACCCTATAGAACCACAGAAACCTCTTGAAACCATTGAAGATATGGATGTACAACCTCATATAGAGTATGAACCTCTGAAGAAGAAAAGTACTGCAGATTTACAGAGAATGATGTATGGAGAAGTTTTATTTTGAGAAAGACGGCTGCAATTACAGCATGCTCTTGAGACTTCTAAGACTGGCACTTTGCCACCATGCCCCGTGTGAGAGGCTGACAACTGTGATATTGAAGTGTCAACACTAGTAACAGTTCATCCCACCCAGACACAGGTAATACAACCCTCTATTATTTATCAGACATCTGCACAAACTCAGGACAGTGCTATGGTATTCACCTTTTCTAGTAATAAAAAGGGCTCTAACACTACTGATAGTACTGCTTGCACGTTTATTAATTTACCTGGAGTGTCATTCATGACAAAGCCATGGGTGGTGGGAAGCAGTAATGCTGAGCTGTCTACAGGCAAGTCGGGTGCTCTTCAAACACCGGGGGATTGTATGGGACAAAGTCCTGAAGATCAAACATTGCATCAAACAAGGCCTCGACCTCTTATGAGTAGCTCTGTTGCTATGGAAATCTTTCATATGGACTACACGTATCCACCCCTGAAGCTGAATACTGTACTGGGTAATGATAGATCTGTGCAAGGATCTAATGAATGTACCTCTAAAGAGGTGACTTCTGCTGTCGATGAAGAATCTCCTGTGATAACAGATGGGGTGACCAGGTTATTAATCCTGAATTCTGAGAAAAGGAATCTTTATTACATAGGATGGATGGGGGTGACTTGCATGAGGTTAAAAGAAAAATGGAGGACTCAAAAAAAAGAGGGAGAATGTGGTATTGCACAATAGAAATACAATGGATGGTGACAGGTTGGGTGTATTTCAGATGCAGAACGCATTTGAATTCCCTTCTCCTATTTCTATAGTTCCTGCCATTAAGCAAGCTTTTGGGTTTGATCTTAATGCAAGTGGGGAAAAACAATGGACTGATTCAGCTCTAAAGGGGGAAGGTTGGACTATGAATGAGAAGGGCAGTGAGTCCCTGATCCTGTATGGGATACAGCATCTTTCTGTCAATCATCTACTGAATTAGGATGGCACCATACAATAGGGAAGGAAGTGCCTGCTCAGACTCAAACAGAAGTTCTCCCTTCATTGGAACACACTCTTGATAAGTCAGCTACTCCTTGCTCAGAAAAACAGGCATGCTCTGGAAGACGAGTGAGGGATGTAGCACAGTTGGAAATTATCCTTAAGCCTTAGGAAAGTTCAGTGCCGCTTGTGCAAACTCCACAACAGACACCGTCTTGGGACCGTCTTACCCCTTCAAGCATGAAAATTAAAGTCTGTGGAGCCCAAGGATGATATATCTGTACCCCTATCCTCTGTGCACGATGAAGCTCCATCAGAGAAACCTCAACGACCACTGCTTTCTGATCTCTTTAAGTTGAATTTGGCTGAGCCATTGCCACGGCGACCTGCGTTTTATCTTAAGTATAAAGGAGGCCTGGACACTCACCCGGATCGCCAATATGTGGGAAAGAAACTCATTAAGGACTCATTACAGTTTTACCAAGCAGATGTGTTTGCCTTTATCCACATCTCAGGGGAGGACATATTTGATATCAGATTCCATTCTGTGACCCTGCTGGAATTTTTCTGAACCTGTTATAATCAGGTTAAAACCTCCACTCTTTGGATTTGTTTTATGGCCATCCCACTGACAAAGCCCCTTACAAAATCAGTAACTATCATGTTCTGCAATGAAAACATTCCAGTTAGTGACATATGGCACTGGTTATAGCAGAAGTATCAATACTAGCCATTCCAGTGGCCATTTTAGATAATGAACAGTTCTGGACCTGGGGGGTGTGTGGAAATTTCAGGTGAAATTAAATCAGACTGATGAAGGGATCACACATATCCCAAACTGTTTTTTCTTTGGTTGTGACAGAGGAGTGTGCTACTATCCAGGGCAACCCTGGACTTGTTACCGGTCTGGGGCTCGCACCCACTTGTCTAGTGTGTGCAATATACTGCGCTGCAGTCTTTGTAATAAAGTTGGACATATCAACTCTAACTACACAAATTACCTTAGGTGTAATTTGTGAGAAGAACAAGGACATCTCTATAAAAATTGCCCCAGGGCAGCAGTTAATAAAGTGCAGTCTTTGGACCCTGAAGATTTGATGAATAAGGCAAAGGCAGCTGGCAATGAAGATCTTACTCCTCCCTCACAGCAGATTTCCAAGGATATATATGCAGTACCCACTACAGAGTTGGCTCCTCGACCTATTGACATTGAAACAAAGCCATCTGGGAATGATATAGCCCTAGATCAAACAAAGGCATCAGAAATGATTCCCTTACTGCAGCCAGTTTGTTGTACTGTTCCTGGGGAACAATGTGGCATTACGGAACAAAAAGAGATAGCTCCCCCACCTTCCTAGCTCTCTTGTATCTAAACAGAGAAGGTTGTCTAGAAGATTGACTAAGGAAGATCTACGGCAACCAGTGGAAGCATCAAACTCTTGTGCACTGTTGGAACCTAAAAAATGGGGTATTCAAACCCTGAGGATCATTTCAAGGAAGCAATGGAGACAGGCATCATACAATCTCAACCGGCAGAAAAACTTTACTCTGGAAAAAAAGAAAAGAGAAGGAAAAATTAGTGTTTAATCAATCCTGCTGAACAGTGCTACCACTTCTGTGGCAACTTTCAATTGCCACAGTTTACTTAATAATAAGCGATGTTTACCTATATTTCAGTTACTCTGTGATTTAGATATAGGTATTATCTTTCTCCAAGAAACTTGGATGACCTCGATTTTTCAGCTTCAGGCTTTTAAATCAGAATGGCTGTGGGGGCCATCCTATTGGTCATTTGGGTATGATAAAGCTGATGGGGTGGGTATTCTTTTTACAGGCAATAGCTTCACTTTATTCCACCTCCTGGATCTTGTTCCAGGATGAGTCCTCATTCTGGATGGCTACCTGGATGGAGAACCATGCAGGTTAATTACTGCATATGCCCCCAATTAAAAGCAGACAGAACAAATATTTTCTCCCAAATAAATCCCTATCTCCACACAGTGAAAATTATTATTTTTGTAGGGGATTTTAACTGTAGTTTGACCTCCCGTAAGACTCCACTTTCATGTGCTAAGGTATATTGTGACTCCTTGGCATTCCAAAAATGTATTGCTTCAGCTGACCTTCAAAACTGTAATGCACATATTTTTCAAGCTAAATATTTTACTTATAAGAGGGTGCAATATACCACTATTATTGATTACCATTTTGTTTCTCACCATTTTAAGATTATGGCTACCAAACTTTGCCCAATTGAATATTCGGACCACCAATTGGTTATTTCTACTTTAAATTCAGATACACTCTCCCCCACCTTTCAATCACGATGGAAATTGAACACCCAGATCCTTAAAGATTCTAAAATACAGTTAGCAGTCAAAAGAATACTAGCTACCCGAGCCTCAGTCATTGATCTCTATGATGATTTTGGTTACTGGTGGCTCCAAACAAAAACAGATCTTTCCCAATATTTTCAATACTATGGGAAACATAGTATGCAATCTCAATATTTTAAATATTTAACCTTAAGAAAAAAGTTTCAGGACTTGCTGTCATCCACTCTACCAGTAGGCTGTGACCTGCTGTCCCAAATAAATTCACTTAAAGCTAAAATGCAAAAATTGCAATACTATTGTGCAAGTTCTATAAGAGCAGAATTATCATATGGGACCCATAAAGTACCTGTTTTTAACCCATGTGATGCTTGTAAGTTGCGCAGACATGCTGCTTCAATCTTTAGCCTAAAATCTAGCAGGGGAACTGAGATGACTGCTGTTCCTGACATTTTTGAAGTAATCATGGATGCCCATAATGTTATCCATTTTGAGCCCCCAGAGTATGCCCATTATCTCTCTGATTTGCAGTGACAAGCTATTTCTCTTCAGGATTCTGACTCTATTGTCACAGCAGTCACTTCCCATGAAAATCATGCTGTTATTTAATCTAGAAAACTGGGAGCAGACCCTGGGTTGGATGGATTGCCTAATTAATTTTGTAAAACCTTTGCCCCTGAATTGGTGTTGTGTCTAGAGAAAGTTCTTAACTTTTTTTTCCTCTCAAAAAAAGGTGCCCCCTCAATTTTCTAAAAGTTTGACTGTTTATTTATTAAAATCTTTGTTCCAGAACTGGAGGCCAATTAGCCTCCTGAATGGAGACTTTAAAATTTTGACACAAATATTGCATTTGCGATTAAGAAAGCTGGCAGTAAACATTATTCGCCCCCTACAATATTGTAGCATGCTCGATAGATCTAGGCATTGCCCTCTGATTATTTTGAGAGAAGTTTGGGAATACCACCAAAGAAAACAATTACCAGGGTGGGTTATATCCCTGGATCAACAGAAAGCATCTGATACCATGGATCATTCTTTTCTTTTTAGCATAGTAAAGGCTTATGGTATTCCCCCTACTTTATTGATAAAATATGGATGTTTTATGTTCAAGCTTGTTTGAGTCCATACATAAGAGGGGTCATAGGGCCAGAGAGCATTGTTCGGCAAGGGGTGCATCAAGGGTGCCTCTTGAGCCCCTTGCTGTACATATTTTCTCTTAATCCTTTCTTACAAAAACTTATGGGAAATGTGAAAGTACAGGGCTTGACTGGGGATGTCCCTGGGGATTAAATTAAAATCTTAGCTGATGCTGATGATACCTACCTCCTCTTAAAGGATTTAGGTAGCATTAGGGAAGCCTGTAATGAAATAAGACAATATTCTATGGCTTCTGGAGCTCAGCTGAAACTTTCCAAATGTAATGCTATATCAGTTATCCCTCAACCTAATTCCCCTGATATGGTGGAAAACTTTCCAGTGATACGTGACCAGATTAATATTTTAGGATTGATATTATCATGTTACAATATGGCATACATAAATTGGATGTTGGGCCTGCAGAAATGTGAAGCGAAAGTCTCCAGGCGGAAAGGATGGAAACTGTCAAAATTAAAAGGGATCTCCATTATAAAAACAATTTTACTTCATAGCTTGTCATATGTTGGCACAATCTTCCCGCTCCTCTTATCTTTAGAAACTAGGTTTTTATAGTATATTTTTCAACATGCTGTGGGGGTAGTTGCCTTAACCCGGTAAAGAGGAGTTTCACATATCTTCCACGTGAAAAGAAGGCTTGGGGATGATTGACCCAGTTGTTTTTTTTTTCATTCATTATTTTGGATCCACTCTGTCAAGTGTCCATGGACTATGCCCAATACCTTGGTCCATAAAAGGTTTGGCAGTAATTGGAGTCACTTTATGACAAAATGGGTTGACCCCCCCCCCGAAATTCTCAGCACTATTATTGATTCCAGAATCATTGAAACCTTCCATACAGAAGATATTTAAATGGAAAGTTCTGAAATCATTATTTTTTGCTTCATCTAGAGTACAGTTATATCAATATGTCCTGGGCATGGCTGGACCCTCCTCCCCCAAATTTAAAAATTGTCAGCTACAAAATAAAGACATAGTAATGGCCCTATTAAATTAAAAATGGATCCCAGACCATATGTGGGAGATAATATGGTTAAGTGCCTTTGGGAGATTATATGTCAGGGGAAATCATAAACATAAGTTGATGGCAGAGCACTCATGTCCTTTTCTGGGGTGTGGAGTCCTGGAGGAAACAATGAAGCATTTTTCTTTACATTGTGTCTTTTCCCATAACCTTTGGGTATTCTTGGCCACAATCTGAAAACTGCCGTGGCTACGAAATATTAAGTATGAAGCATTGGTGCTGGAAGATTACGCCAGTAAACTGACTAAATATAATCCTGGGACACTATCTGTTTTTTTTTTTTTGCAGTAATAAAATACTCTCTATGGAATGCAAGGGGACAGTGTTTAATCCAACAGCAACAAATGTCCTTTATGGTTTTTAAAGTGATTTGTGAAAAGGCATTTCAAGCCATTTGGGATGGAGGAGTGGAAAAATATGGGGTACCTATGACATGTTTGCGATGGAAGGGTCTTTCCTTCTTTATTAAATTTAAATGTCTTTACTCTTAGGTCTTAAATGACATGTGAAAATGATATTGCTTCTTTACCACAAAGGCAAATGGTAATTTTTTTGTATTATTTACATTTTCTTTGAGAGTTTAATATTGCTGTAAATATGATAACTTGTCAGTTTTAATTTTAGTTTCTGTTTTTTTTTGTTTTGTTTTTTTTTTCTTTTATTGACCTCCTTTTTGGAATGTTTATTTAAATTACTTTCTTTCTTTTTTTGATTTGTATCAACTTTTGTTATTCTGTATATGGTATTGTATTCATTAATAATAATAAAAAAAAAACACCCCTACTCACAGGTAGGTAACGTGTGTTTGTTTTAAATAAAGAAAATCCCCTTATTGACAGGTAGGGGAACCTCTAACATCCTGGCACTTGGCCAAGATGGCATCCGGTGTGGAAGAGGAGAGGCTGATAGTTGAGGAGATTGGGGGAGAGGGTATCCTCTCCTGCCTTGGCCTTGCTAGAGACCCCTACAAGACATTTTGAGTTGGATATGGAACATCCAGTGATGGAGGAAAATTTGAGCTATGGTCCAGCAGATTGTCCCACTGATGTAGCAGTAAAGAGTTCTCAAGAGCTGCCAAGTTTGCCTAGTGATGATGGATTTATGGATTTCCAAGATGCAAGCCCTACCTTACAGGACCTACTGCGAGAAGAAGATGTAAGGCATGCCGAGAAGAGAACGGCCCTACTTGCACAAATGTTAGGTGATATAGGAACTCCAGAGTTTCAGGCTGATAAAGAGCCTGCTATACAGATGGTTGTGATGGATGTAAGGCCGGTCACAGTGACAATGTTTTTAACTCTGATGGTGAAGGTAAGGGCTGATATAGCTTCATTGTCTTGTACTAGAATGGATGAACAGAAAGTTGTGGGAACTGCAACAGGAATGGCAAAATCAGATGCTCAGTCTGGCCTAAGACGCCCCACAGTGCAACCAATAGACAGTTCTGAGATGGCTGTGTGGTCTGTTGACATGGCTGTACAAGCAGCAGGTCAGGAGAAAGAGGCAACTTCAGGACACTGGGTTTCAGGGGCTTCACCGATTCATATTCCTGGGGCTCTGCATGATGTACAGATCACATCCCAAAATGATCTACCCCAAGAGCCTGTTGTGCAGAATTTGGAACTCCCACTGGAATTAGATTTGACTCAGAATCCTACTTTACAATTACCAAGTACCTTTGCTGCATTACCTAATTCTTGACTGAGAATTTTACCTCCAGAGGCAACCCAGACAGATACTTGCCCACATAAACAGACCTACTCGGCTGCTGTTGCTGCTCATAACAATAGTGGTAGACCATATACCTCTTTCTTTGGTACCCCTGCCCAACCAGCTAAATGCCATAATGTGATATGACTAAAGTATTTAGCGGGCATGCAGGGGGCCCTGGACAGACTGCATGTGGCAAGGGTGTTAATTAATGATTCACTTAAGTTCTTTGCAAATGAAATCCATGCTTTTCTTCATGTTTCTGGAGAAACAGTATTTAATTTCAGTTTCAAAACACAGCAAGGTCTTGAATGCCTTTGGATTAAATGCCAGAGGTTGGGGAATACCGTTCTATGGACCCCTTTCTCTGTTCTCCCATTATTGAAATCCATGCAGAAAACCATCATGGTTCTCTTCGGTAGTGAAGGTGTGAATATGAATGATTTAATACACTGGTTGAAGGCACGTTGCACAGTCATCTCAGACCCTGAGGCAATATTTGATTTGGGGCAAATCTGGACTGGGGGTTGACGAGTGTGGGTCATGATGAAACTGAGTGACACCGGGGTAATGCACCTGCCTAATAGTTTTTAGGGGGAGAGGGACAGAGGAGTCCTTTTTTACCTGGGACAACCTGAGGCATGCTATAGATGTGGCTCAGTGGCACATCTGAGCAGTGCCTGTGACCAACTAAAATGTGCCATATGTGGTGAAGTGGGACATTCGGGAGCATACTGTACTGAGAGAGAGAGAGAGAGAGAAGAGAGATGTGCAACTTATGCGATGTGGTTGGTCACAACTTTCAATCATGTCAGTGGGCGGCACATAATAAACCAGATTTGGCAGACGGTGCTGAACAATGCCTTTTTATCACCTTGGCCCAGAAAAAGAAGATTTTTTCCAGAAATGAACCGAGACAGAAGGATTGCACAACTCCCTCCTATGCAGTTCCTGAAGATATTCCAGCTGCAGCAGACCTACAAAGGTATTCAGTCTCTCGAGGTCAGGATCTGATTGGACCATAAGGTGGAACCTCACCTCCTCATCCTCAACTATATCTGGAATCTGAAGCTGGGGAAGGTGACTTTGAGAGTGCACCTGAAACAATAATGAAAGTCAGGTTAGGATCAGAACAGGACATGACTGAACTGGGATCTGGAAGTATCTCAGATGTTATGGATATGAGGCCACCCTCCACCGGACGATACAACCCAGTTTACTACAGTCCGGGCAACCAAGAGTAGAAGGCTACACGAAGTAGAGAAAGCTGCTCAAGCCTCCTGAGAGTTGGTGATAACCAAAAATAAATATGAATTGTTACAGACAGATGGGGATGTATCTGCCAGTGACTCAGACACTTCTTCTATCCCATCTTCAGTACCGGAACAGATAACTGATACTGAGGTGTTGGAGCATATGGGCCCTCAAAAAGGAAAGGCTAAGGCTAAACATAAGCTAAAAGAGTCAGCGGCTCATAGAGGGAGGATGAAATGATTGGAGAGTGCTCCAATATGAATTTTTCCCACATGCCTGAACATGTCCCATGTACATTTCACACCATTAATGTAAATAGCATAAAGAATTTGGACAAACGCGATTTGGTGTTCTCCTATCTGACCATGTGTTCTCTGGGTATTATCTTTTTACATGATGTGAGTTTTCATACATTGCATGAAGTAGAACGTGCTAAGCAGGCGTGGTACCCGGGCATCTCCTTTTGGTCCATTGGCCAAGAAGCATGTTCGGGGATTGGGATCTTGTTCAATGGTTCAGGTATAGTACTGCTTACATTAATTGATCTTGTTCCAGGGAGGGTGTTAATTTTAGATGTTAAAATTCATCACATACCTCATAGGCTCCTGATTATTTATGCCCCTCAAATGAAGGCCTTTAGAGTTGACCTTCTCAGATTACTTCAGCCTTTCTTACATACCTCTTAGTTTGTGGTATTTGGAGGTGACCTTAATTGTGGTCTCTCCCTAAAGGACAAGACTTCTACTTTGAAAACACTGAAGTTGTTTTGTGACTGCACTCTCTTAACATCAGTGATTCAAACCACACGTTTGGTGGATGTTTATAAATCCCACACTAATTTACATACTCCCACTTTTCATAAGGGTAATCTGACCACTTGTATAGATTTCCTTTTTCTGTCTCGATATATCCCCATAGTGCATGTAACAGTTAAAGTTGCTGAATTTTCAGATCATAATATATTGTCAGCAGAGGTAGGAGAGGTGACCCCTATCCAGAAGGGACTGTGCATTTGGAAACTGATCTCATCTCTGTTACAGGATGAAATGTTTAAATCCCAGTTATGTGAATTTCTAGGGGCTAAGAAATCTGTATGTATCTTGTATGATAATATTATTCAATGGTGGATTGACACCAAAAGGGATTTGTGTAGCTTTTTGGAAAAACAGAAGCTAGTCAGTCTGAACAAACATGAGTATCTACAGACTAGAACAAGACTGCAAAATCTGATGACATTGTTGACTATGACAAAGCATAATTATACATCACAAATGTGGGTGTTAAAAAATCAGCTTAGGCTGTTCCATATGGAGAAAGCCCAGTCCCTTAAACATCATCAACAGTTTGGCATCTCTGGATCTGTAAATTCTGTTTGTGTTTGTGAGGCATGTCGATCACAGGTGGGAAAAAAGGAAATGACTGCATTGTATAACTGACAGAATGTGGAGTACAAGACTAATGCTGGCATTATGGAAATTATTACAGAGTATTCTGTTGATAAATATGGCCCTAAAGTCTTTGATGTCCATCAGGCGGAGTCAATGTTGTCTCACATTACCTTCCCGGTTCTCTCACAAATAGAGAGTGACCTGTTAGAAAGGCCTATACAGACCTTTGAAATAATGGAAGCCATTCACTGTTTAAAAAAAATGTGGCACCGGGCCCTGATGGCCTCCTATCAGAAATCTTTAAGTTTATTTCGAGAGATTGGGCTGAGGAGTTACAGAGTGTGTTCAATTGTATGTTGCAGTAACAGGATATGCCTTTAAACATGAACATGGGATCTCTCATTTATATCCACAATAAGGGAGATAAAAATGATATTCAGAACTGGAGACCTATTAGTCTGTTGAATACAGATTTTAAGATTCTAACAAAAGTTTTAGCCAAACGGTTAGTGGAGGGGGAGGGACAAGACAGTAAATTTCTGGGACACAACCCTCCTTGATACCAGGTCAGTGTATCCAGGACCATTTGTTTTTATTGAGGGAAGTGATTAGAAAAGGGAATGCAGGTCAACTTCATGGCTTTGTCCTGTCGTTGGATCAGTGTAAAGCATTTGATGCTGTTAGCCATGATTTTTTATGGTTGATTCTCCATAAATTTCAGATTCTGGCTGCATTAATCAAATGAATTAAATTACTATATAACACTGCTGCGGTGTTTCCACTGGTGAATGGGCAGCATGGCCCTTTAATCAGTATCAAGTGTGGGGTACATCAGGAATGCCCCCTTAGCCCTGTTTTGTATACATTATTTTTAGATCCACTATTGCGGATGCTTACTGATTCTTGATTGCTTGTCCCAATCTTGAATGCATCTGGGCTACGTGTTCCAAATGTATTGGCCTATGCAGATGACATGTGTCTGTTGTTACAAAACAAAGCCTCAATTGCAGAGGCTTTATGGCTATGTTCATCTTTTGGGACTGCTGCAGGGGTGGCCCTTAATTTACAGAAATGTGTGGGCATGGTACTAAGGGAGGCTTTAGGGAATCCGGAAAGGGTCAAAGGTATAAAACTTACAACAGAGCCTATTAGGATTTTGGGAATTAAATTTGGAAAAGGGCATTCGAATATTCTGAACTGGGAAGAAAAATTGGAGGTAGCCCAGAAAAAAGTTTCCACATGGAACAAATGGAAAATGGGGGAGAAAAAATAAATATTTTTGATAAAAACTTTTTTGATACCAGTTTTTCTTTTCCTTAGTTATGTATTCCCGCCTCCGAAAAGTATGGAGACATGCCTCTTAAGTGTTTTCTTCTAGTTGGTGTGGGGGAGCCAGCTGAATCCCATAAAGAGGAACATGTTATGTTTGCCCATTTGACAAGGTAGTTTGAACATGGTACACCCTCTTTTGTTTTATAATTGTATTTTCTTTATGGCTAATATATGGCCTCTTCTAGTTAACACAGGGAAAGAGTGGGAAGCTTGGACATATGAGGATATCAAACCTTGGTTCCAGCTTTGGGATAATGGAGATCTATGTATTGTTAACTGACAGCCACATGTCTGGACGGAGATCTTCACCAGACTATGACAGTGGAATGTAACTTCATAAATGGTAGTTGCACTACAGAGAAAAGGTTTATATCTTGGACTTTTGAACACTATCTGTAAGGTTCCCCTGATGTTTGATCATTGTCTTGAGGAAAGTAGACAGGCCCTTTTGACCCTTTTAAGAAACCCCAGGTACCCCTCTCCCCATATGTGGGACCTCCATTGGCTTAGCTGTCATGGGAAAATTAACATTAAAGGAAATCATAAACATAAACAGATATGTGAGAGACTGTGAGTAGATCAGAATGTATTGCACAGGTTGAGACTACAAAACACCCTTTTTTCTACTGTTCATTTATTAAGGACTTTATGGCCTTTTTAGCTAACAGATGGTTGGTACCAGCTTTTGCTTTGGTATCTTTTGCAAACTTGATGTATGGGGAAGTGATGGGACCTTGGAAGGTATAGGACGCAGATACTGTCGTACTCATTTTCACTGTGTGTAAAGGGCACATCTGGAATACATGTTGCCTTTTCACACTCAACAGAAAAATATTACATATCTGGAAATGCTAGTTAAAATTCTTAATGATTTGAAATTGATTTGTACTAGGGAGAAAGCTACCCTGAAGCAATGCCTTTGACTTTCGAGATGGCAAGGTTTACCCTGGATAACGGACTGAGATTTTCCTAGCATGTGATGGATGGTTATGTGTGGTTTTCTTTTTTGCTTCTTTTTATTTTTCCTTTCTACAGATGAACAGCTTACTATGTATCATATAGGTGGGGTTAAATTATTGTATTGTATCCTACCTGTGCTTGCTTCTATGTTAACCTCCTGACCTTGTATTGTATCTTACCACTGTTTTGCTTGCACCCATTGCTGTCATGGAACCTTTGTAAAAGAACCCTTGGCTCAAAGGTATTTGTAATCCTAGTAATAAATAAATAAATAAATAAATATGATCTATCTCTGTAGAAAGTCTTATGTAGGTTATGTTTCTGTTTGGTTCCCTTCCCATGTATGTAAACTGAATTATTGTTTTTTTGTTTTTTTGTTCTCATACTTGTACTCATAATCATTTGTACCCATGGGCATAGGCGGGGGGGGGATGTTCTGGGTGTTCAAACACCCCACAAAATTACACCCAAAATTATTAATTTAGGCTTTATTTTTTCAGATTCAGTGCAGCTGCACTGTCCCTTTAAATAATGTCCCTTGCTAATCGAGATCTGAATACTGGCTGGGCTGGGAGCAGCAAGCAGTGCACGTGTCTGTGAGGTGGGGATGAGGAGAAGGCAGCATTATCAGTTTGTCAGTCCTCCACCGTTACTCCTCCTCCTCCTCTATGGATAAGGGCTGCCAATGAAGTTCTGTAGCTGGAATTTGGCAGCTTGGTGCTTTAATGCGCACCTGCACACAGCATGCACTGCAACATCACCCACACAATGCACAGCCAAGGAGTGAACTAGGAGGTCATGGATGGACTCAGTTGGAGGAGGAGGACTGTTTTGTGCTGTCAGTCGGAGCCAGGGAAAGCGCTGCATGTTACGACTCACGGCAGAAAACAAAATCTTTTAATTAAAATAATGGGAGGGAGAGTGAGTCAGACATCATGATCAGTGGTGAGAGTGAGCTGAGGAGGAGAAGCACTGAGAGGTGAGCTGGAGGAGTACTAGGAGGAACTTGGGGAAGTTGGTCTGGAGATGTGGCCTGCCTGCCCTGGCCTTGACGGTCACTATCCTCAGGTAAAATGTATTCAGTTCAGGGTTCAGTTAGGCAGACAGACTGAGCAATGCAGCATATATGTATTTTCCCCTGCCCTGTAGGCAGCAGACTCAATGTCCTGTTCGGGTGCCATTCTTTGCCTAAATGTGGTGTTTCTAGGGGCTAAGGCTTCAATTTTACCTATTTATGTTGTTAATATTTTTTCAGTGCCTTGAAAGAGAGTGCTAACTCTGCCTAATAAGATCAATACTAAATGCTGCATGATATTATGCAATCACTGTCTCAAACCCAAGGGAATACCATGCTGCAGAATCACCAAGGCCAAGGGATTTTCAAGTTAAAAATTGCATTTCTTTACAGATGTTTTTGTGGCATGTATGGTAAATGGCAATTTTTTCAGTGACTACTGTGTGCAATAAGGGTAAGAGCTGCTGTGTATGGGTTATCTCTTGTTCAGTCTAATAAGCAGTCAGGTGGATCTAATCTACTGTACATATATACAATACTGAAAGACAGCAAACTCATGAGGATAAAAAGATACTGATTTGGTCACCCCAGACAGACCCCTGTAATGATGGTATGTGTTTTAGAATATATTAGCACAAGGGTCAGTTTGCACAGTATTTATTGAAGAGGGACTTGCCTACATGATGACTAAAATTTAATGTGATGATGTCTGGAGACTGGAAGGAACTGAACGCTGCTAACATACTAACATACTATTTGCCAGCAGATTAGGCCTTACGGTCTATCGAGTCTGCTCGAACCTAGATCCTTAGTTGGGTGCCGAGATCCTCCCATCCCTTGTTTTCTAGAAATCCCTATCATCCATCCCCACTCCCCCCCGGGACAGGCCATCATCTGATACATCCACTTTCTGTGTCTGTCCCACCCTCTCTTGAAGCCCTCCACTGTGGATCTCTGAACCAGCTCACCAGGCAGTGCATTCCAAAGGTCCACCACCCTCTCGGTGAAAAACCTCCTCCTCTTTTCCCCCTCACCTTCCACCTTCCAACTTCAAACCATGCCCTCTGGTGATACCTCCCTGCTTTAGTCTAAAGATCCCTCCATGTTTACCCTATTTATTCCCTTGAGTGACTTGAAGACCTCAATCATGTCCCCTGTCTCTCCTCTCCTCCAATGAAAACAGGCAGAGCTCCTCAAGTCTGTCCTCATAAGTCAAATCCCTAGCCCTCGTATCATCTTTGTTGCCCTCCTCTGTACCCTCTCCAGGAGCTGTATGTCCCTCTTCAAATGTGGTCTCCAGTACTGTACACAGTACTCAAGGTGTGGTCTAACCAGTCCATTGTACAGCGGCAGAATCGCTTCCCTTGCTCCTAGAGGTGATCCCCTCACGATGCATCCCAACATCCTGTTTGCCTTCTAGCTGCTCTCCTGCACTGCTCAGAGTTATTCATACATGTATCCACCATGACCCTAGGTCTTTTTCCCCTATTGAGGCCTCCAGCGCCTCCCCTCCCAGGGTGTACCTGTGTTTAGGGTTTCCCACCAAGATGCAACACCTTGCACTTGGTGATATTGAAATTTAATTTCCATGTGTGAGCCCAGCTTTCCAGGGTGTCCAGGTCCCCTTGCAGGGCCAACCTCCCTCTTCTCCCTCAACTACTGCTCCATCTTGGAGTCATCCATGAAGACTCATTTCACACCCTATACCATCCTGATGTCCGATATATGCATTAAACAGGATTGGACCCAGGACCACCTGTGCGTGCCCCCACCAGACCATTGTGGGGACAGAGTCAAATGCCTTGCTGAAGTCCAAGAATAATACATCCACAGGCTTACCCCTGTCCAGTTCTGATGTTACCCATTCATAGAACTCCACAAGGTTGGTTTGACATGATCTACCTGGCACAAACCCATGTTGCCGACTATCCAGACCTCCCATCTCCTCCAAGTACACCCCCAATCGTTCCTTTAGAGTACTCTCCATTAATTTTCCCACCACCGAGGTCAAACTGATGGGTCTATAATTACCTGGTACTTCCCTCAACCCCCCTTTATGGATTGGTACCACATGTGCCTCTCGCCAATCCTTAGGTACCCTCCCTGTCTCAAGTGACCTGCTGAAAAGCTCCGCCAGGGGTGCAGCCAGTATGTCTGCCAATTCCCATAGTACTCTCGGATGAATGCCATCCGGCCCAGGAGATTTGTTTTTCTTTAGGGTCTTGAGGGCTAACCACACCCTTTTGGTGGAGATAGCATCATCCGTCCCTTCCCCCTTACTGGTCTTTTTATCCTTATCCAGATGTGACCCCTCTGGGGTACCTTTCCCTCCCTCTTGCTCCATTTCTGTTGCTCCCCTGATCCCACTCCCTGCCGCTTCCATCCCCTTCATGCCTTGTTTTGTAGATATCCCGTCCCCCTCCCTAGTGAACACAGAGGCAAAGTACTCGTTAAATACCTCTGCCTGGTCCCTCGCCTCTTCCACCCACCCTCCTTCTGATCTCAATCTGCTGAGATGGCCCTTAGTTTTTCTCCACTCCCCAATGTACCGGAAGAACCCCTTTTCCCCTCCATGTATCCCCTGCTACCCATGATTAATAAAAGACTATAGCATCTAATTGCAGAGTTCTAATTTTTCTGCCATTTTTGCAAAGAAATGTTACTGTGCAAAGGTCTTCTGTCATAATAACCAGGAAAGAGCTTGACAATTATGTGGCCTGGTGGCTGATGCTGTTTTCATAGTTGACTGCTTCGGTACCAGTTGTTCCACCTAGAGATCCATGTCTGTCCTGGTCCTTCTATTTTTTTTAGAGACATTCACTTCACTCACCAACCCTATAACCTGATGCATTTGGGCCCCAGATGCATCAGGCTATAGGGTCAGTGGGTGATCATGGCATTGTTAGTCAGTCAGTAGCCCACCACAGTTACATGCAGCTGCATATTGTGAAGCTAACCAGAGTCTTCATCTTCAGAGGAAAAAAAAAATGTTTACTTTAGACTGATAGGTAAGATGTAACAAAAGAGTGTTTTTTCTTCAAGAAGAGCCCCAGACCCCCAGCTTTTCAATAGAAATCTTTCACGGCATATAACAAAAACTGCATTTGGGGTGGGTGGTTGATGGCACTGTTTGACAGCCAGTTGTCCACGATCACAGGAGCTGCAGACTCTGATGCTAGCCAGAGTCTCTCACACTCCTGATTCCACAGGGAAAAACATTTCCCCTGAAACTGGGAGTAGGGAAGATGTAACAAAAGTGTTTTTTTTCTTTAAGATAAGCCCCAAAACTCACCCCAGAGCATGTAAATCCCTAGAGTGTCTGGGGGACTAGCAGCCCCCAGACCCCCAGTCTTCATGTAGAAATATTTCACAGTATTGCAAAAACTGCATATGGGATGGGTGGTTGATGACACTGTTTGCCAGCCATTTGCCCACAGCCACTGGAGCTGCAGACTCTAATGCTAGCCAGAGTCTCCCACACTCCTGATTCCATGGGGAAAAAACATTTCCCCTGAAATTAGGGTTAGGAAAGATGTAACAAAAGTATGATTTTTTCTTTAAGATAAGCCCCAAAACTCATCGCAGAGCATGTAAGCCCCTAGAGCATTTGGGGGCCTAGCGGCCCTCAGAGCTCCAGCCTTTATGTTGAACTCTTTCACAGTATTTCAAAAACTGCATATGGGGTGGGTGGTTGATGGCACTGTTTGACAGCCAGTTGTTAACAACCATTGGAGGTGCAGACTCTAATGCCAGCCAGAGTCTCCAAAACCCCTGATTCCATGGGGAAAAAAATTCCCCTGAAATTAGGGGTAGAGAAGATATAACAAAAGTGTGTTTTTTTTCTTCAAGAAGAACCCTAAAACTCAACACAGAGTCTGTGAAATCCCCAGAGCTTCTGGGGGCCTATCAGCCCCCAGACCCCTGGTTTTTATTTGTCCTAATTCACAAATCCAAACACCCCCCAAAAAAATCCTGACTACACTCCTGTTTGTACCTATGTTTAGTCCTGTATTTAATAAAACTTTCCCCTACTCCTTTTGAGAAATGCCATGGGATCTTTAACATCCACCTGTACTACCACTGGAACAGGCAGATGGGACCTTGGTTTAACATATCATCTGAAAGATGGCACCTCTGGAGTGCAGCACCCCTCTCATCCTGCACTTCTGTATCAGTATTGGGATTTAACCAAAGTGCCTGGTGTGGGGAAAAAACCCACAGCCTTCTGATCTCCTAGAAGTGAGTGTGCTACCTACTGAGCCACTGACATTATGATGTTATGGCGAGTGTATATCACCAAAAGCAAATCAGCAATATACACTTGCCGTCAACCCAACATCCAGCAAAAGAAAAAAGTGGCTTTGCCCCCCGCACCCCCGAATAAAGATTACTAACTCTGGATATCCTGAAAGTCTCCTTGGCTGTGGGTAGCAGAGCATTATCTGTAGCTGCTCCTACTCTGTGGAATGGAATCCCCATGTCCATCCACTCTTTGAACCCCCATGCCACTTTCAAGACACATCTCAAATCCTGGCAGCTTGATGAGGCCACGTGCCATTGCTAGCTTGGATAACCCCATCCCAACATTCTGACTTTTCCTCTTGGGCTGCTTTGGCCTCCCCTGTCCTCTCTCATTTCTTTGGACTCCTTCATTTTATTCCTTACTACCTGCTTATCAGGCTCTCCCACTTGGCTATTGTCTTGTATGTATTTCTTTCTTGCATCATGCATTAATCTGCACTTATCCTTTATAAATTATTGTATAACAATTGTTGCTTATCATGATGTATTGATTGCTTTTTTTTTCAGGCTCTCATTAATTTTCCTTACCATGTTACTTTCTTTGTTCACCAATGATGTATGTATTTCTACTGTGTTCACCAATGATGTCTGTCTGTTCACATGGCTTGTACTCATTGTATAACTTGTCAATACCTCTGCAACTGCTACCTGTGTGGCCTGGGTCATACCTTAAAATGGTCCCCTGAATCAGTGTACTTACCCGGTTACCAAAGACTTAAATAAAATAAAATAAATAAATAAAACTCTTGATGACAGTGCTCTCCTGCACTATAATACATAGCATTGTCACTGTAAGTACATGCAAAGTAATGCCCTAAGGAATGTAAGAGCTACAGGGTCCCTCTGTAACCAGTTTCAGATATATCAGTCTTTAACAATGATAGGAGCCTTAGAATGGCCCCCAGTATATCTCCAACATGCTGCTACCTACCCTGACATGGCAGGTCCCAATTCCATCATTACAATAACCAAAGACAGCTTTCCTCTCATTCTACTATTCCATAGGCAGCCCATCAAATGTGAATGCAAATCTGAGGGAGCCATCTCTTCAGTGGAAGAAACAGAAGAAGAAGACAATGAAGAAGAATCAGCATTTATAAAGTGCGTTTCATACACATTGTATCCCAAAGCACTTTACAAGATATTCTAGACTGGTAGTGAGGTGACTGAAAGTGTAGTGGTAGCCATTCACAATTCAGCACCCACATACAACTTTGGGCTATTGCTTGACTCAATTTTTTGGGAAGGGGAATGTTGGTCAGGACACCAGGGAAACTCCTTTACTCTTTCTGAGGGGAGCTGCTGTCCATCTGTCCATGATGGTGAACTGCAGTACTGGAGGTGAAGGAACTGGTGTACCTGCAGGTGAGTCAACTTCCTTCCCTGCAGGTCCAGCACAGGAGGTTAAAGATGACAATTTAAATAATTTACAAAGTCAGCATGACAGCAGAGATTGCTCAGAATGATTGGAAACTCCAATGCTATTAGACAGCGTTTTGACTTTGGATGACGAAAAGCTGTGTAATGCACTGGTGGAAAGAAAGTCCTAATGTCCCTGATGGCTGAAGTGAAAGGAAACTATCTGAAGAAAAAAGAGAAACTCACTGCAGAATCAAAGAAAATGGTAAGCCCTGAGCATTCAGCTACTGGATTGGCTGACACTGACAAACCACGCTCAGTTGATTTGAGTGACACAGGCTCATCAAAGGAGCTGAAGTCATTGACAAGGAGCTAAATATTAGTCTCACAGAAAAGTATTCCCAATGCAAAAATTAACAAATGCAGCAAAGTAATCGTCAAACAGAGAGTCAGTCCAGTACTAGAATTACATTACATTACACCACTTGACAGATGCTAACTCATATTTAGGATTGTACCAAGGCAGAAGGTCCCCCTTGCAACAACCAAAATAAACCAGCGCTCCAATGATTCCTTAGTCTGTGGAAATGGCACTGTATAATGTAGGTTGGAGAAAGGATGAGTTTGGAAAGTGGGTTCCCAATACAAACCAAGCTCTGTCTCTGGACAAACAAATTTACACCATGCAGGATGCAAAAATATTGAGGCTATGGCAACAACAGCTTCAGGAAACATTCAGGTACTAAATTTAAAATCTGTGGCAGGAGCTGCAAAGGACAGAATAGCAAACAATATTCAAGGGGATAGTATGATCAGTACTCAGACTGAGAATTATTTAAATATTGAAGTACCTGATAATTTTTTTGCACAAAAAAATTTAGACTTTCATATAGAAACTACTCAGATAGTCACCACTGATAAAGAAATCCAGAATACTAAAGTACCCCTACCCTCCAAACTGTAATGTCTCAGTCTTCAGAAGATGGCTCTGCAGGGGAAGGACCTAGTATAAATACCTGAGTTTTGAATTGGGGGGATGGAATGGTGGACAATACTGAAAAAACTACCACTGGTCCTTCAAATCCTCATTCAGAATCCACCCAGCGAGCCTGGCAGCTTTTAGAATAAATAGTACTATACCTGCACAAAGTAAAAATGCTGTACAGTTACCTTATAAGGGTGGCCTAGATATACCACCAAACTGTTGGTATGTGGAAAGAAAATTACTAAAAGACTATGCATTTCTTTATTGCTGAGATTTATACCCTCATTCACACACCTGGAGATGTCTAATTCAATGTCAGTTTCAAAACCCCTGCACATTTGTGTTAGTTTTGGACTCAATATGAAAAACTAAAATATTAAGAACTGTGGTTACCATTTCAGACAATTCATCTTACAAAATCAGCAATTAGAACAGTAAACATATCATTGAAAAATGAAGGGGTCAATGTGTATGACATAAAATACTGGCTACTTAAAGATGTGATGTTCTGAGCCCCCATAGCCAATTATAGATTATGAATAAATCTAAATGGGTGGCTAGAGAGTTAAAGTTAAATTGAAGCCAACAAATACTGGTATCCAGCATCTCCTTAGCTGTTTTAGTTTCTTGGCAAGGACAGAGGGTACTGTTTTTTATCAAGGATAATCAAAACCCCACTTTAAATGTGATTCTTCAAACATATAAGAAATGCTTGTGACAGAGTATGGTGCAATTTGTGCTTGGAGTACAGACATGTTAGTACATATTGTAGTAACAAATTAAAATGTAATTTGTGTGAAGAAATTGGCCATTCTTATAGAACTTGTCAGTTGGCTTCCCATAACAGAAATAACCACCCTGACCAAAATACCTTATTAGAGACTGCTTGCAGGCAGCACATCTAGAAAACAACAACTATCCAACATGAAAAAAACAAAAACAAATAAGAGACTGTTGAATATGCACCCCTGGGAAAAGATCAAGACAGGACTAGGTTACAAGGGACTGCTAAGCTACAAACACATCAGGAAAATTTGATATCTGAGAATATTGTTCCAGCTCAGACAATATAGCAACAAACAGTAAGGACTTCACATTCAAAGGAAAGTGAGTAAACAGATAATTCTTTACCTCAACAGATTATGGAAATGCAATCAGAAAATGGGTAAAAAAGAAAGATACTGTATAAATGATACACCCTTCCTGAAATGACCATTGTCAAAAACAAAAGGAACCTGAAAAGGCAACAACCAAAACCAAAGATATTAAAAACTGATTTCCCTAGGAAAACTATCACTCTGTCAAATAAATGTGAGGTGTTAGCAAATGAAAAAGGTGACTCAGACCCAGGGGGTGATTCTGAAACATCCTCTACAAGGTCATCTCAATGATTAACATTCTTTGAATCTGAGTAAGATACCCAAAATACTTCTGATTTAAAAAAATGGAAAAAGACATTAGGAACTAGAACACAAAGTGGAAGATGTATAGTGAAACCCTGCTAAACTCTTAAATGGGCTCCTCTTTTGCTTACAAAATTGCTTGCTTGAATGTAAACAGTAAAAAAAATGCAGAGGGAAGAGTAATAACATTTTCTGTCTTAAAATACTTGAGTTTTGATATATGTCTACTCCAAGAGAACTGGTCGAAGACTGCATCTAATATTTCACAGGCACAAAAACTGTGATGTTGGTGTCCCTTCTTATTTATGGCTGTGGGTGGAGCCTACAGCCATCCTATTTTCACTTGAAAAAAGGTGTTTCCGTGGAACACATCTTTTAGGAGTTTTTGTGTATCCTTCCATTCTACAAATCTCAATGGCAGTTAAATAAATACTCCCTTCTTTCTGTTTAATTAGAATGATGGACACAGAACTTCACACTGCTTTTCTCTGAGAGCAAATGTGCACACCTTCCAAACAAATCTAAATATCTTTAAAACTATTCAAGGTGCACAAACACAACCAGGGTAAAAGTTATTCAGGGCAAAAAGACCTTTCTCAAGAGGGTAGTAAATAATCTAAATTCTATATATTTTGTTAAATATGGTCTTCCAAACAACCTGTTTTTTTTTTCTCTCTGCATGAACAGAGTAGGAGTCTTCCAAAACAAATGTAAATATCTTGGAAAGCACACAAGTTACCAATATACGACCAACATGAAAGCTGTTTAGGACAAAATGACCTTTCAAATGAGGGAAGTCACTAATTTGTATTCATAACATATTTTTAAATATAGTTATCTGAAAGGTGAAAATTATGATTAAAAATTAAAATGCAGGCAATTAGATAGCCATAGTTTTAAAATATAATTAGTGCAGCTTAATGAGCAGGCTCATTTGAAAGGTCATTTTATCCCAAACAACTTTCATAATGATGGTTTATGCATAACTCATATACTTTTAGAGATATTTATATTTGTTTGACATAACTCCTATGAACAATGAAAATTGAGGTAATCAGATGGCCATAGTTTAAAATATATAATTTGTGCAGCTTAATGAATAGGCTCATTTGAAAGGTCTTGTTGTCCCGAACAACTTTCATACAAGTTTATTATCTGTAAAGTGTATACATTTAGAGATATTTATGTTTGTTTAGCATAACTGCTAGTGTACTTCTAAACAGCCTCAGTTTTGCAAATTACTTCACCAAGACAGGATTAGTTCCATCAAAAGAAAGCTATCCTAGGTCAAATTTCACTGAATTGAAAGTTCACTCTCTGACACAAGCTATAAACCACCTGAAGCTTCATTTTAAAACCCTTTGTGTGTATCTATGCTAGCATTAGTAAATGACAAGGATTAAAAACACGAGGAAAAATAAGCTTAAAGAGCAGCTGGCACCTTCAAGAGAACTTTAACAAAACATAATATTTAGATAAAGTTCAGCTTGTATTTCACATTAGTTCTTTACTCCTCCTCCCCATTATTTATTGCTGAGGTCATTTGCATGAAAACAGGCTTTTTACTCCAGAAGAGTTCATCTATTTCAGTTGCTGTCTCCCTACCTGAAGTCATAATGCACTGCTTGTGACATCACAGTTACTCTCATGGCAACAGATTGTGATGTCATAACAGAGCATTATGACTTGAAGTAGGGAGTAAGCTATAGAGGCAGATTAACCTAAAGTAACTGCAAGGGATAAAAATCATGTATTCATGCAAATTTTCTCAGTAATAAATAATGAAGAGGAGAAATCTAAAATATATATGGAATACAGGCAGAATTTTTCTTATTTATTATGCTTTTCAAAGTTTTCTTTGAGGCGTCAGTAGCTCTTTAAGCAATACATAGTAAATAATGTTAAAAGTCTTATAAATATGAATATATATATATGTGTTAAGTAAAAAATAAGTTAGAAGACAACCTGGTCTACTGTAAGTTAAGCATTCACCAGCTGTTTCACACAGTGGTGTCAGCCACATTTTACAGTGTTCTGTTCAGATACATTTTTCTTAAACTCTGTGTACAGTTTTACTCATGAATAGTCATATTATACTATCTTAAACATGATATATCTGCAATTCTGTAACAAGTGACTAGTGTATGTGCACGTTCAAAACCCAAACCTAACACAGACCCCCTTGTAATTGAGATACTGTTATCCTAATATGTCCATGTATCAACATGTGTCCATATGTACCTAGTCTGCTGTTGTATTAAATAACAGTTCTATAAATCTAAAACCAAAATAAAACACAACTGACAGCTTCAGCTTTTATTCAGGCACAGTTAAAATAGGGATCCTTTAGAGGTATGAATATAATTTATACAAATAGAGACATTTCAAACAGCTGCACATAAGTAATTAATTCCTGTCCTCTTTAACTCAAGGGGTTATTTCTAAAATGTGCAGATGAGCATGGGGGCCACTTTTTTCAGAGCAAGCCACCACTGGCAGCAGCCACTTCAAGACTGCTACTACTGTCTCCTAATACTATCAGGGGAAAACCAGAAGTAGTCTACCAGCACTGAGATCAATATGGTTAAGGCACGTTTACCAGAAATTACTGCTTAGAAAAGAATGAGAAAGTGATCATGATGATGAGCAAATCCAAGACCAGATCTCTAGTTTGTTAATAATCTCCTCCTGAGTCTGATTTTTACTGTTGTGTGGGCCAAGCTGCACAGATGTTATGCCATCATCAGATTTGTAAAAGAGCACTGTGGAAGTACGTAACTGGACCACTGCCTGATGTTCTGCCCCAGTGCTCCAGTATAGTTTCCAGTGATTCTGTTTATGCAGCCCTTCCACTCTGCAAGCTGCATAAACATACCCACTTCCTGGCACACTAGTTTTCCTTTCCACAAGTGTGGACTTGATGGCCTCCATGTACAACATGGTGGCACAGACTTAAACTGTGCATGCATGAGTATCGTGCATATGTATGTAACCCCCACACCACCTTTGGCTAGCTGGCATCCCCCTTAAAAGAACTACTGACAACTACATGGCATACAATTTTCTTTTGGCAGAGCTACACTCATGGTACCACCCCTAACACTGGAGTGTATATCAGGCTCATTATCTAGAGGATGGGGGGGTACATACTAAAATGGACCTTTTTATTTGCAACCATGTCCGGGGAGAGGATGCTAGACATAAGCTAGACCTAACTGCTGAGGAGCCCCAATAACGTTCACACTAGAAGCAATAAGCGGAATGTCCAAAGCAGTAACTGGGATTTTGTAGTATGGCTTTATTTACAGATGTTACTTAAAGCAAGGGCGGTCCCCCAAATGTTAATCATTGCAATACAGGCACAGTCTCTTTTGCAGGACACTTTGCTAGGCAGTACTGTTTTTTACAAACAAAAATCTCTATCTCTCTTCCAAAGTGTATATCTGTAGGATGTGCTACACACTTTAAACATTTTCCACACATTTCCATTTCCAAAGTCTATATCTGTGGGATGTGCCACACACTTTAAAATTCTCCTGGTGCATGGTCGTTGCCCAGGGAACACTGGTGCCCATCCACAAACTACTTAGCCCTGCTTGAAACTCAGATGTCATTTTTTTACCTTTTGCACCAAACAGCCTTTGCCATTCCTTCAGGGTTACACCAAATGAGTCTCCAACCACCAATGAATTGCTAAAAACTCCCAGCTTTAACTTTAAATTCAGCACAGTTGTGTTGAAAGGGGTCCTGACTGGTGTGTTCTAGCCTTATCTAGGGCACACACACCTCAGACAACTCCCTCAGACAACAGTCTCAGATTATGTACTCACAGACTTGTTGTTCCTTTCTCATAGTCATGGAAAGAACAAAAGGCACCTTTCTTTCTCTTGTAGCTGTCAGATTCTACTCATTGTTCTTCCTTAGAAAATGGGCAAAGACAATGCTCTCTTCTGATTGGCTGAGACACTTATTTAGGTGGGCATCTATCAGACAATAGATGCCCACCAAATAAGAAGTCCCAGCCCAAAGCTTCCTCATATGCAGCCAAGAATCCTTGTGCCCAGCCTGCTTCCTCATTGGCTGAAGCACTGGTTCACACAATTTCAAACTGCCGCCATTTTTATTTCATTGCTTAGCGAGAGTGAGAGCTCCCACCCACACTCTCATTCCCTAGACTAGAAAGACAAAGACTTCATCTAGTAACTGACCAATAAAGATCAGTGTACAGGTTTCCGGTTATAAGTCAGGCTTTAAGTTTTTATTCTTTGTTCTGTGAGTAAAACCCCTGCTGCCACTGCTCCTTCATCGTATCTGTCCATAAGTGCTATGCCTTTCGCGGCAACCGTGTTCTGTATGAACTCCACATTTAGAGTGCCATTCATTAGCCCTCAAATGGCTCCCCCACTCTGCTCCTCTGTAGAATACAAAGTTTTGCCAGCCACCCAACAAGGAATCAGCTCCACAGCTCACACCTGCCTGGAAAATGAAAGTAAAATCCCCACCCTTGCAGTTCCTCTCCTGACTGCAGTCTTCCTGTCTAATCTTGGTGCTGATTGCCAATGCATTTGCTACTTTTAAAATGGCAGCCCCAGTAATACCACAGCAACATCTGTTTCATTTGTTTGTTTTCCTTTTTTTTTTTGTAGTCTGAACCCGACTCCAGCACTGTCATGAGAATGAACATCCACTCTCTTAAGTACCACTAGCTGGCAGTGCCAATAGATCTTCATACGGAAAGTCCCGCTTCACTCTTGCCGCACCGCACTAACAAGCCGCCAAAAATTTCTGACTTCCGCTATTATTCTGGATTTAAAAAAAAACTCAACCGAGTGAAAACACAAGCGATCTTTTCCCCTTTGACATAAAAAAAAGCTTTTGTAAATGAAAACACTAGTGCTAGCACTTCACGTAATTGGTGCTACACTGACACATCCCAGCTTGTGTTCACTTCGCCTCCAGCCAACAGAAAGTGAATACTTGCAGTTTTAAAATTAAAGATTGCTTAACTGAACAGCAGAGAAGATTTCCAACCACGCTACATCTGTCACCCACCTATATTCGCTGAAGTCGTCTCCACTCTGGTGATGCAGTATGTTTCAGGTCCTGCCAGATACAGGTACAGTCCCTTTAAAAACTGAAAAAATTAGCTAAACAGAGCATGGACGGGGGAGGGGGGTCAGGGATAAACCAGTGCTTCTCTTCCATTTACAGACAACAAAAACACACTGGAGGTGAGGGTTACAAAACTGCTGCATGATGACAGGGGAAGGGGGGTTCCATCTGAAAAAAAAAAACAGTCTGCTATAGCGGCGGTAACTGCAAAAGGCCATCATTATAATGAAGGCGGAGGAACTATTTAATTACAAAACATATTGAAAATTAATTATTATATTAATAATATTGTTATCAAACTTTTGTTTGTACTGTGTCCTTTTTCTAAGCGCAATAATACCCTCCATGGTGGGTGATATTGGGCAATACCGGACCTTCCAGTGGCTATGAGGCCCTCTGCCTGTGGCGTCAGGCCTCATTACACCCCTGGGTGGTCTGGTATTGCCCAATACCGCCCACCCTGTCGGGTATTATTGCTTGCTTAAGGCAGCTGTGAACGTCAGGAACTTCAGGGGATTGCCCTTTGGATCCACAAGAACTACATTCCCTCTCACTCCGCCTGGAGTGAAAGTAAAGAGTCTTGCAGGCAAACTGATGATTTTACCAAACTAGAATGAGAAATACTAGGGCTCCCTTTGACAGAGCCCCAATGGTAGACCTCCTGCCAGTCTGACTGCCACACTTGAACTTACTGATGAACATTCTAAGCTCCCCAAGAGCAGTTGAGTCTAAAATGGTTATGCTGCTGTGAGAGTTCTAAATGACATAATCAACCTTCTCTCAAGCTAGTTGAGTAAACAATGATGTCATTATGTAGAAAGCCCCTAATGACCTCCCCACCAGATACCTTTTCCTACTGTACCTGCCTAAGACTAGTACTAATGAGATTCTAGTAACCTGAGGGGACTGGGTGTTATACATAGTTATGTCAGCACTGTCATGTAGCACAAGGCTGACTCTGGGAAAACTGCACATGTGCGAGAATCATGCATGTGCACTACTGTAATCACTGCAGTATTATGGCTGACTCCTGTGCAGCGAGGTCATAGCATATTCTGTCCACCGCTCTTGCCGCTCCTAAAAGCTCTCCAAAGCCATATTGGCTCTGACCAGAATTGTTTCTTTTGGGGATGATAAATGTGATGGCCTGGGTATTTTATTTCAGGATACTCATTTTTCGGTTACTCGCCTGGGAGAGCATTGTTCATTGATTTTTGTCACAAAAATATAGCATGATGCTTACTTAATATTTATGCCCCTCAAACGAAAAAAGGAAAAGTAGACCTTTTTAATCTGGTAATACCCTACCTATACACTTCTAGGAATATAATATGGGCAGGTCACTTCAATTGTGTATTAAATATCCTGGATAATGGAGCTAAAACTGAAAAACAAGTTTGTGATACTAATTATTTGAATACAAGTCATAGCAGATCTGGTTTGATTGATGCATACTGCATACTTCATACACAAGAGGGATTTACATACAATAAAGGCAACAGAGCAAATGGAACAGACTTTGTATTTCTATCCAGATATTTATATGTACACCAAGCAAAGATAATTCAGATCATATGCTGATAGAAATCTATGCAAGTCTTTCAGACAGACAAAGGATAGGTAGAAGATATTGGAAACTGAACTCACCTGTACTAGAAAATAAGGTAAATCAATATACAATTAAGGAATTATTGAATGCAAGGTTATCTGTTGTGGTGCTTTATGATAATCTAAGTGATTGGTGGTAGACATTAAAAAGGATCCATAAAACAGTTACAAAAAAATGCTAGTAAAATAAAAAGTGAAGAATATAAGATACTTAGCTGTACAAGATCAGCTGCTGAAGCTATTATCTTTAGATAATATGGGGATAGGACATTACTCTTCTCAAACTTTCAATATCAAGAAAGAAACAGAAAAACTCTAGTATACCAGTGCCACATCATTACTGATAGAACATCAAAGCAGAACACAAAGTAAGAATAGCTGTGGTAACACATAGTGGTGGACATAGTGGCCGAAATTAGCTCCACAAAGCAATTCGCGGAGTAGTGGGGAGTCCTCAAGTACTCCACAATGTGAAGTGGTGTGTTTTGTGTCATAATGAAGATCATGAGGTCAATGATTTTTATGCACTTCGTGTTAGTCCACCTTCCTCATCTACTTCTGTGCCAATTGTTAGGCAAAGTACCTTGATTACAATGTACTTGGCATCACTTTGCCTTGTTTTTTAGCTCCAAGGAAAATTTTGCATGGATTCATGGGATTGCAGGTCACATGGGCTCTAGATTGTTCTGCACAGCCTCCATTCTGTGTAGTGTGTGTGTGTAGATGTAGTTGTAGACAGTTTGTTGTCACAGCTCTGTGACTGAAACCCTATAAAAGCTGTTAAAAAATCCTTTTTTGAGCCATTTTTGTGGCTTAAAACATAGTACATTGATTGTAGGAAACCCTCCTGTACACATATCATCAAGTGTTTATTGTTTGTGTGTGCAATTTGAATGTTAATTTTGAACATTCAGTCTGTGTACTGAGAGACAGTTGAAGTGGGTCTATGTGATAATGGCGACCGCCCAAAGGTAATCGCTGTTATGGCTCAGTCAGAGTGCCCAACACATTTTCAGCACTCTGACAAACCTGGCACACCAGCACAATGGAGCTAGGACATATTTTTACTACTTTCTGTACATCCCCGTCTCATGGGGGCTTTGCCCCCCACACCACCCCATTTAAGGATTCTCAGCTCCAGGGGGATGCATGTCGGGAGGGTGAAAGTAGCAAAATTAAAAAGGTTCGGGCTGGGCGCAATAAGAATCGCACCAGCACCTGGACCCGAACCCAGTACCTCAGCCACCTCAGCCATTGCCCAATCCCCGACACCATGCTGCAGCTCGACCAATGACTGCAGCACCACCCCCTACAGCCTCTCCACCCCTTCCCAGCCCACACTAGCCATGCTTGCTTCCACCCCCCCCACATGCGTATGTATAGCGACATCCTGTCACCTAGTTCGCCCTCCCCCTCATCCGGTTGCCCTACCTGTTGGTCGCCGTGAGTGGATTGAGCAAGGAAGGTGTCACCGTAATGGATGGCGCCCTTCCTCATGCACCCACTTCATGGGTTACCCAGTTGAAGTGTGCTTTGGGAAGGGAGTATCAGTGTGGTGTAGGTAGATTTAGTTTAACTGTCTGGGAGAAAAAGGCAGTCTCTGTTTTGGCTATATTTTTGTTGTACAACCATGTTAATGTAATATTTTCAGTAATTCTTATAATTTATTTGCTGAATTTTGTGTTGAAAAGATCTGGTTATATTACCGAAGTTTTCAGTTTGCCACGCATTACTTGTAGTATGTGTGTGTGACGTGTGCCATCAAATCAATGTTCACTGCAAGCCTGATTCCTTCCACACTTGGTATTAAACCAAATGAGTAGTGCACTTTGTCCTGATCTAGTTTCGTTTGACTGTTTGTTCTGTGTACTTAGAACTTTAATTTGTATGATAAAACAAATCCCCTCCCCGAGATATGCACAGGATTGTAAAGTACCGATGCATAGAAATCATGGTGTCATCATTATTTGTTTGTTTTAATTCTTTATAAAGGTTAGTTACCTTTGCTCTTTGTCAGAATGCCTAGAGGGGCAGGAGCTTGGCTCCGTTGCAGCAGTTTACACAGTAAGACCAATGTAATGCAATTAAGAAAAAAAAAAACGCACAGTTTTTCTGTTGCAAAACAAATGTTTTATGATAAACATTTTTAGAATGAGTGGGGCACAGTGTTCAAGTTTTAGAATGGTACAATCTCTTTTCATAGGATGCTGTGAACTTCATATCCAGGATCATGGAAAATCACAAGTCTGGCTTTAAAGTGAGGTATTTGAAATTCAGCCAGGCACTGTGGAAAACAGTTCCAAGAATTACCAAGGCAGCATTCTGTTATATTTGTGTTGGCCAGCTTGTAGCTCTGTTTGACTTCTGAATAGGGGCACCGGGGTAAGCCTAAGCAGTTACTGTCTCTAGGACGTTGATGAGCGACTGTACACCAGATTTTCAAAAAGGTCCAAAGGAAATGGGCATTATGTCCATCACTGATTACCCCCTCCTCTTTTTTTTAATGCATTCCTTTTGCCTTCCCATATGTAGGGGTCCCAATGACTGCAGCTTTAGAAACATAGAATTTGACGTCAGATAAGGACCGCTTGGCCCACCTAGTCTGCCCATTTCCCTACCCAACGGATAAACTGCAGATCCTAGTTAACCAACAGCCTACTTCCTCCAATCCCCCCCCACTAGAATTGCCTTATGTCTGTCCCATGCATTCTTGAATTCCCCCACTGTTTTTGACTCTACGACCTCCTCAGGAAGGCTGTTCCATGTATCCACAACCCTCTCTGTGAAGAAATACTTCCTCACATTACCTCTGAGCCGTTCCCCCCTCTATCTTCAAATTGTGCCCCCTTGTTTTTGCACATCTTTTCTGAAAGATGCTACCCCCTTGGACTTCGTTGATTCCCTTGAGGTATTTGAAAGTTTCTATCATGTCGCCCCTCTCCCTCCTTTCCTCGAGACTATACATCTTTAGTTCCTTTAGTCTTTCTTCATATGTCTTCTGATGCAGACCCTGCATCATTTTGGTTGCCCTCCTCTGGACAGCCTCCACCCTGTCTGTCTTTGCAGAGATGGGGTCTCCAAAACTGTACACAGTACTCCTGATGTGGTCTTACCAACTGTCTGTACAGAGAGCCAACAAAGTTCCTGTTTTCTACTGGTGATGCCTTTCCCTATGCATCCCAGTATCGCCCTAGCCCTACTTACTGCCTTCTCACATTGCTGACCCACCTTTAGGTCATCTGATACGACTACCCTCAGGTCCCTTTCCATTTTTGTTGTTGTCAGTATCTCACCCCCCACTGTGTACTCGTCCCTGGGTTTTTGTTTCCCAGGTACATTACTATACTTTGCACTTCTTTGCATTGAATCTAAGCTGCCATACATTTGACCATTCCTCCAACCTTGCCAAGTCCCTTTTCATCATTTCCACTCCACCTTGTGTATCAACCCTGTTGCAAATCTTTGTGTCATCTGCAAAGAGACATACTTTTCCTTCCAGTCCCTCTGCAATGTCACTTATAAAGACATTAAAAAGGACCGGCTCTAGTACTGAACCCTGCGGTACCCCACTAGTAACCCTCCATTCTGCACTGTGGACTCCATTTACTATTACCCGCTGTGTGCTGTTGTCCAACCAGTGTTTTACCCAGGCTACCACCCTGGGACCCACTCCCAGGCTGGCTAATTTGTTTATTAATCTTTTGTGTGGGACTGTGTCAAATGCCTTGCTAAAGTCTAGGTAGGCCATGTCCACAGCCCCTACCTGGTCTACTACATTGGTCACCCAGTCAAAGAAATCAATTAGATTTGTCTGACATGACCTTCCCACTGTGAATCCATGCTGCCTTGGGTCCTATGTCCCACTGGCCTCTAGGTGCTCGGCGGTTCTTTCCTTCTGGGGTGATTCCATCATTTTCCCTGCCACTGAGGTCAAACTGACAGGTCTGTAGTTTCCTGCCTCTGTCTTGCTTCCACTTTTGTGAAGGGGAATCACATCCGCCCTCCTCCAGTCCTCAGGTACCACACCATCCTCCTATGATTTATTAAAAAGGGTAGTCAGTGGTGTTACTAGTTCTTCCCTTAGTTCTTTTAGAATTCTGGGGTGAATTCCATCAGGCCCCATTGCTTTATCCACCTTCAGTTTTGAGTTCTTTCAGAACCCTTTCTTCTGTGAAAGGACTAATATCAACCCCCCATATCTAGAGTGCTTCTATTGACCAGATTAAGTATTTCCACCTGCTTTTCCATTGTGAATACTGAGCAGAAGTATTCGTTCAGTATCCCTGTTTTTTCACTGTCACTCTCTGCCCAACCACCTTCCTCTTTGTTCAGCCTCAGTATCCCTGCCTTAGCCTTTCTTTGCTCCCTAATATACATATAAAAGGTTTTATCCCCCTTCTTAACAGAGTTGGCTATCTTTTCCTCAGTTTGGGCCTTTGCTATTCTGACTGCCTTACCCGCATCCTTCTGTTTTAACTGGTATAATTCTCTGTCCTACTCTTTCTGTGTTTCCTTATACTTCCTGAATGCTCGGTTTGTCCTCAGTGGTGGGGAGGATGGTGGAATCACTTCTCAGGAAGGGAATTGTTGAGTGCCTGGGGGCCGGTGGGACACAGGACCCTAGAAGGGTAGCTCACCCGTTGAAACAAATGTACCACCATGTGTTAAGAAAAATTTATTTTCCATCACTGTGTATGATGATCCTTGTTAGGGTCTAACATCTTGTAAAACCTGTATTGTATCTTT
This sequence comes from Neoceratodus forsteri, assembly GCA_016271365.2. Lineage (NCBI taxonomy): Eukaryota > Metazoa > Chordata > Ceratodontiformes > Ceratodontidae > Neoceratodus > Neoceratodus forsteri. The sequence goes on along the minus strand of CM057449.1, from coordinate 1,179,104,018 downwards.
GTTCTTTATGTATAACGTGGAACCTTTGTAAATGAGTCCTTGACTCAAAGGTCATTCTGATTATCTCAAATAAATAAATAAATAGACAGCTTTTATTGTGCTACAGAGTAATTGCTGCAGTGTGAACCTACTATCCACCACAGGTGCATGATTTTGTACTGCTGTGTGGTCAGAACTGTGGTATATTGATTTTGTACTGTTACTGCAGTGCACTGCCCCCCCCAACCGGCAAAAAGTATTCTTTTCCATATTGGATTTGGATTGTGACTGTTGTGAGCAGCAATGATTAAGGTGTTGTTGTGACTTTGTGTCTACATCTTTTTCTTGATTGCACAGTCCGTCTAATCTGTCTGTGCCTGCCTTTGCATCTGCTTAATTCACAGTCTACATCTGCAAGCCACTGTTGTTTTTTTGGGGCTTCACACATCACATTACATCCACTGGGCCAGAGTGAAAGTTCTGAAATTTAAATAGGTTTACAATTTTCTTGGTGATCCCCCAAAATGCCTGCAAAGAGACATGCAAGCAAAGCTGTTTCTGTCCATGGCACTGCTGCCAGGGATAAGATTGTCAGTGGGCATGGTAGTACACAGAATTGCATAGCTGATGTGAAGAAAGGGATTTCTCCATCAATGTTTTTTACAACGCCATCTGTAGCTTCACTCATAGTTGGAGGAGATGATGATGTCCCAGCTGGTGGTGTTAGTGCAGTTTCTGCTGGCATGGGTATTGCTGCCTCAAGTTCCATTTCTGACCATTTAACCATGTCAAAAAATACAGTTGAGTCTAAAGCAATGAGTGACAGTGTAGATCTTGTCATATTTCCCATCCCCTGTAACATCACCACGGTAGTTGAACATGATTCTGATCATGGTGAAGATAATGCACAATGTCACGTTTCTTCCACTGCGGAGGAGGTCATGCCTTTGCCATCCAATGATTCACAGTGTGGTGCAAAAATATTGGGTGATGATGATGATGATGATGTTGCTGTGGTTGCAACATTAGTCCACATGACATCATCAATGCAGAAAAGGTGGATGCAGATGATGTTGATGAATATGATGATGATGTCAGTGTCCCCTGTTGGGAACCAGAGAAAAAGAAAGTCAATGTGGCCGTGTCTGGGTCTGCTAGCATTAAATGTCCCCTCCTGGAAAAAGATGTGATTTAGTGGTTCCAGTTGATGTTGATGATGATGATGACCCAGTAATAATCATAGGTAGCTGTGGTAGTCAGTTGCAGTCCAAGTGTGTCCCGCCTGAAAAATCATGTAGCACACCTTCCATTTCAGGGCTTAAAAACAGAGTCCAATAAGCAGCATCAGGGACATGTTAAAAGTAGGGTATCACAATCCCTTGTTTGGGATTTTTTAGTTCAAGATGCAAATGATAAGTCAGTTGCTATCTGCCAGCTTTGCCATGCACGGTGTGAGTCGAGGTAAAAAGGTGAGTCATCTTGGCATGGGGCAGCATACACATTTTAAGGACAGGCACATGGCACTGTGGACCCGGCACCAGATGGCAGCTAATGCCATAGTGGGGCATTCACCCTCATCATCAACGTTAATGATCATGTTATCCCCTTCCATGACTGTAAAAGCAAGTAGGAGTGTCTGCAGTAGTGATGAAATAACAGCGGAGGATTACTACAGGCATGATGAGGTGGAGGATAATGATTTTGAAATCTTGTCAAGTGGTGGTCAGAGTAGCAGTGGTGGTGGTGTCAGTGGTGGTCAATGCAGTATGTCTAGTGCAAGTGGTACATCAACCCCTGTGCGTAAATCTGGGAAAATAACTTAATTTGTGAATATGTCACCTGTGCAGACCTCTTCATCACATGTTCACATACACCCCCTCCATTCACAGAGCAGAGCCATTTGTCACACCCCGTGCAAAACATGTAAGTCAGTCCACGTTGCAGAGTGTTTATCCCATAACCTGAAGTACCCACGCAATCATGCAATGTCATGTGAACTTAATGCTGCTATAGCTGAAATGCTGGCAATTGATCTTTTGCCCTTCTCCTTCATGCAGAATTCTGGATTCTGGCGGTTTGCAGCACGCGCCTGTCCGAAATGGAAGGTCCCATCCAGGACATACTTTTCCACCCATGCTGTCCCTGAGTTACACCGTTCTGTGGCTGATGCTGTAAGACATGCCCTTCAACATTCCTCCTCTCCATTCATCCATCTATGTATGGATATGTGGACAAGTGACAAAACGGCGAGGAGTTCATATTTGTAAATAAGTGCACATTGGGTACAGGTGCTGGGGGTTGTTTGTGCTGGTGGTGGTGTGAATAATCAGTGTAGTAGGTGGACTGTCATGGTAGCAATCTTCCCAGAATTCAACAGTATACAACCCTTGTTATGTGCAGTGTGACCTGTTGACACACTGGTGAAAACATGCTGGACTTGCTACTGACTGAAAGTGATGAGTGGCTGAACCCCTTGTTCCTGAGAGTGGGTTTATAGCAAGTGACAATGGGACAAATGTGATTAAATGCATCAAAAATGGTGGCTTTTTTGGGGGTCTATGCATGGCCCACTGTTTAAATCTTGTGGTGCAGGAGCTTCTGCAGCACCCTGATATAAAGGAAATGCTGACAGTTACACGTTGGATCTGTTCTCACTTTTTTTTTTTTAATTTTCATTAAGTATCATCATACAGACAATATACAGATAATACAGTCCAGTACAGAATGGTTACAGAAAACAAAATAGTTATAGAGGATATAATGGACGAGCACTAAAGAAGGGGGGACAAGGAGTTGAGGATGGGATCCAAAGGGGGGCAAGAAACAAGGGGGGGTGGGGGTCACAGAGCGTAGGAGATGGTGGTGAGGTTAATACTTTTCTAACAAGGTGCAAGGAAAAGTTTATATTACTCACCTTCCAGGGATTGTGACAGCACTAGTGAAAGCGGTGACATGGGGCAAGAGATCCAGTATTCCTATGCTTCTACCATGGATCAGGTCTAAATCCCATACCAGAAATTGTTTGGGCAGGATTCAAACAGGACCTTGGGAGGCATCCTCTGGAACAAAACAGATGCACCTAAAGAATCTGTATGCTCATGTACTAATGCCTGTATAAATTAGGATATACATTTGGGTACTTTCTTTGAACATTATCAGCTAAGTAAGAAATACTGTCTGCTAGTCCTGCACGGGTCTATGTGATATCGGCGAACGCCTAAAGGCGATCACCATTATCGCTCAGTCAGAGTGTTGAACACATTTTCGGCACTCTGACAACCCTGGCATACCACCACAATGACGCCAGGACATAATTTTTCTACTTTCTGTGAGTGGGGGCTGTGCCCCACCACACCCCTCCTCATGGGGAGCTTCGTCCCCCACATTTCCCTACTTAAGGATTCTCAACTCCAGGGGGTGCATGTTGGGGGTGAAAGTAGTAAAAATTAAAAGGTTCAGGCCAGGTGCAATAAAAATCACACCAACGCCCGAACCCGAACCCAGTACCTCAGCCACCCCAGCCATTGCCCAATCCCCGATGCCATGCCGCACCTCGACCGATGACTGCAGCACCACCCCCTACGGCCTCTCTACCCCCACAGCCCACGCTCACCATGCTCGCTCTCACCCCCGCCGTGTGCGTACGTATAGTGACATCCTGTCGCCTAGTTCGCCCACCCCCTCATCCGGTCGCCCTACCCGTCGGTCGCCGTGAGTGGATTGCGCGAGGAAGGTGTCACCATAATGGATAGTGCCCTTCCTCATGCACCCACTTCATGGGTTACCTCCCTGCACCCATGGAACCCTACATTATAAAACTGTAACATTCTAAAACTGTAAACAGTAAGAGTATAAGCCTAAGTCCTATGGGGGCAGTGTCCCTTCTCTAAGGTCTTTCCCAGTATACATAATAGTTCTGACCATGGAGTGGAATTGGCATCTGAAGAGCACCACACAGGCATCTTTCTATTATTCCTGACTGTCTGAGGGGGGAACCTCGGCTGGTACAGTTAGGCCAGTAAGTGTTCATCCCACCCCCTCTGGTGGGTTGGCATAGGACAGGTATGGGGTCCAACATCTCTGAAACTGAACCATCTGATTGGTACATAGATGAGACAGCCTGTCTAGTTTTGCAAGAGCTCCTAATGAGGCTTCCATTTCAGAGAGAGTGGGGTTAGCAGTGGTATGCCATTTGCACACCAGGGCCCTTTTAGTTTGAAGGGCCAGTAAGACTAAACATCTGCATTCAGACTGGGACAGGTGTGGGAGTGCAGTTCTGATACTCAAAAGAAAGAACAGGGGCACCTTCAGGATGTGTTTGTGGAAAACCTTTGTAGCCAGGACACAGACTTGTCTCCAGAGTTGTTGAACCTTGTTACATGACCAAAGTATATGAGCTAAATCACCTCCCTTTGCCTGGCAATGCAAGCAACAGTCAGAGTCAAGAAGTTTAGCTTTGCAAAGAACCACGGGAGTTTTGTACCAAGAATGAGAGATTTTGTTCTGAATCAGTCTCGATCTTGTGTCGTGGTACCATTTGTGGTTATCTTTCCAGGCTTGGTACCACTGTTTGGTGGGAATGGTACACTGAAGCATCCTTTCTCATCTTTGCTTGGATTCTTCTGATTGGGAGGGAAGGGAGTCCTGTATCTGGGCATAGATTCTGCCCGCTAATCCCATCGGGTGCTGCACTCAGGTTTGTGACGCCTCGGATTTGGTATGTTTGGAGTGGGTACCAAACAGGGGTTTGAGGGCAGCCCTTATCTGGAGATAGTTCCAGAAGTCTGTTCCCGGGAGCCCCCACCTTTCCTGCAGGGATCAAAAAGTGGCCACAGTAGCCATATTGGGGTCCCTCATGTCTCCCACCTTACAAATACCTTTCTTTAGTCAGGATTGCCAGAGCACTGTCTGGTGACCAATGGTAATGAATGGGTTTTGCCAGAGATGTACCATACAGTAGAAGCCACAGACATTGCCAGCTATTTCCTGAAATTTCTGTAATATTTCTAGAGAAATCTGCTGTTTTCTGCATTACCACAATAGAGGCAGCAGAGAGAAACTCTTTAGAAATTTTGCAAAATATCTGGAAATAGCTGGCAATGTCTGTGGCTATTATTTTGGCAGAGGAAGAGGGTTCAGTGACAATCTGTTGTGTATATACAGTAGTACCAGATTTTCTTAGAGGAGGCAATGGTGGGAGACAGTGTGGTCTTGAGAGAGTGAGAGGGATGGGAGAAACTGGGTTTCTCAAGGGGAAGAAGTAATGCAGTGGGAGAGGCAGTTGAAGCCATATCTTGCTTCATACGGACCCATTGTCTTTAGTGAGCGGGGTCATGTGTACACCAATGCACAGTCTGTGCCACCTGGAAAGCCCATTTATAGCTCTCCACCCATGGGAGATTCCACCCTCCTCATGTCCAGTGAGCATGAAGCTTTGAATGGCTAAAACAGGGTTTGGAACCTTTTCAGAGAAAGTCTCCTATCAAAGTGTCTATGGGTTTAAACCATTGTTTGGGAAGGGAAATGGATATGTGAGCTATCAGATAGAGAAATTTGGGCATGGTTACCATCTTTATGGCTGCTTTCTTACCAGCTAGGGTGAGGTTTAATTTCCTCCACCTGTCAAACTCTGTCTTACAGGCCAGCAGAAGTGGGTGTGCATTAGCATTCCAAATGTCCTCTATTCTGGGGATGAGCTTAATGCCCAAGTATGTGATTCCCAGAGGAGCCCAAAGAAGCCCGTAGGTCTGTGCAGTAGTCTGGGAGCAATGCTCATTTAGGGGGAGAAGTTCAGTTTTGTTTTGGTTGAGCTTCAGGCCTGAGTGGTTGGCAAATGAGTCCAATAGGGCCAACACAGATGGGACTGAGAGAGGTCCATCCATTAGGGGGAAGAGTAAGTCATCTGCATAAATAAGAGTGGAATAGGCTATCTCTCCTACCTTAATTCCCTTTATGTCTGGGTACTGTCTGATAGCAGCGATGAGTGGTTCCACCGCGAGGACAAAGAGGTGAGGAGATAGTGGGCACCCTTGTCTAGTACCCTGGGCAAGTGGAAACCATGGGGAAACCATGTTGTTAGTGGCAACTCGGGTTGTAGGGTTGTTGTAAATAGCCTGAACTTTGGTGATAAACCCTTCACCCATACCCAGGTGGGATAAGACCAGATATAGGTAGTCCCACTCGAGCAAATCAAACGCTTTTTCGAAGTCCACTGCCAAGGCCACTGCAGGAGTGGGCAGGTGGCGGGCTACATGCATAAGATTAATCAAAGTCCATAAATGATCAGTACTATGATGCCCAGGGACAAATCCCACCTGGGATGAGTGAATAAGGTGCATCAAGAGGGGACACAACCTTGAGGAGAGTACCATGGCATGTATTTTGCTGTTCAAATTAATAAGGGAAATTGGACGGTAATTATTCAGGCTAGAAGGGTCCTTACTTTTCTTGGGGATAACCACAATAGTTGCCTCCAGGGAGGGAGGGAGGAGGGAGGAAGGGTCCCTGTGATTTCATATTCTTGGAAAACTTCAGTGAGAAGAGGGGTGATTACTGGGGCTAGTGCTTGGTAGAGATCTGCAGTATATCCATCATTTCCTGGTGATAACCCACCTGTAGGCTCTGAATGGCAGTGTCCACTTCATGTTTGGAAATAGGGGCCTCTAGTTCTTGGGCTTGTTGAGGAATAAGGGTAGGAGGGTGCAAGCTTTGGAGAAAGCGTTGGGTACCAACAGCGGGTGTGCTGTGTGTGGTGGTATAGAGCTTCTTGTAGAAGGCAGCCATTATTTGATTAATGCCCTGGGGACTACAGTCCAGGTTTCCCTGGGCATTTTTCAGTCCAGGGATGAACCCACTAGCCTGTTTTCAACTAAGTTGGTATGCCAACACTTTCCCACCCTTATCTCCCCCATCCCAGAAGGTATTTCGAAGACAGAGAATAGCCACTTCTGCCTATCTGTTAAGGAGTTGGTTGATCTCAAGGTGAAGTGATCTCCCAATTGGGGAGGCGGGAAGGGAGAAGGCATGGCCTTAAATTCTGCTTCAATATGGGTTAGCTGAGTCTCAGGTATAGGAGATGTTGCTCCCTTTCCCTCCATTTATCTGCTGCGTACCTGATAATATTACCTCTCATGGTGGCCTTGAAGGACTCCCAGGTGTTCCAGGGTGAGGTGTCTGAGGTGGGATTAAGGGCTAAGAAGGATGAGGCCTCATTCTTCGCCCAGGGAATAAAGTCAGGGTCCTGCATAAGGAGAGGGTCAAGCCTCCATCATCGAGTTGGGGCAGAGTCCGAGCCCCATTGTAACAGGAGCTGCACTGTGGCATGGTCCGAGATCACATGGGGAAGGATAGCTACATCAAGAGTACTGTGTAAAAGGGAAGGAGACAGAAACCAGAAGTGTATCCTGCCACATGAGGCATGGGGTTCAAAGTGGAAGGTATAATCTCTGGTTCTAGGATGAAATATCCTCCATGCATCACTGAGGCCATGGTCTGTCATAAGCTGTTGTAATGCCCTGGCACCCCTGAAATGCCCCTCTTTCACATTATCATTCCTATCAAGGGTAGGGACCAGTGTTAAGTTAAAGTCTCCCCCCATGAGCAGTGGACAACCAAGGGGTATGTAGGAACTAATGGATTCAGCTAAAATATGAAAAAACTGAGGCTTGTCTACGTTCGGTGGCATAGACATTGCAAAGTGCAATAAGACTGGTTGGGGTATTGTATGTGCTCAATATCCACCTACCTTCAGTGTCCTTGGTGGAGCCTATAAGGGACCACTGTAGGGACTTGTGTATCAAAATGAGCACACCATGCTTCTTAGAGGGTACATTAGAGTGATCAATTTGGCCAATCCAGTCTTTCAGTAATCTCTTATGGGCCATATCAGTCAGTTTGGTCTCTTGCATAAAGGCCGCTTTAGTTTTTAGCCTTTTTAGGTGAGAAATAACTTTTTTTCTTTTGATGGGGGAGTTGAGCCCCACATGTTCCACGTGTGGAAAAGCAACTCCGCCATAATGCGGGGTGGGGGGTGGGGGGCAGCTTCTGATCCTCTTTTCTCCGAAACTTGATTTGAAAAGGGGAAGTATTTGGAGTATTCTCACTCCAGAGAGAGAGATGCAATGTAAGGGCCCCATACCTGAGCTTTCTTGCAGGAAAGGGAGGGAGGGAGTAGCAGAGGCGTCTCAACCATTGTAGTGGAGATGGAAAAGCTTAGGCAGACTTATTCACTAGATAAAGCACTCTTACCACCTAGGTCATCACAATACTGTTGTACCTGTAACAATTTGCATTAATACCAGAATGTTTATGCAAAACCCTAACTAGGGTAAAACTCACAGAAAGAGAGCAACAAAAAAGAAGAAAAAAATATTAAAGAGAATAAAGAAAGTTTTCTTCTGAGGACAGAGGTTACACCTACCCGGCTGGGTCCCCAGCCAATGTCGAGTGCCTCCTCTCCTGTGGGAAAGCGGTCTTTTAGAGATCCTGCAGGGTTAAGACATCTATGGTGGTCGGTCCATCAATGCAAGGCTGAGGTATATGAACCGTGTCTTGTGCGGTGTTTTGTACTAAGTAGGCCTTTCAGAGCACGTATACTGCATCCTTCACAGCTTCAAGGTTCAGGAGAAGTTCGGGGGAAGGCAGTACATGTGGGGGGAGGTGAATGGCACCCATAATACAGGCAAAAGTGGTGGTAACTTAATGTAGGGGCTGTCTTACTAACCTCCGAGATGACCATGCCAGTGTTACCACGTGGCTGGGAGTCAGTGGCTGTAGGTTCATCCCCACAGCTTGTTACCTTGCAGAGAGAGGTGAAAAAATTGCCCTTCCAATTCTCCCTACTTTCTTTACAACATACACATAAAGTAGGAAGTCAAACATAACTGTCCCAGAAGGCAGAGTGTCTTTTTACGGGGGGGCAGGCAGAAGCCACACTGCCCATCTTAACCCAAATGGCGAGGATCAGAGAGAGCTATTGCAACAATCCTCTCTAACCCCTTCCACTATTAAACCATCCCATTACTCCCCAAACACTAGAACTAAGGGCACTTATCTGAACTGCTCAAACAGGGAGCTCATTGTGAAGTGTCTTCTCCTCGGGGTCGTCTTTCTTGGGCTGCGTCATTCCAGCAACTAGGCCCCAGTCCTGGGAGGAGAGTGAAACAGTCCCCATCGGTAGAACAATATCTGTTGCATCAGCCAGGATGTCTGTCTGCCATCTTTGTCTGGTCTTGCTATGCAGTTGCAGAGAGTAACATGCCCATCTGGTTTTCAGGTACAGGATTCAGCTCAGAGGAGTCCAGGATGGCGAAGCAGTTTTGCAAGAAATATGGGCTGGTATAGATGGGTTCCACAGCTTCCTCGCATAGTGCCTTAAGCTCCAATGGTTTGGAGGGGCCTCCGGCCTTGTCTCTGTCCTTCAGGTGATCGCATTTAGCATGCAACATTGAGGGGGGTCGTTTTCAGCCCTTGGGGTATCGGGGTTCCAGCTCTCTCCGGCCTTTAGATAGGTCCGTGCTGCCCTGTTGAAGGTCTGGGGTTTTCTTTAGTGGGGATCTTCGGGCCAAGTACTCGGCCCTTGAGGGATCCAGTGATGAGCTGTGACTCTGGGTAGTCAGGAGGGGTCAGGTCACCGAAATAAAGTTCATTGCTGCCTCAGAGGTATAAAACTGCTGCTGGGTACCATATTTGTAATTTGCAGGATATCTGGATATCGAAGGGAGAAGGGGATATTGAGATCATGGAGGCGATGCAATGCCTCTGTGTAGGCCTTACACTTAAGTGCCAGCTCTAGGGAATAGTCCTGAAAAATCATGATCTTGTGGCCTTGCCACATCGGTGTTCCCAGTTCCCTAGCCTGGGCCTGTATAGCCACTTGCTTCACGAAGTTTAATATACGGGCAATCATCGGTTGCAGTTTGGCTCCAGCTGCTGGCTTTTGCTGTAGGGATCTGTGGGCCTGTTCTATGGTAATCCGAGTGTGTGGTGGCAGTTTCAGAACCACCAGTAAGGTCTACTGTAGAAAATTCAAAGGTTTCCCCTCCTCACAGCCCTCCGGAAAGCCCAGCAGCCTAAGGTTATTTCAGCGACTCCTGTTTTAGAGATTGTTGATTATATCTTACATCTGTTTGATTTGGGCCGCCTGCTCGTGTGTCATGGTGCAGTGACCCTGGAGAACAGTCTCATGTCCCTCTACTTTCTGTTCTGTACTCCCCATTCTGGAATCCAATTGTTGGATTGTACCCATGGAGATATTGGTGGCTAGGGTTAGAGCATCCATCCGCTGCATAATCGAAGTGAACATCTCTCATATTGAAAGCTCTCCCTCATCATTCTGTGCATGTGCCATGCAGTCGAGAGGTCGTCGGAGCTTGGATTAGAAAGAATTCATACTGTTTATTCCAGCAAACCATACCGCAGGAGAGGAGTAACTTCGTACAGATTCCGATGTGGAAATTAAGCATTTAGCTCTTCTGAGAAATAGGTACACAATGAATATTAAGCTCTGGTTTGTAGTGCTAGTCTCTTAAGGCACCATCTTGGTCTAGGGCTAACCCATGCCCCCATATGTTCTCACTTTCACACTCTGTAAAGGCCCGTGACCAGCTTCGGTAGTTACAGATCCAAAACAGCCTAACGCAGCACCACTTCAAGCTGGAAGTTGTCACCCAGTGGAACTCCACTTTATGCGTCGCAGATAGGTTGTATGAACAATACAAAGCCATCTCAGAATATCTTGTCTATCACACTAGCTGTGACACTTCTGGGGCCTCCATGTCTTTCATGGACTCTGTAATAACAGTTTTGAGGCCTTTTGAACACACCACACAGGCAGTGAGTGGCGAGTCTGCTTCTATTAGCAAATCAATTCCACTGCTGTGGGTGTTGAGGCAGACATTGCTGAATCTACAGCATAGCCTTGATGGTTCAGGAGACTGTGCTAGCAGTGTGTTGCTGAAACACATGCTGACACTATTTGAGCACAATCGGCACATCTTGAACATTCAGCAGAGTGATAATTTTGCAATAGCAACAATGCTGAACCCACGATACAAACGTGGAATTGCCTCACTACTGGAGGGAGGGCCTGAACAGGTAAAAAAATGTCAGTGGGCAACTGGTGCATGTGGTTCATGGGGCACAGAAGTTATGAGCCAAGGTCAGCAAACCTCAGCAGCATAATCAGGCTAAAGGTCAGTTCAGAGTAGTATCAGCACATCCTGTAAGGGGGCTGGAGTTCCAGGTGGTCTGTCATCAAATGCAGTTGTCATTAACCCACTTTGGCATTCTTTGTCCCATGTCGGGATTTGTGACATGTATGATTCCGGAGAACAGGATGATGCATCAACCACCGGACTTCGTTCAGCAAAGCGAACGGTTGACTCATATTTGGCTGAAAACAGGCATCTGTTAATTAAGCAATAAGGCACAACAGGGTGTGGGTTATTGGGGGTTTACCCACACCTTGTGTGGTGTGTCACAAGGCACAGCCGAGTGACTTAACCACACAAGAAGTGGTTAAATCCCCAATAACTCATACCCTGCAGTGTCTTATTGTGATTATACAATGGACCCAAGTGTAAAAGAAATGTAAAATGTGTTTAATTATGTTTTTTATAAATGCAATTCCTCAGCTGTGGGGTAATGCAGGATTTACCCACAGTCATGTGACATGTTTTGGCCAATGAGGTTACAGGATTTTCACACACCATTGTATAATAACTGATGATCCTCTTTTATACTTGAGTGGAAATGTCAATGAATGGTCAGAGCTGACCTTAGTGGCACTGAAGTACCTGACATGTCCACCGTCCAGTGTAAGTGTCAAGAGGGTATTCAGTTCAGCTGGTGCAATAGTTCAGGATCATTGTACAAACCTCTCTCCTGCAAATGTCAGCTTGCGGGCATTCATAAAAATGAATGAGGGCCACATACCAGCTTGAACTGCAACCTCAGTATTCATACCCCAACATGGTCTTGGTTGTGCTGATGTTGTAGAAATGGACCATCCTGGTGGCACTGGCAGCATTAAACAGCCTACCAGTGAGGTAGATGATGACACAATGGAGGAAGAATTCCCTAGTGGGCAGAATTCAGAGACTGATGACTGCGAGGGCAGCTTTCTGTAAGAGGATGATGATGAGATTGATGTTGGTAGGGTTTAAGTGAAGTGGTTAAAAGGCTCTCACATTTTTTCTATGGCACATGTTTTGTTTTTCAGAAAGTTAAAGCAGTGTCCCACTCAGAATGACTCAAATTATATTTGTAACACAGTGTACACTATATCCCACCTGCCACCCACCTGTGTGTGTCTGACAGTGATAGTGAATGTGTTGCAGGCTGCAGCTGTCCCCCTATGACCACCACCAGAAAAGTGCTGTTAGCCAAAGCCACCAGATGCAGATAAATGTGAGCGGGAATGTCAAAATCATGTGCCCCCATGACCATCCACCACTACCACCAGTATGCTGATGTTTTTCATTCTGTGTCCTGCACTTTCCATGGCAGACAGAGTTGGACAGGAGACCACGTACATCAGCCACAGCCACAAGGCTTAGTTACTATCAATACTTTAAAGTGAGTATGTGTACTAATGTTTCATACTATGGAACTTCCTTTAGAGGTTTTATGTGTCCTGTTGATTTTATGAGATGCAGTGGTCAGACACATACAGTCAGCTTATTTTATTTTTTTACAGGTTAACTAACCACTCTCCTTCACTGGAGGACTATGGTACTGCAGTACTGTCTACAGCGACATACAGGATTGGATATCCATTTCCAGACTGGTAAGTATATCAATTTTATTTCATCAGTTCTTTTTTGGTTTTCATTTTTTCAGAAGAGTGCAAATCCGACTGACGAGTCATATGAAGTAGGTGACATGACATGTACATCACATAATATGTTTGTCATACACGTCACACACTGTATTGCTGCAGCAGCCATGCCAGTGTGAACATAGTTTGATACAGGTCGTGACTTCACAAGATGTGTTTTCAATGTAACTTGTGTTAAGACATAATTAGGAACAGTGACACAGTGTATGGGTTACAGGTACTGAATTCATGATTGTGATGATGATCCGGTCTTCATGGGCTTTGGCTTAATGACTCAGCTTGTTATCTGTTAATCAGCATATATGACAGGATGGAATAGCCACACTTTAAACATAACATGTTATTGCAAACAAGTAGTAATAGCTCCTTCTTCATCTCTTTCAGGAGGAAACTTTCTGATGCTGGCGTCATTGTTGCTTTCTCCAAACAACAAGTTCAACATCATACTCCCTGGGCCGGCAGACATGATGCAACAAGTAATATGAATTCATGACCATGACCATCAGTACTGGACTGGAGGAGGATGCAGATAAAACCTGTGAAGAATTTACCAAACAATAAACCAACCATTAATGAAACTTGCTTGAAATTGAAATGCCCCCCCCCCCCAAAAAAAAAAATACTTGCCTTCACTGGCTTGACAGTATTCCAATGCCACAATTTCTCATCAAACGCAGAAATTCACACACCAAGTATGACTATGTGACCTGTGACACAAAACAAAACAATGATTACATGTAAATATATATAGATAAATTGTAGATATATATATATATATATAACACATACACACACACACACACATATATATATATATATATATATATATATATATATACATACATATATATCGCTACAGTTAAGGTCAGGTTCTGTGGAAAATAATGATGGTGCCAGGCAGGTACAGTACATTAATCAACTTACCAAGGGTAGTATTAGTGTACACACAAAGGGCATCCTTCCTGTTGGAGTCAGTGTAGCCCATTTTGGTCAACCAACAGCGTTCTCAGTCTCATCATCTTGGACTGTAAACTCAATGATCAAGTTATCCTTCTTGCATACCATTTGGCAAGACACTGTGCACCATCCCATCACAGTCAGGTCAATTGCAGCATTACATGTAATTCCAACAGCAGCAGCCTGGCACTTAGTTCTTATTGGAGTGTGGAGTGTAGAGACTTTCCATTTCTTGTTATGCTCTCATTTCACTTCGTCTGGACTTGGGAATTTTCTGGAGACAAGACAGTAGCTTTCTGTGGGATGCACATTAATTCTGGTGACTGTGTGTGGACACTGCGTGCATGACTGAGTGCACCATTAATTCTGGGAGACTTTGCATTTCTTGTTATGCTCTCATTTTACTTCAGCAGCATTGGGGGATTGTCTGGACACAAGACAGTAGCATTTTGGGGATGCACATTAATTCTGATGACGCTGTGTGACCACTGCACACAACACTGATTGCACCATTAATTAACTCCCTTCCTAGTTATATTCCAACTTCATAATGTCTGTTTCCAAAAATAAATATTTTTGGAACCTCAGTAATGTTTACTTTCTGTCGTGGTATTGTGAAGTGTTTGTTAAAAAGTAGGACTGAGCAGTGCAATTATACAGTACAGTGCCAAACTGCATGTGTGTAGTCAGTGTACTTTCCTGTGTGTGCAGACACTGTCCAGCTTCTTGCAAACTTATATATGCTGACTTGTTCCAGTGTTTATGGTATAAAGAATAAAGATAAGAATACATAATGTATATTTTATTTGTACCATCATCAGCAGTGGACAAAGTCATATAATATGTTTTCAGAGGTCACAGGGCAGTGTGCACCTCAGTCACACTGCACACATGACTTTTAGGAGATCATAGCACAAAAAACTTACTTTTTAACAATCCGTACCCTAAAAACATGAAATATTGCGAGGCACCCAAAATATTTCATGGTGTACATACATTATAAAGTCAAAAAGTATAACAGGTCCAGTTCACTACCACCACTCTGTGCTACCACATTTCTTCTTTACATTTTTTGTTCTGGACTAAGTGATGTCTTTATAGTTTAGACTGGCAGTGGCAGTTTTGCAGCAAGTTGCTGTACACCATAACACGACATGGCACGAGTGGTACCACAGTGTGGTGGCAGTGGACTGGACCTGTTATATATTCTAACTTTATAATGTGTGTACAGCATAAAATATTTGGGGTGCCTCAGCAATATTTCATGTCTGTGTTGGGTACGGTTTGTTAAAAAGCAGAATTATTTTGTACTATGATCTCCCAAAAGTCATGCGTGCGCTGTGACTGAGGTGCACACTGCCCCAAGACCTCTGAAAACATATTATATGACTTTGTCTGCTGCTGCTGATGGTACAAATAAAATATACATTATGGGCCAGATATTCAAAAGAGTTGAGCCATGCGCAATAGGGTTGCGCCTGCGCAAGTCCGAAAATGCGCCATTCTGCAATATTCAGCAGGAGGCATTTGCACCCCCCAAATCACGCTGAGCAGCAGAGCAATGATAATGAATGTATACGCAACTGAAGGGGGAGGAACCATGCATAAATGGTGCAGTGCAATATTCAACAACATGCACCATGCTCAATAGGGGAGCCAGCGGAAGTTGCGCCATAGCGGAAATAAGCCAAAATAAAAGGGAGCAAGGGAGAGGAGCAAGAAAGCTACAGGAAAGGCACATGAGGCTGAACTCTAGCAAGACAAACTGGGCAGCAGGGACACACAGGGCAGGCCTGGAAAGGGCACCTGGAACCCACAGGCTTAGGGGAAGGTGTGGGGAGCCACAGTGCAGAAGGGGGAAGAACTTGCCACACAGCAGTGAGGCCAGCACAGTCAGGTGTTCCTGGTGCAGGGGAAGTAGCAGCCAGGACAGCAGGTGGAATACAGAAACAGCTGCCAGGGGGGGTGAACACAAGCCAGGGACATAGCCAGTGCCACCATCCAGATGGAGGCAGTAATGAGGGGGGTGAGAAGGCGGGCAGCAGGGGGCATGGCCGTGGAAGGGCCCATCGGTGGTATGCCACCAACAGGCAGTACCAAGCCTGCACCAGCTTTGAGCTGTATAGTGATACAGAGATCGTGGGCTGGTACCACCTGAATCAGGCAATTCTGAGGCGACTCTGTGAGCAGTGCAGTGATGTGATGCAGGCACCCACACGATGGAGCCAAGCTCTGTCAGTGGAGATGAAAGTGACAGCTTGCATGTGCTTGCTCACCACGGGTACCTTCCAGAGACCAACTGGGGACACCACAGGCATAACCCAGTCAGCCATGTCATGCCACCTCACCCAATTCCTCAGCACACTGCTGCCACATGCTGCAGAGTACATCCATTTCCCCAGCACAACGGTGGAGTGCACAGCAAACATACAGGAGTTCCACAGGGTAGCATGTATGCCTGGCATGCTAGGGGCAATAGACTGCACCCATGTGGCCATCCGCACACCACCTGACCCCGAGGGGGCCGCATATATAAATCTCAATGGCTATGCCAGCATCAACTGCCTGGTGGTGTGCGATGCCAGGGGGTGCATAATCAATGTCTGTGCCACGCACCTTGGGGGAGCACATGATGTCTTCATCTGGCACCAGTCAGCACTGTGCCACAGATTCGAGAGTGGGAATATCCCCACTGGCCACCTAGTGGGTGAGTATGCAAACCATATGGATAATCATAGGGCCTGGGGGGGCATGGTCAGAGGTGACATGGGTAGTGGCCTACATGGCCCGGGGCAGGGCGATGCTGATCACCAAACTAACCTCCACTCTCTACACACAGGTGACAGTGGATACCCACTCCATCCCTGGCTGCTCACACCCTACTGGCGGCCCGCAACCCCATCGCAGCAATGCTACAATGAGGCACACGCCACCACATGTAATGTCATCAAGCGGGTGTTCGGAATGCTGAAGACACATTTCCGTTGCCTGGACACCCCCGGCGGTGCCCTACAGTACAGCCCCTCAAAGGTCTGTGGGCTATTCCTGGCCTGTTGCATCCTGCACAACATGGCCAATGAATGTGGGATAGCTGTACAGGTGAAAGAGGGGGACAGCGATGGGGACGATGAGAACGCCGGTGACAATGGTGATGGGCAGCCCCCCCTTGGGTGACGGGACCCCCTACTGCTCCAGCTGGCACAGCTGCACTGGGACACCATCATGGAGGAGCACTTCAGCCAACTCAGGTAAGTCATGGGGCCATGTGCAACCAACAGTGGCTAAGGCACAACCCACAAACATTCATGGACACACACCAGGGGTGCATGCCGTTAAGGGAACTGGCCGGGCATGGAACCACACACACAACCAGGGATGGGTGAGGTCTAACATGCCACGTGGACACACATACACACAAAATGCACCAGACATGCACAAAGGGTAGGAGGCACACCGACCCAGAATGTCACCCCAGCCACACACATGTCCACAGACCACCACGCCCACTGTCTGTCATTGTGCATGTGTCAGATGCTGAGCACCATTGCACATTGGTGTACAGTGCAATGCAGGCATCATCATGCACACGCAACTGCGGACAACAGCTTGGAGGGTGTGCAGATGGACTGTGTGTCCGCGTGCAGGGCCGGGTACCCACCCGTGCATTGCCCACTGAATGACACAATGCACACAGGCAGCACCAGACAGTAGCCGCATTGGGAGACAGGTCAGTCACGCGCCACAGTGCCCCGGCCACCACGGATGCATGGGCAGCCCTGCCGAGACCCGCCAGCACTGACAGGCTGACCACTGGCCTCATGGGGTGGCACCGATGATCCCCAAGGGGTTCCACTGCGTGAACACGACCGTGCTCGCACAGGGGTCTGCAGCACACCAAACATGCCTGCGCCAGGCATGCTCAGGATGCCCACAGCTGAACCCGGTGTCGACAAGGATGGTGTCGCATGACACCGGGAATGGGGGGTGGACAGTGCACTGCATGGTGTCTGCGACGCATGGGCAAATAACTATGTGCCCATTGTGGCCATGACAACAGTGAATGCCTGTTTCTGCCTGTCAATGGCAGCGGTCACATCCTCCCGCAACTGGTCCATCCCTGACAGGATCAGAGTGGTGTCTCTGCTGTGACGCTCCTCTGCCCACTCCAGAGCTGCACGCAGTGCATCCACCTGATGTCACAAGCCGCATCTGCTGGTTGACTGATGCTTGCAGTATGCGGGTGTGCTCATCCAAGAGGTCATCTGCCTCCTCGGCATCCTGTCCCTCAGGGTGTGTGCGGCCCTGATGATCAACACCCCTTGAGGGTGGGTGCTGCACACCAGGACCAGGTCTGGGCATGTCCACAGATGGTGCACTGATGCCGCTCCCGACACTGTACCCCCAAGCCCATTGGCCGACTGCTGATGCTGCCCTTCTGGCTGCCACTCCACAGGGCTCACTGGTGCTGCCACAGTGGCCGCAACAGTCCCACTGTCCTGTACACACACCAGTGCTGCCCCACTGGTGCTGACAGGCACAGGCTGGGACTGTGATGACACGCAGGCCTCCATGGTGGCACCACCCACAGCCATGGCCGCAATGTTACCTGCTGTGTGGTCATCCCGTGGCACACAAGTGTCACTGCCCATGGCGTTAGTGACATCATCATCGGTGACGGACCCGGCACCAGCCCGAGTCACAGCATGCCGGCATCCGTGGATGCTGGCATGCTGGGACATGGGCAGGGCCTCCTCCACACCTGTTCCAACAACATCAGTGTGGACAGCCAGGTGGGCCCACTGTTGCACTGAGCCATGTATACCTGTGGAGGTGGATGGGCCCTCCTCCATCTCCATCTGACTGGCCTCAGTGGACAGGCCCACCACCACTGACCCATGCAGATGCTCAGGATCTGTGAGGGAAAACAAAGTCATGTTACTGCATGTGACCTACCCTGCCCCCCCAATAGACAGACCATGACCTACCATGCAGTGATGGGATACCACCCGTCTGGAAGCCACCACCCAGAAGACCCTCAATGGCACAAAGCTGCATGCTGCCAGCAACCCTCTCCTCCTGTGGGATCAGGTGTAGCACCTCCAGCTGTCCCCCACCTGTCACAGCTCATGCTGCCCTGATGGCAGCCACCTTCTCCTCTATCCTCCTCCTGTCTGTGCCCATCTTCTTCTTGCACTCCTGCATGTAGCGCTGGTGGCTGCCATGCAGGTTCACTGCACATGCCACATCCTCCCATGCAGCAGCACGGGCCTGTGGTGTTCCCTGCCATCCGCTGAGAAGCGGCTCCTGATCCAGTTAGGCCTCACACAGGGCATCCGTCTCAGCCTTGGTGAAATTAGGCCTCCTCCTCCACCCACCACTCTGTTCCTCCTCACCCACAACTTGCTCGGTCATGATTTAGCCTGTGAGAATGAAAGTTGTTACCTGTGACTGTGCAGTCCCATGCATGTCCCAAAATCCACAGTCCACACTCCAAAACAGCATGCAACTCACCAATAGACTGCAGTAAGTGACTATGGCCAGTGCAGCCCAATGTCACACTTTTATAGTGCAACCCATGCAAATGAGGTGAGGAGCAACTTTAAGTGGATGTAAATTGCAGTGCTGCGCCATTAAATGGCTGATTAGCCAATTTGCATATGACGGCTGAATATCGCACTGTTGCGCTTTGTGCAATTGTGTTGAACGTGCTGAGCCAAGGGCGCAGTTCTGTGACATGCACAGTACACACACCTAACTGCACATGCCCGGGTTTCTGACGCAGGCTCCTGCCATGCTGCTGATGTGCTGTGCGCGGGAAGCAATGCAAGGCACAGCCACCATTGTGCCAGTGGTGCTACAGCGATGTTCACCTATATGGCGCTGTGGCACTGGGGCATCGTAGGTGCACTGGGGCAACAACGCGGTAGGCCACTACTGGAGGTAGCACACAGGCACCCAATCGCGCTAAACACATTGGGTTCAAATTGCACTGTGCCTGTCTGTGTGCCAGATACCCTTGACCCTGTGCACGACCTTTGCCCCCTAGGCACCATGCATCAAGCATGGGTGCACCACTATCGTGCTGTTCGGTGACAGCGCGATAGGGAATAGCAGCGCTGTACCACGCAGTAACTGCATGTGGTGGAACCACGCTGCAGAGTGCCATTTTGAACCTACTGAGCAACAGAGATGGTGCAGAGGAGAACTGTCCAGTGGAGCCAGATCGAAATGGCAAACCTGGTTGCCATTGTTGAGCCACTTTATGGCCCACTGTTTGGGGAGGCACCCCTGGACAGATCCAGGAGCCAGGTGTGGCAGGAGGTGGCCGATGCCCTGGAGGAGGCCACAGAAATGGGGTGGATGGCAGAGCAGTGCCACCACAGGTATGGGGACCTGAGGCGGAGGGACACAGACCTGCTTGCCCACCTGCAGGCACGTGCCAGGAGGGGCACGGTGCCATGGCCAGGTAGGTGTAACGTCCACACACTTTTATCTTCCATATGGGTATCACGGTTGCATGTGTCCAGAACATGGGGAAGGGATCATCCAGTGTTGGCTGTGGTGGTGTTATCAGGGTGTGGGTGGTGGGTCTGGCTGTGGGATTGCACACACATGGGGGGCAGGGACTTGCTGCAGGATTGTACTGATGTTCTCTCCATGTTTGCACCTCAGGGCTGGAAGAGAGATGGCTGGCCAGGGAGCAGAGGCACCAGCAGGTAGACAGGGCCATTAGGAGGGGTGAAGGTCCATAGCGCCAGAGGGACCAGTCTGATGATGGTGAGTGCCATACCTCCATGATTACTATTGCATGCTGTGTAACAGGATGGGCAGCGGGGCATGGCATCCATCCATTGACACCACTGCCATGCACGCAACTTGTTACAGTCAGCACTGTCCAGTGGCACTGCATGTCTGGGAGTGCGTCAATGGTGGTCCATGCGTGCACTGTGTACATGGCTGTGCCACTGCCTTTGCACCACATAGCCATGTCACTAAACAGCCACGGTGGTGCTGTGCAGGACTTGGCCTGTGTGTGTGCAGCGGTCCGCATGGCTGTATGCACCTGGGTGGGCAGGTCTTGTGGAAGTGATCACTGTGGGTGGTCACACACCATCACAGAGGCATGTCCCACAGCCGTATGCCATGCACAGTGGGTGGGCTGTATGGGATTGTGCATTCACACCTATTGACTGTGCTCCCTTATCCTAGGTGTCTGCCAGCTGCAGGCAATCCAAGAGGCACTGCAGGAGATACTAACTGTGGCGAGGGCATCATTGGACATCCTGCAAAGGATTGAGCGGCTAGGGGTCCAGCGGAGACATGGAAGGCAGAGCACCCGGAGCAGGGAGCGAGGCTCTCACTGAACATCTATATGCCCCTAATTTCCCCTACCCCCCTGGACCCACCCTCACACCCCTCCTTTTCTGTCCCATTTGTTCACCCCTGCCCCTTACCCACCCCCACCTTGTTTGTGGCCCTCCCCCCACACATTTGTACATAGTTGTAAATAGTTTTGTTTGATATTTTTGATTACAAATCTTTTAATATGAATACTGTGGTGGTCACTGATTTGCAGTGGGCTATAGGTGCTCAGCTGCAGTGGTGTGCATGGCGTCAGGGGTGGTGCAGTCATGGGTATGTGTGTGTGTGTCCATGGGGAGTGACTATGGTGTGGGAGTAGCTATCAGTCAGTGTCTGTGTGTGTGTGTTGTTCCTCTGCACTGGATGACTGTGTGCAATGGTCCATGGTGCATGCTCTGTGTCCATGGTGTACCTGTCAGCCCATCCATGGCCTGTGCAGCTGACACCCTTCAGACGTCTGTAACCCGCACGGTCTGCTGGCATGTCAGTGGTGGCTGTCCATGTAGGGCAGCCACTGTACCTGTCACAATGCTTGGTTGCCTCCCTGTCACTGGTGTGGTGCATGTCTGCCTTGGGTGACACTGTGGCCTCCGCAGTTGTTGTCCCACCTCCATGCTGTGACTTGTCTGTGTTGCAGAGGATGTGCACCACTGTCTGTGACTTGTGCTCTGGGCAAATGATAATAACGTACAGGTCCACAGTGCCTGTACAGGGTGGCTGGCACTCCTGTGCCATGGAGGGCTGCTGGCCGTGTGTACACGGTTTCCATGGGCCCACGCTGGGAGCTTGGTTGCCCCTCTACTGCGTCCCTGTGTTGTTGTGCCCTTGGGTATGGGTGGGTGTTTGTCCATGCACTGTGTTGCATCCGGTGCGGTGCATGCTTCCACGCACCACTGTGGGTGTCTGCGCTGGCTGTTGTGGCCAGTGCTGAGTCGGGGTGTGTCCTTGGGAGGGTGTGCAAGGTGCTGTACCACTGGTGGTGGTGTCTGGGGCATGCCCTGTCACGTGTGGGGTACCGCGTGTGCCGACGCATGGTCGGTCTCTCAGCTGTACCTCGGGGGGGGCTGTGCATGGTGGCACTGTGTATGCCATTGTTGCATCACTGTGTGCTGCCACCCGCTGATGGGTGCTCGTGGTGGGGCTGCTCTTGCATGGTTCTGTGGTGCACAGTGCTGCATTGTCACAGTGGGGTGGGGCATGCATGAGTCATGCAGTGGTGGACGCTGCTCCCTGGGCAGGGTGTCTGGGGGTCATGGTGCAGGGTGCAGGGTGCTCTGCATCGGGGGATGTGTGTGGCATGGGGTGGTCAGCCCTCCTTGTGCCGGCTCAGCTTGCCAGGGGTGTGATGGGCACCAGCGCCCAGCTGTTGGCTTGGTTGCGTGTCTCCATGGGCCAGTGGTTATTCTAGCCTCCCCAGTTGTGCAGTGCATGGGTGTGGGGGATCGATGTCTGTTCTGCTGTGTGTTCCTCTGCCCATCTGTGGCATGGGTGGTGGGCCCCTGCATCCCTGGTTGTGCAGTTGCATTGCTGCCCTGCTGCTGGGGAGCATCCCTGGTTGCGCAATGGCGCCTCTGGACTGCTCAGCTGAACATCCCTTGTTGTGCTATGACGCATCAGATATGCTCAGCTTCCCCTCCCTAGTTGTGCTATGGTGCAGGTGGTGCGATATTTAGTTGTCGTATGTAGGCGTATCTTGGCCGGCTCAGTTTTTGAATATCGCGCCTCTTGCGCATGGGCTCAATGGACTTGCACTTGCTCCTGCTATTGCACACTTTTTGGGTACAGTTTGAATGTCTGGGCCAATGTATTTTTATCTTTATTCTTTATACCATAAACATTGGAACAAATTCAAATTGTTTTTTGCAAGGTATATCTTCTGTTACTGCTTTATTTTTCTCTGTAGCAAAGGGATTTTTACAAAATTTATCTTCTGTGAAATTATTACAGGTGGTGCTTTACAGGTTTTACTGTTGTATCTATCATTAGGCTAAGCTTTCAGGGCTACTGCCTTTGTTGTTGGTTGATTGTTTCTGCTCTTACCTCCTTGTTTCTTTCATCCATGGTTCTTTTTCAGCAGGGGAAGAGCCCAGACACCCACCCCCATTCCCAACCCCGCCATGCTACACTCCTTTTATAGGGTAGCACAGTCATGAGATTTCCTGTAGCAAAGCAGGAAGGGAAGGATCAGAGTGGTATCCACACAGTGATCTCATATACATGGGCACAAGTAATTTAATTTAATATAACAAGTTATACAAAAACAAACAAACAAAACACAAAATCAAACTTTTGTTTTCATTGTCCTCCTTCTAATTACTCTGACCAGGTTATAACCCCAGCAACTTATCTGGAATAGCTATTATTAACTGCGGGTACTGCGGGACACTTTCCAAAATGGCAGTTATACAGGATTTAGGACACTGTCCTACATGCTGGACCACTGAAGATCTAAGGGCTTAGCTCCAAGCAGCATGGGCAGAGATTGTGCACCTCAAATTGCATATTCAGGAGGAAATATAAGAACCACCTGCCACTTCCCCAACATCCAACTGAAGCCCCTCAATCGCAGAGGATAGTTGGTCTGAAAGTTTGGCAGGTGGTTAGGAGGGGCAAATTGGGTGCCCCATCACTCAGTGCTCTCCAACGTATCACCTCCACAAACCATATAAAAACTACAAACAGGTATCTGCCTCTATCTCTGAAATCAAACAAAGGAGCAGAGGGCACTGCAGAGCTGGACACAGCAACACAGGAGCTAGCACAACAAAACTCACCCAAAACAGGGACCAAAACAAAAATAGCAAAAAGGAAATCCAAAGCACTACTGACCATAGGAGACTCCATGATTCGAGGAGTTGATACCTACCTCCAGCCGGGGTTAATAGTCAGATGTCTCCCAGGTACATCAGCGTGGAGTGACACTGAACGCATTGCTAAAATCATACAGGAAGCAGAAGAAAACATTGATGTTCTGGTACACATAGAGACTAATGATCTCACCAGCCAGTCAGTTGTGGAGACCAAGGAACACCTGACCAGGCTGGGTGACAAACTGTCATCTATTTTGTCCAGCATCTCCTTCTTTGAGATCCTGCCAGTCTGGAAGAGGGGGGCAGATGGATGGAAGGTCAAAGAAGGGGAGATAGGGGAGCTAAACATATGGCTCAAGGGCTGGTGCCAGGAAAAAGGACACAAATTTGTAAGTAACTGGCAACAGTTTTTGGAGCAAAAGTTCTTTAAATTCAGTGGACTGCATCTGACTAAGGAAGGAGTCAGTGCATTGGGGCAGAAGTTTGATGCCTTTGCAGAATATTTAAACTAGCAAATGGGGAGAGGGGTGTAACACCAGATACATCAAATGGGAAGAATACCACTCCTCCCTCAGCTAGTGATCAAACAGGAGTTCAGCATGTTTGTAGTTCATTTGCATCACCAAGTAAGGAAAAAGGTCTGGCTTCCCATATGACACAGAGGGGAAATGCTGGACCTCGTCCAACACTGAACACACTGAAATCTGGCCAATGGAAAATCATGTACACAAATGCTCAGTCTAGGAAACAAGATCCCAGACCAGCAGGCAACAATGACAGAGGCTAAACTGGACATAGTAGCCATTAGCGAGATATGGTTCACTAGTAACCACACTTGGGAGACTTCATTTCAGCTATGTACTGTTCAGAAGAGACAAGGTGCAAAAGGGGTGGAATGGCCCTTTATGTCAATGAAAATATAAAGTTACAGAAATTCAGAATACACATAAGGAGCCAGAAGAACTGAGGGTCACCCTGGAAGCAGGAAATGGGACAGCCATACAAACTGGGGTTGTCTACAGGCCTCCAGACTGGAGGGGGGCGCATAGACACATTACTATTAGAAGATATACAAAACATGATGGCTAAAGGGGAGGTTCTGATAATGGGAGACTTCAACATGCCAGATACAGATTGGGCAATACCAGCAGGAACATCTGCCAGAACTAGACATATAGTGGATTCCCTGCAAGGGAAGGGCCTCAAGCAACTGGCACAACAACCCACAAGAGACAGGGCTATCCTAGATCTAGTACTGACTAATGTGAAAAGGATCACAGATCTCCAGGAAGAAGGTCATCTGGGAGCCAGTGACCATCACATGGTATGGTTCAATTTGGCTACTAGAACTAAACCATCCCATTCCAAGGCAAAAATATGGAACTTCGGAGGAGCTGACTTTGATAAAATGGCCAACAGAGTTAAGCTAGCCCTAGCAAGAAGAAATACAGGTATGGGGGTCCAGGCAAAGTGGGCAAGCATTAAGGATGCACTACTTGAAGCAACATCCTACTGTGTTAGAGAGAAAGGCAAGAGCAAAGGAAGAAGGAAACCACTTTAGTTCTCAAAAACAGTAGCAGAAAAGGTCAGAGCCAAAAGGCTGGTCTTCAGGAAATATAAGGGAATGCAGCGGGATGAAGATAGGAAGGCATACCCAATGTCCCTAAAGAAAGCAGGGAAGGCAGTAAAGCAGGCAAAGGCCCAAACAGAGGAAACACTATCACGAACAGTAAAAGAAGGTAACAAGACTTTCTATACATACATTAGTGAAAGGAGAAAGTCCAGAGGGGTTATTGCTAAGATAGAAGGGGATAAGGGGGAGTGTGAGGAGGACTAAGGAAAAGCATCTATCCTAAATAGATACTTCTGCTCAGTATTTACTGAGGAGAAGGTAGGGCAGGGCCCACAGCTCAGCACCATGGACATAGGGGGAGGGAGGCATGCAGTAGTCCCTTCACAAAAGAAAGGGTCCTACAAGAGCTCACTAAGCTCAGGGTGGACAAGGCAATGGGACCTGATAGCATACATCCCAGCGAGCCCAGCCTGTGAGCAGCAGCAAAGAACACAGCATCAAACAGTCCAATACAAGGCAAACAGAACACCCATCGGCCACCAGAAAGCAGCACCAAGTATGTAACAGCAGCAAAATCATTGCCAATGGACAGCTTGCAATGGTAATGTAACACAGCACACAACCCTATTGCGAACAACAAACGCAGCATGAGACCCAGTCGAACACTGTGGCGTAGGTATTGTTGAGACATGCTGCCCAATGTAACAGTGTGCATGACCGATGGCCAGGCAAAATCCCTATAGATCACACAAATTCAAAGCACAGACCAACAGAACAATGCCCCAGTGGACCACCATGTGCCATGCAGCACAAAACAGTGCCCCCCCCAACCATGACAGGGGTGAACCTTGATCTGATGCACCTGTGCAGTAGCCCATGCAACAGCAGCAGCATAGAACTACAGCAGACCCCCAACCCATGGTGTTATCCCAGCCACACACCACACAGCACATGAACAACACCACACCACAACAGGACTGCATGCTGACCAGGGGATGGCAGACATGTGGATGCAGGTGTTGCATTGAAGGAATCACCCCCCATGTTAAACCAATGTCCACAATGACTGTGACCAGGGCACGTGCAGCGGGTTTTATGTGATATGGGTGCATCCAAAATCGTGTGCCTGCAACAGCGAGGGAGAAAGAGAGAATGCCACAAGGGCGACTGCATAAAAGTGCTGACCACCCGAAAGGGTGACTGCAGCAGGGTGCAGATGGAAGGGCGCCAAGCACATGGCATGCCCTGCAAGGCAGAGGGGGCAAAGCGCACTGCAGCATGGCCTGGCTGTGAAAGACACCTCACAGAGAGAGTGGCTGGGTGGGCGAGCAGTCAGCACTGCCAGGGTTGGCCAAGGGCAGGGCACGACCACATGGGAGGCATGGCAGTGGCAGCGGTAGGTGGCTGGCAAACAGGGACAGGGTGGGTCCAGCACATGGGCATGCACAGTGGGATGGGGGATGGCCAGAAGACCAAACATCGCAGTCCCGGGGCACTGCAGTAGCCCACTATGCAGAAGCTGGCAGCCAGCGGGGGGGCTGCAGGGTCCACAAGCATGTAGCAGAAGCGAGATGGCCCTGGCATGCATGTTGAGTCAAAAGGGTGACTACAGGGGATGCGGTGGACATTCAGGCACTCCTGGAAGGGCAGACCCATGCAGGGTAGTGTTGGAGGGTCACACACTGTGTGTTGTGCGGTGCTGCACAGGGCCATGCAACCCAGAGATGAACATCAGCTGCAGGGGCTGGTGCATGCCAGAGGCTACTATGCGGCAGGTCACACGTGAAAGGAGAAATTGTGCATCAGACCATGCAGGTAGTCATAGTGGCTCCTGGTCTCATGTTCATCCACAATGGCGCAGATCCAGGCATTAAGGTCCTGATACCATCTCCCGGGCTGTGGTGCCTCCACCCCAGACACCAGCATCTCATATCTCACAGCACTCAGATGCTTCTCCTCCCTCAGACAATCGAGGAGGTGCCAGATGTTGAGTTGGCAGGCACCGACCCGGGTGTTAAAGGCCCTGTGCCACCCTTCAACCGCATTGTTTGTTCTCGCCAGGCCCTGGAGGGTTGCCTCGTAGCAGTTCCACTGCTTGATTGGGAATGGGGCACATCAGCACCCCTAGTGCCCAGTGGGATGGCCAATCCAATTGTCCTCCACATAGTCCAGCATTGGCTGGAGGACTTTCTCATTGGTGGATATGTACTCCCATTCACGAAGCTCCTTGAAGACCACTGGCATGTCGGCAGGTGGCAGGAATGCCAATGCCAGCGGCATCCATACATGTAGTGCAAAGTCAGGGTCATTGGTGTATCATGCCAGGACATCTGGCAGCTGCTGCACTTTGTGCCACAGGCCCTGGGAGAAGTGAAAGAAGCACCCCCTGATCCATGCCTTGGGGAATACGGTGGTGATCCTGCACCAGCTGGCACGCTTGAAATCCATCAGGACTATGGCAGGTATTATGACTGGGTTGTGCAGTTTGAACTGGCCCAGCAGACGGATGTACATCTGTGCCCACCTGGTGCATGTCAGGGCATAGACGGAGGGCAGGACTGTTCCAGATATACCCCCTCTAGAAGGCAGGAGTGCCAAAGCACAGGGTTCTTTGTTGGAATAAAATATTTTGCATTTGCATCATATTCCGGTGTTAAGAGTGCTCCTTAGCTTGATTTGCTGCTGTTCCAGACTGGATGGCATGTATTGAATAAAGCTGGTCAAACAGGGCTCTGCACGCACTGAATGTGCCATCCATGAACCAGTTCACACTGCTGGCCAGCTGCTGCAGGCCACAGTCTGTGGCATTGACGATGATGCAGTCAGGCTCCTTCCCACTGTCATACAGGAGGAAGCGCGTGCCATCTGATGCAAGGGTATAATCCTCTGGGATGGTAAGGCTCTCCATGGATTGTGGGGTGGTTGACCAGCTACATGCTACATGTTGCATGCACTGTACTGTCTGATGAAGCAGACATGCTCCCGGCAGGTGACCAGCCACTGCCACAAGGATGCCTGATGTGCTTGCCACGACTACATGTGAGGCGCTGCCCATGGTACGCCATGTCCTGTCCCGCAGTGTTCTCATGATGCACCACATGCCCACATCCACTGCATTGGGGGAGTGGTTATGCTCCCTGATGGTGGCCACCACCATGTCATCAGCCGTGTGCATGCGGGCCATGCAGTGGTATCTCTTCACCTCAGCACACCTCCAATACACCTTTTCAGGTCCCTTCTTATCTTTGAGGTATACAAAGCCATTATGGACAGCCATGAGCTTGCCCTTCTGACTTTGCACGTAATGCACCTCCATGGTTTTGATGCTGCCACATCTGCCAGGTCCGAAGCAGCTACCAGTGTTATAGGCACTGTGAGCCCCCGCCCACTGTCTGCCATTCCATGCCCCCTTCCTGCCTGTGCTGCATATCAGGTGGTGTTGTGCCTCACCCCCTTCCCCATGTCCTCCATGCCTTTGGGCCTTGCTCACGGCAGTCCACCACTGTCATCTGTGTCACTCCCTGTGCAGTTCCCTATGGTTCCTTCTTTCCATGTGATGCCCTGTGCGATAAGTGTCAGTGTGTGTTGTGGGGTCCATGGGGGTAGGGGGTGTTGTACTGCACCCTGTCTGTGTGTTTGGCCCTGTTGCTGCAGGGTGGTGTGCCTCTCTGTGTGCCTCAGTGGTGGTGCTTTTCCCTGTCCTGTCTCCTTGTCGCTCACCCATGGACTCCTGCTGCCACCAGTGGCCACGGTCGCGGCCTGCTGTGCGAGCTGTCCTGTGCTTGCTGTCAGGTTGTGTCTGTCTGTCGGTGGTGCCTCATCTGCCTGTGGGTCTGCTGGGGCTTGTGGTTCTGCTGCTTGCTGTGCTTGGGGGTGCCCTTACTGGGTTAAAGAGCTTTTCACTCTTGTGCAGTGTTTCTGTTTATGTGCACTTGCCCTTTCTGTACCGGTGCTTTATGACTCACTCCCTGAGACCATGCTATTCATTTGGTGCTCTACATGGCTACTACCCTGCAGTGCATACAACCTCTGTAAGCTGTGAAGAGCCATGTATGCCCATGTGCCCACTGATGGCCATTTGGTATATGGGCCATATACCACAGTGATGACATGCCCACACCACAGAGATGCCACATGTGAAAGCCATGCAGTGGCACATAGGAACCCCAGTACAGGCATCATGCACATCAGCCAACACAATGGTAACAGTATGCACTGCGCACAAAGTGCCAAGGCATGTGCCAGAAAAAGGTGTCATGCATAGACTGCTGAGTCATGAGACAAATGGTGAACTGCTGCAACAAGCTGCACAGGCAGCCACCAGTGCCACATGATGCTTTGAAACAGCACAGGACCACACAACCACCCTAGGGAGGTACCGCACACACATGACCAAGACAGACCTACGTAACACACAACCCCTATAGAAACAGAGCATGTGGCAGGCAGGTGGGATCATCCTGGACAACCATACAGCTACAGTCACTGAAACATGCACAGTGCACAAGCCCACGAGTGCATGGGCTGGCCAACAGGATATGGGCATAACATACACTCCACAGCACTGTGTAGAGACCAAGGCCAGCACCATGTGGGCTGTACAGCATCTGCATGCTGCACTATAGTGTGTTTGCTGATGTACAGCAGCAGGACACAACACCACAGGGCCTTGGCTACACATGTGCAGCAACATAAGTGGACTGCCACCAGTGTCAGGAGCACAGTCATCAGACATCCAAGGCACACTTGTGGGTCCAGACAGGTACATGTCGCCAATGACAACATCACCCAAACACACTAGTACACTGCATGGGGCATATGCAGGTACAATACCTGACAGTGTATAGCCTGTCCACCCCCACCAACAGTGGCAAGACACCTACGACCTCCCCATACCATGTACACCACAACAATGACACAACTGAATACTTACACGGAACACCCTGGTGTCCATTACTGCCAACACCCTCTCACTTGCTCACTCTGTGGCTCCTGCCTCCACTGGCATGGCTCCTCCTGCCACTGCTGTGCCTGTCCCTACTGTGCTGCGGGTTGTCTGTGGGGAAAATGAGGAACAACACTGTTAGCCACACCATGGATGGCAGCATGCACACACCCCACCCATGCCAAGAATGACAAGTACAGGCAAATGTGATGCAAAGACACACTATCCACGCTGCCCAGTGTATCACACATAACTGTATAGATAATTAGTATAACAACATGCAGAATTAACCAATGCAATGTAACTAAACAATCCGGAATACAGAAGCTACACAGATCAAACAAACAATGTGATGGCTGCACACCCAGAATCAGCCATTACCAGGTGATATATACAGTAAATATGCCAGCAATGCCATCTACCAAAGTCCCCCCCTCCCAGATGACAGTCACACAGGACAAGCCCTGCCTGTTGACACAGTGTGTGCATATGACACACATGCCAAAGTCACATACAGCAAAGTCCCATCTGAGCACAGCACCATGCACATCATGCGTGTGCCCAGACATGGGTACAGTGCAGCAATGCACACACACCAGCGCTGCCCCACACCCACCACGTGCACATCATGGCATCACACAGCTGTCAGGTGCACATGGCTGTGCACCCACACAGTGCACTGTGACAGTATGAGATGGATCCCTAGCAGCCACTCACCTGGTACAGGCACTGTGCCAAGCCTCAGCATCCTTTGAAATGCCACCAGGCATGCCCCCTCCCTCAGTTGCGGGTCCACATACCTGTGTCTGCAGTATTCTATGGAACATGTACTTCCAGTCAGTCTGGACAAGCAGTGACCATTGGAGTACCACACCTCCCTCCTAGGCCTGTCTCCCTCCTGGACCTCCCCAAAGAGCTGTTATTCCCTCTCCACTACCAACTCCACCATGCTGACCAACTCTGCCTCTGTCCACCTGCAGTCCCTGTGTGCCACAGCCCTGACACATCTTCCTGAAGGCATATTGTAATATTATTCCCTCCACAAGCTACACCCACACACTCGGTACAATGGCACACAGCTAGGCCCTTTACTTTGCACAGGTGAAGTTAGCACTGCGCAGGCGGTATCCGTGGTCGCGCAATCACAGTTAGCACTGTGCTATCAAAGGTCATGTCATTGTGCATGCACTACCTCAGCATGACTCTGCTGTGACCCCTGTTGTGTTGTAGTGCCACACTGCTCTCTGTGCTAAATCCTCTTTCGCTGTGGTAAGTCGTGTGTCGTACATGCGCCAGCATTAGCTCACCATGACCACGTTCACCTTGAATGCAAAGTGCATGCCCACAGGGTGTTGTGCAAAACCTAACATGGGTGGTGCTAGACATATATAGCACTGCACTAGGGGTTTGCCTGGAATTCATCGGTTTGCCTGGCACAAAATCCTGCAATATTCATCGCACCTGTGCTAATCAGCCTGATTACACATGCAAGGGGCTAACACACTCATTTAAATCTCATTACAGATTCCCCTGCACACGTTAACCTGTCGATTGCCCATCTGGGCTATTTCAGGCTGATAGTGTTCCACCTCTGCCGCAGAATGGTACTGCAGGAACATATGAAGGCTGTCATGGTGTTGCAGGATGAGCCAAGAGGGTGAAAATGCAGATGCAGGTGAGTAACAACCACACGGCTTCTAACAGCAATGCTTAGGCACTAACTATATGATGCACACAGATACCACAATGGGATTGTTCCGTGTGCATGTCACCCTTGTGTACACACTACAATAGAGGCCTACAGGCCAAAGGCCTGCAGTATGGCCAACAGTAACACAGTGTAGACGTGTACACAGGCTGGAACCTATGTATGTGTCCCTGACATACAGCAGTGTGCGAGTCATGGGGCATATGTATCTGGCAATGCAATGCTACAGCAACTCATGTGTACTGCACACACATGTACAGTACCAACACAGGGCCAGGACACAGGTTCTGGGGGGGCAATAAAGCACATGGCACACAGAGACTGTACACCTACACCATGTCTAGGGAGGGGCCAGGCATGTGGTGACATTGTGGGTACATGGCTGTATGCCACATGCAGTGCCACCCCTACCGGGATTTTCAAACATGGTCTGTGATGGCGCTATGGTGCTCATGTCACACTGGATGATGTTTGTCAGGGAGTTACTATGGTGGTCATGTGCTCCTACATCCAATATGTGCAACCTGCTAAGTACACAATGTCTGGCCACTGAACCCTATGTCATTGTAAGCCATTGCAGAACAAGACTGTGTGTGGTAGCTGTGTGTAATCACAGCAGAGACCTAGGCAGCACACACAGTGACACCCACACCTTCTGCAATACACACATTGTGGTTACAGTATGGGCTGGAACACACTGTACATTGTGACATGCACACCCGGGGGGGAGGGAACGTGGTCCATGATATGATGATATGGATTGGGGTCCTCCCAGACAATCTGCATCATAGGCCTGATCTGTACAGTATGCAGAACATCATCGTACAGGGCAGGCATGCAGGCCACGGATGGACTGGTGCAGCACACACCCCTGCAGTGCTGCATAGCACAACATGTAGATGTCAATGTTACCTGTTACTACGATGTTGTCCTGACAGCCACTACAATGTCACAGGGCAAGCACAGTGTGCACGTGAACAGTGACAGTGGCGGAGGGGAGCACATGGGGGGGGTGTCCAATGGTGCCATCTGCACAGCACACACGGCATGCAAGGCACGGTTGTGGACAGTAGTGTACTACTGAACCTGTCCCCATATCCCCAGTGCTGTGCATGTCAGCTATGTGCAATGCACATGACATGCAGTGGTGCACTGATATCTGTTCATGCACTGTGGCACCGTGATCCACTGCATGGACACAATGCAGTATTTGCACAGGGGATACAGGGATGTAAATGCAAACACAGTTCCACCATTCATGTGTTTCAACACTGCACACAGTCGCAGCCATGGTTGAGATGGAAACAGGTGTTTTGGCCATGCACAGAGCACATGTAATATTATGTGTCAGTACAGCCCCTAGCCACGGGTTCACAGCCACTGGATTGGCATGTCCCAGCAGCAGAGTATAGTTGTACATGTGTGCACATACACACAGACACACACATGTACACACGCGCATTGTTGTTGACAGTACCGCACAACATTCTCACCTTCTGTCCCATACAGGTGATGCTGCTGCACAAGCACATCGATGTGCCCATAAGTTTTCAGCAGATGAAAAGAGGGCCCTTGTGGAAGGTGTCAAGAAGTGGGAATGACACAAGAGGGGCTACTGTAACACAGATGCCACGGTATGCCAAATGTGGCAGGACATCACAGCAGAGGTGAACACTGTGAGTGGATGTGTCTGGTTGATGAAGTCTGCGAAGAAGCTCTGGCATGACATGCAGCACCGTGCCAAGGAGGATGAGGCACAGAGGCTTCTGGAGCACAATAGGACTTGTGGAGGGCCCAAGCCAGCCAACCTGCAGGTGACCGATCCACTCATGGAACTTGTGGTATTGACCCTAAGACCTGTGTCAGTGGCAGGGGTTGAGGGCAGTAGTTGTGTGACCCCACTCAATCTCCACCAAGCATGTGGGTCCCTTTCAGAGCTGCCTCATATATGCATGTCACACACAGGGGCTTCTGGGCACTCTTCCACTGTGTTGGTTTCCAGGTGGCCTGTCAGCAACACAACTGGGGGCATGTGGTATAACTCCATGTTGTATGGGTGTGTGTACAGCTGTACTGGGCAGACCTGTGTATGCCACATGTGCCTGCTGTGCTGTGGCACTGGGTCACCTATGGACATCCACCATGTGCATTTTCATGGACCACATGGAAAGCTGCTGTGTTCATCCATCTGCATAGGCATAGGCTGTGAAGCAGTCACACACTGGTCTTATTCCTGGCTGTGCATTGCCAACATGGGTCTGCTTGCATGTGCCACATTGGGGGGCACATGGTTTATTGGTGTACATCTACACTGTGTGCTGCATTGCCTGGCTGTGGGTGTAACTCCACCCTGGCCATGGCGTGTTGTGTGGATTTGGCACAGGGCTATTGCATATGGTATTGCATGATCCTCACTGTTGGTGTTTGCATGTTTGGGCCTTGGCTTGTGTGCCTTTTGTACTGTGTTGGTCACTCACACATATCTCCTGTCTGCCCCACAGCTCAAGGTGAGAGTCGCATGGCACTGGCACCAGAGGTCCAAGCCAAAGAGGAAGTAGCAGGCCCATCCACTGCAGGGTTGCCATATGGGAGAGCACAGCCAGCAACCAGCCACATGACCATGGCCATCAGACACCCTTCAGTCCTTGCAGTCAGGGAGGAGGACGCTGATAATGATGTCGATGATGACAGTGTCATCAACTTTGTTCCCTCCCTGGAATACCTAGTGGAGTTTGACATTAGGCCGTTGTCACTGGTCCTCCATTTCAGCACACCACCAACACCACTTGCGGCTGCCCCCATCAATGCTGGGTCTCCAGCAGGTCATTCGGCACATGAACCAGTGCCAGTGTGACGCACTGCTACCACACAGGTCATGGGTCCAGTGTCCACCACAGTTCTTCCAGCCATGTGGGGCATGGGTGGCACTGTGCAGCAGCCTGTCCCAACATGTCAAAGCCATGTGGCACTGCTGAGATTGCAGGCCCATCCTGATGGACATGTTGCATCCCTAGATATGCACCAGAGGCATGTAGGGTCCATACCACAGCATGCAGTGGCCCAGACTACTGCAACACCCTTTACTTTGGGCTTTCTGGAGTTGAAATCAGCCGCCTACA
The DNA here is from genome assembly GCA_016271365.2 of Neoceratodus forsteri. NCBI lineage: Eukaryota > Metazoa > Chordata > Ceratodontiformes > Ceratodontidae > Neoceratodus > Neoceratodus forsteri. The sequence goes on along the minus strand of CM057449.1, from coordinate 1,179,068,727 downwards.
GCTGGTGCAGAATGCTGCAGCCCGGGTTTTGACTGGGACAAGTAGGTCCTGTCATATTACCCCGGTGCTGCGCGAACTGCACTGGCTTTCTATACGGTGGCGGATCACCTTCAAAGTCATTTTATTGACTTTTAAAGCCCTTCGCGATCAGGGTCCATCCTATCTGAAAGACCTACTGGTCCCTTACTGCCCTGGCCGATCGCTCCACTCGGCCGACATGGGGTTGTTGGAGATTCCAAGAGTGAGTTTAAAATCTTCAGGCAGCAGAGCATTTTCTCATGCTGCACCCACTCTTTGGAATTCTCTACCATGCCGTTATGGGAGTGCACCGCGGAGATATTTAAGAAAGAATTAAAATCATATTTATGGAAAATGGCCTTTTTGGATAGTTAAGTTAGTTGTAATATGATTGGAATTTTATTGTAATTTATTATGTTTGTATGATGTATTTTATGATGTATTTTTATATGTTTTCATGTTTTGTATTGAAATTTGAATTTATGATTTTAACTTGTTCAGTGCCTTGATATATTGTAAGGCGCTATATAAATAAAAAAAAAAAAAAGTATGCAGGCTGTGCACCCACCACTGGTGACACGCATCCACCCCACCATAGGCTGCTGTTCAGGACAGGATACAGTTGCAGGAGCAGGGGGAACAGGAGCCCCAGCCCATCCTCGATGCAGCCCTTGAAGCCCAGACAGCTGCCCAACAAGACCTCCCTGCCTTCAGGCATGAGGTCTGGCAGGAGCTGTCCCTCTTCAGGGAAGCAGTCAGTGCTGGGTTACTGCAAGCTGAGCAGCGTGCCAAGGAACACCACACACAACCCTCAATACGGTACATGGAGGGGGCCGTGGCCGGCTTTGTAACATGGCAGACGCAGAATAGCTGTGCTCCCTAAGGCACTGAATTATTTTAGGCATTTGCGAGACCCCCGCTGCCATGTTCAATCACTAATCAGGTGTGAAGTACCCGAGAATCGGATGGTGTCCATGAGAAAAAAAGATAAACAGGCGAAATTGAAGTTTGGAGCGGGGGACAAGCCGACTCACTCTGATCCAAGGCCTGGCCCGGAACGCACAAGGTCAGAGCCTGATAATCACGTCAGAGACATGTCCAACCTACAAAGATCCCTTGCAGCTGTACCGGCTACCCTGATACAGATCCAGCATGATATGAAGGCTGGATTTGCTAATATAGCAGTGAAGATTACACACATGCAATCAGTAGTTACTGGCCTGTTTGAAAGCACCACCGCTCACACTGATCAAATTGCCCAGCAGGAACAACAGGTAGGTGCCCTGGAAGACACCCTTGCAGCATCCACTCAGGACAAGGCCTCCTTACAAAATACAGTGAGAGAGTTGCTAGCCCAGGTAGATGACCAGGAGAATCGTTCGAGGAGGTCAAACCTTAGGATTGTGGGGCTACCTGAGGGCCTTGAGGGGGAAGAGCCTGAATTATATTTTCCCAAATGGCTGGTAGATTGTCTAGACCTGCCCCCTAACCTGGTGTGGTGTGAAACTGAGCGGGCGCATAGAGTGGGGCCTCTCCCTAAAGCGGGTGACTGACCAAGACATTGCTTGATAAAATATTTAAGATTCACGGAGAAAGAAGCAATACTTAAGTAGGCCAGAGTGAAAGGGATGATCACGTTACAGAATGGCAGGGTCATAATTTTTCAAGACTACAGCAGGTTGCTTCAGATTAAATGGCAACAATTTGCTGAGATCAAATCCAAGTTGTTTAAAATGGGGTGGAGATTTGCTTTTCTGTATCCAGCAAAGCTCCATATCAATCGATCTGGGAGCGCTCCAAGGGTGTTCTCTTGTCCTAAGGAGGCTGCACGTTGGGTGGAAGAGGAGCTGAAAAGGCGTAGGAGGGAAGGCCCGGGTGAGATAGCAGAATCAGCTAAGTGAATCCTTTGTATCTCATTTTGCTCTCACTTGTCGCCTCATGTGGAAGGCCTAGACATGGGATCTAATATGCTGCAATCCTGACTCCTCTCATTAGGGCAGCTATGCCACAAATGTACTTTTAGTTTCTTGTTTTTCTTTTTATTTACTTTTTCCAACATTTATCAGTGATAATTATGTGTTTTTACAAGTTGAAATGTTGAGGAGGTAGCGATTTGCGCCCACTCGAGTTTAAGGGATTCCCGACCTTCATAGCCCCGACCTGGTCTAGGGACCAGGGTATCAGTGGGGCCGCAGAGGTACTGTCTGAGGTGCTGAGGCTTACATCTGGAACTGAGTGTGTCCCTCAGTCGGATTGCTGGGGATTTTCTGTTCACTGCCCCACCGAATCTATGCTGACTATTGTGTTGGGACATGTTTCCATTACTTCCCCCCCTCCTAATTTTCTCCTTTTAGAAAGGCAGTTCCCAGGTAACTGAGTTTTATTATTTACAGTTGGTTGTTGCTGGAACCTGGGAAGACTACAGTGTTCAGCTTTATAATTGACTTGGGGGTTGGGAGATTTTCTTTCTCATTATCTGGGAGAACTGAATTATTTTGGTTAGCTATTTGGGCGTTTATGCCACAATATGCGGGTCTCACAGTGATTGAATTGTGTGCATGTGCCTTTAAATAAGATTATACACTGTGCTTAAGTTTTAAAGTCCGCTATTTGTTTGCAAGGGAATCAATTATAGACTTTAGATCCATCATGGGGGTGGTTGAGGTTCATGTTTATGGTTGTTGGGTTGTTGGGGGGGGAGGACTGAGGGGCACCGCTGTGCTCCACCTTCGAGCTGTCCTGGAGTTGGGCTTATCCTTAGCCTCCAAATGTTTGGGGTTTACTTTATGGTGTTATATAAAAAATGGTTGGGTGAAATTGTCAGACAGCAGATTGTTGTATACCTACGTAGGCATCAATTCTTATGACTTAGTTTAGTGTGGGATTATGGTTGGTGCTATTAGAATTACCTCCTTGAACATTAAAGGCCTGAAATCGGTCATTAAAAGGAAGAAACTGCAGGCAGAAGCTAAGAGATCTAAATGGCAAGTGGTGATGCTCCAGGAAACCCACATGTCTCCTGGTGAGGCAGTTAAAACTGCAAGGGCTCTTGGTGGGTGCTGGGTGTCTTCGACGTTCTCTACTAAATCTAGAGGGGTGGCACTATGGTTCCCTAGAGGGACTAGGGTTAAAATCATTGAGCAGATCACTGACCAATATGGAAGATTCGCTCTGGCTCGAGTATCTCTCCCCAAGGTAGGTTTGATTTCTATGGGGTCCATATATGCCCCAAATGTAGAACAACCTGAGTTCTTCCAGTAGTTGGCTCTGGAGCTGGCATGATGGCCGGGGCCATGGGTGTTGGCCGGTGATTTTAACTGTGTCCTCGATGGGGTGCTGGATCGGTCCAGCACAACCCCCAGTGCTCAATCCAAAAATGCCCTCACACTGGCTGCATTGGAGAGGGACATGGGCCTGGTTGATATATGGTGGCATATATAGCCTACTGGGAGAGACTACAGTTTCTTCTCGCACGCTCATAAATTCTATGTCTGGCTGGATAGAATCTTGGTGTCCCACTCTTTGAGCCCAGCCTCAGAATCAGTGGTCTACTCCCCTATGCTATTGTCTGCTCATGTTCCCCTAACTGTGGAGCTGGCAGTGGGTGACTCGCACCCCGTGGTTCGGCAATGGGAATTTGATCCCCTACTACTCAAAGATGGAGATTTTAGGTCTGGCTTATCCACCATGATAAAAGAGTTTCTAGTTTTTAACAGGTGTGGGGACACCTTGCATGAGGCCAGATGGGAAGCATTAAAAGCTTCCATAAGGGGTTACTCAATCGCTTCCATGACCGATAAAGCTAGGGGTTCTCAACGAGAGTTACATGTTAAGGATCAAAATCGAGGCCTGTGAGGTGGCGCATAAAAACAGACCCTCAGCCGCTGTATACGGGGTCTTACCCATCACCCTGAACAGAACCCATTCTTCAATTACCACACAACACATCCACAGGGCAAGTTACAACATTTTGTTTGTGGGGAGAAATGAAAACAAGATGGCGTCTTGCAAAAGGGGAATTTTTCCCCACGAATGGGGATTTTATAAATCCCTATTCACGAGGTGACAAAATCCTTGATCATGAGGCAAATCCTCTTTTGCAAAACATGCATATATTCCAAAGACTGAACCGAGCATGCTCAGAATCTGAAAATTCTAAATTAAATAACTTTGGAATGGATTAATATTTTTTCAGCAAACCAGTGCCATATTGTTCTTTGGGGAGACTTCTTTCTACCCTAAAAATTTCAAACCAAAATCCAAACAGTGTAGCCACAGTGTGATGGGCAAAAATCAGTAAAAATTGGCAAAAAAAAAAAAGTGAAAAACATGTTTTTTGGCACTTTGCTGCATGTAAACTGCATCTCTGATCAAAACACAACTTGGCATATCAAGAGCTCTACCATCCAAGACTGCACATTCCAAATTTTGTGCAAATCAGTTGAATGGTTGCAAAGTTATTAATGTGCAAAATGTGGGGTTTAACAGTAAACTGCTTACTCAACCCTAACTAATATATATATATATATATATATATATATTATAGTTGCACGGTCGCACCACTATAGTTAGGGTTCAGTGGTCACTTACATACTAAAGTAAAAAGTTTGGGTGTTAATAACTTTGGACCCATTCAACGGATTTGCCTGAAGTTTGGAATGTGCAGTGAGGCATGGCAGATCTCTTGATTTGCCAAATTGCATTTTGGTTGGACTTACGGTCTTTGCATATGAAAACACTGAAAAATGCAAAATTATCCATTTTTGAAGGCAGCTTTTGGGATTTTGGACATGGCCCTACATGACCATCGTGTGGCGTGCCACTCTGCAACATGGCTCGTTTGAAAGAGCTTCACTGGCCGAACATGCCACTTTTCATTTGGTGAAATAATATTGAGGCATTCAAAAGTTATAGCACTTTTGATTTCTCATTATAAGTCAATGGAAAAATTTATATGGTTATTTTGCGAACAAAGAATGGGGTTTTGGCTATCTGGTCCCTCCTCATGATCAAAGAATTTGCAGGCTCACAATCAAAGATTCTTTGATCCCGAGGGAGGGACTAGATGGTCAGATTTGGAGGGACCAGATAGCCCAGTTTTAACAACTTTTAAAATTAAGTATCTCAGAAATGGTTTGGTCTTTTAACTTGAAATGTGGAGGGTGTTGAGGGGATGTCCTGTATATGTGAATTATGGTGCTTAGGTGTTAGAAAATACATTTGTTGCGGAGATATGGCATGGCACATTTTACGTTTTGCAGACAGTGTTTTGCATTGTGGTAGTGGCTTGAAATTTATAGAGTAGCTAGCCTTACTGCCATGGATGTACTTTTCAGTCGTTAGGTTTGTAAAATGTAAACAGGTGCAGAATTCTGCCACTCTGACCAATGAAAATCTGAAACCTTAAAATGTTATATCTCAGACACAGTTTGGTCTTTTAAATTGAAATTTGCAGGGTGTTGATGGGATGTCCTGTACATGTGAATTATGGTATTCAGGTGTTGGAAAATTAAGTTGCTGCAGAGATATTGCGTGATGCACTTTACATTTTGTGTATAGCGTTTTGCATTGTGGTAGGCACTTTTAATGTTATACCTCACAATTTTCACGTTAATAACTTTGCAACCATTCAACGGATTGGCACAAAATTTGGAATGCACAGTCTGATGTGGTAGATCTCTTGATTTTTTAAATTTTGTTTTAGTTGGACATACAGTTTTTGCAAAGCGAAGTGCTAAAAAATGCACTTTTCTCCACTTTTTCACTTTTGTTGTCCGTGGTGATGTGCAGACACTGTATGGGCTATTGGTCCAAATCTTGGGATGTAGAAGAAGCTTGGGGCAAGGAACATGCTGTTTTTTGTTTGGTAAAAAAATATTAATCTGTTCAAAAGTTATTACAATTTGAAATTCCCATGATATCCTATGGGAAAATGTATATGTATCTTTGGAATGTTAATGAGAAAGACCAGATGGTCCAAATTGAGATGACCGTATCTCAATAACAGTTTAGTCTTTTTACTTAAAATTTGCAGGCCGTTGAGGGGATGTCATAGAGATGTGAACTATGCTGATTAGGTATTGGGGAAATAATCTGTTGCAGAGATATTCAATGACCTAATTGACATTTTTCCCATAGGCTTACATTGCAGTCTGTGTCATGACTTTTGGTGCTGTTATCTCGGAAACGAAGGGAGAAACAGACTTTTCGCTACAGGTGACTTAGATCTCATTAAGGTGATCTAGCCACTGGAAAAAGACTTTCCATTGTAGAGTCATCCTGCAGTGGGATTTCATTTGTACGTTGCATGGTTCATGAGATATTGTGAAAGGACTGTCACAAGGGTTGAAAGAGTGCCTATCCAGTGCTTTTTGGTGCCCATAGCTCAGAAACGATGTGAGATATGGGTATGTTCTGTGATTGTGGCATAATCTTCTCACTATCATGGTTGCAATGACACTTGAGTTGTTTTTCTAGCTGTTACGGTTCCCAAGATATGGACAAATTCCTGTTACAAGCATTTGGTGGCCAATAGGAATGCTGCATGGCTCTGTAGCTATGTGTGAGTGGCAGCGCAGGCCCAGAGGGCCTCTGCTCACTCGGATGCATATTGTTTTGCGGAAATGGGCAAGTTGGTGGGAGCATGGGGCCCTCTCCCACTCGAGTAGTTATTATTATGGTAGCATGGTAGTGCTACCATAGTTATGGTTGAGTAGCACTTTTAAGGTTAAAGGGTGAAACTTTGCTCCTTAATAACTTTGCCACTGTTCAACAGATTTGCCTGAAATTTGGCATGGTAGATCTTGGGATCTGCCAACTTTTGTACTGGTCGAATATATGGCTGCAGAGTTATTAAACAACATCCGAATGCGCAATTATGCTTTTTTGTGCATTCTTTGCTCACTCCTACAGGTCGCCTAGTTTGCACGACTGGTCCAAAATCTTCAGGGAACATGTGGCCATGGTCCCCGATGTGCCTTTTGAAGATTTCATGAAAAAGTATTGAATAGTTCAAAAGTTATTCAAAAAACAAGTTCCCATTATAAGTCAATGGGAAAAGTTAACAAAAAGTTCAACACTTTCACAAATGCACTTTTTAGTGTCGCAAATGACCCTAGTAGTGTCACAAATTCACCATTTTTTTTTTCAGTTACTGATCAGAAAAATGCTTGGTGTTTAAAATTGGAACCCTCTAGGAACACAATTCTTTTTGTGTCCACCTAGTTGGACCCTCAGGATGCTAGCCATGTCTTTATTTTGGGGTTAAACACCCCAGAAATATGTTTTTTCAAGTTTCTGGAAAAAGTAGTGTTGCAAAGTAGTGTCGCACTTGTGACACTTTAGCAAAATTTTGTGAAAGCTTTCGCAAATTGTGACACTGCTTTTCCAGACTATGGCCAAAATGACAGAAGTTCTTTGCCACCCTGCTGCAAAAGATCGGTTTGGTTTTTTGAGCTGAAATTTGGAAGGAAGGCAGCCAACATCTCTCAGATGTGCCTTTTGGGGGTTTGGTGACAAAATATTGCACGGATGTCAAGTTATAGTACTCTGAAGTTGACATTGTTTTCCCACAGACTAACATGGTGGCATTCACCACACATTTTGGGGGCTTGTATCTCGGAAATGGTGCGAGATATGGAATTGTCATTGTGACAATGTGTAGCCCATAGGGCTACATATTCAGTGAAAATCTAGCCAGGAAACTCATGAATCATGTGAATTTTACATTTTTTTATACGTCGCATGGTTCCTGAGATATAAGCAATTTAGTATTCCAACAGCTCATTTTCTGCTCAGAGGCCCATTATTATGCATACATTCTTTGTACACACTGTGTTTCTCTATGCAGCTGTTGGGCAAAAACAGGGTGTGCGCTTCCGTTACTGTAACAGTTAGCGTTCGTTTTCACTTGCGTTTCTGTACCCGTTTGCCTTACCGTTTCTATGTACACCACTGTGTGTGTTATACTTCTTGCTTCTCGCTTGCAATTTCAGTTGTGTTACTGTTACCATTTGTGTTTCCATTACTGTTTCTGTTTGCACTTTCGCTTTGCATTTATGCTTTCTTTTGGTTTGCTTCTCATGTGTTGTTAGTGTTGTCATTTGCATTTCCAATTGCATTACTGTGCCCATGCACATTACAGCTTACGATTCTGTACGCGCTTGCATTTGGTTTTGCATTTCTTTTTCCTTAGGCGTTATTGTTGCTGTTACAGTTACCATTTGCATTTACAACTGCGGTAACGTGACCATGCATGTTACGGTTTGCATTTCCATACGCACTTCCGTTCGTGTTTCTGTTTCTGTTTCCTTTGGTGTTATTGTTCATGTTAACTTTACCATTTGCATTTACTATTACAGTACCATGACCGTGTGCGTTTCGATTTGCATTTCCATGTGCGCTTGCTTTTGAGTTTCCATTTCTGTTTCCTTTGGCATTATTTATGCTGTTAACGTTTCCATTTGTGTTTCCAGTTGCTGTACTGTGCACATCACGGTTTGCATTTCCTTATGTGGTTGCATCTCCTTTTGTGTCACTGTTCACTTTGGCATCACTTTGCGCTTGCATTTCTATTAACATTTGCTTTACCATTTACTTTTCTATCACCATGTGTGCAACCGTTAGTGGTTGCATTTCCCTTACACTTACTGTTACTATGTCACAAAACATCACGTGGTGAGAGTGTGGAGCCCAAAGGGCCCTGCGCTCCCACCACCATATTCCATTCAATATTTCTACTGCAGATTCTCAAAAAGAAGGGAAATTAGAGGCACAAAACTCCATTTAATGCATCAGTTAGGGTTGTTCCACAGCAACAAAGGCAAGGAAATTCTATGTTAGGGTTGAACCCTCCGTTGCACCCACCCCCACCCTACCCCCAGCTGGCATCGGGTTGTGCTGTGGGGTCCTAGGTCCAAACTTACACCCCATTCTCCATAGTTCACCACTTCAGCTTTACACATGTGATGGGGTAAGAGTTAGGGGTCGACGACTCAACGCACACCCCAATACTGGCTGGAGGGCAGGGTAGGGGGTGCAAGGGGGTTTCAACCCCACATCGAATTTCCTCACTTCTTGTCACTGTGGAACAACCCTAACTGATGCATTAAACTGAGTTTTTTGCCTCATATATATATATATATATATATATATAAATATATATATTTATATATATATATAATGTTAATTTCTTTACCTTCCACCACCCAGCACCTGCAATAAGCAGTTAAATGTCAAACCCCACCTTTTGCACATTAATAACTTTACAACCATTCATATATACAGTACATATATACAATGTATATATTAGGAAGTCTAAGGAGCTCCACTAGGGCTATAGTTTATGCATATGGATATTTGTAATCCTATCTAAGGTATTAGTTTCTGTCATGCCCAGTGGGCTATTCTTTGTGTGTGTCCACTATCTCTCAGAAGAATAAATATGACCAGTGAACATACAAGCTGTCATTGAGTCTCTCTGTGAGGGCACCAAGCTATATTACAGACAGCTTATGAGAGAAGTTTAAAATGCAGGCACTGGGTGGTGGAAGGTAAAAAAATTAACACAACAGTAAAAGAAAATGTGGCACTAAAGGTATAAAATGAAGTAGTTGTCTTGGATGTGGGTAGTGGGGAAACAAGATGGTGTTGGGAGCAGGGTTTTCAAAATCAAAGGTGGAGCACTACTAGCTGTAAATCAGGGCAGATTTATTGGTGGATTGGCCTGAAGTTAGTGTCAATCTTGATGACTGACATATTTGGGTCACAGGATGACGTAGGTAAGTAAAAATAAATAACACCATTTATTTTTCACTTGGGTCTTGTATATATTTGTATTGTGAGCTTTCAACATACATTGTATACATGTGATTATGACACATCTAACCTCTAGATTTTTCCCTGGGGATTAAATAATGTGGTAAATTCATAATGGAAATTTATCACCACTGGTGTATAAATCTAGATACAGGTATTGAGATATACTGAGATATATCACTGGCTTCCTCTGTAAGTTAAAGAGGGAAGGATAGCCAGTTAAAGGAAGGCAGTCCAAAGTCAAGTAAAATTTTCCCAAAGGGATAGTTAAAAGGAGTACTGGTCAAAAATATAGACATGACAAGGGTATATAATTTTAAATAGCAAAAACATGGAAATGTTTAAGTTGCAATTTGACCCTTTTTTCAAAACAGTAATAATACATACAAACAAAGATGAAACACAAAAGGAAAACTGCATCAGATGCACCCAAAAAAGTAGATCATTTGGTCATTTAGAAGTATTGTGTCCCTTAGATTCAGACTGAATCAGGTGGTTAAGCTCAGCAACCATGTCCAGGCATCTCTGATAGTTGGGTGGCTTCAAAATGATTCCAGGGTTTAAGCTCAGTACCTCATTAGTACACCTTCCCAGCTGAATTTTACTGTCTACCATAACTGAATAGATACCTGAGCACAGACATACAGTAGCAAGTAAAAGGAGGACTATTCATCTCAAAAAGCCTCCTATAGTTATCTTTTAGCACTAAAACATTTCTGACTGCATTGGATTCATCATTGCTGTACTTTTAATTCCCAGATATAGTTAAAGCAACCTTTGATTACTTGTTTTGCCATAAATGAATCAAGTCAATAAATATGGCAGTCTTTAGCAATTCCTAAAATATCTCTTCTATTAAAGGTCAACTTTTCACTGTATATACTAGATTCATACTGTACTGTGGAAGGAGACATGCCAAGAAAGCAGATATTTTTAAAATCCTGAATACAATGTAACTCAGTTTAGGAATGAATTAAAATAAAAATAACAATGGAAGCTATGCACTACATGTGAACTGGGTATGTGCAATTTGAGCATACCCAGCCTGTGTAGCTATGCATGTGGAGACAAGCACAGGGAGTACAGTATGCATAACCACATGCCTCTACAGGGTGCCTGCTCACAGCCCCACCCCCTGGTATGCCCAATCACAGGGGGTGGGTCAAGAGACACAGGCAGGCATCCAATCAGATGCTCATCCTGGGTTCTGTAGTAGATTCCTTCTCCACAAGAGCAGGGAGATCCTGGGAGGTATGGGACTGGAATTATTGTAAAGTATGGCTGAGTGCCCAAATGTTTGTCCCCTGCCATCTTTGTCAGCCCAGTGAGCTGAGACAGCACTGTGGAAGGATGCCCTGTGCTATCATAGTTGGCACGTATCATTGGGAGTGTAACACACATGGCAGGGTTCCCACTGCTGTATCCTGCAACCTTCCTTGCCTGGCACTCTGTGACTTCATGTATAGTGTGGAGTGCAGGCACGCCCCTTGACACACCCCCGGACCAGCCGGCCACACATGTAGGTGGGTGATCAGTCTGGGGGATCAGGTGCAGAAGGGATGCGCATGCCTTCCATGCATATTGTCAGGGATCTGTGGGAGCCCCAATACACAGTTTAGGGACTTAGGGTTGCCTTTGTGCTGTGGATTCCTGTCAAGAAGGCAACCTGCACCTTAATGCATAGGGCCGCCCATTGAGCATATATTGATGTTTTTGCCCAGAAATAAATTATTAATGTAAGTTATTTTGCCAAATAATACATACTGCTGATTTAACTAGTTAGATACAACTAACCTGGATCAACTCAGAGGGACTTTTCCTGGAAAACAATTTTCAGCCACATGAAGTTTAAAGCATTATATGTGTAGTATACTGTAAGCCAAGTAAAATGCAGATCTGATACTAAATGACACTATTTAAACAAATGCTTCAACCCTTGCTTACCTGTAGCATGACACTGCAATGCTAATATCAATCTGCATTATTTTAACTATTAAATATCTTTTTACTTGGATAACAGTTCCCTAGCACACATTTGTCAACATGCGTTGTAAAGTAATGGCACAGCTGTGCACACTTCTATCTATGAAAGTAATGGGCGAAGGGCCAGGACAAAAATACATCTGGCTCCTGCCAAAGTTATGACTTATGAAAAATCAAAATACAGAATCTGACAATCTGATGAGTGTTATAGCATCATTTCAGATAAGCAGCTGTCCTCATTGACAAACTAGAGACAACATACAGTATAACAGCCAGTGGCTATATAAGCTTTTCTCTACACTTGGTAACCCAAGTAATAAATGAATACTACATAACAGACCAAGAGCAATCTACAATTTTACACTGTTTAAATACATTGATGGTGACATTAAGTACTGCATAGAAAACAATGGAACTAAAATGACCTTACTGTGAAGGTGTTCACAATCTAATGGAATTAGACTGACCTACTGGAATTTCAAAAATTATACTAAGGGCACAATTCCAAAAGGGAACAGTTGCCTATCAGGGCCACCTCCCCATGTTTCAGTGGCAGCACCTTGTTACATCTGTTTCCTTTAACTATATATCCAGCCTTTTTTAAATGTTTCAGTCCTTTCTGAATTTAATACAATATTCCCAAAAGGGCACAGTTGGCCTACGTAGCACACACCACATACTTTAACAGTTGCATAGGTCCTTTGCATGACTTTGAGGCCACTGTGCTATGCAGCATGATGTTCTCAGTCACTACCACACCTGTACATATGGTAGCGCCTCCACGGTGCTGGTCCATGCAGGCTGTTTCAGACCCCGTGCACTGGGTCAAGGGGCAAGCCTGGCAAAGAGCAGGGATCACAAAATTCAGGGGTATGAAACACACATAGTAAACACAGAACATGGTTTGCAGGCAGAAAATCATAGAAGACCATCCAGTCTGGTCTGTTCATACCTATGTCATTCACAAACAGGATATCACTGTATGGGCCAATTAATCACATTGACTGGATTTTGGGCCTTCCTGATGTCAAACCATTTGCTGGTTGTACATAAATCATATACTCCACAGAGATGTTGAGGGGTTGTGAGAGTGCACCTCATGTACTGTAGTGTCGTAGTAAAATTTAGTTTTGCCAGCAAACTTTCAGTGAAATCTTGAATTTCACAACGTGAAACATTTTGTGAAGTTCACACATTTTGCCTATGAATTTTGCAGGTTTGAAATGCAAAATTCCACTGGTGAAATTGTGAATTTCATCTGTGAAATATGGAATTTTTCTCTTGAGTGGTGGAATTTCACCAGAGTAGTGAAATTCTGCCAGTGGCACACAAAATTCTGCATTTCGCAGACTAAATGCATGATTTCATGGGCAAAAATTCACGATTTTGCCAGTGGAATTTTGCATTTTGCACCCACAAAATATTTGTGAAATGCCTGAATTTCACAAAATATTTTGTGAAACGAAATTTGCGCATTTCATACATCTCTAAGGTACTGTATATGCAGCTAATAAGCAGTGCCCTGCTTTCAGAATCAGAGCTTAAGATTAGTTAACCTTTTAAATATAAGGGTTTCCAGGCTATTTAATACTTTGCTACCTAGAGTGCTGAATATTAATGACTACCCAGTAACTGTAAAATAGGGTATTGCTGTTTATGACTATATTCACGGGGGATAAAGAGTTTCATCAGGCCCATGCACTACAATACAGGAAGAGAAGTAGAGGAGACACTTAAAAAACAGATAAATCAAAACAATATTAAAGCAGTAAACTTCTCTATACAATATTAATATTTATTACTTAAAACAAAACAGTTGCATAGTAAAAAATTTCCAGTGTTTGCATTTTTCCTTTGTATTTCTTTCCACTTTGTGATGTTGATGTTATATTTTATTATTGTAAGATGTGGTGATTACAATCTCTCACACAGCATTCCTGTAAAGTCAGAAGCTGCAACCAGAGAGGATTCCTTCCTCAGAGTGTTGATTAATATTTAACTGGAATGTTATATTTGCTACTCCCCTGGGGAGGATGGTATCCAGCTTTAAGTGCATTAGCTATGTTGTGAATAGTGTGTGTGTGTCTATGTTTGTTGTGCGCAGGCGTGCACAACAGATGGGTTGGCAGCATATTACCCCATGTTTCTTTCAGCTGTTAGAACTCTGTGTTTCTGTCACAGCAAGAAAGGGAAAAAAAATGTTCATCTGATTTCTTTGATAGCTCTCTCCATTTCTTTCATATGTAGCTTTAGACAGTTTTGATATACTGTAGAAGATGTGTGTCATATAGACCCATTTCAAAGGTGTGTTGGATGACCTTAGATAGTGTGTTCTTAACTATAAAAGGATAATCTGAACACTTCGGTCTATATGGCTTTTCCTATCTGACAGTATCTTTATGCCTAACAGAGTGGGTGATGTGAATTACTAGGCACTTTTCTTACCAAGGTAGTGGCAGTCTTGACAAACTGGGGCAAATCGTTGACTGGATAGTATTGTGCATGTGCATTGCAGTACGCAAGCAGCAAAATCTAGAGGTAGGATACTGCAATAACATAAACCATGAGTGATACGGAATATCAACAGCACCCTCTAGTTGTGAGAGGTTCAATCAATCAATTTGTTTATTGGATAGCATAATTGAGAAAATACAGTCCCTTTTACAAATGCATCCAAACATATTAAAACAATACAAAAATTAACAAATTGCACAGACAGGGTTGCAGTCACATGTTTTAAACATTGATATACTTAAAACAGTTGTGGATATTTCAGAATGGTTTAACCAAAGCAGTTACAATGCCTACTGACAGATTTTAAAAGTTGTGCTCTAAACTGTGTTAGTGATGGCAATATGCAAACATTAATCTTATTTTTAATCAAATTTCAAATGTTTTATACCAATAGAGCTATAGATTGACAGGTTGACAGTAATGTAATGTTACAGTAAAAGCATAGCCTCACCTCTTAACTAATCAGGAATTTTTGTTCTGCTGAATAGATAGAGTTGCTGCCATCAGCCCTCAGGGCCCCAGGGTTTATTCTCAGCACAGACTCTAGGTGTGAGTCTGCCCAGTGGATGGTATAGATGTAGCAGCTAACTGTAATCCTAAATGGCACTTTTCAAACTGGGAGACTAGAGATAACTGCCACTGGGGAAAGGGGGGAGAGAATCACTGTTAGTTCAGCTCATGGAGTCATCAGGTGGGAAGATTTGCATAGGGGTGGTTTACAGGTCACTGGGCAGGGGAAGAGAGAGATAAGGAACAGAGTGCTGAAGTACCGAATGGGTCGGCAAAGGGGGCAGTTGTAATAGTGGGGGATCTCAGCCTGTTAGACACTGACTGGAACATCCCAGTAGTCAACACCGCCAGAAGCCAAGCGCTGCCTGATATCTTGCAGGGCTGCATGTTGTTCAACAGGTCAGGGATCCCATTAAACAGTCAGCCATTCTAGATGTTATACTCACCAACTCGGAGACACTTTGCTGAATCACTGGGTCCCATGACTACAATACTAAATCGTGAGAGGTGGCCCTGAAAACCTATAAGCCCTTATCTAAGGCTCATGTGCTAGGCTTTAGGAGAGCGGATTTCAACTATACAAGGGGAATTGTGCTAGACAGGTGAGCTGAGGTAGGCAGCATCAGGGAAGTGGAGAAAAGATAGGGGATTATAAAAGGGTCCAATCTCATGGCAACAAAAACATGCACAAGAACAGTTATCAAGAGAAAAAATGTATAAGACACCAATCTGATACTCTGAAAGGGTCAAGGAGGCAGTGAAAGCTAAAAAAAAGGGCCTTCCTAAGGCACAAATAAAAGCAGAGGGATGACAATTGGGATGCATATCTGGAGAAAACTAAAGAGGCCAAGATGGTAGTCAAGACTGCAAAGACACACACAGAGCTGCAATATGGCAGAGGGGTTCTAAAGAGGCGAAAAACAGTTCTTTAGATATATAAGGGAAAAAAGAAAGATGGGAGGAGTAATTGTCAGGCTAATGGAGAGAGCAGGGTAATAGAGGAGAAAGGAAAATGCAACTATGTCAAATGACTAGTACTACTGCTCAGCATTTACTAGGGAGAATAGTGGGCCGTTGCCTGACCGCAGCATAAAGGCAGCTGATAGAGGGGATCTAAAAATGAAATTGCAGAAATTTACTGACAAAAAGAGTTGAAAAAGGGCTAGCAGCCCTAAAGGAAAACAAGGCCCTGGGCTGGATGAGATGCACCAAGGGTGTTAAGGGAATGGCATTGGTGTTAGCTGAACCACTGGCAGGGCTTTTCAATAGCTCTATGCAGCATGGGGTGGTTCCCAGGAACTGGACGATGGCGGATGTGATTCTGTTGCACAAGGAAGGGGACAAGGAGAAGCAAGAAAACTATAGCTCCTTCTGCCTTATCTCTGACATAGGAAAACTAATGGAGGCACTAGCCAAAGAAGAGGTAGTGGAATATCATGAGAACAATGTATTTGAGGACAGTAAGCAGCACAGATTAATGGCAGAGATATCTGGGCATACCAACCTGATAGTATTTCTTGACTGGGTAACCAAGCTATCTGATAAGGGCAATGCTGAAAACAGGAGACCTTAGAATAGCTAAGGAAATAGTAAGGTGGGTAGGGAGTTGGTTGGAGGACAGGCATCAGAGAGTTGTTGTAAATGGGGTCAGATCAGAGGAAAGAGAGACCACTAGTGGAGTGGACGAAGGATCTGTTCTGGTCGCCATCCTCTTCAATATGTTCATCAGAGACATGGAAGAGGGAATTCAGGACAGGCTGAGTCTATTCACAGATGACACTAAACTCTGGCAGGGTTGACAATGTGGAGGCAATAATGGTGCTGCAGGGATACCTGCAAAATCTAGAAAATTGGTTGTAGGATGACCAAGAAGATTCAGGGCCAGGAGGACACATCCTATGAGGATCATCTAAAAGCACTGAACATGTAGATCACCAATTATAGACCTATATATGTATTACCAGCATTATCAAAAATCCTTGAAATAATTATTACTGAGTAACTAACCGAGTACTTAGAGAAAAACTGTTTACTAAATGAAAATCAGATTGAGTTCAGAAGGGGGAACAGCACGTCAATGGCCTTGGTCAGGTTAACTAGTGACATCTATAGAAATATGGACAAAGGCATATTAACAGGAGGGATTTGTGTTGACCAGACCAAAGCCTTTGACCTGGTGGACCACCCTATTCTGATATCCAAGTTAAAACACCTAGGGGTAGGGGAGTATGCTATCCCATGGTTTGAACCCTATTTATGAGATAGAAGGCAGCAAGTAAAGATAGGTTCAGAAATAGCAACTTTAAGGTATGTTCAAACTGGGGTTCTGCAAGGATCAGTTCTGAGTCCACTCCTATTCTCTGTCTTTATAAAATACTTACCAGACATCTGCAAAGGTGCATAGATGACACAGTGATTTACTGTGGAACCAGAACAGGAGTGGACCTGGAAGTAAAATTTCAACCCATATACTGGGATTTCCAAAAATGATGTGTGAAAAACAAAATTTTGCTTAATCTTAAAAAAGGCAGTTACATAGTGATTTGGTCTTACACGTAGATGAGAAGAAAACACTTTGAACATAATAGGAAAGAATGGTGTTAAGTTGGAGCAAGTGGGGATATTAAATTTTTAAGGTGTAAACTGAGACAGCAGTCTAACCTTGAATGAACATGTATCAAAAGTAACACAAAAAGTAAACAATAAATTGGGATTTTTATATAGAAACAAACATTTTTTAACTGTACAGGCAAAATAAACAATAGCAAACCAAGTTTTGTTACCAGCATTATAATACAATAGTATCCTACTAATAAATGCTCCTGAGATTTTGTTTCATAAATACACAGTAACCTTCAACAACATTAAAAGGTTTGCAATAGGCTGCTTAAATAAAAGGGAACACTATTGTAATTTTAACCACCCACTTGGGACTTTACCACCAAAACAGAGAGCTGCTAAAACAGCTTACATGTTCTTGCACAAATTACTTCACAGACTCCCTTTGTTCTGTCAAAACACTTTCAGTGCAGAAATCTTATAAGAGCTCAGAGGGTGTCCTTGACTAAACTATTAATAAAACAAACAGTAAGCACAAAAACAGCTGAGCATTCAATAACTAGTTATGATCCAAAAATAATTAATAATCTATCCCAAATTAATCTGGATATAAACAGTGAAAGAAGTGCTTTTAAGTGGACTTTAGAGAATTACCTGGTCGGTGCTTCTAGCTGTAAGTGTGATGGTGTCACATGATGAAACTATTATTAGGTCAACATCATTTACTGGTGTTTTGTATGTACTGTGTGTTCTCTCAATGTTTTTATGAATGAAAGTATGTAGACCATGACATTGTAAGTACAGTTAGTTATGATCATATGTTATATGCCGTGTTTGTAATTTTAATAATTTTAATTACTTTTGTTATGTCTGCACCTTTTGTATCCCCTCTCCCTGACGTGGTTGAAAAAGGGTCATCGGACCCAATCCACTTTCCTGGTGAAACTAATAAATTAAATGAAATGAAACATATTCAGTAAAATCCAGAAGAAAAAGGGGGAATATAATAGAGACCTTCTAGATCTTACTTCGAGGGAGGCTCTTGCAGCAGGCCAACACTGGAAGGACTAAGTTGTCAGGTGCCAGGTCTGCATGAACACCTTTCTCTCTAGCAGTGTACCACAGGTGACCGCACACTGCCAATGTTCCCCTGCTGATGTTGGCCTGTCCTGTAAAGGTAGGAGGTCCCACACACCCTCCCCGATTCTTTCCCACCATTGACTCATGCATATTGGACCACTGAGACTGCCACAGCTACAGTCGACCACCATTTCCCACACTTTTTTTATTTTTCCTTTTTCTTTAGTACTAACATCAAGTTTTCAGTGTTACCTGATTCGGGCTTATGTCTTCTCAACCTAAAGTACCTCATCTTCTGACCACTCCACAAAGTGTGCATTCAGCAAACACACATTCCATAAAAGGACATACATCCTGCCTGCATCCTGTGCCTAGGTGCCAGCCATGAAACTGAAGCCTGCCAGGTCTGTCAGAAGTTTAACCAGGCCACAAGAAGACATTGGCTTTCTTGGCCTACACCCCCTGCACTATCATCTGTTCTGCCTCAGCCACAACCAGCAGCCCTGATGCCAGCTCCCACACCAACACCTGCCGGGCCCCTACCATGATACCCAATGCCAGCCCCAGCCCCTTATCCTTACTAGGTGACAGCCTGCCCCATCTTTTAGTATATAACTACCCTCCTCTGGTGTATCATAATGCTCTATTTATCTCTTGTTGGGCTCTCATTCAGAAGCAGAATTCCACCCCTGCAAGCCCAGCCTCAGCTTCCCCCTGGATGGCCTCCTGGGGATCACCCTGCCGTGAACACTATCTAGCCTGGTCCTAGTGATCCTTACATGTCAGGTAACAAGCCTGATGCCAGTTTGGGCTGTTGCCAGGACCGATGCCCACCTCCTGAAAGTGACCTAGATGAGGAGGTTGGTGATGACTCCAACTACACGGAGTCTTTCTCCCTTGCTGGGGACGTGTCTGAAGGTGAGGAGACCCCAAGGTGGTCCCCAAATCCCCTCCTGATAATCCCACTTTCATGGACAACATGAGGCACATTCAGGCCACCATGGGTAGGGAGACTGAGGAACAGCACCCAGAGTGATGTTGGTTGACTGTTTACATACACCATCCTGATGTTCTCCCATTGGTGGTACCCCCTTCATTGACTGCTATGAGAATGTCACCAGGGCAGTATGAAATCATATTTTCATAACCCCGGTGGTGCCTTAGAAGGCTGATTGCTTTTCCCATTTCCCTGTGGGTAAACCTTTTTTATGGGGACAACCTATGCTGGACTTGGTTGTTATCAATGTGGCATGCGACCGCACCAAGAACCTAAGCACTTCAGCTGTCTTCCCCCAGATGGGGAGTCCAGACAGCTGGACCACCTGGACAAATGTGGCTTTGCCTTTTGCACCCTGACAACCCAGGCCATTAACTATTTGGCCCACTTGGTACAGTACCAGAACATCCTTTGGGACCAGGCCAGGGAGTTGGTTCAGACCCTGCCAGATGATCCAGCTAAGAAGTCACTGGCCCAGGCTCTCAAGGTGGGCTCGGATGTAGGGACCCACGTCCTTTGGGATGCCTATTATGCGATTGATGCCTCGAGCAGAGAAGCAGCCGTTGGCATCTGTCTCCAATGCCAGTCTTGGCTCATGTAGTCAGGCTTTGCTTCTGATGTGCAGTCCAGCATTTTAGATTCCACCTTTCAAGGTTCCATCCTTTTTGAGGGAGATGTCCAGGATTTGATCTCCTTCCTTCAGAAGTTGGGGCAAGCTCTCCGGTCCATAAACTCCTTTTACCATACTCAGTCAAAATCTGGTCAGTGGCTCCCTTTTGCTTCTCTTCTCGAAGGCAGACCCACCCTCCCACCAAAGTTCAGTGCAACTGGCGGAGTTGGCCTCTACCACAACCGCCACCAGGGCTACTCAAGTAGCTGCCCCCTCCCTCCCGGTACTCACTCCAGCTTCCTGAGTCCCTGCCATATCCCCCGCAGTAGAGACTCTGGGGAATCATCGGGGGTAATTTCTCCCACCACCTCGAAGGGTGGCAAGGGATTACCTCAGACATTTGGGTACTACAGCTCATAGAACAAGGCCACAATCTGGAACCTCTCAAGTTGCATCCTGACTGCCCTCCAGCCCTCTCTCTATACCCCCCAGCTCATGTGCATCTTGTCTGGGAGGAAATTCAGGCCCTGTTACAAAAAAAAAAAACATAGAACTTGTCCCTCTGGCTCAGTGGAGCAGAGGGTTCTACTCCCACTTCTTCCTGGTCCCCAAGAAGACAGGGGACCTCAAGCCCATCTTGGACCTGAGTGACCTGAATCTGTTCACAGAGTACAAAAGATTCATGATGGTCACCATTCAGGGTTTGTTGCCCCTCCTGCAGCAGGGGGACTGACTCTGCCCTTTGGATATGCAGAATGTGTATCTGCATATCAAATCTTTCCTTCCCACCAGCACTTCCTCCGTTTCCATTTCCAGGGAGCCCCTTTCCAATTACAGGCTGTCCCCTTTGGCCTGCCCTCAGCCCCCATGGTTTTCACCGAGTGCCTGGTGGTGGTGATGGTAGCTGCCTTGAGGTGGTAGGGTTTTTATGTGTTTCCTTACCTGGATGACTGCCTCTGAGCGGCCCATCCCAGGAACACCTTGTCCAGACCCTGGATCATACTTTCAGTATTTTCCAGACCCTTGACATTACTATCAACAGGCCAAAGTCCTGCCTATTGCCCTGCCAGTGCCTCCAGTTTGTAGGGCCCATCCTGGACACATCCCAGGGCATGGCCTTCTTGCCCATGGACAGAGTGGAGTGCCTGATATACTAGGCCTTCCTGGTCTCTTCCAGCCATCAGGTCCTGGCCAAGGCATTCCCTGCACCTCCTGGGCCACATGGCTGCAGCAATTGCCACGGTTCTTCTTGCCAGGCTGCACATGAGGATACTTCAGTGGACATTGTGAGTCCAATGAGACCAACACATGGATGACCTTGACCAACTGGTCATGGCCTCTGACCTAGTCAAGAGGGTCCTGTACTGGTGGCTGGAGCTGCCAACCTGCTAGGGAGGGGGCGTCCATTTGCTATTCTGGCCCCCTCAGCAGATTCTTATGATGGATGCCACAGGTCTAGGCTGAGGGACCCACTTAAGGGCTCACCAGACAGGGCACCCGGACAGATGTGGAACAGGGTCTCGACAGCAATGTCCTGGAGATGAGTGTGGTTCAATATGCTTGGCAGACCTTCCAGACTCATCTTCTCCATGGTCCACTCTTAGTTCTGATGGACAACATGTAAGAAGTTTATTGCATTAATAAGGGGGGGGATGCACTCTTGACCCCTGTGTAGGGAGGTGATGAGGGTTTGGTATTGGGACATCAAGCGTGGTCTGGAGCTGTCTGCTATCCATGTTCCAGGCATCCAAAATGTCCTGGTCGACAGTCTAAGCTGCTGTTGGTCTAGGGTTCACAAGTGTGAACTTCTGACCCCAGTAGTCAAAAATCTATTTGACAGATGGGGGCTGCCAAAGTTGGACCGTTTTGTGTCTCAACTGAATGCAAAACTACTGCTTTTTTGCTCGTTCAGTCCCGGCCTGGAGTTTTCTGTTGAGATGCATTGTCCCTGTCCTGGAAGGGGAAGTTTCTGTATGCTTTCCCTTCTTCTCATTCCTTCAGTGGATGCTGCTGAAGCTTCAGATGGAGGGGGCCAAAATGATACTCATAGATCCCTTCTGGTCTCATCAGATCTGGTTCCCCTTGCTACAACAGCTGGCAGTGGAATCACTGGTGCCTTTCCCACTGTGCACTGGCTTACTCTCCTAGGAGTGGGGACCCTGGTCCTTCCAAACCTCAGGTCTCTGCATCTCCATGAGTGGCTCCTAAGGACATGGCCATATCCGAGCTTGAGGTATCTTCAAGGCTTGCAGATGTCCTGGTGGCTGCCAATAAGCCCTCCACCAGGACTACCTATGCCATGAAATGGAAACATTTTTACCTTTGGGCTGCTTCCCACCATTTTGACCCTGTCACCTGCCCAGTGAATCAGGTATGGGAGTATCTTCTCTCCCTCTCTGATTCAGGATTGAGGTATTCATCCATGCAAGTACACCTTTCCACCATCTCTGAGTACCATGTACCTACTGAGAGCAGGGCTGTGGCTCAGCTTGATGCATCTCACACCTTCCTGCAGGGCATTCTGCACCTCGAACCCCCCTATTTGGTACCCGTGGTCCATCCTTGGGACCTCAGTTTTGTGTTGGGGAAACTCATATTACCTCCCTTTGAACCAGCCGCGAACTGTGAGCTGTGCTTTCTGTTGTGGAAAGTGCTCTTTTTAGTTGCTGTTACTTCTGCTCAAAGGATTCCTGAGCTTCAGGCTCTCATGTGTAAGAAGCATTATTTGTTTTATTCACAAAAACAGGGTGTCCTTGTGTATCAGTCCTAAGTTTCTTTTCAAGCTGGTATCAGAGTTTAATTTAAATCCATTCATCCACTTTCCTGTTTATTTTCCAGAGTACTGTAATCAGGGGGAGGCTTTGCTCCATACGTTGGATGTACATAGAATCTTGCAATACTATACACACCAGACTAAGACTTTGAGAAAGTCTGATAAGTTGTCTGTTTCATTCACTCCCCAAGAGAGAGAACACTCCAGTGTCCAAACAGTGTTTGTCTAAGTGGTTAGCCAATTGGATTGTTTACTGTTACCAAAAGTATGGCAAGGAACTTCCAGGAGTGATTAAGGGCCATTCTACCAGGGGTATGACCACCTCTACAATTTTTTTTTTTTTTGTTATTTGTTATACGTTATTCTCCTGCTGCCAACCACCTGGTACCTCTGCCAAATCATCGACCTCTGGCTTCAACTTCCAGATTGGCTGTGACCTTCACTATCCCCTGGTTTACCCCACCAGGCAGAGTTGCGTCACCAAACCCCCACAGTGCCGTAGATGACGGGACAGGTCAGAGGGCCAGCCTGGAAGCTAAGTGAAGCTGAAGCAGGCTTCATCTAGGGTGGCCAGCAGCAATTTCCTCAATGTATGAGGGCGGGGATGTGCGATGACGTTCAGCGTCCGCCCTGCCCCCCCCAAGGTACTAGGCATCAGTGCAATTTGTACACCCAGTCTCTGCTAGGTGTCTGTATTGCACCAATCACACTACCCCCTCCTCCCTGGAGAAGGAAAGCTGTCATCAGACACTCAATTCTTCTCCCCCGGCAGGCCCGCCGATGACCTGGGTCCGCTCCCGAACCCGGGTTGCCGGTGTCACAAGTAGGTGCCCTGCCCCTGCACCTCTATGGTTTTCTTTAGAAATGTGCCAGCTGCAAACATCTGTGCAGCTGCCACTCAGAGTTCTGTCCATACCTTCACCAAGCATTACAGCCTGAACAGTGCCTCTAGGAATAGGGTTAACTTCAGCCTCGTTGTTCTGCAGGGCCTCCTTTCTTAGGCTGCTGTTTTTCCTCCTCCTAGTGCTGCTACTTCTTTATTGCCACAGCTGCTTTGGACTCAGTCCTACTGGTGTTGGACTGCTGCAAGAGCCTCCCTCGAAGTAAGATAGTACATTTACATAAGAACTTACCATAACAGTAGATCTTTGACAGGACCTCTTACAGCAGGACATGATTTTAACTCTCTCCTTCCCCCTGCTCACTGTCTGCCTGTTTCCTCTTTCATGTGAGTGAGTCTTCTGCTCTCGCTTTCTTTTGTTTCTGGGTCTCTGGAAACCTCCTTGGTTCCTTCTTCCACTGCCCACTTCAGGTCTCCAGCAGGAGAATTGGGAAGCGTATGGGGGAACACCTACCTTCACAGGATAGGCCAACATCAGAGGTGGTGGTGGACAATCTCCTATGGTACACTGATAGCTAGAAAGGTTTCTTTGTGGTCCTGGTACCTATTCCAACTGTACTGTACTTTCCTGGACTGTGAGGAGCTATTTACCAAGAATAGAGAAGATACAACAATGGGCCATGAGTTGAGGTTAATTGGGGGAAGGTTTAAAAAGGAAGTGAGGAAGTATTATTTTACAGAAAGAGTGGCTGAGTCATGGAATAGTCTGCCAGCAGAGGTGGTGGGTGACAAAACCAAAAATGGCTTCAGACACAGACAGCTGAGATGGACTCTAGGGTATACTGGCTACTCAGCAGGAAGTGGGGGGTTGAAACAAAAGGGGGGCGGAATAGTGTAAGTGAAGACCCCATAGAAACACTAGATCCTGATGTACTATAGGGTAATATGGGCAGACTGGATGGGCCATTGCCAGTGCCACTGGATTTTGTTGTTTACCAGAAAACATGGTACAATTCCAGAATTTGGACTGCCTGTACACCAATAAAAACCAAGAATTTCACAGAACTTGACATTTTATGCCACTTTAGTAAATCCGCAGGACTTCTATTTTTCTAATACTTGCTTCTTATACTATTTTCAGTTTGCTTCATAATGTCCTTCTTTATTCTGATTATTTATACTCATACTAAAAGAATAACAGTGGAATCCCAGGAAAATCTGAAAATAAGATTAACATATCACCAGTGTAGTTTCCAGAATTTCAAGTCTTGAAAACAAAATGTAATTATTTTAATCACAGTATGTAAGGCCAACCTCCCAAGGTCTAGGGGTATGTCTGATGTTGAAATGTTGGGGGGGGGACACTCTAAAGCCAGAAACACAATCCAGAGACTTGCTCATTATGTGGGTCAGCAATGGATGATCTAGGAGTGCAGACAGTCTTCAGGGAAGCAGAACTGGGGGCTCAAACTTGCTTAAGACATCCTTCCAACAAAGCAGAAAGTAAATCCACTGTCCACAACTGATTGAAAGGTTCACAACAGGATTAATTGAATAAAAATAATTAATAACAGCCACTCCATGGAGCATAGAGTGATCACTGAATGGTGGGCAGTACATCCTTTTACATGGCTGAAACCAAAGTACAGCACACTTGATACAAAGATCTGATGCGGGCACTCCAAGGCGCTGAATCAGGCTCCTATGCAGATGATGGTGGTAGGTTTGTTTCTTGACCAACAGGCCTATCCCAGGCAGCTGCTGAACTTCCTCCTGCACTAGCTTTCCACAACTATCTCACAGGGCACATCTCTCCAAACAGGGCGTCTCCATCTTTTACCTCGAGAATATTCCATGCTGCACTGAGCATCCTATGGCTGACTTTCCTCCAGGCAGTCCTGAACCCGCAGCTCAGGTACTCCAAGGTGCCTCCGACTGGACACACAGGCAGACACAGGACCCATAACAGTGACAGCACACAGGCTGCCACCACTGCATCCCCCAGTAGGTGGAGCTGCCACCACCAACCTGTGCACCAGGAACCTGTGGCAACCACCAGACCTAACGTGCAGAGACCCTGCCACACTGTCTTGTCCCGGTGCCAGGGGTCACATAGCAGGCCCCTTTTCTCCCCAGGCCCTGGCTCCCCAAACATAGTGTGGAGGTCTCTAACATCAGGCTGTGCCAAGAAGCACCCTTCCAGTCACGAAGACTCCAGGCCCTGTTCTTTGTGGGCGGTGGGCTGAGGTGGCGATCGCCCCACACCAGCCCTAAATTTCATCCCTCCAGCCAAAAAACTGGCTGAGACTCCTGACTCCTTCATCTCCCCACCTGCTCTCTCTCTTTTTGGCACCAAAACCCTCTGTTATATAGCCACTGGCCTCCCAACTCCACTGACCCGCTGGGGGCCCCAGAGACCCGGTAAGCAAATCTTGGGCCTGACTAGGAATAAGCTCCCAGAGAGGGTTTACACATAAATCAGTGGCCTTGAACATTAGTCTTTTTCTGCCATCATCATCTAAGTTTCCATGTTTCTACAATGACCTTATCTGATGGATTACAGTCAAAGCAGATAATTTACTAACTGCTAGTGGGCAGCTAAATTGGATGACTGTGTAAAGAAGATAACAAAGTAATATATATTATATGGACTCTGGCAGCCCCAGAGGCATAAGGTGTCTAAATTAAAATAATGTGTGTGTTGGGGGGGGATTGACAATGTCTTAAACACAGAATTTGATTTTAGCAATAAGGCATGACAAGATGTGCATAATTATGGCACAAAAGCACATCCCAGGAAGTGAGACGTGAGGCAATGTTGTGTAGAGATCTTTTAAATATAAAATATACTGGTGATGTTGGTGCAAAGTCAGGAACTTCACGTTATGTTATGTGTAGTGAAGTGAAGTTCCTGACTTTGCCCCCAACTTAACTCAGCAAAGCCTTTTTTTTCACAACTGTCTCACATCCCTTCTCATCTCCTAGACCATTAAAAATAATTTCCTGACACTGTGCCAATCTTCAGGAACTAAGGCAGCATGGTTTCACCAGGGGGAGGTCATGTCAGACCAACCTCATTGAATTTTTTGACTGGGTGACTAGGGAGGTGGATCAGGGGAGGGCAGTGGACATGGCCTATCTGGACTTCAGCAAGGCCTTTGACACTGTGCCACATAGAAGACTATTACACAAACTGGGGAATATGGGTGTGGGCAGGACAGTAGTGTGGTGGGTAGGTAACTGGCTGGGTGGCAGGACACAGAGGGTGGTGGTAAATGGCTGTCACTCTACAGAGGGAAGAGTGACCAGTGGGGTACCACAGGGATCAGTGCTGGGACCAGTCCTATTCAATATCTTCATCAGTGACATGGCGCAGGACCTAGAAGGCAGAATTTCACTGTTCGCTGATGACACAAAGCTCTGTAACAGAGTAGACACACCAGAGGGTGTAGACAGAATGAGAAGCGACGCCAGAAACTTGAAGAATGGTCAGGGTTTGCAGCTGAAATTCAATGCAAAGAAGTGCAAGATAATGCATATGGGGCACAATAACCCTGGCACAATATATCAGTTGGGGGTGAGGATATAGCATGCACCAAGCAGGAAAGGGATCTTGGGGTTATCATCTCTGATGACTTCAAGGTAGGGAAACAGTGTGACAAGGCAGCAGGTAAAGTAAATAGGATGCTGGGATGTATAGGCAGGGGCATTACCAGCAGGAAAAGGGAGGTCATAATCCGCTATACAAGACACTAGTGAGGCCCCACCTGGAGTACAGTACAGTTCTGGAGACCATACCACGTAAGGACATAGACAGGGTAGAGAAGGTTCAGAGGAGGGCAACAAAGTTGGTGCATGATTGCATCACAAGTCCTATGA
Organism: Neoceratodus forsteri; assembly: GCA_016271365.2. NCBI lineage: Eukaryota > Metazoa > Chordata > Ceratodontiformes > Ceratodontidae > Neoceratodus > Neoceratodus forsteri. The sequence continues at coordinate 1,179,041,147 of CM057449.1, read as the reverse complement.
AGATAGGTTGAAGGAACTGAACATGTACTCCCTGGAGGAGAGGAGGGAGAGAGGGATATGATAGAGACATACAAGTATCTTGCAGGGAGGAACAGGGTGGAAAAACACTATTTTAAGCGAAAAGATGTTCCAGGACTAGAGGGCATGGGATGAAGTTGGAGGGAGGACGATTCAGAGGAAACATGAGAAAGAATTTCTTCAGAACGGTGGTGGACAAGTGGAACACCCTGCCAGAGGAAGTGGTGGGGGCTGAAACAATCACGGGATTTAAGAATGCATGGATAGACATAAAGGAATTCTGGAGGTCAAGGGTAAGGTACAACAGACTTCTAAGAAAACAAACTGAACTTACAAGTTCAAATGGGCAGACTGGGTGGGCCATAGGCCCTTATCTGCCGACACTGTCTATGTATCTATGTATCTATGTATCTCCCCTACCCACAATCCTGGTAAAGTATTAATAATGGCAGTGACATCCCTTCCCCAAACATGCACCAAATCAAGTAACCACACTCCACCTCCTCCCAAACCATTAATCACCTAACTCCCTGTATCATGCGGTAACCCACCACTCTATGTACTGTCAGCCACCGAAACTCACTTCTTCCTCAAGCCCCCTGTTTAAGGATATGTTGGGAGCAACAAGATCAAAATGAAAACTATCCCTCAGAGGAGGGATCTTACTCTCTTCAGTGTCCTTCAATGCATGAATCAATGGTGACATCCTCTATAGTAACAACTAACTGGCTGAACTGTCCTCCATTCTGGTGTTATTATAAATGCTATTCTAGTGTCAGTGGCTCAGTAGGTAGCACACTCGCCTCTGAGGCCGGGAGATCAGAGGGCTGTGGGTTCAGTTCCCACATCTGGCACTTGGGTTAATATCCCAATACTGACACTGTAGTGCAGCATGAGAGGGGTGCTGCACTTCTGAGGTGCCGTCTTTCGGATGAGACGTTAAACCGAGGTCCCATCTGCCTGGATTGGTGGTAGTTCAGGTGGATGTTAAAGATCCCAAGGGACTTATCGAAAAGAGTAGGGGAGTTTTTATTGAAATAATAAACATAGCAAAACAACACAATGAAAACTTTGTCAGTTTAAACAGAAAGGTAATAATACAGTGTAGGTAAATACATATAATAATCAAAAACACCTACACATGAGAAAAAAAAAAAATGAAAAGAAACAAGACAAAAAGAAAGATAATTCCAGATGATAGCTTGCATTATTTAAACTTAATAAAATGAAGAAAACCTTTCCACCATTTCAAAAGCATAGCAGGAACTACCCTTTGTGCATCCTGAGAATAAATTCTTGTGAGTTCCTTAGCAACCAAAATACTAACACAGATATAGGGAATTTTTCTTTGATATATAACCCATTGGCACCTGACTTGCCATAAATAATATCATAAACAACCCAAAAATAATGATAATGTCCCTTCATGTAAATGAGAAAGGCTTACCGGATAACATCCTAAAATCAGAATTTCATATGACAAAAAATTAAGCCAGTTGAAACCCCATAATGTTACTAGATAAGCCCATAAACCCTTAGCATAAGAACACCTAAGAAAAAAATGTTCCATTGACTCTTCCACATTTATGCAATCTAAATATGGACACTTCCTTTCCTCTAAGGCCTTATACTTAGCGTTACCCCAAATGTTCAGATGACCATAAAAAATTAACCACTGAGTTTTCCATTGAGATTGAGGCAATCTGAGATTATTTAACTGGGCTAATACCTTAGAATTGAGGGCAGAAGGGCAATTCTTACAGCTTGGCTCTGGGGGAAGTAACTGTACCATCATTAATTGGTAAAACCTCTTCATATCATTACTCAAGATTGTTTCTTTCTGAATTTTCCATCTGTATAATTTTTGTGCAGCAGGCCGAAAATACTGCGGGAGATGAATGTGAGGATTCAATTTCGGGCCAAAAATGCACCAATTCTTAAAATATTTGCCCAGTGACCTTGAATTCCATGTTTACTCAGCCCTTATTTCTGCAACTAATCCACTTTTAACTGAACACAAAATAAATAAAGAATGTACAAAAACTACTGGGTCCACCATTCCAAGTCCTCACATTTTTTATGCAAATAAGTATAACCTCTCTTAACCGGATTTAATCGGTTACCCCAAAGCATTTGAAAAAATAGACAGTACATTCTAGTTTCCAGATGAACAGGGAGCAGGAAAATCATGGCTACATACTGCACACAAGGTGGGAGAAACTGTTTGATCACATGTATATGTTTCAGTTTTCAGTTTTGACAACTTCCACTGTTTCCACCTATTCACCTTATTCTCCACCACAAGGGGTCTTGTACAGAGAATAAAGGCTCCTGTGACAATTTTACTAGGTTCAAATGAGAAAAGGAGGGTAGGGAAGCTTGTTCCTCCAGCGCCAAATTTGTCAGGGGAAGTGTGAAAACCTTGGCTACCTTATTGTCCTCATTGAGGCTGTCCGACACATCTTTTTGCTGCACAGCTGGTTTCCACTCCGGAGAGTGTTGAGAGAGAGCCAAATCGACATCCCATGCTGGGTCAGGCTTCCAGTCACCTGTTAAAGCCTGCCTCCAGCCAGCCTCTCTAAGAGCTTTACCCGGAGACCAGGATTCCTGAGGTCTATCCTCCTTAAGTCAAGGAGGTCCTGACCCCCCCAATTGTGTGGAATCAGGATTTGTTTGACGTGGAACAGTCTTATTGGGAAAGTAAAATTCAGTAACCCCCTTTTGGGAGATAGCTGAGGATTGATAGATCACATCAGACTGGACTGGAGAATCTTCGTTAATAGCGGTTTTGAAAACAAACCCAGTCAATTTACTCAAAGGTGCAGACTCATTCTGTGTAAACGTGGTTACAGGCAACCCTTGATAAAGTGTATTTTGCATTGCTTTCAATAAACTTTTGTTTTGCAGTTTATCCGATACTGTATCAGGCTGTAGGCACTCGCTTTGCTCCACAATTTTACTGCCAGCCTGTATAGGAGCCAGAAATGCCTTCGTCATCCCGGGTGTAGAATCGAGGCTTTGCGGTATGTGACCGTGCCCTATGGGGCCTTCAGCACTTGTGGAAACTGCCAAATGTTTGACAGAACTATCAGAACAACTGTCAATGCTAGGATTCACCTATATAAGAGACGCCGAGCAAGACTGTGCAGCTGCATACTGCTTCATGTCGCTAAACAGTAAGTGAGCTGCTTCCTTTTCTCCTGTTTCCACTGATATTGGTTTATAAATAATCAAAGGCACAGTACCTGCTTGCCGCGGGCTCTCATGTTCCATAGTCACAACGTTGTTGTCACAATGCTCCTTAGTGTGAGCGAGTCCCCTCGCCATAGATGCAAGCTGTATTAACTCTCCGTACCCCTCGGAACCCCCCGAGGGAGCTGGCTCAGCTGGGATTTCAGTAAAAGCAGCCGCGCTGCTATCAAGGAGCGTTTTGTGATTTTGCTGGTGTGTGGTCATGTTTTCCTTACCAGGAACAGACTCTGTTCCTTTTTCATTAGATCCATAGTCGGGCGTTACTTTTTTAAACAGCCTTGAAGTTAATTCCTCCTGATTCTTTGCCAACTTAAACGAGTCTTCCCAATGTACTACTGCATCATGAAACTCCATGTCAGAGTCAATCTCTTCGGTATTAAGAACAAAAGCCTCCTTATTGCCATTAGTGGGAGCAGAGGCTAGCTCTCCCACTATGCAGACGTCTTCCTCCTTCGGTAGTCCACTCCAAGTGGCCATCTTGGCAATGGCCTGTCCCCCTACTGGCAGCAATGCAGCAGCAGAGTAGGGGAATTTCCCCGGTGTCCTGGCCAAATTTCCCTCATTCACAAAAAAAAATACCACCAACAGCTCCATCTGGTTCAAGGTCAGTTGGCATTCATCTGTATCCCCCTCCCCCAGGTCGTACCTGAAAATAGGCAGGATTTGTCTAGTGCACTTACCTGGTCAACAAAAACTAAATAAATAAATAAATAAAATAAAGGATGTCATCATTAATGCATGTACTGAAGGACACTGAAGACAGCATGATCACTCTGAGAGGATGGAGGTTTGGTGCTAGAGTGGGAGGTTGCCTCATGATTTAGGGAGTTGATGTGATTGATGGGGTGGGTGGAAGTGGGTGGTTATTTGCCTTGACATTGGGGAAGCATTTGTATTACTATCACTGCCATTATTATTATTATATGGGATTTCTGGGTCTGTGGGGGGGGGTGCTAGAGGATAAATGGGTGGTGTGGAAACTCTTTCTTTTCATATTGATTTTGGCACTTGAGTGGCTCACCCATCCTGTTCCTACCTCCTCCTCCTCCTGTCTGGCTACCACCTCCCTCTGTACCTTACCTGGAGCTGTTTCCTCCATGACATGCTCCGAATATTTGTTCAGAAGGATGGAGTGCTGCCCTCGCCCCAGAGTACATACTCAGAGGCTTTTAGGTGTCTGGGTGTGAGTCAGGGGAGATGTTGAGGGTGTCATGTAACCTTCAGGTCCCTTTATGCATTTTTCTCCTGAGTCCCCTTGACATGCACCAAAAGTGAGTGTCTGTGTGGAGGCATGCACGTGCTACAAAATCGCAGTCCTTCTAAGTCAGTTGTGCCCGTACTACAGCCAAGCCTCCACCCAGTGAGCATCAAAGGCTGAGATGGCTTGCACCCCTTCCCCAGAGAGGAAAGTGGTCCCTAAAATGCTCAATCCTTTATCCTTTATCTAACCCCCAATGAGCTGAGTCAATTCCCAAAGGCAGGTCACCAGCATGGCAGAAGGTGAGGTACCAGTGCATCAGTGCTTCTTGCCACTTGGCTGGCCAGGGAGAAATTAGTTTTAAAGGTCTGAGTAGTGGGAGGGTGTGAGAGATGTTTTCAAAGTGGGTGGGGTCAGGTAAATTTGATGAAAACAGTATCAAAACAAAAGTCTAATGAAGTACACTTTCTGTAGTTTTTCATCCAGCAAAACCACCCATGGCTCATCACCAGTACTGTCATTGGTGAAGTGCCACTAGATACAGTCATCACTAAGAGAAAAGCTACACAAAGTGTCATTTTGTACTGTACCACTAGAAATCGGGAAACTTCACAAGTAAATTTCACTAAAGAAAGTTTCCCAGCTTTACACACCTCTAATGCTCACTGCCTTGTGCATTTAAGAAATGTTGTTATCCCAAAATTAAGCACACCCTGGAGTGCCTTATTGTGATTATAAAACAGTCCGCCTGATTTTTAACTTTATAATTGAGTACCGAGGCTCAGAAAATTAAAATATTTCTGAGCTGTGCTGTTGTGTTGGATGAAAGCAAAATCATGTGATCACATCTGACCAATAACAGGTCTTATTGTCTCTTACCCATTATAAATTTTGTGCTTAAGACCTCTAAATCAGGGCTAACTTTATAAAAACATAGTGCTCTATGCACAAATGATACATGACCCTTCACACTATGATACACAGTGAACAGTGATGGGTGAAGTGGCCCGAATTCACTCCGCGAAGTGATCCACGGAGTGAAGGCGAATTCGCAGAGTGCTCCGCAACGTGAAGTGAAGTACTTTGTGTTATAATGGGTAACACGAAGTCCATTGAAAACAATGACTTTACATTACTCTGCCTTCCCAAACCACTACTCCACCAATTCTTAAGGTGAAGTACATTGAAAACAATGTATTCCGCCTCACTTCACCTTGTTTTTAAGCTCCAAAGGTGAATTTTACAGTGATTCATGGGATTTCAGGTCACATGGGCTCTAGATTGTTCTGTACAGCCTCAGTTTGGGGTAGTGTGTGTATGAAGCTGTAGAAGACAATCTGCTCCGAGAGCTCTGCAATTCAAACCTTCTAAAAGCTGTTAAAAAAGCCTTTTGAGGTCATTTGTTTTGCTGAAATTTTAGTTCATCGATTATAGGAAACCCTCCTGTGCTCATATCATCAAGCGTTTACTGTTTGTGTGTGGATTTTGAATGTTAATGTACAATATTCAGTTTGTGTACAGAGAGACAGTGGAAGTGTGCTTTGGGGGAGGAGCGTATCTGTGGTTTAGGTAGATTAACTTGGAGAAAAAGACAGTGCTTTCTGTTTTGGTGATATTTTTCTTGTATAACTGTGTTAATGTACACACAGTAATATTTTCAATAATTCTTGTCATTTTTTTGTGGATTGTTGTGGAGTAGCAATGCATAATTTTAGTTTGTTTAAAATATGTGGTTATATTACTGAAGTTTTTAATTTGCTATGCATTACTTAGTGTGTGTGAGTATGTGTGTGATGCGTGTCATCAGATCAGACACCTTTTATTGTGCCACATAATTTCAGCAATGTGAACCTGCTATCCACTGCACCTGTGTAATTTTTGTACTTCTTTGTGGTATCTTTACTAGTACTAGTACTAGTACTAGTACTAGTACTAGTGACTGTTACTGCAGCAGTGCAGTACACTGCCAGTGTTGTGCCTTTGCATCTGCATCTCTTCAGTGCACAGTGCAATCTTAATCTGTCTGTGCATTTGCATCTCTTTAGGGCCCAATCTCCATCTCTAACTTAAGTCGCAGTTGTTTCTTTGGCTTCCCTTCAGAGTACTGGACAGGTGTGGTGCATAATTCTGCATAAACATCGTACTCATTAATATGTGTTTTTAGGTCAGGACCATCAGCACGAGTCACTCGTAATACAAATCACGTTCTTCATCATCACGGTCACAAATGTAGTCACAAATCATGATTTACAATCACGTCACAAATCACAACATTAATCTTTTTTACTAGTTACTTGGATGTATTGTAAGCCTGTTTTGTAGTATCTCTCCATGCTTCACCACCCCACCATTGTATTCATTAATGAGTGTTTTTAAGTTGGGGGGTTTTGTGCCACACCTCATAGGGGCCAAGGGAAGTACAGCCATAGGCTTTAGTTTTTCTTCATCATCACGGTCACAAATGCAGTCACAAATCACGATTTACAGTACAATTACGTCATGAATCACAACATTCATTTTTTTACTAGTTACTTGGATGTATTGTAAGCCTGTTTTATAGTATGTCTCCAGGCTTCACTATCCCACCATTGTACTCATTAACAAGTGTTTTTAAGTCAGGGATTTGGAAAGTGTCTGCAGTACATACACAGACTGGAAAGAAGACTGACTACACACATGCAGTTTAGCACAGTATACTTGCACTGCTCAGAATACAAAGTGTCACCCATATGGAAGACAACAAAAAAGGGCATAATTACACACAAGAGTCAGGGATGGTGGAGGAATACATTTTATTACACAGCAAGGAAAGTGTGGGGGGCACATGATGTGAGGAAAAAAAAAACTAATGTGGGATCCCATGGTGATCCAGCAGCAGTTCCAGCATGGACATAATTTGCAACTGATGTCCCTCTATGCGATCCTGGTGGAGCAGCAGGTGCTGCTGTGGCCTTCCTCTTCTTAGGGATGCCACCATGCACAGCTGCACCGTCTGCCACAGAACGGCCAGCAGATGCAGGCATGATTCGTTCTGTGGCAATCTGCCACTCCAACTGGTGGTGATTGAGCATGTAGGTGTGCTGGCTCCCAGTCCCCAGGTGAGTCCCCCGGTGGCTATGGTGAACCTCCACCTCACATAGGCAGCACTTGACCACACTGCTGTCCCCCACCACACAGTCAAAAAACTGCCAAACAACAGAGGTGCGGGGAGGACCAGGCAAAGGCAGGGAAGGGCCAGATGAACTTTCAGTTGACTGGTCACGGTGCTGAACAGGGATGGGATCGACACCTGGGCTCAGGGAAAGGCACATCCTGCTCCAGAGGACCTGGTGCTGGACTTGGTGGTGGTGGTGGTTCAACAACCTCAGAGTCAGGACAGGAGGCAGTGCTGGTCCTGCTTCCGGGGGGGGGGGACAAACAACTAACTACTTATAAAGGTAAGAAAAATAAAATTTACAGAAAGAACAAATTAAGCAAAAAAGAATACAGAAAAGACAAAAAATGTAGTTTTTAAAAAAGCTGCTGGGACTAAATCAAAGTTGAAATCTCCTCCTCTATCTGATCTCAAAGTATCAGCAGTCACAAAACACACTCCTCTCTCTCCGTCTGCACAGGAGAAAGTAAAAGTGTCTGCTTGTATGACTCACTTACTTCCTGCCTAGCTAATGAGCATGTGACTTACAGTACTGTAAACCATGTGATGTGTGGTGGGAGCTGCCAAATCTGAAACACCAAGTGGATCACTTAGAATCATAATGAGGAACGTGAAATCCATTATAAATAATTACTTTGCCTTACATCGCGTTGCCATTCTGCCTTAATGCAAAGTGGTAATCACAAGGCAGAGTGAGCACTTTGCATTGCCCACTCCATGTAGCCGAGTGGCAACGTGAAGTGCCCCACTTCATGTTCACTTTGCCAGTGGAATATAAATTCGCTGCATCTCTAGCAGTGAATAGGTTCAGTAAATGTACAGTACATCCTTGGTGTCCAAAGAACAACCACATATGCACTAATAGCACCCCCCATACAAGTCCCTCACAGGCCATAACCATGCCTGTACTCACACAGCTATGCCGCCAGTTGGAACATGTGGCTCGGCATGTGTGTGCCAGAGATGGACTTGCAGATTGTGGCATTTAGGATGCCTTTTCTGCTCTGCTAGCCCAGTGTCAGGGGTGAGTTTCTTATTCCAGCCAGGGGGCTGCCATAATGGATGTGCTTTCCTGACAGTCCTATGGAGGACTGCTGGTGGTTCACAGCCAAGGATCTCAGCCCTCTTCCTTGTCACAGTGTGCTAGGGTAAAGATGATGCATAATGGGCATAAGTTGAAAAACAAAACATTTTTATGTTTTTTTTTTAGTCTTTATTTTTATTTTTCATAATGACAGTAGAGATTCAATATACATATTTGATAATGCATAATATGTTCAATAGTTATTATGGTCTATCACAACAGCATTCTTACTTTTAAACATAGACCAGAGCAATAGCAAACTACATCAGATTTGCAAAATCTGTCAGCTACCAACTAAGATAGATCCTAAATCATTCAGGGGACAAAAGAGTCATCGATCTGACTAATATAGAACAAACTTTTTAGTTTTTCCTGTACTTTTCACTATTAATCTTTCAAGATAGTACAGTTTGGTCATCACTGCATGCTGGCGTGATGGTTTGCATCTGTCCAGGAGGGGAACCAGGATCCTAGGTGATAGATTTAAATGCTTCATTGGCACGCATTTAAACTAGCCAAGGGGGATGCACTGGAAAGGAGCAGGGAAATCCTAACTCCCCCCAAAAGATCGGGGTATTAAGTGAGGTAAACTCCAACACAGAGATGTCAATAGGGAGAAGGGCAGGGGTAAATGGAGAAAATGACAAACACAATAAGGACAGGGATGGGGCAAAAAGGGGTAAGGCCATCAAGAAATGGAGAGTAATCAGTACCAATGCCCATAGTCTGGGCAACAAGTTCCCTGAACTGGTGGCCTTGATGGAAGAGGGATGCCTAGATATCATAGCAGTCACAGAAACATGGTACACAGAGAACCATGACTGGGATGTTAACATACCAGGGTACACAACCCACAGGAAAGACAGGGAGGGGAGAAGAGGGGGAAGGAGTAGCTCACTATGTAAGGGAAGGGATAAAAGCAACTGAACAAAAGAGTAAACAGGGAGAGGAGGCACTGTGGGTCACCTTAGAGACTGAAAATGGCACCACAATCCACACAGGGGTTTTATACAGACACCCATGTCAGTGGGAGGGAATGGACAAGGATATGATAGAAGGCATCCTTAGGACAGCAGAGAAAGAGGAGATACTGTTGATGGGAGATCTGAATATGCCAGATGTTAACTGGAGCACCTTGGCTGAAGCCACATCCAAAAGCAGGGCCATTCTTGATGCCCTTCAGGTGGCATGCCTCAGCCAGCTAGTTTCAGAACCCACTCATGAGGGAGCAATCTTAGACCTCATACTCTCAAATGGAGATGGTGAGAGGATCTCAGATTTAGAAGTCGGTAGCCATTTGGGAACAAGCGACCACCAAACAGTGTGGTTCATGATAAACTCAGCTACAGAGTCAAGCCATACAAAGGTGAGGGTTCTGGACTTCAAAGAGGGCTGACTTTGGCAAGATGGGAGAGTGCCTCCGAAAAGCACTAGCAAACAGGCAAGAAGGAGGGGTGAGCAACAATGGAGAAACATCAAAACTGCCATCACAGAGGCAACAAGCCTATGCATGAAGCAAATAAATTAAAATGAAAGAAAAAGCCACTATGGTTCTCAAAAGAGGTGGCGGTGAAGGTTAGGAAGAAAAGGATAGCATTTAGGAAGTATAAGGAAACACAGAAGAAGCAGGACAGAGAACTGTACCAGTTAAGGCAGAAGGAAGCAGGAGGGTAGTCAGAATAGCAAATGCCCAAACTGAAGAAAAGATAGCCAACTCGGTTAAGAAGGGGATACAACCTTTTATAGGTACATCAGGGAGTGTAGAAAGACAAAGATAGGGATAGTGAGACTGAATAGAATGGACAGTGGGTGGGCAGAGAGGAACAGTGAAAAAGCAGGAATACTAAATGAATACTTCTGCTCAGTATTTACAAAAGGGGAGGTACTTCATCCAATTAACAGAAGCACTCTGGATAGGGGGTCGATCCCAGTTCTTTCACAGAAGAAAGGGTTCTGAAAGAAGTCTTAAAACTGAAGGTGGACAAAGCAATGGGGCCTGATGGAATTCACCCCAGAATTCTAAAAGAATTAAGGAGAGAACTACTGACACCACTGACTACTCTTTTTAACAAATCACGGGAGGATGATGTGGTACCTGAGGACTGGAGGAAGGTGGATGTGATACCCCTTCACAAAAGTAGGAGCAAGACAGAGGCAGGAAACTACAGTCCTGTCAGTTTGACCTCTGTGGTAGGGAAAGTGATGGAATCATTTCTGAAGGAAAGAATTGTTGAGTACCTAGAGGCCAGTGAGGCACAGGACCCAAGGCAACATGGATTCACAGCAGGAAGGTCATGTCATACAAATCTAATTGATTTCTTTGACTGGGTGACCAAAGTAGTAAACCAGGGAGGGGTTGTGGTCATGGCCTACCTAGACTTTAGAAAGGCATTTGACACAGTCCCACACAAAAGATGAATAGTCAAATTAACCAGCCTGGGAGTGGGTCCTAGGGTGGTAACCTGGGTAAAACATTGACTGAACAACAGGATACAGAAGGTAATTGTAAATGGAGTCCACTCTGAAGAAAGAGGGGTTAATAGTGGGGTACTGCAGGGTTCAGTACTGGATCCAATCCTTTTTAATGTCTTTATAAGTGACATTGCAGAGGGACTGGAAGAAAAAGTATGCCTCTTTGCAGATGACACAAAGATTTGCAATAGGGTTGATACACAAGGAGGTGAGGAAAGGATGAGAAGGGACTTGGCAAGGTTGGAGGAATGGTCAGAAGTATGGAAGCTTGGATTCAATGCAAAGAAGTGCAAAATAATGCTCCTGGGAAACAAAAACCCAGGGGAAGATTACACAGTTGGGGGGGAGGTAGTAAGAACAACAAAAATGGTAAGTGACCAGGGGTAATCATATCAGATGACCTTAAGGTAAGCAAGCAATGTGAGAAGGCAGTAGGGAGGGCTGGGGGGATATCAGGATGTATGGGGAGAGGCATCACCAGTAGAAAACAGGAAGTTGTTTTCCCTCTGTACAGACAGTTGGTGAGACCCCATCTGGAGTACTGTGTCCAGTTCTGGAGATCCCATTTCTGCAAGAACATGGACAGGATGGAGGCAGTCCAGAGGAGGGCAACTAAAATGGTGCAGGGTCTGCAAGAGAAATCATATGAGAAGAGACTAAAGGAGCTTAATATGTATACCCTTGAAGAAAAGAGGGAGGGGGGGGCATGATAGAAACTTTTAAATACCTCAGTGGAATCAACATAGTCCAAGAGGGTAGCATCTTTCAGAAAAAGAGTAGAGCAAGAACAAGTGAACACAATTTGAAGATAGAGGGGAGACAGCTCAGGGGCAATGTGAGGAAGTATTTTTCACAGAGAGGGTGGTGAATGCATGGAACAGCCTTCCTGAGGAGGCTGTGGGGTCTAAAACTGTGGGAGAATTCAAGAACATATGGGACAGACATAAGGCAATTTTTGTGGGGGGTAGGAAGAAATAGGCTGTTGGTTAAATAGATCTGCAGCTTATCCTGTAGATAAGGAAATGGGCCAACTAGGTGGGCCAAGCAGTCCTTATCTGCCATCAAAGTCTATGTTTCTATGTTTCTGTGTCAGTATAGGAGTTGTGTGAGAGTGCCAAAGGCAAGTGAAAACTTTCTTTGTTGCAGCTACTGTATATATAAATATAGTCTACTTTTCTTGGGTGGTATTGCATCATCTTCCCCCATGGTAAGAAGCACCAATTGTCATGACAGATTTAAATCATTATCTACTAATTGTTTTAGGCTCTTTTCAATGTCTCGCCAATATCGGACTATCTTTGGATAAGCCCAAAGGATATTTGTTTCTCCACATTCCCACCAGCATGAGCCATAACTCGCTGGTAAAAATGTAACTAATTTATCTGGAGTGTTAAAAAGCACAGACTGCACTTCCAAATAAATTCAAACCAGTATGGAACCTGGGTAGTCTTTACAGAAGGTTAGATTGGTTCCAACCATTTGTCATATGTCACTTTTGTATTTAATTCTAAATTCCAAGCTTCAAGTATATCTCAAGTTGACTCAGGCCAATATTCTCTTAAAGCTCTATATACACAGCCTATTTAATGTGGTCTGTCCTATCCTCTAACAGCAGTTATTATCAGGTCCATCAGCTGTGGTATTAGGTTAGGGATAACATTTCTGGGTGGTCTTTTCTGAGTTAAAAAGGATCTCATCTGTAGGTATCTATAATGGTGTGAGGTCGGGATTTGGTAAGTAGACTGTAATGAAGCAAAGGGTGCCACCCCATATGAATCTAGGAATTGGTATAACATTGATAGTCCACTATTATGCCATTCCCTGAACATACAGTCTAATTGTGCTGAGTGAAAATCTTTTTCACTAACTTACAATCTAAAGTAATAAAATATTTCTTCTAGGGCTGGAAGAGCTCTAATCTCATACCTCGTTCATAAAATAGTGTTTGTGTCAAAGTCAAAATCTCTGTACCTCGGTGAAGAGGTGAGAGGGGCAAGCACTATCGGCAAGATATTAAATAGGTCATGGATTACAAATTCAATGTATTTCCATAATGGATTTGTATGTTTATTAAGCCATATCAGCACTGTTTTACAAGTCATTTCTGTATGGTATTGTCCCAGATTTGGTAAACCCAAACCTCCTTTATCAATTAGTAACTGCAGTGGTGACCACCTGACTCTTGGAAGTTTACCAGCCCAGGTAAATCTTGATAATATTCTGTTCCAGGACACAAAGTAAAATCTGGCCAGAATAATAGGCAAGGTCTGGAAAAATATAATATTTTGGGGAAAACTGTCATTCGTACTGTTTATATTCTCAAGCAGAATGATAATGCAAGATGAGACCAGACCCCTGTTAGTCTTTCTGTCTCCTGGGATAATGGCTCAGAGTTAAAAAGTTCCAAATGGTCTAAGTTGCTAGGGATGTTTATTCCCAAATACTTTATTTTATTCTTTCCCCACTTAGCTGGTAGACATGTTTTCAGAGTTGGAGTAGGGGAGAAGTTCTAAGGCAATATCTCTATCTTCTATATATTTATTTTATATCCAGAAATGTCAGAATATTTTTGAATTATTTCCAGGGCAACTGGAATGGAATTTTCTGGTTCTAAAAGAGTCAACAATGCATCATCTGCCTATAAGGAGAGGCTGAATGTTTTTCCTCCCAATGGTATGTCCTAAATCTGTGAAATTTGGCGTATAGTTTGAGCCAGAGGTTCTATGTAAAAAGCAAAACGAAGGGGTGATAAGGGGCAACCCTGTCTAGTCCCTCTATTTAAAGGTATATATGTTGATAGCTGCCTATTTATCTTTATGCAAGCTTTGGGGGAAGTATATATACACTGCATTAAATCTATAAATTCTACAGGGAGTCCAAATTCTGACAATGTTCGCCACAGTAATGGCCATTGGACCAGATCAAAGGCTTTGTCAGCGTCAAGGCTGACAAAGGTCACCAGTATCTGTCTCTGATTTGCATAGTTCAGAAGGTGTAATGTTCAACAAACGTTATCCATTGTCTGTCAGGTCCAAATGAAACCTGATGTATAAGGTGTGGCATCATTTCCTCTATTCTAAAGCTCCAAATAGTCATGAACAATATATAATGCATATTTAAAATGGATTTTGGCCTGTAGGATGTGGGAAGGTCCAGGGGTCTATCAGGCTTAAGAATTGGGGACATGTTAGTATAGCCCCATGATGGGGTTCCGCCTTCCTGGATTTCCCTAAAGGCTGTCAAGAGGGCTGGTGCCAGTTGTTTATAGAAGGACTTGTGCCACTCTGAGGGAAGTCCATCTGGACCAGGCGTTTTCAAAGTTTTATTATGTGAGACTGCCATCTTGTGTTCCTCCATTCTTATAGGTGCCTTTAAATTCTCAGTCATTTTTAATGACAGTTTAGGAAGAAAAATACCTTGAAAAAAGTCATCATGGGCAGCATGACTTGAAAATGGAAGTGTCCCATATAGATGAGAATAATATCCTCTGAACACCTCCATTATCTGTGTAGTATTTTGGGCATACATATTGTGTTTCACATCCTTAAGGTGTATTATGTATGTGGTTGTTCTATGGTTCTTAAGTCTACGGGCTAAATTTCTTGCACCTCCAGGCCCCCCATTCAAATCTATATGATTTAAGATAAAATAATGCTTGTTGTGTCTTTTCATCTAAGATCTTTTGTAGGGCAGCTTCCTTCTGATTTATCTGAAGTTTAATTTCAGGCTGTGCAGCATTGTAGTTCTGCTGCAGCTCCTGTAATTCAGTATGTAACTTTGTATAATTATTTTCCCACTGTTTCTTCTTATTGGAGGTATAGGCAATGATTTCTCACCATGTGACAGCTTTCAATGTATCCCAAGTAATGGGTGCTGTCACTTCTGGGGTAGAATTTTCTAACAATATTTGTGTGATTTTGTCTTTAAATATATTTTTAAATGTTTCATCCCTAATTAATGAAGTATTAAAGCGCCACCCAGTGGTCACTTTTGATGTTTTAAAGTCAAGCTTCAAAAATAAGGGGGTGTGAGCTGATAAAAATCTGGGACCAATTGTTACATCATGGAGCCAGTCTAAGTGTTCCTCAGAGATAAAACAATAGCCTAGTCTCAAATAAGCATTACATCTGGGAGAACAGAAAGTATAAACCAGCGAAGTGGGGAAGAAATGCCTCCAAACATCCAAAAACCTCAAGGAGTTCTGTTGGGCTCAAAACAGTTTCTGAGAGGGCAAAAGGTGATAATGTGAAGTGGCAGAAGAGTCAAGGTGTAGAGTTAATGTTAAATTTATGTCCTCGCGCCAGTATCAGACAACCTTGCATATATTCTAGTAACTATGGAAAAAATTGTCTGAACTATCCTGGCGTCTGTCAAGGGGGGAAATAAACATTCACTAAAGTAACTTGTTTCCCATACAATAAGCCATTAAGAATAACAAAGGAGCCCTGTGGATCTATGTGCTGCGACCCCAGGTGAAACTGAGTGGTAGAAGGGATCACTATTGATACCCCTCGTCGTTTTACTCTGGGATACGAGGATGCACAAACCAGATATCATCCCCCCAGGTTAATTTTAAATGTTCCTTATCCAATAAATGAGTTTCCTGCAAGTATATGACATCATTAGATTGCTTCTTAAGGTATTGAAGAAGACGTTCTCTCTTGATTGGGTTGTTAAGCCCGTTACATTTGAAAGACAAATTTTGCACTGTGTTAATTGCCACCAGTTACATAAAAAAGAGGGAGCTCCCTAATCTTATTTGACAAAACAGTGAAACCTGAAGTCACAGCACATCCCCCAGATAGGATCTTCCCTTCATCCTGGCCCCCCACTTCCCCCTAGTGCCATCTGACAATCCCCTATCTCATCCACCATATAGTTACTTTGCTCTGTGCTGTTAATCTGACCATTATGTTTCTGCTGTATCCTAAGATAAAATAATGATTCATTAAAATCAAACCATTTTCTACTATAAAATGTATATCTCAACTGAGAAATCTTTGCCAATCGGGTTATGAATCAAACCTTAGGGTGCGAATACTGAGAGTCGCTGTTGAACTTGAAACAACATATTCTGTCTAGTCTTACAGATTCTAGAACTATTAAAGAAAGTATATCCTTCCAAGATAAGGGAGAATTTTTGTGCTCTCCCTATTCATTTGAGTTTGAGTTTACTTCTGTTACTAGAGGAGATGTTAGGGATTTATTATTTCAAATTAATACTAATAAAGCAAAAGGTATGGATGGTATCCCTAATATCTTATTAAAGTATGCAGCCCCTGTTATTGATTTACCCTTAGCAAACTTATTTAATTTGTCTCTTCTCTCTGGGGAGTTACCTCAAACTTAGAAGACTGCCAAGATTGTGCCAATTTATAAGACAGAATCTAGGTTATTATTAGAAAATTACAGACCAATTTCTCTTTTACCAACAATCTCTAAAATTTTGGAGAAAATAGTTGCAAAACAATTACAGGTATATCTGAAAGATAATGAAATCCTTAACAGTTATCAATCCAGCTTTAGACCCGAGCATGGAACAAACACTGCCCTTATAAAGGTCACAGGAGATATAATGGAGAGTATGGACAGGGGGATGCCAGTGGGAGCAATTTTTGTAGACCTTTCAAAGGCCTTTGACATGCTGGACCATGGCATCCTCCTGTCCAGACTAAAAACCTGTGGTATGTCTGAGTCGGTTATAAATTGGTTTTGAAATTATCTTGACTCAAGATTGCAGCAAGTGACTATTAGAGAGTGGTCATCTGATTTGAAATTGATTGTGTCAGGAGTCCCACAAGGATCCATTTTGGGTCCTATACTATATAATTTATATATGAATGATTGGGGGTTTGAACAACCAAAGCTACAATACCATCTTTATGCTGATGATACAGTTGTATATTTTGCTGATTCATCAGTGAGAACTATTCAAATAGTATTACAACAGGCTTTTGATCATTTGCAGGAATTTTTGCTTAGATCTAAATTGGTTTTGAATGAAAAAAAATCTCAGGTAATGGTGTTTCATAGGGGTTACGGGCCTAAAGCTGAATATGAGGGGTTACAAATTTAAACATTTTCAGGAAGAATCTTGCAACAAGTTGTTAGTTATAAATATCTGGGGGTGTATTTAGATACAAAATTTAAATGGGACAGTCATATAGACAGTACCTTGACTAAAGTTGGTAAGTGCTTGGGGTCATTATATAGAGTAAGAAATAGTATGTCTTTGGAAATTAGAAAATTAGTTGTAACTGTTGTTGTACTACCCATATTGGAGTATGGTAATTTGATATATATGGGTGCGTCTAAAGATCAACTACATAGGCTTGACGTTATGTATAATAAATTAATTAGATTTATACTGGGAGCTGCAAAGAGCGCACACAAAGTAGATATGTATAAAGAATTAGACTGGCATACTTTGTATCAAAGGCGGGCTCTTAGTACAATTATGTTAATGTTAAAATGTATCTCAAGAAAAGTCCCTAAATATATGGCTGAGTCCATTAAAATAAAAAGACCTATTGAGGGTCTGCGTTCTGCTAATTACTTTGACTGTGCAGTCCCAAGTCATAGAACGGCTTGGGGGGATAAGCATTTCTTTAATATCGGACCTTCTATATGGAATAAATTGCCTGGGAAGTTTAGACCCCTTAAGCGAAATTTTCAGTTGCACCAAATTAACCAATGGCTTATGGAGAACACTAGTTATGATGGGAAATAGTTTGAATTTTAGGATGGTAGATTGTAACTTGTATTAAATGTATATTGTGAATTAATTATTGTTTTTTTGTATGTTTTTCTTGTCCTAGTTTGTTTTATGATTTGAACTGTGTTATATTTATTGATGTATAATTATAGTGTATATGTGTTTTCCTTCGTTATATACTGTTAACTTATAAGAGTAACTGGAAATGACACCTGGATCTCACTGTAAAGGAGCTTCGGCTCAGTGGAGATATCCTTATTCATTTTTTGTATGAATAAAAATTTTTTTACTACTACTTTACTACTACTTACTACATTCATGTCTCCTTCCAAAATGAGGGGTGCACTGGAGGAGATCCGGGGGTAGTGAACTCCCAGGCCTCCTGGTGGTAAAGTTTCCCCCTAAGGCACAAGTAAAGCTCGAGCCAATAAAAAAGCACCCAAAATAAAGGAAGTAATATGATCATTTGGGCCCTAACATAAAAAACAATTATGAGCTGACTGACTTTGGCAGCTCAGGTACCCAGCCTTCCCCCATTTTTAAACATATCAATCGTAGTGCCATTATTATTAGAATATGTAACAGTGCCTGTTTAACAGAGTATTAATGTATCTTCACAACCATTCCACAGGCTCAAGAAATCAGCATTTGTAAGTCTATTTAAAATGATAATAGGGCTAGAATAGGAAAATATGATTTCCAATATCTTAATTATAACCATTAAGTCAGAACTTGCCCCAACAATCTGTAAAGTGTTTTTGTTTTAGTTTCAGCCTTTAACCTTAGAATGCAACCAAGTCTCAGTGTAGAAAGGAGGGTCTCAAAGAAAAAAATAATTCTTAATCTGATGCACTAATCCCACTATTGTAGTGCTTCTATGATCCGAGCATGGGCCTTGCCGCAGGCCCTTGTGTTAGCTACACCAAAGATAAAATGTTCCTACCATTCAGGTTCTTCCACAAGCCGGGTGATGAAATTCAGCCAGACGATTAGAGATGGATGGCAGATTTTGAGTGGATCCTCGTCGCCAGCGTCCTGAAGTTATCACAGTTTGCCATCTTGGTGGATCCTGTGCTAATGGTCTTTACTCTGGCCTCATCTTAAATTGCAGCCCATGTTTCTGGAGCTCTTCCTTAGTCTCATCTGCTGAGTGGAATTCTTGCCATCCCGAAGGGAGCTGTGTGATTAGCCTTGCAGGGTAAAGTGTGGAAAATTTAATAGCTGCTTCCTTCAGGGCCGATAACATGTCATCATAGGCCCATCTATTTTTCAGTGTCTATGGGGCATAGTCATTATCCAAATAGATGCATGTTTGTCCATAAAACACCCTTCCCCTGCACCATGCTGTTGTTAAGATCTGTTCTTTGACAGCGTAGTTTAGAAACTGCACAATAATAGATCTGGGTCTTGCTTTTGGGTCTGTTGGTTGGTGGCCCAGTGCTTTATGAACTCGCTCCAGTTCTAATTGTATTTCTGAAGAGAGCTCTTGTGCAGTTTTCAGTAATCTTATGGTGAAATCAGTTATGTCCTGCCCCTCAGAACCCTCTGGTACACAGTACAGTCTGATGTTTTTATGCTGTGCCCTATTTTCAGCATTTTCTTGTTTAGCTTGCATATGGGCATATTGTTCCTGCATGGTTTGTATGGCAAACTCCATGTTGCCCATGCGGTTCTCCACAACCGTAATTTGGTACTCTGTGGCATCAGTCCTCTGTTCCAGGCTTACAACAACCTTTTGTAATTCCCCATATAGGTCCTTAATTTCAGCTTTGAAGGATAGGAGCTCTTTATAGATCATATCCAACTTGATACATTTATTTTTTGTTTGTTTATTTCTAAATGTGACCATCTGGTCGTGGTGTTCTGTTGGGGCCTGTGAATGCTCCGAGTCTGAGGCTTCTGCGGCTGACATTGTGGCAAAGTTGTTTGAGTCATCTCTGCGATGCAGACACTCTTAATTTGTTTTTATTTACTTTGTCAGCTTTCTGTTATATATGGCTCTGATTCTCTGATCTGTATCTCTTTACTTTAGCAGCCAATCTGTGTGCTTGGAGGACTTTGGGAGAGGGCAGGTACAGAGCTCACAAATTAAGCCACCATCTTTCAGTAAGCTCAACCGGAAGTCATAAAAACAAAACATATTTATATTCATGGGATATGGCACTTCATACATGGACTGCTGTATCCCATCATCCCCTGCACAAGCAGAGCATGGAATCTACTGTAGGATCTGCTGCTGCTTCCAATTGGAAGCCCACTGTCCGGCCCAGTTCCGATCTCCCAGCTGGCTTGTCCCAATGTGTAGAGCTATGCATCCATGCAGTGGGCCAGCTGAAGACAAAGAATCCTGCCAGGTGTCTCTGTCTGGGACAGGGTGCATGGAGTGCAGTTATGTTGCTCAGTAAGTGCCTTTTTTTAGGTGTGAACCAGGCCTCTTCATGCATAGAGCCTCTATATATTTTTAGCATACAAGCACACTGCAGCACATTACTACCACTGTTTGCATGCCAGAAGCATGGCCAATATAAGTAGTGCTAATGGGGTGACTGTGCTGTGGAGTTGTCATCAATATGGGGCCCAATGTTATTTTTCAATTTATTTAATGAACCTTGTTGAGAGGTCTACACGTAGAATAAAATTTTGTGCTACACATTTATGCCTGGGTGGACATTTTGGATCAAGGTTAAGCAATGGAATGTTCAGACTTCAAAAAGTGTCTCCAAGTAATGCGAGGGTACTCACCAACTCTACATTATCACAGCCTTTTACACTAGCAAGGGGTACCAGACAAGGATGCCCTCTTTCTCCATCTCTTTTTATCTTAGCTCTTGAAACTCTTGCCACCTTTCTCAGACAGAATAATGATATTAAGGGCATATCTATTGAGCACACACAATATACAACATTGTCATATGCTGATGATATGCTTATCTTGTTAGAAAACTTAAAACTATCCAGGCAGTCACTTAACAATATACTTAATCTTTTCTCCAGGCTCTCTGGACTCACAGTTAACTATCAAAAAACTGAAGTATTACCATTAAATAAACATTGTAAACCTCTTATGAATAACCACCTTGGATTCCGCTGGTCTCCACAAGGTATTACCTACTTAGGTATAAAAATATTAACTGATTTAGACAAGATATGGGAAATGAATCTACATCCCTTATTTGCATACATTAAAACAGATATAGATAAATGGAAAAATCTGAATTTATCCCAATTTGGCAAACTATCTGCAATTAAAATGAATATTACACTTAAAATTCTCTATCTGTTTACTTGTATCCCACTTAAAACTTCCCCCCGTCTTCTGAATAATAGTGATAAAATTGTAGGAGATTTTCTATGGGAACGTTGCATACCAAGGTTTAACCATATTAAATTACGTTCTCATTGGACTCATGGTGGCTTTGGACTACCATGGTATGCAGCCTATTTTTGGGCATTCAGAGCCTCACAAACTATCAAGTGTTTTTTTAAACCTAATTATAATGTACCGTTATGGTACAATATGGAAGCTTCCTTGTCTCCAGGACAAATACCTAATAGTTTCATTTATTTTACTTTAACCCCTAAATTAAAAAAGCATCCTATAATTAATGTGTCTATTTATTATTGGTTCAGAATGCATAATTGGCTCAAATCTGATCTTTCCCCTCTATCTTTTACACCCATTTGGGGTAACCCGAAGTTCTTTTTAGAGAACAAACCAATATATTGTAAATTTTGGATGCATAAGAACATCTTAATCTTGAATGATATCTTGATTGATAATGGTAATACACTAAACTCTTTTAGTAATCTTCAAATAAAATGGAATATTCCTAATAAAGAATTTTGGAAATATTTACAGATTCAAACTGCTATACTCCCTAACATTCAACAAATTAATAAGTCGGTATCAATTTCCTCATACATTAATATGTGGATTAATACCCCTTCTGGCTTAATCAGTAAAATTTATAAACAGATCAGAGATACGTTACCGAACCAATCTCTTCCTGCCAGAAACAGATGGAATCAGATATTAAATGAAAATATATCTGATTCCCATTGGGATAAATGATGGAAACTTGGTTATGACTCCTTTAAAGATATGCGTAGTAGGCTAATTCAATTTAAAATTTTACAATTATGGTATAAAACACCATCTCATTTATGCAATATAGGTTTACTACCTAATAATAAGTGCTGGCGATGTAACTCACCAAATGGTGATCTTTTACATATACTATGGTCATGTAAACCTATATCTAATTTATGGCAAACTATTCATAACTTAGTTTCTGAAATTATCGGTCGTAATATCTTATTTGAACCTAAACTCTGCCTATTAGGAATTACAAATAATAATATAAATCTAACAAAATATCAGCATAAGTGGCTACAGATCCTATTCATGCAAGTTAAGAGACTGACATTGATGCACTGGAAATCCCATTTAACACCTACTCTTACTGACATCCTAAATAATTTGACTTGTATTGCCTCTTTGGAAAGAATTTTGTACCTGACATCAGACAGACTCAATGAGTTTTATCTGTGTTGGCAGGACTATTTAAATTTTCTTCAAACCCATAAGTGATGAACATCACTATATTTTCTTTTTCTCTTTTTAAATAGATACATTTTTTATGTAAAGATTCAGTTGTATAATCAACCTCCTATGCAGCTCCTTTTGTTTATTACAAAATTGATAACTACGCTAACCTGATTTCTTTTTTTGTTATTACTTTCTCATTATAGTACAGGTTGTTAATTATGCACTGAGTTAAGTAAATATACAAGACCCTTTCTTTTAGGGTGCATATATACAATTATTATATTGGTAATTTGTCATAATAATATGTTAAACATACTATTACTTGCATTACCTACTATAAAATGTGAACTTCTACCTGTTTCAGGTAACATATACTGTACTGTGTGTTATGGATAAAGACTTAATAAACAAATTAACTGCAAAAAAAGTGTCTCCAAGTAATAATGAGTTAAGACATTATCAATACCCACATTAGATAAAAAGGGACCAAAAATGGCACAAATTATCACCCTTATTGGCAATCTCACAAGAGAGATCAAGGTCTGAGTGGGCACGGAGACTGAACTTCCTTCTCACGTACATGGTCATCCCTCCATAGCTAATTTGAGGCACACTGGCAGGGCAGTATGGGGAAGCTTGCACTGTGATCGCCATGCTGTACCTGTCATGTGAATAAACTGAGGACTTCCAATTGTAGTGCAATTAATCTAGCAACTTTCATGGGTACTAAATTCACATACAGAAAAAAAAATCTTATTTTTAGAAACAATGGCCTGTAAGGGTTTGACAGCTCCATGTTTAAATAGTGATTGCAAAACAGTGATCTCTATCATGGTGAGTGTATATTGTAGAAAAGAAAATTGGTGATATACACATGCTGGCAACCAAAAATCCAGCAACTAGACTAAGTGTTTATGTGGGGGGCACCTTGTCCCCGCACCCCCCAGCTTATGGATTACTAACTCTGGGGGGGTGCATATCAGGAAAGGGGCGACACTCCAGATTGCACAAAAAATATAAATGACAGTGGCAGCCAGCAGCAAAAGTTTGCCCCCCAGTCTCCAGCCCCAAAACCAGTACATGCTGTCCTGGAGCTAGCCACCCTTGCCACCACACCACATGGCTAGCTCAGCTGCAGCAGACACACTATCCCCTGAGAAACCCTCTTCCCTATCCCCTCCTGTTCCATTCACTATTCTCCCCTTCCGGTTTACAGTCACCTTCACATAGGGTTGCTACCATTGCAGGGTAGCCCATGAAGATAGCACTGTTTGTGAGTCACCATTTTGATGGTCGCTCATATTCAGTTGTTGTCCTCACTGGATACCAGGGTGGTTAGTGCTGGATACCAGGGTGGTTAGTGCCCTTTAAAATGGAATAGATCTTCTCTCTCTCTCTCTCTCTCTCATTCTGTTATTTGTGGAATAAGGAAGACAGCAGGACAACAGAGTTATAGTGCACAATAGCTGACTGGGTGTTGTTTTGTTACCAACAAAAAAAATTGTCCAAAAGAAGTGATATTTCTTCTTAATGGTGACGTCAGGTGGCCTTGTTGAGTTTTTTTTTCTAATTCTGTTTATCCCCCTCTGACCCTGGTGCTGTCACCAGATTAACCACTCTGCACTGCTGGCTCAGCAGGACCCCCCATTGCACCATGGTTTACAGGTTTACACCCCAGATGGGGATGGAGTAGGAGCAGGCAACCTGTCCTCTTCAGCCACACCCCCTCCCAGTTCCATTACCTTCAGTCTATTAGGGTATCTCTCAATCCATGCCACTCCGGTGGTGAGGGCCTATCCTAACCTCTTGTCGGTGTCATGATGGCAGGTGTTTCTGGTGTAAGCCCTCCCAGAGACATGATGTGCGCTGATGCCAAGGCATAAGCCAGTGTCCATTATGCTCCCCCATCCATGTGATGTGGGCATGTCGATCCTCCAGCCTCCACTAGAGGTCGGTCTTGCACCAGACCATGACTCCCCCCACCCCCCAGAGGAAATGAGCAGTCTCTAGGACACTCAAACCTCCTCCTCCCCCCCAGCTGGCCCTCCAGCAACCTGAGCCTGTTTCTGAACTCAGGTCACAGGCATCACGAGCAGTAGCACTACTGCTATGCTGGTGGGCCAGTTCCTTGTTGGATTTTAGAATTCAGTAGGAAAAACTGGTCTCTTCTTTTTGTAATGTCAGCTACGGAACTCACTTTCTGTATGTAGACAGACCTCCAAACTCTGATGCTTTGTCCTCCTTTTAAAGCTGTTTAATGTTGTTATAGCAGGCTTATTGAGATTGCAACAAAAAGGTGCCTGACAGGAACCAGAAGTATCAAGTTTATCATTTGTTCCTCAGATGTTTGTCAAATCGCAGATGTACATCATCATATATTTCTGAGGTGTAGATACAGTATCTGTGAGCTGGGATTACATTTCGGTGGTGGATGAGACAACCCCCCCCTTTCAAAGATCTGGCAGGTGCACATCAAACAAGACTGCTGCAATGCATGGAGTGGCAGACAGGCAGCATGTCCCAGTCTACAACATTCAGTCTCTGAGTCAAGCTGGCATATGTGGTGTTTGCTCACTTCCTTCAGGGTTGTTAATGTAGAGTAGAAGTAGAAAGGAGTACTGAAGTGGCTATAGTGCTGGAGAGAGCAGCCACCAACTGCCATTGAGATTGTATCTGCCTGCTGCTGGGCAGTGCAGGTGTAGCAAGCACACATGGGTACAACTTGGAAGCCTGAGGGACGGACACTGCATGGATGTGAGTGTCTCTGCTACAAACATGTTCTGAGCATGCCTCTACTGAGTGAACTGGTAAATGTGCTGTGTGTCCGTCTAGTCATCTGAAAGCTACCAATTCTGTCAGCTGATCTAATGGTTGACTGTAATGTGCTGTAATTCTGTTTGCACTACATTAACTTTGCCATATATTTGCCATCTGCAACCCCTTCTGCTGTGCCCATGTGGGTTGCCATTACAACAGTACACTGTCTGCCTGAGCTGCTCCCTGTCTGCTGATCCATGTCCTCTCCTCCCCTGAATGGAGGTGGCAACCCAGATTAGTGGGGCTTGAGAAGTTTAGATTTCACCTGCTGCTAGATGCAATGGCATCTGCTCTGTGGTGGTGAAGAGTGGCTTGTGTAGTGGGTCAGTGATAGTCCATAGGAGCCTTGGCCAGAACAATCTGCTCAACTGTGAGTTTTTTTACTTGCATAAACTGGAATGCAGTTTTTTAGCTGAAAGTGTATGTTTGGTTTGATTTGGCAACAGTGATTTGGAACTGGATAAGAAAGGGAAGGACCATATATTTCAAATGAGGGACTGCACCTTAGTGTTTAAAAAATTGTGCCCAATTCACGAGGGGACTAAGAGTGACACAAGCAACTTGTGTTGGAGGGTCAAATGCATGACCCAACCTGTAGTGATCCATGAGACAATTGTTTTTTTTTTTAAATTCAACATCTTTATTGTTTCCATCAGAACACCAAACCAAAATACAACTAAAAATTAACCAAACATAACAAATGACCAATAACAACAAGGAATGACATCACACCAGACTGCTTCTGGGTCAAATAAATTCAAAATAACTGTACCAATACACCCCTGAAACCCCTCCCTTCCCCGTCTCACTCCCCACTCAACCCCCCAACCCCTGGAGTGTGCCTGATAAACACAACAAATCAGAGAGAGATCAAGACAATATAAACCAGCAGTTAACCAAAACCAAAAGGAGATTAACAATTAGCAGTAAGCAGAGACATGCATTTTTAATATCTTAATTCAAGTATAGGGCATATAATTTACCCCATTTGTGATTGAATGAGTTCATACGATTCCAGGAACTGGCTATCAGCCTCTCAGTATTGAAGCAAAGTGACATTTCTTTCAACCATTCAGCATATGTTATAACCAATTGGTCTACCCAATGTTTAAGAACCAATCTCTTAACTACAATAGAAATTAAGGCCATATGAAATCTACTTTCCTTAATCTTAATAGTCAAAAACATCCCGAGAATACATATCTCTATGGTAAACAATTCCCCCAGTCCTGGTAGAGGATCTAGGTTGGATTGAATTGTATTCCAAAGTAGTGCCACCTTGTTACAATGCCAGAAAATATGAATCAGATTCCCTTCAGATATACCACATCTGGTACAAGTTGCCGCTGGAAGCCTCCCCAATCTGGCTAGTTTGACAGATGTATAATACATGTTGTTTAGAATATGATATTGAATGAGTCTATGCCTGTCTTGGGTAAGGTATCTGTGCAAATCCTTCCAGATCTGACTCCATATAGGAATGGTGTCCGGCAGGAGGGAAGTCCAAATTTTAGAACCCAGGAGAGCATTTGGGAATTTGATTCCCAAGAGAAAGGAATAAATCGCTGATATTCCCTGGGATTTGTTGGCGTATTCCTATATCTGTTCCAAGGAAGGCCTGACCTGAGACTGCTTAAATGTGGTTCCAAAGTTGGACGCCGTAAGATATCTCAGCTGGAAAACTTTGAATATATATTTCTGAGGAATATTAAATTTAGCCATTATATCAGGGGAAGAGAGAAAAACAGATCCTCCACTCGGACACCCTGTAGCTGCGGAAGCCAGCCAGGGGAAAGCAGCGATCCCCCTGTTTTGATATTCGGATTCCCATGCGACAATTGTAATTCAGCAAGGGTACTAGCCGCAACCTCCAACGCAAGTCCCTTATGTCATCCACACCAAGTCAGACCAAATCCCCCCCATCTAAGTGTGTGCTAAGGGGGGAGCCAATTTATGGGGCTTGCACCTAAACTTTGGTACAAGCTGCCATAAATTGATAACTGTCATAACTGCGCCAATCATTCTTGAATTGGGCGCATTTGAGGAGGATGGGTTTGCACAGTTGTGCCAAAGATCTGGCCTGACACAGCACTTGACGCAAACCTTGCAACAACATTTGTGAATCGACCCCAATTGGTGCTTTGCTTATAACACTTTTTACTTTTTTATGTTCACCATGCATGTAGGCACAAGTGCAAGTGAACGTATTGCAGTGATATTGCTTTTTGATGAGTGTGACGCTGTTCATCCAATGCAGAGCACTATTTTAGAGGTGATTCAGTGTTACACCAATCATCAGCAAGGCTTAGTATGACAGAGTTTTGGCTTGCTGGGCAGAGATGGCATGAACTTGAAAAGGAATAGCTGATCCAATCAGGGGTCAGCTAGCAAGCCAATGTGATCTGTCAAAGTCAGCCTGGCATGCATGGAATGCTGGTCAGCTGTAAGAATAAATCATGCTCCCGCACATGTGGGGTTACATCTCCATTGGTTATATTTTTATTATTTGTGTCTCTGGCCCACCCAACCCTCCCTCTTGGCACCCACCATCCCTCCTCACACACACAAACATAACAGTGACACTGCGCTGTCCAATCCCCCAGTGTCACCACTTGGTATGTGACCCCCCACTGAGTACTTCACATGCATGGTTACATCTCCATGTGCCTTTTATCCCACCCACCAGACCCTCCCTCTCACCACCCAGCACCCCACATCCTCCCCAATCACAATAGTGACACTGGGTGCCCAATCCCCAGTGTCATGATCTGAATATTCATCCTTATTATTTTTTACCCCTGGCTGAGTACCATGCATGTGACACTTTTTTATTTTTGTAATCCCGCCCACCCAACCCTCCCTGTCAGCACCCACTACCTGACACCCCCCAACACAAACATAACAATGACACTGGGGGTGCCCAATCCCCTAGTGATGTGATCCAGAATTGTCCATCCTTTTTTTTAAACCTCTGAAGAGGAAACCATCCAGCGATGTCTTTTGCAGTTGTTATTGTCCCCATACCTGACCCTCCCACTTAGCAACCCCCCACCAAAGCCCTTACTTACCTACCAGGAGTCTAACACTGTCATCTTCTGTGGACTGCAGACAAGTCTTCACTTTTCAGGGTCGGACCATGAACAGAAGAAACGGGTATGTGGTTCAATGTCTTTCAATGGAAGTTTGAACTTAGTGGCAAAACTTGGCCATTTTTCCATATTTTTGGCAAACATTTTCAGCATGCCTTTTTTTGGGACACCACCTCATGAACAATTGCACTGATATTAGTTCCAAAAGGTGATTTTGCAGTCCCTGCATGAAATCACCTTTTGCACAGGAGTTGAACATTTTCCCTGCCTTTGCTCATGAAGTGGGGTCATAAGAAGGCTACTTTGAGAATTTGGTGTAAAAATATTTAAAAGCAACAAAGTTATGAGTCTAAGTTAAATTTTGTGAATGCAGGCTCATAACGTTCGTAAGTTTCATTGGGCCCTATGCACTATTGTGTGGAGTGGCTACACACCATGTATCTGTGTCACGTAGCCACTCTGCACCCATTGCACCCCCATGCTGGATTTGCAAACATGGTGTGCAGCTCCTAGGCACCCTATCCCCTGACTGTGAGGACAGCAACACACCTGGGGCAGAAGGGGGGGTTTGTTCTCACTATGTGCCATGTACTAAGGTGCACAGTGTAACAAGCAAGGGGGGCACAGTGGTACAAAGGATACACTGGGGGACCCTGCTGTTATGGCTGTACAAGGCCATACCAGCGCACCCACAGGATCTCCCCCCAGCATGGCAACCAGACCTCAGGACCCACACACCAACACATGGAGCCCCCCATCCCTGCAGCCCCAAGGCCCCCCTGCAGGTGTATGCCCCGCCCCCAGTGTAGGTGGTGGGGGAGGTGTCAGTCGATCATTGCCACCAGATGCCCGTGGATGTGACACCTCCTGCCAGGTCTCAGGGCAGTGTGGTCTGTGCAGTGGGGGGGACTCTAGGATTGGTGCATCATCTTGGGGCCAGTGCCCTACTGTGTGTGTGGGAGGCCACATCTGGGGGTGGGGTCACTACTGTGTTCATGGACTGCAGGCAGTCATCTGGGAACTGGGGTGGGTGTAGCCACATGCTAGGGTGGAGGGAAGCAGTGTTCCGTTTGGTGGGGAATGCCTCAGGGGCAGGCGTGGTGGGGGAGCTGTACTGCTGCCACTGGCTACCCAAGCAGTCCACAGGTGCATCTGTGGCTCCCGTGTCCAATGCACAATCCCAGCCCCTCACTGTCCTGCAGAGGGATCCACTCAAGGGTCCCAGCTAGGCCATTGGATTGGTCACCTGCCTGGGACCACAACTCCACCCCATCTGCCCCATGTGAGCCAGTACGTCAGGGGCAGGCCACAGACAAGTGGCAGCAGTCATGCATGCTGCTGCTGTTGTGCACCTGTCTGCAGCTGCTGAGCTCCATCGGTGGGATACGTGCCTCTGTCATGTACTTCCCGCCCCTATGTGCATAAGGGCCAATATTTTTACCCCATGTTTACAACATAGCCATTTCCTTACAGCACCTAATGAACGTGACAGCTGCCATTTTTCAAATCCTGGCCAAAATGTTTTTTTTACATCCCAAAAGAGGGTTTTGATGTCCCTGAGCAAAATTACCTTTCTGGCAGGAGTTCAGCATTTTCTCTGCCCTTGTTCATGAGGCAGGGTCATAAGAAGTTGTGTTGAAATTTTGGTGTAAAAATATGAAAAAACCAAAAAACAATAAAGTTTTGAGTCTAAGTTGAATTTTGTGAATGCAGGCTCATAAGTGTGGTAATTTTCAATATTTTTACCCCAGATTTTCTACATAGCCATTTCTTTACAGCATCTCATGAATGTGACAGCTGTCATTTTTCAACTCCTGGAGAAAATTTGTTTTTGCATCCTGAAAGGTGATTTGCCAGCTCCTGTGAAAAATCACCTTTTGGCCAAGAGTTTAAGATTTTATCTGCCTCTTTTCATGAGGTGGGGTCATAAGAAGGCTATGTTGAAAATTTGGTGTAAAAATATTAAAAAACAACAAATTCATAGACGTACATTACATTTTGCAAATGCAGGCTTGTAACTTTGATAATTTTCAATATTTTTACCCCAAATTTACAACATACTATTGAGAAACAACAGCTCTTTGAGCATACATTACATTTTGTGAACACGGGCTTGTAACTTTTGTAATTTTCAATATTTTTTATGCCAAATTTACAATATAGCCATTTCTTTACAGCACATCATGAATGTGATAGCTGTCATTTTTCAAATCCTGCACAAAATTTTTTTTGTATCCTAAAAGGCGATTTAGCAGCCCCTGCATGAAATCACCTTTCAAACAGGAGTTGGCAATTTTCTCTGCACTGTTTCACGAGGTTGGGTCATAAGAAGCAATGTTGACATTTTGGGACAAAAATATTGCAACATAACAAAGTTATGAGCCTGCGTTCACATTTACAAATGCAGCCTCCTAACTTTGGTAATACATAACCCGCACAGTGCACCACAATGCATCTACTACCCTGGGATTCTATTCACCCAGTGGCGAACATTCAGCATTGACTAATGCTTTGTTAACACATAGAGCAACCGGGGCTGGTGGCAACAGCAAGTAGTGGCTGCATGAAATTTAAAGTGTTTTGTTTGTTGTATGAAAGTAATTTACAACATTGGTGTATGTTTGGTTTTGTTTATTTTTTTAAGGATGAATTTAGTTAATGTAATGTGTTTATGGTTGCTGGTTTTAGTAGAAATACTGTGTGTGCAAATGGTTGGAGAAATGCACTGTAGGAATCTCCCAGTTAAAATTAGCAAGGATATAAATTATAAAGATAGGTTCAAAATGGTAAATCATGAACATTTTTTAATTACTGAATGTAATGATACAGTAAAATGTGATGAATGAACTGTAAATCAAATTCCAGTTTGAATAGGTGATAGAGGTAAAATAAATGGAAGGAGCTCATTAAGTGCGCAATAATACCTGACAGACTGGGCGGTATTGGGCTATACCAGATCACCCAGGGGTGTAATGAGGCCCAATAAGCAGGTAGAGGGGCTATAGCCCCTGGTAGGAAGGTCCATTATAGCCCATACTGCCCACCCTGGAGGGTATTATTGTGCTTAGAAAATGGACCACTGTATTATATATGTTTGAAAACAAAATCTTATGTTTAAATGTTAAAACTCTTACCTGTTTGATTTATTTACTAATAAAGGGAGGTATTTAGTAATAATGGGAGGATGGGGTGGTACCCGAGGACTGGAGGAGGGCAGATGTGATTCCCCTTCACAAAAGTGGGAGCAAGGCAGAAGCAGGAAACTACAGACCTGTTAGTTTAACCTCAGTGGTAGGGAAAATGATGGAATCACTTCTGAAGGAAAGAATTGTCGAGTATCTAGAGGCCAGAGGGGCACAGGACCCAAGGCAGCATGGATTCAGAGCGGGAAGGTCATGCCAGACAAATCTGATAGATTTCTTTGACTGGGTGACCAAAGTAGTAGATCAGGGAGGGCTGTGGACATAGCCTACCTAGACTTTAGCAAGGCATTTGACACAGTCCCACACAAAAGATTAATATACAAGTTAGCCAGCCTGGGAGTGGGTCCCAAGATGACAGCCTGGGTAAAGAATTGGCTGGAGAGTAGGACACAGAGAGTAATAGTAAATGGAGTCCACTCTGAAGAAAGGGGGGTTACTAGTGGGGTACCACAGGGTTCAGTATTAGGACTGGTCTTCTTCAATGTCTTTATAAGCGACATTGCAGAGGGACTGGAAGGAAAAGTATGTCTCTCTGCAGATGACACAAAGATCTGCAACAGAGTTGATGCACAAGGTGGGGTGGAAAGGATGAGAAGGGACTTGGCAAGGTTAGAGGAATGGTCAAATGTATGGCAGCTTAGATTCAATGCTAAGAAGTGCAAGGTAATGCACCTGGGAAACAAAAACCCAGGGGAAGAGTACATAATGGGGGGTGAGATACTAACAACAACAAAAATGGAAAGGGACCTGGGGGTAGTCATATCAGATGACCTAAAGGTGGGCAAGCAATGTGAGAGGGCAGCAAGGAGGGCTGGGTAGATACTGGGATGCAGAGGGAGAGGCATCACCAGTAGAAAACAGGAAGTTATTATCCCTCTGTACAGACAGCTGGTGAGACCCGATCGGGAGTACTGCGTGCAGTTCTGGAGACCTAATCTCCGCAAAGACATAGACAGGATGGAAGCTGTCCAGAGGAGGGCAACTAAAATGGTGCAGAGTCTGCACCAGAAGACATATGAAGAGAGACTTAAGGAGCTTAATATGTATAGCCTCGAGGAAAGGAGAGAGAGGGGAGACATGATAGAAACTTTCAAGTACCTCAAGGGAATCAACAAAGTCCAAGAGGGTAGCATCTTTCAAAAAAAGAGGTGTGCAAGAACAAGGGGGCACTATTTGAAGACAAAGGGGGTGCAGCTCAGAGGTAATTTAAGGAAGTATTTTTTCACAGAGAGGGTTGTGGATGCATGGAACGCCTTCCGGAGGAGGTTGTGGAGTCAAAAACAGTGGTGGAAATTCAAGCATGCATGGGACGGTCATAAGGCAATTCAAGGGGGTGGGGTAGGAAGAAGTAGGCTGCTGGTTAACTAGGATCTGCAGCTTATCCATTAGGTAGGGAAATGAGCAGACTGGGTGGGCCAAGTGGTCCTTATCTGCCGTCAAATTCTATGTTTCTATACAGTGTCCAGTGATTATGTCGTGTGGATTATAGTGTAGTATAATCCACGTGGCAAAAACAGTGAAAGAGAAAACAGCTACAGGGACAGTGTATTGCAGATATGTTAGCACTGTCCCTGTAGGCGTTGTCAGTCGGGACAAATAGGATAAAATCTTCCCTGCATGCTGTGTCACTGAACTGATTCTGTGGTGCAGAGGTTAGGGCCAAAAACAGTGAAGTGTGGTGGAATGTCTGGTTGACCAAGGTTTGATTCCTCATCCCACATGCTTTTCACACAGCTGTATTTTCAAAGATGGAGCAGGTTTATGACTGGCTCCAAGATTTCCAGCAGCTTGTGGCTCATTTCTTCCCACAGCTGTGAGAAATGTTACACCTGGTGGGACCTGGCATACCATCTCCAACAGCTGTAATGGACTGAAAATACAAATCTATGCAGCGGTTAAGATATCAGACTGCAACAACAGCTGTGGTGTGGGACTTAGTCCCACTTTGTTTTAATAGTTAATAATTTTTATTAAGTTTGAAAAATAACATCAGACATAGCCAGGTACATATATAAGATACAGCATGAAATATATGCATACACATTGACTGCAGTATCATTATATAATTGACAAAGTCTAGTCCATAGAAAGGCATATTGCTAAATAATGACACAGTAAGAAATTATACAGTGAGTTGTATTGTGGTATTGTGCCCAAGAAAGAAAAAAAGTATGAGAGATTGCATGATTACCACCACATCTAGGTTAGTTAAGGAGTCTACTATGGGCATAACACATAAGTGTCTTCTGATACCTGAATAAGCCTGAAAAGCACAAACATAATAACAAAGTACTAACAACGTTAAGGTCCAGATCTGAATTCTTATCCTATAAGAAGAAAAGATAGAAGTCCTTGCAGGGAGGGGGAGGATTTGGGGATTCCAAACCATTTCCTACTAGTGTATCAACTATGTTGGTCCAGATCATTCTACAGGGGAAGTCAGCCAATACCTGCACGTGGGGAGAGATAAGCTAAGTAAGGGGCCCAGGTAAGATAATATTGTGAGAGAGTGTTCGTAGCTAAGTGGGACTGACAATCTAGTACTGCTACACTAGAGAGGGCATTATATAATTCAGAGATGGTGGGTACCTCTGTGGTTCTCTACCTATAGAGGATAAGCCTCTTAGCTTGGAGGCTAAGAAGTGTCAGCCATCTGTGCTGTTGACAAGTGAACGCTCTCAGCACAGGAGGAAGGCCCAGTATCTAAACTAGGAGATCTAGAGTCAGAGCAGAGTCTGAGGCCTGTTGAGCCAGACCCAAGACAGCCATCTAGAATGGAATGAGAAGTGGGCAAAGCCAAAGTATGTGCAAAAAGTCTCCCTTTCCCAAAAGATATCACCAGCAGTGACTGTTGTCCATAAGATGCATTCTGTACAAGACAACAGGAGTGCGATACTACTGCGACAGTATCTTGTCTTGCATAAGTTTACTTCTCATATCTGGATACATAGAATGAGCATATTTTCAGCATAGCTTCCATTGGGCATTCAAAATAGATTGTTGAAGAGCTTGCTCCAATTTACCTTTAGCCTGAGCTGATTGTGCAGGGAGATGATTCCTAAGGTCAGCATAAATAAGACTGGCTTTACCCCCTTATAGGTCATCCATTTTATAAGCAAATGGGACCTTGCTATATCTGTCTTGTGGTGTTGTTTAATATAAGCTAAAACCGAGCTTCTGAGCTGCAAGTACTGCCAGAATGCCTGCTTACCTAAGTGGAACTCCTGATCCAATGTTTGAAATGTTTTGATAATAAGACTCTCATCTACCATCAAGCCCTTTAGTGTAAGAATTCCTTTACTCTGCCATAGAGGCCAGTGCAAAGGTTTGCCATCCACTTTTATGAGCATGTTCCCCCATATAGGGGAGGCCAGAAGGGGGCATAAATCTGTCTCCAATTTCTTTTCCACTAAATGCCATGTCAGTACTGAGCCTGCTATTGTTTGGCAGGAAGACAAATGTTTGGGAAGGGGATTGTAAAGTAAAACTGCTAGGGATTGGGCCTGGGCCATATACACCTCCATGTGTATCCATTGTGGTCACTCAAATGTCTGTGGGAGGAACCAGTTTAGGGTCTGGGCTGCAGTGAAGGCCCATTTATACCCTTCCAGCCAAGGAAGGCCCCAGCCTCCCTCTGACCAATGGGATCTAAGTTTATTCCTACTATAACGGGGTTTGGTGCCTTCCCAAATAAAACTGAAAAGGCCTGATCTATGGCTTTAACCTATGAGGCCGGTAGTGTGAGTGGTATATGTGAGATGACATTTAAAAGTTAAGGGGCTAACACCATTTTAATTGCAGATATTTTACCTGCTAATGTAAGTTGAAGACCACGCCAGTGCACAAACTCAGTCTTGATATCTTCAAGAAGGGGTTTAAGGTTCAGATCCCATATTTTAGTCAGATCTACTGTGATCCGTTTCCCGAGATACACAAGGGAGTGTGGGGCCCAATGAAGGCTGAGATGGGCTACCTGATCTAAAGTGCACAAGCTATTGAGGGGGAGTATTTCCGTTTTAGACCTGTTGATTTTTAGACCAGAGTAGCTCGTAAAATCTGCAAAGAGGGAAAGCAATGCAGGGAGGGAAGTAGTGACGTCCACTAATGGGACTAACAAATCATCTGCATACATAAATGTGGGAAAAGTGATATCGCCAAAGGGAAAACCTGTCATGGCTGAAGAGTGGCATATGGCAAT
Organism: Neoceratodus forsteri; assembly: GCA_016271365.2. Classification (NCBI taxonomy): domain Eukaryota; kingdom Metazoa; phylum Chordata; order Ceratodontiformes; family Ceratodontidae; genus Neoceratodus; species Neoceratodus forsteri. Next base: position 1,179,005,398 of record CM057449.1, on the reverse strand, counting down.
CACAAGTGGCTCCACTGCTATTATGAAAAGTAAAGGGGAAAGGGGGGGAGCCCTGCCTCGTGCCCCACCCCAGAGTGAAGGGTGCAGACAGAGTAGAGTTGGTGAGGACCCGAGCCAAAGGGTTGAGATACAGAGTTTTCACCCAGCTTCTAAAATTGTGACCAAAGCCCATGGCTTCTAGCACCTGTTGAAGCTACTGCCATTCGAGAGAATCAAATGCTTCTTCAAAATCTGTTTCTACTGCAGCAGCTGGTGCCGGGAAGTTGCTGGCCTGATATATAATATTTAAAAGGGAATGTATATGATCTCTGCTGAGCCGACCTGGGAAAAATCCAACTTGTGAAGGATCTATAAGGTGGGGAAGCAAGGGGTTTAACCTGGAAGCCCAAATTTTTGCAAAAATATTACTATCCAAATTGATAAGTGAAATGGGATGATAGCTGGATGGTAAAGTGTCATCTTTCCCTTTTTTGGGAAATACAGTAATGATCACCTCCTGAAGGGATGGGGGAGGGATCCTGAACTAAGGAGCAAATTAAAAATGTCACTAAGTAGGGGGGATATCAATGGTGCAACTAGGCTCCACATTTAAGGGTGAAATCCATCTCCACCAGGGGCCTTCCCATGATTTAAATTGTGGAGTGCATCTGTGACCTCTTGAGGGGTAATGGGAGACTCCAAGGTGGCAGCTTGCTGAGGAGTTAAATGACAGATAGGTATAGATGTCAGAAAGGTTGGCACCTGTGCAACATTAAAAGTGCCAGAGGAAGAATATAGCTGTTTATAGAAATCTGTCATAATTTCATTTATGCATTCTGGTTGAACTTGCACAGGACCATCTGGTGCTTTGTGTCTGGGAATATGGGTCTTGGCCCTCTGTTTCTGGAGTCTGTAGGCTAGTACTTTCCAAACCTTCTCTCACCCTCCCAGTATTTATGTCTTAGTCCGAGGAAGGCCAATTCAGCTTTCCTGGCAAGTAGGTCCTGTACTTGGTGACAGATTTTAGTGATTTTCCTTGCCTATTGAGGAATGTAAGGAAGTGTGTGGCATACTTTTAAATTTGGCCTCGAGTTCTGTAAGACAGGATTCCAGTGTTTTAAGCTGGTGTTCTCTCTGCTGCCTGCAATGCACTGAGTATCCCATGATAGTGACTCGTATGGTGGCTTTCAGTGCCTCCCAGACCACTGTTGGGGGAACCTCTATTGTAACATGATCTTGTAGAAAATTAGTGACCTGTATTTGAAGCCATTGTGGGAAGTTAGGATCCCTCAAGAGAAGCAGGTCCAAACACCAGCTTGGGGATTGAGGGGCTGAGGGACTAATTAGCGTGTGAAGTTGCACCGAAGCACGATCCAATATGATAATTGGATGAATTACAGCATCATTAGTGCTGTTCATAATAGAAGGGGACATAAGCCAGTAGCCCAGCTGAGACTGTGAGTTATGCACCGGAGAAAAGAATGTATAATCTTTGTCTTGCAGGTGTAGGATGCACCAGGGGTCTTGTTACCCCATGTCTGTGATCAGCGGCTGCAGTGAGAGGTGAGATTTCTGATGATGATCTGGGCAGGTGGATGTGCGATCTAGAAAAGGATCCAGGGGGAGATTAAAATCACCCCTAAGATTATAGGGACCTGTGAAGAGGCTAAAGAGCTAATAGCTTGAACCAGCGAGTGAAACACTTTAGGCTGGTTGACTTTAGGGCCATAGATGTTAGCTATCACTAGGGTACCTGTCGGAGTAGCCATCAAAGCTGCTACCCATCTGCCATCTCTATCTCACTGCACTTTTAATTATGTCCACTGAAGGGATTTGTGAAATAAAATAGCTACCTCATTTGTGAATGGAGGCTGAAGAAGAAACAACCTGTCCCACCCAAAAGCCTTTCAGCCTGTCATGGTCCAACTTTTTCAACTTAGTCTCTTGTAGTAGGGCTACCTGCACACTCAGTCTCTTGAAATGATTTAGCATCTGAGAATGCTTCATAGAGGTATTAAGGCCTCATATATTCCAGGTGATATAGCGAATGTCAGCCATAGTCTAGAAGTAAGAGGTCTGATTTAGAAGGGAGCAAGCTATAGAACCTAGTAGAGACTGAGAGTGAAGGTCTGCCCCATATCACTTGAAGCAGAAAATCTGTTGTTATCGATTTAACCACCACCAGCAAGGGACACCAAGTGCTCACACAACCCCCCTTAAGCATTTACTAATCACAATCTGGAAGAGTCTATAAACAATTTCAACTTGTAGAACATAATATTGATTGATAATAACATTTAATCAACTATATACACATATCGGCCTGTCCACAGCCCTTGGGAGTCCCAAAGGTATTCTGTCACTGACTGAAGTTGCAAGACCTCTTTTGGTATACGAGGGGGTTGGCCTGGGATCAGAATAGGAGGAAATACCCTCCAGAACAGCTTGTCTGTACTATGGGGTATAAAGATACAGTTAGAGCCAAGACCCCCCCTGAGGACGTATGATAGGAGTCCCCCTGGGACCATGGGGCAATAAGCACATAGCAGGATACCCTCAAAAGCATGTCCCAAAAGGAGTTACAATACTCCAATATGCCCAGTTGATAGAAGAGGGATAGAGACAGCTAAGCTTAATACTCCCAGCAATTTAGATCCCTTGGCAGGCTAAGGGATCAGAAGTTAACCCATAAAGGGAGTACCAAGCAGAAAAAAGGAGGTTCCCTTTCCTTTATTACATACTCAACCACCCATATTAAACTGGTACCATACAGTTTGAACATGCCCTCAGTTCAGGGGTTCTGAGCCAGATCTGGGAAGACCAGTTTCATCTCTTGACTTTCGCAGAGGGAAGGCTGGCTGCAAGTTCTGGAGATGTGGCAACTATGTCAGCCCAGGAGTTGCTTTGAGCCATGGAGAGCATAGGTCTTGAGGATGTCGGCCCACACATGTCCATCTCTGCCCCTTCTGAGATCCCTTTTGCAGTGTCTGGGTCCTGCAGGTCTGGTTGTACAACGGCAAATGGGTTAGATGAGAAGAAAATCTGCAGATCCATGAGGTCTTGCTGATCTGAAAGTTGGTCAGAGTGCGCCATCACCTGTGGGATCGGGGAGCCAGCTCTTTCAGTAGGATGTTGTCATAGAACATGGCGATGAGATGGTTGCTGTTTCCTTGGCCTCGATGGTAGCAGTGCAACAAAAATCCACACACCAGACTCAGGTATGTCTTGCTTGGATGCCGAGGAAATATTTGCTGCAGATGGAGAGGGAGAGCGTTGTATTTGCTCACTCTGATTGTTGGTGTCCCAAAACTCTGTGGGATGTCTAGCCTGCAGGAAGTCCATCAAGTTCTCTGGGGTCTCAAACAGACAGAGAAACCCATTGTGCATAATCTGCATGGTTGCTGGATACCACAGTGAATAAGAGTAGTTTAGTTTTGTAACAGTCTCCATGCCTGGGCATATTCTTTATGGCAATCGGAGAGTTCTTTAGAATAGTCCTGATAGAGCTGGATATGATGCCCTTGCCAATTAATTTCCCCAACAGTTCAAGCAGCAGCCATAATCAATTATTTTTGCCTAAAGTCCAAATATCTGGCAAGCAGGGGTCTAGGCCTTGCTCTAGGCCTTGGTACTGGGGCAAGCGAGAGATGTGCTTGTTCTATCTGAGGGTGAAGATTGGCGGGTAACTTGAGCAGCTTCAGGAGGGCTGACTGTAAGAAGTCAATGGCCAATTTCTGTTCTGCACCTTCAAGAAAGCCAATAAGCCATATATTCTTTCGATGGCTGCAATTTTCAAGGTCATCTACTTTATTTTGTAGTGTGTGGATAAGTTTGGCCTGTTCCCTCAGAGTCCCAGTTGTTTCATGAAGAGCTGCATCATGGGAGGATATTCGTCACTCATTGTGGAAAATCCTAACTTCAATCCCTTGCAAGGTTTGCATCGTGGCATTGACTGCAATTGTGAGTTGTGCCATTTGGGTCATGAGCTGGCTAAACATCGCTTCAGTTCTCGATGATTCTGCAGAAGGCTGCATATTGTAGGCCGTACTGCAGATCCGCCTTCCAAGAGAAAAGATGAGTGATTTCCAAAAGACAACTTGCAAGAAATGTCCCAAGATTATGCCCAGAGGATTTCTCTCTGCTGTGATGGAGATTCTGGCAGAAATAGAAGGTCTGATGGCAAATGTCAGATTTATCCCTGTGTTGCAGGAGCTATCTCTCTATCCAACCATACTGGATCAGGGCTAGGCCATGCTCTCAGTCCCATTTTGTTTTGAAAATGCAGCCCTCTGTCTTTAGGCAGTAAAGAGCAGAGAAAAAAAATGTAGTACATAGTGGAAAATGGGATAAAAAAGAAACAGTTCTTGACAAAATAGCAAGACAATTAAACTTCAATGGTTTAAATTGGAATAATCAAATAAGACATGGGAAAACGTGGTAATTTCTGTTCAACAAATTATTGATCAGGTTGCTCCAGATAGACAAATTGTTGGGGAAGGGGGTGATTCACCTTTTGTAACAGAAGAGATGAAAGATTTAATACAACTGAGACAAAGGGCCATGAAACTGAATGATGAAGAGAAGTATAAGAAGTTGAGATATGTGACACAATGGTGAAAACATTGAGAAGGGGGTACTATGAGGGTAAAGTTTAAAGTCTTAGGAAATCTGACCCACAAAAATGGTGGAAAAAACAAAAGAACTAATGGAAGGAAAAAATGGGAGGGTATGATTGACAAATGGGCTGAAGCTTGTGGGGTCTGTGGTGAAGAGAAAGGGCTTTGTCTTTGTAAAAGAACTAACTAGAACCCTGAGTGAAGTGAGTAATAAGATCCTCCCCCAAAGACAGAAAAGTATAGAAGTGGGATATTCCTGATAAGTATTTGTTGAAAATTGAAGGTGTACCTAAGGTTAAAAAAACAATAAAGGTTAAAAAATGTGGGACCTGATTGTGTTCCAAATTGTGCATGGAAAGAAGGAACTGATGTTATTGCACCATGGGTACTTAGTATTTTTAACAAATCCTTGATAACAGGTAAGATGCCTGAACAATGGAAACAAGCAAGAGTGGTCCACCTACCAAAAGTGTCAAACCCTAAAGTTCTAGAAAATGACTTTTGACCCAGCTCCCTTAAGTGTGTAATATAAAAAATGTGTGTAGGGTTTTTAACAACCTGAATTACTGAATATGTGTCAAGTATTACTGACAAAAACCTGTTTGGTTCCTTGAGGGGCAGCTCCACTACGTTGGCTATGCTGAAGTTTCTAGACATTTGCTTGAAAGCATAGGGTGAGGGAACAATGGTGCACATAGTTTTGTAGATTATAGGTAAGCTTTTGCTCATATAGATCACAACACTGTGACAGAAAAAGTTGGAAGGGAGTGAGATACCGAATGTACTGTAAGGTGGGTAAGGGATTTCAGCAGTGTGCAACCCAATGGACAGAATGAGGCCTTTGTTATTCTTTCTGATGACAAATGATTTAAAAACAACAGGTGACCATATCAAATCTGCCCTTACAGAAATATAAGTGTGCTGTGTATATGCAGAATGCATGAAACATGCTTAATTGTGAAATGTTTGCAAGTGGTTTGCATATACAAAGTAAACTTAAGTGCATCAGGTCTGAAAAGCAAATCAGTTTCACATGTGGCAAGCTTGACATATGTGCAGCAGTTAAGCTGGTGTGAACATAATTTAAAAATCACATCAGGTTCACATGTTGCATGCTTGCCATGTGTGCAGCAACTAAGCTGGTCAAATCTCATCTAAAAAACACATCTGTTTCTATTTATCATACTGCTGCTTGCAGTTAGAGCCATTAAAACACCTTTTTCATTGTTTTCTCATTAAAATTAGGTAAATCATTAGTTGTGATCCTTTGCAAGTTGTTTAATGGCTTTTGATTTTTGTCGTTAAATTGCCATTAATTTGTAAAGTATTGTTTGCATTTTCCATGACTGTTTCAGCTCACTAACTTTTCCTTTGTCATTTTGTATTGAGCATATACACTATGGCCATGCTCAGCACTCTTTGTGCTAAGTAGGGTCTTAGAATCATGCACCATGCCTCACATTTTGTCACTGAAATGAGGGACATTGACACTCAAAATGAACTACTGTACAATGAGGGACACTAGCCCTAAGAATGATCAGGACACATCCTGAAATATGGAGATACAGTACCTCAGAACACAGTAGAAACCATTGTATTTACTTGTATCGATATTAGCACCTAAGAATGAATATCTACCATAAAACAGGTGTGCCATTTAGGTAGGGCTGAGGAGGAAATTGCCCCCTCCCCCACGCATTTGTGCCTAGATTTTTCTTATGGTATGGCAATAATGGCATTAAATTTGAATTTACTTTTTTGCACAATAATTGACTCCCTGGCCTATGTGCGCTCACGCTGCAGGTACACTCTTGACTCAACTGTGTTTGTGTTGCGCTGTCCACTCTCTCCACCTATTAGCGGTGGCACCATCACATGTGATGTGGAGGAGCTCCAGCCAAGCAAGAGCATATGAGTCATGCGAGTGTCACACTCTCTTTCCCGCCAGAGTAGACAGGATGCACAATACAAACTGGAGGAGTTGGTGAGCACTGAACTCTCAATAGCAGCGTTGTGGTGGCATATTTTTGTTTGTCTACTCTTAGTGAGTCCCATCTCCCCTGGTGGCTGAAGGGACAGGGGGTGAGCTAGGAGATAACTTGAGGCTGGGCTTCCTACTTACTCTACTAGGCTTGCCTTGCAAAAAAAAACAGCACAGGCCCCCCACATCAGCAAACTAGACCTAGCAGTAGTGGTGACAGAGGTGTGGGTGACTTTCATAGACCTTAATCAGTGCAGTATGGCAGCAGCCAAGCAAGAAGTATGCAACAGAGGCTGGGTGGGTTTAGTTGTTGAGGTGAATTGGTCATGGACCATGTTGGGGACCTGGAATGGTCAGTTATTGCATCCAGCTTATGGCAGAAGGACAGAGGAGGAGCAGACTGTAAACTGGACTGGTTGCACATTGGGCTGGACCATAGGTTCTGGCCAGATGGCCGGGTAAGTAAAAGTAAATAATATTTTTACAGGGGGATTGGATAAGGAGGAAGGACTGAAATATTGATATATTTTTCATGTTTCTGCACCTTTTTGTGGCTTCATGACCCATATGGGATGGGTATTGAATGGAATGAGATCAGGGAGAGAAATCAGGATTTTTTTGGAGGGGATTCAGAACTTCAGCCAGGAAAAAATTGGTTAGTCACTGGGTGGATTTAAACCCAAATCTGATGCACTGCTCCAGAGTGTAGACAGATAAATCTTACACATTTGAATTTTTCCTGATTTGCATATCACTTTTTAGTAGATAGATAGATAGATAGATATTTTATTTTTAAAATGCCCAGTTCCAGAGACTCTGGGCACTATACAACATAAAAACCATACAATTCAAAATCATGCACATATGAAAAATACAAATGGGAGCATACAGTTTAAATCTATCAATTACATATAAAACAAGTTAATAATTTCAGAACAAATAAGTTTTACCTTTTAGAGACATTCCAGACATTCCAGGGCTTGTCACCTAGGGGCTAACTAGCACCTGGACTCCACTGGTTGTTGGCTCCCCCATGCTGAAATCTGAAATGGTGCCCCTGCCGTAGAGTCTAAATTTACAGGACATCCTATGTGTGGGCAGCATGTTTTCCATGAGGGATGGATGAGGGGCAGAGCAGTTTGCAGTGGTAAAATGAGGGCTGTCCCTTGATACACAGATGATTGGGAGCCCCACTCTAGCCAGGCTTATGCCTCCCCCCCATGAAGCTGACCTCAACATCCCCATGCTTATGCGCATTATGACACTGGGCAAGGGAGAGTGCAGCGGTATGCCCCATTGAAATGAATGGGGTATTTTTCTATTACTATTTTATACATTATTGATGGAGAGCTGGAGATTAATGAAGGCCACCGCTCGACGAACAAGGACCTTGTTAGTAAAACAGTAGCCTTCATTATTCTCCAACTCGCCATCATAATATATAAAATAGTAATAAAAAATAACTCCATTCATTTCTAGAGAGTACGCTCCAGCACTCTGAACCATGGACATTATCTCTTAAAGACTCCTGTGTCTGGCTCCCTAGTACTCGGGTAAGAGACTCTCAACTTATATCTATACTTGGTGGGTTGTCTGTAGCAGCATGGCCCCACCCACTACAGCGTGTGTGCATTAAGGGGGGACTGGCAATGTGGGTGTCGAGTTATTGCTACTTTTGTGTTTGCCCCTTAAAGTAAGTTTGTGTGGAAGCATTCAAAACTATGGAGAGAAAATAGTAGGAGTACAGGCCAGAGAGACATAATTGAGCGGTTTTCTGCATAAGTGTGTGGATTGGGTTGGGAAGAACCACATGTGTTTCCATTAATATGTGTGCTACAGTTCAGTTGTGCAGCTGAGATGAGGGGGGACAACAAAACTAAAAAGTATAACAGTGGCTATAAGCATGCTGCATGTGTACAGATGTATGTAGAATTATACTGAAGTACTGTACAAGCAAGCCATTTGTGTAGGCAGTATAGGTCAGTGGGTAAAGGCACTGAACAGCAAACCAAGAGACCTGAAAATCTGAAGACCTGCCTTTGAATCTCAGTAACCTCCACTTATGTATGATGCGATCCTGAACAAGTCACTTAACTTTAATGTGTGCAGTTATCAGTGACCACTTGCTTTTTGCACACAAGACACATGCATGAAGTCTGTTCCAATTTAACATAAAAAGTATGCTTTCCACACTTGCTTGCTGCATGCACGCCACAAGCATGCAGTCAGTTCCAATTTAACATTTAAATCATGCTTGCAGTACGCATATCACATGCGTAGTTTTATGTGTACAGCATGAAAACATTTCACATTTATTTCTGTAAGGGAGTGGATGACACAGCTGATGTTGACATTTTTTAAGTGAAGAAGATAGTAAAATGCAACAGGATTTAGGGGAAATAGAAAAAAGGTCTAAGGCAAATTTTATGGACATAAATTCTGCAAAATCAAAGGAAAACTGGTTTGTCAGGAACACATGTAGGGGTGCCCTTATTGTTTGGGGGTGGTGAATGTCAGGGTTGTAAATCAAGTGAAGCTTTTCCAGCTAATGATTCAGGGTGATTTTATATAGGGAGAGTATGCACAGTAAACAACACCAACTGCTATGCAGAGAACAAGGTCAAGGGTGGCCTTAAACCTAGAACCCTGATAGACATACTGCTCTTTGATGTAGTCCATGAAGGTGGTCAGGACTGTGATCTTAGACATGCTGTTAGCCCTCTCAAAACAACACTCTATGCTCAAGAGAATGAGGTTTCCCAAGAGCACCACTGCTTCTGTTCTGATTTAGCTGCTCTTATAATTTCTCTGACCAACTGTGCATCATGCATCACAGAGAGAATACTGTATGAGCAACCTTGCACAACCAGTGTGTCTACCACAAAAGGGTTCTGATTCTCTCTGACCTTGACAGCGAAGCTCGAGAGGTCCATGGGAATCAGAACTCCAAGGTGGCAGAACACACTGGTTATGCATAAAGTTGCTCATCCTGTTTGTTTTTTTATAGTGTATAGTATTATGTGATGTGTGTATTTTTTTTTCTTTCACAATGGGACTGACTTGTACAGTCTCTAGAGGTTCTAGTATGCTGTTCTACCACAGAGGGGTACAATCACATTCCAAAAACTTTGAACTGTAGTACAAAAACATTTTGAAAAGGATGGATTTCTATATACTACTAACATACTAACATACTGAAATGCCAGCAGAATAGGCCTAACAGTCTTTCGCGTCTGCTCGTTTGGTCAGCCCCCACCCTGGAAGCTAACCTTGCTGTCCCCCTCGCCTTCTCTGGCTTCTCCCTTCCCAGTTCTGGATATTCTCGCTGCATTGGATTTTGCTTCCAGAACCCTTCTCCTGTACCTGTCCAACCCCCTCTTGAACCCCTCCACTGTCTCGGCCTCCACCAGCCCCCTAGGCAGCACATTCCATGGCTCCACCACCCTCTCAGTGAAGTAGCACCTCCTCCTTTCTCCCCTGAATCTTCCCTCCTCCAGCTTCCACCCATGCCCTCTGGTGGTGCCTTCCTCCTTCCTTCGAAGCACACTGACTGTTCCTCCCCTATTTACCCACTTCATGTACCTGAAGACCTCTATCATGTCCCCCCGGTCCCTTCTCTCTTCCAATGTATATATATTTAGCTCTTCGAGCCTCTCCTCATAGGTCCTGTCCCCCAAGCCCCAAATCATTTTGGTTGCCCTCCTCTGGACCCTCTCCAGGAGTTTAATGTCCCTCTTTAAGTGTGGCCTCCAAAACTGCACGCAGTACTCGAGGTGCGGCCTCACCAAGCAGTTATACAGAGGGAGTGTCTCTTCCCTCCTTCTGGAGGTGATCCCCCTAGCGATGCATCCCAGCATCCTGTTGGCCTTGGCTGCTGCCCTCCTACAAGTCTCTGAGTTGTTCATCTTGACATCCACCACCACCCCCAGTTCCCTCTCAGCCATCAAGACTTGTAGCATTTGCCCCCCAAGGGTGTACACTTGGCCCGGGTTTCTGGCCCCCAGGTGCAGTACCTTGCATTTCCCTGCATTGAACCTCAGTTTACACTTTCTAGACCATCTTTTCAGAGCCTCCAGGTCCCCCATAGGGCCACCTTCCCCTCCCCTCCTCCCTATCCACCATCACCCACAGTTTTGACTTATCCACAAAGAGACTCATCTCACTCCTGATACTTGTCCTTATGTCAGAGACATAGGCGTTGAACAGGAGGAGCCCAAGGACTGATCCCTGTGGGACCCCACTAATGACCCTCCTTGGGGATGAGACTATCCCACCAGCTATGACCCTCTGGGTCCAGTCCTGGAGCCAATTGCCTGTCCATCTGATCATCTGGTACCCCACCCCCATTTCTCCCAGCTTATCCAACAGGCCCACATGAAGAAAAGAGTCAAATGCCTTGCTGAAGTCTAGAAAGAGGACATCCACTGGTCTACCCAGGTCCAAGGCACTCATCACCCAGTCATAGAACTCCACAAGATTTGTCTGACATGATTTCCCAGGGATGAATCCATGCTGTCTATTGTCCAGGCACCCTGACTTTTCCAGGTCCTCCCAGCCTCTCCTTGACAATGCCCTCCATCACCTTGCCCACCACCGATGTCAGGCTGACAGGCCTGTAGTTCCCTGCCACCTCCCTTGATCCCTCCTTGTGGATAGGCACTATATGTGCCACCTTCCAGTCCTGGGGCACCCACCCTGTCCTCAGAGAGATGGTTAAATGCTCCACCAGGGGTTTTGTCAGGACATCTGCAAGTTCCTTCAGCACTCTGGGATGTAATTTATCCGGTCCCGATGCTTTCTCCATCTTAAGGGACCTGAGGGCTTCCCTCACTCTCTCTCTCTACTGTGATTTCCACTTTTGCTAACTCTTCTCCTTGCTTAGCCTTCCCCCCCTCCTGTAAGTGATGCCTCCCCCTCTCCCCAGACCCGCCGATAGGTAAGGGTCCCCCCCTTCCTCAGTATCACTGTCTCCTCCCATGTATTATGCAGCACCCCCATTTTCCTTGGTGAAAACTGAAGTGAAGTAGTCATTTAGTACCTCAGTCTGCTCCCCCGGGTCTTGTGCCCATCTCTCCCCTGTTTTAATCCTGCTAATCTGCCCCTTCACCCTTCATTTTTCCCCAATGTATCTAAAGAACCCCTTGTTCCCTCCCCTAATTTCCCTGGCCAGGTTCTGCTCCTTCCTTGCCTTAGCCACCCTCACCACCCTAGTTGCCCTTCTAGCCATCAGCCCATACTCCCCTTGATCCTTTTCACTCCTTGAGCACTTGAATTGCCTATAGGCTGCCTTCTTTTCCCGCACCACCTCCTGGACCTCCCTGGTCCACCAGCAGGGTTTTCGGGCCCTACTGCATTTTCATCTTACTCTTGCACAGGTGCTGGTAGCATCCTGCACCCCTTTCCTGATGATTTCCCACCTACTATCAGTGTCCATGTCTGAACTAATCCCATCCAAATGCTCCTAAAGGATCCTTCCCATTTTCTTAAAATCCACCCCCCTGAAGTCTGCTACCTCCATCTTTGTTCAGCCTTCTACCCCTCCTATGTCCAGGCAGAACCAGACCGTGGCATGGTCACTCCCCACCAATGGGTCCCTTACCTCCAGGCCCCAATCTGGTCACTGTCTGCCAGGACCACATCCAGTATCTGCGCCTCCCTGGTCAGTTCCCCCACCTGCTGAGTTAGGAATGCATCTTGAAAGACATCCAACAACCTCTGTTCCCTGGCTACTGAGGATGTCATAGCCTCCCAGTCTGTTCCTGGCATGTTTAAGTCCCCCAACACCACCACCCTTCCCCTGCCCAGTCTGCAGTGTCTCCCAACATCTGCCACCAGACTCTCCTCCAGCTCCTCCGTCAGTGCAGGGGTCTATACACCACTCCTATTTTTACTCTCTTGCCCCCCCTTGTTATCAAGGTGACCCAAATCGCCTCCACGGTTCCCTCCACCTCTTCTACTCCCCCTGTGCCAATGCAGTTTTTGACTATCATTGCTACCCCTCCTCCCCTTCCCTCCCCCCGTCCTTCCTGAACATAGTGTAACCCTCCAGGTTCAAGTCCCAGTCGTGTCCTACGGTGGCCCAAGTCCCAGTGACCGCTGCCACATCCACCGCTCCCTCAGTTAACATCTCCTGGAGCTCAGGCATTTTATTGCCCATGCTCCTGACATTTAGCAGGACTACCTTCCACCCTTTCCCTATACTTCCATTTCCCCTGCTCATGTTCCCATGGGGATTCTGTTTTCTCCTGGTCTGCACTTTACCAGTCAACCTTTTCCCACATTCCTCCAGCTCCTTGGGGGGGAGACAGAGTCCCTCCTTTATCAGCACCCCTCGACAGCCTTTTCTCCCATCCCTCCCCCTTCATAAGTTTAAACCCCATTTTTCACCAATGAACCCCTCTATTTTCAATTTAAGGATTCCTTCCCTTCCAAATTGAGATGGAGCCTATCTCTAGCATACAGCTTCTTATCCTCCCAGGTCTCCGCCCAATCCCCCATCAACCCTTACCCCCTGGCCTCACACCACTCCCTGAGCCACTGGTTTATCACCCTAATCTTCCTTTTGTGTTCTCTGCTAGCCCTTGGCAACGGCAGGATTTCTGAGAAGGAAACTGTGCATCCTATATCATGACAGACCCTGGCAAGCTCCCTGAATCTTGCCTGTATCTCTAGCTCGCTATTTCCCTCAATGCCATTTGTACCTAGGTGGACCAGTATGTCTGGGGATCCCCCACAATCCTTTAGAAACATAGAAACATAGAATTTGATGGCAGATAAGGACCGCTTGGCTCACCCAGTCTGCCCATTTCCCTACCTACTGGATAAGCTGCTGATCCTAGTTAACCAGCAGCCCACTTCTTCCTACCCCAACCCCCTAGAACCCTAGAATGGCCTTATGACTGTCCCATGCATGCTTGAATTCCACCACTGTTTTTGACTCCACAACCTCCTCCGGAAGGCCGTTCCATGCATCCACAACCCTCTCTGTGAAAAAATACTTCCTTAAATTACCTCTGAGCCACCATTAAATTACCTCTTTGCCAGCTGATATACCTCATGCTTGGCCCTGTGCACTGTTAATCCAGGGAAGCATTTCTCCCTCCCTATCCCATTTGATACCCCTGATCATAGAATCCCCCAACAGGAGCACTCTAACCTCTCCTTTTCCTCCATTTCCCCCTTCCATGTCCCTCATCCTTTCTACCGGCTGCTCCACCCAGCCGGCTCCTTGTTCCTCCCCCTATCTGGGTGTCACATGCCACCCCCTCCTTAGTTACCCTGGCCACCTCCTCCCCTCTGATCCTATGCCTCTCCTCCTCCCGAGTATCCTTCTGTACCTCGCTAACTCCCCCCTCACTGCTTGTGACTGGTCCTTCTCCCCCATCTGCTAAACTAGCCTGGCTCATCCTCCCTTCCTTCCTGTCTCCGTTTAGTCCCTCCTTGCTTGTCATGCTCCCCTGGCCTAAACCCTCAGCTCCCTTTATTGTATCCTCCTTGTACTTCTGTTCCTTCTCCTTGTCCTTTCCTCCCAACTGGTCCTTCTCCTTGCACTTTTCTGCCTCTTCCTCCTGCTCTGATTCACTGCTCCCCCCCATTTTCCTTCATTCCAGGTTCCCCCTTTCCTCCTCCTATCTGGCCCCGCCTCCTGCCCCCCACTCCTTTCCATCTCTAACCACCCTGTCATGGCTACATCACCCCCCCATCCTCAAGCAGAAGAAGAGAATTGGAGTGGTTACTGAGCGTAAGGTCTGATCCACCTCCCCACCTTGCTTCCTTCTGTCCAGCCCCGGCCATCTGCCTACTTCCCTGAGAATATTGTCCCTCTGGTCCCCCTTTGTGAGGGTCCCCAGTTATCTGCCTGCTTCCTTGGTACAGTCCTCCTTTTGGGCCCTCTCTGCCAGGGTCCCTATGTGACCCCTGAGTATTCTCCTGCACTCCTTTTCCTATGCCCCCGCCCCTAGTGCTTGGTGCAACCCCATGGGAGATCCCCTGCCCCTTCCCCAACCATACCTCCCTCCTTGCCCCAGCTGTCTCCTAATCCCCACAACCTCCTCCCTAAGCTGTGCCAGCTGGTAGCACACTGGGCAACCACCGAACTTCCAAGCCCAGTCCAGTATCATGGCTGCTTCACACCCTGTGCACCCCACCACCCTCCCAAAGATGCTGGCCCTAATGATGTGTGGTCCCATCCCCCTCCAGGTAGGTTTCCTTGGGTGAGCCACCAGGTTCCCCACTAGTCCAAGATACTCCCCTACTGACTAATCAGGTCACCCACTAATCCTAGATACAGTCCCACAGTAAACAGATAAACCTGTAGAACAATGCTGTACTCTACACTATTAAACAGTTTGATGTCATCCCCTAGTTTCTTGCAGATGAACTCTGTGACACTGTTTGCCCCTCTGATATCCTACTTGTCTTGCACAGTAATTCCTTCTCATACAAAGAGAGCCACCCCACCCACCTTAATGTCAGATCTATCCTTTCAGATTAGTCTATATCCCCCTATTTTGGTGTTTCATCCATTTTTTCCCCCCGCCAAGTTTACATGAGGATCACTAATTCCTGGCCTTCAAAGTGAATTATGTCCTCAAGCTCACCCACTTTGCTATGTGTACTCCTCATACTGGCCTGCATCCACATGAGGATAGTTACCGCTCCATGTTCTCTTGCTTCCTGGGAGGTCTTTTCCTAGGGCTCTACTGCTCTTCTGTCCTTCTCTTGATAAACCTTGCATCTGCCTTATTACCAAGGTGATGTCATGCACCAGCACCCTCCAACCTTTCCTTTAGTTTAAATCCCCTCATCTGCTCTGTTCATTCTCCTGGCCAGTACTCACAGTCCTTTTGAGTTCAGGTGCAGCCCATTCTAGGCCTAAAGGTGTCCTTATCAAAGAAGTTCCTCCAGCTGGACAGAAAAACAATTCTTGCACCAGGCCATTGACAAAGGGCTAGTTGGCCTAATGGCCCATTGCCACTCTTCATTAGCACCAAGGACCTGGATGTTCTAAGAAGGCATCACCCTGGATACCCTTCCTATAGGAGTATCCCTAGTTCCATGAAAGATCTTCTTTTGTCTGTCCAACTTACACTTTTCATGACATTAATGGCAGCATAATATAACACTAGTTTGCTCCTCTCCCCTGCTGCTTTGCTTGGCCCTGGATATTGTTTGCTTAACCCATATTCCTGGCAGGTAAGCTAACTCAAACAAGCTTCCATCCTGGTCCTGTAGTCCCCCCTCAACTTCACCTACTGCCTTATCAATAAAATCACCAAGGACTGCTACCTTCCTCTCCTCTTTCAAGTCTATTTCTTCCTGCTGGCAGACTGGATGTCCTGGTGCCAGGTTTGCCTTCACCAGTACTAACTGACTGTTGGTCCCCCTCAAACTGATCAGCTAGAAGCTGATACCTGTTGCTGGTGTCCCCGGGGCAAATATGCTCCCTTATGACCATATCTACTACCTACCTTTTACACTCTGATCCACCCCATCCCTACCAATAGAGATCAAGGGCTGTGCAATCTTCCTCTCTACTCAGTCTGTCCCATTTATCTACCCCAAGGTCCATATCTGTAGCCTACTCTCTCCTATACTCCTTAGTTGCTATAGACCTCCATGTGCCTCTGTTGTGCTCCAAACTGTCATTACAGCCTGCCAGTGTACCTGATAAGTGCACTGACCACCCCACAGTTTCAGCAGATGTACCCCCCTGCCCAAAGTCTTTGAAGCACACCCGCACACCAGATATGCTACCCTCTCAGTATCCTGAATCCTATCCTCTGCCCCACCTCTCCCCCATGGAGTCTCCAAGCTGACAACCCTTGTTCTCATGCCCGACTGTGAAGACATTTGCCATTCCAAATTGGCATGCCTCCAGAGCAGTGACCAGTTTACTGCAGCTACAGATGTATCTCTCTCTGACCTCTGCAGGCAAGATGACATATATTTTGTAGCTCTGGTAGTACTTTAAGTGTTCTCCCATCCTTCCTGCTTACCTACATTGTTAGAAACAGTTGTTAGCCCACTGGCCCATTGTTTAAATTTATTGTATTTAGTGTGTTTATCTCAAAACCAATGGTGACCAAACAATCAGATGTCTCAAAGGCAGGAAGTGCACAATAAGAGTTACATGGTGGAGGGGAATACTTGTGACTCATTGAGGAATGCTATTTGCATTACACCACTCTATCAAGGAAGAGGGTATAGTTTCTGAAGAAACAGACAATATATTTGCATTTGATAGAAGTGGGGACTTACCAGATTGCTACTACAAAAAGAATCCAGATGGAACTATTGACTTGAAGTAAAGCTCATCAATCTCAATGAGAAGCTACAGATGGTGCATTTTCAGTGTATTTTTCTTTAAGTAGCAATTAAGAAGATGTTAAAATAAAACAACTCACCACCTCCTCTGAGTTTAGAGTAGAGTCTGCACCATAATGGTTGTAAAAAGTATTTATAAATAGCTTTCTTGCACAGCACTGAAAGCATTGTTTATTTGCTTATTTTAATTCAGGCCCCATGAGAGGAATTTCGGGCCCCGGTAAAAGTTCAGACTCTGGGGTCCCTATACAGCTGCGTACATTAGCACGTCGGACAGCCCTGCCACTCTTTGGTGCCAGGCCCTGGGAATCATCCCCAGCTCACCCACCCACTCAAGTGTCCTGCTATAATTTATATCATCCAGGAAAAGGAAAGGTCAGATTGGCACAGAAGTGATATAACCTCTCTACTTCCAATAATATTCTAATCAAAAATTCAAAAATACATTACTAATGAATGTCAGCATTCACAATTAATCAAAAATATGCATGTTCAGTTTTGAAATCTCCCAATATAGCACAGTATACACAGTTTATAGAGTCAGTTCAAAACTAATAATTCAGAACTGATTATCATATGCAATGTCGTTGAGATTTAAGATGTCCTAATGCCACAATATCAAGGTGAAAATTTCCCAATACAGTACAATATATGCAGTTCATAGACACAGTTCAGAACCAATGATTCTGAGCTGATTATCATAAGCAATACCATTCAGATTCAAGATGTCCCAGTGTCACAAAATACTCAGTTCAAATTCTCAGTTAAGAGCTGAAAATTCAGAGCAAGTAGTATGCAATTCTGAATCATAAAAAACTTGAATGATGCCTCAAACTAATCAAAATCCATAAAATACGATGAGATTTTATAGAGTAAAATGTCTATAATCAAAATTAAAAATACCAAAAGACAGCTGCTAAATATGTAAGGTGCAAGGTGTTGTGCTTTCACTGTAAAATAATTTGATCAGAGTTAAGAAGTCTTGTGAATAAGGAGGCTATAAAGTCCCTCCATAAATACACACACAAAAAAATAGCCATATTAAAAAATCAGATCTGACATATCTTGATATACAGTGGTACAGTTCCAAAAACTCAGTTCTGAGCTATCTTTCACAGAAAACAATAGTATGCAATTTTAATTCATAAAAACATCAACTTGAATGACGTTTTAGAATAAATCAACATCAATAAAGTGAAGTGGACTCTTAAGAACTAACAGTTCAGACCTGATAATAATATAAGATTTCAGTTCATAATAACAGCAACTTCACTGATGTCTCAGACTAAATCAACGTCCAGTGGTGCAATGAACTCTTATAGAATACAATCTTTGTAATGAATGTTTTAAATACCGTGATCCAATTAATGTATATGGAAAGTGCAAGGTGCTATTTTTTAGCTATGCAAAAATTCTGCTGAAAAGATATATAAAATAGTTTTCAGAACAAGAAGGCTTCAGTCACTTTATTTGGCATGTGCAAGAACTCAGCAATATCAGAAACCAGTAAAGTGCAAAATATAGTGTTGAAAATGTGCAAGGACTCTGTTCAGAAAATAAAGTATATTAGCTGTGACTGGAAAAAACAATCTGGCAGTCTCTTTCAATCCATAATAAGAACCTGCCAGAAGAAATTTGCAGTAGTAGTCTTTATCAAGTAATTAGTAAAACAATGCACTAGCCACAGGGAAGCAAAAAATGTAAAAACTGGACTAAACTGAAATCATTTAGCTCTGTCTAATTGTATCACAAATTTGGAATGGGGAAGTTAGGGGAGCACTTCAAACCAGAGGCAGCTAGTCAGGCAAAACAACAGGCATGCAACACCTTTTTTTAAATCATAGGCTTTACAAAATCATTCCAATAATTCATTAGGCATGCAAGTCCCCAATTGCTGCCTGTGATACATGTTCAAATAGTCTTGGGATCATAATCAGGCCATCTATTAGTCAAGACTGCTCTGTTGTCAGACACGTAGACTCTGGCACTGTCAGAGCCCATCTCTCTCTCTCTCTCTCTCTCTCTCTCTCTCTCGCTCAAGTGACTGCTCCTCCTACTCTGATGTGCAGTTTTGCAGTGGGTGTTGAAGGAGACAGATCTGCTGCTCTTTATAGCTTACTTTTGTAAACCAAAAATCAATGTTTCAAAGCACGTTGTGGCATTTCATTTTTGTGCAACTTTTTTCTGATGTCTCTGTTACTTTTTTTTGTGTGTGGTGTTTTTCAGAAGTCTAATTCTTCATTTATTTACTTGTTTGTTGTGAGACATCTATTTGTGTGCATGATGGTGGATGACAAGTAAGATAATAGGCCTTGTGGCCTTGTTAAAGTGGGGACCATGATGTGTGCATCATTAAGCAGTGGTAGCAATCAGTATGCAAATATCATTAGACACTGACACTGTCAGTTTATTGCCAAATGTTTCAATGGGTAGGGTCGAACAGCTAGGCTTGCATCTGTATTGCTAATTTGTTGGGGGTCAGGATGTAATACTAAACCAAAAGGCAGTGCATGCAACCCTATGATAGATGTAATAGCACTTTTTCGGAATGTAGGAGCTGTTGGGTGCTGGTGGAGTTGAGCACAATTCTGGCAGTTACTGCGACTACAGCAAGAGTCATTACTAGGACAACAAAAGTGGAATCTGCAGTTTGCATGGTATTCTGAGCTTTACTTATGCTGGTCAACTGCTTTTTAAACCATGGAGAAATCTCCCAATATATTTATGCTGTATCAAAGAATTCCACAAAGAGAGGTGGCAGTGCCTCATCCCTGTTACAACAGTGCCTCATTCCATTTATTCCAATTTCTGAACCCAGTTATTGCATTGTCCCAGTTGCAGTAGTATCTCTTCCTTGTTATTGCAGTGCATTTTCACAGTTATACCAATATCTCAGTTACAGTAATGGCTCCTCCCAGATATCCAAGTGGCTCTTCTCAGTTCTTTGCTTTTTAGTATAGATTTTTACCCTGGCCAGCTGCTATCCTCTTGCGGATATATGTCTCATATACAGTGATATACCCTGGTTAGGCCTTGAGTAACCCTCAGCTGTCATACAGATGGCAGTTGGGCTTTTTTACCATGTTTCCCCCTTTTTATTTACTCTCTGTCCTCCCACTCCTCGTGTGGGGACAGCCTTGCATTGGAACTTGCACATAGATTGCCCATGTAGCATGAACAAACTACTTAGCTAGCCACTGGGGTCCCTGTGGTGCCAGAGCCTGCCAGCAGCCATCCCTGGCTAAAGTACACTGCCATGCAGAAGAAGAAGAATCAGCATTTATACAGCACTTTTCATACACAGTGTATCCCAAAGCACTTTACAAACAATGCAAGGCTGGTAGTGAAGTGACTGAATGTGTGGTGACGGCATATCATACATCATCACCCTCACACAGCCTGGATAATTGCATGAACTAGTTTATGGGAAGAGGAATGTTGGCCAGGACACTGGGAATGTTCCCTACTCTTTGCGAAGAGTGCCCTGGGTTCTTTTACTTCCACCTGGACACCCACCAGGACAACAGCAGGATGGGCAGAAGGGACCTCAGTTTAATGTCTCATCTGAAGGATGGCACACCCAGCAGTACAGCACCCCCCAATACTGCACTTGGATGCCAGCGATTTTTAGGTGCAAGTCCAATCCCGGTGTGGAATGAGAACCCATGACCTTCTGGCCAGAGGCAGATATGCTACCAACTGAGCCACACTGACACTGCAGCAACTGCTCCTGCCTGGCCGGCCTCTTAACTCAATGAGCCAAGTCTGCTCCCAAATTCAGGACATCTGTAAAGCCAAATACCACACTGTAGCTGAGCCATTGCGGCAGCTGACTCTTCTCTGTACTAACAGTGTCTTCTCCCAGTTATACCATATTAATATACCAATTATAGCAGTGTTTCTTCCAGTAACAGTAATATCTCCTTTCAGTTATGGCAGTGTCCCATCTCGGTTATGGCAGGGTCTTATCCTAGTTTTATATTTCCTTTCATTTTATTTCCCCTGCAAATATCTGGCATGAGCCTCCCTCAGCACCTCCAGTGGCACTTCCTGACCCCAAAACACCTTACCAGCTTGTACCTGTTCCCTTCCCAGAACCTTGTTTACCCCATTTGGGTATGGAGTAAGGGGAATTTATCTTGAGTTTCTTGTTTCATTAGGAGATGCATCTAGTGGAGTGGGGATCCTGATGTACCGGGCTAATTTGTCTGCCATGCTGGGGCCCATTTTCACAGTTTCATCTCCCTGCCCTCTGGACCTCCACATGCATGGAGATCATGGGGGGTGTGCACAGTAAGCCTGGCTGAAGTCAATAACCCACTGTGCTACCGCCTGTGGTCACCAAGGTGGCAGCACTGCTGCAGAGGCTTTAATCTTCCCCCTCCCTCCCTTCCCAGAGGAAGAGCATCCTATGCGATGTTCAGTCCACTTCCCCTTACCAGGCCTCCACTTAGCCCCATTCTACCAGTGTCATCTCCCACTTTACCAGTCACACCATTGTTTCCTCACAGTTACTACAGAGTCATACCAGTTTTACCAATGTCTCCTCCCTGTTATATAAATATCTCCAATATAAGAGCATCTAATCACAGCTATTGCAGTGTATCCTTCCAGTTAAAACAGTGTTTCATCCCAGTTATACCAGTGCCTCATCACAATTATCTCTCCATCTTCTTTCAGTTTGGAGATGCAGTCAATTTAATCTTAACATTGCTATGGAGATAGGAAAATTAACTTTGAAAACATTACACTTAAAAAAAGAAAATCAGGTATGAAAACAACTATGGATCACAAATATCAGTTACAAGGGGAAACATTGAAAATTGATCAAAGAAAGAGCTTCTTTACACAAAAGGTAGTGGATAAGTGGAATTCAATACCAGTATCTGTAGTTGAGGTAGGAACACTGCAATAAATGCATAACAGTAAGGAAAGATTACATAAGCATATGGATATAGAATACAGAAATGTTATGAGCACTGAGTAATGGAAGATGCATTGGATGGTCTTATAAGCTCTCTTTCATCTTATCTTTTATGTCATATGTCCTTCACTCAAATTCACCCTGCATTGTTTCTTCCTTAAAGGGTTTTATACAAAACTAGTGAGTCTGAGTTCAAGTTCAAGTTCATTTGCAGGAAAACTCCATGGAACACTTTCATTTACAAGGAGGTCCAGGTAAGGACAATGTGGTACAACATGATATAATACAATAAATTGGCATACAACACAGTCAATAAAATAAAGGAGACACGCATATAGTTTGAACACTGAGAACAGGAATGCAGCTGTGATAAATACATATTGGTATGATATTCTGTCAGACACTACAGGCAGGGGGAAAAATAATAGAGAGGACGCAAGTGCTTGTTGCGGTATCTTTGCCACAGAGGAGATAAGCCAGCCATTATGGCATTGGCAAGTTTCTTTAAGTGTCTTGCTGGTCAGGGATTTAAAGAAATTTACAGAGACTAATTCAGGGAGCTTGAGTGATGACTGTATTTTATTTCAGGTGGAAGAGATGGCATAACTGATTGCAGCTCTGCCATAATGAGTACAGAATTTGGGCACATCTAACAAGATGATAAGGTTTTTTTCCAGAGGGAATAACAGCAGTGAGAATGGTAAAATAAGGACATGATGTACGGAGGAAGTTTGTTCAGCAGTGTTTTGAGAGCCCAGGTGCTAGTATGGAGCATCCTTCTTGTGGCAAGGGATGTCCAGCCCACTGCAGAGTAGATGGCACAGTGATGTGTTTTGTATGTTGTGTTAGTAATCAAATGTGTAGCACAGTGAAAGAGGATATCCAGCTTGTGTAGGTTAGATGATGTACTACTATTGTATATGATGTCTGCGTAGTCGAGAAGAGGAAGGAAGGTGGCTTGTACTAACCTTTTTTAATGTTTGCGGGAAACAGTGATTTATTCCTGTAGAAAAAAAAAAACAGCCTAGTTCTTAGTTTTTTTAGAAAGGGATTCGATGTGGACAGCAAAGGACAGGTTGCTGTCCAACCAGATTCCTAGATATTTAAATTGTTCAACTACCTCAAGTGAATCCTCTAATAGGGTTGTGATAGGTGCAGATGTGGCCTGCTTATGTAGAGATGTTGGAGGATGGGGGAAGGAGAAAGAACATTGCTTTTTTTTTGACATTTAACAACAATCTGGAGTTTACTAGATTGCATTGTAGTTGGTTAAAATTGGACTGTAATTCGGTGCCGTCTGACAGGGAGGGTTTCGCTATATATAATACAGTGTCATCCACAAAAAAAGTGGAGTTTAGATTTGTGAATGTTGTTGCTTAGGAAGCTGATGTAGATTGAAAACAGCAATGGTCCTAAGATGAAGCCTTGAGATACACCTCTTGTGAGCAGTAAGAGAGAGGATAGGAGCCCATCAGCTTTAATGCCCTGGAGTCTACTAGATAGATAACTAGTGAACCAGTTTAATGAGCAATGTTCTTTGAGTGTAGTTAGCAAGAGTCTGTGGTCAACCTTATCAAAGACTTTGCTTAGATCTAGGAAGATGGAGCCTGTGGAGTGTTTATTATCATGGGCACAGTGTCTGACAGAGCTCCAGATGATGATAGCAGAAACAAAACCAGTGAGCTCCAGAGCCTCATAGCCATTACAGAAACTTGGGCCTCCAAGAACAACAACTGGGAATTGACTGTCACAAGGTACACAGTGTATATGCATGAAAGGTAATGGACAAGAGGTAGCCTTCTATGTCAGGGAAAGAAAAAGGCAGTGGAGGATGGCTCCATAAGTGGAGAGAATGGGATAATAGAGTCACTGTGGCTTCAGCTCATGGAGGCATCAGTAAGAAATTGTGCATGGGGGTGGTCTACAGAGGGGCTAGGTCAAAACTGCACGGTCAATAAAAATGCAGTCAAAAAGCACTCTACGTGGACACTAAAAATTCAGCGTGGTGAAAAAAACTCTCAAATATAAATATATAAACATTCTCTGAAACCATGCACACTGTTTGCCGTATGGTTTTTGACCACACATTTATTAAGATGCAGTCTTGATGGTACACCATCTACAGATCAGCATGACAGGGGATGAGCATGCTAGGGATCTATGAGCAGAAGTAAAGAAGTGGGCAACAAAGGGGAGGTAGTAATAGTGGGGAAATTCAACCTGCCAGACACTGACTGGGACATTCCAGCAGCTAGAAGCATCAGAAGTCAGGCCCTGTTAAATACTTTGCAAGACTGCATGCAGGTGCAGTTAGCCAAGGAACCCACAAGGCAGGCAGCTTACTCATTGTGGTGTTCACCAACTCAGGAAAAATAAGAAGAGTGTGGGTTGGGGAACCACTGGGATCCAGGGACTGTAACACCATATGATTTGAGCTGGCCCTTTTATCCTAGTGGAAGTTCTGGATTTCAGAAAGGCAGACTTCAACCACATGATGGAACTAGTCCAGGATAGGTTAATTGGAGTGGACAGTATCAGGGGAGTGGAGGAAAAATGTAGATAAACAAAAAGGGCCATTCTTGAGGTGACAAAGACATACAGGAGAACAGTAATCATGAGAAACATGTACAAGAGACTGATATTATTGCTGAAAAGGTCAGGGAGGCAGTGAGGGCCAAGAAGAAGCCTTCATTAGGTAGAAGGAGAAGCAAGGGTAATGAAGATTGGGAGGAGAGTACCAAAATAAGAACTAGAGAGGTTAAAAAGGAAGCCAGGTAAGCAAAAACAGCATAGACCTCCATATTGCAGAGGGGGTCAAGGGCAGGGAAAACAGTTTTTCAGGTATGTAAGGGAAAAAAAGAAATACACGTGGAGGAATTGTTAGGCTAACAGAGGAAGGCAGGGTAATAGAGGAGAGTGAGCAAAAAGCATCAGTTCTGAATGACCACTTCTGCTTGGTATTCACTAGGGAGGACAGCTGGCCTATGCCTGACAGCAGCATGAAGGCTGCTGAAGGGGAGCTCCTCAGGTATTTCCTAGTGAAAGGGTCAGGAAAGAGCTAGCAGCCTTGAAGATAGTTAAGGCCCTGGGTCTGGACAGGATGCACCCAAGGGTGCTTAAGAAAATGGCATCAGAATTACCTGAACCCCTGGCAGGGCTATTCATTAGCTTTATTTAGACAGGAGTGCTTCCAAATGACTGGAAGGTAATAGGCATAGTTCTGCTACACTACTATGGGCAAAAAGAGCAGCTGGGTAACTACAGACCTGCCAGTCTTATCTCTGTAATGTGTAAAGGAGGACCTTAAGGACAACCTGAACAAAAATGGCTCCATGACAGACCAGCCTGACGATGGATAAAGGTCATGCAGTGAATTTACTTTACTTCAACTTCAGCAAGGCATTTGACTGTAACACAGAGAAGGCTAGTGAAGAGGCTATAGGATCTTGGTGCAGCAAAGCACATAGTTCAATGGGTAGAAAGTTGGTTGGAAAGGAGGTATCAGAGTGTAGGTAGATCTGAGGAGAGGGAGGTCACCAGTGGAGTGCACAGGAATCAGTTCTGGGTCCATTCCTTTTCAATATGTTCATCAGTGACATAGGAAAATGAATACATGAAAAGATGTATCTCTTTGCAGATGACACTAAGCTCTGTGGTAAGGCAAACAACATGGAAGAGGTAAGGGAGATGTCCAGAGACCTGCAATGGATGGAAAGGTAGTCCAGGGGTTGACCTGCTGAAATTCAATGATAAACACCATCAGGCTGGTCTGACATGGAGCCACGTGCAACCCCTGAATAAACTATATGCAAAGTACTACCAATTGCTTACATGTCATGCTGATAACCATGCCTGTACCCATGCCTGTATCCACTGCTTTTCTTTTACTGTGCATGTAAGCCATGCCTGTATCCACTGCTTTTCTTTTACCATGCCTGTATCCACTATTTTTCTTTACCGTAACCACCTCATGATGTAACTCACAATGCCTCAAATGTTCCTTATGTCCTTGTTCATTCTTATAACTTGTATTGTTATCCTGGGTCGCCCCTGAAAAAGAGACCTTCGGGGCTCAGTGGGCCTACCTGGTCACCAAAATTTAATAAATAAAAATAAATAAAACAGTGCAAGGTGATGCACACAGATAGCAAGAACCCCAAAATGGAGAAATGTATGTGGGGGGGTGTTAAGCTGGATGATGCAGCTTCTGAGGAAAGAGTCCTGGAAGTCCTCCCTTAAACAGTCTAGCCAGCATGCCAAGGCCTACAGTAAGGCAAACTGGATGCTGGTGTGTATTGGGAGGAATTTTGACAGCTAGAGGAAAGAGGTACAGTATTACTACCTCTCTGTTGGTCACGGGTGAGACCACACCTAGAGATCTTCCCCAGTTCTGGAGTCCTCACCTAAGGAAAGGCAAAGTCAGGCTGGAGATGGTGGAGTGTAAGGTAACCAAAATGATTCCAGGCCAGCAGGGTAGATCCTCTAAGGATTGGCTTAGGGCACTGAACATGTATTCGTTCAAGGCCAGACAAGAGAGGGGCGATGTGATAGAGACCTTCAAGTTCCTGAAAGGAATGAACAAGGTGAACTGCGAGGAGCTATTCAACAAGAGCTGTGACTCTAGAACACAAGGTCATGAATGGCAGCTGGCGGTTGGGGGGGGGCATTCAGGAGGCACATGAGAAAGTTTTATTTTACAGAGAGAGTGGTTGAGCCATGGAACTGTCTGCCAGCAGAGATGGTGGGTGTCAGAATCATTAATGGTTTCAGACATGGTTGGGACAGAGTCACATGCTTAGTTGCTAGTCGGGGGGGGGGGCAGTAGTAAAACAGGGATCAAAGGGGTGAAAAATGTAGACCAAGATACCATTTGCACAAAAGGTCTCAGAATATGGTAGGGTGTTATGGGAAGACTTGATAAACCATTGCTCTTTTTCTGCAACCATTGTCTTACATTTGGGTTTTAGGCATCTATGCAAAAAAATAAAAATAAAAAACACCCATTATGTCAAATTCCCCACCCATTTCACCGACCCTTGATGATTAACAAGTATATATCCACACATCTCCTTTCTCTAGTATTGATATCACCTTTCTCCCCTAGTCCCAATGAAGTTGCTCCAGAAAAAGTCAATCAGTAGTCACACATTCTCTTCTTCTACCCCACCCAGCATCTTCAGTTACTTGGTTTACTTGGTTTTGTAAGACAAAAGAAGGCCAAGGCCCATTGAGATTGTTTCCCACACTGAGTGGGCCATTATTCTTGGATCAGGTTTGATGATAACCAAAGGACAAGGCCTTTTTTGAAGCTATTTAAGTTATTGATGTCTACTAGTTCTTGGGGTAGATTATTCCAAATTCTAGGTGCTCTTAGGGGAAAAAAAGTTATACATGTTGTTAGTTTTTATTCTCTTAACCTCTAACTGCTTACTATTTAGCCTCGGGACAATACGTCTAGGGGAGTAGGTAATTCCACATTGTTACATAAGTTCTGGGGACTGGAGGATTTTGTATAAGAACAGTAAATTGCCTCTGCATCTTCTAGTGTTCAGAGAATGAAGGCCTGTTTCTTGTAATTGACATGCATAGTCTTTGGAGGCTAGATGCAGGACCATTTTAGTAACACGTCTCTGAATTTGTTCAATGCGTCTGATGTCACTTTTAAGGTATGGGCTCCAAAAGGGGGAACCATAATCTGAGTAAGATCTAATGTGAGTCCTATAGAGTGGAATCGAGCATTGTTCCATTTTAGTGACAAAAGTACGGTTAATGCGTTTAAGTAGTCCATTAGATAAACAGGCAACATTGGTGCAGAGATCTGATGAAGAAAGTTTATTGTTGAGTCATATGCCCAGGTCACACTCACTGCATGATGCTTTATGTTATTGAGGAGGTAAATTCCATTTGGGTTATTTTTGCTGAAGTGCAGAACAGTGCATTTATCAGTGTTGAAGATCATGCCGTTGCGCTGTGCCCACTGCTCAATAGTTCTTAGGTCATCAATAAGTATTGCCCTATTTATAAAGCTGTCCACCCTCCCTCCCAGCTTAGTATCATCGGTGAATTTTGGTAGAACATTGTGTGGATCTATTTGCATGTCGCTAATAAACTGACCCATCCTTCTCCTCCCACCTACCAACTCAGTATTAGAGATATACCCCACCCTACCATCTTCTGATAGCCCACCACCCGCATCCCCCACTCGCTCCTCCCAAAATGAGAAATAAAAATAGATCCCATAGTGTAGCAACTGGCAGAGAGCCACCAACTTGTAAGTAAAACTGGTGGCATGCTAATATACAGTTGCAGCAATTGACGTGGTTAGATATTTTCAGATATTTTGCAATATTTCTAAAGAGATTTTCTCTGGTTGTCCTACAGCCATATTTCAGATAAGCAGAGAATTTCATTAGCGATAAATACCAAAATGTCAGGAATATATGACCATGTTTGTTGCTGTAACTGTAGTAATGGCATGATTGTCCAGCTGAGAAGTCAAGCAGATGGAAACTACAATAAAGCACCCCATTTTCATTCAGATGTTCGCCACCAGCCAAGGCTGTGCTACTTGCCATGCCATGGGATCAGTTTGGGATTTATCTAGGGGGTGAGCAGGAGGAAGGTGGGTGCTAGGGTACCAAAATGTAGTGGAGGAGAGTCTGTCTTTACTATTGGGTTTGGTAGGTGGAGGTGGAAGGCAGATTATTTTGCAGACTCACAGGCACTGGTTGGGCGCAAGGCAGTGAATGTGTGACAACTAACTGACTTTTTCTAATGCAACTTTGGCAGACATGGAAAGGAGGGAGGTGTGTCTGTTACAGGGTGGCAGGGTGTAACAAAATGCTTGTAAACAGGTAAAGTTAGGAGGGTGGTGAATGTGACAACTTGGGTGGAAGCTGGGTTTTTTTCTAAACTTTTTTTTGTAATTTTATTTCTTTGCCATCTGAATTCTCAAAAATTAGCAACAAATTTCTGCATAAAAACAAAGTTTATGTGCAGTGAGATAGCCAAGCATGGATTAATCAAGATGTAGTTGGAGGTACTGTATGTGGAAAAGAGGTTATGCTTGTTGTGAATAAAAAAATCAATATGTAACAATCCATTATTAATCAGATGAAAACAAGTGCATACTATAATCTGTTCAAAAGGAAATAGAGTAAAAGGCAACTTTTATTTTTTGAAATAGAAACAAAGAGATGCTCTGTCCAGTCATCTCAGATTATGACAAAATACACACTTGTTTGGAATCATCTGGTAGTGTTATGACCAATCAATTGGCTAAAGCAGTTTATATCAAGTTTTATTTTTTTTTGGGGGGGGGGGAGTACACATTTGCTCGAATTTAGATTTGCAATCCTGCCACTACGGACTGTCATACTACTGATAGAGATGGTTTTACTATCCTTAAAGGCCCAAGTTTTACTTTTATTTGTCCCTATTCATGAAAAAGGTTGCATATGCCAGAATGGAACATAGTGGCAGGTGCGTTGCTGTGCATCCATGGAGGTGAGAAAAACATACAGCATTCACCAATAGCCCCACACATGGACAAAGGGGTGTGCAAGTGCGCTGTAGGATGTGCAGCAGGACATGGAAGGGTCAGCTGAAGGCAGGCCACAGGCATGCTTAACATTGAAGTGCACACAAGTATGTGCATGTAGCATTGCAGACATGAAAACAGAACTGCTGATCATACAGAGCTCCAAGCAATGTGATGCCCATGCTGCTGGCTCATATCCTGCCAGTGTAAGAGACATGTAAGAATAAACTGTCCATGCTTTATTGCTGACAGCTGTTTGATGTGTGCACATTAAGTGCATGTAGTGAAGTTATGCACATATCACAGTACCATAGTGTAGTACTGTCCTTTGTGTTTCCTATGCACCCTTGCCCAGGGTACGGTGTCTTGGCCACTGCACCCACGAAAACTCGAGTACCCCACCCCACACATCAGTGAGAGAGAACACCACATGAATCACCCTGAAAAGGGAAGGCTATGATTGGGTTTAATCAGGAATCATGCCCTACCCCATCAGTATACACAGACTGTCACCATCCACTCTAGGTCCTTGTCTGTGATAGAAACACCAATATACTGTAAAGGGGGATG
The DNA here is from genome assembly GCA_016271365.2 of Neoceratodus forsteri. Taxonomy (NCBI): domain Eukaryota; kingdom Metazoa; phylum Chordata; order Ceratodontiformes; family Ceratodontidae; genus Neoceratodus; species Neoceratodus forsteri. The sequence goes on along the minus strand of CM057449.1, from coordinate 1,178,975,462 downwards.
TTGCATGCATGCAGACCCATGTGGCTTATGGAATTGGGCAGATATCTTAAGTTTGAGCAAGGAACCGAACAGAGCCCATGTTCAGGAGATGGAAAGTCACCACATGCACCCCACGGCACACACCACTTGAACAGCCTCTCTGGTCTGTGGAACAAAACCCTTAGTATAATACCAATACCCCAAGTGTGTCAGATGTGAGAAATCAAACTATGCTTGCAGTGGAGGATTGTTGGGGACTACCTTTTCTAGCCCATGAATAGTCAGCACATAAGAGATAGGGTTAACAGTAACATGTTCATCGAAGTAGCTGAGCAGTATTGGGAGGGGTCAAGCTGCAAGGGAAAGTGAAGGACAGTTGTCTGCACCACACCCAATGTGCCACATAAAGGTGATCTAAGGTTAGGTCATTCAGGTAATGCCATCGATCAGGTTGTCAGACGGCAGATACAAAGTATACTGAACAATGGAAAGGGTGCATATATGAACATATATGCATGATGAAACACAGCAACAACATAGAAACATAGAAACGTAGAAGTTGACGGCAGATAAGGACCGCAAGGCCCATCCAGTCTGCCCATTTTATTTTCTACCTTATAAATGTGCCATCGGCCTTTGCTCTGTCAGTGACCTATCTATTCATAGTCATTTGTATTGCTCCCTTATGCCTATCCCATGCCTGTTTGAAGCCCTGCACTGTATTCATAGCCACCACTTCTTGTGGTAAGCCATTCCATGCATCTACCACCCTTCCTGTGAAAAAGAATTTCCTCACATTCCCCCTTAATCGGCCTCCCTCTACAACAACAGTCCTCTTTAGTGATACATAAAGTATAGGAGCAAATGTTGTTAGGTATGGAAAGGCAGGGTACAGTATATAATGTACTGGACACTAATCTGTGTGTCTTGCTCACAGGGCATTGGAATGGCTTGGAGTGGAATCCCAGAGGAAGTGATGGTACCCCTAGGTGTGCTATGGCCCTTGCCCCATAGGTGCTTTGACCACAGTGATGTGTGCAGCCAGAGGGGCCCGATGTCAAAACATTACACTTATGCAAAGGATGCAGAGTACCTGATGGGACTTCACTACTGAAACCAGCAGTCTCCGGTGCTGTACCCTTCAGCAAGTATGAGGTATTGGAGGTGGAGGACTGGAGCAGGTGGCTCCCTGGGAGGCAATGGCCTGTGCCACTGCCCCATCCCATCTGGCCCAACCAAAGTACTGAATGCCAATGGAGGGGTAGTAAACATTGGAGAAGTACACCTGGGGTACACGGAACAGATCTAGAGAAGTGGCATATACTACAGAGTGGCATGTCCATGGATGCAGCCTCCCAGTAACAACAGCATCAGGAAGCCTACCTGTACACCCCCATGACTTCACAAACCTCATTCAAAATGTCTCACCCCATGGTTGTCGGGATTGTTGTGGTGTACCACGTCCTGCAGGACCATCTGGGTGACCATTGTCTGGGAAACATGTTGAATCGAAGGCATGAAAATATGACACTGCAAATATGCCAAGGGAATCAACTGCCACTGGGGTGGCTATAGAAAAGGACATGCCCCACCTCCTCAAGTATCCCAAAGGACAGTGGCTGCAGTGAGGATTGGCCCAACAGGGCCACATACTACTGAAATCTGAGTGGTCCAAGGCAGAGAGGTTGATGCACCATTGGGTGAAGCAAGAATACCCCACAGACACCTATCCCTACATTCTAGAGGAGCTCTGGGAAAAGATTAAATGGAACCAGGGGGACTAGGTGTATAAGATGGTCCTACAAAAGGTCCACACAAAGTATGGACTGGGGAAGAACATTGCACTGCTGCATGTTCTGGAGGCCTGGGATCATGCCTTGTTCATCACGAACACTGGTTAGGAGGGGCTGACCATAATGAAATATCATACACTGTATGAGGATGTCAAGGGCAACAGAACAAAGTATGCAGTGGACACCATAGACTTGTTCAGTGAGCTCTGCTTCAAGCCAGATCCCAAGTATTATTTTTAGGGGGCACAGGGGGTACTAGAGCATCCCTTCGGTCGTGGCCTACATTATCAGTGATTTCCAGAACACAGGCAGATGTGGTAGGACACTTTGTTGAGGGTCCATGTTTGAATGGTGTTCATTTACATCCCTGTCAGATGGTGGCTGTCAGGGGCATGCCCCAATATTTATGGCAGGGGTCTGTGGTAGAGCTGTGCTCTATACAGGAAACTGTAGCACTAAGAGACATTTTTTTCTATCTTTTCCCCTTCCTTCTCTACAGTCTGTTGCAACAGCGTCCTTTGCTCTATTCATTGTCTTTTTATTTTTCTGCCTCGGTAGACTGGCCACCTACCTAAATACCCTCCACTCTCACTATCCTTTATCCTATTATTTATATATATCTTTCTGCATGTCCCTCAGTTGTGCTTGAGAAAAGTGCTTTAGAAACTATAAAGTGCAAGGTGTGCTATAAAATGGTAACTAATGTTGTTTGGGAAGTAACAACAATGTAACAACGTGCTTACAGCACAGATTAAATTATTAAAAAGTGTACAGTACTTAAATAAGGAATTGATACATGATGTATTCAATAGATAGGTGTGCTCCCATAAAGTGATTTTACAGTAGGGCTTAGCAGGCTAAAGGAAAATTGATTCTTCCCTTTCAATTTCACTTCTAATTTCAGCAAGCCGCTCCAGTCTGTTATATCCACCCATTTGCCTTTAGGTTTAATATTTTTAAAACAGAGGCTTAGTTGATAAAGGGAAATACATTTTATACATAAAAATGAAATTCCCAGAAATGAAGAACATGGAGAGGATAAATTTCTGTCAGAAAGCAGCTTCACTTTTATTTTGTCATTTGGAAGACGCTCCTAAAAGAAAATGCCCTCTGATTTAGTTGTGTTCACTAAAATAAAAGCTTGCCTTTTTATATCATCCTGACATACCGTTGGGAGAAGAGAGTGAGAGTTCTATATTATATGAAATGGGAGAGCTTCTCATTCTCTTTCTGTCTCCCCCCACTACACTAGTGTGGTCTGGCGCAGCAAGAAAAGAATAACAGTGCACAGTAGTCAAAATGGGATGCAGACATCCCATCTATGGATTATTTCACTGCTGGTGCCCATAAAACATTAAAATAAAGCATAGCTGCAGTTGAATAAACATTTTATAAGGAAACACAAATCTTTAAAATAAACAGTATGTCTCTAAGGTTTCCCTTTCTATTTTTAACCCTGGAATAAATGTTTAAGAGGGTTGTATAAAATGTACTGTAGAATTAGGTGTTCCTATAAATGAAGTACAAGCTGAAATACAATTGCATTGCTTACCTGAAGGAAGATTATAACTGGCTGTGTCCTTTAGGGTGACAGCGGCCTCTAGGAGCTCTTTTTACAATAGACCAAATGCCAATCAGGCTGTCCAGGAGGAGGAGGAGCCAAGGCTCATTATCCACGACTTGTATATTCAAACTACATCTTTGGGCGTTATACTGATGCTACCAGAGGGAGAATTTGATAGTATTAACCTGAGGTCTTGCTTAACTAAATAAGTGGTCACACTGGTCTGAAACATATGTATTAGAATAGATACTGAGTTGTATTAGAATAGGGGTGGATCAGGTGACCAGACCTATCAGTATAAAAACCCCAAACAGTTCTTCAGATCAGCCTTGAGGAAGGAACCCGAAGGACATAAAGAGTTGTGTATGGTTCAGCAGGACACAGATGTAGGAGGATCTAAGCCTTTGTATTGATCCACTCTGTGGGGAGTACTTCAAGTTGAAGTACTGAATTCTTTAAGAATTTTTTTTATTAGTTTATTATCTTTGATCTTGAAATAAAACTCACACAACTGTGTGTTTGAAAAACTATCCTTTGTTGTTGCTGTTATTCATTTCCTACACTCTGTCACAGGGTCTGCCTGGTGTATCATTGCCATGGCCTGTGCACATTCATTATTAGCATAAACAGCATTTTACATATGCATTGCACTGTTCATGCAGCACGTGTTCATCTGACATGCCCAGGCATGGAGCATCTCTGGGTTGTGCACAAGCTGAGCTAACACATGCTATGTAGTGTGGTGGTGCATACTGCATAGGTTGGATGTGCATGTGATTCATGCATAAGCCTCTCCATGGGGTGGTTATGCAGTGCATAGTGAGCTATGCAGGTTGGTGAGAAGTCATTATATGATGAAAGCTAATATTTATAAATATATTAAAAACAAAAACAGTGAAACTAAGCAAGGCAGAGATGGACTTGATAACTGGTCTAGTAAAGATTGCTGCAGAGGAACTTTCTTGTCCTTTATGGAAGTATATTAAACATTCCTTATGTTCTCAATATATACCTTAAGTATGGAAGAAAGCCACCATTATTTCAGTTTAAAAAGGTGGTAATATCTCCGATGTTGATAACCACAGGACAATATCAGTTATTTTACTATATAAACTGTTGTGATTATTTATGATCAATTGTTTGAGTATTTGGTGACGTATGATAGTTCACTTAAGTTCAACATGATTTTTGTACTAGTCCTTATACTACATCTGCACTATTACAATTTTCTGATTTCCTCTACATAACACTAGACAGTGGGGAATGTGCTAGGACTTTGTTTATTGATTTAAGCAAATCCTTTGATCTCACTGACCATAAGTGTTTGTTGAATAAATTGCAAACCCATAGACTATGTGATGATGACACTGGTTGAAAGAAAAGCAATGAGCTGCTCCAAGCAGTCCCTGGTGCTTAGCCTCCAAACTACAATATATTTGGAAAAAATTAGATAACACTCAGCATGGATAAAAGCCTTGGAGTACTCACCACTCTAGAGTGACAGATAAAACAAAGGGCAAAAGTCCCAACAAGGATGGGAGAAAACATGGAAAACAAAAGCACAGTAGCATAATAAGAGCAGGGGTCAGGTGGAAGGGGCTATGTCTTAATGCCAGGAGCCTAGGTAACAAACTCAGTGAGTTCCAGGATCTGATAGCAGACATGGAGCTGGATCTTGTGGCATTCATGAAAACGTGGCCAACAAATAATAATGACTGGGAAATGACGTTCCTTGGGTAGTCATTGTTCAGGAAGGATAGAGGAACTGGTAGAGTGGGAGGAGGTGCCCTTTTTGTCAAGGAAGGCATCGAGGTGGCAGAAGATGGGTGCATTAGGCATAGCAGTGGTGAGGTTGAGTCAGTATGGGTGCAACTCGTGGCAGCCTCAGGCAGGAAAATACACTTGGGGTTGATGTATAGGCCTACAGGGCAAGGGGAGGAAAGGGACAGAGAACTCATAGAGGAACTTGAAAGAGGAGTAGCAAAGGGGTAGTAGTAGTGGTGTTAGGAGACCTGAACCTGCCAGACATCAATTGGGAGGTTCCAGTGGCAAAGAGTGCCAGAAGTCAGGCCTTGCCGGATGCCTTCCAAGACTGTCTACTGGTGCAGCTGGTTAAGGAATCCACCAGGCAGACCACAGTCCTTAATGTGGTGCTCACCAACTCAGAGATTGTGGGAGTGGTGGGAGTAAGGTAGCCACTGGGGAACAGTGACCATAACTCTGTTTGGTCTGAATTGGCCCTTGGGGCTGGCAAGCCATAATCAAGAACTGAAGTCCTTGACTTTAGAAGGACTGACTTCGATAGGATGAAGGAACTGGTCAGGAATATATTAGAAGGGGTAGAGGACATAGGTGGGGTTGAGGAGATATGGGGGTAATTAAGGGGTCCATCCTCAAGGCATCTAAAGTATCCATAAGTACAGTAACAAAGAAAAACAGGTTTAAGAGACCACTTTAGTTCTCAGCAAGGGTCAGGGTTGCGGTACGGTCCAAAAAGAAGGCTTTCTATAAATAAAAGAAAAGCAGGGGGAGGTAGAGTGAAAGGATTATCTACAGAAAAATAGGGATGCAAAGAGTGCCATCAGGGAGGCCAAAACAGACATAGAGCTGCATATCACAGAGTGGGTCAGAAACAGAGAAAACCAGTTTTTCAGCTATATTAGTGAAAAAAGGAAAAAGGGTTTGGGTATTGTAAGGCTAATTGAGGGGAGTTGGGTGATAGAGGAGGATGGGCAAAAGGCCACCATCCTAAATGACTAAAATTGTTCAGTTTTCATTAAGGAGGACAGTGGGTCATTGCTAGACAGTGTCATCAAAGAGGTCACTAACTGAATCCCAGAAATGAGACAGCCATTGTTTACTAGTGAAAGGGTTCTGAAAGGGCTTGCTGCAGCTAAGATAGATAAGGGCCCAAGACCAGATGGGCTGCATCTGAGGATACTCAGGGGATTAGCAGCAGAACTGGCTGAACCACTGGTATCATTCAGCACTAAACATAAGTAAAATCATGGCTTAAGCTAGCATATAAGAAGGGAGGTTGCTGGGGGTCTGGAAACCACAATATGGAAAATAAATCTTTAAGTATGAGTTTGAACTTATGGTTATGCCACGGCCCTGCAAACAGCCTAAGGAGAGAGAGCCCCTTTCGCTCGGTTCAGCAAACTCTGTTATTCAAGCTAATTTTACATCTAGATTTTCCAAAATGGCTACAGGGTCCCCTAAGGAAGAAAGGCATACAAGATCTGTGGCTCAGTTAGCCAATATAGATGCGATTGCTGACAGATTTGATCAGCAAAGCATGGTGGCCATCAGAAGCTCCTCTCCAGCCGACTCCTGGAATACTGATATCGAAGCAGATGTGGAGATTGAATGATTTACCAATCCAGATTCAAAATTCTCTAGCAGGAAATCAAAGCATCCTGTGCCAGTAACAAAAGACAGTTAAAACAATTACACAATCAAATTGTGACTATCGAAAAAAATGGTGATGCAGTGGAGGAATGGGTCAGCCTGAATTAAGCAAAGCGGTAAAACTGGAAAGAGCCATGGAGGCCTTTTATAACAAGAAGAAAGTGTGCACCAGAAGTGTCTAGACTTCTTTCCCACCCCTATCCATCCAAGCTGCAGGTGTTTTGGGAAGAAGGGGTTTATGTCTACAAAACCCATAATTAAAACTTTTAAAAAGAAGGGCTGGCAGTTACCCCGGCGATGGCAGGCCCCTCCTACAGCTTCAAGACCACAACTGCAGACATGGACCACAGCTACACAGAAGAAAATCAAGGTCTTGAGCAGACTGGCAATGGCTAGTGACATGGAGAGTATTCAGTCTGTACTGCAAAGTAGTAGGAGTAGTAAAACATTTTATTCATTATATGAATTGGATACTCAGTTGAGCAAAGCTCATTGTCAATGAGGTCCCATGCATACACACCTTATTTCATACAATACTTCAAACACATATCATATCTATCTATCTATCTATCTATCTATCTATCTATCTATCTGTCTGTCTGTCTGTCTGTCTACACACAAAAGGCAAGGTCCTCCACTACAATTTAGTGTCTACGAATATCTTAAAAGAAAAGGCATTCACAGTATTTACATATTCCCAAAGCAAAGCTTTCAACATCCTCCAGCAACTCTAGCCATTGAGCGTTATACTTGATTTACTAACTTGCTAAGACTAAGCCACAGCCTTGCCAAATAATTTGGCAACACAGCAAATGATGGTCTGCCATCATGCTTTGTCATTCAATACTCTTGTATCTTCACACTTGCTTGAACTATTGATTTGGTTGTTTCTCTTTGCCTGATTCTCATATTGAGGCAGGGAATTTCCAATGGAACACATCATCCCTTGTTTTTTTCTTATAATCAGACCCGTAGAATATCTGGTCACTGTGGGCAAAGCATTCTGTTGTGAACTGAAGTCTTTTTTTTGTTTGTTTTATTAGACACCTGCCAAACCACAGACTTAGTTCTTTTGCCCATTTATTTTTGGGCCCTGACTTGGGGTACTGCAATAATTTTATTTCCTGCCTGTGGCTAGCTGTTGTACTCCAGCTATGGGATGCAAGTGGTGTATCTGGCTGAGGTCCTATCTTTGTAGGCCAACAGTCTAGTACCTCTTCTTCCTCCCATCTCAGCACTGGTGTGGTGCAGGCACTTTCTTTTATAATCCATTGCTGAGACTGATATGAAACCCCCATGAGCTCTTTATTCTGACCTGAATGCCAGGGATTTCTCTGTTTGAAGCCATTGCCTGAAGTAGGAACTCTTGCAACATGAGGGATGACAGTGGGAAGCTTGGTCTGAACCCTGATTGTCTGGGATGGAGGAACTGAACCTTTTGGTCTCCACCATTCCTGCCAGCAGAAAATGGTGCCTTCGGTTTTAGTGCTTGATCACAATATCCTGGGAAAATTTTAACCTTGCTTTTGGGGATCGGGTCACCTCAGTGTTCCTCTCCTACTTGTGGCTGGCATCCTTGCTATGAGGAGTATTTAAAGTCTGATAACACTTCCAGAGTTTGGTGAGTAATATAGTCCCACTCTCACTGCATACCCGCTGGATACTGAAGACAGTGTTTGAATTACTACATTTTGAAAGGGAAGACATTTGCTTTCCATAGTTTCTCTCTTGAGTAAATTCTTTACCTGTTTGATTTCCTACCCTAAGATTTACTCCCAAAACTGCCTGTCAGACTACCATTAAGGGATGGAGGATGCACTGGAGAGGGTAGCCAGGTTATGACCACCATATGCTGATGTTTTTGTATATGCCGTATTGCCTGATCATGGGGAAGGGGGGACTGGCTAGGTACTGCTCTATTCACTGGCTTTGTTTTGTCAGATACAGATGCACATATGTTGTTTCAGCCTAATCTACTACTGCATATCTGGGCTCTCAGGGTGGGACTGCCAATTTTTTTAGGTGTTACCAATTGCTGACTCCCTCCCTGAGCCTTGGAGAGGATGGAGTGGTACTGGGAAGGAGCAAAAATATCTTGTTCTTAAGACTTTCTACCTTGGAAAAACTGTAGTTGGTTATTCATGGCTCAGATTTGCTCCATTGGCAACAAAATAACATTTTATATTATAGAATTATATTAGGTTGTTTGGTTTGTACTACAGAGTTCTCTCACTTATTTAGTGCAATGTGCTTGTGGAGGTGGAACCCTCCAGTAAACCCTCAGGAAGTCTCAGAATAAGCACATATACCTGCAGGAGTGAAAAACGGCTGATTCTAAAACCACAATAGAGGCCTATAATGTTAATAGCTTTAACTAATCCTGTTAAATTCAGGAAGGCCATGTCCTTCCTTAAAAAAAAAACCTAACTGAATTTATATTGCAGTAGGAAACACACCTGTCACTCTCAGAACATGACAAACTTAAATCCTTTGGCTATGAGACAGTAGTGGCCTCTTCTTACAGAAATGGTAGATGTAGAGGTTCTGCAATTTTAGTTGCCTACAGAGAGGTGTTTAAAGCAATCATGCACAAATCAGATAAAGAGGAGAACTACAGGTATGTCATGCTGAAAGACTGTTAATAATGTGATGATTATCACCTTGGTTTCGGTGTATGTCCCAGCAGGATCAGATTCTGCCTTTTATTGTAATTTCCTGTTACAGGTTTCAAATGGGGGTAAGGTGTGATGATCTGGGGTGGACATTTTAACTTGACTCTAAATTTGCAACTTGTTAGCACCTCCCAAATCCATAAAAAGGACTGCTGTGTGGCAAAGAAGGTGAAAAATGTGTTGGTGGAGCTGGGTTACACAGATGATTGGAGGCACCTGTATAACATGACAAGAATTTACTCTTACTACTTCCCTCCTCATCAAAGTTATTCTAGGTTGGGCTATTTTATTTTTGTTTGTTTCTAAACAGCATGGTGAATCCCTATTAAAAAACTGGATCAGAGTCATGGGACTCTCTGATCATGCCCTGATCTACCTTAAATTAAAACTGGGAATGGTACACTGTACAACTTTTTTGTGTCTAAATACTTCCTTTCTAAAATACCCAGAAGTGGTAGAGATGATACCATGAGCAATTTGCCATTCAGTTATTGACAACCAAGAATCAGATTCTATTGCTGTGATCCGTTGGGTATGGTAAAAGAGGTCTTCTGAATGAGGCTGATAGAGAGTGCCTCTACAAAGAAAAAGCAAGGAGGAAAGAACTAGAGCAGCAGATTACATACATAGAGGCCGAGCCGAAACAAAAACTTAATAGGCAGAGAGGTCAGGAATTGTTGAAATTAAAGGAGTACTGAGCCCTCCTTGACTAGCATGTGGAACAGAAGCAACTGTTCTTCCACCAACACTTTTATGATGGATGACTTCATTTCCTCTGACTATTAGCAGGCCATCTGAGAGCTCAAAGGACTAGAATCCAGATAACTAGGCTAGATCTCTTAGACTCTGAACAAAAACTTATTACAGTTAATGAGATCTCAGTGGCCTTCCAACAGTTCTATTTGAACCTCTACTCAGCAGGTCCCTCCCCTCAGAGCAGGACATTACTAGCTTTATAAGTAGACTGGAGATAGGATCTGGTGAGCCACTGCATGTGCTGCTGTGGAGAAGCATCACAAGCAGGATAACTGGAAACACAATTTGTTTACATAGTTAAGGTATGTCACCATTGCCTAAAAACTAAAAGAAGTATTCCAGTTCTCTTTCCAGTCTTACTTGTGTGGCTTGTCTGTATGTGTGTTGTTTTCCTCATTGCTGCTTTTTCAACCCCAGGAGCCTGGAGTCCTGAAGAAGGCAGTGGACCCCACCCTGTGGGAGTAAATCAGGAAGCCCTGTGGAGAGTCGTCTATGAGTAATTCAGCACACTGGAGGATGAGGTTGAACCCTCCCCACCCAAAAAAAAAAAATAATTCCTTTACCTTACCAGCTCTCACTTTAAGAAAAAAGGATGAAAATCTATGCTTAGAAGTTGACTGCGACTGAAGAGCATATCTTGTATTAAGGGAAGTTTTTTGAGTCAGAAATCCTTTAATTTTTCATCACTCTCGTGCTCCCTGGTGTGATAGTTATTTGCTTTTTGTTACTTCTCTGAACCAATTATTGTATGGCTATAACTTGACTGAATCTCCCTTAAATGTCTGCAGAACAAAATGAGGCCCTGATTTTCCCTATTCATGCTCCTGAGATTTTGACTGTGATATCTAGACTTAAGAACCATAAATGCCCAGGTGTGGATGGATATGCCAGTGAATTTAAACAATTTATAGAGGAGGTGACCCCACTTTTACATCCAACATACAATGAAGCACTTTTCATGGGTGGGCAGTTGGCTCCATCTTGGGACAGAGTAAATATCGCTGTGATTTCTAAGCCTTGCAAGGACCCCACAATGCTTGGTTCCTATAGACCTATTTCCATACTTAATATAGACTACCAAATTTTAGCACCCATTTTGACTAGATGTTTGAAAACTATAATGCCCACTTTAATAAAACTTGATCAAGCTGGCTTTGTGGTGGGGAGACAGGCTCAGGACAATATTCGACGCACCATACAGAGACAGCTCAACCAGCTGTCCTGATGAGTCTAGATTACAAAAAGGCTTGTGATCAGGTTTCCTGGATTTTTTTATGCAGGGATCTTGCACAAAAGAAGCAGACATCTTGAACAAGTACTTTTGTTAGTGTTTTCAGAGGAAGGGGAATGAGAGGGGCCACAGACATGGGGCAGGAGCATAGAAGGAAAAGAGGTAGACACTAGTCTACTTACAGAGGAGAGGGTTCTCATGGAGCTCACAAATCTGAAAGAGGACAAGGCAATGGTGCCAGAAGGGGTGTGACCTACGATATTGAGGGAGCTCAGGGAGGTGCTAGCTGCATCTCTGGCAGTCCTATTCAACTACTCACTGGGGATGGGAGTGGTTCTGGAGGACTGGCACAGGGAATAGATAGCCTCACTTCACAAAAGTGGAAGTAAAGAGGAGGCTGGCAACTACAGGCCAATCAACCTGACTTTAGTGGTGGGGAAAGTAATGGAATCACTACTGAAGTAGAGGATTGTGGAATATCTGGAATCCAGTGGCCTTCAGGATCTGAGGCAGCATGGATTCATTGGAGGGAGATCATGTCAAACAAATCTGATCGATCTGTTTGACTGGGTGACCAGGAAATAGTATCAGGGTGGAGTAGTGGATGTGGACTACCCAGATTTCAGTAAGGCATTCAACACCTCTCCACATAGGAGACTCGTAAACAAGCTGGAAAGTCTAGGAGTCGGTTCTAAGGTGGTAAAGTGGGTGAAAAATTGGTTGGGGAACAGGACACAGATGGTGGTTGTAAACAGAGTTCACTACAAGGAAGGGAGGGTGACAAGCATGGTGCCGCAGGGGTCAGAACTGGGATCAGTCCTCTTTAATGTCTTTATTAGCAACATTGCAGAAGAGCTACAAGGGAAAGTATGCCTCTTTGCAGATGACACTAAAAGCTGTACTATGGTGGGCACTCCAGGGGGGAATGAACATTGATCTAGGAAAGTTAGAGGAGTAGTCAATGATGTGGCAGCTAGGTTTCAATGTGAAGAAGTGCAAAATCATGGACTTGGGTCACAAAAAGCCTGGGACAGAGTACTCTACCAAACAGTAAAGGGGTCTACGAGTAATGATATCTGAGGACCTAAAGGTGGCGAGACAGTGTGATAAGACATTGGGGAGAGCTAGTTGGATGCTAGGGTACACAGGGAGGGGTATCACCAGCAGAAAGAGGGAGGTGGTGTTATTGCTGTATAGATCACTGGTGAGACCTCACCTAAAGTACTGTGTCCAGTTCTAGAGACCACATCTCTGGAAGGAAATAGACAGGGTAGAGGCAGTCCAAGGGACACAACCAAAATGGTGCAGGGTCTGCATCAAAAGCCCTATGAGGAGAGACTGAAGGACATAAATATGTACACCCTGGAGGAAAGGAAGGAGTGAGAATATGATAAAAACATTTTAATACCTCACAGGTATAAATAAAATACAAGAGGGAAGCATTTTTCAGAAAAAAAGATGCTCAAGAACAAGGGGACATGCTATTAAGCTGGGGAGAGATTCAGAAGCAGTTTGTTTGATACCTTTTATTGGACCAACAAAGATGTTATAAAATGAACAAAGTGCTTTAGCTTTCAGACCAACCAAATCCTTCCTCGGAAGCTTATGACAGTTATTTAGAAAATCACATACTATCAATACCCAGATCATGCATAAAAAACAGAAATAATTCTCATTGGTTTAAAATACTCATTTAAACCATAACAGAAGTTTGCATCAGAGAAACTAGATAGCATCAGTTTGACTTTAGCCGAGGAGCTTTTCAAGGTCAAATGTTACCAGAATAACAAAGTACTACTCCAGTTGGGACCCCTTCCTCGTCTATCTCAAACTCAAAATCAGAATAGAATGACTTGCCCACCCCTGTTGTGCTGCTGATATTACTCCTTGGTATCACTCAGACAGCTAACTGCTGTACGTCTTGCTGGAAATAGGGACGGGTTGCCCTTCCTTGACAATGTGTTCCCTATGCTTTAGAGTAGTTGCCTGGTCCTTTGTGTGTGTTTCCTTTCTTTGATTACAGGGAAGAGAAGTCACCCCAGGATGTGCAGGTATGACTAGTCGGACTATGCAAACTACTCACCCATCTGCAAGCAAACCTCACCCTCCCTGGTAGGTGCTACTCTTATATAGTTGCTTAATGTGATATAGCTGGACTGGACTGTTTTTCCATTGTGCTAAACTGTAACTTTTCTCTGACCTGTAATCGCACTGAACAGTTCGTATAATGCTGTGATCTTATTTCTATATTAAGAATTGAAAATAAAAATCTATTAAAGGAAAAAAAAATATTACCAGAATAAGATAAGAACACTTCGAGCAGAGAGCTCCACTAACATAAATTCTGAATGTCTCAGTGTGTTTTGAGAATACAGTCTAATGAAAAGCAAAACCTTTGGACTTAATACTCTCTTAAACACATATTAAACTGTGATGTAATTGTTAGTAAAAACTAACAAAAACATTTAAATAACAGAAATGATCTAATATGGCATACAGAAGGTTTAAAGTGAAGTTTACCTATTGTGAGCAAATGTATCATTCACACATTTGAGCAGTGTAAAAACTATCTGGAGACATTTTCCCAACTATACTCTCAACTAATTATTGTATTCCATAAGCCTTAAGGCCTTCAGTGCTGTAACAGGATTTTATACACAGTAATATCAATTGCAAATATAAGTGCCAAAAAAAAAAACTTGTCAAGGACCGCCACATAAATCATACCATGCATCCTGATATGTTCAGAGTTCAATAATGTGTCAGTGTATAATAGAACTACTATATATAGAGAAACAGGATAAGTAATCTGAATAAAACACAATGGAATTAATCCCCCCCCCCGTGGAAGATAACTAGTTAGAAGGAAGTGTATGTTGATTATGTATGTGAGCCAAGAGTCCTAATACACCATCATTTACACCAGCCACTGCAATATTTACTCAATGGAATTGAACCTGGCAAGGACCCCCAAGTAAATGAGATTATGCATCTTAATATGTATAGAATTCAAAAATGTGACAATATATAATCAAACTACTATATGTACAGTAACAGTCTAAGGAATCTGAAAAAAATCCCAATGGAATAACCCCCCCTTTTTTGGGGGGTTGCGGAGAAAACTAGTTAGAAGGAAGTAAATATTCACTATTTATGTGAACTAAGAGTACTAGCCACTGTAACACCATTATGTCATATACCTAAATATAAATCTACATCAATATAACCACAATTCCCACAGCTACACCCACCATACCCACATAACCCCCCACACCCTATCCCACACCCTCATAGAAAACACACCGTGCCATCCTCCCTCCTTCCCACATCACACACACACATGTACACACACACACACACACACACACACCTACAGCCATATAGTACTAAGATGAGAAACCAACATGTTGATAATTCCATTTTGGTCTCCACCATCATTGAAGTGTCTGTAAGGGAGTGGGCAGCCTCGACCCAAACAACAAAGGGCCACTGGAACCCCTCACCTGCCCATTTTGGTCTCTGCCACCATCAGAGCACCTGCAAGGGAGCGGACAGCCTGGGCCCAAAAAACAAAGGGCCTCTGGAACACCCCCACCTACCTATTTCGGTCTCCGCCACTGTCAGAGCATCAGCAAGGGAATGGACAGCCTGGGCCCAAATAACAAAGGTAACTGAAGGACTTCTTCTGCACAGCCTCCTGAGGTGTGCATGGCTGCTGCCTTTATCAGTGGACTACTACAAATAGACTATTCATGTTTTGCATTTTATGCTGTATAGTGGGACATTGGGGTTCTCCTTGGAGTTACTTTAAGGACTGACTACTGTTGGTATGGGGTTGTATGTGCCATGGGTTTAGCGCTAATTGTCTTTCAGGGGAAGCTCTGTCTTGGGGAATGTAATATTTTGTAAGCCTGCTTACTGAGTGTAACAGCACAGTTCATGACTTACCTTGTATTATTACAATGCTTGGCTTTCTCCCGATTGTCCTGACCAAGCATACCACACCGCACATGTGCGGTGTGACCCCTTTGTTCAGGCCTCCCCCGAGTACCTATGTAACTGATTCCTTTGTTTCCATCTGAATCTAGGGTGGCTGGAACCCTCCACATACCCATTTCAGTCTCTGCCATCGTCAGAGCGTCTGCAAGGGAGTAGACAGCCTGGGCCCAAACAACAAAGGTAACTGAAGGACTTCTTCTGCACAGCCTCCTGAGGTGTGTACCCATCGACACTTTGCGTTGACTCCCCACCCCAGCCACCCCCTCCCTAGGCCGACCCTGTTTTTACTGACATCACTGGTTATGTGACCAAATTGCTAAGTGCCCCATTTTCCCATTTGCAAATTATATTCTTTGACCACTAAGAATGAGGCTTGTGCTGCTTTGATCCTTTGCCTCGCCTGCTCCTCCTTTCATACTGTACTCCATTCCCTAACCACTCCCTTATCCTAGCTAAACTCCCACTTTTGGCTTGCTCTCAGGACCCCCTACCTTGCCCCCATCGGGTTTTGAACCTGTGACCCTCCGCACTGTATTCGGACACCCTACTGCTGTGCTACCTGACTCTGACCTCTGTATACTCTCTTTCTCTTCCTTTGTATTCTTTTCTCTCCTTATCCTTTAATGTGCTCCCTTTCTCTCACATCTTCTCATGTATCTCCTGCTGCTCACTGTGTTCTAGGCCCAGCAGTCATCCGTTGGCTGCACTCCCCCCCCCCCACAGTGATGGCTCCCCTCTTTTTCCTACTCCTGATCAGACTCTTGCACACCATCTCCTCCCCTCTGGAGTTGAGTTATTTTCCTTGTCCCTCCTCCTCTCTTCCACCTCCCACTGCTAATTAGTTCAGGTGTATTCACTTCTCCAGGGATCCCCTCTTAAACATACCTCCCTGTAATGCCATTCTTCCCCCTCCCACTGCCTCTCCTTTATGCTCCTCATAGCCTTGCACATCTTCTCACTTCCTACCCCTGTTCACGGCCCTAAATTTATAATCTTCCCCTCGGCTATTGCCCAGGAACACAAACTGCTCAAGACTAACCTTACCTGTTACATTCTCCTCCTTCTTTTGTTATCCAGAAGTGTTCACTCTAACCTTGGCCCATCCCTGCTACCCCCCTCTCCTGGTGTCAAAAAGAGGGGCCTCCTGTTTGCCTCCTTAAATATCTGTAGCTTACTAAAAAAGTTTGACTCCCTTCAGGGATGGATCACACAGCATAAGCCTGACATCCTGGCCTTAACTGAAACCTGACTCTCCCCTGCCACTGAAGATTTTAAGTGGCCCTGAATGGTTACTCTATTTTCTGGTCAGATTGCCTGAGTAAAAGGGGAGGTGGTTATGCGCTCTATATTCGGAACTCCCTACAGACCACAGTCGTCCCCATCCCCCCTCCTACTTTTGGTGCTCAGGTACTCACAGTAAAGCTTTCTCTGGGTAACCCTGGCAAAACTCTTTATGTTACAGTGGTATATATTTCCCCATGCAATCAGAAATCAGCCTTCTCTGCAGTTATCGATTGCCTCTTATCACTCCCCCCAATAGCAAGGTCCTGATCATGGGCAACTTTAACACTAACTGGCTTTCTCCATCAGTCGCCTCCTTTAAAGGTGCCATCATGGCCTTGGATCTGACTCAAGTCATCCAACTCCCCACTAGATGTAACCACAAGGAGGGGACCGCAACATTGTTGGACCTAATCTTCACAAACCACCCTAAAAGAATCACTACAGTCTCAGTGTTCCCTGTTGTCATCAACGACCACTCCCCAGTACTGTGCTGGTGTTCCTGTAAGGTTTCCAACCCAACCCACCCCCTTAAACTAGTTACCATAGGCATCTAAGGCAAGGAGCACTAGCTCAGCTTAAAAACCACCTCTTTAACTGTGATTGGTCCCCCATAGATACTGCTGGGTGCATAGACAGTGCCTTTGCCTATTTCATCACCTCCTTCAATTCTGCACATGACCGCTTTGTCCCAGTGTTGGAACAGATTGTAAAAAAGTGTGTTACTCCCTGGTTATCGCAAGCACTTCTCGACCTCATGTGCCTTTGGGATTGTCTCTGGCACAGTGCCCTTATTTCAGGGCTGTCCCATGACAAACAATGGTACAGGGAAGCAAGGAACAAATGTACCAATGCCCTATGACAGGCAAAAGCCACTTATTATCAGAATAGCCTCACCTCTGTTGGGCAAAAATTCTGGGATACCATCAAAGAACTAAATGGCAAATCCTTATCCCACCCACTTTCCCAGCTTTTAGTAGTTGGGATTATCATCGCCAAGGACCCTCTGCATATTGCCAATTCCTTAAACTCCTCTTTCTCTGATCTCATCAGTGTACTCCTCCCAAACTTTTTTGACCCCTACATGTTCCTCTCCCCCAGATGCTGCCCCCCCCAACCTTTCAGGTTTCATGTTATATCTCCCTGAGAGGCCAATACCTATCTGTCTCATGTCCTGGTTAAGAGCCACCATAGTGGAAACTCATTGGATCTAAAACTCCTCCACCTCTCTCTCAATGCTGTCCTAGCCCCCCTTACTAAAATCCTCAACCATTCCCTCTGTTTAGGGGAATTCCCCTCCATCTGGAAGTGGGCTGTCATCACCCCACTCCAAAAGGGTTGTGATCACACCTCCTCTTCTAACTACTGGACCATCTCCATCTTGCCTCCACTCTCCAAGGCCCTTGAAAAAATGGTAGCTAACCAGCTCACTGAACATTTATCTAAATATGACCTCCTGTGTCCCGAACAGCATGGGTTCCATGTTGGCCACACCACTACCACAGCCCTACTTGAATATATCTCCTATATCCACAAGGCCCTTGATCAGGGCCACTTAGTTGGGTTGGTCTATATTGACCTAACTAAGGCATTTGATGCTGTCCATCATGCCCTTCTCCTTAAATTCCTGACCTCCACAGGGCAGACCTCCAATACTACAACCTGGTTTGAGAGCTATCTATCTAACAGGTCACAATAGGTCAGAATTGACTCTACCCTCTCTTCCTGCTTCCAGTTCACTCTGGAGTCCCCAGGATTCTATCCTGGGTCCTCATCTATTCAGCTTCTTTCTAAACTCCTTGCCCATCACTTGTTCTGGTCGATTATTTCTTTATGCTGATGATGCAGTCATTTTCTAGAGCAACCCCCAGCCTCTACCCTTGCAGGCTGCCCTCCAGAAGTCATTCGCTAAAGCTGAAGACTAGTTTATGTAGCACAGGCTTGTATTAAACTATAAAAAAACTAAAACAATGATTTTTGCACATCACCAAAACCCCTACATTGGCTCTCCTTTACTTGTTCACACCTCCCAAGGCTCCTGGCTTGAGCAAATCAACTCTTTTAAATACCTGGACATCACCCTTGACTCATCCTTCACCTATCATGCACATATCAACCTCCTCTGTTCCACCTTCAACTCCCGAATTGGCCACCTTTATCAGCTTAAACACTGTCTGCCCCTGAAGCACTCCATCTTGCTGTGTCATCCTTGGTCCTCTCCGTGCTTGACCATGGAATTGTGTTCTATGTTGCAGCAGATGACACTGCTCTCTGTCGCATAAGGACAGCCCTTAACAAAGCCTGTCACCTGGTGATGGGCTGCAATAGAATGGCACACACTTGTGACCTCTACAGTTGCTCAGATTGGCTTAGTTTTGAATGCTGCCTTAAATATCACACTTGTCTACTAGCCAAGAAAATACTTTGCAAACTCACCCCCTAGCCTGCATTGTCTCCTCCAGCCCTTCCTCCCCCAGAGAGTCTCCAGGAGTTGCCTCTTTCTTTGTCCCTCAATTCATGATGTCCCTGGGCCAAAGAACCTTTTACCACAGAGCCCTCTACTGGCTAAATGGCCTACCTGCTGCTTTCTCTGCTGGTGCTAAGATTGGCCCTTTTAAAACTTTTCTCAAGGATTTTCTGTCAACAAAATGCCACTTGTGATTGCCCATAGAATACTTTTCTATATCACTCCTACCATCCCCTTCCCCCTCCGTCCAACTCTTAGTATGTTGTTTTAGCTGATCTATGTTAAATTACAAAGTGCACTCTACTCTGCATTGTAATAATGTCTATGATTGAACAATTGCTTTACTTCTGAATTTCTGTTTTGTACCTGACTCTGGGCTGTCTCTGCCCTCTGCTTTTGTAATATTTACTCTGTTATGTTATTTTATAATATTCCACTGATTATTCTGTTATTTTTCTTCCACCACCTCTAATGTGGCATTTTGTATGTTTGTGATGATACTTATTTTAATCTACCTGGTATTATACAGTACTTGTATAGCTTGTTAGCTGATGATGAACCTTTGCAAAAGAGTCTATGACTTAAAGAGGTGTAATTCTGATTTCTCAATGAACAAATAAAAATAAATAAAAGGGACTCTATAAATATAAAAATAAAAAACAAAGACTGGTTGAAGTCCTATTATATGTCCAACCTTTGAAGTAAAGGTCTGTGCAAGTTTAAGTTGAATAATGTGACATAAACCCCACATCAATGTTCATGCCATCTTCCACCATATTGAGAAGTAAAATAAGCCTGATCTCAGAAGCCCTTCTCTGTTGTGTAATTTTGAAATGTCCTTTTAAGACCATTGCTGACATGTCTGAGATTGAGTGGTCAGCCCGAGAGAAGTGTTGCACAACTGGTTTGTCAGTCATCTTCTTATTAATTCTATGTCTGTGTGAGTTTTTTCTAGTGTGGAGCTGTTGCTTTGTCTTCCTCACATACTGTACCCTGTGTGAGGACATCTCTTGCATTTAATGAAATGAACAACATTACTTGATGTACATGTATAATTCCCTTGTATTCTGAATTGTCTGTTTTGTGATATAACCATACAATCCAAAGTGGAAATGAGCTTACAAGTCTTACATCTGAGTTGATTACAGGGTTGTGAACCATATGGAGTCATGGTATTCTGTTCTGGTCCAAGTTTACTCCTAATAATCAGGTTGGCTAAATTAGGTGGTTGTTTAAAATATAGTAGTGAGAGTTCTTGAAAAATACAATTTAGGGTCTAATCCTCTCTAAATATTAGGTGGAGGTCCTTAATAATCTTATACAGAAGTTCAAGGTCAGGATGATACATGACTACTAAGGGTATTCTGTTGGTAGTGGTCCTTTCTTTATATTAAAGTAGTTGTTCTCTTGGTACCTGTGTTGCATGTTCCATTGCTCTGTCAATTTCTGTGGAAGAGTGTCACTGCTCAGTAAAGGTGTTTTTCAACATCGTCAAATGTGTATCTCTGTCTTCCTCATTTGAACAGATATGGTGATACCGAAGTGCTTTACTATACATGACAGATTTTTTTTGTTTGGCTGGGGTGATTACTTTTCCTGTGTAAGTATCTCTGTCTATCTGTCTGTCGCCTTCCTCTAAATACATGTATGTAGGGTTTTGTCCTTGAAGGTGACAGTGGTGTCCAGAAAATTAACACTGGTGGCAGAATATTCCAGGGTAAAGCTTTATGGTTGGGTGGAGGTTATTAAGTTTCTGATGAAAATCCTTAAGGGTGTCAGTGCCCTCTATCCAAATTATAAACAAATCATCAATGTAACTGAAATAAGAGAGTGGTTTGTGTGTACAGTGCCTTACAAAATTCCTCCTCCAAATATGCCATAAAAAGATGTGCATACTGTGGAGCCATCCTGGTGCCCATTGCTGTTCCCATAGTTTGAACATAATGTTTACCATTGAAGCTGAAGTTGCTATGTATCAGAATGAATTCAATAAGTTTCCCCATCACTTCAGGGTCGATGATTTGGTCCAGTCCTTTCTCATGCAGGTATTTAAGGCAGGCTGAAATGCCTTCTGTGTGTGGAATATTAGTGTAGAGGGATGTTACATCCATCGTGTCTAAAATTGTATTAGGTGGTAAGTTCTTATAACCAGAAAGTTTACGCAGGAAGTGTGTAGTGTCATGGATGTAACTATCCCTTTCTACAACCTGCGGTTTTAAAATGGCTTCTACAAACCCTGAAATCTCCTCTGTCAGGGTACTATTATCAGAGACTATGGGTCTTCCCAAATTGCCAGGTTTATGTATTTTAGGCAGCATGTAGAATGTCACTGGCTTGGGTTCAACAGGGACGAGGGCAGTTAGTCCATCTTGGACGTGGTTAGGAAATTATCTAATTAAGTCCTGTAGTTCTCTTTTATATTCTGTAGTGGGGTCACTTTACAGTTCTCTGTAATAGGTATGGTCAGGTAGCTGTCCGTTTGCTTCATTAATATAGTCCTCTCAGTTTAATATCACCACTGCAGAGCTTTTATCAGCTTTTTTTATGACAATGTTGTGGTTTGATTTCAGTGTTTGTATAGCCCTCTGTTCCAATGTAGAGAGGTTGTAATGGGCCTATTTTTGTCTATTAAGGATTTGACCAGTAACTCTCTGGCAAAAGCAATGAACGTAATTGTCCAGTTTCTTATTATAGCCACTTGGGGGGGAGGGGGTGTAAAATCAGATGGTTTCTTTTTCTTATCCATTAAATTGTTACTGTTTGTGATTTCTTCACTGCCTGTGATTTCTTCTGTGCTGTAAAATAATTAAGTCTCAATATGCAGAAGTATTCCTCCAGTTCATCACAAAACTGTATTCTGTCCAGTGGTTTTGTTGGGTAGAAAGTGAGGCCCTTAGAAAGTACATTTAATTCCCCAGAAGGCAGTGTGTGGTTGGACAAGTTAACAACTGAAAGGTACCCATCTGTGTGGTTTTGTTGTTCAGTCACTCTGTTCTGTTCTTCATGGTTGTGCTGGGTGGAGACTCATGGGAGATGTGCAGAAGTACTTCTACACAAAAAGAGTGGTGGATGCTTGGAAGAGCCTCCCAGCAGAGGTGGTGGAGCAAAAATGATAATGGGCTTCAAGAATGCATGGGATAGGCATAAGGGTACCTTAGAGGTAGGGAAAGGAGAGGTAAAGCTGGAGATCAAGTAGGGTCTACGGTGTTATAGTAGGTTGGGAAGATGGGAAGACTTAGTGGGCTAAGCAGTTCGTATCTGCCATCAATATCTATATTTCTATGTTTTCACCTCCATTTCAGTCCTATATGTCTAATTAATACCAATTCCCAAAAGCATATGTCTGGGTGAATGGGCACCTCTCTCAGGAATATACTCTGGGCAGAGGTACACACCGGGGATGCCCTCTTTCCCCAGTCCTATTTTCCCTATATATCAAACTTCAAGCCCAGCACATTCAGTTGCATATAGAAATCCAGGGAATGCAAGTAGTACACAAGGAACATAAACTGGCACTGTATGCAGACAATGTCATTTTATATTTGGGCAATCCTGAAGTGTCCCTTGGCCATGTTATGAAGGTAATTACCCAGTTCTCTACCCTGTAAGGGTATACTCTGAATACCTCCAAAATGGAGGTCCTGGTACTTTATTTTGCTGTTACCCCCAACTTAAACAAACCTACCCTATGAAATGGGACTTAAAGCCCCTAAAACATTTGGGGAAACATATATGTCTTAACCCTTTGAGAACTGAATATGTGTGAACCTATATAGATTCTGGACGTATATATACGTCCACAGTCTTCTATTAACCCAGTCACACTATTTATGAAGAACTATGCCCCATTGATACAGACCACAATGCCAACCTACATAGGGCATATTACATTTGCCCTTCTACTCAGGGATACAAGTTTTAAAAATGAATGCCCTACTGTGTGTGCTGTATCTTTTTCAACTAGTGCCTTGTCAGACCATGAACAGTGTTCTTAAAAGCTGGCAAGCCCAGTTCCACTCCGCTATCAGGAGGAAAGCAAGGTCTCAGGTGAGAAAAGCTACCTGATATTTGCCAAAGGACCAGTGGGATGGGCTATCCCCCACTTGGAGGGTTACTGGGTGGCAGCACAATTTCATACTGCTCCTCTCTGGGGTACCATAATCAAATGCAATGGAAGACACTAGACTTGCAGTTTAGGGAAGATCTCCCCCTGGCATCTGTGCTCTTTGATGACAGCCTCCTCAGACAGATGGAGAAATATAAAAGCATTAACATAAACTTTACACTGACAGGCTTGAAGAGGGCTCTCATGGGCAATACTCTTAAGCAGGGTTCAAGTGCTGGGCAAGGAATGAATGATTTGCCCCAGCACAAATAGTCCCTTGATATAGAATGCAGGCATGTTTTGGTTTCTATGCCCCCTAGCAAATAATGGATGGAGATCAAGTCCATTCATTTGAGGAGTGCCAGGGGCTCTTTCACAGGAAAGTGACTGACAGCTTTTATTATTTTCAACTCAGAGCACACATTAATGAAGCCAGGTGAGGGAGGAAAGAACCCCAGGAGCCAGAACTGGACTTTGCAATGTTTTCCCCTCATTTGGAACTCCCCCACCATTAAAGGACTGATTACAGAGTTATATCTCTTTTATCTGTCAAACCTAGGCACCTCCGCAGACTATGTTAGATTTCAATGGAAGGCAGATTTGGGGATTCCCATCCCAGTTAAGCTCAGAACCTCCTCCTCCCCTCTTTGGAAAGAGTGTATATGGAAGGTACAGAGCAGATATTTTTAGTGTCATTATTCTAAAGTAAATGGGACACAAGTGACCCATCCACTTGCTGGCAGTTCTGCAGCATACAGACAGCCTCTTACACCCACATATTTTGGGGTTAGTTAAAACTGAGGGAATGCTGACAGGGGGTCTGAAGAGCTCTGGCAAGGATATTATATATTATACTCCATTTAACTGCACTGGATCTTATTCTGGGAATCCCTCCACATACTCTTAGAGGTAAAGAAGGTCTATAGTTGTGGCATATACTCCTGGCAGCAGCCATGAAGATGATAATAAGGAGATGGCTGAAAGTTGACCCCCCCCGGACTGTGAAGGAGTGGCTGGAGATAGTATTGCAGATCCAGTAGATGGAAAGCATCACCATTTTGGTACAACAGTGAATGTATGCCTTCCTAAATAGGAGGAAAAGGTGGGAGATGTTTGACCTGAAGGACAATGAGTCTGATTTCTCCACCCCAGAGGAACCTGCGGATGGCACTTTGCTTGGACCAACATGAGGGCTGTTCTGTACTGGTTTAATTGATACCTTATGAAAGGCCTAGGGGGAGGAGATTACAACCTTATTTACGAATAGGCACATTTTGAAGTCTACTTTTCATATATCTATGATTCCTTTTTAAAGTCAAAGTTTATTACAGTTTTAACAAAACAAGTGCAGTTCCTTACTGGTAATTGTACACATGTCCTGTGCATACAAAATGAGGAGCTGCCCCACCCCCACCCACCATCCCTCAGTCAAACCCCCCACATAGTCCCCCTCCCCTCTCTTGCCCCAGCATGGTTTGGATTATATTAGATATGTATAAAGTAGAAATAAAGAATCTTCTCAAGCGGATGGTAAGGAACATAATGAGTAAAGAGGGACCCAGACCTTCTCAAATCAACTACCCAATTCCAAAGACTGGCGATCATCTTTTCAGTTCTAAGACTGGCTAGCAGTTTGTGCAACCATTCAGAGTAGGTGATTCTGTCAGAATCTTTCCAGTGCCTTAGAACCAGTTTTTTGACTGACAATGCTATGCAAGCCATGTGGAATTTGTGGTTAAGCACCTTTACCTCAATGAAATCCCCCAAAAGGCAGATCCTGGTGGTAAACAAGTCATTAAGGCCTAGGAGAGGATCTGCCTTTTGTTTGATACAGGACCACAAGGGGGCTATCATGGGGCAATTCCAGAAAATATGAAGTAGAGTGCCCTCAGCTTGCTGACACCTAGAACAAACAGAAGGGATTGTAGGATTGATCTTGGCTAACCTCTCTGGTGAGTAATAAAGATTGTGAAGGATATGGAATTGCATAAGATGAACCCTATCCTGCATTATAAAGTTATGACATCCTTTCTATAAGGTGGGCCAATTTAAGGGCATGCTTAGAAAGTGAGGCACCCAATAATTTGATGGACCATTGCAATCTGAACCAGCCCAATCAAAAATGAGGCCATAAATTTTTGACACGGCGTGTGAAAGACCAGCAAAAGGGCTTAGTTCTTGGGCAAAGTGTATAGTTATTGGGTGAGGGGAAGTGGAACCAAAAGATTTAATTAGTAGGTATTGTACCTGGAAAATCTTGAAAATGTCATGTTGGGAATATCAAATTTAGCCATGATATCCAGAGAGGTCAGCCAAGTACCATCATTGCTGATAAAGTGTTTAAGTTGGAGGGAAGATAACTGGGGCAGCCATGAGGATAAGAGCACATTGCCAGTGATTTTAAGATTAGGGTTACCTATGAGAGGCTGAGTGGTGTTGTGAGTGTTGCTATATTTAAGAAAGATGCAAAGCTGAGTATGGATTTTAATGGAAATACCAATTAGAGAGCTGGGAGTTGTAGGGGAAGGGACTTGGACTTTATGTGTAAAAGAGACATGGAAGAGAGATGTAGAGAATGAATTTGGGCTAATTCAGTCTTAAGCCAGATGGGGACATAGGGAAGCAGAGTTTGTTCTGCTTCTGGGAGCGTCCACTTAAGGTATTTATTAACTTGACTAGCCCAGTAGTAAAGAGCTATATAGGGAAGACGGAGCCCCTCTCTACCTTTAGGCGCTGCAAGCTTGTTATAGGCCAATCATGGCTTTTTGCCGGCCCATATAAAATCTGTGATAAGTCTGTGTACTTTTTTAAACCAGGAGAGGGGAAGCCATAAATTGAGAAGGTTAAGGGGATAAAAAAGTTGGGGAAAAACTTTCATTTCTATGAGGTTAATCCTACCCTAAAGGGAGAGGGAAAGTAGTGACCATCTGCTGAGATCCTGAGTGAGTGTTTGAAGAAGAGAGTCCAACTTTAGCTTTTTAAGGCATGATTCAGTTCTGGCCAAATTAATTCCTAGGTACGTAAGGGCATCGGGTTCCCAGTTGAGACCCAATGCAGTAATTTTGGGCTTTAATACTTTGTGATTCAGAGGTAATACTACCGTCTTATCAATGTTTAATTTATAGTTAGAAAAACTACTAAATTCTTTGATGATATCTAACATTGGTGGGATAGAGGTAGCTGGGTCTATTATTTGAAGAAGAAAATCATCTGCATAGGCAGAGAACTTGACTTCGTATCCCTCAAGATAAAAGCCCCGTATCTGTGAACAATTCATTAGCCTCCATATTAGTGGCTCTAGGTAGAGGTTAAAAAGGAGAGGGGACAGAGGTCAACCCTGTCTGGTGCCCGATTGCAATGGGAATGTGTCAGAGATTTGCCTTTGCAATAAATGCGAGCAGAAGGGGAATTACAGAAAGTACGGATCCATTGTAGAAACTTATCAGGAAAGCCAAAAGTGTGTAGGGTTTGGAACAGGTAATTCTAGTTTACTCTGTCATATGCCTTCTCGGCATCCAGTGAAACTAATGCAGCTAGAAAGTTTGCATCCCTGGACACCGAGAAGACATGAGCCAAAGTGCTCAGATGATCAACCGAGGACCTGCCCTTCATAAAACCTACTTGCTCTGGCCCAGTGAGACTAAGGAGGACCTGGTTTACACGCTCTGCCAAAATCTTTGCCAATATCTTGATTGAGAAGAGATATATGCCTGTAGCTAGTAACCAGGTCCAACTTCTTGCCGGGTTTTGGCAATAGGATAATCAGAGCCTCAAAAAAGGGAGTAATCAACCTCACTGCACGAGAGGATATGGTCAAAAAGAAATTGTAACAGAGGAGCTAGTTGTCTAGAAAAGGCTTTATAAAAGTTAGAGGTAAAGCAGTCTGGTCCTGGGGCTTTTTCGGATGGGAGATTCCTGATCATATCGAATATCTCTACCTCCAAAATGGGGGATAAAAGGGTTTGGGCTTGTGCAGACAAAAGTGACGGAAGCCATGTGCCTTGCAGGTATTCCTCAAGAACTTGAGGAAAGGGAGGGTCATTCATAGTGCCATATAATTGCCTGTAGTACTTAGTGAATTCAGCCACAATGTCTGCCGGGGAGGTCTTTAGGGAGCCATCCTCCAAAGGAAATGGCTGCAATAAGTCTGGAGGACTCTTGCAGTTTGATCCTTAGAGCTAGTAAACATCCAGCCTTCTCCCCTTGATCAGTATAGACAGCTTTAGATTTTAAAATCATACTCTCTGCTTTTTCTCGTAGGAGATCAGAGTAAGCATCTTTTAATTTCAGGAGATCCTGCCTATACTGATCAGTGGATTGAGGAGAGAGACGAGATTCCATACTCCCAATTTGAGAAAGGAGGGTTAGTAAGCACTCAGTTCTCTTTTTCTTCCAGGAGGAAGCTAACCCTATCAGTAGGTCCAGCAGATACACTTTTGATGCACACCGTTTTACATCCCTTCTATCTGTAGAGCCACTGTTGACAGACGTGAATTGAGTAATATGGTCTGATAAGCACTGTACCACTCCCGGGTCCTTTAAGATCTGATTGTTGAGCCTTCAAAACCCCACAGACTTTGGCAGAAGTGAGAGGGAGAGGGTGCAACAGACTAGAGAGTGGTCCGATGATGGACCTGGGTATATCTCTGAGCCAGATATCCTGGGAAGTAGGGAAAGCGAGAGGAAAATGGACTCAATCTGGGAGGAGGTCATATGGACCGGGGAAGTATGGGTGTACTCTCGGAGCGAGGGCTGAAGGATTCTCCAAACATTGCAGAAACCTAAATGGCCAACAAAGTCCCTTAGACCTCTTTGTGCAGGGGATAGGTCTTTGCTTAGGCAGGCTGAACAATCAAGAGATGGATCAAACAGTAAGTTCCAGTCTCCACCAATGACCAATGGCAGGTTTAGGAAGGGGGTCAGAATGTTTAAAAGCTGCACAAAGAAATGTGGGGAGTCCACATTATGGCCATATATGCTGCCCAGCAGAAGCTCTGTAGTATGCAACATGCCCTTAACAAATACATCTCTGCCTTGAAGGTCACTAATAACCTGAGTGGGCTTAAACAGAACTGACCTCGCTTCCAAAACCATCACTTCACAGCACTGGAAACTATTTCTGGCAGAGAAAGCCTGCCCAATATAGTGTCTTCTAAGTTTGGGTGCCTCAGATGTAAGGAGTTGGGACTCTTGGATGAATGCTTTGTCAACTTTTAAGAGGTGAAGGTGTTTTAAAAGTTTATACTGTTTAGTCTTATGATGGGCCCCCTTAACATTCCATGTCGCAAAAGATAGGGACCTAGTCATGTCCTACAAAATAATCTGTAAGTGGGGTCATCCATAGAGAGAACTGGCATGTTTGCTAGAGCAAATTGAATTGTAACCAACCATGCAGGAGCCCACCCCCTCCCTCTCCCTAAACCCCACAACCCTTAGAATTTAAGAAAACTGAAATGTACCCCTTGGTTGCTCGACCCCCACCCCTCCCCCACACTATCATAGCCCATGATTAACAGAACACCTTTAGTTAAGCACCTCTGCACCCCCGCCACCATGATCACCGACCGACAACAATAAAACTAATGCAAATGTTAACTTTGACTCTAATATAACAACCTCAGAGTCAGTAAAATTATATTAATAGTGGAAACTGGACCATACCCCCATTGAGCATCACAGAGCTGTCTCAGCTTCAGAGACCTTGAACCATCTCATTCAAAGAATAAAGAACAAAGCAGAACTCTCCACTCTAAGGCAGGTACAGCCAGCAGTCCAAAGTGAAAGCTGAAAGCTCAAATATCATGCAGAACAGTTTAAAGTCCCAAAAATAGCAAAAAGAATGCCTCTGACCCTGGGGTGTGAGACCAGAGTTTAACTATACTGGATAAATGTGACTAATCCCTTGAATAATTAGAAGAAAAGCACAAGGCGGTAACACCTGTTCTCCTCCCAAATCATGTGAACAAACTAGTCAGCTAGATAGTAGTTCATACATATTACAAACTGAAGACGGATCTGCTGCTGGTGACATGTTGCATCCTCAGGCTTCCTGTAGTGGTGGAAAATGTCCGCTGCATATGAACTGATTGGAAGTGCTCGCACTACACGAACGTGCGAATGCACCAGGGGAAGTGATTGCACAATGGAGCCACAGGACATCGTGGGAGACTGTTGAGGAGCAGTTCTTAAGCCGAGTCTCCTAGGCTGAAAAATCTGGCACTTCAGAGGAGTCTAGGCCCCACTATGGTCAAGCAGTCTCTGTGAGTATCATTCAGGATGGAGCTTCTTCCCAAAAAAGGGGACATAGTAGGGATAGTTCTACATAGGGAATAGAGAGGGTGTCACATCACAGATAGTACTATGAAACAACATAAGAGCCCCTAAAAGGAAAATTCTAGTGCCAAGTCAGGACTCTACTGGTTCAAGGATTGCAGAATAAGTCAGGAAATGCTGATTTGAGTCCCAAGTTCGCCAAGCTCACATCCTCATAGGTTACCCTGGAGCTGGAGATAAGAACCTGTAGTCTTGCAGGGTACCCCATCCTGTACTTGATTCCTGCGGTAATCAGCTTGGTGACCAGCGGGTGGAAAGTGGTTCTCCACTGGTGCACAGTGAGAAGGAGGTCCTGGGCAACCCGAAGCGTTACCCCTTCCAATTTGATTTCCTGTAAATCTCTCACCTTTGAGAGAAAGTGCCGCTTCTCCTGGAAATTTAAGAAACAAAAAATGAAGGTGAAAGGCGGGGCTCCATGGGGTGGCATCGGACGAAAGGCATGATGCACTCTTTTTACTATGTATCTGGGGCCATAGGGTGAGGGGCCAGCAACTTTTTCCACAAATTTCTGGGTGAAGGTGATAGGGTCCAGACTTTCCTCTCGCTCTGGTAGTCCAGTGAATACCATATTATTGCGGCGGCAATGTCCCTCCAAATCTATGACATTGCTCTCCAGTTTGGTGATCTGCTGTTTAGCAGCAATGAGATCGGGTTCGACCCTGGAAGCTTTCCCCTCAAGAGAGTGGAGCTGAGCTTCATTGTTGGATGTCCTGGTGGCGATGTCTTCCAGGGCTTGAGTAAAAGATTAAAATTCTGTGGTAAGAGTCCTCAACTCTTCTTTAAATGGTTTGAACTCTTCTAGGAATCTGGCTAATGTGAGCAGCTCGTGATCAGGGACGGGAGTCACCGGAGATTGAACATTAGCAACAGTAGAGGCCTTGGCTTGTTTGGAGGCCTTTTCAGGTGCTGCCGGTGGAGTATGTTTTGACATACTCTTTCGCATTTCTACCTCCATCGGGGGAAAAATCTCATCAGAATGTTGCGATAGCATTCACCCAGCTGCTAATTCAAATTATATATGCTGAAGGTCAGTAAAAATAGATATTTAAGCAGAAATACTGGATCAGGTGGCTGGAGAGAGCTGCTAGCTGGCATGCTGCATCACGTGGTCCATACATATATATGATTCCTGAGCTGTGGTGAAATGATATACTACATTATATTGACATCTTGTTAGGCTCAATATAATTATTTTTGTTTCTTTTTTTGTAATGGTGTTTTACTGTTCATGCATCTGGTGCAACATAAATTCTTCATCTTTCTAGATGCCTGTTGTAAACCTATACGGCTTGTTCAAATGGTTCCTAGTAAACTGAATTATAAAAGACAAAATAAGAGTGAGTTTGAAGATGCCTTGGCAGTCTCTAAAGGTAGTGAGGAGGGAATTCCATAGCAAAGAAGCATTGTATGAAAAGAAATCCCCACCCTGTGCTTATTTTTATGCCTGGACTTAAGAGAGGGTCACATGAGACTGACCTCAGAGAGAGAGAGAGAGTGTTGCCTTTTCAGTGTTGACACCAGACAAGGATGAGAGCTTGCTTTGAAGAGTTTGTAAGTGAGGCTATACATAACATAATGCATCTGTTTTCATAGTGGGGACCACTTTAGTTCCTTGAGTACATTACAGTGGTGATCCCTGTTGCAGGTGTCTAGGGCAAAACAATTAATTCTATTGAACAGGACTTTGAGCCTTGCCATCTCTATTGCCCTGACAAATAAAAATGTGATTGTAGCATAGGTGCTCCTTGATAGAATGCTGTCATCTGCTGGCCACATAAACTACCTGATCACAAAGGTCAATACCCCTTTGGGTATCTTATACTGAAATAGATCTATGGTACCTTTACTAATGCAGGCAGGATGCTTGCTGTTGGATACTTAATACTGCCTCTTATTGATTATGGTATGACAGTCTATGTGGTGATGACTAACAGTTTCCTATCTCGGTGAGGATATTTTATACCATTGCTTGTTATTTTTTGCTGAGTGCTCAGGCCCAGACACACCACAGTGATCTTTATATTTATCTCAGGTAGCGTCCCTTTTTCCTGAAATGCAATATTATGAGGCTATTCTGTTGCTGAATATTGTGCAGGGTATGGCCACTGCTATCTTGTGTGATACGGTAATTCCAGCTGATAGGATGCATTATTTTACAGTCAAGTAAAGTTACCAGTGTGTTCATATTCCTTTGAAAAGGCCTACACAGGCAACATGCATTCTCATTTCAGGGTATTAATAGCTGTAATTCTCTTCTGCTCACTATTTAGAACTGTGATACAGTACATTCTGCACTTTTATGAAATGTCTGCAATTTTTTTGATGTAGTCAGTTAATTTGTGCATGTACTACATGAATATATTGTATGTATGTATTTATTGTTGTATTGCAATATTTTGCATTTTTGTACCTTGTATTATTCTTGGCTTTTTGACTCTGAGGCATCTTTTAGGGTGAGCATTCTCAGACCAGTGGACTTATCTGATTACCAGTACTTAAATAAATGCATGAATAATCTGTGCATCTTGATACAGTATACGTATTAACCACTTAGTAAGACAACAAGAGAACTGTCCTTGGTCAGGTGTGTGCAAAATACAAGAAACATCCCTGTTCATGATGATACTTATTCAGCTGAATTTGAAGAAAAACAAATGTACTCATTTCTGAGGAATTACAATACATCCGAGTGTAACGAAGATGGCCCTCAGTCAGACAACTGTAATAAGATGTGAAACAAAATGGGCTGGCAGAATAGCCTAGAGGTTAGAGTAATGAGCTGTAAATGAGCTTGATATATACAGCATACCTGGGTTTGCTTCCCCCAACCTCCACTTGCATATTGTGTGACTCTGAGCAAGTCACTTAACCAGCCCAAAGCTCCCGGGTCGCCCCTGAAAACAGGCACTTGTGCCTAGTGGGCCTAACCCAGTTAACAAAGAATAAATACATAAAAATAAAACAAAATCCCTTTAACAACATACATATTTCTCAAGTGATCATTTTTTAGTGTTTAAGAAATTGATTTAGACATTCTGAAGGCATTATAATGATGAGTATATAGAAAATAGTGGCTAGGCATCTATGCAAAACCTATGTGCTCTGACACAGAGTGGTTCTGATTTCCCACTGACCTCAAGAGCTAAGCTCAAGAAATCCATGGGAATAAGAACCCTGAGGAGGCAGAACACACAGGTTGCAAAGAGAGTTGCACATCCTGTATTTTGTATAGTATATGGTGTCCCAAAAATAATGCAGATATGCAATTTAATCATGAGCTTCGAGAAAACTACCACAGACATCTCAGAAGTGATTTACTGTTAGCCTTTGATGTGCATGTAGTGGTTTTCTGAGCTGCTTTCAAAGGTGCTTGACTTGTGCACTTTCTAAATCAGTAGAAATGCTGTTGTACCACAGAAGGGTTCAATCACAGTCCATTACCTTTGACCTGTAGTGCAACAGCACCCCGGCTGAGATGGAAATCATGTTAGATCAAGCCCTCACAATACACTATGTTATGTTTACAGTATAAAGAAAGAGGAACACCATTAAGCCATGAGTGATTACCTCATCCCCAAAATGTAATTGACATACAGTACATTTATGTAAGGGTAACCATTCATTAAAATTTCATAGATCAGCTATGCAAGCATTTTGAAAAAAGTGTGGTAGCATGACTTTATTACAATTGGTAGCATGACTTTATCACCAATAGTTGCAGATTTGTGCCATCTTTGATGTAGTCATACTAAAACCTTAAAAGCACACTTCCACGTGAAGGGTTAATGTTAACTTAAATGATAAGGCAAGGTAATCCATTCAGATGTATTGTTCATAGCACAATAACGCTTCTCTGGAACTTGGGGACATCAGTGGTGAGCATGGAAACATGAGTTATCCATAAAATTCACCCAAGAGGAGATGCTTAACAATTCCACATAACAATAAGAATTCATCAAATCAGGATGTGATGTGTGCAACTGCTCTGACCAATATAAAGTTTTAACTCATAGCAATTTCTAGTGATTTAACTTGTTCAGACAAATAATATCATGATCATAGTACAAGGATATCTTCAGCTTTAACAGAACATATCACTGACAACACTGTATACCCCTAAATGTTTAAAATAATCCATGACTTCATTGAGGCCATTAATCACAAATTATCATTTTGTTTGTCAGAAACCAACTGTTTCCCAGTTACATAATGTACTTACAGTAGCTTAATTATTCACATTCCATCAAAATATTAAAAAAATGTGTTTATTGGCAAACCATATGGTCAAGCAATAATTGACATCTTGCAAAAAGTAATCTCCTCCTCCTTCTGTCTTTTGCAAGTGACCATTCCATTCCATTGCTACAGCACAGTAAGTTACATGTTTCTAAATCATGGAATGAAATTAATGAATGTAACAGAAGATTATTGTCACATACAGTACTTATCAACCTGATGTATGACTGCCATTCAAACTGAGCTTGAGCACGGATGTATTGTGGGAGTTCATTCCTATAACTGCTTGCCTAGCAGTTTTATTTTTATCTCATTTTCATTCCCCCACCTAATGTGGAGTTGAATTTTTTCTAAGCATTACAATTAAAAGGCAGCAGTACATGAAACATTAAAATGTAATTGTTTTTCATAAGGAGGATAATTGAGATAATTGCACAATTTAGCACTTGAAAACTTTGCATTCCTTGTGAAAGTTACAGAACAGAAAGAGCCTATTATTATTTTAATCCCAGATGTTTGAGTTCACTGAGCCTGTTTGATCCTTGCACCTGTCTTAACTGAGCAGTTGTTAGATTAGTGTAAAGGCTGAATTAAAAAAAGCTGGACAACTGGTGCAGAGCAAGTGAATGGCGTAAAACAGAAGCAGATAGTTCTGCATGAAGGATTTCCTTGTTTGTTACAATGGATGGCATATATCATCTGCTGTACCTACAACAACTGCAGTTTATTAGAGTGCAAGTTTAGCTCATTAAATTCAGATATACACATTTCTTTAAATATGAATGTACTCGTCAATGGATTTTATATATACAGTATATACATTTTTAACATCAATGGAAAGTGATATTTTATATGAAGTCCAAATACTGTACTGTACTGGGCTGTTTTGATAAAGTAGTTTAAATCACTATTTCCCAAACTTGTTTTATTCCAAACTTGTGTTAGGAATACCTAGCATGGTTCTGAGAAACCACCTGTTGCAACTGCCTTGTTTTTGCAGTATTATTATAAAAGCATGTCCTCATTTTCATTGTGGTAGCTGTACAGAAAAAAACTTTATATATGTGCAGCTGTTTTCCCATAATTAGGACTTGCTGGAATTTCCTATATAGTACCTTGATTTTTTAAACACCCTTATCTCAGTCACACAAAGACCAATCAGACTCAAATTAATAAGGGTTATAGATACTGTAGTGTTGAAACCTACATATCCTGGAACTTGTAGCCCAAGTTGACTAAAGGGTGCTAAGAAAAATAGTTCATATAAACCTAATGTTTAAATAATATATTTTTTTAAATGCTGCCATTTTTTTCTAAAATAGTTTACTGCCAACACTGCAAACATTACGCCACAAAATGTAGCATGGTAATACTTTTTACCTTACTGTAGGGACTTTTGGTATTGCCAATTAGAATCTGATACTTTATTATTAACTGGGGTTTAAACATAACATTCTGGGTATGCTAAGTACAAAAATATTCATAAAATGAGATAATGAACTGTACCATATGTGCTGAATTATGATTGTGAACAGTATGTGTCAGTAATCTTGATGCCTTGGGCTTTGTTGTGAGGTTCTTAGGTTTTTAGCTAGCATTTCCGATGGCACATTAATGTGATATGAGTTGTGGTGGTCTTAGTCCAGTTCCCAGTGGGCAGATGACCACATCACAAAACCACCAACACAATTGGCTCTAACTGGCAATCTTGTCAGCAGTCTCACATGAGAAGCCAAGGACTGAATGAGCATGCAGTCTAAATTACCCTTTCACCTACGCCATGGTCCCTCCATGAGAGGGTTGAGACACATTGGCAGACCAATGTGGGGATGCTCGTACTGTGATTGCCCAGACAGTACCTATCATGTAGATAATCAGAGGACCTGAATCTTGAGTGCTGGCAATCCAGCACCTTTCATGAGCACTAAATTACATTCCCCCCCCCAAAAAAAAAAATAAACAGAGAGCATATAATGTAAATCAACACAGACATATTTTTACTTTGAAAGAAAAATAAGATCCCCAAGTACAGATGCACACACACACACACACACACACACACACACACACACACACACACACACACACACACACTGGCATCACTATCAGCCCATCTAAAGTGCTAGCAAGTAACTCTCAAGACTAATTCTTTATTGTATTACTGTATTAGATCAATTGGTGGACTTCTGATAAACTATACCATGAGTTGAATAATAATTTATTTATTTATTTTTTAATCCACATTTTTTGCCCCCATTTTTCAGGGAGCTGGCAGGCAGGGCACTGCCCCCCCACCCTCAGAAATGGGGTCACATCCATCCCTGGCTGGTGTCCCCATCACAGGGAATACCAGCAGGACATCATGGAGCCTGCCAGCTCTGTTTTCTCTCCACCGTTGCCATGGCCACGTGAAAAGGTGTGTGGAGGCACGCGCATACCTCGGTTCCATAGCACCCTCCCTATTTATTCCGCCACCCACCTGAACTATTCTCTGGCCTCCACCTGGGGGCAGTTGTACTGTTGGAGCAACAAGGTCCCTCCCTGGAAGAGGAGAGCTGCCTTTTGGCTGCTTCATCCTGTTCCCTCCCTCCGCCGAGCCCAGATGACCCAAACTCGCTCCTGAACCCGGGTTGCCGATATATCACAAGGTGTGCCATCCAGCAACTCAACCATTAATGCCACAGGGCTGGCGAACAATTATTTTGCTAAAGTGGTATCTCACTGGAACTCCCATGTGTGTGCTTGAAAGTTATATATTATCACTAGGGATGGGTGTCTGGAGTTGGACCAATAATTCTGGATGTGAGGGGGTGGTTAACATGTATCACATCACGCCAGCTGCATTTTAGTAACCCCTTTAATGTGAGCATTGCAAAATCCTTTACCATACATAGTATAGCACAGTGGCTGAGAGCACTGAGCTGCAAACCTGGGGAAATGGGTATGAATCTCACAGCCACCACTTGCATACTGTGTGACCATGAGCAAGTCACTTAACTTCCCTATGCTCCCAAGATGGACCTGGAAACAAGCCCTGGCTTAATGTGTCTTTTCTAGCCAAAAATTGTGAAAAAAAGTGCACAAAACTCTGTGTCAAAGGATCACTGAAGTGTAGAAAACTCTAGGGTGGAATGTTTCAGTTATTCCACAATGGCACACTACACAACAGCTCTGCTCTCTTCTCTGTGCCCAGATGCAAACTAATGATCTTAAAACAAGTTACTCTGTTGATAGATTAGTGAATGGCAGCAATGCCAGTCAGTATACTAGGGAAATTGCCATACTCTTTTGGAAATTTAAAAGAAGTAACTCCAGTATTGTCTGACTTATTTAAGAAAAAAGGACATGCAATAAGCTGTTTTTTTTTAATGGAAGCACTTCTATTCACTAGAAGGTGGCTAGCCATGGAGAGCAGGTTTTGTTGGTTGCCTTTGCCACACCTGAGTGGGCCTTTAGTTTAGAAAATGTGAGTGCTATAGGAGAAGAGTGGGGCAACTGAATGTTGATGCTGGTGTGTGGTGGGGGGGGGGTGAAATAAACTGATGATTTACAGGAAAGGCACTAGACAAGGCAGAGACCAACCATAGAGGTAGGCAGGTTGTGCTGGTTGACCACTGAGGGAGTCTTCTTTTGTTAAAACCTAAAATTGTGGGTGCTGGGGGGGCAGAGTGGGGGATTGTGCTTGTAGCAGGGAGTTGGTTGTAGGGTAACAGCATATTGTACTGTAAAGCACTGGGCAGAGGAAAAAGGTGGATGCTGTTTCTTTTACTTTCCCCCTCACAGGCTGACAAATAATAAATAAAAATATCAAAATTATGGATACTTGGGGTCCTGAATACACATATTCTGCCTAATATTCAAAATGAGATATTCTCCCACCCCTATGTGAAACTGCCCCCCTGCAGAACTACCAGCACTATATTAAGCAGCTCCTGGTGTTTACTGGAGGTCTACAGACCAGGCCTAGCTGTGCGTAGGTTCTTGGTCTAATGGAATCAGGCCCCATGGTGTTAAAGCTACATGCAAAAGGCAAACAATATGAACATTCATTATATAAAAAAAAGGTAAGATGTAGGCAATGCACTAAAGATAGGGGGCTCAATTTTTATATAAGTCACAAGATCGGCACACAGTGTGCCGATCCATGACTGTGGCAAACTCTCAGGACTTTGGTGCAGGGACCCCCTTTCTATTGGAATAGGACACAGTGTACCTGCACCAAAGTTGTGAGAATTGTCACAGTGTTGCGGCAAAGAGCTGACACACCAGAGGGGTTTGACAAAGGGTCCCATGAAGCCCCCTTTTGCCAGCACAACACCAGCCAGCCACAGAGATGGTGGGGGGGGGGAGAGGAGTCTGCAAGGTTGGGAACCAGGGCATAGGAACCAGTGGGGGTGCTGAACTGGGTGAGGTTGGCACAGAAGCAGTGGAAGGGTACTAAGATGACACCCAGTGGTGGTGCCACTATGGCCAGTAGGACAGAACCTCTTGGACCAGGTACACTGTGGTAAGAATGCACATACCCTGTCCCAGACCCCATGATTCCAACAGCCCTGGCACCTGCCCTGTCACTGAACACAGTCTCTTACAGTGCAGTCGGGCATCATCAAGACTCCTTGTGGCAGAATCTGCAGCAGAGGAATGTCACTGTGCCTGTGGAAAGTCCCTGTGCACTAACTGCACATAGAACCCTGCAGCCAATGCCACCTACTGCACATAGTAGTAGCAGTAATAACATTTATTTATACAGGATATGAAAGCAACTTCAAGCACCATTAGGGTTAAAATAACCCTCTTTACAAGGTGCACCTGTTTAGATGTCAGAAAACAAGTTACAACTAAAACAAACAATAAGAAACTACACGTTTAACAATACAAATGTGTTACTTAAATACAAAACAGCAATTTTATATCATGGCACATTAAATCTACGGGCAATTCAATTCATCTATTACATAAACAGTGAAAACATATTTCTTACTTTATAGCAAGATTAAATTTATCTATAGACAAATTCTGAATTTTCAGTGGCAATGAAAGGCCATTCCAGGCGGTAGCAGTTCTATACTGGAAAGTCAGGGTTACAAATCCGTTTTTATATTTAGGGACTATCGGGTCTCTAGTGCCACTCTTTCATAAATTAAACTGATGGGTGGGGCTGATTAATCTCTCTGCCAGACCAATAGGATGTCTGGTCTTGTAGATTTTATAAACAAGATTTGACCAGATTCACCATTTCCTAATCTCTAGGGAGACCCAGTTTAGCTTAGTATACATATGACAGTGATTGGTATCTCTTTTACATCTTAATACAAACCTTGTTAATCTATTATAACATGTATCAAACTTATGAAGCATTGTTTTATTAGCACTTGAATAAACATGACTTCCATAATCAATTAGTGGAATTATTATCTGATTTGCTATAACCTGTCTATCCTTAATACTCATGCAATTTACTATTCTTCTGAGTACACCTACCCTGGAATGGACTTTTTTTATTAACATATTTAAATGTTGTTCATCACAGACTGTGTCAATGATGGGGCAGGTGCCAGGGTCTGTGGCACCTGGGGGTCAGGGACAGGGTCCATGTGTGTTTACCATGGTGTACCCAGTCCAAGCTGTTCCTTCTTACTGGCCATGGTACCTCTGTGGGGTTACACCTCTATACTCTGCCACTGCTTCTTTGCCCCCATCACTCAGTTTGGTACCCTGACAGGTCCCCATGCCCTGGTTTATGACCTTGCAGTCTCCCCCCCACCACTCACCTCCCTCCACATCACTGCTGCAGGGCTCTTAGACCAGTCATGGCTGATCTAGCCTCAGCCCTATAATGCAACCACAGAGGGGCTTCCAAAATCACAAATTAGGGGATGCTGCAGCCCCGCCATTGCACAACCCTCTTATGTGCTGGCACACCACATCTCCTAGAGTAAAGGTGGTGTGGGTGGATTTGGCGCAAGCATCCCACTTTCAACACAGCCTGCAAATGAAAATCAGGATTGTCACAACATTTGGCTTAAAGAGTCATTTGCATCAATACCTTTTGGTGCAGGCACCTTGCACCAACTGTCTGCTTTTGAAAATTGGGGTTCTCCAGTTGACAACACAAACTCAACCTATTCATTACAAGCAAGATTCTGTAGTTAGTTGGGCTACAGACTGTTTAGTTGAAGAAAAGCAGGGGAGTTCCCATAGTGTCATGGTCAACATTTCCCCTGTCAATAAAATAGGTATGTTTAGCCCACCACCAGGACCAAGCTGTAAACAAGCTATCACATTTTAGTGTGGCTCTAAATTTGCCAATCAAAAAAAAAAACCTCTGAGGCTGTACATTCCCTATATTTACAAAGGATGCTCTGATGATGACAACTACTGTGTTTTCACTGGCAATAGATCCATTGTGCTCAGAATGAGAACTACACAACTTCTGCAATAATACATGACTGGGTGTGGTATACCAAGAAATATCATGAGTTGGGTGTGTTCTGAGGCACACAGTAAAGTTAAGTATCTTCATCAAATCCTCACTGAGATTTAATATTTTATTTACCACATTATTGGGTACCAAGAAGATTATGATGTGGCCCCATAAGTGTTGAGAACGGATTTGCCTGATGTTAAAATTGAGTTTTGATCCAGTTGGGTGTCTATAGTGTGATGATATTATGGTTCAAACTTTGGCACAACCAATCAGATTTCAGGATTTCTCTTATTCATTTTACACTGTGGTTTAATGTACTGAGTTGAGAAAGACAACTCAGAGGTTTAAATTGGTCTCAGAAAAATACTTCAAATGTTGCACATTTTATTCATAAAAGAAGTTTGATTACTCTAAAGTAATTGGTTTACATACTTAAATATTGTTACTATGTGGACATTGAAAGACTTGAGCGCTCAGAGCTACATGGTGGCCACCAATTTTTCTGTGCAGTAAACAATGTATGACTTTAAAAAGGGCTACCTGTATATCTACATGCACCCAAATGTGTGGCCTTCCCCTTCTTCCAGCTGTATGTGTACAAATCAAGTCAGTTGTGGTACACTGTTGTGTTAAGTTTAGCATGCCTAATTCCCTATAAGTTTTTTTTAATAAGGCCATTTTTAATATCAAACAAACTTTTTTGAGCTCCTTTCTGCTTTCAAAAGACTTAATGGAAAAATTATTGCTGTGGCTTGTGTAATTCCACCACACTCACTTCTTTTAATAAAATCATGATTTTTCAGAAAGTCATGTTTATTATTTTAATTCCTTTTGCATTGTCTAGAGTATGGACTGGGCAGGACCCTTAATCATTTCAACAATCATTGGTTAGCTGATTCAACAAAAATTAAATTTAGCCTACAAATGCAAGAAAATCAGGATTCTACCTCTTTCTTTGGGGATTTTTGCTGTGCTCATGCAAGTATGTTCTGCATGTGCACTCGTGGTTCAATGAAAGTGTCAGATAATCTTGCACATGATTCAGGATGGGCACAGTACTTGGGCAGGTATTTCATAGTCTACTCTGACAGGTTATTTTAGTCAGCCTAACAAGACTGTATATATGCATTATATTTTTACTATTTGCACCATGAATATATTAAAGAGTATGTGATAATAACTCTTTTGTCCTTCCACTCATAAAAAAAACTCCTAGAATGTATCTTCCCCAATTTCCAAAAAGTCTGGGTGCACTATGCCACATCACAGTTGCACAACACAGAGGTCAAGTTTATAAATATTTAATTATTTCCTTAGGCATAAAAATATGATAATACTGACAAGTACAGTAGCAGAAAATGGTTTAAAGTGCCAACGTTTCATGCATGTGCACTTTTTCAAGGCATGCCGACTACCCTCACACATGTGCTGATATAGTGATAAACCTTAACGTGACAGTGCATAACTCCCATATTCACAACATTATCAAAATAATGTGTGTGCGTGTGTGTGTGCTTTCACATCCATGTGGGATTATAAGAATTAAAGGGAGAGGGAATAAAGCATTTAATGGAATGTATGTGTCATTTATATATGGTGCTCTCATATGCGTCTAATATTATTTTTTTATATTACCAGGTAATGCTACTATATTTTACTCTGACTACAAATATTACTAAGCACATCATAATCCTGTTTTTATTAAAATGATATTTAATAAATTGATATTGTAGAATGTGGTATTGAGTGAAGCTGAAGTCAAGCAAGACATTTTGGAAAAACAGGAGGGAGTCAAAACATTTTCCTCTTCAGTGGAATACTCCATTTCTACAGTCATTTAAAAGACATAATAGACAATTATGATGTGAAAATCTTGGAAAGGGAGCAGGGCCACATGGCTGAGGTGAGCCAATCAGGCACCTACTGACTGCAGGGAAGAGAAAGGACTGCCTGTAGGTCCAAAATATGTCAGGTGAGGTCCTGTTTGTTTATCCTTTTTTTATATGGAAGAATACATTTATTTATGTGATATGTTACTGTTCCATGAAATTTTAGCTTCCCTCTAAGGGGGTTGGTGTGTGCTCAAAACCTTGCAGTTGCATTGTCTGGTGAGTTTCTTGAACTCCACATTCCTGGTGCACATTTCTGCTAGTTTTGAGAGGAGGAGAGTTCTCCAGGAAGATCTTGAAACACTGGAACAGTGGTCAAAGGCATAGCAGTTGGGATTCAACACTACAAAGTGTGGTGTACTGCATTTAGGGGCTAGGAATCCAGGGTAAAGCTGTCATTAGGTGAGGAGCAGTTATCCACCTCTGAGGAGGAAAAGGATCTGGAAGTGGTGGTCACAGGTAAAATGAATCACTCAGAACAAATTAGGAAAGCAGCTGCACAAGCAAACAGACTGCTGGGCTGCATTGCTAAGGGGATCACTTCGAGGAGGGAAGATGCTATCATGCCACTGTACAAATCCTTGGTGAGGCCTCACCTGGAGTACTGTGAGCAGTTCTGGTGTCCATACCTAAAGAGGGATGTCATGCTCCTGGAGAGAGAGTCCAGAGGAGGGCATCAAAGATGATCTGCAGAATGGGAGAGAAGCCTTATGAGGAGAGGCTGAGAGGGCTCAAAATGTACTCCCTGGAGGATAAGAGGGACAGAGGGGATAGGACTGAAACCTTTAAGTACCTGAAGGGCATCAACAGAGTTAGTACTGAGGGTTTGTTTAGATTGAAGGGGGAAGGAACCACAAGGGGACATGGATAAGTTAATGGGCAAGGTACAAGCAGGGAGGGAAGTGAATAGGGGAGTGGGGGCAGCAGCAGTGTCTGAACTGTGATCTGCGTTTTGAGCAGACACGATATACCTTATGGCATAAATCTGCTGGCACTGTCTTATATTCATATGATAAAGGCCTGTACAGGGGCTATGGTCTGAATCCATCCAGAACGGGAACCATGATCCTCAGTTATTGGTTTAAATGCT
Organism: Neoceratodus forsteri; assembly: GCA_016271365.2. Lineage (NCBI taxonomy): Eukaryota > Metazoa > Chordata > Ceratodontiformes > Ceratodontidae > Neoceratodus > Neoceratodus forsteri. The sequence goes on along the minus strand of CM057449.1, from coordinate 1,178,932,229 downwards.
ACATTGGAGAGCATTTAAACTAGCTGAGGGGTGAGGCAGAATGAGGCAGGGAGACATAAACTGCACCTCCCACAGGCTTGTAGGGTCAGTAGTAGGAATCTGCAGGGAGAGAAACCTGAAAAGGAACCAATTAACATAAGAATCCAGGGGGTAGAAGGAAAAGGAGATAGTAAGAAGACTAGTGGAGGAAATAGAGGAGAGCAAATGGGTAAAATGAAAGAGGGTGGAAGTACAATCTAGAGAGCCATGTGTGCAAATGCTCAAAGTCTGGGGAATAAAATTACTGACCTAGAGGCCATCATTGCAGAAGTGGACCTGGACATAGTCACAATTACCGAGCCCTGGTGCAATGAAAACCAAGACTGGGATGTAGCCATACCACATTATGTTCTATTGAGAAGGGACAGAATAGGAAAAAAGGGGTGAGGAATGGCTCTTTATGTGCAGGAAAACATAAAAGCTACAGAAATACAGGAGGAAGCAGGGAGGAGCAGAGGTACTCTGGGTCACCCTGGAGACACAGAAGGGGGCCACTATACACACAAGAGTGATCTAGAGACGTCCAGCAAATGGGGGATAGGTGGATGAGGATATAATGGAAGTAATCCAAAGGATAGCAAGCAAGGGGGAGACACTGCTGGTGGGGGACTTCAATCTACCAGATGTGAATTGGAGCCTCCCAGCTGTGGCATCAGTTAAAAGTAGGGACATCCTGGACTCCCTGCAGGGGGCAGTCCTCAGGCAACTAGTTAACAAACCTACTCAAGGGGGGGAGGCAATACTGGACCTGGTACTAACAAAAGGGACAGTGTTGATGAAGTCCAGGTGGGTAGCCACCTGTGGACCTGTGATCATTGTATGGTGTGGTTCAATCTAAGAACTGGGCCAGAATCAAACCACACTAAAGCAAGGGTCCTGGACTTCCGAAGGGATGATTCTAAGAAAATGGGAGAATGCCTCAGGGATGCCCTAGAAGGGATAAGGAAACTGGGTGGAGCTGAGGAACAGTGGGTAAGAATAAAGGAGGGCACTGAGAAGGAAATAAACCTATGTGTCAGACAGGTTAACAAGAGAAAGAGAAAAAAAGAGACTACTATGGATCTCTAAAGTAGTAGTGCAGAAAGTAAGGACAAAAAAGATAGCATTTAGAAGGTACAAGATGACACAGAAGGAGGAGAATAGGAAGAGATATCAGGAGAAACAAAGGAAGGCAGGGAAAGCAGTTAGCAGTGCAAAGGCACAGAGGAGAATATTGCCGTCAGCAAAATGGGGATAACACATTCTTTAGATAAGCAAAAAGAGGAAGCCCAAAGGAGGGATACTATGGCTAAAAGGAGAAGGAGGGATTTGTGTGGAAGAGCGCCAATAAAACCCAGACATTTTCAACAGATACTTGTGTTCAGTATTTACGGAGGAAGGGGTAGGTGACAGGCCACAGATAAGGGATAAGGGCATTAAAGGAAGGGGGGTGGACACTGGTCCTTTTACAGAGCAGAGAGTCCTCAAGGAACTAGCACAACTAAAAGTGAATCAAGCAATGGGGCTGGATGAGGTACATCCTAGGATACTGAGGGAGCTCAAGGAGGTGCTGGCTGCACCAGTGAAAGCCCTGTTCAACCTATCACTAGATATGGGGGAAGTTCCAGGGGACTGAAGGAGGGTGCATGTGGTCATACTTCATAAAACTGGTAACAGGGAGGAGGCAGGAAATTACAGACCTGACAGCCTGACTTTGGTAGTGGGTAAAGTAATGGAATCACTTCTGATGGTAAGGATTGGGGAATACCTTGTGACCAGTAGAGTACAGGATCCAAGGCAGCATGATTTCTCAGTGGAGAGATTGTGCCAGACAAACCTGATCAAGTTCTTTGACTGGGTGACCAGGGAAGTAGATCAAGGTGGAGGAGGGGTGGATGTGGCCCACCTGGATTTTAGTAAAGCTTTTGATACCATTCCAGACAGAAGAACACTGCCCCGCTGAGGAGCCTGGTGCAGGGGACTGCAGAGAGTCTAAGAGGTAAAGCCTCCTTCCATCCTCTTTGTGGAGAGGTGTTTACCCCACTCACCACTCACTGCCAGCTCCTCAATTATTGCTGCTCACAGGTCACAAGACATATCCTTCTAAGTGTCCACTTTGCCATTTATATTCACTGCCCACTAGGGGTTGCTGCTGTGCACTCCCAGGCACCACTCCATCTCTCTCCTCATCTCCACTCCCTACAGCTACTATTGGCACTGGCCACCAGGAGTCACTATAGCACCCTTCTAACTACTATTTCTTCCTCACCTACACAACTCTGTACCCTCCTAATCTCAACTCCCACCTTCTCTACTATTGCCCCTTGTGGGTCTCAAACCTGGTACTACTGACCCCACAGCCTATAGCTCTACCACTAAGCCAATGAGTCAGGCTATTGACTCTCTCTGATCCATAACTCTTATATCTTTTTGGCCCCATACTCAGCTAAAAAAATACCTTCTGCAGTCTCACTCCCTGTACCCTTGACACCTGAGTCAGCAGCTCTACCACTGGGCTAGCAAGCCGATACAAAGTACCCTGGTTCCTTAAAGCTCTTATAGCTTCCTGACACCATAATTTAGCTAGAAAAATACTCTCTGCTGTCCCACTGTGGTTCTCAAACTCTGTTCACTTAGCCCCAAAGTCAGCAGCTCTGCCCTGAAGCCACCAAGCCAAGATATAATTCTATTGGATCTTAAAGCTCTTAAAGCTTTTGCTCCTTTAAATCTACCAAAATACTCTGCTATCCTACCACAGGTCTTAAACCCAGTACCTTTGGGACTGAAGTCTACAGCTCTAGCACCAGATCACCAAACCAAGACATAATTCTATTGGATCTTAAAGTTCTTAAAGCTTTTGCTACTTAATCAAAAAAAAAGGCACTCCTCTGTCCTTCCCCAGGTCTCAAACCCAGCACCTTTGCAACTGAAGTCAGCAGCTGTATTCACCAAGCCAGCAAGCCAAGATAATTTTGGCTTGGTTCCTACAGCTCTTAAAGCTTTCACTCCCCCTCTCAGCCACTGTGCTCTAACTCCAAGGCTACCTGGCATCATGAGTGCTAATCTCCCCCTTATATGTATCATTGTCTTACACTACCTGGAACCTACCTCCCACCAGCCAGACCTCAGCCCTTGCCCGTGGTCAAGTGTACCCACATACCTTACCACTATAGCCCACCCACCCACCACCATGTCAATGCACCCCGGACCCCGCATCCATCCCTTGTTGCCCCTCAACCCCACCTCTGACCCTGGCCCCTGGCTCCACACCTCTGTATCTTCCAGACCCTCCAAACCCTGCCCATTCCCTGTTCACCCACTCCCTGCCTGGCCCCTCAATGTGCCCACAGGAAACTAACAAACTGCCAGTCAAGGGCTAGAGCCTTACTCATACTATTATTCCTCTCTGGTAATATCCACCCAAACCCAGACCCTGCCCCCACCAATCCACCAACTAAGTCCAATGGACTCCACATTGCCTCCATGAACATATGCAGCCTGCTTAAAAAATTTGCTGCTATTCAGTGCTGGGTTATATCACACTAACCAGGCATCTTAGCTCTAGTAGAAACCTGGCTAACTAAGTCAGCCCCAGACTCCTTTGTCTCCCTCCCAGGCTACACCCTATATTGCGAGGATCGAGTAGGTAAATGTGGAGGCAGTTGTGCGTTCTATGCTCATGACACCATCGTAGGCCTCACCCTCCCTGCCCCCAAGCTTGTAGATGGTGCCCAGGCCCTTACCCTCAAACTCACCCTAGACCCATCCAAGAGCCCCCTCTATCTCACAGTCTCCTATATCCCCCAAGGAACCAGACCCCTGCAATATCATCGCTCACTGAATATCTCTCCTCCTTCCCCCGTAAGGCTCAACAAGTCCTAGTAGGAGACCTCAGTGTAAACTAGCTCAGTCCCACTGCCTCACCGATAAGAGAAACATTCGCTGCATTGGACCTGACCCAACTTGTCTCACAAACCACCAGACGTAACCAAAATTCAGGGACAAGCACCCTCCTAGACGCCATTGTCTCAAACCGCCCACAAAATATTTAAGATATTCAAGTCCTCCCAGATTCCTTAAGCGACCACTCCCCTCTCCTATTCCTCTGGTCTACCCCAACCCCCAAACCCATAGCACAAACCACTCACTGCAGGCGCCTTCACCCAGGAGGGCTGTTAAAACTCAGGCAGTTCCTCGCTCACATTGATTGGTCTTCCATCCGCCATGCAACGAGTGTTGACATTGCCCTTGACCTAGTCTCACAAGGTTTTACCAAGGCCTGTGATCTTTTTACACCCTTCACCATGATCCACTCCAAAAAACAAAATGCACCCTGGGTCACCCTGCCCTACTCTAACTACTCAGGTGCAGGGATAACCTTTGGCATATAGCCACTGAGACTGGTCAGGCTGTTGATAGACAGGCATATAACTCTGCCTGGAACAGGTGCACATGGGCCATCCACAAAGCCAAGGCTAACCACTACCAGGCCACCCTCACCTCCTCATGGGGCTGCACCTGGAACTTCTGGGACAATATAAAAGAAATAACTGGGAAATCACGCTCCACCCTCCCAGCCCACCTTACAGTCAATGGCATCACCATCACTGACCCCACCGACATTGTCAACTGCCTTAACTCCTCCTTTACTGATCTTAGCCCTGTCCTCCCGAGTAACTTTTTCGACCCTACTGACAACCCACCATCTTCAGATCTGCAGCGCCCCCAGCTCTACCTATGCAAGGTATCTGTTCAGGAAGCCAAACCACTCCTGCTTAAAGCACTAAAAGGTATCAGTCCTAGCAGCGACTCCCTGGATCAAAAAATACTACGGCTGGTCCTGGATGAAGTCCTGGTCCCACTTACGGATCTACTGAACTGATCCCTCTGTCTGGGGCAATTCTCCACAGCATGGAAAACTGCTACAGTCATACTTATTCACAAAGGTGGTGACCGGTCCGCCCCCAGCAACTATCGCCCAATTTCCATGCTTCCCCCCCTCTCCAAAGCCTTACAAAAAGTGGTGGCCAACCAACTCACTGAATATCTAGCAAAATATAACATCCTGTGTCCAGAACAGCATGGCTTCTGCGCTGGTCACAGTACACACAGGCACAGCTTTAATGGAGTTCTCCAACTTCCTACATGCCTCCCTGGACCTCGGCTCCCTAGTTGGGGCAGTGTTCATTGACCTCTCTAAGGCCTTTGACACTGTCTCCCACCCACTCCTACTAAATGCCCTCAACTATATGGGTTTCTCTGCTGGCCCCCTCTCCTGGTGTATGAGCTACCTATCAGCCTGCTCCCAGCATGTCAAAAACAATAGGGTGCTCTCAGAAACCCATCCCATCTGCTCAGGGGTTCCCAAGGGCTCTATCATAGGCCCACTACTCTTTAGCCTGTACTTAAGTGCCCTGCCTAGCACCTGTTCTGGCAATATTCTACTATATGCTGATGACGCCATGATTTATGCAGCTCACAAAAATCTCACCTCCCTCCAAGACTCCCTCCAGCACTCTTTTATTGATGCTGAGAATTGGTTTAAGAAGAACAGACTAGTAATTAACCTAAAAAAAACTAAGGCAATGCTCTTCGCCCACCACCAGAACAAAGCCAGCAAAAGTCCCCTCCAAATCTTCCCCAGCACTTGTCAACCACTCGAACAAGTTTACTCGTACAAATACCTTGGAATCACATTTGACTCGGCCCTCGCCTTTCATGCCCACATTACTGCCCTTGCTTCCACCGCAAACGCGCACCTTGGCATCCTCTACCAGCACAAGGACTGCCTCCCACCTGATGCCCTCAGGCTTGCCATCACATCTGCAGTAATGTCTCTTATTGATTACGGCCTCCCAGTATATGGTGCTGCTGACTCCACTGCCCTCAGCAAGATTAGACTCACGCTAAATAAGGCTTGCAGGCTACTGACCAGTGCCCCTAGACTCACCCACACCTGTCAATTCTATGACATGGCCAAACTCCTAAACCTCAATGAATGCATCTGCTACCAAACCAGCCTGCTAAACAATAAGATTCTACTAGTGCCCAGAACTAGGACCGCCCAGGCTCAGAAGTCATTCTGCTACAGAGCCCCTACTTTGTTCAACTCACTCCTGGCAGCCATTTCCAACACCATCAAAATTGCCCTCTTCAAAGCTGCCTTATGAGACCTGCTGTTCAACACCCGCTGCTGCACCTGTCACTAAAAGATGCTCTGCTCCACTTCTGCACTATTGACATGGGCCACTGGGCTGAACACCACCCGCCACCACCCCACCCCGGGCCCCCTCTCCTCTGCCAGTACCTGCTGGTACTACTTGAAATGTTTGTTAATTACACATGTGTTCAAGCAATTGTATATAATACTATGTATTCCTGTTCATACAACCTATGTAAAACTATGTAATTCTGTATGTCTGTATTCTGTAAATATGTAAAAAATCTGTTATTCTGTCTTGACTGTATGCTGTAAATTATGTTAATCATGTGTGTCCTCTCTGTGATGAGGTACCTTTGTAAATGAGTTGCTGGCTCAAAGGTTGTAAATCCGATTATACAATAAATAAATAAAATAAATAAATAAAAAGACTGGTGAGCAACCTGGGCAGCCTTGGAGTGGGTCCAAAAGTACTAAAATGGGTAAGTAACTGACTAAGTAACAGGACTCAGAGGGTGGTGGTAAATGGTATTCACTCTGAAGAAGGCAAGGTGACCAGCAGGGTGACATCTGAGTCAGTACTTGGCCCATTCCTCTTCAATGTCTTTATTAGCAGCATTGCAGGAAGGCTGGAGGGAAGAGCATGCCTGTTTGTGGATGATACAAAAATCTGCAACAGTGTGGACACACTGGGGGGGATGAGGGAAGGTCTAAAAAAGCTGAGAGACTAGTCAAGGGTTTGGCAACTGGGTTTCAATGCAAAAAAGTGCAAAATCATGCACTTGGGTCACAGAAACATGGAGGCAATGTATCAATTGGGTGCAGAAGTATTGGCAACCACAAAACTGGAAAGGGAGCCGGGGTAATCATTTCTGATAACCTGAAGATAGCAAAACAGTGTGATAAGGCAATGAGGAAGATGACAGGATGCTACGGTGCATAGGGAGGGGTATCACCAGCAGAAAGAGGGAGGTAGTGTTACCCCTGTAGAGATCAATGGTGAAGCCTCACCTAGAGTACTATGTCCAGTTCTGGAGGCCCCATCTCCAGAAGGATATAGATAGGGTGGAGGCAGTACAGAAGAGGGCAACTGAAATGGTTCAGGGCCTGCATCAAAAGCCCTCTGAGGAAAGACTCAAAGAATTAAATATGTATTCTCTAGAGGAAAGAAGGGAAAGGAGGGACATGATAAAAACATTTTCAAATATCTCACAGGTATTAATAAGGCACATGAGGGTAGCGTTTTACATAGGAGAAAGATGCTTGAGGACAAGGGGGCATGCTATGAAGCTGGAAGTGAGGAGACTCAGAGGAGATGTGAGGAAATACTTCTTCATGGAAAGGGTGGTGGATGACTGGAACAGTCTCCCAGCAGAGGTGGTGGATGCTTGGAACAGTCTCACAGCAGAGGTGGTGGGTACTAAAATGGTAACAGGATTCAAGCAAGCATGGTCTAGAAACAAGGGGACCTTAGAAATAAGGCAATGGGGAAAGACCAGGGATCAAGTAGGGTCTACGCTGACACTGTAGGTAGGGAAAAAAGGGCAGACTAGTTTGGCCAAGAGGTCCTTACCTGCCAACAACTTCTATGTTTCTGTGTTGCTTCTGCCTGATTGTAAATTGTCAAACAGCTGAGAGTTACCTGAAACAAGAGAAACAGGAACAGAAAACAGTCACAGTATGACATATGAATAGCATTCAATAATAAAAAAAAAATTGAAACAAAATAATTACCTTTTCTGGTATGAAATACTGCTGAATCAAATAACCAGATAAGGGTGGAGCCATGCAGCAACAGGATTTAAGCACCTGAGTACTAGATACCTGGAAAGCGAGAAACATGAACAAAAGAGGGTTATAATTATAAATCCCTTTAATGTACAATAAATAAATACATTTAACCCTTGCTATGCCACAGACTGATATATTAGTCCAGAATTCCTATATGTTCTAATTCTGTTGACGGCCTAATGGTTAATAATTAAATAACTACATATATATGTAAATAAATGTTTACCTTGATGGTAGGACACAAAGCCATAATCCACAATCTTCATCCGGATATGTCTTTCACATCAGCTTCCTAGTAGCGTCATCCAGTGCTGAATGATTCTATGGCTAGTATGCACATGAACTGTGTGAACCTCTCATTGTATCTGGGGAGAAGAAAGCAATCTGTCTCCTCTACAACAGTGCTACTCATTGACAAAGGTAGCATGAGGCTAGCTGTGTCAGATCCTGGTAATGTTTAGCCAAAACAGAGTGCAGAACACACTTCAGTTTTTTCCATGAAAAGTACTGGAATTGCCTGTTAATTTCATTCCAGTTCAGGTTTGATTCAGGCATATATGGGTCTGTATATGAAGGAAGGGGTCTATGAACAGATTCAAACATATACTACAGAGCAATGGATTGGTCCAATTTCTTCTTCTTCACATCTGCTACTTGCATATCCAGTTCAGCAATTGAATTCTTTAAATTCTGAATGTTGTCTTAATCACTTTTTGTTTCTACTCATCCTTCAGTCATGCCAAAACAGTGTGGCACCATGAAGCATCCTTATTATTTTTTCTTGGACTTCAGAAAAATTCAGGATCTCTGATTTTATGTCTATTTAGCTTTTGCACCATTTCCCCTAAACAGCATTAAAGAACTGTAGTAAGGGACCATCACACAGCGTGGCATCATGTAACACCATGAAGCAGCCATATTTTTTTTTCTGTGACTTAAAAAATCAGGAGTTCTGATTTTATATCTGATTAGTTTTTCGCACTATTTCCCCTGAAGTGCAATACAAGAACTGAGTCATGGGGGCAGTCACACATTGTGGCAGCATATAGCACCATGCAGCAGCCTTGTATATTGTTTTCTGAGACTTCAGGAAAATTCAGAAGCTCCGACTTTATGTCTGTTTAGCTTTTTGCACCATTCCCTCTAAAGTGCATTACAAGAACTGTGGCGGGGGCAGTCACACTGTGTGGCACCATGTAGCACAATGCAAAAGCCTTGTATATTTTTTCTGGGATTTCAGAAAAATATAGGAGCACCGATTTTATGTTTACTCAGCTTTTCACACCATTTCATTTAAAGTGCATTGCAAGAACTGTGGCAGGGAGGTGACACTCCCACAGCGTGGCACCATGTTGCATCCAGAAGTATTTATTATGGCACTTCAGATAAACTCTGGAGCTCAGATTGTATGCCTATTTGTGCTTTTTGTGCCATTGCCAGCACAGTGCATTACAAGAACTGTGTAGTTGGGATTAACACACAGAGCAGCACATTGTAGCAGAATGCAGCAGCCTTGTATATTTTCACACCATTTCCCATAATGTATAATACATGAACTGTGTCGGCAGGAGTGACACACAGTGCAATACCCTGTAGCAACTTGCAGCAGCATGCCATATTTATTCTGGTACTTCAGAAAAATGTTGGGAATGTAAACAAATGTCATCAACATTGCTGACTCAGTTTCTGATCTCCTCCTCGTCCTCATCAAGCTTTTCCACTATTGGTTGTGGTCTTATTAAAGTACATAAATCCTTTGTACATGTATCCGGTGTGAATGACAGTCATCTATCTGATGGTGATGCCTGATTCTTTGTTACACAGCTAAAAATGACCTGAAACCAGAGAAACAGGAACAGAAAACAGACTATGACATACTGTACAAATAACTTTCAGAATAAAGAAAATAAATAAAAATAATTCTTACCTTCCCTGGTAGTAAGCACTGCTAAATTAAATAACCACATCTGGGCCAGACCCATGCAGCAACATGATTTTGTCACCCTAGTGATTAATACTGAACTTAAAAAGAGAGAAACAAAAAACAGAATATGGTTAGAAAGACACTGTTTACCACAACCAAGGCCAACAAGTAACAACGTTAAATACATACATTTACTAGTAGGACACAAAGTGATACTGAAAGATCATCATATGGATCAGTGCCACAAAGGTATTATCAGTTCATGCAGAAACTGGCAGAATTTCTGTTCACTGATTTCCTCAGAACTGAAACAGTATTGTGAGACTTGCATAGTGCAAAAGCAGCATATTTCTTTGAGCCGATCATATTTCATTTCCTCATGCAAAATGCTTCAGACAGAACAATTTATTAGACTGAGAATTTCTGGGTAATATGGTTCATCACATACAAGGCAGTACAAGAACTGTGTTTGCTGGACTAACACACAGTGTGGTACCATGTAGCAGCATGCAGCAGCCTGAACGTATTTATTCTGTTAGTTGAGAAATATTCTGGGAGCACAAAATGCATGTATGTTGTGCTTTTTGCATGTTTTCCCTTAAAGTGCATTACAAGAACTATGGAGTAGGAACTGAGATACAGCACAGCACACTGTATCAGCATCCAGCAGCTGCCTGAAATATTTATTTTTAATAGTCGAGAAAATCTTGGGAGCACAGAATTTATATACCGTATATTGTACTTTTTACCAAATTTCCCCTAAAGTGGATTTAAATACAGTAACTGTTGCAGGGAAAAAGAAACTCAGACTGGCACCATGTAGCAGTATGCAGCAGCACGACATATGTGTCCTGGTAACTGAGAAACAATTCTGGAGCACAGCATTTATGTCTGCTGTGATTTCTGCAACATTTCCCATAAAGTGTTTTACTGAAGTTGTGGAAGGCAGAATGAAACACAGTGCAGCACCATGTAGCAGCATGTAGTGGCCTGACATATTATTTATGGTACGGTAGTTGAGAAAAATGCTTGGAGCATGCAATTTATGTGTATTGTGTTTTTCTCACTTTTTTACCATACAATGTTACAAGAAATGTGATGTAGGGACTGACACATAGCATAGTACCATGGAGAAGCAGCATCAGTACTGCATTACTACCATTTCATCATTTCTTGTTTGGTAGAAACTTCCTAAATCTGAGAAATATATATATAGTGCTTGAACACTAATGTCAACTCCCCTACTGTGATTGACAAATACTGTCTAAGAGAGGGGCTTGAACAGCACAGTAGTAGCTACCACCATTTAATCATTTCTTGTTCAGGAGAAAATGGCATTACAATGGAGGAGTCACGTGACGCCAAGACTGAAGCAGCAGCTAAAGCTTCCAGCTCCATCCTGACCCATATTAAAAATCAAATTATTGTCCTTCCTCAACCTTAATTTTTGACTCCAGGATACCCTGTATACTGTATGAAGCATCTGGGCTCGAAATGGACACAGAACAAATGAAATTTTCAAGTCGGAAGGCCACTACATCAAATTTGCCTCCGAATGAGACAGTGCAGGCCCTAGCATTTTAACCGAAATGGCCACACCTTAGCACCTCACCTATTTCCCTGGCTTCATCATGTACTACTGAGCTTTCTACAGAACAAATCTTGGAATTAAATATGATCAATGAAGCGGTCTTTTCAATTATTGCCAACTTAAAAGAATTAAATCCAGCTTTCCAAGAACTTACCAGGAGGGTAGCTGATACCAAAGTCTGGATTTCTTCTATTGAAGATCATGCAGCTTGCATGGACCCAGACAGAACTGCACTTAAAAGGAAACTGACAAAACTGGAAGACAAGGTAGAAGAGTTAGAAGGTTGGAGCAGAAGAAATAACCTTGACCACCTAGGGCTCTCCAAAGGCAAAGTAGGAGCTAATGCAACCAATGTTTCACAAAAGTTTTGTAATGAAGTAGTTGGCCCTTCACCTAATGGCCCTGTATACATCATAGAGAGAGAGAGCCCATAGAGAGTTGTGGGCTAAGCCCACTCCAGGAGAACCTCTAAGACCATTAATATTTAAGCTTCTTAACTATCTGGACCAGGATCATATTCCGAAAGAAGTCAATAAGTTAGGGGGCCCAATTCCAAGATGACTTGCACATGGTGCAAGGTGATTTGCGCTAAACACCATGGCATAAATCACACCTTGCACCATGGGATACACAAGTCATGATTTCAAGACATGGCTTGTGCCATGCCACTTGCAGGTTGTGCAAAAGGTGGGCTGTGCCACCCACTATGCCGACAACCCACAGCAGCATGGTGCAAGGGTGGGTTATGGCAGCAACTGCACCCTATTCTGGGAAGAGTGGCTGCCATAAACCACCTATGCCATTCCAGGACCCAGTTTGGCATAGTGAGGTTAGACCAGCTTGGAGGTGGTCTAAGAGGCATCCATCCTGGCACATCGATGGATACCCCCCCACAGGGAAGTGGAAACACCATTGCTGTGCTCCACATGCCTCTTCCTACTCAGACATGCCCCCCACCCCCCCAAAATTCGGGGCCCCAGGTCCATTTTCTATCATGCCACCTCAATTGCTAATGCCAACTGGCCAGCCCCCCAAATGCCTCCAGGTGCATGCAGGTGTGTTTTGATGTGTGAGGGCTCAGGAGGGCAGTAGATTACATGCCACAACCTGCAGCAGTGAGGCCCAGTGCACCATTCCCTTGACGCTAGCCTGCAGCTGCTGCAAATCATGGGCATAAGTGCTGGGGACCCTGCCTGTCTTATAATAGGTTATAGGGTCCCTGGCATAGCGCCACTTGGTGCAACTCGCATATGCCCGCGCGAGTTGCACCATGCATCTTGTAATTGGGCCCAGAGTTTCTACAACTGGTCCAGATCCCATTTATGGCTGGTACAAGATCTCAACTATAGTGTCTGACAGGTGAGAGCAGCTTATTGCCCCATCCAGACTAAGCTCTAGGCAACCCACATCCATCACTGAATGGTGTACCCTGCCTGTCTAGAGGTACACACTGCAGCAGGACCACAAAGATTTGATTCTACTGGTCAGGCTGCTGCAGAACCACCCAAGCTCTTCCGGTACCTGTTTAGGAAAAAAGGATGATTCTTTTTCAGACATCTGAGACTGGGAAATAAATAATGTACTGTGATCAGATCGGGGGTGTATCTAGCCTTCCTGACTTTCTTTAGTTGTATTTGGACATTTTCTGTAATGGGACAAAGTGGAAATTAGAGTATTTTCTATTTATCTTAAAATCTAATGATGTCATGGCTGTTGGAATGGGTTGAGTTTTATTGACAACGCATGACTGTTCTTGTTCCATGTTTAATGTAAGTGTGCTCTGTTTATTTTTTTTTTGTTTCTTCCTACAGCATATAAGTAGCTGTTTAATTACTAAGAACTTACTGAAATAAGATCCTGACTAATTTAACCCATCACACCTTTTTACTGTTCACAATATGATTCTTTCTAGTACTTTCTATCAGACTTATGATTCTTAGTAGTAATGGAAAGAATGAGTCCATTTTAATTTTAGGATGGAATTCCATCTAGTGGATGGTGTAGGGCAGAGTTTGTGGTTCATTGTTAGAACATCATTTTACATCAGACTATTAATCGTTAATTGTTACTTAAGATTTTTTATTTATTTATTTATTTTGTTTAATGAAATCTAGGATTACAAATACATTTGAACAGGAATTGCTCGTTTACAAAGGTTCCACGTCGAATAAATGGGGGGTACACATACATACAAAGGTCAACATAATAATACATAGTTACACAATAAAAAGAAGTAAGAGGCTGAGGCTTAGGAAATTCCAGTAATTCAAAATATGTCAAATGTTAGGTAACATGACATACCAGCCAAGGGCAATCTTAGAAATAAGCACTGTAGGTGAGAGGGAAGGGGGTATGCAGGCAGGAAGGCCATTGTCAGATGGTAGATGGTGAGAGTAAGAGCTTTAAAGGGGAGGGAGGGAAGGGATAAAAGTCAGGAAATGCCAAGGGGGGAGGAAAGGGAGAGGGGGCAAGGGGGTAGGCAGGTAGAAGGGGGCAAGGCAGGGAGAGGTAGCTGTCAAGACTGAAGTGGAGGGCAGTGAGCGGTGGGCCCCTGATTAGGCGTGGCAGTCACAGCGACTAGTTGAAATGAGATGCAGTCGGAGTTGTCTCATAAAAGGGCCAAGAGCAGCAGCAGCAGCAATAAGAGTTTCTTTGTTGAGAGTATTGTACCACTGTGGTGCTCTGTGGTGCTTTGTTGAGAGTATTGTACCACTGTGGTGCTCTGTGGTGCTTTGTTGAGAGTATTGTACCGCTGTGGTGCTCTGTGGTGCTTTGTTGAGAGTATTGTACCGCTGTGGTGCTCTGTGGTACTTTGTTGAGAGTATTGTACCGCTGTGGTGCTCTGTGGTGCTTTGTTGAGAGTATTGTACTGCTGTGGTGCTCTGTGGTGCTTTGTTGAGAGTATTGTACCGCTGTGGTGCTCTGTGGTACTTTGTTGAGAGTATTGTACCGCTGTGGTGCTCTGTGGCGCTTTGTTGAGAGTATTGTACCGCTGTGGTGCTCTGTGGTGCTTTGTTGAGAGTATTGTACTGCTGTGGTGCTCTGTGGTGCTTTGTTGAGAGTATTGTACCACTGTGGTGCTCTGTGGTGCTTTGTTGAGAGTATTGTACCGCTGCGGTGCTCTGTGGTGCTTTGTTGAGAGTATTGTACCACTGTGGTGCTCTGTGGTGCTTTGTTGAGAGTATTGTACCACTGTGGTGCTCTGTGGGCAAAGGCCCTCTGGCCCATGGTAGTCCAGCATCTGGGGACAAGGAAGGTTAGTTGTTGTGAACTTCTAGTTCACTGGGTGCTGTAGAGGTCAGTGAGGAGCTTTTCAATGCCCTGGGGCATGACCCCAAGTAGGACTTTTTTGGCTAAGAGCCAGGTTTGATACTGTATCCAGCTGATGAGAGGAAGCCATCCTGGCTGAGTGTACAGGTCACAAGTGTGTGTAAGTTGGTCAGCCACAGTTAGCAGACTGCATGCTTTGTTGAGTGCAACTGTAATTCTGCAGAGGGCAGAGGCGGATGCAGAGCTATAAATTGTTGGCCTGTAATCAATGATGGAGGTGACAGAGCTGTTGATAGCTAACTGGAGAGTGTCAGGAGTTATGCAGTGTTTGTGCCTGTACAGCAGGCCTATATGGATGTTGGTGGCTTTGGTGACAGAATCTATGTGCCGATGGTAAGAGAATGAGCTGTCCAATGTGACACCTAGGTATTTAAAATCATGGTGAGGTCATGGGATTTCTACTTGCTCCTGGCATTGTAGAAGGTCATTACCTTTGTTTTGCTGTAGTTCATGACCAGTTTGTGTGACTTAAACCATTCTTCAATGCACATGAATTCAAGCTGTAATTGTTTCTTGAGGAGCTCTGCGTTTTGGTGGTTGGTGAACATGACTGCGTCGTCGGCGTAGAGCAGTAATTTCTGGTGGCAGACACTTGGAAGGTCATTGAGGAAGAGGCTGAAAAGTAGTGACCCCGGGATGGACTCCTGTGGGACCCCTGAAAGGACTGGCTTTTCTTCCGAGATGACACTGGCAATCCTAACCTGCTGGACCCTCTCCCCAAGGTAGCTTGATACCCAGAGCAGTGCTTCACTGGAGAGCCCAATGTTTGATAATTGCTTGAGTAGGAGTGAGTGGTTCACAGTATCAAAAGCTTTCCTAAGGTCGATGAATACTGCCCCTACACAGTTTCCTTGATCGAGTGTGGTATGGATGAAGCCTGTGAATTCTAATAGTGCAGTGGTGGTATTGTGCCCTTTTCAGAAACCATGTTGCTCAGGACACTGGATGTAGTATTTTTACAGGAACTTGACTAGTTGGTCTGAGGTGATGTGCTCCAGGGCCTTAGACAATGGAGGGAGGATGGAGATAGATCTTCCCTTACTGACCAAATTGTTTAATTTCCTCAGCGATTCAGAAACTCAAGAATATTCTTTATAAGAAGCATGCATTGTACTTATACTTAAACCTGGTAAAGACACTCTCAAGCTCAAGAATTACTGTCCTATCTTGCCACTAAATGTAAATGTTAAGATTTATGCCAAAATTGTGGCTACTCATTTGAATAAGGTCTGGAAAGACCTTATTAGCCCAGAACAAGTTGGCTTCATGGCTGGTAGGCACTCCGGTGATAATTTCTGGAAGATATTTAATCTTTTCCCTACATCAAGGGAGAGGGACAATAATATGGTGTTGGTCTCCCTAGTTGCAGAGAAACCTTTGACCACGTAGCACGGTCATACTTATTTACTGTTTTAGAGAAGTACAGTATTCCACAAGAATTTGTTAATAGAATACAAGTGTTATATAGCAAGCCTTCAGCACAAATTTTATGTAATAAACTTTCTGACATTTTTTTACTGAGCTAGAGGTACTCACCAGGGATGCCTTTTGTCCCTATACTTGTTTAATTTATATATAGAACCCCTTACTCGTAAGATTAATTTTTCAGATTTGGTCACGGGGCCAATATTTGGACAGCTTAAACTGAAAGTGTCCACATTTGTGGAATACACCTTGCTTCATATTAGCAACTGGCAGACATGCTTACTTGTAGCCCTTCAGATTAGTTCTCATTTGAGTAAATATTTGGGATATACACTTAATTTACATAAAACTGTAGTGTATCCCTTATCTCTCACCTGTACTAAAGAAGATACAACAACATTAGGCCTCCAATGGAAACCTAACGCCTTGCTGTGTTTTGGTATAAAAATTACACATGACCTAAATTTATTGAAATCTCTTAACTTGGACCAGTTTCTAAAGCAAATTAAGCTTGACTTAAACCGCTTGTGTCATTTGCCCATGTCACTCTGGGGTAGACAGAATATTCTTAAAATGAACATATTGCCCCCTTTGATGTACCTCACGAGAATGCTGAACATCTTTCTTCCTAAAGGCTGATTTGGTAAATTACAGTTCTTATATTCAGCCTTCCCATGATTGCGTAAGACTCCACAGAGGGCTTTTATTAAACTCTGCAGACCCCAATGCATGGGAGGCCTACAGCTTCTGGACTTTTTTTTGCCTGTTACTGTACCTGTCTTTGCATGGTGCTAAATACCTACAGTGGGTTTTTTATGAATCCCGTCATTCTCTTTCACCAGTTTGGCTGACAATTGAAAACAGCTTGGTAGAGAAATGTCATCTATCTCTGCCCTCATTACTGTATACCCCTCTAGCCAGTCATCCACAAGCTCCTAGGTTCAGCCCCATTGATTGGTCTCTGAAAGCTCATTTCAGCTCTGTGTATTTTTAAAACTATCTTACCAGAAAGATCTCAGTCAACCCCTCCTAATAACTGGAATATACATATAGGTGGCAAACCTTTTCTATGGCTCAGTGGAAGTGATCAACTATTACTTCTATCTCAGATTTAATCCTTTCCTTTTCAGAATTTCTATCTAAATGTAACTGTACTGCACAGCAATTTTGCAGCATGCCCAGATTCAGCACTGTTTAAACAAATTTCTAGGTGCCCCTCCTTGGTCAAATTCAGCTGGTTCATTCTACTCCAAACTGACTTCTATATCTCTCCAAGAAAAAACAATCCCCAATATCAACCAGGAAACAAATTTGACTTTTCTGCTGAGTTATTGGATGTGGATCTTGTCATATAAATATAAATATATATATATATATATATATATATATATATATATATATGTATATTATGGTAGAGTAGCACTTTTAAGGTTAAAGGGTGAAACTTTGCACCTTAATAACATTGCCACCGTTCAACGAATTTGCCTGAAATTTGGCAGGCATGGCAGGGGGGGGCACCATAGATCTTGAGATCTGCCAACTTTTGTACAGGCTGGATATACGGCTGCGGGGTTATTAAGCAACATCTGTGTGTGCAATTACACATTTTTGCGAATTCTTTGCTCTCACCTACAGGTCGCATGTTTTCTTTGGAGTTATTGTTACTGTTACCATTACCATTAGCATTTACAATTGTGGTGCCATCACTGTGCGCGTTACGGTTTGCGTTTCCATACACGCTTGCATTTGCGTTTGCGTTTCTGTTCCCTTTGGCATTATTGTTGCTGTAACACTTAACGTTTACATTTACAATAGCAGTTCCATGACCGTGCAAGTTACCAGTTGTGTTTATGTACGCACTTGTGTTTCCATTTGTGTCACTGTTCGCTTTGCCGTCACTTTGCCCTTGCGTTTCTATTAAGGTTTACATTACGTTTTATGTTTGCATCAGCATGTGTATAACCATTAGCACTTGCATTTGTGTTGCAGTTGCTGTTACTATGTCACTACACATCACGTGGTGAGAATGTGGTGCCTGAAGGTCCCGCACTCCCACCACCGTGTTCTACTCACTATTTATAGTACTCATTGTCAAAAAGAAGGGAAATTCATGGCAAAAAAATCCATTTAATGCATCAGTTAGGGTTGTTCCACAGCAGCAAAAGCAAGGAAATTCAGTGTTAGGGCTGAAAGCCCCTTGCACCCCAGCCCGCCCTCCCAACCGGCATCGGGGTGTCCGTTGGGGTCATTGGTCCTAACTCTCACCCATTCTGTTATACCTCAGCTTGTTTACAATGCAATGGGGTGAGAGTTAGGCCATGAGCCAACGCACACCTCTATGCCAGTTGGGGGTGGCTGGGGAGCAAGGGGCTTTTCAATCCTAACACCAAATTTCCTTGCTTTTGTTGCCGTGAGACAACCCTAACTGATGCATTAAATGGAGTTGTTTTGCCATGAATATACATATACTGTATATATATATATATATATATATATATATATATATATATATATGTATCTATATGACTTATAAAACTCTATATATAAATTGTTCAAAGTGGATAGGGTGGCATCTCCTATTTGTGTCTATTGTACCCATGAAGATGGTAGACTACATCATAATTTGTCGACTTTCCTCAAAGTAAAAACTCTCTGGACTCTAATACAAAAGTTGTTCTCCCCATTTCTTGGTCATCATGATTTTTTTACAGTAAAGATTTGTGTTTTGGAAGATTACAATTTGTTTCCTACAAATCAAGATAAATCACATATGGCTTTCATCTCTGTAGTGACAAAGTTTCTTATTATGACACTGAAAGGGCAATTGGACACCTTCACAGGTAGAATGGTGGCTCCAAGAATGTTATAATGCACTGAATGCTGAACATGCTATAGCTTCTACAAATAATACATGGCATAAATTCCAAACTTGTTGATCCCACTTATATTTTTACTTGATGCAGGTAGACTGAATATACAACCACCTTTCTTCTTGGCTATGATTGAGAACTGGTTTGAATTAGGTTATTATTTCATGGTTTAATACAGATGGTTATACCCTTATGGTCACCATTTAGATCTTTCAGTCTGTAGCATAGGCACAGGATGGGGGTGGTTACTGAGGTTGTTATAATGTTATAGATTATTCTTAAGTTTCTTTGTGTGTTGTGTATGTTTGATATCCACACACATGATGGAAGTTATGTTATTATTCGACAATTGTTATTTCATCCTTCATTTTTACACCTTTTTTCTCTTTCTTATTGTTACGGTTTTTATTTACTGTTCTTTGTTGTGTCTGTACTTAAGAAACATTTTATAAAGTATATTTAATAGCAAAAAAATAGCATTACAACAAAAAGTAGTAATAGAGAAGAGAATGATGTGATCCACAAACAGAGCCATTAAATAAAATATAATATATATAGAAAATATAATTTTGGGGGGTCTTTTTGTGTGCTTTTTTTTTAGAAGGACAAAGAGCTCAGACAGAAATAAAGATGAGAAAGACTGGAGTGACACAGTAAAAGTGAAAGATAGGAAAATAGTTAACATTGTTCTGTTATTTTAAAATGTTTAATATTTTTGTGTAGTTTAAGAAAAGAGAATGGGGTAGGCCTAAGAGGGGACAGAAAAGAGCATATGATAGAGGAATGAGGAAATACTGAAAATGGAACGATGAAATCAAACTTATGATGGTTTAAATCCTGGATCGTGCTGTCCCACTGCCAGATGAAGCAACACATGCACCACAGTGATGGAGTTCCCACATTTATTCAAGGAGAAGCAACTGATTCTCCAGTACTTTAATCACATTTTGCTAACTTGAACAAACATGTCAATTGAGGTCGTCAATCTCCTCCCTCAGTTGGGAAAGCTCTTCCATGGTGTACAGGTGCTGATGTAGATTCCAGTTTAAGTGCAAGTGCAGCCACTGGAGCTCCTGTTGCAGTTACATGTCCATTGACATGCCAAGAATAGCTGTGACCAACTCTGTGCTACCTTGTGGGTGGGTGTTCCTCCCTGGATGGAATCACCAGGATCTTTAGTCACCTTTTGCTGCCTTGCATTCCACTCTACTCCAGTGGGTGGCAGATCTTTAGATATGTCTGCTGGCCACTGGTGTCTAGGTGAGTCCCTTTTTCCCCCGACTGACCAGTGTGTTATATATACTGTATTACATGTGACAACACTGTAATCCTGGGGTCCAGTATGAAAAACTCCCATACAAGGGAAGACCATGGCTGCTTGGCTATGGGTAGCAATAGCACTGAGAAGCACAACAATTTATGAGCATGGCTCCTTGGGGGGGGGGAGCTGGTGGTGGTGGTACCACAGGGAGGAAGGGGGCTCTGGCTGCTGTGGAGCTGGTGCCAGTGGTTCTGGCTGCTGCAGATCTGGTGCAATGAGGGGCTGGTGCAGACTTGTTGCTGGTGATTTTAGCTGCTGTTTTTGAGTGGAGGGTGCAAGGGGCTACTGCTGAGCTGGAGCTGGTGGTTCTGGCTGATGTTGCAGAACTGGGGGACTTTGGGCTGCTTTTGTGCTGGGGAAGGGAGTGGGACTTTCTGCTACTGAACTGGGGCAGCTGCTGTGGTGCAGTGGTAGAGTTGATGGAGAATTCCTAGGTGCAGGATAATGAAGGCACATGGCACCACCCCACAAGTCAGTACTCATCCACAAGACTCCTTTATTACAGAAAGAGAAAGAGATAGAGACAAAGAAAAGACAACAGAAAAAAGTAGATGGAAAAAAGGGAAAACTCTCTAACTAAACAAATACTGTACTGTGTAGCAAAATATATAACAATCTAAAACTAATATAACAATCAGGAGATGAGGAACTGAATAAAATTAAAAAAATGAAAAAGCTTAGAAAATGGTTAAAAATACGCTTTTACTTGAGATGTTTGCTTTTATAAAGCTGTCAGGCTCCCTTGTCCCCAACTAGCTAACTCACAATGCAAAACCATGAGTATACCTGTCTTCCTGTATAGAGAGATGGATCCATGACACCAGCGTGACAACCCCAACCATGATGTCTGCTACAGTGCCAGCAACACCGCAACACCCCCAACAGCGATGTGACCACAAACCTATCAGCAACACTGCAATGCACCCCTACTATAGATATCTAACTCCATGTCGCACAGACAGTAGAGTTAGATATTTGCCCCCCCATGACCCTAAAGTGCTTCGACACAAACCCCCTGTTGCTGCCGATATAGGAACAGTGGGTGGGGGGTCAATGTGAGGGGGTCAGTGTACCGGTGTCACTGTAGTGATAGTATACCTAGAGAGATATACTCTACCATGTGAGCTGCAGAACCTCATCCATGTGACCCCGAAACACTTGTTTACAAGTAGCCTCATTTCATTTTAATTTTTCATTGTTTTTTTAAGACTTGTTAGCCGATGAGCAATTTTGGCTGTTTCCACAAGTGACAATATCTAAGAAAAAAGTCATATAATATGAATACCCCCAAAACACAGTATAAAAATGATGTCAATACTAGTGAAACAAACAACAAACATTAAGTGCATGTAGATTCATTCCTTAACAACAACCAATGTTTAAGTTTAATATTGAATGTTCTAATGTTTGTGCAATTAGTAATTTCATAGAGTGTAGAGTTACACATTCTAGTTGCCCTATATAATACTGACTTTTGCCAAATCACTTTTAAAAAACAGGAATATTTTGCCCATTATTGCTCTGGGATCTTGTCCCTTGCAAATTCATAGCTCTGAAGAAACAATGATAGGTCTGTCTGACATAACTGACCAAATGTTGCTTTAAGTTACATGGTGCACATCTTTAAACTGGCTTTATTTTCAAGTGATAAACAACCAGCATCATTTAACAAATTGCAATGATGGGTCCTACTTGGCAAATTAGTCATAAATCTTAGAGCACTGTTATATGCAACTTTTAACTTATCAAACATTTTGTTGCTAGTGGCTGAATACACACTAAACCCATAATCAAAAACACCAAATAAAAAACTGTGTGCTAGTAGTCTACAAGATTTATGGATAAAATGGGTTAGTACTCTGAATGAAAGTCCTAATCTCTGAGGAACCAGTTTGATGACATTTTTCACATGATGTTCAAAGGACTGGTTATTGTCCAAAACAATCCCCAAAAATTTAAAACTCATTCTGACTAAACTTTGCCGAAATGTACCCCAAGGGCACAGTTACAGGTGAAGTTCCCAGGCAAAGTTGCAAAAGGCAAATTTGATATTAAATAGCAGACATTTGCGAATTTGTTCATGAAGGCGAATTTGGCTGAGTCACCTTAACTTCACCAGTGGATTTAAACTTTGCAACATCTCTAGTCACAGCTAGTAGTAATGATTCATGCCATGTGGTATCACTATATTAATTACCATCTGCAGGATTGTTAGAGTTATTAGGTGGAATTGTACTGAAGTAGTGCTGCACATGCATGTGGCTTCACAAGCCCTTTATCCTCCAATCTCTACTGTTCATCTGGCAAACTGCACTAAGACAGGCAAGCACAAAGTGATGGCCTTTACTATTCTTGACAGTTCTTCACCCAAGATACTGACTAACATGACCAGGCATAAGTGAACGTAAAGCTATGCACTACTGTGCCATTACTGATTAGAGATGCAGCAAATTTTTAATCCACTGGTGAAGTGAACGCAAAGTGGCCACTTCGTGTTGGTGGAGCACAATGCAAAGTGGGCACTGCAAAGTGCTCACTTCACATTATCATTATTACTTCGCGTTGCCATTATGCTTTAATGCAAAGCAAGGCGAAGAGACAAGTAAATAGGCAGGCACCCACACATCATATGGCTTACAGTACTGCAAGTCACATACTTTAGCCAGACAGGAAGGAAATGAGTCAGAGAAGCAGTTTCACTTTCTCCTTTGCATTCATAGAGGGAGAAGGCTTTGTGGAGAGGAGAGCTGTTTAGAGTCACTGACTGTCAGAAAGTGCTTTATTGCTTTTGTGTCTGAAGAAAACAACAGCTTTTTTAAAAGCTATACCTTGATTTAGTTTTTGTATTGTGTTTGTGATTTTTTTTGGTAGTGATTTTTTTTTATAAGTTTTGTTTTGTTTTGTGTGTGTGTAACTGTGTGTGTCAGGGAGTGTGAGAGTGAATGCGGCCACTGGGTCAAGGTTAGGTGTCGACTGTGGTTGTACTTTTTTATGGTCAGGGACTTGTGTGGTAAGGATGGACCCTGGAGAAAAAGAGTCGCTGGCCCATGGGCGCGGTCGGAGGAGGGGAATGCGGACACGTGGGGGCGGTTGTGTGATGCTGGACTGCTCCCGCCTCCTGGGTGTTGCTTCCCCCCCATGAAAGCAACAACAGCAGCAGCAGCACCAGTGCCACTGGTGGCTGCTGTGCATCCACCTTCTCCGCCATTACCACCACTACCGGTAGCAGCTATAGGGACTCCAGCAGCACCCCCTCCACCACCTCCACAGCCACAAGAGGTGCCCCTGGAAAACATAAGTGGTGTGAGGACCGTGTCATGTCCCCCCCACAGCTCCCCAGTGTGGGAGTTTTCTGTGGGGGAGACAGCACATATATGGTGTGCCACCTGTGTGGTGTGCTGGTCTGCCGTGGCCCCCGGGGGACACATTTGGGAACCGGTGGCCAGCGCACCCACATGTTGAACCACCATAAGGTAGAGTGGCAGGCTGCCATAGAAGAAGCCAGACATCCACCTGCTGGCCCTTCTGTGGCAGTGGCTGAGCATGCTGCTGGGGTTGAAGTTCTGTCTCTCCTCTACAGCAAGAGAAGGCCCAGTACAGCAACTGCAACACCACCACCATGACCACCACCACAGCCACCAGCACCACTCTCTCCTCCACCACCACTATCTGGATTTCCACCTGCAGTGGACAGTCCCTGAAACAGAGGTCAACATCTCCCTGGTGTGGGCGGCCCTGGAGGAGAATAATGTTAGGGTAGGTGCTATGCAGCAGCAGGTCGACACAATACAAGAACAGTAGCAGCAAATACTCACAATGCTGCACCTGCTGCTGGACCACCACAGCATCCCATGGCCACATTAAGGCATAGTTTTCTGGACCCCCTCACCCCACTACTGTGTTGTACTTTTGTTATGTGTTTTTTCTTTGTTGTTGTTTAATAATACACATTTTCCCTTCCAGGGGAATCTTTCTTGCTCCACATAGTGCAATACATTTCTGTGAAAACCACCCATAATTTCATAACAGTGTGTCACATGATGGAGGAATTCCTGTTCTGAAAAGCCACCCACATTCTTCCTCCTTCACAGCAATGTTAGGACATGAAGCCAGGGAGATCGAAGGTGCGTGTTCCATTACATTGAATGTCCAATTGTCTGGCAGCTTTCTGAATGTTTCTTTTTGTTATAATGGTCAGTTTATGGTGAAACATGTGGGCACGTTTCCAATAAGAAGAGTCTTGTTAGTAGAAACATTCCCACATTTCACCACAAAGTGAACCTTATAACATTATGAAATATTGGGATAGCTGCCAGACATTCACTATAGTGGAACATGCATCTGCGCTTCCCCTGGCATCACGTCCTAACGTTGCTGAGAAAGGGGGCAGAATGTGGGCTGCTTTTCTGAAAGGGAATTCCTCTGTCACGTGACACACTGTAGTGAAATTATGAGCAATTTTCTCAGAAAGGTATTGCACTATGTGGAGCTAGAAATATTCCACTGGAAGTAAGGTGCCCATATTTTAGATTATGTGCATCACCATACCTATGTAAAGTAATGAATCTCTGTAAAGCAGCAGCGCGACAATCTGTTGAGAATTCTGACCTATATGTTTTAATGCTATGTTACAACTTCCTTTACTTACATCCTGTAGTTGAGTCTGCTGTACTACCTTTTTTCATGTGTGAAATAATGAAAGGAGCATTCCTTTTAAATTGGTGCTGACCAAGTCTTTGTTTTCCTCTGCTTTACTCCATCACATCAGTTAGTTGTTATATATCACTTCTGTTGTAAATTAACAGTTATGCAGCAGACAGTGTTTTATGACATCACACAACAATATTCATTGAAAAGCTGCTGCAAATAAATACAAATCTGGTCAGAACAATATTGAAAGGCATGCTAATTTTTTTTATACATGACAAAAAAGTAGTCAACTAAGTAAAGCAGACAAAAATTGTGAAAAGAAGTGTATCATTCAAGTCACGACTCGGAGGTAACTAGTGGCTGTGACAATGTAAAGTAGCATAAAAAGTACAGTTTAAAATTGTCACAACATTCTTGCAATGCTGCTTTAATTGATAATGTCAGTATGACATCAAGAGCTCACAACAATCACACAACACACAAAATGCATCCAAGGAATTAATGGCACACTCAGTCATGCCTTGTGTGCAGAAAATTGACAAGTGGTAACACAGTGAAATGAGAGTGTTTCAGCACATACATTGTCCCCCATAATTAATGGCTCACTCAGTCATGTGTGCAGTGGTGGCACAGAGTCTCCAGATTTTTTCTGCATGCCCAAAATGTATCCTCCTTGTGTGCAGAAAATTGACAAGTGGTAACACAGTGAAATGAAGTGTTTCAGCACATACAAAGCCCCCCATAATTAATGGCACACTCAGTCATGCGTGCAATGGTGGCACAGACACTCCAGATTTTTTCTGCATGCCCAAAATGAATCCTCCTTGTATGCAGAAAATTGACAAGTGGTAACAAAGTGAAAGGGGAGTGTTTCAGCACATACAAAGTCCCCCAGAATAAAATGATGACCGTGAGCATCCCGTTGCTGGTCCAATGTATTCTGTGAGGTGATTTGAGCAAATGCAATGTGATCATCTCAACTGGATGGAAGGGTACCTTTTGACTGTACACTAATAGTAGCCTTGGTGGGTAGATATATATAGATATATGTTTGTATATTTTGTAGGTGAGGAGGGGTTGACATGGACATGTTCTCATGGTATTGTTCTATATCACAGGTCACAGAAACTGTTAATGTGCACATTCCAGTGCTCAATGCAATTTTTTTGCTTTGAAATTGGAAATGGATAACTCTCAAGCACATGAAGGTAAGTATTTTTTGGGGGTGTGGGGGGAAATCATATTTGCAGGTTTGTCTTTAATGGTTTCTTATTTTGTTACTTCTTCACAGATTTCATCTGCATCCTTCTGGAGTCCGGTTGTTAATGATGGTCATGGTCATCTAATGAAATGACTTCTGCATGTTGCATGTGTGCTCAAGCCCGGGGGAAAGGGGTGCCTTTTGTTGAAGAATTTTTTTATATAAGGCCACTTTGACAGAACAATAAAGCATCTGGACGTTTCCTAAAAAAATAAATGAATGACTTCTTACAACTTAATTGTTATTTGTCCCTCCCTGGTTCTCAATCTCAAGTCAAGTTACATTTCAAACCCACATCTTGTCAACTAACACAACCTATGTGCAATATCTGCTGCAGTCTTTCCAAAATATTGAAACAGATTAAATAAAATCTTCATACTTACCAGAATGGATTTCACATGGATATTCCATAGGTTCCTCTCTGTACGGTACAGCTGCAGGACCATCCCCACTGAGTTTTAGTGATGGAGACTTTTTTTGTTAACCCGTAAAAAAAACAAAATAAGTGTACCGTATGAGTTTTGCCATAGTTGCTCTGAAAAACTACAGAAAACAAAACATACAACTAAAGAAAGTGAAACAGCATAACAAACATGAGTACACATACTCACTTTATGATTTAAATATTAAGAAGCTTTGTGTCTCTGGCTGATGGATGTGGTGGTCCAGACAGACTCATACTCAGTGGTGGCAGTGGCTAACATCAGTCCCGGTGGTGGTGGTGGTCCGGGGGGGTGAACAGACTCAAGCTCAGTGGTGGCAGTGGCTGACATCAGTCCCGGTGGTGGTGGTAGTCCAGGGGGTGAACAGACTCATGCTCAGTGGTGACAGTGGTTAACATCAGTCCCAGTGCTGGTGGTGGTCTGGGGAGGCACACCACCTTTTAACAACTTCATTTAAAACCTGCCAACATTAACCACATCATCATCCTGGTGGTAGCACTGGCTAACATCAGTCCCAGTGGTGGTGGTCCGGGGGGTGGACTGACTCATGCTCAGTGGTGGCAGTGGCTTACATCAGTCCCCTGGGGGGTGGTTCAGGGGGTGGACAGACTCATGCTCAGTGGTGGAAGTGGCTAACATCAATCCTGGTGGTGGTCCAGGTGGCGGACAGACTCACGCTCAGTGGTGGCAGTGGCTAACATCAATCTTGGTGGTGGTGGTCCAGGAGTCAGAAAGACTCATGCTCAGTGGTGGCTAACATCAGTTCTGGTGGTGGTGGTCCAGGGGATGGACAGACTCATGCTCAGTGGTGGCAGTGGCTAACATCAGTCCTGGTGGTGGTGGTGGTCTGGGGGGCAGACAGACTCATGCTCAGTGGTGGCAGTGGCTAACATCAGTCCCAGTGGTGGTGGTCCGGGGATCAGACAGACCCATGCTCAGTGGTGGCAGTGGCTAACATCAGTTTCGGTGTTGGTGGTGGTGGTCCAGGGGATGGACAGACTCATGCTCAGTGGTGGCAGTTGCTAACATCAGTCCCAGTGGTGGTGGTGGTCTGGGGAGATGGACAGACTCATGTTCAGTGGTGGCAGTGGCTAACTTCAGTCCTGGTGGTGGTAGTGGTGGTCCGGGGGTGGACAGACTCATGTTCAGTGGTGGCAGTAGATAACATCAGTCCCAGTGGTGGTGGTCCAGGGGTCAGATACACTCATGCTCAGTGGTGACAGTGGCTAACATCAGTCCCGGTGGAGGTGGTAGTGGTGGTGGTCCTGGGTGGCACACCGCGTTTTAACAACTTCAGTTAAAACCTGCCAACATTAACCACATCATCATCCTCA
Source organism: Neoceratodus forsteri (assembly GCA_016271365.2). Classification (NCBI taxonomy): domain Eukaryota; kingdom Metazoa; phylum Chordata; order Ceratodontiformes; family Ceratodontidae; genus Neoceratodus; species Neoceratodus forsteri. The sequence continues at coordinate 1,178,904,111 of CM057449.1, read as the reverse complement.
TAAAGAAAGCTTCCTTCACAGTCATCTATGTCTGAAATCTGACCACTGGGAAATTCTTTTTCCATTGTGTCATCATCTACATCAGTGGTGGGCCATTTCAGGCAGCCACTGCCAGTGCCACAAGGATGGTCCATTTCCACATCACCAAAACCACCATGACTAGTCCAGAATATGAATACCAAGGTTGTAGTCTGTGCAGGTATGTGCCTTTCATTCATTTTAATGAATGTTAGCAAACTAACATTTGCAGGAGACAGGTTTGTCTGACAGTCCCTGACTATTGCACCTGCTGAGCTGAATACCCTCTCAACACTTACACTGGAGGGTGGGCATGTGAGGTACTTCAGTGCCACTGCAGTCAGCTCTGGCCATTCACTGACCTTTCCACTCCAGTACAAAACAGGATCTTCAGTTATTTTCAGATGCCTGTTTTCAGACAAATATGACTCAACCATTCTCTGAGCCACACTAAGCCCAGTTGTTGATGCATCATCCTGTTCTCCCGAATCATTTATTTCACAAATACCCACTTGGGATAAAGCCTCCCAAAGTGAGTTGACACCAGCCACTTTGGATGATAGACCACCTTGAACTGCTATCCCCTTACCCTTGCAGGATATGTTTGATAGTCCTACAGGTACACTTTCAGCTGGATTATGCTGCTGAGGTTTGCTGACCTTGGCACATGACTTTTGTGCCCCATGAACCAAGCGCACCAGTTGACCACTGATATTTTTTACCTGTTCAGGCCCTCCCTCCCTCCAGTACTGATGCAATTCCATGTTTGTATCATGGGTCCAGCATTGTTGCTACGGCAAAGTTGTCACTATGTTAAATGCTCACAATGTGATGATTCAGGTCGAATACTGTCAGCATGTGTTGCAGCAACATACTGCTACCACCGTCTCTGACAACATCAAGGCCATGATGTACATTCACCAGTGTCTGTCTCAGCACCCGCAGCAGTGGAATTGATTGCCTAATGGAGGCAGACTCGCCACTCTGTGCCTGTGTGGCATGTTCAAAAGTCCACAAAATTGTTATTACAGAGTCCATGAGGCGCCACTGATCAGTCGTCATAGACATGGAGGCTCCGGAACTGTCACGGCTATTGTGCATCACAAGATATTCTGAGATGACTTTGTATTGTTCTTACAACCTTTCTGCCTTGTATAAAGTGGAGCTCCATTGGGTGACAACTTTCAGCTTCCAGCGGCACTGAGGCAGGCTGTTTTGTATCTGCAACTGCCACAGTTGCTCATGGGCCTTTCCAGATCTTGAAAAGTGAGAGCAGATACATTGTGCAATGGTTGGCATTTCCTTTACATTAGGGTGCTGCAGAAACTCCTGCACTACAAGATTTAAACAGCGGGCCATGCATGGAGCATGAAAAAAAACACCATTCGTGATGTATTTCACCACATTTGACCCATTGTCACTTGCTATGAACCCAGCACTCAGGGACAGAGGGTTTAGCCATTTGTCAATTTCAGTTAGTACCACGTCCAACATGTTCTCACCAGTGTGTGAACAGGTCACATTGTGCATAGCAATCGTTGCATGCTGTCAAATTCCTGGAAGATTGGTATCGCGACAGCCCACCTTACTGTACTGACTATTCACACTATCAACATCACAAACAACCCCCGGCACCTGTGCCCAGTGTGCACTTATACGCAAATATGAACTTCCCACCGTTTTGCCACTTGTCCACATATCCATACTTAACTGGATGAATAGAGAGGAGGAATGTTGAAGGACATGTCTTACTGAGTCAGACGCAGTGCAGAACAACTCGGGGACAGCAGGGGTAGAAAAGTATGTCCTGGATGGGACTTTCCATATTGGACAGGCACCTGCAGCAAACCACCAGAACCCAGAATTCTCCACAAAGGAGAAGGGCAAAAGATCAATTGCCGGAATTTCCGCTACAGCAGCATTAAGTTCACATGACACTGTATGATTGGGGGGGTACTTCAGCTTATGTGCAAAAACACTCTGTAACGTGGGCTGACTTAAAACATTTTTCACGGGGTGTGATCACAAATGGCTGTGCTCTGTGATGAATGGCATTGGCAGGGGGTGGAGTGTGGACATTTGATGAAGGTGGTTGCACAGGTGATGATGACAAACCCAGAAATGCAGTTTTTTTGCCAGATTTGGCAACCGGGGTTGATGTACCACTTGCACTAGACATACTGCATTCACCACCACCACCACCACCACAAAAACTGCTACTCTAATTAGCACTGGACAACATTTCAAAGTTCTTATGGTCCTCCACCTCATCATGCCTGTAGTAATCCTCTGCTCTTATTAATTCAGTACTGCACATGTTTAATTTACTACTGGACTTAATAGTCATGAAGGGGAATAACATGCTCGCTATGATTGCCGGTGACAAGTCTGAATGCCCCACTGTGGCATTAGCTGCCCAGATGTCTCCCCTTTTTACCTTGACTCACACACACATGACAAACCTGGCAGATTGCAATGGACTCATCATTTGAATCTTGAACAAATAAATCCCAAACAAGGGATTGTGATGCTCTGCTTTTAACATGCCCATGATGTGGCTTATTTAAGTCCGTTATTTTAAGCACTGAACTGGGAGGGAGCACGTGATGTTTTGGGCACTGCACACCTGGACTGCAACTGGCCACCATGACTACCTATCATATTTATTACTGGGTCATCATCATCAATGAAAACCAGTAAATCACAAGTTTTTATGGGGGGGGGGGATTCCTGCAAACAGACTCAAACACAGCCACTTTGAATTTCTTTTTCTCCAGTTCCCAATTGGGGTCAATTACATCCTCATCATGTTCATCAACATCACACACATCCATACCTTCTGCTTGGATGCTAGCATGTGGACTGCATGTTGCAACAACAGCAACATCATCATCATCATCACATTAGTCATCAGCATATACACCACCATCACCTGATTTTTTTTCACCACACTGTGAATCACTGCATGGAAAATGCATGACATTAACTGCCATGGTGGACAGAATATCACATTGTATGTTATCATTGACATGATTATCAGAATCCTCAGGTTCAGTTACTGGGATGTTACTGGGAAGTATGACATTATCTACACTGCCACTCACTTGCACTGCTTCACACTCAATATTTTTGGATATGGTACAGTGGCTGGAATTCGAATTTAACACCAGTATTGATACTACCACCACCACTAACACCAGTAACACTAATACCACCGGCTAGGAAAACATCATCTCCTCCAACTATGAGCGAAGCTACTGATTGGGCTGTAAAAAAACATTGCAGGAGAAATACCTTTCCTCACATCAGCAATTCATTTCTGCATCTGTGTACTACCATGCCCGCAGACTATCTTACTGCCAGCATTGCCATGGCGAGAAACAGCTTTGCTTGCACATCTCATTGCAGGCATTTTGAGGGATCAACCACAATATTATAACCAAATTTAGATTTTGATACATTCACTCTCTGATTGGGGGAACGCTGGATGTGAAGCCAAAAAACCAACTGTAGCTTCAGCAACAGATTAGATACTAGTCTGTCACACAATGCAAACAACATCAGTAACCAGGGGTGCTGATGAGGTCACAAAAACAATCCAATCTGGTAAGACATTCCTTTTGCCAGTGGGGGGAGCACTGACTGCAGATTTTTACAACAGTACAAGCAACAAAACAAAGAACAGATACCACGATCGCAGTACAAAATCAGGCAACTGCAGTAGATAGCAGGTTCACACTGCTGCACCTGCAATTACACTAGTCTGTGGCACAATAAAAGGTGTATTATTTGATGTCACGCAACACTGCACACACACACAGAACAGTTTGTCTACAATGCTGAATGAGTAATGCATAGCAAATTGAAAAGTTCAGTAATATGCCACGTATTGTAATGTAAACAACCTGAAATTATGATCTGCTGCACCAGATCCATGCAACACACAATCAGCAAGATTTCAACAATTACTGACAATATTACTGTGTGTACATTAACACAGTCAGTTACATAACAAAAATATAACCGAAAAACAAAGAAATCACTATTTCTCCAACTTAAATCTACCTACACCACAGATACGCCCCTTCCCCAAAGCATACTTTCACTGTCTTTCACTACACACACACTCAATGTTGTACATTAACATCCAAAATCCACACAAAAACAAAAATGCTCGATGATGTGAGCACAGGAGGGTTTCCTACAATTGATTAAAGTTTGAGCCCCCAAAAAACACAAATATGCATTTTTAACAGCTTTTAGAAGGTTTCAACCACAGACAGCTCTCAGAGCACACTGTCTCCTATTCCTTCCTACACACACTACTGTGAACTGAGGCTGTGCAGATCAATATAGAGCCCATGTAACCTGAAATCCCATGAATCACTGCAAAATTCACCTTCGGGGCTCAAAAACAAGGCAAAGTGAGGCGAAGTGCATTGTTCTCAATGCACTTCATTTTATATTTGGTGGAGTAGTGGTCTGGGAAGGTGGAGTAACATGAAGTAATTTTTTTCACAGGACTTTGTGTTGCTCTTTATAACACAAAGTACTCTGCTTCACATTGTGGAGCACTCCTCACATCTGCCTTTGTCTGCGAATTACTTTTCGGAGCGGATTGAGCTCACTTCGCCCACCACTATTACTGATCCTTTTGGAAACCAGCTACCTGCTCAACTGATGTAACCAGGTTCAGGAACTCATCAATATTCATAACATTTCATATCAGGCAGTGGAAAGGTAACATCAACAAGAGGCCCTGAAAAAGGAGAGAAAACAAGGTTGTTACAAAGTGAACAAATGAACGAGCACAGTAGGGAGATTAAGGATACTAAATAAATGCCAACATTTTCAATTTTATTAAAAAATGAAAAGTAACATTTTGGTTCTCTTTGAAGTGATATTTTTGATTTGCTGGGATCTCAGAAGAAACTAGTGGGATTAAATAATCTAAAATGCATAACACATGTTTACCATATTGAATAATATTGATCAAGATGGTATTGCACCAAACATACGTTTTATATGAAATATGTAAGCAGAAAGATCAGAGATTAGAATCAGGGCAAAATCAACAACAAAGAAAAAACATTGCTTGCATGTGATTCAAGAAATGCAAACAGTGCTAATGACTGAACAAGCCTTATTTTTCTAAATCACGTCCCTTTCCTTCAGGCTGCAGTGAAGTGGATTGAGAAGAGCTGTGCTGGTCACTTTCCAACCTGTTATTTTCTTTTGACTCAGCAAATCCATGGAGAGTGATGGTGGAGATGGGTTATGATGTAGGTTGGAGGAAAGGTTTTTTTTTTATTTACTGCCACTTTGGAAGTGGAGGGTGAAAACGGGTTCTGTGTGGATTGAGGGAAGGGGGATGTTTACTGTTACCTTTGAGGGATGGTCCAAGATGAGTGCTACAGTGCATGGGTTAGGAGAAGGGATGTTTACTGCTACCTTGGGGAGATGAATGCGACATGTATTGGGGAATGGGATGTTTAATTTTACCTTGAGTGGGGAAGAGAGTGGGAGAGGTGCAATGGAGTGAGAGTGTTTAATCTTTCCTTTTTTATGCAACCATGTAGTAAAACAGTACATTGTGTACACATTTGCACTTTGTGGATTTATTATTTTTATTTTTTCCCTTGTGGCAACTTCATTTCATGAAGAACTATGTGAAAACTCTGCAAAGTGCAGAAAATGTGCGAATTTCAACTCAAAGTAAACTGGGACAACATTGCACATCTTTGCATGCTACCAGTTAAAATAACCTTCATTTCCAGTGGTTTTTATGCAGAGAACTCAATATTCAGTATATAAGAGATGACATGAGACAAAAACATTATGCTTTTATTCCACAGTACATGCTGTACTCCCTAAGACATATTTTTGTATTACAAAACATCTGCTGTAATCAGTTTAAGGTGCTTAGCAAACTAGGTACACAATAATGACTGTTTATATACTGATGTGCATGAATGGGGTGAATGAGGCAATGGAAATGTCGCCTGCATTGTCATTACCTAATATTTGTGAAAAAAATGCAGCTGATATTATACAAACAATATACCAAAAATTAGGTAAGACAGATACAGGAATGTTTGGTCGGGGCCAGTGAGGGGATTTGAGAGAACCTAGACAGCACCTGAGGTGCCAGAAGATGGAGTATGTACAGTTACCCAGGCAAGAACATTATTTAGGTGCAGTTACAGTTTACTAGGAGGGAGAGTGAGTTTCAGATCCTGAGGCAAAGTATGAGAAGGACTGATTCCCCCATTTTATCAACCAGCACTGTACCTGAGAGAAATTGTGGTAGGGTTGGGACTTTATGTGGGCAGTGTGATGGGAGCTAAAGTAAAAGATAATGTCATCAGCATACATAGTAGTAGTGTAGAGGGGCAGATGGAAGTGCATTGATAAAGAAAGAAAGTGGTCCTAGAACTGAGCCCTGAGACACACAATGGCTGATAGGTGCTGATTCAGAGGAGGAATCACAAAATTTGATGAACTGTTTCCTTCCAGGCAGGAGTTTGGTGAACCAGGCAGAAGAATGGTAGGATTCATCAATATTGGTTGCTTTGGAGTGCACGAGAGCATGCTCAACCAGGTCAATAACTCTGAACAGGTGAATAAATATGGTGTCTGTGAGAGCTGCTGTGTCCATTTCAGTTTGAATGTGACTGGGTACCTGAAAAAGGGCATTGGAGGTGCTATGAGCTTTGTGGAAAACATGCTGGGGGGAGTAAAAGATTATTGTTCTGAACATATGAAGTTAATTGGATGGAGAAAACCTCTTCAAAGAGCTTGCTGAGTGCAGGGCGTGTAGTGATTATGCACCATTCTGCAAGGAGCTGAGTTTCGCCATTTTTGACATGGGGATGATTTGACAACTTTCTAGGCAGTGGGCAGCACTCAAGCTATGACAGATTATAAGTATGTGATATAGGAAATGCTAGAATAGAGGCCCCCAGGGAAAGTATTCTGGGTTTGATACCATTGTGATCAGTGCTAACACCCAAGAGGAGGGAACTGAGTAACTTAAAGTGAGGGAAGTTGTGGTGCGGGTTGACGTGAGGGATGTCCAGATGTTGTTGGAGGGGAAGAGGATGGGCTAGTAGAGTAGGCAAAGAGGTTGGAGAACAGGGAATTGAAAGCATTTGCAATCATCCCAGGGTTATTGCAATGGGCACCACTGATGATCATGTCATTTAGTGTCTTACAGGCATGCTCACCAAGAAGGCCTTTAATATGCCCCCAAAAGCATTGTGAGTTCCCAGCCAAAGCTATCAACTGCTCCTTACGGGAATGGATCTTGGTCATATGGATGGCATTTTTACATTGGTTCCTGAGGTTGTGGTAGGAGAACCAATCATTTAAATTGAATTTATCCCTAGCTTTAAAAAGAGAGAGAGAGAGAGACAGACATTATGCAGCCAATGGGTTGCAGTACCTGTGACTCTCATCTTAGTTAGTGGAATGAGTCAGTCTACAGACTGAAGATGCAGACCTGGAAGAGTTTGAATGACATGGAGATGCCGACCTGGAAGAGTTTGAATGACATATACACATTGTTATAGAAGAGGTTGGGAGGTGACTCAGTAAGGAATAATTCAGTGAGGAGGGAAGATGAGTCAAGACGTACATTTGCAGAGAAAGACATGGACAGATATTTATCTCTCTAGAAATTCCCTGCCTGCCTACACGTGTCACTGTGGGCCACCAGAGAGAATCTCTTTAGATGTACTACAAAATATTGTGGGAACATCTGAGCGTATCAGTGGCTGTTAATCCCTGAGACAGGTGATTGGGTGGATGGGGGGGGGGTTAAGGAACCCAGTAATTCCAAAGACAACAGATAGAGGAGTAATTACTTAAAGCACCAGGTAGATCTGGCCAACTGGACCTCAAAAGAACTATTGGAAAGTATCCAGTCACAAAGGGAGCCAGCCCCATCTTTTGGACATGAGATAAACTGAGTTAAGATGTTTTGACTAACAATAAATGCAAAGATTTTGGAGTGGGGACCCAGCCAGTTAAAGTTGAAATCAACCATGATGAGGAGCTTATTTCTACCCACATTAGACAATATGGTATTAATGAGGGCCAAGAGACAAGTACTGTCACCTTTGGGATGATTTTAGGCAACAACTGGGTGTACCTTTTTAGTGAGTCCCAGGAAGAGGATGGCATATATTATACAATAGCAAGAAAAACATAATGATTCTAACTGGCTAACTGAGTCTTTTCAGTGTGAGTAAATCCTTGCATAACTCATACAAAAAGACACAGTTAACCCCTTCACAAAACAAGTCAAAAGTGAAATCAATCCAACATCCCGAAATGTAAATATTTTGACCACCATCTTTCTTTCCCCTAACTCACTCCCGTTAACACTGCAAAAGCCACTAAACCAATAAATCTGAAGTAATACAGAAACTTGACAGAGTTAAATGCAAGTTACAGAAGTGTTTTAAAACACCATGCCTTCATTTTCTAATATTTTACATTCCCCCAAAACTAGCTCACATGGCATCTCCGCCCCCTCACACTGCCACTTCCAAAGGCCCACAATGTTTCCACCAGGCTGTCTCATTAAATAAGGAACTGAGCTGTACACAGGTTGCCACTGGCAACAAACTACAGCTCCTAAGAACTGCAGCATGCTCTAAATACAAATGAGAACAAAACAAATACAAGCATCACTATTAGTGTGTGTGTGTGTGTGTGTGTGTGTGTGCATGTGGGGAGAGGTGGGTATGATAATCCTGGGTGAAACCTCTAACAACTTTATCCTAATTAGCAACTGGAGACTTTGCAATCTACAGAGACAGGCTATTGAACCAAAAAATCAATAAAAACATTTTTAAGTTTTTAAATATTTTTTTTAAATTCTTTACATCCTACTCATAGTATAATCAGAATAATCCATGACAGAGTGTGGGTTATGCTAGTATTTACCCATTTCTGGTGTGGATTTGGTTTCTCATCCTGCGGTCTTGTGACCACACTGCACCAGGCATGGGTAAATCCCAGCATAACCCACAACCTGTTGTGGATATTCCTTAATTACACAATAGAATGCAAAACTTTAATTTCCTGATTGGCCAACTGCTACTTTATGTCATGAGATAAATTTTGCATAACCACTGTATAAAGTACAGGCCGACTGCATGTTTTCAAAAAAGTAAAATCATTCCACACAGAATGCTTAGCATTCCAACAAACTCTCACAAAGCTGCCATTTTTTTCTCCCACTTTATTTATTTATTGAAATGTTTTACCAGGAAGGCATACTGAGCAACAAGTGGCTGGTCTCCTGGTACTACCTGGGAGCAAGGGGCACAATAGGAATGAGACATTAAACATTCAAGTTACAAGATCACCATTAACATACAGTTGTAGAGAGACTTTCAGTTCCACCACAGATCAGAGAGGCCACTAGAGAGAGCGCTCCATTACTAACTTGCGGGAAAAAATATCTCTAACTTTACTAAATGATCTTGAAAACAGCTTAAAATGTCAGGAGGGGGTCTGCAGAAAAATAAGGGCTCCAGGTCTAGATCACGTCAGCCCAAGGGAGATAAGGGTGGTGCAGGATACGAGGTGGCTCACCTGCTGGAATGGCAGACCCAGATAGAGTGACTGAACCAGCAGCAGTGTACAATACGGACGAGGAGACAGAGAGCTGTCATGGCAGAGATTAGACATCATCATAAAAGAGCTAAAGGAAATGCGGGCCAAAAATAAAACAGAATTTGGGCTGCTAAATCAGAAACTGCGCCAGATCAAGGAGCAAGTGCAGGAGATCGAGGACCAGATTTCACAGACAGAGGATGGCATGCTTTACCTGGGTTGGACTGTCCAGGCCCTCTGCTACCATGTCATGGAGATAGAACACAAATGCACAGATCTAGAAAGCCACTCTCACTGCAATAACCTGAGGGTATATGGCTTAAAAGAATGAGCAGAAACTGGATAAATGGCTGACTTTATCACAGATTTGCTCTGGGATGTCTTAGAGCTGCCACCAGCATATGAACTGTGAATTGAGAGAGCTCATAGAGCCTTGATGCCAAAACCCAGGGAGGCCACAGCTCGACCAAGATCGGTGATAATCAAATTTAACAGCTATTGAACCAAGGAAGAGATCTTATGAAATTAAATACCTTGAATCCCATCTATTTTTTGATCAAGAGTACCCAACTGCAATCAAATGCCAAAGGCTGGCATGTGGTCCATTAATTAAAGTATTGAAGGAGAAACAGATAAGGATCCAAACACCATACCCAGCTTGACTAAGAATCCACTGGGAAGAATGCTCACAGATGTACGAGATGCCACAGGAAACAAGAGAGGCCCTGCTAAAACAAGGCCTTATGCTCCCAAATCCTCCGATACAGGTGCAGCAGAAGAGGAAGGAGATGATCAGCAAGTGGCAAATGGTGACACTGCACTGCGCCCCTCTACAGGCAACTCGGCATGCCTTGTGTGCTGCCTTATTGCTCCAGGACCTTATTAAGAAGCTACTAGGAGTTACAGAAAGTGATCTCATTGCAATGGAAGATGACTGATGAGGTGGTAAAGGTGCTTTGTACCATAACAACTTGGCCAGCTCATCCGCCATGTGAGTACTGTTTCCAACAAGCGCATAGACTATTGAGAGTTTTATTTGAATAGCCTGTGGCCTGACTCCCCATTAAGATATCATCGGAAGGGAAGGGGGTGCCCTTGGTATCCCGTATGCCCCTGTACACCCCGGGGATTCTCTTCCCCTCTTAAAAGTGGTTATAATTGGCATTAGACTACCTGACTTTTGGAAACTAATGTGTCTGGCAAGTTCTTCAATCTTATATCCCCATATACTGTGAAGCTTATAGAACTTGAGGCCGAAGGTAAGACTATCCTGCAGGGCCTAGTGAATGGGGCATATGCATATGGCCCACTACCAGAAGAAGAGATCCAGGCACCTGACTTGAAGACAGTGAAAACCAACAAAAAAAAAACTTATAATATGCAACCCTGCAATGAAATAACTATGTATGGTCATGATATGGGGGACACGGAAGGGGGAACTTCTGTGGGCAGAGGGAGGGGTTCGGGACCAGAGTTAACTACGTGGTTAAGTTTCATTTCTACTTACATGTTTATAGCAACTTAGGGGAGTTCATGCAGTGATAATAAAAAGTTTGCAATTCAAAATATGTCACAGTTAGGGCTGCGGAATATAAGAAGCTGGCTGGTCAATTCGCATGGAAGGGCTGGTGTTGGGCATTGCATGCCCCCACTCCACCACCTCTCCCCTGCCTGGGGTGGGGGCATGGTGCAGCCCCGGAAGCCTGAAAAGCATACCTATAAAGAGGTCAGGCTGCCGGCGGTGGGGAGTAGAGAGGGGAGTTTCCCCCTTCCCCCCCTTGCCCTGGCCCTGAGCCTGGATCACCCATAATTAGAGCAGGTTGGATGAGGAGAGAAACATAATTCATTTCTTTTTGTCACTTTGTTAGCTAATCTCTTTGGCTCGCTGGTCCACAGGCTACAATAATACACTCTGAGCACCACTATGTAAATGTGGACTCAGGAAGGGGGCCCCACTAGCTGGGGTGAGCTACCTCCTCTGCCCTGACCTAAAATATCACTCCCTCTTTGGGAAGCAAAGGGAAGGGCCAAAAGGCCTTAGTGTACTTGGCCTTCTACCTTTGGAGCACCCAGTTAAGTCTGTAAGGGCTTTAGAGGGCAGGAGCCCATACTTTGCTTTTCTCTCTCACCCATCTCTTTTCTGTTCTTCTTGTTTTTTCTTAATTTTCTTTTATATACAAAGTTTGATGTTACATAGTTGTTTCTATATAGTTAAAATGTGTTTACATTTGATAGCTGTGAGTCCTGTTGCTAGTTCTTCTCCTTTAACACAGCCACTCTCCACAGAACCAAGGGACAGTATGGAGGGAGAAATGAAGAGGAGAAAATTAAAATCGGTAATCATGGATAACGTAGGCACCTCCTTTCTCTCCTTTAATGTCAACAGTCTTATGAACCCTGTTAAGCATAAGTAAAATTATCTCCTTTATTAAAAAATCTGGAGCAGACTTCTGTGTGTTTCAGGAGACTCATCTTTCTAAGGCAGAGCATAAGAAACTGAGCAAATCTGGCTTTTCCTAAGTTGCTGTGTCCTCGTATAAAGGGGGTTGCTGTAGAGGAATGATGGTTTTGTTGCCAGGTAGGGAAGCTTTCGAAATTAAAGACACAATGGTGGATACAGAGGCATGCATGGAAGATCTAAAGGGAGCCTACAATGGACAAATGGTCACAGTGGTGTCTGTGTATGTCCCTCCCCCAGTCTCAGACTATAATTTTATAGAAAGAGGTTCATGAGGCTGGTGGCGTGGGCATAGGGCATACTGATCATGGGAGGGGATCTGAACCTGGCACTGAACGACTACTTAGATTCTTCCTCTGCATCCTCAAGGTCTGATCAGAGGGTGGCTCTGAAGGTTGGCAAGTTACTGGCTGAAATGGGATATGTAGATGCCTGCAGAATTGTAAATGGTCAAAAAAGAGATTACACTTTTTTCTCATCTGTACATAAGGTACATTCGAGGATAGATTACTTTTTTGTCCCAAAGGAAAATGTTTCACAACTGGGGAGTACAGAGATTGGGGAAACCTACCTTTCTGATCATGCCACTCTATTAGTGCAAGTACAGATGGGACAAATTAGAAAAAGGACCCTCTGGCACCTCAACGTGTCTCTCCTTCAGGGGAAAGAAGTGCAGAAGCTAGTGCAAGAGATGATAAAGTAGGCCCTGGAAATGAACGACACCCCAGAGGTCACTCCCACTGCACTCTTGGATACAATAAAGGCAGTGGTGAGGGGGAAGCTCATTGTGCTAGCTGCCCTTCATAAAAGGGAAAGGGAAACCAAAAGAGCTGCCCTGCAGGTGCAGATCAGAGACCTTGAAGCCTCCTTAAAAGACAAGTATGAGGCATCAAAGGAAAAGGAGGTCCAGACTCTCAGTAAAGTGCCTAACTCAATACTGTACTATCATGTAGAGCAAAATATGCTGTATCTAAGGCAAAAGTATTTTGAAGGGGGGTCCCAAGGCCTCAAGATTATTAGCCAGCAGACTAAGGCAAAGAAAGGCTAATGCTACAATAAGTAGGCTACTACACCCACACACACTAAGCAACAGCTAGCTAACTCAAAATATATAGCAGAGGCCTTTGCAGATTATTACCGGGAACTTTACAGTGCTGGAACCCCCCAGATGCAGATAAGAGAACACATTTCTTGGAGGCCCTCCAACTCCCACAAGTCCAGAGGTAGGAGATGAACCAGTTGATTTCCCCAATTAAGGAATCCGAAATATTTACTGAGATATCCCGAACTAAGACAGGGAAGTTGCCGGGTATGGACAAATTCCTGGCGGAATTTTATAAGCTCTTCCGGGGCCAGGTCACCCCTATTCTAGGTAGAGCATATAATTTCCTCCTGACCAAAGAGGGACAGCCACACCCTCTTGGATGCATGCGGTGATCACAGTGTTTCCCAAGCCCACCAGGGACCCCTTGCTATGTGCCTCTTACAGGCCGATATCCATTCTAAATACAGACTATAAGATCTTGTCTGGAATCATAACCAGGCACCTTGAAATCATTATCCCCCAGCTTATACATGTAGACCAGATGGGCTTTGTCCCGAGCCGACAGGCTCAGGATAATATCCGTTTGGCAGTACATATTATAGAGCAGCTGGGGAGGAGTGGGTGGCAGGCCCTGGTAATGAGTTTAGATGCCAAAAAGGCTTTTGACAAGGTACTTTGGCCCTTTCTATAGGCGTTCCTGGCAGGCTTTGGCTTCCCGGAGGTATTCCGCACACTGGTGGCTTGGTTGTACACTGCGCTGAGCATCTGCTTTGGGGTGAATGGCCATGTGGGGAAGACTTTCAATTGGAACAAGGAATGACACAGGGCTGTCTCTTGTCGCCCATGCTGTTTGCCATCTTTGTGGAACCGTTGTCACAGGCAACTCACCTGACCCCAGAGATCCGAGGTATACAGCTGGGGGGATGTGAACATAAATTAGGCCTATACGCAGATGATATCCTACTGTTTTTAGGGGACCCTGGTATCTCTCTTCCCAAAGTATTGAGTCACATACAACAGTTTACTGAACTGTCAGGTTACTCACTAAACATGACCAAAACAGAAGTTTTGACTTGTTTTTACCAGCTTCCCCCGAAATATAGAGGAGTTACCTGATGCGCTGGAGTATGGACAAACTAAAATATCTAGAGGTATACCTAGGAGTGAACCCAGCAACCCTCTTTAATGATAATTATGTAACCTTAGTAAAAGAGTTATCCCTAGATTACAAACAATGGGCCCTCCTCCCCCTCCACTCTAGAGTCCAGGCCACTAAAACAAACATACTTCCCTGAATGTTATACCTTTTCCAAAGTGTCCCTTGTGAAATCCCACAATGAGTCTTGATGGGTTGGCAAAGACAAATAATGTCCTTTGTTTGGGGGGCTGGCAGACCAAGGGTGGCTAGGCAGATCTTGTACCTGCCCAAGGGAGGAGGAGGAGGAGGAGGATTGATGGTCCCGTAACTGCCTGGCTACTGGGTAGCCTCTCAGATGAAAACCATCTTAATGTGGAATCATCCACAATATACATCCCACTGGAAGGCAATAGAACTACACCTAATCCAGAACCTCCCACTGTGGGCCAAACCCTTTAATCGCAATCTACAAGCAGTAACTAGAAATCTGCTACCCCTGGGGTTAGAGCAGCTCTGGAAGGATAGTAATGAGGAACCAATAAGGGAGGGACATCACAAAATATGTGGAAATATGTTTGGTGGGCCTGGGATGAGCACTTTAGCCCTGCATCTCTGGATCCTTGGTTCAGGTGGCAGGTGAACAGGGGCTTTCATTCTTCCTGGCAGATTATGCATGGGGGTTCACCTATTTCATCTGAGGAAGCTATGGCTCTCTTTGGTCTGAGCCCAAATGACTGACTCAGATACTATCAAATCAGGAATATGGTAAATGCTACACTAAATAACCCATAAGTCACGAGGGTTCAGGACTCTTCCCCCCCATTCAAAAAAATCTGGTCCTCACCATCAGGAAAGGGGGCAATAACTTACTTATACGCTAATTTCATGGCAGACCAGGGGCATAGTACACTCCAGGTTAAGGCCAGGTGGGAAGGTGAACTTGGAACAGGAATTGAGATAGAGGTTTGGGACAAAATATGGAAAACAGTGTGGGTCATAACCTCCTCACCGATATGGTGAGAATGTGTTTGGAGAATCAGGATAAGGTACTTCCTGGTCCCCAAAACCAGGAAAAATTTAGCTAAGACGGTAAGGCTTCATGTTGGAGGAGATGTGGGGAAGGTTCTGCGGGCCATACTCATATTTTCTGGCAGTGTCTGGGGATGCACCCCTACTGGAATGAAGTCTCAAACCATTTACATTCAATTTTTTTTTTTACTTTTATTTTTTATTGTTTCCTTATATCTTTTCACAGATATAGATCCATATTTAGGACATACCAATATAGTTGATACATAGCCACAAAAGGGAAACTTATCCCCTTATTAATCCTAGGATTAGTGATTCCCAAATATTTTGATACAGCATATAGGGGTACTTCCATTTAAACGTTTACAGTTATATATTCAAAAGTAAAGCTGTTTAGAGTGAGCTCAAGAGCAGAGTGGCTAATTCGATTAAGAACTTAAGTTGAAGCATTATCTGCCCATCTATTTGCCCCCAAATTAGGGGTTAATCTTGCCACACTATAAATCTAAAAGTCCAAGTCCTCCTGTAAAAGAAATATAGGCAGCGCCCCAGCAATCTTCCTCTAACAGAAAACCTGCCATTTCTCTAAATTAGGAATGAGAAAAGTACCACCGCTAATATATTCGCGGTCTGTCCAAGACCTAGAGGGAGAAATAAGAGAAAAAAAAAAAAAAAAAACTGCTATATTTCTAAATTTCCATATGACCTCAGTTCAGAGAGACCACAACACGTTTTTAACTTTTAGGTAGCAGAGTATTTAGAAACAGTCAGTTAAATAAACTCAAAATAGAGCACAGTTAGTGTTTGAGAATCTGGCCTGCTCGCCCTCAAGTGTCCTCCTGGTCCTCCGACCCGCTCGAGTCTGCACCTCGGTCTCTCCACCATTTTCTGCTGGATTCTACGAACCTTGAGGCCCACTTACTGGCTTCAGTGGCATCCGAAAATACCCAGACCTTTCCTCCATGTACTATCCTCAGACGGGCAGGAAATATCAGTGCATGGGAGATGTTTGCTTGTTTTAGCCTTGCCTGATCGCGGCCAAATCTCTTCCTCTTGAGGCGGGTAGCATAACTAATGTCTGGGAAAAAATGGATAACTCGTTCATCCTGCAAGATAGACCCCATCTGTCTCGCATATCGTAGGATACGATCCCTAGTGCCCATACCATCGGTTATTAATAGGAGAGTCCGAGGGGTTTCATTGTCCTCGCGGTATCCTCTGGGTGTGATCCTGTAAGCTTTCTGCAGGGAGAATTCAGTGCCGTGGTCCTCCAGGGTCAGCTTTTCCACCAACCACTCCCTCATAAACATTAGGGGATGGTCCCCTTCGATCCCCTCCAGGAGGCCTAACACCCGGACATGCGAGGAGCGGGCCTGGTTCTCCAATGTTTCGAGCCTAGCTCTGAGGTGTGTATTCTCCTTCACCAGCTGTGCGGTTGCGGTTGATGTGGCCTCCGCTTGTTTTTTAATATTTTCCGACTCTAGTTTCATTTCCTCCATCGTGGATTCAACAGTCGAGACTCTCAATCCAAAGGTATCGAGCTTGCTGTTCAAGTCGGCCATAGAGGAGAGTATTTTGTTCAGCTTAAATCCCAAAGAGGTCATGGTTTCGGGCTCTTCTGGACACGCTGCCCAGCTCTCGGCGGGTTTCTCAACTGCTGCGACGTATCGGGCATCCTAGCCCCATCCTCCTCTCCATCTTTTTGAGGATTTCCCATTTTATGTTTAGAGGGATCCTCTTTCGAATGGCAGTGTTGTTTTGGGTCTCTATCAGCGATTGAGGGTTTTTTTAGATAGTTTAGCAAAATTGAGCTGGAGCTGTTATTGAGTGCTGCCGTCTTGCTCGGGCTCCACAGCGCCCCCCTACATTCAATTTTTGAAGGAGTAGGTGACCTAGGCCCCGATCACTTGTTACTGGGAGTGGAGCCGAGGCACCTGAGGGGAAAGGAGGCTGTGGCAGCATTGGGCCCCCCTCCTCGTTTGGGATCGAGCAGAGTAACTCTCTTACTTTAATCTGTTGCGAAACAGTACCTCTACTATTCTATTCTTTAATTTCTCCTGTAGGATGCCCACCTACAGTCTTTAATCTTCTTTCCTATGTATTTCTTTTCCTTTCTTTGTAGCTCTCTCTTTCTCTCTCTCCCCGTGTTCCCTGTGGGTATCCTTGCTACCATACTACTAAAGTGCCAGGTCTCCACTGTATTTGTGGGACATAATGTTATTAAGCACATCTTTATTTTTGCTAGCACTTGTTTAAATCCCCTTTGTGCAATGGCAGCTCCTGCTAGCGAACCTGCATGATCCTGCGCACGATCTTAGTAGCGCATGATTGCAGCATCTCACAGCTGCTGTGTAAAGGTTTCTGCTTGAGTGAGGTTTCCCCTTTAGACAGTACAGTCCATGTTTGCCCTAATTTGTGTACCCTGTCTTTTTCTTTTAGTTTGCCTCATTTTTTTTAAAGAACAGAACGAAAAAATTATGTAGTTTTACAAACAGCAGAAAAAAGCCAAGGGAGTTGATAATTTCAGCCCCTAACAACACTGCTGTTCTCCTTCAATTGTTAGATTTCCCTCCACCTGTGAAATGGAAGCCTCTGTGGACCAGCAGATTCAAGAGCACAGGTAAAACTGAATCTGTCTTGAAAGTTTTTTTTTTGTCCCCTAGTAAAGCTGCACTGCTCGGCTCTTGTTTGCCTAGGTGTAGCCGTGGGGAAGTACTGTCCCAATAAGTAAAAAACATTTTAAAATTAGCTAAACAGAGAAAGCTTTCGTAATTGCTTATAGACAGTGGTTTTGCTTTCTAAAACTGTTTAAAGTCTCGCTTTATCCTTTGTGAGGTGAAGGCCCTGTGAGTGTTTTAGTTGGTGCCAAAGAATACTCCCAGATTTTGCAGATGCACCTCACAAAAAGCATAGAAGCATAAATAATGGAGATTTAAGTGTTTTAAGGGGATATTTGAATTATAAAAAGCTTCCCTACATTCTAGTAACACCTGTTAACTTGCAAGCCAGTATAGTTCAAGGTTATAAACACCATACAAACAGTCAAAAGTGCTGAAATTATATGCTATGAAAGTCATGCTTAACATGTTTCCTTTGCATTAACTTTCTTCTAGTTCTCCATCCTATTTCAAGTATTTTGTGTTTGTATTTGGTGTTTAGTGAGTGTCTCATTCCTGGTGCACAAGTAACTAAGACAAATGCTGAAACACTAACCTGCTTTGTTGTCCTGGTTGCCTCTAAAGGGCCAGTGCCACTCTGCACTGCTGGTTAAATACAAAGGGGGCTGTCATTCTAGGAGGTGGGTGGGGTTACAAAGCAGAAATAGATACATTTATGGAATTATAGATATGTTTTAGTACCTAGGGATCATAAAGCAAGTCTATGTTGATTTCTTACGTAACAAAAATGTTTATTTGTGTTTTAAAATTAGTTTTGCACTATTTTGTTAGAAAGTGGGCAGAGTTTCACATATCATGTGATTTTTTTTCCTATGAAAAGGTGCTTCTCCTCAGCCTAAACAGATCAGTTCAGCCTTGGAGAGGGCTGAGATAGCACAGAGGGTAGACCAAAGCTGGGTCTTGACTGTATTTATTCTTTTGATTTATTTACGTTTATTTTACAAGTTATGCTAGTTACTTCTGCCTAATTTAATAAATCTGCACTTCTGAGTGAATTTTTGCACCATACTCCTGTTGTCTGTGTTTTACTCTGAGCACCCATGATCACACTTGGTGTCAGAGTGGGATAATTGGTGGTCCAAGTAACCAGGGGGATACCAATTTTAGTATCAGTCCTGATACGAGTAAACACAAGGAGTGGTGCCATGCTAAGAAGAATGCAAAGTTGGAGGAGGAGAGACCTGAGGACTCCAGAGGTGTGTAGACCAGGCATATGGTAAGCCAGACTGGTGATCAGCTTCTGCCTGGCTTGGGACCAGGTGGCTGTCCTAAGCAGAAGGTAGAACCAGTGGTGATGGTGAGTCTCTAAGATCAGAGTGAGGAAGATACTATGGAGAACCCTGCTGTAGAAGAACCTCCAACTGACATTGCAGACTTGTTGCTGTGGTTGGCTATCCACCAACATGAGATGGAGAGGCAGAGGGAAATGGAGATGCAGTGTCAGGACCAGAGATGGGCTGA
Source organism: Neoceratodus forsteri (assembly GCA_016271365.2). Classification (NCBI taxonomy): domain Eukaryota; kingdom Metazoa; phylum Chordata; order Ceratodontiformes; family Ceratodontidae; genus Neoceratodus; species Neoceratodus forsteri. Next base: position 1,178,884,657 of record CM057449.1, on the reverse strand, counting down.
GACAGACCAGAGATGGGTTGAGACCTTAAGGGCCATCCAGAACATCAGTTCAGGTAATAGAAACCAAAATACCAGCCCAAAAGATATTAAATTGACTCAAATGACCCCCACAGATGAGATAGAAGCATAGCTCACAACCTTTGAACAAGTGGCAAGAGTTTGTGGGTGGCCCCAGACACAATGGGTTGTGAGACTTGCCCCTTATTTGACAGGAAAGGCCCAATTAGCCTACAGTAATATGGATCCATGACATGCAGAAAAGTATGAGTTGGTTTAAAAAGAAATTCTGAGGCTTTATGACATTAATGTAGAAACTTACAGGCAGTGGTTCTGCACTCTTCGCTAGCAGTCTTCATACATGCCTAGAGAGACTTTCATCAGATTAAGGGAATTATGTGTAAAATGGCTACAACCTGAGGAAAGAACTTCAAACGAAATTGTAAAGACTTTGTTGGTAGAGCAGTTTATGCAGATACTTCCCAATGAGGTCCCATTGTGGGTAAAAGAGCATAACCCTGAATTAGTGGAGGTAGCCATCACATTAGCTGAAGATTATTTGTCAGCTAGACCAACTCAAAGGAGAACTACTCTTTTAGGAAGGTCTACACTTACCTCTTCTCCTCCCACCACAGGGCCAGGATTAACTTGGACTGATGTAAGAACTGGGAGAAGAGGGAGGGTGAACTCTTCAGAAGTGATTTGCCATAACTGCAGTGAGAAAGGACATATTGCTGGATTTTGCCCCAAACGGAAAGCTCCAGCACATCTGGCTTTACTCACAAATGGGTATAAAGTGACTGAGGTGACAATTAATAAGAACCCCATGGTAGGACTTCTGGACACTGACAGCAAGTATACTCTGGTATGTCCAGAATTGCTAGAAATTAACTATGTCCTCAAAACACCTGTGGACATTGTGCATATTCATGGCAACACCCATCGGTACCCTACTACAGAGGTTAACATTACAGTGAATAAAACAAGTCAGGTGTGTGCAGGTATTGCCCCTAACCTGCCTGTTTCTGTAGTCCTAGGATATGACTTTCCAGGGTTTGAAACTCTACTTAAAAACAATCCACAACTTGCAGCAGTTACAACAAGGGCCCAAGCAAGACAAGAGAAATCATTGGTGGAAGTTTTTCCATTTTCTTATGACCTCATGAGTACCCCTGGATGGGACAGGAAGTCCAAATGGATGAAAAGAACTTTAAAGGCCATGTGGAAGGATAAAGAACTTAAAGACTTACCTGAACCCTTAAATGTAGATAAAAATGCTACTGTTGTTGAACAAAGTAGTGATTCCTCATTAACTCCTTTTTTTTTCAGCAGGTTGGTAAGATACCCAAAGAAGGTACCCCTGAGATTGTACAAAAGAACAAAATCCTGTATAGGAGGCATATGCATCCTAACACTGGGGAGTGATGGATCAATTAATGGTCCCTACAAAATATAGGGAACAACTATTACATATGGCACATGATTTGCCTTGCGCAGGTCATGCTGCCAGAGATCATACTCTGGCCCATTTATTACAATGTTTTTTCTGACCAGCCATTCATGAACAGGTGACAGTGTACTGTAAATCATGTCAAGATTGCCAGAAAGTTGTGCAAGTAGGAAAGCGTGATCTAGTTCTCTTGGAACCCTTACCCCTTGTAACAACACCTTTTGAGTGCATGGCAATGGACATTGTGGGTCCACTGGAGAAAAGTTCAAAAGGGAACCACTTCATACTGGTGATCTGTGACTACGCAACCCAGTACCCCGAAGCCATACCACTATGATCTGTTACCACTGAAAGAATTGCCCAAGAGTTGGTAAAGGTTTTCAGTAGGCTGGGTTTCCTGAAGGAGACACTCACAGACAGGGGTTGCAATTTTAATGCAGCATTATTGAAAGATTTGTACCAACTGCTGGGAAAGGTTGCAGTTTGAAAATCACCCTATCACACCCAGACAGATGGGTTGGCAGAGAGATCCAACCAGATGCTGAAAAGTATGCTCCAGAAATTTGTAGTAGATGAAGGGGAAAAAATGGCATCAGTACCTTCCATTACTACTCTTTGCATATCGAGAGGTGCCCCACATGTCCATCGGGTATTCCCCATTTGAATTATTATACGGGTATAACCCGTGAGGACCCCTCGATATGGTCAAAGAATATTGGGAAGATGGGCAAGATGTGGGTTCCACCAGTATTTCTGATTATCTGTTACAGTTGAGGAAAAGACTAGTTAAATACACAGAGCTAACACATGCTAATGTTAGTCATGCCCAACAGAAACAGAAATAATATTAAGACAAAAAGGTGTCTGAGAAAGAGTTTCAAGAAGGGGATAAGGTGTTGCTTCTACTACCCTCTATGGAGAATAAACTCCTAATGAAATGGTAAGATCCATATAAGATTCTTAGAAGGGTAGGTAGCATCACCTATGAGGTGGAAACCCCTTATGAACGTCCTGGTGTAAAGATCTATCATGCCAACCTTTTAAAGAAGTGGTAAGAACACTCTGGGCCCCCTGTTAGTCTGTTGATTGTGCCAGAAAAAGAGGAGTCTGAGATAGATATGGCATATTGCCACCTGGAAGTTAGAGAGCAAAAGGGGGAAGAAGAGGTAGCCATTAACCCAGCCCTTGAGGAACAGTGGAAGGAAGAACTACTTAATGTTATTTAACAGCATGCTGCGGTGTTTACTAAGGTACTTGGGAAAGCTAAAGGGGTGGAACATCAGAGCTATACTTCTTTTCCCCCTATCAGACAAAAGCCTTACCGGCTCCCTGAGAGAGTTACATCAGAAGTACAACAGGAGATCCAAAAATTGCAGGAATTGGGTATAATCATACCTTCCAAGAGTCCCTGGGCATCTCCTATTGTAGTAGCGCTGAAGAAGGAAGGAGGCGTATGGTTATATCTGGATTTTAGGAAGCTAAATCAGGTGTCACTGTTCGTCGGGTACCCCATCCCAAGGATCGATGATCTGATTGACCATATTGGGCATGCCACATACATAACAACGTTGGATCTGACTAAGGGCTACTGGAAGATCTCTCTGGAGCAAGCCTCCCAAAAGAAGACTGCATTCAGTACCCCTGTAGGATTATTCCAATATGTGACCATGCCCTTTGGTTTGCATGGGGCCCCCGCCACCTTTCAGAGATTCATGGATCATCTTTTAGCCCCTCATGTAGCCTATGCTGCTGCCTATCTTGACAATGTTGTCATCTTTAGTACAGATTGGCAGATGCACTTGAAACATTTGGCAGCTGAGCTTGAAACCATCAGTGAAGCAGGGCTTACTATCAATCCCGGTAAGGGTGCTTTGGCCATGCATGAGACCAGATACCTAGAATTTATTCTAGGTAATGGCCAAGTGAAGCCTGAGATCACTAAGGTTGAAGCAGTGGCCAGATGCCTTGTACCTCAAACTAAAAAGCAGGTACAGTTGTTCCTAGGACTTGCCAGTTACTACAGGCATTTCATGCCCAATTTTTCCACTATTGCTGCCCCTCTCACCGATTTGACAAAGACAAGATGTGGCAACATGGTCAAATGGACTCCAGAATGTGAGGAAGCATTCCGGGCCATTAAAAGTGCTTCATGTTCCTCCCCAGTCTTAAGAAGTCTTGACTTTGACAAGCCATTTGAGGTCTATACAGATGCCTCCAATGCTGGGATTGGAGCAGAATTAAGCCAGAATATAGATGGAGAGGAACATCCTATACTTTACATCTCAAAAAACCTTCATGACCGTGAACAAAAATATGCCACTATAGAAAAGGAATGCTTAGCCATTAAGTGAGCTATAGAGGCATTATATTTTTACCTTTGGGGCACTGATTTTGTCTTGGTCACAGATCATAATCCACTATGTTGGATGAATCATATGAAGGACAAAAATGCTAGAGTGCTCTGCTGGTATTTAGCCCTTCAGCCTTACAAGTTTGTGGTAAAACACTGACCTGGATCACAACATAAAAATGAGGACTTTATGTCCAACTATGCAGCTGGCATAGAAAAGGATCAGACTTAAATGTAAATATGTAAATAGTAATTAAGTAAATAACAGCTAGAATTGTTGAGTATAGGTATAGCGTGAGGCTATGGATAGGTGAGTAAGAAAACAGTATGTCCCTTTATTTTCATGTAAATAAAGTTTTTCTAAACCCCAGGGCAAGTGTTTAGTCAGTTGTTAGTGCTAGTCACAGATGAGTACCCTTGAGTAGGGATGGTGTTAACACACCATTTGTATAAGGGTGCGCTGGGGTGGGACTTCTAGTGAGGGTGGGCGGAAGTCCCAACAACCCCCCTGGGTTGATTCAGGGGAGGTACCCTAATTTGGGGTGTGGTTCTGAATATAGGAAACTAATTAAGGCTATCCCTAGTTTCCATTTGGGCATGATGATGTGTGGTAGCATTGGGCCCCTCCCTCTCCTCATTTGGGATTGAGCAGAGTGACTCTTTTACTTCAGTCTGTTGGGCAACAGCACATCTACTATTCTATTCTTTAATTTCCCCTGTAGGATGGCCACCTACAGTCTTTAATCTTCTTTCCTATGTATTTCTTTTCCTTTCTTTGTAGCTCTCTCTCTCTCTCCCCGTGTTCCCTGTGGGTATCCTTGCTACCATACTACTAAAATGCCAAGTCTCCACTGTATTTGTGGGACATAATGTTATTAAGTACATCTTTATTTTTGCTAGCACTTGTTTAAATCCCCTTTGTGCAATGGCAGCTCCCGCTAGCGAACCTGCATGATCCTGCGCACGATCTTAGTAGCGCATGATTGCAGCATCGCACAGCTGCTGTGTAAAGGTTTCTGTTTGAGTGAGGTTCCCCTTTAGACAGTACAGTCCATGTTTGCCCTAATTTGTATGCCCTGTCTTTTTCTTTTAGTTTGCCTCATTTTTTTTTAAAGAGCAGAACGAAAAAATTATGTAGTTTTAAAAACAGCAGAAAAAAGCCAAGGGAGTTGATAATTTCAGCCCCTAACAACACTGCTGTTCTCCTTCAATTGTTAGATTTCCCTCCACCTGTGAAATGGAAGCCTCTGTGGACCAGCAGATTCAAGAGAACACGTGAATCTGAATCTGTCCTGAAGGTTTGTTTTTTGTCCCCTAGTAAAGCTGCACTGCTAGGCTCTTGTCTGCCTAGGTGTAGCCGTGGGGAAGTACTGTCCCAATAAGTAAAAAACACTTTAAAATTAGCTAAACAGAGAACGCTTTTGCAATTGCTTCTAGACAGTGTGTTTTGCTTTCTAAAACTGTTTAAAGTCTTGCTTTGTCCTTTGTGAGGAGACTGCTCTGTGTTTTAGTTGGCGCCAAGAAATACTCCCAGAATTTGCAGATGCACCTCACAAACAGCATAGATGCATAAATAATGGAGATTTAAATATTTTAAGGGGATATCTGAATCATAAAAACTCCCCTACATTCTAGTAACACCTGTTAACTTGCAAGTCAGTACAGTTCAAGGTTACAAACACCATACAAACAGTCAAAAGTGCTGAAATTACATGCTATGAAAGTCACGTTTATCATTTTTCCTTTGCACTAACTTTCTTCTAGTTCTCCAGCCTATTTCAAGTATTTTATGTTTGTATTTGGTGTTTTTGTGAGTGTCTCATTCCTGATGCGCAAGGAAATGAGACAAATGCTGAAACACTAACCTGCTCTGTTGTCATAGTTGCTTCTATAGGGCCAGCGCCCCTCTGCACTGCTGATTAAATACAAAGGGGGCTGTCACTCTAGGGAGGTGGGTGGGGTTACAAAGCAGAAACAGATAAATGTATGGAATTATAGATATTTTTGAGTACCTAGGAATCTTAAAGCAAGTCTATGCTGATTTCTTATGCAACAAAAATGTTTATTTGTGTTTTAAAATTAGTTTTGCACTATTTTGTTAGAAAGTGGGTGGAGTTTCACATATCATGTGATTTCTTCCCATGAAAAGGTGCATCTCCTCAGCCTAAACAGATCAGTTTAGCCTTGGAGAGGACTGAGGAAGCACAGAAGGTAGACAAAAGCTGGGTCTTGACTGTATTTTTTTTTTTTTTATTTATTTACGTTTATTTTACAAGTTATGCTATTTACTTCTGCCTAATTTAATAAATCTGCACTTCTGAGTGAATTTATGCACCATACTCCTGTTGTCTGTGTTTTACTCTGAGCACCCACGATCACAGAGGCCAAATACCTCTGGTGACTATTGATTGCTGCTGCACTGAAGGACCTCATGAGGTGCTGGTTGCAGGCAGATACACTCAATGTGGGCAAGTGGGTTAACATTGTCTCCTCCATAAAAGAAATGGAAAGGATCACCTTCACAATCCAGCACAGGCAGGCTCAATACACCAATCGGTGGACCAGATGGGACATGCGTGTTTTAGGTATACAGGTGGAACAGAACAATTTAGCCCCATAGGCATATCAGGTCCCCTAACAAAGTTTACATAAGAGGGAAGCAAAGGAGGGCAGTAAGCAACAGGGAAGGGGGGTAGGCAACAGAAAGAAATGAGCTTGACTGGCTAGAGTATACAGAAGGGATACATGGAGACAGTCCTTGGGAAGGTGTGGAGAAGGTGAAGGAACAAATTTCAATATCGAATGTCAGTTGAAAATGAGTTGACTGATAGGTTGATAGGACCGCAGCTTTAAGTTTTAAATTTTTTAGTTATAATGCTTAAGTTATAAGTTATAAACCCAGCATACCAGCTCTAAATGGTTGTTACAATTTCTGTTAGAACTAGTATTAACTTTAAACCATAAATGATAAAATGAGCAAGCGGTGATAAATCACCAATTAGTCATGTCTACTGTTGAGAGAATGTTGTAAAAATGCTGAATGCTGTACTGTACAAATATCTGGAAAAAGTATGTGATTGCAATGTAAATGCTATCCTTTGCCACAATAAACTGAAGTATAAAAAATAAACAGACATTTGTAAGGCAAGTGTTGCAAACAGTGTTACAACAGTGTTGACCATAATATGTAGAAAGAGTGGACAATAATAAGTGCTGGGTTAATAAGTAAACAAGTGATTATGGGAAAGAAAGGGGAAGGGAGGGAGGGTGTGGTGGGGGAGAGTGGTGTCCCTGCAGACCCCCTCAGGATGCGAGGAACCATGCAAGGGGACTGGAGGGGACCAGAGAGAAGGGGATAAGGCAGTGTCCCAGAGAGAACCCTTTAGGAAGGTGGGGGAAGGGAGTAGATGAGAAACACAAGCCCCTTGAGGGGGTAGGAAAGGGACCCATGAAGAGCATTTGGGGGCCTTTACATTCAGTGAGAGATCAACGGAGGCCAGTAAGGGAAAGCAATTTAGGGGAAAGGGAGGACAGCAAGAAATTTTGGGGGTGCTTGTGCCCAGGGTAAAATAAAGGTGATGGTAGAGGGGTAGGGTTTGTTCAGGGCTTAGAGGAGGGAATTAGGGAGGGACATGGCAGGAGCAGCTATGTGCAAGGTGATTATTGAGGGTAGAGCTGATGAAGTTGATGGCGGATGATTGCTGGATTTGGGGGAGGAATTTCACATTTTGGGAGGAAGTGAGAGTAACTGGATTGGCTGATTTGGGTGGCTCCGTGGATGACAACTAGGGTACGGGAGTCAGTTGATCTAAGGAAATTGGAGGGTGGGGGGTGTTATAAAGGAGGAGGTGAGGTAGGAAGGGAGCTCACCCAACCAGTGCTTGGAGGTGAATTTAGCACAATGGGAGAGACTCCTTTATGTAATAGAGGGGAATGCTAGGGCATGATAAAGATCACAGTGCTGGGTGCTGGGGGGGGGGCATCCAGGGCAAAGCGGCAGAAGGAATTGAAGAGGGTGTCCAGTCTGGCCAGGGAGGACTTAGTGGCAGCATCAAAGACTATGTCACAGTAGTCAAAAATGGGCAGTATCATCTTCTGAACAAGTTCACGCCTAGCTGTAGGAGGGATGCAAGTACAGTTCCTGAACAGGGCACAAAGCTTGGGACGCAGTTTTTTTTTGGATGGCATCAATATGTCCAGAGACGTTTAGGTGTTGGTCCAACCAAACACCTAAGTACCTGAAGGAGGATGTGTCCTCAAGAAAAGTCCCATCAAGGGTGTGAAAATTGGGTAGGAAGGGAAGCCTAGAGAGTCTCTACCTTGTGCCAAAGGTCATGGAGACAGTCTTCTTGGCGTTGAGGAAAAGTTGATGGTTATCAAACCAGAGCTGAGACTTGTGGAAGTCTTCGTGTAAGCTGGTTATAACCTCATCAGGAAAGGAGCCAGATGCATACAGGACTGTATCATCAGCATACATATGTATAGCGGAGGATGGGGAGAAAACAGAGGGAAGGTCATTTAAGAGGATGGAGAATAGGAGGAGCCCTAATACAGAGCCCTGGGGGACTCTAGTATGAATTGGGAGGGGAGGGGAAGTAGCATCCAAGATCTTAACTGATTGGGTTCTGCCAATGAGGTAGGCCTTGAATCAGTTTGTGGTGGAGGGAGATAGGCCGGCTGCTGGGAGTGAGTCGAGGAGAAGGGAATGAGAGACTAACCATGCCATTCTGCAAGATCAAAAGCTGTAAGTGAAAACGATATCAAATTCTATGTTTTCAAACACAGTACCAGGAAGTCACTCAGCGACAGTGAAATTGACTAAAGAATGACAGATTTGCTGAATTACCTCAATGGTCAGATGCTAAGCCTGTTATGTTTCTTCTGGTATTGACAGTTACTATGGTGATGTCCTCCATAGCATAAATGCATTGGACCCAGGTCGTCATGTAGATGGGTCCTCGGCAGGTCAGGCAACTGGTCTTGTACTATGAGGCTGCTGGCTGAGGACCTCTGAATGGGTGCAGAGTCTGGGCATTATTCTTGATAAGGAGCTTACCCTAAAATCTCAGGTGCCGTCCATCGTCAAGACCTCATTTTGCCATCTGAGGAATATCACCTGTATTAAACACCTGGTTCTGCCCTGCAACCTGCCAACATTGGTCCATGCCTTTGTGACCTCACACCTGGATTACTGTAACTTCCTGTACCCAGGGTTGCTGAGGGTGGACATCCACCAGCTGCAGCTAGTGCAGAATACAGCAGCCAGGTTACTGACTGGACTCTCTTGATCTAGTCATATTACACCTGTGCTGCACAAGTTGCATTGGCTGCCAGTTCGGTGGAGGATCACCTTCAAGATCAGTTTGCTGACCTATAAAGCCCTACGTGGGCAGGGATCGAATTACTTCCAAGAGCTTCTGCATCCCTACTGCCCCTCTCGACCACTATGCTCCACAGATGAGGGATTGCTAGAGATTCCCAGGGTTCGGCTGAAGACATCTGGTGCTCGAGCTTTTGCTTATGTAGCCCCTACCCCGTGGAATTATTTACCTTGTTGGGGTCAGGAGTGCCTGCCAGTGGAGAGCTTTAAAGCAACACTGAAAGCCTATTTATTTAATCAGGCTTTTTTTTTGTAATGGAGATTCGAGAATTTAGCTGTGATTATTTGCATTTTAACTAATTATTTATGGTTTGTATTTTAACTGTTGTAAAGTGCTTTGATATGTATAAATTGTGCTAAATGAATGAAGCCTATAATTATTAACTTCTCAATAGGGACTATTTTATGCCACATATTGACATTTCTGTTTTAAGCATAAAATAATAAAACATAACATTTTTATTCAAACATTTTGCTGTTTTTTTTTTCTAATTGTATGATCAGAGTAACCCATGATATGGTGTGGTTTGGGCTGGGATTTACCCATGGCTGGCATGATTGGTCACTCGGCCTGTGCCCTCAAGATCAAACCACGCCAGCCCAGTCCAACCCACACCACATAGTGGATTATTCCTTAAGCAGCTCACAGGGAGACCCAACACCAGTGGTGCATCTTACTGTGGAGACACTGAAGTGAGACTTGAAAGACTGAATATAAATTAAATGGATAGGCTGAGCTAGGCAGAAACCAGAAAGAAAAAAGAACAACAAGGAAGAAAGAAAGAAAGAAAGAAAGAAAGAAAGAAAGAAAGAAAGAAAGAAAGAAAGAAAGAAAGAAAGAAAGAAAGAAAGAAACATAAACAGACAATATTACTTGTGCTAAGTACGTAGCATTCTAACAGAGGAAATCAGTTCCTTTAGAACATTGAAGCCCTATTGGCATCAGCTGAAGTTGCCAGTAGACAAAACATGGATTTTTTTTCTTTCTGCAATTCACTCCACAGCCTTGCTTTAGGTACATTGTCTTTGGTAAAAACACTGTCTTTGTTTACCTGTTAATCCACATATTGAAACTAGGGGGCTTCAAGAAATGTCACTCTTTTTAAAGGGTGAGGATTAACTTGACAATTGTGTTGCCCTAATGCTAAACTAAAGCATTATCAAGTATTTGACACATGAGCCATAACCTCTGTTTATTACTGGAAATACAGGGGTAGACTGCACAAATGAACGGTAAGAATGCCAAATAAATACAACCCCACATATGTTTGGAAATAACAACGAAATAAGTTTCTACATCACAGAAAAACTTTTTCATCTGGCCTTAGAGTAGTTTTGCTTGTATGCTCAAAATCTTTTGCCCCATGATATTTAGTTTATATTGGCAATTTCACTAGGGAACATAACTTTCTCCATGCAACTAGATTTATACACAGTCTAGCGTACTTTGTGGTCTTACAAAAATGTCTTAATACACCATGTATAGTAATGAGGGGTGGGTGCTATGCAAATAGTTTTGCCATTAAGTCTGATTTCCTAGCATTTTGTTCATAGGGAAATTGGGCTGAGTGGTTTATGTAAGTTATTTTAACTGTAGGACACAGTCAGTATCTTTGCCAGCTAGAAAAGTACATTGAGCTCAGTGTGTTGTGAAATAAAATGGCATTGCCTACATTTTCTGCAGCGGCTAAAACCTCTTCACATTCTTGGCTGGATTTTTGGTTTTTTTGTGCCTCAGTCTGTTGCACTTAAATTCCATAAAGCAGGTTTGTTATTTTCAGTGCATTGGAGGAAACATGGCTATATTCTATAAAGCCTGCTAGTCTCCCTTTCAGGCTATTGATGTCCATTTTTTTCTCATTCTTGCCATAAATGGTAGAGGCTTAAGAAGAAATCAATAAATATTTTTCTTTTATTATTATTTCTATGGCACACAATCCACAACATGCCTCAGTTAATGCACAAGAACACAATGAAGGATATAAAAGTGAACAAAGACTCCAAAGAAAGTCAAAGACTTGCTCCAACAAGTGAGTATGCATCAGATCAGTCAAAAGGGAAATAGCTGGAGCTACATGACCCTCCAGGAGCATTTTAGTGCCCTGTAGCAGCTACTGTAAAAGTGTGATCACCAGAATATCTTAATTTAGGATATAGAAGTGTTCAGCAGCTCTGTGGTGCCAAATGGAAAGGGGGGGGTGGGCACTATGGCACACTGGCAACCTGGGTTTGTGCCCTAAACCCAGGACATCACAAGTGGATGCTGGCAGGGAGAGCTAGGACCATCCGCATGGACTGTCTCTTCCTTTGTGGGGAAGGTTTCAAACACTGCTCATGTAGGCACACCTGGAGGTGGTGCATGTGTCATTGTCAGTATGGGTGACCACACAGTATTTGCCCCTCCAGGCAGTCATGAGTGAGCACCTAGCAAATCAGAATGATAGGGTGGGTTAAATAAAATCCCTTTTGTTGGAATCATAGTGTCTGTTGCCAATGTTGAGGGATGGGCATTTAAGCATGCCATGTCTTCCTAATACCATCACGTGCCACCAACTGGATTTCACTTCCTTCCATGCCTGGCCTCAGCAACACATCATGGGAGAAATCCACTTTAGGTGTGGCATGGACATAATGCTCATAGGGTCTGGTCACGCAGGAGCACCAGCACCATCATGATGACCAATGGGAAATGGATCGAGCAATAGGACTGAGGGACATTGTCAGTAAGTAGGAAATAGTGAATTAAAAAGAATCAGATGTAGAAGTGCTAGAATGCATTCATGAAAGATCTCAAGGCATGAATAGGGAGTAGTGAATTGATAGGTTCTAGAGGCAACACAGGCCCAGTACATGAAGGGCCTTATTGTATATGTCATACAGTACATGCGAAAAGGGAGTCGACATAAAAGAACATTTTTCAGTAGTGAAAGCAGTGAACAGCGAATAGCAACAGTATCTCTGCTGGTCAATGAGACAGCAGGTGAAAGTCAAAGGAGCTCTTTTCCATCCCAGCAAGAGATAATATTCCTTTATATGAAATATTGGAGCTGTTTCTTTCAGGAGTCTGGGTCCCTGGTTTAACTTCCACCAAGGGTTGCAGATGCATCTGCTCAAGTACAGAGGACAGACATAATACCAACAAACAGACCTTAATATTTATTTGCAAAGGCCAGTTCCATTTACATAATTTCAAAAAAAACCATAGTCTGACTTCTTGAAGGAAATTGGTATGTATTCTTGCTGCAGCATTCTAGCTGTATGTGTCATACAGTACCTCACTTGTGGGTAAGATCTAATCTGATGTATTGCAATTACCGAACAATAATGCATGGATAAGTGTTGCAAGGTACAGTGGTAGCCTGTAAAGGTGAGAGATGTAGGCCAAAGCCATCTTCAGTTCAGCTTCGAGTTGGGGCCTGAAAATGGGGTTCTGCTTTGACAATGGGGACTAGCCACTTCTGCTCCTGATGCAGTAATTACTACAGTATAGGGTAAAACAGATTTCAAATCGGGGAACAAGGCATGAGATCAGCACTGAATAGGAATTACTACACCTTACTGTATCAGTAAGTGTTTGCAAGCCACTGCTGAGGATTGATGTGTTTGTGGTGATTTGAGGCAGTTAGCAATGAGTAAAACTTCTGCATCTCAGTTCTGAGCCATAGCAATGGTTAGAATTTATTGCTAAGCTTAAGATTTACTTCCCTGTAGAACCTGTTTCACCTACAGTGTATGCCACTTACTAATATACCTTCTCAATGGCCCCATACATTTTAAAAATCTGAACATAAACATAAATACTGCAATATGTAAGGTACAACATTTCCCTTTCCAATGTTTCACCATGCATGGATGTAGAGTTTTCTCATTTTTTAACTTTTTTTTAGTTTTTTTTTAGTTTTTATATTGATTAAACTGAAGTAACAGTTACGTCTTTTGCTGCCACTTGCAGCAGTACTTCTGTTAAACAGACTACTTTACATGTGGTCTCAGGGATACAGTAGTCATCCTATGACAGAGGGTTGGGTGATATGATGGGTCCTACAGTAGCTAATTGATAACTCAGTGTGAGACATGCCTCATACCTGATGACATAGATCTTGATGGTGATGATATCCTATCCCATTTTATTTTTTCTGCCACTGTGGAATGGCATGGCTTGGCTGGATACTGTACCCTGGCAGGGCATCACTGGCAGCAGTAGCATTAGGATTGCAATTGGGCTGATCATCTGGTGGCTGGGGACAGGCCTGATCTTTAAATTTGCCTGTGTGACCAACTTGCTGTCTTGCTTTTCTCTTTGGATTGTATTTTTTTTTCAGTTTGGCCATCTCCTGTCATGACGCCCTCCACTCCTCTATAGTATTGTAATGTGTTGGTGTAATAGATCATTTTCAGCCTCCTCTAATTCATCCTACTCCTCCTCTCCTGCATGTGCATCCCCACTCCTGATTCTTTCCATCTTTTCCTCCTCCTTGACTTCTTCCCCTCCTCATCCCTCAATCTCTTCTTTATCTTCCACAGCCCTTTTGCCACTTCCTCTGTGGTTCTGCTTGCCCCTCCTCTACAACCTTACTGTCATGTACCCCAGTTCCAACAGCTCCACTTTCATATCTTATTCACTGCCATTCTTCTCTGCTACTATTAACTGCTTTAGAAATGCTCATGTCACTGGATTGCTTTTATAAAATTGTGGGGTTGGCATATAGTACCTCATGCTAAATTAAACACTTCTACTTTTTCATCAGGTTACAAGATAAGAATAGAATCAGTGCCAGACCCAGTCTCACTGTTACCTTCCTCACATAATGACTAAGCAGTAGAACTGGGCTTGGTGGTGGTTCTGCTGCTGATGGCTGATGTGGGGGGAGGGGGGCATGCGACAGTGCCTCAAGGTGGATAGACAATTGTTCATGTCCAAGGCACAGAGGTGGATGTGATGGTGCTGGTACCTCTTCTAAAAGGCAGCTGGTCTTGCGTTGTTCATACAAGATGATCATTGGGTGGGTGGGGCTTGCCTTTACATATTGGGATGCATCTCTGAGAAGTACTCAATGGAGGAACAGTTGGATACCTGTGTGCTTTTCGTTTGCTTAGGATGCTTTCATCATAAGTTGCACTGTGTGTCTGTGACTGGATGGAAAAGCTGCTGATTATAGTAGTCATGGAACCAGTTGACTTCTGGGGACTAATGAACCATGGTTTGTTTGGACAGACTATCACATGCCCAGCCCTAGTCCTTCTCTCAGGTGTAACCCCTGCCCCACTAATATGACTCTTGGTCCCTGTCTTGACTCCCACCTCCTTCTAAACTGCTATCCTGTGGAAGTAGAATTGGCATGGTGGAACTTTTCAGAGCTCCTTTCCTCCCCCTGCATCCCTTCCTTTTTCATTTCTTTTTTTTTCCTCAGGGTTTCTACACCACCAAATGCAGATACTACCTGAACACGACCCTCGTGTGACGCATTGACACCTTCTCAAGTCCTCCGCACTCTCTCTCTGAGAGACCTGCAACAGTCTACTTCACCTACTTTTCACACACAGGCAACAAACCAAATATATAAAAAGATTTTAGCGACCCACATCATTATCAGTTACATTATTTGTTAAATAAATTCTTCAAACTCCCCATGCACCATTTTCAGTAAACAGAATTCACTTTGCCCTGCTCCAGAGCAGTGGCAAAAAAAAAATTGTGAATATGGGTTTCTATGCCCTCTGCAATACCATCTTTTGTGTTTGTATTTTATTGCAATTAGTGGCTATCAGGTGAATCAAATCTGTAGGGTTACAGTGGGAAACTATTATTTCCAGGGAGACAACACTGCTCATGTTACCTAGCCAGTGTTAACTTTCCTAGGGCTCTAGCACTGCTTAGCATAATAGGGCTGCTCTGCATAGTAGACCTGCTCCTGCTGTGGTCAAAGTCAGGATGTTGTTTGTGATCAATACAAGAGTTCCTAGTGCACAGATAAAAGGAACTGAAAAAAGTGAATCTCAACTACAAGAATCCATTTAGCCAAACACTGTGTTAGTGCAGGCTGAGCTGCCAACCACATTAGCCCTGGTACTTTGAGTCCATTGACTCTTCCTTAGGAGGCATGACCTTGGGCGAGGACGTCATACTTCAGATAGACACAGAAATGTACATATTAATTTATACAAATTCAGCAGCAAAATAGCAACATGACAAAAACATCAAAAACCATCAGAAAACATTTAAAACGTGTGAAGCAGTTTTGAACAGATATTGAAATGTCTAATATGCTAAAACAAAGTTAAACTGCAGCAATGTTATTGTACTCAGTACCATAATTTACTTAGGCAAATTCAACAGATCTCAATTTAATGGGACATTCTCCCCTACTGATCTAATTCAAAATAGCTAAAAATTCTACTGGAAACCTCATACACCAATTGGGTTTCACTTCCTTGAGAAACATTCCTCTAATCCAGAGGATTTGAAATTCATACGGTTGAAACATATACCATGGCATAGAAATGGTGGTGATACATTAAAACTGTGGTTAAGAGAGGAAAGCTTTTTGATATTTTAATTGAATAGTGTTAAACCTAATGGTCTCAATGACCAATGGGAGTAAATCATTTCTTATAATGGTCCTAGAGCCACCCAACACATTGCCTTTGGTATTTTGTGCTTAATAGCAGAAATTCTCAAATGATCTGGATAGGAATGGTTAGAAAATGTGTTATTTTATTTGCACTGACAGTTTAACTAGTAGTTTCTGCTGTAATATTCGAGTGTTAATATTTTTTTCTTTTATCTCCTTCTCTTCTAGGTCCACTTTGTTTGTATCACTGCCTTAATTATGGAGTCAGTCAAACTGCTGATCACACACAACAATTCTTCCCCCTCCCCAAATCTGCCTCCCTAGTTCTTTTCCTTATTTTTTCCTTATATATTTTTTTGTGTAGCACATTGTCTTTCCTGAACATTTACCATTTCCAACCCCCAATTCCTTCTTCCTTCCTCCAACCCTTTTTTTGCTTTGTATTAATTGATATCTGAACCTTTGAAATTGTTATTACTCGGAGCATGGGGTGATCGCATGGACCCTGCAGACATCGCTTTCTCACTTTTGAGGCTTCTGGTAGTATTTTTAGCAATTTTGAATTAAATTATTAGTGGGGAATTTCTTGTTAAATTAAGATCCACTGCATTTGCCAAAGTAAAGAACAATGGGACTTCCCGGAATGGCCCCTGTGGAAATAAAAGAATGGGTGGAGTCTGTTCCTAATGGGCCAAGATATAATAAATGGAAACAGTCTTAGGGTAGCTGGTCCATTCCACTGGGGTGTCAAACAGACGAGGCATACTGATGAGTCCTGGTAGGATGAAACACGTGTCTATGTCTTCTGTTAGCACCCTTTGCAAACTGTGTGAGAGGCCTTTCGGCACCATGCAATTCTTAAAGTTGGACCAGCATAACATTCTGTGGTGATTTGCATATGCAGCCCATGATGCTTTGCATTGTGTGGGCATGTGTGATTTTGTATTTTCTTAGGAATGATAAGACTCACTCACCCAAGCCTACATTAACTCTGGTACTGAATGCAATAGTATTGCTGCATGGTTTCACTTTGCTTTAGTATATTAGGCATTTCAGTATCTGTTCAAAACTGCTTGCACACATTTTAAATGTTTTCTTATGTTTTTTATGTCTTTGTCACACAATTATTTTGGTACTAAATTGTTATAATTGAACATGTGTGTTTCTGTGTGTATTTAAAGTATAATGTCCTCTCTAAAGGCCATGCTCTAGAGGCAGAATTGGTGGACTCGAATAGTTGGAGCTAGTGTTGCTGCAGCTCAGCCTGCACTAACAGTGTTTGCATTATTGTTTAATAAAATTGTACTTTTTGGCAAATGGATATTGTTGTTGGGATTCATTTTTTCAGCTCCTTTCATGTGTGCACTAGAAACTCTTGTGTTGATTGTTTTTTGTCTGTAGTGCTGACTGCCTTTTTCCTCCTGTGCACTGACCAAGCACCACAGAATTCACAGTTCCATCTTGTTTGGAGCAAGGTAGTTGCTTGTGACCTGTGCCATTGAAAATCATCATGGAAGGGCCAGCCTGTTGGTTTGGTGGGCTGAGGCACTGGCACCTTACCTCCCGCCACACCAGCGACCCAGGTTCTGGAATGGACTTGGGTGACTGTGGGTATGATGGTTCAGGAGAGGCTAGATTGTCTGAGAATCTGCTCTCCTCTCCTGGGGAGGAGGGCTACATTGGCCTGGTCTTAGACTGCCACCAGGCAGAGGCCTTGTGGCAGTGCAGCATGGCTGGCAAAGAATGGAGGGAGCTATGAGACTGTCAAGGCTTGTGCCCCTCCATGCATGTGCCTGATGTCATATGAAAAAGGGTGGAGAGAAAACCAGGAAAAATTAGATGTAAGGGGCTTAATGAAGCCTTGCCTGCTCATCACCAAGTCTGCTCTGCCACCCGGAAACTCACCATTGGTCCATTCTGGATTGTTGTACTTGGAGGGAGGGCAACCTTCCTCCCTCTGGCTCCACCGTGAGGGGGAATTCATGGTAGAACCCAGAATGATGTGAGTTCCAGTTCATGGACTGGGTCAGGGAAGCAGGGACAGGGATAACTATCTGCCCTTGGAGGATGGTGGCATAAAAATCTACATGGAAAAACAGAAAAGCATCATGGATGGGATGTGTTTGCCAAAATGACTGACTGGGCTGCCAGTCCAGTGGTGCAGAGGTATCTAGCTCCTTACTTCTTCCCATGCCAGGTTTGGGAATGGACTCGGGTTACCAGGGGTTGACCAGGGCAGAAGAGGATTGAGTGTTTGAGAGACTGCTCTCCTGTCTCAGGGAGGGGTGTCGTTGCCCAGCCTAGGATACCCCCAGGTTGAGGTCTGGAGGTAGAGCAGCATGAGGGAGGCAAGTAAGGGAGCAAACTGCAGGAACACACTGGAGGGTATGCCTTCATGCACGAGTATAGTGGTCCACAGTGGGGTGGGAGAAAAGCATGAAAATGGCTTTAGAAGGGGCTCAATGAAACCCAGCATGAGTGCTCTATACCTGCACTGCCATCCAGTAAACATGCTTGTCCACCTCAGATATGTTGAATGGGGGGATGATCCCTTCCTCCTTTTCCCTGCCACAAGGGGGAAGCTCATGGGGAAACGACACAACCAGGTAGGTGACTGGGGTGGTAAGCAAACTGGTGCGGGAAGCCAGGGACTGGGCTGAAGTGCTGCCCCTCCAGACGTGGGGATGAAAACACGTATATGGAAAAAAACTGGTAACTGGTGCCTTTCTCTATTTATAGATGCTTATCTCCTTAACAGGTTCTGAACTGTGGACTGGCTGTGAGGAGTATAGTTCTTTAAAGCTGCATAAACTAGCAGTGAACCTCTCAGGAGCACAGCAGCAAACTTCTAAGGAATATGCTGGCAGCTTGAGTTACAATGCAGTTGTAGATTCTCAGGACAGTGCATGTTGTAGTTTCTCAGGACAGTGCATTAATGACTCTGTCACAGATTAAAAGGGTCTTTTTGATGCACAAAAGCCACTGTACTTCATCTGAAACTGATGCGCTGCTCTGGGTTGTTCCTGAGTTTTCAGCCATCATGGGCATGCAGTGTACACTGTGTCTGAGCATGCTACTGACTGACACTAAAAAAAATGTGTGAGCCCAGTACAGACACACACTACTACCTGGACCAAGTGAAAAGATGCTGACAGGTGACAAATGTCTGACACCAAAATCTACAAAAAAAGGCTCCTGCACTTTTAAAATAAAGTACAAACAATTGAAACAACTGCACCATTCTAGTAAGGAGCTATGGCCAGATACCCAATTTGATGTGACAATATTTTGCCTTGTACTGACACTTCCACTGGTGGATTCAATAGTTTGCACTTTATTTTAAAGTGGTGTGCACTAACAATAAAATGAATAGCTTACAAATTTGCTAACTTGGGAGTGAGAGCCTTTTTTTTATTTTGGTATAAAAACTGACAGGTTTGGGTCCTCAGCATCAATTTCATACTAATAGTCCCTTCTATTATTTTGAGAATTATGTCTGACAGCTTGTCAATGGACTGAGATATGTACTATAACAGAAAAAGTTACAGAACTCACTATTTTATGGTTTATTGGAGAAACCATGAGGTTGATAGGTTAGGTCTTTTTGCCTTTAGTCAGAGTGTGTCTGTCAAGTTATGCAACATTTTGTTTCTCTTTACACTTGTGCTCATTTTTATTGCTTGATTCCTCAAAAATCAAATAAAAAAATCTAACTTCTGTCCCAGCATTTAGAAGTATTTTACCTGGCAAGCAATTGTAATGAAAAGGTCTTTTTACTTACAGCACACAAAATGAGAGGGAAGGAGACTGAGTAGTACAAATCTACTCAGCCTTTAGAGTTCAGTCAAGTTGGTCATTGACTGATATTTATTTATTTTATTTTTATTTATTTATTGAATCTTGGATTAAACAAACTTTGAACAAAACTGCTTCTTAACAAAGGTTCCACATTGTATGGGAACACCAAGCCCTCCTCGGATTCTAGATGGCAATAAACCAGCAGAAGAAATGACAGACAAGTGGCAAATGAAGTAATAAGGTGTTTATTACTACAAGAGTCAGACTTATGCCCTAAACAGTATCTTATCTAAGTAGACACTGGGAGCCGAGAGTTTTCCCAATACACCAGGGTACAAAGATGGTCTCAGTGAGAATACATAATGCAATAATTCTTATAGTAAGATAGTACCTATAGCAATGGCTAGCTCGCGTGTATATTATAATTACTGTTAGATTTACAGATGAGCCCTATTAGCCAAAATAGCTAGGTGGCTCCCAGTGCAGATAACATTATGCAGAAAATGTAAAGTCAGCTAAAATAAGAATGAAGCGCTCATAGAGTACAGAAAAGAACACGTGCAATATTACATAATAAGTGCAGTATTACACACAACCACAGGGTGGCAGTGTAGATCAGGGATGGACAACCTGTAGCTCACAGACCACATGTTGCTCTCAAAGCAGTTTGATGCGGCTCTCCATGGGTTTGTCAATTACGTATCAAGTACATGGCACAATCTTTTAAATTTGAGAAAAGTCAAAGTACAGGAGCTGAAAAGTGCCATTAGAGCTCAACAAACTACTTTTACTAAGCCTGCAAGAAAATCTAAATCTCCAGAACTATGAATAATTATTTTAAAATTACAACTATTTTTTTTAAATACTGTAACATAATAAAACTTAATAAAATATGATTATTGACTATTGACTATTGACTATGAATATGTTATTATTTTAACTCCTAAATATGGTTAAATATGAGTATGGTAAGGGTCAAATATTAGGTATGGTATGGCATGTTGTTGTGACTTGTGTCTTACTCAGAAATTTAAATGTGACTCACAACCCCCAGAAGGTTGGCTGCCCCTGGTGTATATTATACAATAACTTCTCAGAAGAATAGGCAGAAGCACAGAAAATGCATTCTTATGTAAAACAGTGAACATAACAGTAATGATCATGATTGTGTCTCTGGTAACTTATTCTTATATGGTAAGTACCAGTGCCCTATAGGTTAGGAATTATAATAACTCATAACATAAAAGATACTGACAGTGGTGTATAGTAGGTTACCAATATAGGTGTAGTGGCTGAGTGTAACATTCCCCCCTTGTTGCCTTAGTGAAATGGCAATAACTAATGGGTGCATTGTGTGTGTAGCGGTATTGCTTACAGTCCAAAATCATGCCTTGTAAAGGAAGTTGAATCTTTAATGGTATTGTGTTAGAGTATGCCGTAGACAGTAAAGCATTAGTATTAAAAAAACAGTTGTATAATAACAAAAAGTTTAAAAGTTAATTGTAACCAGGTATTGGAGAGTGCAGTGATAAAATTGACATAATCAGGTGTTGGAGTAAAAACAGCATGGTAAATAATAGTGCTTTCATATGTGACAAAGCAAAAGTTTGGTTTTACCATAGAAAAATAGTTTATCACTGATTATGACACAGTAGAAAAACCTTGTTAAAACCAGTTTATAGCATACAGATAGTCAAGGTAATCATGAAAGGAGTCCTATTCTGAAGTTGGTAAAGGGGTAATCATGGATTGACCAAGGATGGAATGGTTGGTACATAAATCACAAAACAGAAACTAGGTATTGTATGTCAACATCTCAGTTGATTTGTGTATAAGAAAGGATCTTGATGTTTGTAACCACATAACATGATTGGTAAGAGCAGTATTGAATGTATTGTTTAACTTAAAAGGATACACCATTGTCCATTGATGATGAAAATTCCACTTTGAGAGTGGATAAAGGCATGTGATGGTGGTGTACATTTTGCTTGATTGAAGAATCTGTTCATAATGTTTCTTGACACATGGGTCATTATGAAACTTATATGACCAGTCCATAAAGTTTATACAAGTAACAGTCCATAAAGTTTATATAAGTAACCACAGACTGGTGTAGTTACAGGTGAAGTGTCATCCATAGAAATGTTGTAACCCCACATGGCACAGCAGACGTTGAGTTAAAAATTAGACACCAGCATGGTAAGAAAGTCAATGTTCATGCTGCTGGCTGCTGGATGGCTGGATGTGCAGAGGCCTTGGCAGGAGGTGCATTAGATTGTGCATTGAGTCCTTCAATAGAATAGCCACACACCATGGCATAGCGTTTGTGTTGTGGAAATTGATCACACCCCTGCATAAGGATTAACAGTACATAATAGAACAATCAGTTTGTATGAGGTGCCAGCCAGGCTTGGAAAACACCAGCAGTGATGAAAAGTTGAATGAGTTTCTTGAAGATCATGCTACTCTGTTGAAAGCTTTAAACTTGTAAAAACACTATTATAAACACAGTTTATAAAACACACACAGCGAATTTTGCATGGGAAAAGGACAAGGTTATTAGCAATGTATTTGATTAAAGGGGACAGGAAATATGTGCTAATTGGTAACAGTTAGCAATGTTCCTAGTAAGAGAAATGATAAACTTGCCTCTAAATGAACCATATTTAACTGTACCTGAATAAACACTGATGTGAAAAGCTGTGTTTTCATTTTCTTTTTATGAACAACATTCTGAACAGTTCTTTTCCTGGAACCATTATGGTTCTGGCCATTAGGCTTCTGACGAAGGACTGGTTGGTCAGAAAGCTAAAGCGCTTTGTTCTTGTTGTTACATCTATGTTGGTCCATTAAAAGGTATCAAATCATTTGCTTCTGGATCTTTCCTGGAATCAGTAATTTGGAGTTTTTACTATGTCATGGCTTGAGTACAGAATGCTAAACATGAGCTATTGTCCTATCAGAACCATGCTTAGAGTTCTTTCCTCAAACCGTGACATAGTTAAAACTCCAGCCCACTGGTTCTGTGAACAGAACTGTAACAGAATGCTGCCCATATAAACAAAACAATGCAAAATACAGTTTTTCATATCACTTTTTATTCAGGTGCAGTTATATATGGATTATTTAGGCTTATGGATATAATTTCTGTAAACTGGAACATTATAAATAGCTTCCAATTAGAAATCATTTCTCGAGATCAAGTGATGCATAGTGCTGAGTAGAAGCACCTCCGCTAAGCTCCTGCCTCCTGATCATATATTCATCTTTTTTAGATGTTTAAATCTTTCAGAATCCTCTGCTCTTAAATTCTCCTGCCAGCTAAACACCTAGAGCGCCTGTTTTGAGAGTTCAATCTGAGGATGGAGGCTTACATGAAGAAAGCTCCACAGAAATATACCCCGCCTGCTACTCCCGAAAAGGCCCCAAAGAAATCTCGGGCCTTGGGTGTGCCTGATAGGCCTGATCCTTCGAGTCAAGTTGGGGAGCAAGAGCCTTTAACGCTCAATAGGTTCTTAGAAGAGTTTAAACCCTTCCGTGAGGAGATGAAAGGAATGGCGATCGACCTGAAGACTTTGTCAAAAAAGCTGGATGAAGTTTCATTAACTGCCTCCGATAATACTGCCCAAATAGTCTCATTGGAGAAACGATTAGAGAAACTTGATCCTGAGTTAATGTCTACAACGGCAGAAGCTATCTCGTGTGGAGGCAAAACTCGAAGATCTGGAGGGCCGTAGCCTCAGAAACAACGCTGTGATACTAGGGCTACCAGAGGGAGAAGAGGGCCAGAATGCTATAGCATTCATACAGAAGCTGGTGAAACAGGTTGCTGGCCCCTCTCCCTTTGGCCCAGTATATATCATTGAGCGAGCTCACAGGTCATTGCGACCAAAGCCTTTACTGGATGCTGCCCCTCGACTTATTATTTACCACTTCTTAAATTTTTCAGAAAGGCAGCACTTCTTGCAGAAAGTGAAAGCTTTACAGGAGGTTCACTGGGAGAATGCTAAATTGAGAATTGCACAAGACCTGCCAGGATCGGTTCGTTTGAAACGTAAAGCGTTTCACTCCATCGTATCCAAGATCATTGCTGCGGGTCTGAAATTTAGGATGAGGTATCCGGCCAGGCTACAAGTTCTTGTAAATGGATCCTGGTTAAATTTTGAAGATCCTGAATCTGCTCTTTCAAGCCTTAAAACTGTCTTACCGGACTTGTTCCGAGAGCCCTGAGAAGTTCTGCCTACTTGTTGAGGGGTTGCCTGCTGTTGCCTCACTGGAACTGTTATCTCTCTTTTTGCCTACGTAGATAATGTTGATGGGCTGCATTTGGAAGTTTTGTTTCTCATCTGGACTGTGTTAATTAAGAATATGGGCTACCTGTTACGAGTTTCTCAGGCCCTAACTTCACAAAGCTAATTGCTGTTCAGTGCAAGGACTTCTGGGATGATCGGGATGGTTTATTTGGGGAAGGAGTTTTGTGTTTCAGTGCATTTAGTTATACAAATTAGTATTAGAGAGGGGAAGTCTGTGTTACCTTATCTAGGATTAATGTTTCACTTCGCAGATTGTTAGAAATGGGAGCGGTGTTGGGCTTTCTCAGTAATTTCATATAATTACCTTGTCAGGATCGGGTTGTGGCCACAAAAGGGCGCACCATGCACAAGAAGTGTAATTCAGCGCTGCTCTTAATTCGGGGAGGATCTCCCTCAGCTGTGTCTCTTGTCTCGAATTCAGGCCAGCAAATTACCCCAATTGGGGTTCTTGCGCCTAAGGGCTGGTAAATATCCGGGCAGAGACGTCATTTCTCACTTTTCTTTGCCTGGGGCCTAAGATATCAGTGTCTTTTCTGGTTTTCTGGTCTCATTTTAGTGGGAAGGGGTAATTCCCCTCCATTAGCTTCCCGATATGGTTCTGGTTTGTGTAGAGGTTTCTCATGGGGCAGCGCAACCCCTATTTTTTTTCAGTCTCCTGAAGCTATTTGGCGCATTTTTGCATTTTGCCGGCTAGTTTGTTCCCTTTTCATTAGTATCTTATCGCATCCATGTGCATTTACATTGGAAGCCCAGGACCGCTATCTAGTTATTGGGGGTTGTTAAAATAGTTGCACTGTTTAGTATTTACTTGAGGATATGGTTGAGTTTGCTGTAAGCAGAGGTGTATTGTCGGGGGGCGGGAGAAGGAGGAAGGGACCCAGTACTATGCTAAACGTTGCTTACGGCAGTATGGGTGGCTGGGTGGGGGTGGTATATGCTGGGTTTTGTTAGGTGGAATGGGTGAAGTTGGGGAGGGGATGGGTCACTTGTGGGGGGATGGGGAGGAGGGAGGGTTTTACAGCAGTAACCTCTGGATTATGGCTGAATGTATTGTGTAATTTGTCTACAGGGCTGAACATACTAAGTTCATTTACTCTTGTTAGATGGCCAATGAGGTGACTTTTGCTACTTGTAATGTTAAGGGGATCAGGAAAAAATCCAAACAATATCAGGTTCTCAAACATTTAAGTTTATTACATTCTCAGATAACTTTCTTACAGGAATTTCACTTACTTGAATCTGAAGCCTTACAGCTAAAGAGGCAACAGGTGGGGCTGGTTTATGATGCTCAGGGCTCCACTATAAGTTGCGGGGTCATGCTTATTATCAATAGAGGCATTCCCTTTGTTTCTATGCAGGTTATCAAAGATCTGGAGGGTAGATTTATTTTAGTTAAAGGCACTCTCTGGTCAGTTCCACTTTTACTTGGTAGTATATACGGTCCTAAAATGGATGATCCAGGATTTTTCATGAGACTCATAACCATTATTCTTCCAATGCTTCCTATCAGGATTATTTTGGGGGGCGATTTCAATCAAGTCATAGATCCTAATCTGGACAGGTCAGGTAATGGACCAGCAGGGGTGTCTCCGGGGCAGAGGGCTTTTAAGGATTTAGTAGACCAGTGCGGGCTCTGCGATGTCTGGCGCGGCAGGTACCGGACTCAGGAGTTTACTTTCAGGTCAGTGCACACGCTCGCAGTCCCCACATTGACTACATATTTATTTCCCATGCTCTTTTGCCCGGGGTCAAGACTTCCTCGATTCAACCTGGCCCTGTCTCCAATCATTTACTTGTGTTATGCAAATTGGCATTCTTTAATTTACCTAAAAGGGAAACCAGATGGAAGCTCAAAGAACAGCTTCTTAAAGATGCCAAGTATTGCAAGCTCATAAGGGAGCAAATTGAGCTCTTTTTTTCATCTAACTCTTTAGATAGTACAAAACCAGATATTTTATGGGGGGCCTTCAAAGCGTACATGAGACGGATCCTTATCAGTATGGCGGTTAATAGGAAAAGGGCACAGGATGAAGAACTATAATCATTATTGTCCCAAATTCGGTCACTCAAAGTGAACACTTCTCTTAGTGTCTCAGATGAGGACAAGAGGAGGCTCCTAGTGATCAAGAACAGATACCTAGAGTTGTTAAGGGAAAAAGCAGAATTAGCTATTATTCAAACCAGAGCTAGTTATACGGATCAGGGAGAAAAAGCAGGGTGCCTACTATCATTGCGTATAAAGCAGCAAGAATCTGCAAGATTCATCCCACCAATTCGGGCAGTGGTAGATGGGTCCCTGAAAGTATCCCCTACCGAGATAGTACAAGAGTTTGCTCTATATTATGAAAGATTGTACAGTGACATGGAGTCACCTCCTTGTCCTGGGAGTACGGAGAATTACTTGAGGGACTCCCATCTGCCCTTCCTATCAGAGCAACATAAGGGTTTTTTGGTTACCCCTATATCCCAGGAGGAGATTGCTGAGGTTATTAGTGGGTTACCCGCAGACAAAGTCCCAGGCCCAGACGGGTTTTCCTCCCTATTTTACAAAGTTTTTTGGGATCTTTTACTACCAGTACTTTATTGCCTATTTCATCATATTTTAACTGGAGCAAAGGCAGACTCCCACCTCTTTGAGGCCCTGATTGTTCTTCTCCCTAAACCAGATAAGAATCCTGAGCTAGTTCAAAGTTACAGACCTATATCCCTTTTAAACCAAGATATTAAAATCCTTTTGAAGATATTAGCCAATAGACTAACTGTAGTCCTCCCTGAGCTAATAGGTATGACCCAGGTTGGATTTATGAAGGGACACTCATCATCAGACCACTTGCGCACCCTTTCTCATGTCTTCTTGGCTGCCAGGGATGCTGAGTTTCCTGCAGGACTGATTTCCCTGGATGCCGAGAAGGCATTTGATCGTGTGAACTGGAATTTCTTGTTTTGAGTTTTGGAAGCCTTCCAATTCCCTCCTGTATTTATATCCTGGATTGCTGCATTATATAAAACCCCCCACAGCAAGGATCTCTGGGAATGGGGCCTTTTCTAAACCTTTTTAACTCCATTCAGGTACCAGGCAGGGCTGCCCACTGTCTCCTCTTTTATTTAATTTTTACTTTGAACCTCTCATCCAAAATATTCTCAATAATGCGTTAATACAAGGTATTTTGGTTGTGCGTCATAAAGTCAAGGTCACTGCATATGTGGATGATCTGCTGGTACACCTTTCCCATCCGGTATCCTCTGCTCCGGCTTTGCTGGGCGAAATAGCAAAATTTAGTGCCCTATCTAACTACAAACTGATTGCTAATAAATCTTCTTTTTTTCCTTTAAACCACAAGATATTTAAGACTGTTATTAGCCCTTTAGGTTTATGTTGGGTCCCCAGGTCATTCAAGTATTTGGGCATCAAACTAACTCGTAACCCCATAACATGGTTTAAGGAAAATCTCAAATCCCTTTCTCAGCTCATATCTCAGGACCTTGATAGGTGGTCCAAACTTCCCATTTCATTATGGGGCCGGATCAATATAGTAAAGATGAATATTTTCCCTAGAATTTTTTACCCTTTTTTTCTTCTCAATACTTTTATCCCATTACTCTGGTTTAAGAAATTGCATGGCATCTTCACTAGGTTTATCTGGTCCGATAAGTATCCTCGATTGGCATATTATAAATTGGCAGCTCCAAAATCTGAGGGGGGCTTGCGGATTCCCCATTTGGCTATATATTATTGGGCTAGCCATTTAGCAAAATGTTTGAAATGGGTACGTCCCTGCCCTGAAAAAGAGCAACAGGTATTGCTTAGGATTGAATTGGATCTAATTAGGTCTACGAACCTGGATCCCCTAACTTTGTTCTATGTTAAAATGTCTCAGGTGCGTGTGACTGAGAAGTGTCCCATAGTAGTTACTTCATTAAAGGTATATGCACAATTATGTTCCTTTTTGCGATATACCCCTCAGCTAGACTTGGCCCAGCCCATCTGGAATTCCCCATCTTTCACCATTAACAAGAAGCAGATTCCCCGTAAATGGTTGTCCCAACTGGGGGATGGGAAAGTACTCTTCTTTGTGGATGAGGAGGGGCAATGGCTGTCAGTAGGAGATATTATTCAGAAATTTAATATCCCGGCTCTCTCACACTTTAAAGTCATGCAATTAAGGCATTTACTTACAATAGTCCTTGGCAATACCCCTCCTTACCAGACAGTTACGGCCCTGATACCTGAAGTCTCATTATTACTTGGCTCTTTGGGTATCATATCTAAACTATATCAGGTGTTGTTTCACAAAAGATATGGGCCCACAAGGTTTTGGAACTCCATTCTTCCTCAGTATCATCCTGATTGGCAAACCCTGCGGAGATCCTGTCATAAATATGTTTCTCAAGACAGGTTGCGTCTCATGCAGTATTACATTTTACATAATATGTATTACACTCCGGTTAAGTTAAAGAAATGGGTTCTCTTGGACTCCAACTTATGTGCTAAGTGTTCTCGGGAGGAGGGAACACTTCTGCACTTGTTTTGGTCCTGCCCCAAAATTTCTTTTCTATGGGACTCTATTAAGACTTCCCTGGATCCTTTACTGGGCCTACAGGAGTATTTCACACCTAATATTTGTCTCCTAGGGGACTTGTCTTCTATTAGAGTTAAAGTCAGAAGGTTTCATATTTCTATGATAGCCTTATCTGTCAAGAAGCTTATTCCACGTCACTGGAAAGACAAGTCCACCCCGACTTTTTAAGAATGGGTGAACGAAATTCTTGCCAATCTACGTACAGATAAAGCAATTGCCAGCCTCCACAACAAATTGGCAGTTTATACACAAATATGGGATCCCCTTCATTCTCTAATTCTAGTTGCTCAGACTTAGTTACATTTTAGGACAAATTGCCCTGTAGATTTCTGTGTAATGATTTTATACTTATGGGACATATGGATGTGTTACTGCTGTATGGGGAGGGAGGGGAAGGTAGGGCAGTTTCATCATAACAAGTTGCTGTATTCTTGTTTCATTCTTATGGTAACTGCCTTTTATTGTGGAAAATGTATCAATAAAGTCTGAATTGCAAAAAAAAAAAAAGAAATAATTTCCTGTCCTCTTTAAGGTGTGGTGTGACATAACCTAAGATCCTGGCAATTGTAAAAGAAAAAGTGATGGCGATGGCCATGCACTTGGAGGTGCAGGCCGAGGTCCAATAAGTAGGGAACACCATTTGGTTCATCTGTGAATACAGCCTACTTTCAGGTCTCAGAAGAGGTCATGGCAGTAATCAAAACATAGTTTCCCTGCCTATGTGTTGTTGTCTGGAACTTCAAAGTTTGTCTTTTGAATGAAGTTATATTTACTTGGTTATGAAATGGACATACCATTTTAGAATAAACTTGTTTACAGCGCCTGTTGCACTTGTGAAGTTTGAAAAAGGGGTGATGCAGTGAAAACAGGTGCTGCATTGGGGGGAACGTGGATATCCTCTACCTTCTCCTCAAAGGCAAGAGGTTCCCTCAGGGGGCAGATCACACCTTGCAGGTAGATACACCTTAATACAAGCAGAAATGTCAGGGGTAGGCACTCTTTCATTTGGTTCAATATACGCCCCCAATATGGAAGATCCAGGCTTTTTCCAAAAGCTAGCACTGGACAAGGTGGGATGGGTGGGGCCCTGGTTCTGGGGGTGACTTTAACTACATCAGAGACACAGTTTTAGACCAGTCTAATCTGACCCCTGCCCCACCCTCCAGAAATGCATGAGCACTGGGTGAACCGGAATTAGAATTTCACGTAGTAGACATCTGGAGACATGTTCACCCCACAGATAGAGACAATGATTTCTATTCGCATGCACATCACTTTTACACATGACTGGACAGACTACTGCTTAGCCTGTCTCTAATACCACGGGTCAATAAAGTACACTACTCATCCATCCTACTTTCTGATCATGCCTTTCTCACTTTAAAGTTTGCTCTCCCTGCCCCCCCAAGTGACCAGACAATGGAGGCTAGATCCACTGCTCCTTAAAGATCAGAGCTACTTGAGGGTTATGACCAAAAATATTCAGGAGTTTCTCCAGTTCAACAGAAGTGGGGACACGTCCCATCAAAGCAGATGGGAAGCTTTAAAGGCCTACATAAGGGGACAAATGCTCATGCCCTCAGGTCTACTGACTCCAGACTATTAGTAATCCCTCACCGAAGGACCTCCGCAGGCCAATCAACTTTCTCTTACCTTCTCCCTAAGCTTTGGAATGACCTGCCAGCCCAAATCTACCATTCTTCCTCCAAACACTCTCTATCCTCTGCCCTCACTAACTTCTATGTGCCTAACTATACATGCCCCTGACCTCCTTCCCTTCCCCCCTTGCTTGAGTCTCTTCCCCCCCCCATTGTTCTCCCTCCTCACCTTACATGGCCTGACCAGTGGCTTGGCCTTCGCCCAAAATGACTGGCTTATAAATTGCCCTACCAACACATGCACTTGCCCTCTCATGGCACTTCTGCTATCCCCCTGCTTATCTCCCTGACAACGTCTTCCTTAAGTCAACCCAATCATCTTTCCCTGTGTATCCTACTCAGACCTGTCACCGCTCACTGGCCCCAAGCCCAGACTTCTAGTTCTATCAGCCAACTCTGTGTAAAATTCTCCAAACTAAACACTAGATAGTAGGCACTTATGCATGTATGAATGTTTCTAGATGTGTAATCGAGTATGTAATGTCACCCATCTTGTGGCACATGTATGTAGTGTCTCTCTCTTCATGTAGCAAGTATGTAAAGCCAGCCTTAACTATGTAACAATTGCTTGAATTGCTTGACTCCAATGCACTATCTATTGCTTATTTCATGTATACCCTCCTCCCTTGTACCCCCCAGATCGCACCATGAGATGAGCATCTTGTTGCTCAGTGTGCCTCTCCTGGTGAAACATTTTCAATAAATAATAAATAAATAAACAAATGATAGCCTTTTCCGCCTATGCTAAAAAAGTATCTGACCAGGAAGTTACCTGACTACATGCAAAGATTGAGGCCTGTGAGGAGGCACACAAAGTGTATCCTATAATGCCATTGTATAAGGTTATTCAAAAACTGAAATGGCAATACAATATACTTAGCAGTGCAAAAGTGGAATGTGCTATTTTACTATCACAGGCAAGGGCATACTATGATGGGGACTGTGGGGGTAAACTCCTGTCCTGGCAGCTATGCCACAGGGAGGGGGAAAGATCTGTGGGACAGATCCATGATGCAAAAGGTCAGTTAGTACAGAACCCAGTGGAAACTGGGGAATCCTTCAACGCCTTTTATAGTTCTCTCTACTCATCTGAGGTTACCCCCATGTCGCAGCAGATAGATCACTTTTTCTCAAAGACCTCCATGCCCACCTTACATGCAGAGACCTCTAAGCATCTGGATACTCCCATATATAAGGATAAGGTGAGAGCTGCCATCAAGGCTTTAAAGGGAGGGAAGGCCACAGGGCTGGATGGCCTACCTATAGAGTTCCTTTAGGCATTCAGCAACTTATTAATTGACCCCCTGTTTGATATGATCCAGGAGAGTTTGGATACGGGACAGCTGCCCTCCTCCACATGGTTGGCTACCATTACAGTGCTTCCAAAGCTGGGCAAAGACCCCACCTGGTGTGCATTCTTTAGGCTAGTCTCTTTTCTCACAGCTGACTACAAAATTCTTAAAAAGGTTTTGACTTTACGGCTGGGCCCGGTCCTCCCAGATTTGGTTCACCCGGATCAGGCTGGTTTTGTGAAGGGGCGACAAGGGAAACATAATATTCGTAGAACCCTGAATGTGGTGCACACATAGGGAAGGATGGCTCATAAACATGGGGCAGCAGTGTTGGCACTAGATGCCGAAAAAGCATTTGACCACGTGGAGTGGGGGTACCTTTTTGAAACACCGAAGAGAGTGGGAATAGACCCCAGTTTTTTTCCTGGATGAAGATTCTATACACAAACCCACAATCCCAAATAGCAGTGAATGGGGTGGTGACCTCACCTTTTACTCTGGGATGGGGAACCAGGCAGGGATGCCCCCATCCCCATTACTGTAAGTACTTTCTTTGGCCTCTGGCGGCAGCCCTCAGGGGACATAAGTGGATCAGAGGTCTAGGGGGAGTGGGCACCAAACATAAAGCATCTTTATATGCCAATGATTTATTCTTGTATTTACAGTGCCCCACTGAGGACCTACTCAGGGCGCATCAGTTAATGCAAGACTATGAGACATTGCCGGTCCACAAAGTAAATTGGACAAAGAGTGAATTACTCCCCATTGGTAAACTAGAGAGAGCTACCTTGATAGTGAAATTTGGGGGCTTACAATTGGTCTCAAAGTTGAAAAACCTAGGCATCTCAATTTCACCCCAAATAAGTTCCCTGTATGCATTAAATTATAAGCCCCTGTTGCTGAAACTCTCCGAAGACTGTGAGAGATTGAGGGCTCTTCTGTTATCCAAACTGGGACAGGTTGCGGTGATTAATATGACAATCATACTTAGGTGCCCATATTTATTTTATTTAATTATTTAAACATATCAGAATTGCAAACCTTTGAGTCAGAGACTCCTTTACAAAGACTCCACATCAGCAAGACAGTATACAAAACATAAGACAGATGATCATAAAAGGCATATACAAACAAGTTACAGAGCATAGAGGTCATAATAGAACATAATTACAATCAAAGATCATAATAAGACATTTTTGCATCAGGCTATATCCATTAAGGTCCCAATGACCCATTTTAAGCTATTGTATGCAGTGTTACATGGATTCATCTGGAGTGGCAAAGCAGCCAGAATTACGAGATCCATACTGCAACTACCCTAGAGGCTCAGAGGGGTTGGGCTCCCTGAATTTGTGCACTACTACTGGGCCTCTCAGCTGACCTTCCTCCCAGTAGGAGATTTGGGGGGAGAGGAATTGGATTAGTCTGGAAGAGGACTCACTGGGCGGATCTTTGTGTGAAGATCTGTTGACTAGCCCTTTGGCCTGGTCACACTCCAGAGGTTTCAAAACTCTTTACTGCTAATACTTTGAGGATATGGGTGGATGCCCACTGATGTATCAAACATACCAGACAAGCTTCTCCACATACTGGAATCATGCCAGCTGCCCGTGCCAGGGGAGCTTTTACAGTCCTGTTAATTCAAAGGCTTTTGGCTTGGAAGCACAGTGGCTTATCTAATGTAACTCAACTTTATGATGGAGGAAATGTAGTAGATTTTGCAACTTTATGGCACAGATGGGGTATCTCTGTGGGGGATTACTTTATCAGCTGCTTAGACACCAGTTTGGGACATCTGTTTCACTGTTGTATGACTGGGCCCCTCCATCCCTGTTTGAAGAACAGTTATACAAACCCCGGTCAGACAGGAAACCACTAACTACATATTGCCAGACACTACAGAGGAATGACAGCCAGGCCACTGCATGGATATAAAAGACATGGAGTACTGGCTTACTCACAACAGTTGATCATAAGACCTGGAGGGTGGCGAGCCAACACCTGCGGGATTGCTCCTAGAATAATAAAGTAAGGCAAGTCCAACTCAATTTTATGCATAGGACTTACATAACTCCCGTCAAATTGCATGCAATGGATGCACAGAAGCCAAGTGATTGCCCTAAATGTAACAGTGAAGAAAGTGATTTCTTACACATGGCTCTGACATGTCCAAAGTGACCCCCTTCTGTCATGCAATGCACCATATTATAAGTGGAGTCCTGGGATATATCCCTTCCAAATCCCAGCTTGATCTTATGCTGGGTGCTGACCCTTGTCACCCTGGGGGCAAAACTCAAAATTTTCTCTGATCCTTAGCATTGATTAATGTGTGCAAAACGTAGCTCAGGGCTGGATGTCAGCCTCTCCCCCCCTCTACCCAGCAATGGGCTAATAATTTGAGATTGTGCATGTCCCTGGAACGAGCACAACTCTTTGCCTCTTGGAAAAAGCTAGTCTTCCTAGATGCCTGGACCCCACTCATGGCAGTGATAGAGAGGGGAGATTTCCCACCTAGGAACTATCAGATTCTTAGAAATAAGAGCCTTGCAGAGAAATACTCCATATGTGTCTGGGGATCCTCTCATCCTTATTAATTAATTTGTATGTATAGTTTAGAAAAGTTTGACTGTTATTCAAACAACCAACCATCTCAGATCAATACATACTTCTTTTAGAAATTACTTACATCATTCATACTAATATTTATTTCGATGTCATTAAGTTTGCTTTATTGTCAGCTTATCAATGCCAGTAATATTTATCTAATGCTGTACAATGTTTTGGTAGGTGACAATATTATTCTACTGGATGATGTCAATTGCCCGCTTCACTGTAACAACATCTTTTTAATAAAATATTTTGAAAAAAAAAGTTTGAAAAAGGGGACCCTCTGGAGATCTTTCTTGTGTGTTCTGGTCAAAATACTCCTAGGTATTCAGTACTGTGGGGCCTTTCTACTGAGTCTTCAGTACATGTCAGGTACGCTTCAAGGACATCTAGTAACATGGCGCTATGAAATCTACAAATGTTGCTACAGAAGCAGAGTATGAATTCTGCCATATTGTAGTTGGGCAGATGTAAAAGGCACCTGGGAGTGATGATGCAATCAGACCACTAGTTGGTCCGTGTTGCTGCATTCCACTGTTGGGGAAACAACAGTTGGAATCATGGCAGTGCTATCAATGAAATGAAGTGTGCAATACTGTGTAGTAGTATCATTTGGAAAGTGAGCACAACAATTTGGGTTGTTGGGAGGCTTCTGAACATTATTAGCTTGTAAAAAAGAAACAACTAGTTTGTTTATGAAGTTGTATACCCCCCCCATGTCAGGTTGACAGACTTAACCTCAACTAGGGCTAGCACACTCCCCACCAGATATGTTACAGACAGATTTTGCAGGAGGCATCTTGAGTGGAACATTCCTAGGTGTGGATCACAGTTCTGAGCTTATACTTGCTAAGCTGCTTCTACATGTAAAAACACAATAGCATGAAACCTAAACATATTTGTAATGACACAATAACCGTGTTGGGCATAGTGCACCACAAGATATAGAGACACATTTAGTGAACATTCCTAAACAAAATTCTAGGAATAGAGATTATAGTCTGGCGCCCCTGAATGTGCCTGTCTTAAATGTAGGGCCTTGTGAGGGCTGTGGTTGAAGGGTGTGTGCATGCAGTTTGTCAGACACCTGGTGAGATGAGTTGCAGTGGGTGGGTATACCATTAAGTGTTTGTGTAACCGCATGGTGCTGCATGTTTATTTGAGTTGAAGGAGAATTATTTTAGTATCCCACCTCTCTGTGTTTGTGGGTTTGAAAAAGACAAAAAGGGAGCCTGGCTTGGCTGGACTGGATTGCCAGGCAGTGCGGTTGGGTTTGGCATGGCTTTTGTAGGACACACCATCTGGAATCATAAATAAATAAGGTTTAGTTCTTCTATGCCTGGAAAGGCGGATATTTCTTGTTGTCCAGTGGAAGTCTTTTGCATTGTCCTGTAAAGACAAGAAGGAACAGGTAACGGTATAACCCCTCCGTTCAGCTGATTACTTATTAAGGGCTTAGGGCCCTTGCAATAGGCCAGTGATGGTTGGCATAATGCCACCTGTTAACAGGTTTTGTGTGGTTTGGTCACTGCACTCGGTAATCAGTAGGGCTGAGATGGTTTACAATGTGAGAGTGCACTTGGCCTTTTCAAACTTTGAGCAACAAATGGGCTATTTGCAGACACATTTTCTTATTTCTGTTACTTGGGGAGAGATTGGTATACCTCCTTTATTTCTGGATCTGCCGGCTATGGCTCAGTCAGGTCCAGAGGGACTTTTGTTTCTGTTGTTTGCAGCCACCATAGGTGTTGTACTGGAAGGGGCAAGGGGCATGGTCCATACCTTCCCCCCTCAAGCTCCTTCTTTGGTGAAAGAGTGAGCTTAGTTATTGTAGTAATGGAAGGGTTGTGCTTTGGGTTGGCCAATGCTAGCACAGAAGCCAGGTAACAAATTAACAAATCCCCACTAAATTTAGCTGTAACAGTTTTTCACAGATGTCAGATGACACTCTATTGACAGTAGGGGTGTGGGCATTTAACCACAAATGTGCTGACAATCTTATTAGCCAGTCAGTCATCACCTTAAGAGGTGTACGCTGAATAGATACTGATGGGGTGACCCCATTGCCAATATAAATAAGGGCAATAGAGCATTCCAGTGTTTTTCAAACAGTAACAACATTATTTTGCAATTTGCCTACTAGTTTTGGGTTTATACTTTACCAGAAGATGGAGGCTGGTAAGTAGGCTCTTTAAGGTCATTGCTCTTGAGTCATATTACAAGGGACTGTCTTCTTTCTAAGAGAAAGAAAGGAAGAAAAAACAAAACACACAACACAAAGGAACATCTTTACAGATGGTTATCTCTGTGAGAGATTAACATTGATTTTAAAAATGCATCTGCATTAGGGTTATACAGATGTATGCCTTCTGCTATCCGAGGTATGGTAGGTGTTTCTGTGGTTGCGAGCCACACACTCCACACACTACACAATTCCTGAAAATCAAATAGGATTACAAATAAAGCAAGGAAAAGAGGCATCCCAGTTTCTTTTCTTTAAAATTACAAAACCACGTCAGCTGAGCTCATAAAAGATCAGGATTAATGCCAATAGTTGTATATCATGGCATAATGTACGTACGTGTTATTTTTCATTGTAGAGTTGCCAACGTTCAGGCCTGAAACAAAAGGTTAGAACAATTGAAAGTGACTGGGAAAATCTATCTGCCCCATGGTGGGGCACAGTAGGTGATACAGAAATGAATTTCTGACAAATACACAGTTTAATATTTTCTTTCTTCATCAGTTTAAACTGCGTAACAAGTGGCCTTGCTTTCCTCTATTGTGAGCTGACAAAGCAAATGACTTGCTATGGATGCTGGGGTGTTGGAGTATTCACATCTCCCCTTCCCGCCCACTGATTGCCCTGCTTGACATGGGAATCATGTGGTATTTTACTAAACAGAGTGAAGCTATGGTGACAGTGGAGCTTCATAAAGGAAAAGCATACATATGGTGGGTGGTGTTAAAGTTAAGCCAGAAGGTTCTGGCTACAAGCCCTGAAGAAAATGGTTGTCCTTTTCCTTGGACAGAGTGCATGCACTGTAAAAATAAAAAAATTAAAAAGTAAAATTCCAGAGTTCACATTTGGTGTGTTTCTGTGAAACGTGCATTTCAGGTGAACAATAGGTGCTTAAGTAGGGAAACACATCAAATCTGAACTAGTAGTCAGAACTTTGAAACACAAGAAGGTCAAGTGACTAGCCAAAAGTAACACAGTGTGCAAGCAAGGGCTTCTGGGTTTCAAACCCAGCTGTTTTTGCAGTGTCCTTGAACACTATTACATTAGAAAAGGGAAGCTGCCAGCTGAGGCAATGTGGAGTTGCATAATACACAATGTATGATTAGATTGGCACATCATTGAGTGCTGACGTAGTGCCCATATTTTCCTTAAAAAACTGTAAAAGCATTTTTTAAAGATATGTGCTGCCTGCTGTCTATCTTGCAACAACCTGCAATTAACTTGAACCAATAAACTCATAAATCCATGCAAATCATTTCAAAATATATCTTTACAAGCACTTTCCAACCACTTCGTAAAATAAAAAAAAAATCATCATATCTGTTCATTTGAAACCAACAAGGTCTTATCTGAAGGTTGTAAAAGTATGGTACAATACACCAGGTGTAAGAGAAGACACATCTAGGAGACTGGGGACTACGCCCTTGGGCATGGTGCCAAAATATGGCACTCAGCCATTTTGAAGCCTCTGTTATGAACATATTATTCATCTTTAGCAAAGAGTTTCTGGTTTTAACTATAAGTATGATAAAGGCATTTGTAGCTGTTAACACAAAACATTTTTACCTAGCAGTTGCTTGGCACATTGTCTGAAAACTACAAATCTTTCCACACATTATAATCTATGATATCACACCTCTTCACCTTCAAAACCACATGCTCCAACCAGCAATTTGGCTACAAAAATTCTTTCACAGTAACCTTGTCCAGGCAGCACCATTCTTTTATCAAAAAAACTAATGAACTATAATGACTAAAATAAAGCCACATGGCAGAACCAAGTTAAAAGACAGACTTGACTTTTCCTGCCTAGAGAACACGAATTAAGTAGCATATTGTTAAAACATCCAGGCATGTTTAAAACAACCAGATAAAAAAGAGGCAAAGAAGCTTTAGCTTTCATATTGTAGCTTATATTGCAAATCATGCACTTTGTTTTGAAGGCAGCTAAGGCTGTTATCTCAGATCAACTTTAAGAACAGTATGTGAATCCACAAAACAGAGATATATGTTGAAAATGTGAGAGCAAAAGAGAAAGAGAGGAAGAGAGAGAATTACTTTGTTTAGTGTGTATATGTGTGTGTGTGTGTGTGTGTATGTATGTGTATGTGTCTGTACAAAGCAGCTCGGGCTGATCAAGTGTGTATGTGAAACAGAATAGGTTGGGCTGATTAGGTCCAGTGTGGGAATTAAAAAGGTAGTACAGAAACAAAGCATAGACAAACAACAACTAAAGAAAATCTGTATGACAAGATACACAATATTTCATCCCCATGATAATGACTGTTAGGATAAGATGCACATACTTACCTCATTAAAAACCCAAGAGACAGAGTAATATGGGTGGGAGAGAGGTAAGAGAGAGAAACGTAAGGAGAAGGAGGGGAAGAAATTGCAAAAGAGGTAGCATGAGATAAGAGAATTGGTAGAGGGTGGAAGAGGGAAGTGAGGAGGAGCAATGGAAGAACTTGAAGATGCGTGAGCAGAGAAGAAGCAGGGGTGAGGGGTGGAGGAGTAAAGGCTCAAGGGTAGGATCGAAATGAAGTGCCAAGAAAAGTGCTGAAAGGTATAAGTACAATGATAACATAAGCAGAAGGCTGCTGGGGGGGAGTCACATATACTGTTTGCTAATAGATGCTGTCAGAGTTTGTGTTTGAAAGGGCAGAGTTTTGACTCAGCAGAGATGTCCCTACCCAAGGAGCTGAGCCAGAGAGGGTGACTCTGTAAACAAAAGATTTCTGTCCTAAGGTGGTGTGGCATCTGGGAACAGTAAAGACCTGAGTTACCAAGCTGCAAGTATGTTAGGTACTGTGATAAGGGAAAAAGGAGCTGTTGGACCCTAGGGGGCAACAAACCAAGGTGTGCCTCCTTGGCAAAAAAGCAGGTTTGATATTGGATCTGGCTGAATAATTGACGCCACCCAGTCTGAGCATATAGGTCACGTGTGTGTGAGGTGGGCAGCCCCAGTAAGGAGTCTGCATGCTTCGTTAAGAGCAAAAGTGATCCTGTGAATGGATGTAGCAGAGGCAGAGTCATAAGCAACCAGCCCATAATAGATGATGGTAATGACAGAGCTCAAAATTGCTATTCTTAGTGTCTAGGGACTGAGGCTATGCTTGTGCCTTTGGAGTAGGCCAATCCATATGTTGACAGCTCGAGCCACATTATCAATATGTTATGAGTAGGTGAGTGTGCTATCAACAGTGACCCCTAGATATTTGAAGGAGTGGATCTGTTCAAGTGGGGTGCCAATGCAGTTTGTGATGAACAAGTGCTTGGACTTGTGCTTCTTATGGGCATTGCTGAAAAGCATCACTTTGGTCTTTCTATAGTTTAGCACCAGTTTTTGAGTGCCGAACCACTTTTCCACTTTAGAGAAACTGTGTTGAAGGTTATCCTGGAGGCTTTTAGGGTCAGGGTTACTTGAGTAGATCACGGCATCATCTGCGTAAAGCTGAATCTGTTCATGACATGCTTGTGGGAGGTTATTCAAGTAGATACTGAAGAGAAGGGGCCAAAGTATAGATCCCTAAGGCACTCCAGAATGGACTTGCTTCCTTTTGGAGAGGACATTGGTTATCTTGACCTGCTGTGAATGGCCTTCTAAGTAACTTATGAACCAGCTGACAGCATCATTCAACACCCCTGTGATTGAAAATTGCCCAAGTAGAAGTGAGTGGTTCACAGTATCAAAGGTCTTCGTCAGGTCAATAAAGGCAGCCCCTACCAGATGGCCTTGGTCTAGTGTGTTATGTATGAAACCAGTGAATTCTAACAGTGCAGTGGTAGTACTATGACCTTTATGAAAGCCATGCTGCTGGGGACATTGGATATTGTATTTGTCCAGGTATTCCACAAGCTGATCTGCAATTATACACTCTAGTGCTTTCATTTGAGGAGGTAGAATGAAGATTGGCCTGTAGTTTGTGTGCTGTGCCCTATCTCCACCTTTGTGCACTGGGGTTACAAGGGCCTGTTTCCATTTGGGGGGGAATTGCCCAAGCATTAGAGAAAGATTCAGAATCTTGGTAAGAGGTGTAAGAGTGTTCTCGAGCATGAGGTCAAGAAATTTGTGATCTAGATTGTCCCCACTGAATCTTGCTTTACCGAATACTTTTCATACATACTTTCTAGCCTCATGCTTAGTAACCTCTTTAAAGTAAAAAGGGGGGATCCTTTCTGCTGAGCATTACAGACTGGAGGGGTGGCAGGGGCAGAGACTGTGAAAAAAATCAGGGGGGAGGACACTGCTGAGGTCTGTAAAAGCATTGTTAAAAATATTGGCTATGGCCATTGGGTCAAGAGTTGCGCTACCATCGATGTTAAGCATGGTGGGTGCTATCTTGAAGTCTTTGCCAGTGACATCCTTTATGTTGCTCCAGAAATGTTTACTGTCACCCCATGGGTTGGAAAGCGCCTCCCTAAAGTATTGTTTTTTTGCAAAATGGATGGCTCTGGTACAAACATTTCTGGATTTTTTATATGCCTGAATATCTGCTTGCTTGCCTGTGGCTTTGGCCCAGTGCCAGAGGTGGTCCCTAGACTGCATAAGTCCCAGAAGTTCAGGTGTTATCCAAGGGTTGTACACCCCCTTAACTTTCCACTTTTTTTATGGGGGCATGGATATCACATGCAGCATTAAAGGTGCAGATGAAGAAATCAAGTGCCTCGTTAATGTCCTTGGTAAAGTCCAGTGGTGACCAGTCCTGGCTTTGAAGGTGTGATCTGAGTGGTTCTATGTGTCCTGGAGTTAGGACCCTACTGAGAATAATCTTAGATGGAGATTTGCTGGACTTGTTGGACCAACTACAAAGAATAGGGGTGTGGTTGCTTAGGGTGTCAGGGAGTACAGAGACATTTGTGATTCATTCTGGGTGACTAGACAGAACCCAATCAGTAAGGTACTTGATCCAGTTCTATACTTAATTCTGGTTGCGGTGTTAACTAGCTGGGTAAGGTGCAAGGTGGAGATGGCATCCTTAACGTGTCCAATGTCAGATGAGAGCCAGTTTACATTGAAATCTCCCAGTATTATGGTTTCAGTGTTCTGAGGCACACTCTGAATATATTCCATGAAGTTATGAATGCCAGAGGCAGATTCTTTAGGTGGTATGTAAACAGATAGCACAGTTAGGGGGGCATGGATATCACATGCAGCATTAAAGGTGCAGATGAAGAAATCAAGTTCCTTGTTAATGTCCTTGGTAGAGTCCAATGTTGATCAATCCCGCCTTCGAAGGTGTGATCTGAGTGGTTCTATGTGTTGGATGTGGTGAAAGGTTGGGTTTAAACTTGTGAAGAGGGGAGGGATAGGAGAAAAGGTTGTCGAGGGGGTCCAATAAAGGAGGGACTCTGTCTCCACCCCTGGGGAGCTGGAGGAATGCAGAAAAAGGCCAACAGGTAAGGTGCAGACCAGGGGAAGAAAGAATCCCCATGGGAACAAGAGCTGGGGAAATGGAAGTATAGGGAAAGGGTGGAAGGTAGTCCTGCTAAATGCCAGGAGCTAGGGCAATAAAATGCCTGAGCTCCAGGCAATGCTAACTGAGGGAGAGGTGGATGTGGCAGCAGTCACTGAGATCTGGGTGACCGCAGGGCATGACTGGGACCTGAACCTGGAGGGCTACACCATGTTCAGGAAGGACAGGGTGGAGGGAAGGGAAGGGGAGGAGGGGTAGCAATAATAGTCAAAAACTGCATGGCTATAGGAGGAGTGGAGGAGGCGGATGGAACTGTGGAGGCAATTTGGGTCAGCTTGATAACAAGGGGGGCAAGAGAGTAAAAATAGGAGTGGTGTATAGACCCCCTGCACTGGTGGAGGAGCAGGAGGAGGGTCTGGTGGCAGATGTTGGGAGACACTGCAGATTGGGAAGGGGAAGGGTGGTGGTGTTGGGGGACTTAAATATGCCAGGAACAGACTGTGAGACTATGACATCCTTGGTGGCCAAGGAACAGAGGTTGTTGGATGTCTTTCAGGATGCATTCCTAACTCAGCAGGTGGGGGAACCGACCATGGAGAAGCGGATACTGGATGTGGTCCTGGCAGACAGTGACCAGATTGGAGGCCTGGAGGTAAAGGACCCATTGTCGGGGAGCCACCATGCCATGGTCTGGTTCTGCCTGAACCTAGGAGGGGTAGAAGGTTGCACAAAGATGGAGGTAACTGACTTCAAGGGGGTGGATTTCAAGGAAATGGGAAGGATCCTTAAGGAGCACTTGGATGGGACTGGGCCAGACATGGACGCTAACAGTAGGTGGGAAATCATCAGGAGGGGGGTGCAGGATGCTACCAGCACCTGCGCAAAAGTAAGACGAAAATATGATAGTGCCCGTAAACCCTGCTGGTGGACCAGGGAAGTTCAGGAGGTGGTATGGGGAAGAAGGTGGCTTATAGGCATTTCAAGTGCTCAAGGAGTGCAAGGGACCGAGGTGAGTATGAGCTGATGGCCAGAAGGCCACTAGGGTGGTGAGGGCGGCTAAGGCAATGAAGGAGCAGAACCTGGCCAGGGAAATTAGGAGAAGGAACAAGGGGTTCTTTAGATACACTGGGGAAAAAGGAAGGGTGAAGGGGATGATTAGCAGGATTAAAACATGGGAGAGATGGGCACAAGTCCCGGGGGAGCAGGCTGAGGCACTAAATGAGTACTTGGCCTCAGTTTTCACCAAGGAAAATGGTGGGGCTGCATCATACATGGGAGGAGACAGTGTGAAACTGAGGAGGGGGACCCTTCCGATCGGCGGTTCTGGGAAGGGGGGTCATCACTGGCAGGTGGGGGGGAAGGCAAAGCAGGGGGACGAGGTAGCAGAGGTGGAAATCACAGCAGAGAGAGAGTGAGGGATGCCCTCAGGTCCCTTAAGATGGAGAAAGCACCAGGGCCAGATAAATTACATCCCAGAGTGCTGAAGGAACTGGCAGATGTCTTGGCGAAACCCCTGGTGGAGCTCTTCAGCATCTCTCTGAGGACAGGGTGGGTGCCCCAGGACTGGAAGATGGTGCATATAGTGCCTATCCACAAGGGGAGATCAAGGAAGGTGGCAGGGAACTACAGGCCTGTCAGCCTGACATCGGTGGTGGGCAAGGTGATGGAGGGCATTGTCAAGGAGAGACTGGGGGGGACCTGGAAAAGTTGGGGTGCCTGGATGATAGACAGCATGGATTCATCCCGGGGAAATAGTGACTGGGTGATGAGTGCCTTGGACCTGGGTAGACCAGTGGACGTCCTCTTTCTTGACTTCAGCAAGGCATTTGACTCTGTTCCTCAGGGGGGCCTGTTGGATAATCTGGGAGAAATGGGGGTGGAGAACCAGAAGATTAGATAGATAGGCAATTGGCTCCAAAACCAGACCCAGAGAGTCGTGGTTGGTGGGATAGTCTCATCCCCAAGGAGGGTCATTAGTGGAGTCCCTCAGGGATCGGTCCTTGGCCCCTCCTGTTCAATGCCTACATCTCTGACATAAGGAAGGATATCAGGAGTGAGATGAGTCTCTTTGCAGATGACTCAAAACTGGGGGTGGTGGTGGATGGGAAGAGGGTGAGGGTGGCCCTACAGGGGGACCTGGAGGCTCTGGAAAGGTGGTCTAGAAAGCAGAAGCTGAGGTTCAATGCAGGGAAATGCAAGGTACTGTACCTGGAAGCCAGAAACCTGGGCCAAGTGTACACCCTGGGGGGGGGAATGCTATGAGTCTTGATGGCAGAGAGAGACCTGGGGGTGGTGGTGGATGTCAAGATGAACAACTCAGAGACTTGTAGAAGGGCAGCAGCAAAGGCCAACAGGATGCTTGGATGCATCGCTAGGGGGCTCACCTACAGAAGGAGGGAAGTGATACTCCCACTGTTAACTACTTGGTGAGGCCGCACCTTGAGTACTGCATGCAGTTCTGAAGGCCACATTTAAAGAGGGACATTGAACTCCTGGAGAGGGTCCAGAGAAGGGCAACCAAAATGATTTGTGACTTGGGGGATAGGACCTATGGGGAGAGGCTTGAAGAGCTAAATATGTACACATTGGAAGACAGAAGGGACTTGGGGGACATGATAGAGGTCTTCAGGTACATGAAGGTGATAAATAGGGGAGAAGCAGTCAGG
The DNA here is from genome assembly GCA_016271365.2 of Neoceratodus forsteri. Lineage (NCBI taxonomy): Eukaryota > Metazoa > Chordata > Ceratodontiformes > Ceratodontidae > Neoceratodus > Neoceratodus forsteri. Next base: position 1,178,840,335 of record CM057449.1, on the reverse strand, counting down.
GTGCTCTGAAGGAATGAGGGTGCAACTAGAGGGCATGGGTGGAAGCTGGAGGGGGGATTCAGGGGAGAAAGGAAGAGGTGATACTTCACTGAGAGGGTGGTGGAGCCATGGAATGTGCTGCCTAGGGGGCTGGTGGAGGTAAAAACAGTGGATGGGTTCAAGAGGGGGTGGGACAGGTACAGGGGAAGGGTTCTGGAAGCAAAAACTAGTGCAGCGAGAATATCTGGGACTGGGAAGGGAGAAGCCAGAGAGTGAGTGGGGGCAGCAAGGTCAGCTCCCAGGGTGGGGGCTGACCAAATGAGCAGACATGAAAGACCATTAGGCCTATTCTGCTGGCATTTTAGTATGTTAGTATGTTAGTTAATGTTTTCTTTTGGGCCTTAAGGAGTACCTTGATGGCCAGGGCATGAGAGGAGTTTCTTATGCAGAGCAATTCATGGGCGTGACCCATCAGAGTTTCTTTAAAGTAAATAACACAGCTACCACCTCTTTCAGTGAGCCTATCCTACCTAAAAATAGAGTAGCCAGGTATGGTGATAGCAGAATCAGGGACTTTGGGTAACAACCAAGTTTCTACAACAGAAAGACTATCAGGGTTGTGTTGTGTAATCCATACCTTGAGGTTGTCTAACTTACATAGAAGACTACATATATTGATAGTCGTGAGGGAGAGCGTACAGGACACTTTTGTGCAGCAACGGTCCATTGCTCTAGTGGGGCTGGGATTAGGGTGCACATTTCCAGACGGCAGCAGAAGCAGTAGAATTAGTTTCAGTAGGTACAGTATGCCTTTAGTCATTTAAAGTACTGTTTCTGTTGTCTTCTACAGGAGTAGGTACTGTTAAATGTATTGGTTGTTGCTGTGAAGTTAGAGAAAGTAATCAGGTATGAGAGATAATGTTGGAAGCTAGGTGTTAATCTACCAGGGGGTAGCCATTGGGTAACTTAGACCAGTTACTGAAACCATTTTTCCATTAATAGAGTTCGAAGCTGATGTGCCAGTGGCATAGTGCACATACCCTAAGAATATGGGATGACCTTGTGGCTGTTGCACTACCTCAGGCAGGCCAGTTTGGTGCACCAGAATTAACAGGATAGGTAGGTGAAGGTGTAGGAGTGAGGTAGACATCCTCATAGGGTTTATCTGAGCCAGATATTTCAGGCCTGGAGAGCTGGAGCTGACCCCCAATGTTCTCTTTGAGTTCCAGCTCTCACAGTTAGAAGTAGAAATTGTGTGGGCAGGAAATGACCCACCTACTTCAGTACTTCCAGTCAAAATTAGGGAGGGAGGGTGAAGCAATAGAGCATTTAATAGAGATCGGGGGTGGATGGGGGGCCAAAAAATAGCCAAAGACAAGCAGCAGCTCTTAATTCAGGGCAAGTAGCAACTCATAGGGAGCTGGTTCAAATTTAAGGGGCTTAAATTCATTTGTCCAGGTGTGTGTGCGCCAGAAAGGCAGCAAGTTCAGAAGGGAGCTCATCCCGTACTTTCACTGCAGCAGGCTGGCTCCACTGGGGGATTCGGCCGTGATGAGAATGAGGGGGCTGGGGAGGACTAAAGCCATAAACTAGCCCTCAGTCCCTGTAAAAGAATGCGATAAAAGATAATTAACCTCTGCAGATAAGTAAGAGGGCGTCAATGGCTGTGGGGGGGGGGGAGGAAAGGGTTTCAACATTCATAGCAGTGAGGGGCCAGAGAACCAAGAAATTACAGAGGGAGAGCACTAACAAAAATAAAAATAAATAAATACAAGGTAGGGGAAAAAAGTAGGAGGTGAAGAGTAATGAAGCTGGAAAAAGCAGTGCAGAAATAACTACCAAACAGCTTAATAAAAAATAGCAGTGCAGAAATAACTACCAAAGCAACTTAATAAAAAAAATAGCCAAAGACAAGCAGCAGCTCTTAAGAAGCTAGTACAAATTACAGTGATTAAATTCAGGACAAGTAGCAACTCCTAGGAGCTGGTTCAAATTGAGAAGCTTAAATTTATCTGTCCAGGCGAGTATACTTGAAAGGTGGCAAGTTTAGAAGGAGCCCTTCAGGTACCTTCCCTGCAGAGCGAGGGGCTGGGAGGACCAGCACAGCAACCAGCCCCTCAGACCTCCTTCACTGCAGCAGGCTGATTCCACTGGGGATTTGGCATGGCGATGAGAGGGGGGCTGGGAGGACTAAAGCCATAAACTAGCCCTCAGACTCTTCACTGCATCAGGCTGGTTCCACTGGGGGATTCGGCGGTGATGAGAGCAGGGGCTGGGGAGGACTAAAGCCATAACCAGCCCTCAGACCCTTCACTGCAGCAGGCTGGTTCCACTGGGGAATTTGGCTGCGATGAGAGAGGGGGCTGGGGAGGACCAGCCATAAACTAGACCTCAGACTCTTCACTGCAGCAGGCTGGCTCACTGGGAGTTAAGTGATGAGGCAAGAGGGGCTGGGAGGACTAAAGCCATAAACTAGCCCTCAGACCCTTCATTACAGCGGGCTGGTTCCACTGGGGGATTTGGCATCGATGAGAGCAAGGGGGCAGGGGAGGACTAAAGCCATAAACTAGCCCTCAGACTCTTCACTGCAGCAGGCTGGTTCCACTGGGGGATTCAGCAGCGATGAGAGCAAAGAACACATAAAAACAGAGGTGAGAAAGAATATGTGCCTCAGCTGGGACTTGAACCCAGGCCACCCAGAATACTGTTCCACTTGCGCTAACCAGCTGCACCACTGAGACAACTGGAACAGTGGTTGCCCTTCTGTGTATATATCCACAGTGGTTGAACCAGACAGATGGTTGTATGTCTGCACTCACACAATCCTGCAACTCAAAACTGCCTTTGAACACTGTGAGATGGCATCAACCTTGCCCAGTAAGCAATCACACCTTACAAGATGCGGCAGAGTTAACAACATGGGTGAGGTGGTGTGGGGGTGTACACCTACTTACTACATGCAAGGGAAAAGGGTAAGCAATCAGTCAGTGAATCTTCACTAGTTTAGACCATCCGAGTCACGGCACCAAATGTAACAGAACACCAAGCCCTCCTCAGATTCTAGGTGGTAATAAACCAGTAGAAGAAATGACAGACAAGTAGCAAGAGCAGTAATACATTGTTTATTACTACAAGAGTCAGACTTATGCCCTAAACAGTATCTTACCTAAGCAGACACTGGGAGCCGAGAGTTTTCCCAATACCCCAGGGTACAAAGATGGTCTCAGTGAGAATACATAATGCAACAATTCTTATAGTAAGATAGTAGCTATAGCAATGGCTAACCCATGCATATATAGTATTATAATTCCTGTTAGAGTTACAGATGAGCCCTATTGGCCAAAATAGCTTGATGGTTCCCAGTGCAGATAACATTATACAGTAAATGTAAAGTCAGCTAAAATAAGAACAAAGGACTCATACAGAGTACAGAAAAAAACATGTGCAATATTACAGAATAAGTGCAGTATTACACACATCCGCAGGGTGGCAGTGTAGCTTATACAATAATATCTCAGAAAAATAGTCAGAAGCACATAAAATGTATTGTTATATAAAACAGTGAAAATAACAGTAATAATCATGATTATGTCTCTCGTAACTTACTCTTACATGGTAAGCACCGGTGCCCTATACGTTAGTAATTATTATAACTCATAACATTAAAGATACTGTCAGCAGTGTATAGTGGGTTGCCAGTATGGGCGTGGGGGCCGAGTGTAACAAAATCATAGGATTAACAAGACAGTAAACATAAAATCAAATGATACACTTCCAAACAGGCAGAGAAGTAAGGAATTCATGGATTAAGAGCAGACAACAATTAACAAAATTATTACTTTGATACAATGAATACAATTGTTGCAAGATAAAGACATCAAGTTAGTGAGTACAAATGTTTGGGAAAATTGCCTTAAGCAGGAATAGGGATGAGAAAAAAGGGGGTTACTGAGGGGAGAGTTAGCAAGTTGTGGGGTGGATCAGAATGGCAAGAGAAGGCAGGACACCAAGGTAGCAAGTTAACAGAACAGCAAGAGGTTTGAGGAAGTGCATCCCAGAGAGTTTGTCAGTGGTGTGATACAGGAGAAAGATCCTAGCCAGTGAAGACATAGCAAGAAACATAGAAATTGTTCGCAGATAAGAACCGCCTGTCCCATCTAGTCTGTCTACACGTAAACCCTTGTTCTGTATTACTATTTCCGACCCACCCACTGCTGTACCTCTATGGTTCCCCTATGCCTTTTCTTAGTGTAACCCCCCTGTTACCCGGAGTTACTAGAATTCCAGTAAGACCTAGTGGTAGGCAGGGAAGGCAGCTTGTGAAACTCCAGTTAAATGGATTTCATACTGTCTCACTCTGTTCTCAGTCTCAGCTGAGACTGAGGGATGACATCATCATAGAACTATCACAGTTGCATGAGCCACATTGGAATCTGCAGATGGGAGTTAGGTTAGAATGTTGGGAGTTTTTGAACAGTGAGTGAAAGCAGTTGTGTGTGAGCAGTCTTGAAGAGAGGAGCACAGCAGCTGTGCACAGGCTCTTGGAGCCTAAAGCTCTGATATAGAGCTGCTTTTAGGGAGAGGTGTGTGTTTCCGCCAAAAGAGGAACACAGTAAGCTGTCCTTGAAGTGGTGGAGACCGCTGATGTTGGTCTCTGTGCCCCATCCCTAAGGGGATGGGGGTTGGAAGGTTTGCCTGTTATTCCAGGGGCAACCCCCTGGTTCCTGCTAGAGAAGAAGCTGCCTTATTTCTTTTCCAAGTGTGTTGTGGTACCAGAAGCTGTTAAGATTCGCCTGTGGGACACCTGCAACCAAAGGGTGAGTTCTGCTCTTGTCAAAGGGCCTATGTTTCACCTGAACTGTGTTAAAGTGGGGATTGGACTGCTGAATTAGTGGGAGGCCTAGAGGAACAGGCTTAGCCAAAGTAAAAGTATGTTCAAGTCCAGCACAAGGGGAAAGCCAAGACATGTAGAGGAGATGTGCTATTCATTTACCCTTTAATCTACATTGCCAAGCTTTTCAAGAAGAGATGTTTAAGTATGTTTGAGTTTAGTACAAGGGGAAAGTCAAGACATGTAGAGGAAATGTGCTATACGATTACCCTTTAATCTACATTGCCAAGCTTTCAAAAAGAGTTGTTTAATATCCAGAGAAATGGCCGGGTATGGACTGTGGAAGCTGGAAGTGGAGACCCCCATCTTTAGTAACCAGGTTCACCTCTACAGTTTGCTCTGGCCTTTACTTTGCCTCAGGCACTTGGCCAGTGCTGAGGGAAGTACCCAGACGTGGGATTGAAAGGAAATTTCCCTTAAGGAGTCGAAGGCTCTAAGGTGGTTTTGGGAGCCACCAACAGAAAATGTGTCCACTGCCATATGGACAGGGATCAAGTGGCTGGCAGGGGAGCCGGGCCAGAAAAAACCCAAATAGTGTACAAGTTGGACTGTGTACTCAAAGCAGCGTGCAAGTCCGGGCTGGGTGTCTGGTGGGTTCAGAGCCTGAGGGCTGAAGTGTTGAAGAAGTGTTCTGTTATCTCTTATCTGCATTACCAGGAATGTAGCCCCGTGGGGGTCCGTCTATGCTTTGTTTGTTCAGTTTGGATGTGAATAAAAGCCACACTTTAGAATCCCATTCCTGGTATTGAACATTATAGTTATTGCTTCCTGTGTTCGGATTTACTTGGGTGCTCCTGCACAGAGTAGCCAAACCTAGGCCCCTTGTGCCGAGTAATGTAGTCCTCCCCAAACCCAGTCCCCACCTGGTACTGCTGTCAGCTTCAACAGCATACCACCTGTTGTTTGCAAAAAGGCAGGGGTGTAGGGGTTACACTAGCATACTTGAATCCATCCACAATGCTTTCTCCCACCACCTCCTGAGGCACACCATTCTGTGCGTCCACCACCCTCTCTGTGAAGAACTTCCTCACATTCCCTCTTAACCTCCCACTTTCCAATTTCATGTCATGCCCCCTCATTCTTGTGCTCCTACTGTATTGGAGAAAGTCTCCCCCATGCACCTTGTTTATACCCTTGAGGTACTTGAATGTTTGTATCATGTCCCCTCTTTCCCTCCTGTCTTCCAGCGAGTACACACTGAGGTCCCTTAATCTCTCCTCATAGCTTTTGTTTTGCAAGCCCTGTACCATCTTAGTCACCTTCTCAGGACTGTCTCCAACCTGATAATATCTGTATGAAGGTGATTAAGCCATTTATTAGTGGTTTATGTCCTACCTTAAAGACACCACTGAGGTTTTGGGTATCTTAGATGACCTCCATGCAGAGGGCACTCATCTTTTGGTGACCCTCGACATGGAGGCATTTAAATTATTTATTTAGTTTTTATTGACCAGGTAAGCACATTAGACAATTGTTGTATATTTTCAGGTACAACCCAGAATACAAATATTGCACACAATGAGGGTCTTTTTTCTATATTAACCTGTTTGAATCACAGAGAGATGGATAGTGTTCCTCCACATAATTTTTTGTGAAACTAACTAGATTTTATACTGGAATATAACTGTTTCAATTTTCTGGAGGAATACTACCTTCTAGTGTGTGGAACCACTATGGGGGTCCCATTTGTCAAACATTTTGTGAACTTGCACCAAGGGCTGTGGAAGGAATGTTGTGTCTATGGTGTTTCTAACAATCTTTTTTTTCACCAGGTGGTGCTGTGGGCATAGATATATAGATGGCATTTTGTTGGTGTGGTGGATAAGCTCTTTAATTATGTTGGGTTCTTAGAATCCTGCAATCCCAACTTTCATTTTTCAATTACTAGCAGTGAATCCAGTATTCCTTTTCTGGATATCACAATAACCCAAAATTTGGAGGCTGGTAGATATATATATATATATACAGTATATATATATATATATATATATATATATATATATATATATATATATATATATATTGAGGGATATGGTAGCACCCCTATGGTTAGGGTTCAGCAGGAGTTTCAATGTTAAACTTCAGATTTTGCACTTTAATAACTTTGCAACTGTTCAACGGACTTGCACAAAATTTCCCATATCTAAGCACTTGAGGTAGATCTCTGGATGTGGCAAGTTTTCTTCTGGTCGAATGTGTGGATTCTGAGATCTGCATAGTTAAAAAACCCTAAAATTAACCATTTTGGGCAGTTTTACTTCTTGTCGCACTGCACAGAGATGGTGTTGAATTGTGGTCTGAAATGTTTGTGGTAGAAACAGCTTGGGTCATAGAACAGTCCAGCATTTATCTGATGAAAAAATATTAATCCGTTCAAAAGTTGAAGCATTTTTAAGGTTCCATTATTTTCAATGGGAGTTTTATTTTTCAGGATAGCTGCACGGTGTGAACCAGAATCCTGGTTCACCAGGGGTCATTACTTGCATACCAGTTGGCAATCCTGGTTCATCAGAAAAAAATTGTTTGTGAGCCACCATCTTGTTTTTAGGGGGGGTTGCCCCCCCAATACCCTGTTTTTTTGTGAAGGGATGTCTGTTTAACACATCTATGTATGTACAGTATGTGTTTTGCTCATTGGGACATGATGAGCTGTCCTCAGTGGTTTCCCTCATTTCTTGACTGCTGTAGTTCCATTTTTAGGTATTTTAAAATCCTTGTTCACCACTCACAAATTTCCTTGTTCGCCATCCTGGTTCATCAGTGTTGAACAAATAATTCAGCTGGCAGAAGGATCATGGTCTGACCATCTGGTCGGCCAGTTTTGCTGACCAGATAGCCAAACCAGGAATCCTTGTCCATCAGTCAACTGGCAAATTATGGTGGAGGACAAGGAAAGAAGATGACAAGCAAGGAATGCTTCCGCCATCTCCTTCTGTAAATAAATTGTCCCTAAAGTGTCAAAAAGTGTCCCCAAACTTTAATTTATTTTTTTGCCCCTCTCGCTTAGCCCTGGTGCCTAGTGGTCCCCCTCCAAATTTCTCTATTTTTTTTAAATAATAATTAAAAAAAACACTGTTTTAGTTGTGTTCTGCCACTTACTTTTTTTATATAGAAGGCCTGTTGTCTAGTGGCACCCCCCACCCTCAAATGCCACATTAATCATTGGTGACTGTGGCAATCCCCCACTGTTATTTTTTTCTCTGAAAAGAATAAAACCATCCTTCGTAGTCTTTTGCTCATTTTGGGCTGCGAAAGAAAAAAAAAAATGTCCATTGCCGATCATGCCTCACTCAACCCCCACTGTGCTGTTACTCCCCCCATTGTCCCCACAGACCACCACTCACCTGACGAGGTCCCAGGTTTGAGACATGGTCAGAAATTGAAGACATGTCTTGCTGCTGCAACTGGTGACTGCAATCTGAAGTAAGATGAAAGTGGCTCTATGTATTTCAGTGGGGGAGGTTGAAAGTTCAGCCATAACTCGATCATTTTTTAACATTTTGGTTCCAATTTTTCAACATGCAGTCTTGGGGACCCCACCTCCTGAACAATATGACTGTCATTAGGTAACTTTTGCTTGAAAGGTGATTTTGCAGGGGGTTGGCGATGGAGGGATGGGAGTGCAGGGTCAAAAGGACCCTGAGCTCCGTCCATAAAAATAAGGCCACTGTTATAGTATGTCAAATGAGCCCACTGTAACATAAGGCTGCAGTTGTACTGTCTTTTTTTAAAAAAGAACTCTTTATTTATATTACTTTTTCTCTTAAGGGAAGGGGGAGTTGACACAAAGCATTACATAAATATATACTTACATTGGAATATGATTCTGTAGTCACTTATACTACAGAGTCTACAGAGCTATATCCCAAAAGATGCATATTACAAATATAGCAGGATATATACAAAAATAATGAGATGCATCACTTTATGCTTAGGTCTTTGACTAGTTGTTCACATTAAATTTTATACCTAAGAGATAATGAAGAAAAATTAGACACTATATTCGATATAAAAACAGGGAGAAATTCAACAAGAACATATAAACCATAAAAGGAGGGTGTTGAGGGGGCCCACAGAATCAGGTCAATATTAATGCTGACTTCTCAATTATGGGGTTATATTATTGTTCTCAATCCCTAGGGGGCCTATTCCTGTAAGATCGGTAAGGAGAAGAGACTGGCTCACCTCTCAATGGCACCACACTCCCATTGAAGAGTAGTTCAGGTGTCATCAAGGTATTAGATCTGGTCTGGATTGTGCTACAAAGAGGAGCCATTTGTTCCACTTGGCCATCAATTCTGGGAGCTTATTCTGTAGGCAGGCAGTCATTTGTTCTAGTTTGTATATAACATATATAGTGTTTTCCCATGAGATGGTATCAGGCGATTCAGGTCAAAGCCAGAACCAGGTGATACATTTTTTAGCAGAGCTCAACATAATATTAAGAAGATATGATCATTGTGGATTTTTATATGGATTGGGGAGGTGCATTAAGAGAGCAATCTCTGGGGAAAGTGTGCCTAGGTCCAGAAAGAGATCAGCCAGCTGCCTCTCTATCTCTGTCCAAAAAGAGGCCAGCTTAGGGCATGACCAAAACACATGGAAGTGGGTTGTGCATGGTTCTCCGCAACTTCTCCAACATTCAGAATTCCCAGATTTCTTAATTTTGGCCACTATCTGAGGAGTACGAAAGTAGTGAGAAACTACCTTCCAGGAAAATTCCTTCCAAGAATAAGAGTTAGTAACTATGTTGCCGTCTCCATATGAGGATCCAATCCTTTTCTGACAGTGCAATTTGCAACTCCGCCTCCCAGCGAGTCTGTATAGATTCCATATTCTGAGAGGGGGAATTTTGTATCGCTTTATAGAATCTAGAGACTAGATGGCTCCGATTGTCACCAGTTGTCAGCTGGGATATAAGAGTGTAAAGGTGAGGGATCGCCTGAGCAGTAACATCTAGGTCTATTCTAGATCATATATAATGTCAGATTTGGAGGTAGCAGAAGAAATCCTTATGATTAATTGGGTAGTTTTGTTTCAATTGAGTAAAGGATTGAAATATTCCATTGTGAAAAAACTGATTTGTCTGTGCTAAACCCATTCTGACATCTCAAAAAATGTGGCATCCTCCTGAGCTGGGCTCCAGAAGTGATCTTTAGCTGGGAATCCGATCCATGTTGCCAGGAAGGCATTTGTAGGGAGTGAAAGGAAGGAGGGCCAACTTTTTAAGAGCGCTTTAGTAAATCAAGAGCAGGTGGTTGGCTGGTTCAGGTTGTTGGGCTGGAAAATTAGGTATGCATCTAGTGGGGTGTCTGCCATTGCCTGCTCCAAGGGGAGCCAGATTGGGGTCGAAGCTTGTTGTCGGAACCAGGTGGTCAGGTGTGTAAGTAGCACTGCTATGCAGTATCCATGTATGTTTGGCAGAGCCAAGCCACCTCGCTTCTTTGAGAGTTGAATCTTGCTTAGGGCTATACGTGGTTGTGCACTACTCCAGATAAATTTCCTAACAAGGCTATCCCACGTTTGTATATCTTGTGGTCACAATGGGACCAGGATGTTCTGCATTATGTATAAGACTTTGGGGAGAGAGTTCATCTGTATGGCTTGAACTCTACAGAGAAGGGAAAGGGGGAGAGTGGCCCACCTTGCAAAGTCTGACCAGATTTGTGAGAAAACGGCCTCAGTGTTTAATGAATATATTTTATCTAGTTCCCATGGGATTTTTATACCCAGATATGTGATATGTGGTTTATTCCACTTAAATGGAACTCTAGTCTCTAGGTCTGGGGGTATTAAGGATTGCGCCAACATGGCCTCTGATTTATTTTGATTAATTGTGTAGCCAGATACTAACTCGTTCTCCCCCAGGAGAGAGAGTAGGGATGGGAGTGATTCTTCCGGTTTCGTTATATATAGAAGGAGATAGTCCGCATAGTATGCGACTTTGTGTTGTAGTCTTCGTATGCTGTAACCATGGATTAGTGTATTTTGTATAATATATTGTGCTATTGGTTCAATGAAAATGGTGAATAAATACGGGGATAGAGGACATCCCTGCCTGGTCCCTCGTTGTAAGCTGAATCTGTCAGAATGTGAACTGTTCACTTTGACTGTTGCCTCTGGATCTGTGTAAATACCTGTAATTATTTCTTTGAAAAGTAATGGGAAGTTAAATTTGGTTAGAGAGGCCTGGAGAAAAGTCCAGGACACTATATCAAAAGCTTTTTGTGCATCTAGACTAAGGAGAAGTAGGGGGGAATTAGTGGTTAAAGCATGATCTGTGAGAAATAGAGTGCGCTTAATATTATCAGTGGTTTGTCATCCTTTAATAAAGCCGGATTGATCTGGGTGGATGATCATAGGGAGAATATTATCTAATCTATGTGCTATGATGCTTGTGTACAGTTTATAATCCTGACTGAGGACCAAAATAGGGTGGTAAGAGTCGCACAGGTGGGGAGGTTTTTGGGGTTTATGCATTACTGAAATGGCTGCCTGCCTCCATGATGGAGGGAAAGAGGAGGAAGTATGACCTGTTTGTAGTACTTGCAATAGGGGAAGTCAAATCAAGTCCCAGGTGCCTTTGTAAAATTCTGGGCCGTACCCATCAGGACCAGGACTTTTCCCATTTTTCAGGTTTTTAATTGTTGTGTGGAGTTCAAATTCAGAGACCGGTGCTGTGAGTTTAGAGCTTTGGGATTTGGACAGAGAAGGCAGAGTAAGCTTTGAGAAAAAAGATGAGAAAAGATCAGAAGTGGGGTCGCTCTGTTTTAAATATAAAGTGTGGTAATATCATTTGAAAGCTCCTAAAATATTCTGTGTCGAATAATACATTTGCCCAGACTTTGGGTCCTTTATTTTCGAGATATTCGATTGTTAGGTCTGCCTTCTATGGTGGTAAGCCAATAATTTTGAGGCTTTGGCCCCTCCCTCATAATATCTCTGTCTTATCCATGCCAGTGCCTGCTCCATCTTGAGAGTAATCAGGTTTTTAATCTCTGCCTGGGTTTGGGATAGTTGGGTTGTTACCTCCTCATCTCCCTGTATGTGGGACTCTTGAAGAGATCAAAGTGAGGATTGTAGGGATAGAAGATGTGAAGCCATCTGCTATTTTTTGAAGGAGGCGTATGAAATTATATAGCCCCTAAGTACAACCTTGATCATGTCCCACACTAGTTGAGGGGAGATCTGAGGGGATGAATTATCCCTGATAATCTCTGGTATTCGTCTCTCTAGTAATTCTCTGAACTCTGTGTCCCTGAGTAGAGAGGGATTAAACCTCCACTGTGTCCTCTTCATTTCCCCCTTTAGTGCTATCTCCAAGACTGTGGGTGCATGGTCCGAGAGACAGATGTTCAGGATATCCATCCCACTGACCAATTCCAGGTAATCTCTCCCTATACAGATGTAGTCCAGTCTGGAGTAGTGTTTATAGGGACTCGAATAGTAAGTGAATTTTCTCTATGTAGGATGGTGCTGTTTCCATGTGTCCACTAAGCCTATATCCTTAATTAACCTTCTGAGGTGTTTCTGACCTGAGGATTGAGGGGGTTGGTCTGGAGGAGAACAAGTCCAGCTAGGGATTTAAGTAAGCAAAAATACTTGACAGGGTGGGAGGTATTGGGCTATCCCGGACCGCCCAGGGGTGTAATGAGGGCCCGATGCATAGGCAGAGGGCCTTATAACCCTGGAAGGTCTGGTGCATTGCTCCACTACCCACCCTGAGGGTATTATAGCGCTTAAAAATGGTTATATGTGTCATGTTTGATTAGGTAATATAATAAGAGAGGAAATTGTTTAATATGACTAGAAAAAACAGGAAAAAAAGTATTGCTGGTAAAGTAGTCCCTCCCTTTTTTTTTATGCTGTTCCGTCTTTTGTTGCTCCTCCCCAGAGAGCCATTCTGTTGCAGTTAACCCCCCCAACACACACACACAACTTTCAGATAAAAATGCAACCCCCACCACCCTTTTTATTGTGGCAAACTAAAGTAGTAGGCACATTTAAAAAAAGGTAAGTCAGAAAATAAAAGGAGACTTATACAGCATCCCTGTAAAAACAAAAATAAGGGGGGCACTCCTCTAAGTGCTGTACATTTTAATTATAATTAAAATACTCTATATGGACCCTCCGGTAACGTTGGCATACCTGTTAATAAATTTGAGTTAGCTTGTTGACAAAACATGCCAACATTGAAGCAGGAATCCACCTTTTCTCTACGGTCTCTCTAGTTTCTCCGGTCTCCTTACAAATTCAACAATACTGCAATTCAGCAGAAAATCATCCGACCGTCAGCTACATATCACAAAACAATCTGCTGAGGGTTAAATTCTCTGGTGCATCATCATCTTACTCCTCCATCCTACTAGTAAAAACTTTGTTGTAGTGCTAACACCAGTAATCCAGTATGTAACTGAGATACAAAGCAAAAGCATCGCCAAATACTATAAAAATTTGGCTGCTTTCAACAATTACTAGAGGGAGCTGGGATGTGACTTGCTCCGCTCTATTACACGTCTCTGCTCTGATGTTTTAAATATTCTCAGTTTTACCTGGAGCACCACCATCCCTCACCTATGCAGGACTTCACTAGTCTGGGTAAAGATCTTCCTCCAATGCTGCTTCTTGGTGCGAGTGCCCGCAACGGCTGTACTGCCGAATATCGATAATCGGCAGCACGGCCGTTGCTGGCAATCGCATCGAGAAGCAACATTGAGGGAGATCAAGTGAACAGCAGAGAAAGACAAGAATAGGATATGAAAAGCCGATTCAATGGCTTTGACAGTAAGATTTTTTTTGGGGGCGGTTTAGTGATTGGGGACTGTTGGTGCAGTACTAGACTGTGGTTGGGAGGGATATGTGTGTGCCTGGTGTGAGACCAAGACATCGGGAACTGACACTGAGAGAAAGGGGGAATAGTGGATGCACAACTGAGAACAAATGACACTAGACGCACACAGGAAAAAAGTGTAGTCAAAAATGACCTCATGGGAGCTTTCTGCGAGGTTTCATCAGGCAGTTGACACTGAACTATGTAGCCATTGGGGGGGGGCAGTTTCTTTCGCTAAGTGAGAGAAAACAATGGCGGTTATTTTAAATTGGATTATGTGCTTACAGCCAATCAGAAAGCAGGCTGGGCACAAAGATACCTCAGTGGGCAAAGGGGCACAGGTGATGGCACTTTTTATTTCCTGGTCATCTATTGAAAGTTAATGTACCCCTCTTGCAGGGGTACCAGCCAATCAGAGACCATGAAATAAAAAGCCCATTTTCTAATAGGCAGTTCAGATCACCTCCTACAATTAGTATGCCCTGCTTTTTGGTTAACATGGCATCCATCAATTGTCGTATAGTTGAGGCGTCTGAGCCTGGAGGAATGTAGATACTGCATAGAGTAAGAAGTTGACCATTCAGTTTTAAAATCTTTATGGCTAATCTACCCCCCCTATCTGAATATTGATCTAAGACCTGGGCTCTTGAGTGTTTGGAAGGAGGATAGCTGTCCCTCGCCTCCTCCCCCTGCTGATAGGAGGATTCCACCATTTGTGAAAAACCAAACCTAAGTAATTTGTGGTGTTCCATGGATGATAAGTGGGTTTTCTGAAGTAAAAGGGCATCTGGGTGGAGTTTTTTGAGACCTTGTAGTGTGTGGTACCTCTTTACAGGGCCGGCCAGACCATTTACATTATGTGAGATAATTTTGAAGTCAGCCATATTGATTCATTTGTTGTAAGGGGATCCCCTCCATACTTGGGCATCCATTCCCACCCCTTCAGCATTAAAATAGTCAGAAAGACTCTGTATTTCAAATCCATCAATAGCTTGTAAATAAATGTACACATCAAGCTCAGTGTCCACAAACAGAGGGGGATAGCAGTGTAAAACATTTAGAAGTATAAATAGGCACAAAGATAGACAACTGGGCTGAACTGTATGCCCCAAAACTATGTACAATGCATGACGCTGGACAAGTTGTGTGACTTCTATTGTCACGGGTACACTAGGTAACCGTGATCACGACTGGTCTACTGACTGTCTGTGTGTGGGCTACCTACCAGCTACTTGGAAAGGTGCCCTGGGGAAACTCCTGCCCCTAAATAGGGAAATAAAATATAAAATAAACAAGGGGGGAGAAAAAATAATAAGGACAACTGGGAAAATAAGTAGGCATATTATAGGCTAGTGAGGGAATAATACAGATTTAGGGAGGGGAAAATAAAGATGCAACTCCTTATAGGTCTAGAGCCAATGGAGAGTAAAATGTCCCCATCCTCTCTCCGAACTGCTTTTGTGGAGGGATAAAGCTGTCAGGTTAAATCAGATCCCAAATTTTAAGTTTTAAAAGGGGACCATCCCCTTTGTTAATTTATTCAGGTCTGTCCATGCCACTTTCCATTTCTACCCCCCGATCAACCTGTGCAAAGAAGAGAGATCCAGGGGGACTTCCCACTCTCTAAGCCTCCCTTAGAAAAAGAAAACAACCCACCTCACAATGAGGGATGGATGAGAAAAGTCTCCATCATCACACCCTCCCTGATCAAAAGTCAGCCTATATGGGTAGCCCATAGGGCCTCATAACATCTAATCAAGCAAAATTTAAGTGAGGCAGTGGGTGTCTCATGGGAGAAGAAGCCTAGGTAGAATGTCTATGCTGAGTCACTTATTTTTTGCAGGGTTTGCCAAATATGGCATGTTGTCCAGAGGGGGCCTTTATTTTATGCTGATGATCCACAGCGAGGATGAGTGCATACAGCAAAATATCCTCAAGGGATGTTGAGGGCCAGATTGATGTACACCAAGGCAGCAGGAGGTGCGGAGTGCTAGGGGCTGCATAGTGGGGATCCCTCGGTGAGCCAGTGTCTCCATCCACCAGCAAAGAGGTCCAGGGAACAATTCAAATCTGTTCCAAGTTATGAGGCGGACTATGGGAGCCAGGAAAATCAGTTCAGTAATGCCATTAATCCCCTTAACTCCCCAAGGAGAAGTGAGTTCCTCCGATACCGAGAAGGCCTGCACATGGCTTTGATTAGCGAGTTTGTGTAAACAGACCCATTCATTTTCTTTTTACTAGAGTTTTAGGCCCTCAAATCTAGGTGATGGTCATTTCAGAACGGGCAAGAGAAGTCCGTTCGATAACCAGACAGCCTGCCTGAGTGAGGGAGAAGCAGACTAGTTAGATCTGTTCCCTGTAAAATGGGAGATTATCTGATCTGTTCTTAATGAAGGGACTGAAGCCTGTATGTGTCCAATATTCTCCTGCGCCAAACAAGCCCACCCCTCTCCATGCTGATTATTTGATCCCCAATATGGGGAATTCTGGGGAACATGTGCCATTCTCGCCTGACTTCTGATCCCCCCCATGGGCCCCCTTCAAGAGTTATTTCCCTATTCCCTCTAACCTGGATCATCACAGTCTGTATATCAGGTTAAATGAATTTGGTAGAGGTCTCTCCACTCACCCAAAGGGATCCCACAAAACCGCTACCGATGCACCCAGCTCCTTATAATGCTATCCCAGGGACTCAGCCCAGCTCATACGCACATCCCCTAAGTATACCAGCCCATTACTCACTGTGACCTCATATGCATCAGAGAGTCATTCCATCAGATTATCTAGAGAGGAGGCCTGGAGAACTGTCTCAACATCTTTTTGATTGAGTCTATCGTGTCCTGTTGGTCTGGATAGTCTCTAGCGGTTGAGGATCTGGAGGTATCCTGACTGGTAGTCGGCCACTGGGGGAGTCTCACGGAGGTAGGTAGTGACAAGACCCTGGCTTTTAAATCACTGCAGGCCTCTTCAAAGGATTCGTAGCTTTTCTGCCCCGATGGGAATTGGATAATCAACTTACTGGGGTAGCGTGTTCTGAATTTCAAGTTCTGCTGTTGAAGCCAGGGAAATAATGGGATGTACGCTCTTCTCCTTTGCATAGTTGATGGAGCATAATCATTATCTAGGAAGATCTGAACATTCCCAAAAAACAATTTACTCTGTGACCAGGCTTGCCGTAGTATGTTTTCTTTAGCTTGGAATTGCAGGAATCTAACTATGATGGACCTGGGGCAGGCATTTGGCTGGGTGGGTTTTGGGCCAAGTGCTCTGTGAAGCCTCTCAATTTCCAGATTGGTGTCTAGGGGCAGTGTGAGAGCCTTCAGGAGCAATGTTTCGATGTAGGCCCTCAGATCAGAGCCCTCACTTCCCTCAGGCACCCCATAGATGTGGAGATTATTTCTGCGGTTACAATTCTCCGCGTCCTCCTGTCTTTCTGCAGTGAGGTGGAAGAGCTGAATTACTTGGTCCAGTGTAGCTTGTAACTGTTGGGTATTCGAAGCCTGTTGCTGCATTTGTTGTTCTGTCTCGGTGACCTTCCCATGTAATTCCATGAGATCGGTGCGAAAGGACTCTTGTGTCTGCCTGAATAAATTAAAGTCAGCTTTGAACTCCTGTAGTACTGTTAAAATTTTGTCTAGCTTGAGGTTCATTTTCTTCTCTTTCTCTGGTTTCAATTTGCCCGCTTTGCATGGAGTGGCACTTTGGGTCTGAGGGAGATGTTCAGAGGCCCCGGAGTCAGATAGATCTTCGTCTGAAAGTTCAGTGTCTGGTCGTATAACTGCGAATCTGTTGCACCCTCCTTTGCCCTTGCTAATAGCCATGGATATATAAACCTGAGATTGCTGATTTTAGGTTTTGAATTAGGCTATTTTTAAAGTTATCCAGTAGTTGGGGGGCTCAAGACCTAAGCCGTTATGTGGGGGGAAGCTGCACTGGAAGTCTGTTATACTATCTTGATGGAGGGATGGGAGCACAGGGTCCTTTGGATTCTGCACTCCCACTGTACAATGAGTACACTGTTATATTATCTTGATGGAGTGATGGGATTACAGAGTCCAAAGTACCATATGCTCCCACAGTAAAATGTGGATACTATTATGCTATCACAAAAGGTAAGGAAATTAGTTGCAAAAACTTCATTAATGCATCAGTTAGGGCTGCTGTGGCAAAAGTAAATAAATGAGGTATTAGGATTTCACTCTAACACTCCACTCCTGCCCAGTACAGACTAGGAGGCGTTGGCGGTAAGGGGATGGCACTGTGGTCTCCAAACCTAACACTTGCCCCATTCCATTGTAAAATAAGCTGGGTGGCAACAGTATAGGAGAATGGGGTGAGTGTTAGAGTTGGTGACCCCTGTGCCCCCCTCTCCAGACATCTCCTGGTCTGCGTAGGTCAGGAGTGGGGTGTTAGGGTGAAACCCTAATGCATCATTTCCCTACTTTTGTCACGGGAACCCTAACTGATGCATTAACGAAGTTTGTGCAACATAAATATATATAGAAGACAAAGAACCTCTGTGCACAAACACTGAGGCAAGGGTTACCCCAAAGGGCATTTGTCAGAAGCCAAGTTTCAAGAAAATACAAACCCACATGCCCACACAATGCAAAGCATCATGGGCTGCATATGCAAATATATATATATATATATATATATATATATATATATATATATATAATATATATATATATATATATACAGTATATATATATATATATATATATATATTATAGGGTGCAGTTGCTTGAGTAGGCACTTTAATGTTAAACCTCAAATTTTGCTCATTAATAACTTTGCAACCATTCAATGGATTTCCATGAAATTTGGATTGCACTCTGTGGTATGGTAGATCTCTTGACTTACCAAGTTGTGTTTCAGTCGGGCATACATTTTTTGTGCAGTGAAGCTCAAAAAATTCACTTTTTGCCACTTTTGCATGTTTTTTGCCCATAGTGCTGCATGGACACCATGTGGTTTATTGGTCTGACGCTTGGGACATAGAAAGAACTTTGGTCAAGGAGCATAACAGTATTTGTTTGGTGAAAAAATATTAATCCATTCAAAAGTTATTATAATTTGAAGTTCCCATTATATCCTATGGGAAAATTTATATGTATATTTTGTGAAGTCAGAATGGCAATCTGGCTATGTGGTCATCCCCTCACAGCTGAAGATTTTGCATGGTCACGGTGGAAAATCTTCGGCCACGAGAACTTTTTCATTTGTGAGAGCTGCCATCTTGTTTTCTGTTTTCCGACTGAAAAATATTTTGTAGTTTTCTCCACAGGTGACTTTTGGGGCAAATGAGGCATGGATTTTGCTCAGGGGTTCCCCCTCTATTGAACCATGCCTTTGGTTTGGTTCAGTTTAGTCAAAAAATAGACTTTTAAAAATTAAAATTCTTTGTTCATGGCTCGCTAATGATCTTCATTTGCGAGCCTGCATATTCTTCGTTCGTGAGATGATTTTCAGCCATGAGCTTCCTCTAGATGACCCTATGGATGACCAGATGGCTCAAATTGGGATGACCAGATATCCGCTTGTGGCCGAATATTTTATTAGCTCGCAGCCAAAGATTTTCTTGTGGCTGAAAACTTTGCTATCTCACGATCAAAAATTTTTTAAAGGTCTAAAAACTTTAAAATTGCATATCTCAATAACGGTTTGGTCTTTACATTTGAAATTTCAGGGTGTTGAGGGGATGTCCTAGAGATGTGAATTATGCTGTTTAGGTTTTTGGGAAATTAATTGGTTGCAGAGATATTCAGTGATGTAGTTGACATTTTTCCCATAGGATTACATTGCAGTCTGTGTCACAACTTTCGGCACCGTTGTCTCGGACATGAAGCGAGATACATACTTTTAGCTAATGGTGGGTTAGATCACCTTTAAGTGATCTATGCTGCTGGAACAAGATTCTAAACTGCACAGTAAGCCTGTAGTGTAATTTTTTTAGTAGGTTGCACGGTTCATGAGATATTGCTACATTTCTGTTCCAAGGGTTCGTTGCTGTATAGGGATGCTGTATAGCTATGCCAGATTTGGGTCCTGCGCTCCCACCAATACATGTTTTTTTACTACTTATATTATGCTGCTATGCAGTAATGGGTTACTTCTGGCCCACGCTTCCACCAATGCATATTTTTTAGTAGTTATATTACTCATTTTCAAAAAGTAAGGAAATTCATGGCACAAAACTGCGTTTAATGCATCATTTAGGGTTACAGTGAAAAAAGTCAGGAAATGAAACATTAGGGTTGAATCCCTAACCCTCCCCACACACCTCACACCCTAATCCTCCACAGACTGACAGATGCCAGGGTATGCCATTGGGGTCATGAGGCCTAAATCTCACCCCATTTTCCTTTACTGTAGCACGTCAACCTGCTTACACATGGAATGGGGTGAAAGTTGGGCCACACGACCCCAATGGCACACCCCGGCATCTGTCAGTCTGTGGAGGATGGTTCATAGGTTCATAGGTTTGTACAAGTTCAAGGGACTCGCCCATAGTGAACTCTCCAACCTTTACTAAGGTGGAAATTATATTTATTATCACCCATATATAAATCTAAATTCTTTTTAAACTCCTGTAAATTAGCACTTTGCACCACATCTAATGGGAGGGTGTTCCAAATTGGTACTCTTCTGAGTAAAGAATCGACTTCTTTTAACTGTTTTGTTAATATTAGATCTTAGTTTCAACTTATGAGACCTAGTGTTATTTACAGATGCATACCAGTCCAAGCAGATGGTCTCAAATAAAGCAGAATCCCTTGAGGCTTTGAAGATCATGCACAAGTCTCCTCTTAGTGAATGATATTCTAGGGAATAAAGACTCAAGATTTTCAATCTATTGTCATATGAAAGTGATTTCAAGTTGGTAACATTTCTAGTCAGTCACCGTTGTATTTTTTTAACCAACACTTTGTCATGTGCAGATGTCAGGGCACAGAAAGATGAACAGTGGTCAAGATGAGATCTAACTATACTGCAATATATAGGTAGAAGTACCTCTGGTTCTCTACTTTTAATGTTTTTCAAAATACAACTAATTAATCTGTGACATTTTCTAACTGCTTTATTTGTATGTTCAGTAAATTTCAAATCTTTTGTAATATAAACTCCCAAATCTCTCTCAGAAGTTGCAGTTTTTAGTAACGTATTATTCATATAACAATCAAATAACCTGTTTGTCTTACCAAAATGCATAACTTTACATTTATCAATACTGAAAATTAATTTGGTTTCCTTAGCCCAGTTTGATAGGTTGTTTAAGTTATCTTGTAACAGATGTGCAGATTTAGAGTAATTCACTATACATCCCAATTTACTATCATCTGCGTATTTATTAAGCCATACTCCTTGTGTGGTAGTCATACTAGAAATAACTATATTAAACAAGACTGGGACAAGCACTGAGCCTTGAGGTACTCCACTATAGACCATGCTCCAGGTGGATTTATAACCCTGAATACTAACTTGTTGCCTTCTATCTGTCAACCAGGATAAAATCCACATTATAATATTGTGGTGGAGCCCTATATGGACAAGACATTCAATTAAGATCTTATGAGATTTAAAGGCTTTTTCATAGTCCAAAAAGATAGCATCCACTGGAATACTCTCATCCAATGCTTCACTGATGGGTTCAAAAAAATTAATCAAGTTATTATGGCATGATCCACCTGGTGAAAAAGCCGTATTGAGTCATATCACTCAACCCATGACTTACAATATAACTACTTATTCTTTGTAGTAGAAGTTTCTCCATAATTTTCCCAATACAGGAGGTCAGACTAATTGGTCTATAATGTTTTACATCCTGTTTATTACTCCCTTTGTGAACAGGAATCACCAAGGCCACTTTCCAGTCCTGTATAACCACCCCTTTTGTAAGAGATTTATTGTACAGCAGGGTAAGAACACTAGCAATCTCATAGGATATTTCTTTCAAGAAAACGAAAGGGATGTTATCAGGTCCAGCTGAAGTTGTTGATTTAAAGGAATCAATAACTGAACAAGTTTCAGCAACTGTAAATTCCATACTTGAATCATGAATACTATGGTGTTTATAACCAATAGATTCTTTGGCTTTGAATATACTGGAGAAGTATTGATTAAATTCTAATGCCATTAGTTGCTCATCAGATACTATTTTATCATTAATTTGTAGGGGGCCTATCTTGGATACACTATTTTTCAGAGATCCAATATAATTAAAGAACTGTTTATTATTGTCCTTTTTTACTGTTGCTAATTTATATTATAGTTCTTTCTTAGCTTTTCTGATAGCAGACTTAGTTTTGTTAGCTTTCCTTTTAAACCTACTCCAATTAGTCTCAGACTTTTGTTTTTTTATATATTTATTATAGGCCTTTTTTTAGTTCTTATGAGTCTGCCTATAGCAATTGAGTACCAGAGGGGAAGTCTCCTTTGGTGTTGTATTTCTTCCACTCAGAAACCCAATTGTGAATACAATCCTCCATTTTTTCTTTGATTTTACCCCATATCTCACCCACTGTAAGATCCCTCAAAACCTGTTCGCAATTCAATCCATCTAAATAAGCCTTTATTGCAACATAATTTGCCTTGGCAAAATTCCACATTTTGGTCACACCTTTGGTATTTGATTTATAATAGTTAATAGTCCAAAGTACCATACAGTGATCACTGTCTCCTAGTGGTTCAAGTATTATAGGATGTTCCCCTGGGTCACTGAGATTAGTGAATAGTAAATCTAAGATAGTGTCCTGTCTCATAGGCTCACATACCAATTGATCCAGTCCCAGGTGTACAATAGTTTCAAGAAATTTAGAACCTTGTAAATTAATACCTTCTAATCTATCCCATCTTATACCTGGAAAATTAAAATCACCCATTAGGATAATATTATTCAAATGATTAATACCTTGCAAATACTGAAAGAAATTGTTATTTTTAGAGGCATCAAGTGCAGGAGGATGATAACAGAGCACTATTATTGTGGAGTTGTGTGGGGGGGGGTTAGGGGCGCAACCCTAATATTTCATTCCCTGACTTTTTTCGCTTTAGCCCTAAATCATGCATTAAACACAGTTTTTTTGCCATGAATATACTGTATATACATATATATATATATATATATATACACACAGTATATATATATATATATACCTTTTTTGTAAGCCCACAGGCAGTAATACACAGCTCCTGAAAAGCTCATGCCACCCCACCACATTATCAAGAACATCCCTACCATTCAGTTCCTGCATATTTGTAGGAACTATAATACTTATTATAACTTTGAGTTAAATCCTAGACAACACAGTGTTTTCAGCATACAGGCTACTAAGGGCACTGGATAAAGAAAGTCTATTAATGCACTAAAGAGACTAATAGACAGGATCTCTTACAACAGGTCCCAAGAATTCAAAGTGAATTGGTACAGAGATGTAGCCTTGTCATGAGGTTCAGTATCCAGGTTAAAGAGGTGGAGAATGTTATACTCAAGAACTGCCACATCTTGCAGATGGAGTCCAAACTCAAGCTATGATTTAAGAACCATCCAAGGGTGGTATACAGACACCCCCAAAACCTAGCAGCCAGACTTATGCACAGCCTCCAGCATGTGCATTTGGTTGCCATCACATCCACAAGTGTGTTTCAAATGTGCAAGATCATCTAGCTGCATAATTCTTCCAAATGACAAATCTGAAAGAAACAAAGGAACACTACTAAGTGCCTTTAAATATGTCTAAACACTTTTCTGAATTAGAGAACAGTGTTAAGCACAATGTAAAACACGAACAGTTGTTTACCTTAAGATGAGTTATAAAGTTGAATGTTACTCTTTTAGAGCCCAATATTTTCTTTCCATTTTTACAAAGCTTGCCTTTGGCCAGAAAAGTATCGGTCTTACACAAGTTACCCATAGCAGCACAGTCTATGTTGTAAAACTGTTTAATTATAACTGGCAAAGTGTTTTTAGCATCTTTTTTGGGGCTTTCAGTTTTTAAATCCTTTAAATCATCCATCTCTGTAAACTAATTTTGGGCTGTATTGATGTCATCGGTCCAGTCCTAACATGGATAATCTGGTGCTCCATGGAATCTGGAGAGTTTCCTAGCTCCCTGAATGAGGCAGTGGTGACACCTCTCTTGAAGAAAGCTACCTTGGACCCAGACTGCCATGCAAACTACAGACCCATCTTGAACCTCCCCTTTTTAGGGAAGGTGATTGAGAAAGTAGTGGCAGCACAACTGGAGGACCATTTGACCATCCATGACATCTATGAACCGCTCCAGTCCGGTTTTCAAAAGAAACACAGCACTGAAACAGTGCTGGTTCAGGTGCTCAATGATCTCCTGATGGCTAGAGACCAGAAGAGCCGTTCCATCTTGGTTCTTTTGGATCTCTCAATAGCATTTGACACAGTGGACCATGGGGTGTTTCTGGGTGATCTGAGGTACATCTGTGGACTGTCGGGAATGGTTCTCAGGTGGTTTACATCATTCCTCACAGGTAGAATACAGAGAGTGGTGTCTGGGAGTTTTTCTTCAGGCCCTACTTCTCTGTCATGTGAGGTACCTCAGGGTTCTGTGCTTTCACCCATGTTGTTTGCGGTGTGCATGCTACCCCTTGGAGACATTGTAAGAAGGTATGGGCTAAGGTTTCACTGCTATGCTGATGATACCCAGCTCTACCTCTCTTTCACACCCAAACCAGGTTGGAGCTGTCTCGGTCTTTAATAACTGTCTAAAAGAAATCCAGGATTGGATGGATTCCAGCTGGCTGAAGTTGAACTAAGAAAAAACGGAGGTGCTGGTTGTGGACCCGGGCCTCCTGATAGGGGGGTTGGGGGTTGGTTTATCCTTGGGAATTTTTCTCGGTGGCGTTTCACTCCTGACCTCTGAATGGTGCATAAACTGGGGGTAATTTTTAATGTGGGGCTGACCCTGCATTCGCAGGTGTCGGCTGTCATCAAATCTTCCTTTTATCATCTTAGGAATATCACCAGGGTTAAGCATCTGGTTCTGTCTGACAACCTTCCTACACTGGTCCATGCCTTTGTGTCCTCGCACTTAGATTACTGCAACTCCCTTTACCTAGGGCTTCCTTGGGTAGAAATCCATCTCTTGCAACTAGTGCAGAATGCAGCAGCCTGGCTTTTGACAGGATCTGCTCGATCCTGTCATATTTTGACTGTGCTGCATGATCTGCACTGGCTGCCAGTACAGTGGCGGATCACCTTTAAAGTCAGCTTGCTGACTTTTAAAGCCCTACACGGACTGGGCCCAGATTATCTGAAAGAGCTTCTGGTCCCTTATTGCCCTGGATGATCACTCCACTCAGCCGATGAGGGGTTGTTAGAGATTCCAAGGGTATATTTAAAATCATCTGGGGCGAGAGCTTTTATGTATGCAGCCCCTACCCTTTGGAATTCTCTACCCTGTTGGCTGCGGGAGTGGACAACTGTGGAAGGATTCAAGCAATCTTTAAAAATGTATTTGTGGCACCGGGCATTCAGCAATTGAGTTTTTCTGTTTTCTTTTAGTGCGTTGTTTTTTAATGTTAATTTTACTGGTGTTTGTTCTGTTTTAAACTGTTCTTGTTATTTTAAAGTGTGAGGTGCCTTGGTTACAGATAAGGCACCATATAAATAAATGTTATTATTATTATTATTTTCATAACTTTGCATTACATAACAAACAGCCTCATACCAGGACTACCGGGTAGCTTCTGATAGCAAAGCACTTTTACATCACCTGCACAAGACACATTACCATGCATACTCTCCCAGCAATGCAAAGAAATTTTAAATCCCTCACAATGGCTATGTCATCATGCACACCAGGAACAAGTTTACAAAGAAACTAAAGTTAGAAATACATGAGGATGGCAATCACCTCCGCAATGTTGTCAGGTAAAAAGATTAATAGAGGTTGTGATTTATAATTAGAAAATGTATTGTATACTTCAGCAATTGTTATGAATTACTATACTGAGATATTAAGTAGTTTTACTTAATTTGAAAGAAGGCACAGACCTGGGGATTGGGTTATGGAACACTTGTTTGACCAGCTGTAATCTACTGTGGCTCCATTTGGTAACATAACTGTGATACAGTGCTGTTCCTTCTCTAATTGAACCATGCTGAAACCACTGTTACTCCTCACTGAACTATGCTGCTAAGAACCATTGAGAATCACGATCATGCCTACCGATAGTAATCCTCACTATAAATGGACAGTTGTCCCACAAGAAGTAAACAGGAGTAGTGAGCCATTCCTTTCTCTTGTGGGTTAGCTTTTACAGATTGTGAGTTGTGGATCAGTTGTGGAACACTGGTTCATTCAGGTGACATATTAGAAAAACATTAGAAAAACAAAATATTATGGGGAGAGCTCATCCACATGCTATGCTGAAGGGCCTTTAACCACAAACTTGTGCAGCTGGGAATCTGATGGGGATCGGGTTGTGGAGCACCTGTATGGTATGTTGGGCTGATGTCTTATGCCTTAAATTTCAGTGGTTCCATTTCTGGGTTTGTTTGCGGGCATGTACTGTCATGTCTGTGCAACATCTTTACAATACAGACTAGAGAGTGGGAGAAACTAGAGAATGCAGAGTGTAGTCAATGTATAAAAAAACCTTGTATTAATTCAATTATTAATGCATTAATCCACAAAAAAATCAATTAATAGGGGTCCAATTAATAATGAACTCACAATTAATGGGGCCCATTACTTAAATTAACATTAATGGAAAAATTGCTTAATTAAATTAATAATTAAATGAATAATTAACAATTAACCAACCCTGGCAAGATGCAGTGTTTGTAAAACATTTGTGAATAAAAAGCACAAAGGAAGTGCATAGTATCAACACGTTTTACTTGTGATAAATGCTACACATGTAGTACATCTGGCCACCTGCACAGCTTTTTATGCAGGCAGGATGAAAAGAAAACTTAAAGATCTAGTAGCAGACCACATCATGGCCATTAATCAGGGCAACTGTGAATATACCACAGTGCATCATGCTCAAAACAGTACTGATCTCCAGAACCACAAATGGTCCTTCACTGAGATTGAGCAGTTCTTTATTGGCCATAGGGTGTAGATTTGGTTTGAGTCCTTTCGAAATGGGAAAACTTCTAGATTTTTAAATTAGGTGGTACATCAGTGAATGGACTGAAGGATAAAACTGAGTTGGCACCATTTTTGCAATTGTGAATATTAAGGCAATGATGCAATGTGCACTCATTTCTGTTTTTTCACCCTGGTTACTTACAGGTCTAAGGAAACATTCAAGAAGCAGCATGGATGGGCACATATTTTAGCCTAAGGCTGTATACAGTAATGTCTATAGCTGTACCTGTTAAGATTTTTTCAGCAATAGTGTCCATGTTTTTAATCACTTTTGGCTTCTACCACTTTCACCAACATATGTGCCCCCCTCCTTTATTTCTCTTTCAGTCTTGTTCCCCCCTCCTTATTCTTTTTTGTATTACACACAGACTGTTGTAAATATTCTGCAGAATTAAGTTTGTTATGGCAATAATGAATTTAGTGTGTGCCACTGTAACACCAAATTTTAAATACACTGTGTATGTGTGGATGTGCTGTCTCTTGACAAAGTGAGCAGGCACAAAATGCTGGGACACAGTGGAGTGAAGGGTCAGTTTTCTTTTGCACTGTTGCACAATAAAAGAATCGGTATTATATTCCTGCCATGTTGAGTGCAAGGTTTTTGTTTTCTGTTGTAATTTTTTTTGTTTATTTCACTATTCTTTCCTTTTTGTCTTAATTGTCTCCACAAACACAAATTCTTTGAGCCCCCTTCTCTATTTTTGTTTAACAGGTGTCACATCTATGTTTTCTGAGTCACCTACCTTAGGCTCACACAACTCTATTTTAGAGTCAGAATGGAATATTTTGATACTAAATTGGGATTTCAAATTTATTGCTCTTTTTTTTTGAATTTAGGTTTTATATTTTCTTTCTATCATCACCTATTTTCAAAATGTTGATTATGAATAAAGACTTGAACTAAGGATAACAAAATGGCTAGCCTTCGCTTTACCTGCCATCTGTAGCTGCTGCTGGTGCTCTTACAATCTTTTACTCAAAGTGTCTGCATAGCCAAGAAGAGGAAAGCTAGACACTGGAACTCTCTGATTCAAATATCTGCTGCCAGGAACTACAACCTGCAACCTGCACCCACAGAAGGCAAGGGGCTCTGAGGTGAGCCAAAAGCTGTGGTTCAGTTGAGAGGGCAGGCTTACCACAGTTAAAAGCCTGTGCTACCCTCCTGCAGTGCTAGACATCTGTTACCTGTTGTCTGTAGCTGTTGCTGGTGCTATCACTATATGATGTTCCAAGTGTCTGCTGAGCCAGGAAGAGGAAAGCTAGACACCAGAATCCTCTGGTGTGATGATCTGTTGCCTGGAACTGCAGCCTGCACCCACAGCAGGCAGTGGGCTCTCAGGTAAGCCAGCAGCTGTGGCTGAGTCAAGGGTGTGGGGCTCACCACAGTTAAAAGTCCACACCACTATCCAGTGTGAGCACTGCATGCGAGCATGAGTGGTGCAAGCACCACTCAGAATAGAAAATTGTCTGTAACATCAAGCATTACTAAATTTAGCTATTACATTGCCCAGCCAGATCCTCTGAACTGGACATACAGTACCTTTTATTTTTTATTTATTTATTTTCAACTCTATTTATTCACCTGGTGGTCCGGGGCATCTCTCAGGCTGGCTCACTCGAAGTTCTCCCTAACCACTCACCTGAACCACATCCCCCGACCTAGACATTGGTTTCAGGATCCTCTTCTCTCCTGCCAGGCCCATACAGGAGGAGGCCAGGGCCCTCAGGGGGTAGGGTCAGGATCATGGCCAGCACTGAGTGTGTGGGGGTTGGCCCCCAGAGACCAGCCATCACCTTGCCTGGCCATCAGAGGTATTTTTCTTTTTTCTCCCCTCGGAGTGTGGCATGCAATGATGCCTGCACATGGTTGCCCTGCTGTCATCTGTTGGACTCTGCCCCCTGCATTCTGGCTGGTGTACCTGCAATACCCTGATCTCCATTGGGGGTCACCAGGACATTGAGCAATCCTGGAACCTTCACCAGGGAGAGGAAAACTGTCCTTTGGATGTCCAGTCCTCTCCCTCCCCTGCTGACCCCCAGCAACCCGAGTCTGTTTCTGAACCCAGGCTGCCGGCATGGCGCGAGGTGTGGCATCCAGCACCTCAACCCTCAGTGACACTGGGCCAGAGTATGTACCTTTTATTGAATGGACCACTCAATACATGACAAGGTATTGTCTTTTATTTAGCATGCTCAGCATGACTTGTTACTGTTCCTTGGCTTACTCTGAGCAACACAGTGTATACTCAGGAGTGTACCTAAATTTAATTGTAACTTGTTTATTAACTTTGAACTTAAAGTCTGTTTAACTTTCCCAAGGACTCAACTTAACACCATCTTTATATGAATACTAACTTCCCAGACACTTTTAAGAACTTAAATCTACAGTAGTTTTGGCTCCAATGATTCATTCTGTTTATTGACTCGATGAGATTAATTATCTCTCCAAAATTTGTTGTTCACACACTAATAATTATCACTTATTTTTTGAAACATAGGTAATTCCTGGAGTCCAGCAACTGTTTGCACATTAATCATTTAACTGGTTTTGGATACATTGCTATTTAATAAATGTGTTTGACTTGCTGTTTACTTAACAGTGATATATTTATGAAAAGCTCATTTTAACATTGCACATTTAAACTTGCGAGCCTGAGTAGATTTGCAACTCCTTTTCAAGGTCACTTTTTAAGTTGGAATCAGTGCTACTAGAGGCAGTAGTAGTATCTTAGTTTTTTGGTAAGCCTGGTGGGTGAGTGGCTGTCCCCTCTGTTAGCTTTGTGCTGCATTATTATCTTTGAGAATACTTTAGTTAGGTAGGAGCAGTATTTGAATTCTACTTAACTAGCAAAGCTAACTTGATGGGAGGCAGTCCCCATAGCTGGCTTGGCTTTGTATTAGCTTTTTTCAGTTTAATCTAGTTTCACCATGGTGGCAGCTCAGTGACTGGGAACATCACAACTGGATACAGGCTTTAAAGTGGTTCTCCTTATTTTGTATAATTGAGCTGCTTTGGGCTTGCTTACTACTTCTCAGCTTGTTAGAAAATGTTTTATTTATAGGTGTGCTGCAATTCTCCAAAAAGGGCCATATTTTTGGAGTTTAATGTACCCACCCTACACACACCCACATTTTACATCATTTGAAATCTGATTTTATGTACATTTAGATGGAGTATGATTTGGAGCTGTCAAGTGGAGCCATAAGCCAGTAGGTGAGGTTAAACAATGGTACCCAGTGAGAAAGTGTTATTTTTTGCACAGTTCCAGAAACATTGCAACATGACTATGACTCCAGTTTTTACTGTTTAAGTTAATTTCAACACCTTAATGTGGTGTTTATTGGTCAAAGCTACCAAATGACAATGTATTAAAAGATCTTTATTGGTTTTACATTAGCTAGTATTTTTTTTTTTTTTTTTACAAATGATGAAGCTGATTAGCATGT
This sequence comes from Neoceratodus forsteri, assembly GCA_016271365.2. Lineage (NCBI taxonomy): Eukaryota > Metazoa > Chordata > Ceratodontiformes > Ceratodontidae > Neoceratodus > Neoceratodus forsteri. The sequence goes on along the minus strand of CM057449.1, from coordinate 1,178,810,052 downwards.
GGCAAAACTGGCAAATATAAAACATTTTGCAATATACTAAAATGAAATGTTTTCACATCACAGATTCTTAATCGTGAAAGTGTCTCACAAGTGATTAGTTTTCTATATTTTCAATTTAAATTTGCTGCCCAGTTCAGTCTCACACTGAAGGGTGTATACCAGTAGCAGTAGATTGTGTGCTCATAGTTTATTCTGCATGGTGGGTAGATATACTGTAAATGTATGTGAATTCCTAATGTAATGCTTCTCCATTTGTAAGCTTTTGTACATACAATGTAGTATCTACAGTAGTCTGCCTGGTAGAAGGTTTCAATTTGTAATTGCCTATGAATGCAGTACCAGCCTTTGAAATATTAGTAGAGACTAGCTTTTTAATTTAGTGACACTAATGTACAGTTCAGTGTTAGTGCTAGAGAGGACAATAGACAGCTTCATATTGGACTTCAGTCAAAGTGCTCACTAAACAAAAAATGGCAGTTTAGATACTAATATATAGATGTTATTTATATCTAATTTAACACAAGTCTTTATACTTGTACAGAATGAAAAAATGTGGTAGTGGTGGTGGCAATGCTACCAATACACTTTTTGAATTTTACCTCCACATGGAAGTTACAGTATATGAAGATATTGAGGATACAAGCCCCTTAAAGCTTACATCAAAGAGAAAAAGATTTCCCCAAACTTTAAAAATGTGTTATTTGTCAAGAAAATCAACAGAATGCAAATCTGTCAAAAGACAGAATTCCATGTTGCTGGCAGCAGAAGCCAGGAGAGATGAATTGTACAGTATTGGCGTCTACTGAATGAGTTTTCTAGTTTACATGATGTACCACCGATACTCTATCACAAGGATTCCTTTCAGAAATACAAAAGCAAGTCAAATTTGGCACATGTCAGAGTTGTAGTCAACCCAGGAAAGAATATTTATTTATTTTATTTATTTATTAGGTCTAAGATTACAATACCTTTGAGCCAGGGCTCTTTTACAAAGGTTCCATGTCAGGTTACAATTCAAAACATAAAACATGTAAGTCAGATTACAAATTCAATATATAGGACAAGGTTACAAAAGTGTAAGCTAAACAGTGTTACAAAGCATCTAAGAAACAAAACAAGTTTTGGAGGCTAGGTTACAAGGAGATAGTGGATGAGGTGCAGAGAGGATAGAGGACAATAGAGAGGAAGAGTAGAGGGGGCAGAGAGATATAGAGGAGGAGGAGTGCTGCCAGAGGCATTGTCGTAGACATAACATGGGGAAGTGCTTGCTAAGGTGTAACCAAGTGCTAATAGGAAAGAGAACTACATAAGGTTAGGGAAATATTCATGGGGTCAGCTAGTGGATGCAGTCACTGGAGCTAGAGGCAGTGTGAGAGAGGTGGAGACTTGATTTAAATGCACCAAGGGTAGGAGTGGAGGAGATGTAACTGTTTAGACCATTTAGCCAGCTGGGCGCCCTGTAGGCAAAAGATCTTTGACCTTGTGAGGTATGACAATGTGGAACCTGCAGGAACTGTGATTCAGACCACCTGGTTGAGTGGGGGTTATTGCTAGGGTGCACACACTCCAGGGGGCACAAGGCACATAGTTATTTTCTTTGCCATGGTACAGGTTAGGTACTTTATCTGATTGGTGAGTTGCAGCCATCCAATTTGTGCATACAGGTCACACGTATGTGTGAAGTGGTGGGATCCAGTATATACAGACTCTGAATCTAATCAGATAGCATCATGTTCACTTGCTTCTATAGCCACCAGAGCAAAGATGTCCTCCAGCGATTGGTCCTGTTGGGTTCTATGTGATAATGGTGAGTGCTGAATGGCAACCTGCATTATTGCAACGTCAGGGAAGCAAAAACAATTTCACCACCCTGACATCCTCAGCGCACAGAAGAATGGTGCCGGGGACTTACATCATTACCCCCACCCCCATTGTGAACCACCACATCCCCTCTAAGTTCTCAACTCTAGGGAGGTGCATGTTGGGGGGCAAAAGCAAAAGAAATGCAAGTTTTGGGCCGGGTGCAACAAACCACAGTAGCGCCTGGCGCAAACCCGAACACCAGCACCGCAAGCGGAGGACAACCCTCATGCCACAGTGTAGCTTGGCAGCTGACCACAGTGCCACCCCCTACATCCCTTCTGCCCCTGACCACGCTAGTCATGCTCGCTCCCCATGTGCGTGTACATATAGTGACATCCTGTCGCTACAGTCACCCACCCCACCACATCCGGTTGCCCTCCCTCCCCCTTGCCATTCAGGCTTTCACCCACATCACGTCTCCATTTCGGACAGTGCCTTAATTCAGGCCCCCACCTCACATGCTACTGTCCTGTTGCATTGTTTGCTTGAGAAAAACACACAAGAAAGACAAGAAACTTCATAAAATTGAAACATTTGAGAGACCAACCAATCTAAGGGAGGCAGCACTTCAAAAAGGAGATGATGACATCTTGCACAGAATATCTAAGGAAGACTTGATTGCTAACAATGCAGTTTATCACTCAACACGCTTTTCTTCCTGCTTGAGTAAAATTAATCTGAAAGCAATACCATCTAGTTCCATTGCAACAATACAGTCACCTTATGACATTGCATTTTATCAGCTGATTGAAGAGATAGACAATGATCTTGTATACAACAAGAAGGTTCTTCTCCTGCCCAAGCTGCTACAAAGATATAAAGCCCAGCTTCCCTCAGATGTAGAAACTGAAAGTTATTCCAGTAGCAAATTACAGGTACTACAGTTCTGCTATTTCATTCCATGCACAGCATGGACAAGGCAAGTCTACCTTTGTTCTATGCAGCACAATTATATTAGCTGATGCTATCCAAGCTGCTAGTAATCTGAAGCAGGAATTTAAGTCATCCAAATGTTTTGTGAATGTTCTTCTGGTGAGTGAGCCTAATGAACAGCTTTCAAATGAACAAGTGGTTTTGTATAATGCTGATTCAATCCTTTGGTCTGAAGTAGCAAACATGAAACCCTCAGAATAGTACCCAAATCCAGGGGATTGTAGTTTACAGAGGTCAATTACTTTTGTGCCCCAATTGGTGCAGGAGTTTGTTCTTTGGTTCATATATAAAAAGGCAACAATTCAGTCAGTAATGAGTATCATCCTTCAGAAGACATTCAAAAAAGGTGTTTCTCAATTGCCGAATGCATAGTATTTGACAGTTCAAAAATTATCACACCACTGCACATAAGCCTTGCTGCACAGCTACACCATGAGAATGGGTCTCACAATTTAATTGACATACTACACCTTCATGGATTCTGCATTAGTTATGATGAGCTGAGGCAGTTCATGACTAGTGCTGCAAAAACTGAACTAGAAAGACTCCAAAGAGGTGTGTTCATTCCAAATGGCATTATACCACTTCAAGCTGGGGGAAATCTCATCCATGAAGAAGATGATAATATAGACATCAACTTAGAGACCACTGATGGAAAGAATAACTTCCATTCAATGGCTATAGTTGTATTTCAAGAACAGTCTGCAAAAAGTCTAGCATCACAAGAAATATCACTGAAGCATGGAAAATAAAAGTCACTTACTCTCCTCAGGCAATCAGTCTCTCATGCAGTGTGCAGCATTTGAAAATCCCAGAACATATTCAGAACCGACTTACCATGAAAAAGTATTTGAGAAAATAAATTCCTGTCACCTACAAGTGAAAACTATTTGAGATCTCTCCTGGTGTCTTTTAAGACTACTACCTCATGATGTACAATACCAAATGGTGTTGACATTGTTCACACTCAGGTGATTCCATTTCAGACTAGGTTCAACGACAAACTTACCATAAAGAAGAGCACCTACAGAGCATATGTACCTATTGTGGATGCCAAACCAGCTGACATGGCCACAGTCTATACTACAATGCTGAAATGTGTGGAAATGTCAGCAGCTCTAGGCCAGCAGCCTGCCGTTCAGATCATGGATCAGCAGCTGTAAGCTGTTGCTCAGGAAGTAAAATGAACTTTCCAGAATTAATGTGGTACCAATGTGATTCGCCTGGGTGGTTTTCACACCCTCTGTTATATTGCATGTAGTGGGAAATTCTTGTGAGACACAGGATTGCCAGGTCTTCCTGTTGATTCTGATGTGTATGCAGCTTGTACTACAGATCAAATGCTTACTCGTAAGCAATTCCACTATGCTGTACATGGCTTGACTCTAGCATTTGAGGACCTGAGTGTGCTGAAACTTTCTTATTTGTTAAATGGTGGGAGCAGGGAGGAGGCACTCATGGAGTTCCAGCCATTGTCTGGCAAATGTTGTCTGACAATCAAAAAGTGTTTGAGTCTGAAGAAACTGAATCCTTCCAACATGTCATTAAGGAGCTTTATGATTTTCTAACTCAGTATATGCTAATGCTACCACTACTGGAGGAATTTCAAACATGGGGGTATGCCCAGTCTCCTACATTCAAGTTATGGGATCATTTTCTCCAGGTTATGCAAATACTACTATTAAATGTCCAAGTAGCATGAGAGGGTGACTGGAAACTTCACCTACACACACAGCATGCCATGCTTCTATACATCTTTGCTACAAACAGGCCCAACTATGCCAGGTGGATTCCAGTCTACATTCTTGATATGCTAAATCTCCCTGAAGAAGTACACAGTGCCTTTGAATCTGGGGAATTTGCTGTGCATCAGACTCCTGGTTCTTTCAATGGAATTTGGAGTGACATGGTAACAGAGAAACTGTCATCAAAGACTCAAAAGGCAACAGTGGGATTATAGGACTGACAAGAAAGAAGCCAGCCCTTGGCAGATGGAGCCTCACAAGACATGTCCTGAGTGAACGTGCAAAAGCTACGAGAGAAAGAAGTATCAACAAGTAGTAAAGACAAAGTTCACAAACAAGTCCTTGCCTCTGCACTGAAGAGGAATGAAAGGTATGCTACAGCCCTTACCAACCATTTCATCAACAATATCACAAACCCATTTGACCATGAATCACATCCAGACCAGAGGTACTTATCAACATATCTACTGGACTGCATGTAACATCAGATGTACAAGAGTCTGTACTGAAAATAGCAGATGCTGGTAAAGAACAAATGGAGGGATCACGGGATTTAAGAATGCATGGGATAGACACAAAGGAATTCTGGAAGTCAGGGGTAGGGGGCAACAGAGTTCTAGGAAAACATAAACTGAAGTTATAAACTCAAATGGGCAGACTAGGTGGACCATAGGCCCTTATCTGCTGACACTGTCTATGTATCTATGTATCTGTGAGAGGTGCACTTGACTCTGATGGGACATGTAGCTTCTTCAGCCCCATCAAGATATCTGGCATCAAAACATTTGCTGACATGGCCAAGAAGACCAAATTTAAGTCTGGCAAGGGAGGGACAATCACAGCAGCTATTAGTCCAGAAATTGTTTTCTGCAGAACCCTGTCTTTAGCAAGATGCAGACATAATGTTTCAATGGCAACTGTTCTTAGTCATCCAATAGGACCAGTGCTTATGTCCCTCTTTCATGCTGATGGAACAATGGGCCCTATTCATGAAAGGTGTGGATGGGCTATGCGCCGCGTAACCCAGGCGCATAACCCATCCTCACCTGCAGTCATCAATAAGCCATAGAACAAGTTACAGTGTTTAAATATTTAGGTATACTAATTGATCGTCACTTAACATTTGAGTCTCATGTTTTTGATTTAATCAGTAGACTACATAAAAGATTAGGGTTTTTATATCGAACCACAGGTAATCTTACAGTTGAGATTAGATATCTACTTACACATAGTTTATTATTTTCTTTAATCGATTATGGATCTATAGTATATATATATAGTACTAACAGGATTCTATTAAAACTTCAGGCTACTTACCGTTCTGTTACTCATTTTGCCACTGGACAACCTAGGTCAACACATCACTGTTATCCCTATAAACACTTTGTTTTTCATTGGTGGGGCATTTTAATTTCAGGTCACTGATATTGGGCACAATGCCACAAAGCATTCTTGGTTTATTTCCTGGGATCTGTAAATCTGGTAACACATGACTGCAGAGTAAGGATGGTTTTATGATCCTATTTTTTCACACTGCCTTTGGTCAAAACTCATCAAATTTTGCTGCTACCAAGTTATATAATGGTCTTCCCAGTAGTATTGTTAGTCAAAAGAAGCTAGTCACCTTCAAGACAGCCCTTAGAAATAATATGTTTGTAAACTATTTGTAAATGCTTTACATAATGTAAATTTTTATTGATTATTAATTGTATTGTAAATGTTTGTCATGTTTTGTAATAACTGGATGTCTGTGAAAATGGGCTTGGCCCACAGACCTTTCAGTATAAAATAAAAAATAAAATGAAATGAAATAGGCACCCTGGGTGCACAAACTGCACCACCCTCATGCTATTCTTGACCCCCACTACACCCCACCCCTACGAGGCCAAAACACTGGCCGAATGTGCAGCTCTGCATGGGGTGAGCTGGGGGCAGGTGCAGGGGGCATGTATGCACTCCGTGCTATTCACAATGGTGCAGAGTACAGTGCGCGGGGGGTGATGGCTACACCTTTTGCAGGCAGCTGTAACAGTTATGGATCCCACCAAGATTACACTGCACACCACAAAGGAGATGGTGGGGGTCATCAAACACCCCCCCCATCAAATCCCCCTAAGTGGAGATAATAATTTATGAGGCTGCTGTAGTTACATTTTTTAACTTGGGCCTTTTCACTCATTTAGACTGGGGTCCAAGTGAGCCATATTACAGGGGTACCTTGATTTAAAATATATTGAGTTTATTTCTTTGTGTACAAAAACTTACCACAGGAAATTCATCATTTGGCAAACCTTAAAAATATTTTTTCATAAACAGAAATCTTATAGGTATACTAAAGCGGTATACCGTGATGTGCGCGACTGTGATTGAGTGACCCCCAAAAGAGTGACTCAATCGTGGCACATGGCACAATGGCTACTGGGCAGCAACAGTGACTGGATGGGGTGGGTAGGCAACCATAGTGACAGAAAGTCACTACAGGTACATGCACAGGGGGTGGGAGTAAGTACACTACAGGTACATGCAAGAGGGGTGGAGCGAGCACACTTGGTGAGGGGTGGAAGGGGATTTTAGGGGTGGTGCTGTGGTAGGCTGCCAAGCTGGCACTGTGGTGTAGTGGGTCGGCTCACGCCTTTGGTGGCTAGGGTGCTGGGTTTGGGTCCGAGCGCAGGTTAGGTTTTATTGCACTTGGCCCAAATTTAATTTTTTTTGACATTTTGCCCCCCCCCCAACATACATTGCACTGGAGTTGAGAATCCTTAAGTAGGGGGGTGTGGGGGTTGTAGCCCCCTACATAAACATAAAAAATGCAAGTCCCCGGTACCATTTTGTTGTGTGCCGGGGAGTCAGAATGCCAAAATTGATTTTTGGCACTCTGACTTTACCATAACAACGATCACTCTTTGGGAGTCGCCATCATCACATAGAACCTACTAAAGCCACACCTTACAAGTTCCAGCAATGTTTTACTATTGTGCAGAGAATCTTTATTTGTTATAATTATTACTTACATCTGGCTCCATACACCCCAGTCTTGGACCTATTTTCAATTTCAAGCTTTCAGTCCATTTCCCTAAGCATACAATAAACTTTGCACAGTTTTGATATATAACAATATTAGTTATCTATACTGTGTTATATCCCTGGCTTTCCACTGGAAATCAAAATAAAATGAGTAAGGCACTGGTACTATACATAGTGATACTATGTATCACTTACAATAACATCAAAATTGACCAGTAATCACAAGGCACTGCGTGTCCAGTTAACAACTGTACTGTAGGTGGAGAAATGTGGTTGACAGTACATTCATTGAAGGGAGGACAGTGGTCAGTCAGCACAATGGTATGGATGGAAACATGTTTACAAAGTATTGCTAGTTGGACTAGCAAAGTTAGCCATTATGAACAGATACATTTTACTAGTAAATACTTTAGTATTTTAGACATTGATTTTAATTTTAGGCTTGTTATGTTGGAGTTACTTAATTTTAATTATTCCTTAGGGTCAGTTATGAAGATTCCCCACACAATGTTGGTAATAAAGAGCTCAACTTGGGCACTTTGTTGTAAAATCCAGAAATTCAGGCAAATAATTCTTCTTTCATTATTGATATCAGATACTGTCCATCCCAACCCTAGCCCTGCTCATTCAACTGATAATTGCTACAATCCTTCCAAAATGGATACTCAGCTGAGCTTGGTTCATCTAAATAATAGGAGCATATTATCTAACAAACATTTGTCAATGCCGAATGTTTGCTTGGTGGCATTGGCATTGGTAATGCAGAAGGTAGAGAAATGCATAATAGGAATGGCAGTGAAGTATTGAATTGACACCAACCCTATCCCCCACCCTGCAGAGACTGACAGGCATCAGGGTGTGCCTTTGGGTTGTCAGCCATAATGCTCACCCTACCCTGCAGACACCAACAAGTGTCGTGGTGTGCCCTGGGGCCTTCGGGCCTTAGTTTACTCCATTCCATAAGGAAATACACTGAGATGGGTGCAGTATAGGAGAATGGGGTGAACTTTGGGGCTGAAGAGTCCAAGGCACACCTCAATGCCTATCAGTGGGTGCAGGCTGGGGGTGAGGGTGGAATGGCATGAGCATTACAGCCGAAAATTCCAAGTCACACCCCTGACATCTGTCAGTCTCTACAGGGTGGGACGTTACAGTTGGAAACCCTAAAGCCCCAGGCATTTGTTGGTATTTTCACTCCAAAATTTCAACATGGGCTTTTTTTTTACTCCACCTCATGAACAGTGGCACTATCAAGTTCATTAACCAAAAAGGTGATTTTTGCACAGTGACTGTACCATTTGGCACCACAGGTGTGAAAACACATTTTGGGCAGGATGTGAAAAGTGACAGCTGTACTGTTCATGAGGAGGTGTAAAGAAATGGTAATGTTGAAAATCTGGAGTGAAAATATGAAAAATTGCTGAAGTCACGAACGTGCATAGAAACTGCACAACATATGCCCGTAATGCAATTATTTTGGGGATTTTTTTAACCAAATTTTCAACATAGGCATTTTGGGACCTCTGCTCGTGAACAGTGGCACTGTGATTTTGTTAATCTCTCCTGAACATTGATTTCCAACAGCGACCACGCCATTCTGTGCCAGATGTGCAAAAACACATTTTGGGCAGGATGTGAAAAATGACAGATGTACCATTCATAAGGAGATATGAAGAAATGGCAATGCTGAAAATCTGGAGTGAAAATATTAAAAATTCTCAAAGTTATATCGTGCATGGAAACTGCACAATGCACACTCATGACACAGTCATTAACTGGAATTTTTTCACCAAATTTGCAACATAGGCATTTTGGGAGCCCACCTCATGAACAGGGGCAATATCATTTTGTTAATGAGTCCCAAAAGGTGATTCCACACAGTGACCATGAAATCACCTTTCTAGACCGAATAACAAAATGCCAGTGACTGATTTCATGAGATGGGGTCCAAAGAACCCCCGTGTTGAAAGTTTGGAGCCATAAGTCAAAAAAATGGCTGAGATAGCCACCTAAATTGAAACCTCCCCCATTGATGCCATTATATAGCTTACCGGCATTTCTTCAGTTCAGGTTCAACTTTGAAGAGTGCAGACATGTTCCCGCTCCACTGAACATCGTGGCACCGACCTCTGGAGGTAAGTATAGGGTGAGGGGGGTGTGGGGAGGTGGCGTGCAAAGAGGGTGGGTACGGGTTGAGAATGGGGGTTCTGGCCCACAGTGAGGGATCATTTTCTATTTTTCAGGTACTTTAAAAAAATAAAGAAACAATGCAGATGGTTTTCTTTCTTTACATGTGTGAGAAAATAAATGTTGCGCACACTGGGGTGGGCTCCCATTGTATCCCATGACTTTGGGGGGGTGATGTTGGCCTCATTGGGGTAGGCTCCCAGTGTGGCACACAATGGGGTGGGGTGAGGGGCAGGAACATGCCGATGCAGTCGGCTTCCAAACACCAGGAGGCACACTGGGGTGGGCTCCCAGTGTGCCACTCAATCTTGGGGGGTATTGAACATGCCAATAGGGGGGATTGGGCACCCCTGAAGTTGGCTTTCTAGGGATTGTGAGAGGCAGACAGCGTCACCATGTTTATTGAAATGTTTCACCAGGCAAAGCACCTAGGGGAGGCATGTCATCTGTGGTGCTGCATGCCAAGCTTGTCTCTGATTGCAGTGGCAAGTTTGTTTCAAGTTGGTGGCACTGCATAAAACTTGTGTCACCACTAGCATGCTCGTTAATTGGCAAATGAGGGACACACCTTCTAAAGCATGCCCTGCATTCGCCAAAACTGACACACCTCTGCATTTCTCCTACTACCATCTCCTACTGCCACAAAATGTTGCTTGTGCATGTGCAAGACAACATAAAAAAAGCTGAAATAGAGGTTTGGACTGCAGAAAATAAATTTGACATGATTGCCCTGTCTGAGACATGGTCAGATAGTTCCATTGGTAATAATGACATTTCCCTTATTGTATACAGGATTTATATAAAGAACAGAGTTGGTAAAAATGGTGGGAGGTTCAACTTTTATATCAGATAAACTTGTGGCAGCTGAGTATCCAATAAATAAGTAGCAAGACCCTGGCGATTTTCTGTCTCTAAATATCACCCTAGAAAATAATAAGATTATTATTGTTAGTGTTATCTATATTCCCCAGTTTGTACTGAGGCAGGCAGGGAACTGATTTCAAAGTTTGGAAATTCACTCCCTAGGATCATGAGTGGATTATTTGGGATTATTTTAATGCAAATTGGAAGGACAAGTCATGCAATATGTATCAAGAACTATTTCTCTCACTTAGTTTACACCAGTTTATTGAAATTACCACTAGATGCAACTTTAAAACTGGTTATCAATCAACACTAGACTGAACTGTGATGACACATCCACAAAAAATTAAAGAATCTGGTGTGTTGCCTGGCAGGTTGAGTGACCATAGCCCAGTCTATTGTGATTGGTCTGCAAAATTAAGTTGGTTCAGACCCACTTATATTACCTGTAGAAACGCAGCTATTTCCGGCTACTGTCTGGTCATTCTTAGATTCTATTCACAATTTAGATTTTGCCTATGAATGTTTCTGTAATATTCTTAACAATATTTGTGATGTATTTGTTCCCTCAAAAACAATTTGTGTTATGGGATGTAGAAGTGACTGGATCTCACATGCTCTATTAAACTTTATAGGAAGATCTTAGATCCTTCCACACTGATGGCTTATAAACAGGCCTGAAATAATTGTAAAAACCTTATTCGTAAGGCAAAAAGGGAATATTACAAGGTGCAACAGACAAATTTTGCTCACAATTTATGAAATTTATGGCAGATGATTAGAGACCTTACTGGTCATGTTAGTGATGAGGAACCTTTTTCTATTTCTTCAAGTGGTAATATTATAAGTGACCCTGCTACCATAGCTGAAAAAATGTAATGAATTCATCAATGATCTGTCTCCATATAAGGCATCAGTAGAGAAACATTTATAAGACCAATTACTATCCAAATCTATCTTTTTATCCTAAATTTCATTTTAAAATACTATCTCCTTGTAGACCTGCCTGCCCTGCCATCCCATATGAGGACCATCATTTTCTATCATAACAGACAAGGGATTATACTGTGCAGTAATTGTTTACTAATTTACTGACAGATTATTATATTAAGGCCTAGTTAGGAAACTAATGTATTAGCTAGAAACCTAAGGTTTTAGCTAGAAATATGTATTTGTGGTTTATAATGACATATACTGACAACTGTGATATTGGCAACCTAACAGACAATAACAATTTTATATATTTGTGGTCTGCAGTGCCACCTATGTTCAGAAGTCAGCATGCTATAGTCAGCAATAACTTAAGAAGAAGCCTGTTGTTTTGTGATGCTAGGTAGTCAGCAATATGAAACTGCTACAAAATGTATCGGCCTTGGGTGCATGATGCCCAGTGTATTAGCCAATAGAACACTGAATACGGGAATGTACCTACCTCTATAAGCCCGCTACTCTGGTAACAGGATGGTGTTATCTATATTGTATAAAATCAATATGTAGCCTAACCCCTTTGAATTCCAGGGAGCATCACACTTCCACACCTAGTGCATGACTGTTTTGGTGTTTTCAGTTGGTAAGAGTTATCTTATTTTACTGTCCTCTGTAACACTAAGGGAACAATAAACCTTTATTCTACATACTTGTGACTGCATGGCATTTTATCTTCAGGTTATACCCAGCAAATCTGACATCCTGAATTGGTATTGAGTCATTTGGATAGATTCAATTCACAAACATCTGAAGGAATTGGTCTGGATTTCAAGATTATTAAATTGGAAAAGGATAGCATTGTCTTCCCCTTACTGAGTTGTTGAATTTTTCATTATGTCAAGGAGTATACCCATAAAATGGAAACAAGCCACTATTCATCCCATTCATAAACCAGGTTCTTAACAGATGGTCCCTAACAATAGACATATTTCTTTACCAACATATGAACATATGAAACTGCCAGCAGATATAGGCCAAACGGTCTATCATGTCTGCTGGATTGTGCAACACAGAGGTTAGACTCTCGCTGCTCCCCACCCTTGCCCTTCTCCTCCCCTTATCTTTCCACTGACTAGTATCTGGCCCTTAACCCTATCCCACCCCCTCTTAAAGCTCTCCACTGTTTTAAGAGATACCACTTCTTCAGGAAGTTCATTCAATCCCCCTACCACCCTTTTCATGAAGTAATGCTTCCTCGCCTCCCTCATAACTCTACCCCCCCCACCAACCTCAGGCTGTGCCCACTAGCAATCCCTTCTCCCTTTAATTGAAAAAATGCCCTCTGAACTAACCATGTTGGTGCCCTTTAAGTACTTGAAGGTTTTGATCATATCACCCCTTTCTCTTCTCTTCTCTTCTCTTTTCTTCTCTTCTCCAATGAGTACATGTTGAGGTCCCTTAACCTATCCTCATAAGGCTTCCCCTCCATACCTCTGATCATTTTAGTCACCCTCTGCTGTACCCCCTCCAATAACCTGTTGTCCTTCTTTAAGTATGGGTTTCAGAACTGTACACAGCAATCCAAGTGTGGCCTCACCAGTGACCTGTACAGTGGCAGAATGACTTCCTCCCACCTAGAGGTGATTCCTCTAGCAATGCACCCCAGCATTCTATTGACTTTTGCAGCTGCTTTCCTACATTGAGATGAGTAGTTCATATTCTTTGTGACTATTATCCCCAAATCCTTTTCCTTCTCAGAGACGGACAGCTGAACCCCTCCCAGATGGCAACTGTACCCAGGATTCCTCTCTCTGAAGTGCATGACCTTGCACTTCTTAGCATTGAAGCCCCGCTGGCAAGTGTCTGACCACTGCTCAAGCCTTCCCAAATCTTCTTGGAGGCCTTTTCCTCCCTCTACCCCATCCACAACTGCCCCTAGCTTGGTGTTATCTGTGAATAGACTAAGTCTGCTCTTAACTCCAACTGCTATATCAGCTATGAAGATGTTAAACAGCACCAGCCCCAACACTGAACCCTGTGGGACCCCACTGGTGACTGCCCTATGAGTTGAGAGTTTCCCTTCCACAACCACCCTCTGATGTCTGTCCTCTAACCAGTTACCAATCCACTTAACCAGTTTCTCCTCCTGCTGCCAGGTTCCTCAATTTACTAGTTAATCTGCCATGTGGTACTGAGTCAAAGGCCTTGCTGAAATCCAGATACAGGACATCTACGGCCTGACCGGTGTCTAGTTCTTTTGTCACTCAGTCAAAAAAGTGAACCAGGTTTGTTTGACATGATCTCATGGGACAAACCCAAGCTGTTTGTCGTCCATAAGACCATTCACCTCCAAAAAGGTCACCAAGCTTTCCTTTAGGATCGTTTTCATAAGCTTACCCACAGTGGATGTCAGACTGACTGGTCTATAGTGACCAGGCTCATCCTAGGGACCGCTGTTGTGCTGGGTACCACATGTGCCATTCTCCAGTTCTGAGGCACGCACCCCGTCTGCAGGGAGGTACTGAACAAGTCTGCCAGTGGTGCCACCAGGACCTCAGCCAACTCCCTAAGGACTCAAGAGTGCAGCCCATCTGGCCCTGGAGCCTTGTCTGTGTTCAATGACTTAAGGCCCTCAAGCACTCTACTCATAGGAATCTCCTCATCCATTATTCTGTCTCCTCCCAGTGTTGCCATGCCCCTGCTGTATTGGCCCATCTCTCTCTCCCTGGTAAAAACTGAGCAGAAATACTCATTGAGCACCTCTGCCTGTTCAACCCTCTTTTCTACCCAACCTCCATCCTTCTTTATCTTGGTGATTTGCTCCTTGCAGTCCCTTTTCTCCCTTATGTACTTGAAGAAGGCCTTGTCCCCCTTCCTTAATCCCCTCTGCTAGCCTTAGCTCCTTTGCAGCCTTGGAAGTTTTCACAGCCCTGCTCACATCCCTGGTTTTCCTTGTGTACTCCTCCCTATACTCCTCTTTTTTTGGACCCATTCCATCTTCTGAAAGCCATCTGTTTCTTCCTCACCCTTATCTGCACCTCCTTTGACCACCAACATGGCTTCTTGGTCCCTGCCTTCTTATGGCATTTCTTTGGGCAGGTGTCTGTGGTCACTAGCAGGCCTTCCTTCAGGATGACCCATTTCTGGATGGTAGCCATATCAGGGGTGATGCTAGCCAAATGCTCCCTGAGGATGTCAGCCATCCAGCAGAAGTCAGCCCTTTTCAAGTTCACTGTCTTGGTTTTTGAAGATGCCCCTTCCCTACCCATATCCAGGGAGAACCACACTGTTCAGTGGTCACTACTTGCTAGGGGGTCCTCAGTCCATATGCTCTGCACATAGTCTCCATTGGTCAGCACAAGATCCAATATGTTCCTCTCTCTTGTCACTTCCTCCACCTTTTGTGAGAGGAATACATCCTGGAAGGCTTCCAGAATGACCTGCACCCTAACACTTGTGCTAGACATGGTTTTCCAATCCACCCCGATAGATTAAAATCCCCGACCACCACAGTGCCACCCTTCCACAGTGTTTCCATAACTGATCTGCCAGTTCTCTATTGATGCCATCTGACTGTGAGGGTGGTCTGTACGCAACCCCCAGTCTGACCCTTTTACCTTTATTGTTCTACAGTTGAACCTATAAGGCTTCTGGCCTCCCCTCGCCTCCCCCCTCCATACTGCTCACTATCCCTTCCCTTACAAATAAAGCCACCCCTCCACCCTACCCTTTTGTCCTATCCCTTCAATACAGTCTGTATCCCAGTAGGATGATGTCCCAGTAATGGTGCTGGTTGGCTCATGTCTCAGTGATGGCAGCTATATCCACCTCCACTTCTGCCATTAATGCTTGCAGCTCAGGTATTTTTTTACCCCCAAGCTCCTTCCATTTAGTGACACCACCCTCCAGCCAGATCCTCTGCATACCCCAATACTCCCCTACCCTCTACCTCCTCCACATTTTGTATGCCCTCCTTTCCCCTCCTTGCTAGCTGAGGGGGAAGCACATTGCCTCCCTCTCCTTTTGGCTCTGGCTGCTGCTCAGTGCTAAGCCTCCCCCCCCTTAGTCAGTTTAAATTATACTTGGCTGTAATGAACTCCCCCAGTTTCTGTTTCAGGACACAGGAACCCTCCTTGCTCAGTTGAAGCCAATCCAGTGAGTAGAGGTTCTTGTTATCCCATGTTGCCCCCAACCCCGTACTAATCCAAACCCCATAGTTCTACACCACTCTGCCAGCCATGCATTAAATTCTATGATCCTCTGTTTCCTGGCTATGCTTGCCCTGGGTACTGGTAGGATCTCAGAGAATGTGACTGTTTGCCCCTCAGTGCTGCAAAACCTGCCCAACTGCCTGAAACTGTCCTGCACTTCCTCCACTCTGCTGGCCTCCAGATCATTTGTGCCTAGGTGAAGCCTCACTCCCTGTCTTCTCACACACTTAATGACATGCTGTCCTACTCTACCTGCCATCATACCTGGCATGCATTCTACCCACATAGAACTCTTCCTGGATCTATTGCCCCCCCCACCTGATACCTTTCACTATTGAGTCGCCCATTATGATGACCCTCTGTTCTAATTCCTTCAGCCCCCCAGTTTTCTCATCCATAATCTGCCTCTTACTCCACTGTCCCACCCCTTCAGCATTGTCATCGTTCCCTGTTGTCTCTACTTCCTCCATTGTGCTCTCTCCAGGGAGTGTCTCTTTTCTCTCACTGGCATAACATTTCTACCCTCCCTCCTGTCTCCCATAATCCGTGTGCTCCCCTCCCTCTCCTATATCCAAGTCTCCCAATCCAATGAACTTTTCCACTCCATCATGCTTGCCTCCTGACTGGCATCCCATTTGCAGGCTACAGTCCCCATCTGGGTCCTCATTCCCCATGTCCCAATTTCCTCCTGCTCTATCTATTCCTTCTCCCCCCGAAACCTTAAGTTCTGATGCACTCCTGTCCCCCACCCATGTCATATCACCAGATGACCCACTGCCATTCCCACTGCCCACTCCCTTGTCTGCCGTCCCAGCACCCCATCCTCAAAAACATTACCACCTTCATTCAGCCTCTGCCTACTATCTGCTTGCTTGCCCTTCCCTAATGCTTCCTCCATCCCACCCCCCTGCTCAGCCTCTGTAACACTAAGGGAGCAATAAACCTTTATTCTTTGCTGGCTCCTATGTCAAAACTTTGTGAGTGAATTGTTATTGATCAAATGGTTGAATTTCTTTCAAAATATGATTTGTTAACACACGTACAGCATGTTTTTGAACATTACATAATACTGAGAATGCCTTGGTGAGGTTCACAAACCACATTTATAAGGCCACTGATGCTGGAAATATGATGGCCTCTGTGTTCATTGACCACACCAAGGTGTTTGACTTGGTTGACAATGGTCTGCTCCTTCAGTCATTGTTGCATTGTAATTTTCTGATGATGCTATAAACTGGCTTGGGAACTATCTTACTGGTTGTGAGCATAGAACCATTAACCAGACAAATTGTTCAAGTTTTCTTACAGTGACTTGTGGTATCCCGAAGGGATCCATCTTGGGACCCATACTCTTTTCCCTTCTTTGAAATGATCTTCCATCTGCCTGTCCTTCATCAGAAATGTTCTTGTACGAAGATGACACAGCAATTTTTAAAAGTGGAAATGATGTGGGGACCTTAAATGAATTTCTTCAAACAGAGTTAACCAATTTACAGCATTGATTTAATGGCTGAGGGATGAACCTAAACAAGTAAGAAAACAAAACCCATGTTTTTTGGCAGAACTGAAACATTTGGGAATAGTGAATTTCTGATAAAGGCTCTTAACGATGACGTTATTGAAACAGTTAACCAGTTTAGATATTTAGGCGCTACACTGAACAGTGCCTTAACCTTTGAACCCCATATAGATAATCTGATAATAACAATACACCAACTTCTGGGGTCTTTATATAGAGTGCGAAATAATGTCCTACTGGAAACACGCCCTCTTATGGTGAAGAGCCTGTTATTGTCAGTCTTAGATTATGGTTCTATAATACACTCAGGTGCCAGAAGTGAGGTGATAAACAGGTTGAAAGTAGTTTATAATTCAATTTCTCATTTAATGACAGGCATCCCATTTAAAACTCATCACTGTCTGCTATACCAGGTTGCACAACTACCCTCACTTGATGATAGAATAAAGACAAAAACCTCAGTCATTTTCCATAAGTTAATTCTGGGTAAAATCCTATTTTCTATTGGGCAGTTATTTTCATTACAGATAAAATCATGTTGTGCAACATACCCTTTTAAAAGGCCTATTCTGGGCAAAGAGCTTTACATTATGTTTGTTTAAGTATTTACAACCACTTACCACAATTAGTTAAGTCTATTAGATCCATACCTGTTTTTAAGAAATATTTGTCAAGTATTTTACATGCTCAGTCTATATGTAATGAATAATATATGTACGTGTATACAATTGTATGTCTTGCATGGTGTGTTGTAATATGCTGGTTGCACTTGAAAATAGGGTAATGCTGCTCAATGTGCCTATCCAGGATAAATAATGAAATGGAATGAAATGAAATGTGCAAAGCCCATTGGCTAAATGGGATGTTTTCATGGCTTTAATGCAGCCATATCAATTTGATATGATTGAGATCACTGAAATGTGGCTAACCAATAAGATTCCTAGTTCCTTCATTAACTTGTAGGGATACAACATCTTCTGTTGTGATGGAGCTGGTCATAGAGATGGAGGTTGCCTGTTCTATATTAGGAATCATTTTATAGTGACTCAGGACAGGACACCTGCTAGTTCCTCATCCTGTGAATTTCTTTCTTTAAAAATGATTTTGGGTAAAAAAAAAAAATTCTTATAATTAGCCATCATTTATGCCTTTCCTGGGTATCATGAAAAAGGCTTAGACTTAATTTGAGCCCATAGAAGTACTATTCCTACAAATCAAGAATAAATCATTTTGGGGGACAAGAACTTAAACTGGCTTGGGAAAAATTTTACAAAATATAAAGATGCCCTTGTTAACCATAGATTCACACAGATAATTGATGGCCCTACCAGGATTCACCTCAACAGCATTTTTTTCAAAATAATACAGTCAGGTGTATTACCTGAGAGTGTCAGTGATCATAGTCCAGTGTATTGCTATTTGTGCACCAAAAAGGAAATCTGTTCCACCAGTATACATTCATCGTAGAAATATCCAAAAATTGGATGTTGCAAAAATTCACAAGGCTCTTTCATCTGTTTACTGGTCCTTTTTTGACCACATAACATAGAAACATAAACTTTGACAGCAGATAAGGATTGCTTGGCCCACCCAGTCTGCCCATTCCACTACCTATTGGATAAGCTGCAGTTCCTAGTTAACCAACAGCCTACTTCTTCCTACCCCCACAAAATTTGCTTTATGTCTGTCCCATGCATTCTTGAATTCCCCCACTGTTGTTGATCCCACAACCTCCTCAGAAAGGCTGTTCCATGCATCCACTGCCCTTTCTGTGAAAAAATACTTCCTTACATTGCCCCTGAGCCATCCCCCCTATATCTTCAAATTGTTCCTCCTTGTTCTGGCACATCTCTTTTTCTGAAAGATGCTACCCTCTTGGACTTTATTGATTCCCTTGAGATACTTAAATGTTTCTATTATGTCCCCCCTCTCCCTCCTTTCCTCAAGGGTATACATATTAAGCTCCTTTAGTCTATCTTCATATGACTTCTGGTGCAGACCTTGCACTATTTCAGTTGCCCTCCTCTGGACTGCATCCATCCTGTGTATGTCCTTGTGGAGATGAGTTCTCCAGAACTGCATGCAGTATCCCAGATAGGGTCTCACCAACTGTCTGTACAGAGGGATAACAACTTCCTGTTTTCTACTGAAAACAGTACCTATGCATCCCAGTATCCAGCCAGCCCACCTTACTGCCTTCTCACATTGCTTGCTTACCTTTAAGTCATCTGATATGGCTACCTCCAGGTCCCCTTCCATTTTTATTGTTGTTAGTACCTCCCCCCACAATGTGTAGTCTTTCCTTGGGTTTTTATTTCCCAGGTGCCAGTGTCAGTGTCAGTGGCTCAGTAGGTAGCACACTTGCCTCTGAGGCCTGGAGATCAGAAGGCTGTGGGTTCAGTTCCTACATCTGGCACTTGGGTTAATATCCCAATACTGACACTGTTGTGCAGCATGAGGGGGGTGCTGTGCTTCTGAGGTGCCGTCTTTTGGATGAGACATTAAACTGAGGTCCCATCTGCCTGTATTGGTGGTAGTTCAGGTGGATGCTAAAGATCCCATGGCACTTATCAAAAAAGAGTAGGGGAAGATTTTATTAAAGAATCAGACAAACCAAAACAAGAATACAAAACTGTAAGGGTACAAATAAAGCAAAAAGAAAAAAAACAAAAGCAGAATATTAACAAAACAAAAAAGGTACAATCTCTTTCAAGTGATAGGTACATCCGTATCAGTGATCCAAGGCAAATTTTTCCAAAGTTGTAACAACCGAGATTTATCTATCAGTTTCATCTCAGAAAAATAGATCATTAGTAATTCATACAAAATTTTACCAAGGAGGTCTAAATAAGAAATGTGAAGTTGCTGCAAGGTAAAAAGCAAATGATTTGATACCTTTTAATGGACCAACATAGATGTAACAACAAGAACAAAGTGCTCTAGCTTTCGGACCAACCAGTCCTTCTTCAGGAACTGCAGCTTATCCAATAGGTAGTGGAATGGGAAGACTGGCTGGGCCAAGCAATCCTTATCTGCTGTCAAAGTTTACGTTTCTATGTTTCTATGTTATGTGGTCAAAAAAGGACCAGTAAACAGATGAAAGATCCTTGTGAATTTTTGCAAAAATTGAGCTTCTGAAGAAGGACTGGTTGGTCCGAAAGCTAGAGCAATTTGTTTTTGTTGTTACATCTATGTTGGTCCATTAAAAGGTCAAATCATTTGCTTCTGGATCTATTCTTGCAAGGACCAATACGGCAACTACTAAATCTAGATTGCAAGGTAAAAAGGCATTTTGAATTCTAAACATACAATTTGATAATTACAAAAAGAAGATTCAAAGTGCTTCTATCCCATTTTAACCAGGACAGAGGGTAATCCCCATATATCAACCTAGAATAAGTAACTTGGTGGAAAACAGGCATTTAAGTCATAGTATACAAAAAAGTCCAAAAAAAAAGAAATATAAGAACAAGAAAAAAACAGGTGTTCTAGAGTTTCAGGTTGAAGTACACATGATGGCCTGGAACAGGTTTGTTCCACTATCTGTTTATGCTTTTGATTAGCGTTAACATTGAAGCATTCATGACATGTCAGCCAGTGGAAATCTTTCATTTTAACTGGAATCCTACAGTCTAAGAGAAAGTGTTGTAAAACCACCCGAAGGTGCTGAGGACACTTAGGAAAAGGATCAGGCTCCTGGAAATGTGCTAGAAGAACATGGGAATAAAGCATTTTTTTGTGTTAACACCATCCTAGGAGTAATGTCCCACTGTCGAAGCCGGACAAAAACATCCCAAAGATAAGCCATTGGAGGGGCAGAACTTTTAAATCTGTCAGGTCTGACCAGCCACCCAAGAACTGTACCACAAGGAAATAGAGTGCAAAAAACTCAAACCCCAATATTTAGTGGAGGGAAGTAACAAGGGTCTCAAATTTACAGAAAAAAAGTTACAGTAAAAATAAGAATAGGGTGTACCATATTCTGGCCCCAATTAGGTAAAGGTAAGTAAAGAATAGTACAATGAAGGGGATTGAGTCGACTGCCCCAAAACGATTGAAAGAAAAGACTATAAACAGTAGCTTCGTGGGATTTCGGTACCGGAAAAATAGCACTGAGGAAAAAGGAAAATGAGCAAAAGAAAAGTTTTAATAAGATAAACCTTTTTCCTAAAAGACATTTTCTGTTTAGACCAAGAGTGAACCAGAGCAGTCCCCAGCCGTATTTTAATATCCCAGTTTACTACATCCATTTGGGCATCACCAAAAACAATTCCTAAAATGCAAAAAGCCTCGAGGGTGAACAGGATGCCTGCCACAGTGGGAGGAGGGGGGAGCCCCAAAAAGCCACCCCTTACTCTTAGTGAGATTAAGTTGTGTCCCAGAAAGAGAACCAAAGTCTTGACAGCATCTGATAGCTATCTTAGCCGAAATAACATCTTTGACTAAAAGAATAAGATCATCTGCATAGGCAAGGGCCTTATAAGGGCCCGGTTGACTAGAAAGAATGTCCGGGGGCAAATTAAGAAGATGCAAAAGCGGGTCAATAGACAATACATATAATAAAGGGCTAAGGGGACACCCCTGGTGGACACCCTTCTGGATGGGGATATAGTGTCCTAAATAGACATTAATACATGGTTTAACCGTAGCATATTTATGCAATAACTGCAGCCATGTAACAAAAGTAGGGGGAACACCTATGGGGCTAAAGTATACCATGAAAAAGAATGGCTGACATTGTTAAATGCCTGTCTTTGATCCAAAGAAAGCAGTACCCCCTCTAGAGGTGAGATCTTATTACTATTAAACACGTCACGCAATAAAAGCAACAGATCAATTATTGACCCCCCCAGGGACAGTTCAAGACTGGGCAGGGGAAATTAAATATGGGGCAACTGATAAAAGACAATTATTCAAAATTTTAGCTAACAAATTAAAATCAGTATTCAGTAGACTAATAGGCCTCCAATTAGAAATATGACATTTATCCCCTTTCTTAAACAAAAAAATGAGCACACCAGTGGCCACATCTAAAGGAATGTCATAGAATTGCAAAAGAAAATTGAAAACTGTGGTGAGTTCCTCAGAAATTTCTTGACCCAAAAGCACATATAATTCCGAAAGACCATCAGGACCGGGTGATTTCTTAGAGGCCAAAGATTTAATAGCATCTGAAAGTTCAGAAACAGACAGGGGGTCAGATAAAACTGAAAGAAGGTCTGGAGGGGTTGCAGGGAGTGGAAAAGCCTGAAAAAAAAGAGTCAAAATCCAACTGGTTAAAATCTGGGGTACCAAATAAAGAAACAGCATGATCAGTGGTAAGCCGGAAAAGGTGAGGGTTAGAATTATGGAGTATCCCCTCAGAATCCCTGAGAGCCAACATCAATCTGTAGCCAAGATGCTTCTGATTATGTAGCAGAGGGCAAATTTCAGGAAGAGCCCTGGATGTACAGTATCTTTGTTTGAAGTGCAAACCTGCATTTTGAGAGGAATGAAAGGATAACATTTTTTTTTAATAAGAGAAATCTGGGCCGAGAAGTCATGGACAGTGGAAGAAGAGAGGGAAATCAAATGCTGCAATTGCTTGCAATCAGTCAAATACTCCATATAGGCATATGATCGAATATGCTTGCCCATCCTCAGAAGCAGTATCCAGAGTTTGGCCTTGGTCTCTGTCCACCAGAGAAGTGGATTCTCAAAAAGGTCAAAGGTCATTTTTTTACAACGAAGAAAGCAACAAAGTTGCTGAAGAAAGGAAGACTGTTCTACAAATGTAGTATTCAGCTTCCAATAGCCAGGGCCAAGCAGAGCCTTAGGACTACCCAGGTGCAAAGCTAGAGAACAATGATCAGAAAATTCCACTGGCAGTACTACAGTCCCATCAATCTGTAATGCCTGAGAAATAAACAGAAAATCAATCCTAGTGGACAAAGATCCCTTATAAATCCCGTTTACCAGTATGAGTCAAAAAAGCATCCTTCAACCTAGCTAAATGTGTAATGGAGCTAAGAGCAGTCGTATCCCACAAATTGTTCTTAATAGTCATCAAAAACCCTCTATCTAGTTTACTGGTCCCACAATTGAAATCCCAACCCCAGATGACATGATGAGCCACGTGGAGATAAGGACTAATTAGGTGGAACATTGAGGTCTGTTCAGCCTTTATTTGGGGGGGCATAAATAGAAATAATCCTAAAGGAAACAGCTTGGATATGAAAGTCCACTAAAAGGGCATGGCCAGGAATTAAATCCAATAATTTCAGAACAGTGGGCTGAACATGGTGAAACAAGATATCAATACCAGAGCAGGTTTCCATGCCCATGGACCAATAGGAAACCCGAGAGGTCCATTCTGTTGTGGCCCATGTAATAACAGGAATGGTATGGAGCCTGGTATCCTGTAATAAAAAAATACCAGGAGGATGAGAGCAGAGAAAATTATAAACTGCCCCTTGTTTCCAGACACTCTGAATACTGTTGACATTAGATGTCAAAAGAAACAGGGAGGGAAGTAAAGGCATACAAAAAAGTCAGAAAAGGGTCTTTAACTCTTTTTTTTCTTGACCCTACTTCTCTTAAGTGCAGGTTGTGGAGTGGAAGCCGGAGCATCAATAGGCCCAATCTCACCTACCACATCTTGGGAGTGAGACTCAACTGAGAAAACAATCGACTCAGCATCAGAAATGGATTCATCCTCCAGCACTTGAAATCTGTTAGAAGAGACTATAGGGGTAATCTTGGGCATTTTAGATAATGGTTTGGACCAAGACTGACGTTTTCTGATAGACATCCTCCCACCCAATGGGTCAGTCACAGGCTGGGGAGGGGGCATAGCAGCCTGCGGAGGCTCAGGTAACAAATCCTGTGGGGCTTCAGAGACAGAATGAGGAGCAACAGAAGCACCTTCAAGAAGGAGGGGCACGGGGCAGGAGGCAACAAGGATGGGGGGAGAGGAGGGTGGCCATAGGTGTCCAAAACCATACCACAGGAAGGAACAGTATTTCCCTTTGTCAAGGGCTCCCCAACAGTCCTCTGGGAGACAGAAGCTCTTTGGGGGAGCGGACCAAGTAACTGAGCTGTGGAAAGTTTGGTGGTGAATGCCCTTTGTGCATTGGCTACCAAAAGCCTTTGTTCCTCCAAATCAGCAGAGGCCTGTTTTCAATGTGCTGCTTTAGGGCAGGAAGCATAGGCATGAACAGTGATACCACACAGATTACAGAGAACAAGGTTAGAACAACGAGCACTGGTGTGACACGAGGCATTACACAAGGAACACTTTTGGTGATCACATACACTACTGATATGTCCTACTAGCCCACACTTATAACAGGTCTTGGGCTGTCCAGGATAGAAGAGAACTCCCCTATCCCTACCTAAAAAGAAAGCTGTTAGGCAAATGCTGGCTGCCTGTATCATCAGATCTCAAAATAACCCTGATACGTCAACCTCCCGTCCAAATACCCTCGGAATCAAAAATGGCCTCGGGATGACCAGTAACAGTGCAGCATTGTTTCAATCAATAAAGGAGATCAGTAGCACTAACCCCCTAATTGTGGAACAAGACCATGGTTGTTTTATGGGCAGGTCTGGTTAAGGGAACAACCTCAAATGGGGACCAAAGCAAAGTGTTCTTCTTCTGGTGGTAATGAGCCCAAAATTTATCAAGGCCACTGCCTAGTTTAAAGCTAACGTCGAAAATATTTTCCCCAGACACATGTATTAAAGCATACAATTCTGAGAGTCTTCCCAACATATACACAGTCAGGGAATGCATCCAAACCCCCTTTATAAACAATTCGAACTGCATTATGGCACTTAGCAGGATAGGCATGTTGCTGAAAAAAGGAAGCATAAGTCCTGGGGTTATGAGAATCATTGGGTGAAGGCAAAGTCTTATCTTGCACAACAGACCCATTCCTGAGCTCCACAGAAATGTTTCTTGGGATATGAGAAAAGTCTGAAATCTCACTCATGCCATCCCCAAGAATGTCCTGTGGAAGATCCACAGGTTCTTCTGTGAGGACAGTAGTAAGAACAGGGTTCTGAGTTAATTCCAAGTCAGGGGTTAAATGCAGTGGAGATGGAACAACAACAGTAGGTGGAGCAGGTGAAGGATTAGTAGGTAAAACAGGGACAGGAGAAAAGTTGTTGTCCGATTTGGACAAGGACACATTACTCACAGAGGGAGGCACAGTAGCAGGAGCCAGAGAAACCCCTGGGATCTTTATAGGTGCAAAGCCCCAAATCCAGCTTTGTGAATCAGGAGAATGAACCCAGCCAGCCGCTGCAAGGGAGCTGTCAACAGACCATGAGTCACCCTCAAGAACAGGAGTGTCTGCCCAATGGAATTTGCTAGGGAGTCCTTTTTAAACAATGCGATCAGGTTGATGTGAGGTCATAGAGGCCGAGAAGGAGAAAACAGAAGCAGAACTTTGGTCCTTGGCAGTGGCACACACAGTAGCCATTACAGCATGTGCAGAATCAAGAATGGTATCCATAGCAATCCCGGCCTCTGCCGGTCCAGTGTCAGCGTCAGGCTGCTCCTCAGTCTTCAGATTTTGGGAGCAAAATCATCCCAAGAGCTCTTGCTTCCTACGGAGATGCTCCATTTCCTCCAGCAGTAAAAGCTGTTCCAAAGTCTGCTGTGCCTCTTTCTGCATTTGGGACCTAGCCAAAGTTGGGTGAGGAGAATCCTGTCGGTGAACTGTATCAATTCCAGACTCAGGCAAATTAAGGTCCCTGGAACCATCCCTGGAAGTAATTGCTGCAGCATCAAAAAAGATCTCAGAATCAAGCAATTCTGGCACCATGGAGGAGACAGATGCCTCAACCTGCTGCCCTTCCATCGCCTCACCTGTCAGCACAACAACTGAATCAGCTATCATCTGATGGACAAAGGATCCCCCTACTGGTGAGTAGGGGAATTTCCCCGGTGTCCTGGCCAAATTTCTCCCATGCACTAAAAATACCACCAACAGCTTAATCTGGTTCAATTTCAGTTGCTTACCCTCTGTACCCCCCCCCCGGTCGCCCCTGAAAAAGGGACATCTAGGCCCAGTGGGCTTACTGGGTCAACAAAAGTCAATAAATAAATAAATAATAAATAGGTGCATTACTTTGCACTTCTTTGAATTAAATCTAAGCTGTCACACTTTTGACCATTCCTCCAACCTTAACAAGTCCCTTCTCATCCTTTCTACTCCCTCTTGTGTATCAACTCTGTTGCAGATCTTTGTGTCATCTGCAAAGAGGCATACTTTCCCTTCTAGTCCCTCTGCAATGTCACCTATAAAGACATTAAAGAGGGCCGGTCCCAGTACTGAACCCTGCGGTACCCCACTAGTGACCCCCCTTTCTTCAGAGTGGACTTTGTATACTATTACCCTTTGTGTCCTGTTGTCTAGCCAATGTTTTACGTAGTCTACCACCCTGGGACCCACTCCAAGGCTGGCTGATTTGTTTATTAATCTTTTTGTGTGGGACTGTGTCAAATGCCTTGCTAAAGTCTAGGTAGGCCATGTCCACAGCCCTTTCCTGGTCTACTACTTTGGTCACCCAGTCAAAGAAATCTATTAGATTCATCTGACATGACCTTCCCGCTATGAATCCATGCTGTCTTGGATCCTGTGCCCCACTAGCCTGTAGGCATTCAACAGTTCTTTCCTTCAGAAGTGATTCCATCATTTTTCCTTCCACTGAAGTCAAACTAACAGGTCTATAGTTCCCTACTTTTTTATTGTCACCCTCTGCCCACATTCCCTCCCATTTATTAAGCCTCACTATCCCTCCCTTGGTCTTTATTCACTCCCTAATGTACCTATAAAAGTTTGTATCCCCTTTTTAACTGAGCTGGCTATCTTTTCCTCGGTTTGAACCTTTGCTATTCTGACTGTCTTCCCCACTTTCTTCTGCTTTAACTGGTACAGTTCTCTGTCCTGCTCCTTCTGTGTTTCCATATACTTCCTGAATGCTACATTTTTCTCCCTAACCTTCCCTGCCACCTCTTTTGAGAACCACAGTGTTTTTTTCCTTCATTTTGTTTTGTTGATTTGCTTCACATGATTGCCTCTGTGATGTCTGTTTTGATTTTTCCCCATTGTTCCTCCACCCATCCTTCCTGCCCGTTTGATAGTGCTCTTCTGAGGCACTCTCCCATTTTCCCAGTCAGCCCTCCTAAAGTGCACTACTCTTGCTTTTTAACTGATGTAAATATTACAGTAAAAGCATTCTACTTTCATTTTAGATCTATGTATAACACATTTGTCCATCTTAAAAGGTTAAGAATCAGGGGAAATAAGCAAGAGTGGGTCACCCCTGAGCAGTTTCAATTTATGAGAGACAGGGATAAAAAATTGATGATCTATAAAAAGACCCCTGATATGGCAACCCTCATGGCCTATAAACAACCTCCTAATCAATGTAAAACTTTGATTAAAAAACAGAAACAACTATTTTTTATTGATGAACAAAAGCAGTTTGCATAGAGAAACGTAGCATCCATATGGGACCTAATAAATGATTTACTGGGCAAACAATGTAATCCTGTTCCTCAAATGCTAAGTACTCCAGCTGGGATATTAAATAAACCTTTTACTATAGCTACAGAATTTAATACCAGTTTTCTGATTTAACTAACTACATTCTTAGAGATGAAATTGATTATTCAAAGGCTAGGACACCAATACAACCCCCCCATCCCCCGTTATAATGTTTACACACCCAAAATTCTACTTCAGGATATTTTACCAGAGGAGACTCTAATCTACCTCACAAAACTTCACCCCCAACCTGCAGTAGGTACAGATGTGGTGGATTATAGACTTGTAAGGATCACTGCAGACAACATCTGCTTTCCTTTAACAAAACATTTTAATTTGCTACTTTGCACAGGCCAATTCCTGGAAATCTGAAAAGGTACTGTTGTTGTCCCCACACATGAATCTGGAGATTCATTTAATGTCCAAAATTATCATCCCATTTCCCTACCAGCCTCCATATCTAAGGTATTAGAATGCATAGTCTTTGATCAGATGATTAAGAATTTGTTAAAGTATGAGATTCTAGCACCAGCCCAACAAGGGTTTTGACCTGGACACAGTATGGAGATGGATTTGGTGGGGTTCACACATGTAGTTGATGAGACCTGTTTTTGTGGACCTCATCGAGGCCTTCAACCTTGTGAATCACCATCTGTCACTGACTGCCTTTCCCAATTTAGGCATATCCATCTATGTTGTTAGCTGGTGCCAGAACTACCTCTCAGGATGAACACAATCTACAAAAATCAAAACTCAATTGCCCCCCCCCCCCATCTCCCATTTCATTAGGTGTCCTCCAGGGCTCTATTTTGGGCCCTTTATTATTTAGTTTATTTTTGAATACATTACCATTCATATGCAAAACCACAAAGTTGCTTCTTTATGCAGATGATTCAGTGATCCGCATGAGTGGCCCTAATTGTCCTATTTATTTATTTATTGAGGATATCAGAATTACAACCCTTTGAGTCAGAGACTCCTTTACAAAGGCTCTACATCTGTAACAGGTAATAAAAACAATGATATACAGGAGCAAGTTAGGAAAGGAAAGCAAATATTACAAGTAGGATCCACAAGGTGATAACGTTGCATAGAAACTCCATTAAATAATCTCCCTCCCATGCCCAGCTGTCTCCCTGACCCCACCAAGCCATCTACCATGCCCCTTCTGCTCTCAGTCCCCTCCTGTCCAGCTGATTGTCCCCCCCAACCATCCTGGTCCCTCTAGTGTTGCACCAGGTGGTGAGAGCCAGATTTCTGTGATAATTCTCGCAGGTGCGCCATATGTTTGGTGCTTGCCTGTGGCTGCAGTGATTCCTGGGTTTTTGGCACAGGACCCCCCTTATAAAATTGGGTGCAGAGTTCCTGACACAGCGGGAGTTCACCACAGCCTAAGAGTGATGCAACTTGTGTTACTCTAAGAAATCTTTGAAAATCAAGCCCACAGTGTCATTTGTGGGAGACAAACCCAGGTCTCCAGGTACACATCTCTGTGAATTAGCCACTTCATTGCACAGCAGGATAGAAAATCAGGAAAGACTGGCACAGTAGAACCCAGGGAAAGACATTCAGCAGCACAACAGAACATGCCCAGACTTAAATAGTGCTCAGTCCCCCTATCCTTTGACTTCCATCATGGGACTCCAGGCCCAGTAGTTACCTAATTTACCTACATAGACATTAACCTGAACCCCTCTCTAGACTTCTCATCACATATTGCAAATACCAGTAAATCAGTGAACACCATGCTTGGGGTCTGCTACAGAGCCAGTCAAAACTTCACCCCACGTGCCAGACTAGCTACTGCCAAAGGTATGCTTCTACCTAAACTCCTTTATGGTGTGCCTTTCTTTATAACAGCCTCCAAAACTACATTCTCCAAATGTGATGTTGCATACAACAATACCTGTCGATTTGCCCTGGCATCTCATAAACTGGCTCAGCATTGCTCACTCTATGATAAGCTTGGCTGGCTTCCTCCATCCCATGCTTGTGATGTTGCACTATGGGGTGTCACTTATAACATCCTCAAATTCATATGCCCCTGACCCTTGCCTCACTTTCAAGCCAGCATACAGCAATTATCACCAGAGGTCTGCAATCAATGCCCTGCTTGAAATTCCAAAATGCAGAATGAGAATGGGGGAGCCCTAGGGATGGCTGAAGCCTCAGGTTCAATGCAGGGGAATAGCTCCTCCCACAATGTAGGTCAGCCACTCCAAGCAGCTTTTGCTTAGCATATTGTGAACACTTTTCATGGTGCTTTGGCCTCCTGCATGGCTTGTGGGATGTGTTGCTCTTTCTTCTCTCCTTGCCTTTTTCTCCATTGTCCGTTTGTTACCTGTTGTCCTTATCTCTCGGTCCCTTCTCCATTTGTTCATTCCTCCACCCCACCACATTCATGGTTCTCATTTTCAATTTGTTGCTTGTCTTCACCCCCTTCTGTTTTCCATTGTGTCTCCATGCTTTCTCCCCCCCACTCTAGGTTTCTCTGTGGCTTCCCTGTACCTTGTCTCTGTGCCATTCATTTGGTATTGCTCTTTTTTGGGCTTCTTCTGACTTTTTTCAGAGTCACTGCTACATCTCAGTGCCATCACTTTTGGGATATGAGGTCATCCCTTAGCTCTCGGCTTACAGCTCATACACTGGATACAGGTCTGCATCGCAATACATGTACCCCAGCTCTCCCATCATATCTTTTTCTACATCTATTTAATCCACAGCACACCACTAACCCACCCATTGCACTGCTTTCATCACAGGTTTATAAATATACTGTATCTGTTGTGCAATCACCATGCCAACACGTTATGAAGTGTAGTTTTATATAGCAAGTTACTGTTTCCCTGAGCACATCATTGGGGTTCTATTCTTTGCTTAAAAGTTGTTTTCTCGCAAGCAGCACAGAATGTTTTGTAGACCTGGTTGAGGTATCTGTAATAATATCCCTCTGCACAGGAAGCCCTTGGAAACACCCACAACTTTGGCCTAA
The DNA here is from genome assembly GCA_016271365.2 of Neoceratodus forsteri. Taxonomy (NCBI): domain Eukaryota; kingdom Metazoa; phylum Chordata; order Ceratodontiformes; family Ceratodontidae; genus Neoceratodus; species Neoceratodus forsteri. The sequence continues at coordinate 1,178,779,249 of CM057449.1, read as the reverse complement.
GCCACAAATGCTGTTTTCTCCAGCATTGCTGTCCCATGCATTCAGATCCTTCAGCACCACCAAAACTCCATTTACTACAGCGTACAAATGCCGCCCACTAATGATTTCAAGCTGCTGCAACATGGTGAGCCTTATCATGTTACCAGTCCATTCACATATATCTGTTCTTGTCAATTTGCTTTCTGTTGCACAGACCTATACTGCTAGTTTACAATGTTTTATTTTGTTTTACCTGTGCCCTGTTCCACTGCTTTTCTGTTACAAGTTTTCTCATCTTAGGCAAACCATGATATAGTAGTCTCCTCCTTTATAGCCTAAAGCTGTCCGCATCCATTTCTTCTAGCATTTTTGTTTTGTTTGTATTTCATGTGTCCTATTTTGCCTCCTGTTCTGCAGTGTTTGTTTTGTCCTCCTCCAGTTGTTCCATCTCCCCTTTCTGTACTCCTCTCTTCTTCCTTCTCCTGCTCATTTCTACCTTCACTTCTGTTTTTACTTCACAGCTGCCTGCTGCTCCTTCCTTGTTCAGCCCTTCAAGCAGGCTCACAGCTTCTGTCCCTAAACCTGCCTAGTGGGATATCAAGTGAAGGCAGGCTTGCCCTGTCTACCAGGGATGGGAGTCCTGATTCCAGCCACCTCCAGCCTCTACCACCAGTCTGACAGTCTTCATCCTTAATTCTGCTTAACGAGGTATTGAGTGAAGGTGGGCCTACCCTGTCTACCAAGGTTGGGAGTTCTGTTCATCATTTCCAGTCTCTACCATCAATCCATCCTATGGCATCATTCAACAGTCTCCATCCCTAGCTCTACCTAGTAGGATATTGAGCGAAGGTGGGCTTGCCTTGTCTGCCAGGGTTGGGAGCATGTGCCTTATTTTCAGTTTTATCATCAATCCATCATATCCCATCATTCATCAGTCTCCATCTCTAGTTCTGCCTTGTGGGGTATTAAGCGAAAGTGGGCTTGCCCTGTCTGCTGGGTTTGGGAGCCTGTAGCTCGTTTATCGGTTTTTACCATTAGTCCATCATTTACCGTCATTCACCAGTCTCCACCCTAGCTCTGTTACAGGGATATTGGGAGAAGGTGGGCTTGCTCCATCTGCTGGCTTGGAAGCCCATGACTCATTTTCAGTTTCTACCATCCATCCATCCTATACCATCATCAACAGTCTCCATCCATATCATCCATATCATCCATCTGCATAATCTACCTTGTACATTCTCTACCAGCAGCATCATTGCCTTCTGCTCCAGCTGTGTTCTATGGAGCCTTCGGAATGTGCTTCAGGTCCATTATCTTCATTCAAACCTGGACGCCCTCTACCCATCAGCCTTCCATCTCCATACCTGGACCTCCTCTCTGATTTTATGTCTCCATTATCCACACACTGTTCCTGTATAGTCTTGCTGGCCTTCTTCCTTGGCTTCTTCAGCCCATTCTTGGTCATTGGATTTGATTACTCCATTGGGTTTTGGACTGTTATTGCCTCACAGACTGCATTTCACTTGCCGGACTATCTATTACTCAGCTCTTACTCGCAGCCTAGATTTGTGTCCTAACCACTTGGCCTCCTACTGTTCTGGATCCTGCTGCCATTTCCTCCATCATCAGTGTTTTGGACTTTCCTGCCCCTCCTGGTTTTCATCCTGGACTTGTCTCCATCTGCCGTCCTCTTCACTTCCCACCTCTACTGCATCAGGATCCATTCTGGAATCCTTACATGCCCATGGCATTGGGCTTCTATCTGTTGTGTACCTAATCCCTTGGATTACACTGGACTCCTCTGTCATTTCAGTGTTCTTCACCTGTGCTGTCCATTGTCCTCTTCTTCTTTCTGCTGTGAAGGAACTTGCTGTCTATCATCTGTCCCACTTTAATTTTTCAAATGGATTTTCCTGGGTCCTGTTCAGAGACTGTCATCTCGGTATTACTCCTTGGACATTTTCTGACCTTCAGTGTCTCCCGGTCAGCTCATTGACTTCTTAGTCATTCTCCTCTCCCAGCACTGATTCTTGCTCGTTCCTCTCTGATGTCTCTATGTCATCTCTAGGAAGGACTGCTATTATGTTGTGGTACTTTTTCTTTTTGGCTGCTCCACAGCCCGGGGATTCTGCATGTTTGCCTCCATGTTTTTCGTTCTGGGCATTTTCCATGTGTGCCGCCGTCCAGCACTCAGCCATCTGTTTGATTTAAATCTCCTCCATCCAGCAATCAATCATATGTTCGTTTATGTCTCCTGCATACAACACTCAATCATCTATTTGATTACGTCTCCTGCATCCAGTTCTCAATCATCTATTGGCTTATGTCTCCTGCATACAGCACTCAGTCATCTATTTGATTATGTATCCTCATTCATTTGCCTTATTCTCCTCCCACAGCTGGCATTATCATAGAAACATAGAAACATAGAATTTGATGGCAGATAAGGACCGCTTGGCCCACCCAGTCTGCCCATTTCCCTACCTAATGGATAAGCTGCAGATCCTAGTTAACCAGCAGCCTACTTCTTTCTACCCCCACCTCCTATAATTGCCTATGGCTGTCCCATGCATGCTTGAATTCAATCACTGTTTTTGCCTCAACAACCTCCTCTGGAAGGCTGTTCCATGCATCCACAACCCTCTTTGTGAAAAAATACTTCCTTACATTACCTCTAGCTGCTCCCCCATCTTCAAATTGTGCCCCCTTGTTCTTGCACACCTCTTTTTTGAAAGATGCTACCCTCTTGGACTTTGTTGATTCCCTTGAGGTACTTGAACGTTTCTATCATGTCCCCCCTCTCCCTCCTTTCCTTGAAGCTATACATATTAAGCTCCTTTAGTCTCTCTTCATACGTCTTCCGGTGCAGACCCTGCACCATTTTAGTTGCCCTCCTCTGGACAGCTTCCATCTTGTCTATGTCCTTGGGAGACTGGGTCTCCAGAACTGCACACAGTACTCAGATGAGGTCTCACCAGCTGTCTGTACAGAGGGATAACAACTTCCTGTTTTCTACTGGTGATGCCTCTCCTGTGCATCCCAGTATCCCCCAGCCCTCCTTACTGCCCTCTCACATTGCTTGCCCACTTTTAAGTCATCTGATATGACTACCCCCTAGTCCCTTTCCATTTTTGATGTTGTTAGTATCTCACACCCCATTGTGTACTCTTCCCCTGGGTTTTTGTTTCCCAGGTGCATTACCTTGCACTTCTTAGCATTAAATCTAAGCTGCCATACATTTGACCATTCCTCTAACCTTGCCAAGTCCCTCCTCATCCTTTCCAACCCACCTTGTGCATCAACTCTGTTGCAGATCTTGTGTCATCTGCAAAGAGGCACTTTTCCTTCTAGTCCCTCTGCAATGTAAGCTTACAAGGGCATGAAGAGGACCGATCTAACTGAACCCTGCAGCACCCACTAGTAACCCCCCTTTCTTTAGAGTGGACTCCATTTACTATTACCCTCTGTGTTCTATTCTCCAGCCAATTCTTTACCCAGCCTGTTATCTTGGGACCCACTCCAAGGCTGGCTAACTTGTATCTTAATCTTTTGTGTGGGACTGAGTCAAATGGCTTGCTAAAGTCTAAGTAGACCATGTCCACAGCCCCTCCCTGATCTACTAGTTTGGTCACCCAGTCAACGAAATCTATTAGATTCATCTGGCATGACCTTCCTGCTGTGAATCCATGCTGCCTTGGGTCCTGTGCCCCTCTGGCCTCTAGGTACTCGATAATTCTTTCGTTCAGAAGTGATTCCATCATTTTCCCTATCACTGAGGTTAAACTAACTGGTCTGTAGTTTCCAGCTTCTGCCTGCTCCCACTTTTGTGAAGGGGAATCACATCAGCCCTCCTCCAGTCCTCAGGTACCACCCCGTCCTCCCATGATTTGTTAAAGAGGGTAGTCAGTGGTGTCACTAGTTCTACCCTTAGTTCTTTTAGAATTCTGGGATGAATCCCATCAGGCCCTATTGCTTTGTCCACCTTTAGTTTTAAGAATTCTTTCAGAACCCTTTTTTTCTGTAAATGGGCTGGTATCAACTTCTGTATCCAGAGTGTTTCTATTGTTTGTTTTAGGTATCTCTCCCTCTTCATTTGTAAATACTGAGCAAAAATATTTGTTTAGTATCTCTGCCTTTTCACAGTCACCCTCTGCCAACCCCTTCCCCTTTATTAAGCCTCACTATCCCTCCCTTAGTCTTCCTTCACTCCCTGATGCACCTAAAAAGGTTTTATCCCCCTTCTTAACTGAGTTGGCTATCTTTTCCTCAGTTCGAGCCTTTGCTGTTCTGACTGCCTTCCCAGCTTCCTTCTGCTTTAACTGACACAATTTTCTGTCCTGCTTCTTCTGTGATTCCTTGTACTTTCTGAATGCTTTCTTTTTCTCTTGAACCTTCACTGCCACCTCCTTTGAGAACCATAGTGGTTTCGTACATCGTTTTGTTTTGTTTATTTGTTTCACACAAAGGCTTGTTACCTCTGTGATGGCAGTTTTTGTTATTCCACATTGTTCTTCCACCCCTCCTTCCTGCCCATTTGCTAGTGCATTCCTTAGGCTCTCACCCATTTTGGCAAAGTCAGCACTCCTGAAGTCCAGTACTTTTGCCTTTGTATGGCTTGACTCTATTGCTGTGTTTATTGTGCACCATACTGTTCGATGGTCGCTAGTTCCCAGATGGCTACCCACTTCAACATCTGTAATCCTCTCTCCATCTCCATTTGAGAGGACCAGGTCTAAGATTGCTCCCTCTTTTCCAATACTAGTTGTCTAAGGCATGCCTCCTGTAGGGCATCTAGAATAACCCCACTCTTAGAAGTGGCTGCTGCAACTGCACTCCAGTTAACATCTGGCATATTCTGATCACCCATCAGCAATATCTCCCCTTTATCTGTCATTCTAAGTATACTTTCTATCATTTCCTTGTCCATTTCCTCCCCCTGAGGGGGGGGTCTGTATACAACCCCTGTGCGGATTGTGGTGCCATTGCCTGACTCCAAATTGACCCACAGTGCTTCTTCTCCTCCCTATTTACCCTTTTGTTCTGTTGCTTTGATTTCTTCTTTTAAGTAGAGAGCTACTCCTCCTCCTCTTTTACCCTCCCTGTCCCTCCTGTAGATAGTGTATCCTGGTATGTTTACATCCCAGTCATGGTTCTGTGTGTACCATGTTTCTGTGACTGCCACAATATCCAGATGTTCCTCCTCCATCAAGGCCACTAATTCAGGAAGCTTGTTAGCCAGACTACGGGCACTGGTACTCATTGCTCTCCATTTTTTGATGGCTTTATCACTCCAGTTCAGCATTCTAAGGATTATCCATTCCTCTTACCACAGAAAATCCTGGTCTCATGACATTTCTTGAACTGCACAGCATCTTGATATCAGATGGTATGGAAGCACCGTTTCCTCCCAATAATCTCTACAGCATTATTCCCTGGTATCCTCTTGAATTCAGACCTTATAGAAGCTCTTACATCCTGATTAACTCCACAGAATAATTTCTTAGACATCTTTTTGGATTCAGACCATATGGAAGCCATGTTTTCCTAAAATACTCCTCAAGAGCCAAGCTTCAGTGAAATCCTCTTTGAACATTTTTCCTAGCAATGAAAACATGAACTTACTTCCTTCCTGGCATACTTCAATTGCACTATAACCATATTTCCTCAATGGAAGTCCCCCATATCCTGTCTATTGGCACTCACTCCAGGATATTTATGAAATGTACCATCATATCCAATTCTAAGCAGCAGCCCATCAGATTGACCCTGTCATCCCACTCTTACCTTCCTGGAATAGCTATCTGATGTTCTTCATAGAAACCCTTTTCTGCTTAGTGTCTCGGAATTAGGCACCTATGCATCTCTAATGCATAGCTATCTTGCTATCTTTGCACAATCCCAAACCACCACTCCTAGGCCTTCAGACATCATAATGCTTCATGAAGTCATCTACTTCTCCTCTTCAGGATTCACCATTCATGCCAGTAACCTTCCTAGGGGTCTTTTGATCACATCAGACAATATATGTCTGTCCTCATATCCATCCTAGAAAATAGCCTCGCCAAAGGCAATTCTAGCTCCATGCTATCATGTGCAATGACTTGGTCACCTAATATTATAGTTTCTCGCCACATCGGTCCCACATCAGACTATGCAACTGTCTCACTCAATGAGTTACACCATCTCCGATATCAAGCCTCCATTGCCTCATCTGTCAGCAGACTCAGTTATGATTCCTCCATTTTCTATGCTTTACCACAATATGCTGGACCTCAATCACCTACAAGTCAATGCCAAGTGGGCCACCTTAGCTTCTACTACTGAATTATTTATACTACAGCATGAAACGTACTGTATCCATCATCTTACCATCACAGTCCTTCCTGAATATCACTCAGTTAAACCATGTACTAGTATTTCTAATTCATCATCAAGCCTTGATACTATCATTTTGCACAATTCAGCTATACCTATCAGGTATCCAGTTCCTGCCTTTTCAGCCTACTCCATCTTTACCTTCATTGTTTTGCAATCTTTCAATTAAACTCTACAAATAGGTATCCAAAGAGCTTCATTCATGTAGAATCCTTGTAGTCGCTCTATAAGATGCCTCCATAGTGAAATATAGTGAATTTGCTGAACTCGAATCTATTGACTATACTTGAACATCATGAATTTTACCAATTTGTCTAGCCTTCTTTGGATTCATACATCCTGAGTATTCACTATCTCATCATCCTTAAACAGCTCAGAGAATCTTGCCATGGTTGTAAAATAACTGGGATCGATCATTCTATTCTGCCCTTACCTTCTTCAAAGTCCGTCAGATTACATTAAGGGTTCTGCATCTCTTATTATCCATTTGTAAATACTGGAGTCCAGCAGCCCTGCTAGACAAAGCTCATGTGCTTTCTGATGCTCAGATCTATCACATCCTCTCTGTACCTCTGATACCCTATCACCCAATACCACAAAATAAATCCTGGATCTCGTTCAAGCCTTCCTTCAACAGCTGGACTCAGTCCATCTTTCATCGCCTGGATCCAGATTGGATTTGATTCTTCAACTTCAAGGACTGACCTTCCTACACACATCATTAAAGACAGACTTCATCACACTATCACTACTACACCCTAAACCAGAATCAGACTCAGTTCAAGCATTTAGGATCATCTCATCTTAGGCTGCCCTGAGAACAGGCAGGTCAGTAGTCATGGGTCCTCAGAGGTTTCCTGCACAGGGGTTTTTCTCTCTCCAGTATGCTACTGGTCACGCTTTCCATGAGTTGGAGGAGATAATCTTTTGAACAGTTAATAAAATCTTTTTGGGCCTTCTGTTCCCTATGCGCTATGTGGCTTACCTACCAAGGGTGAGAATAGAGAACGGTCAAAGTTCAAATTCATAAGTATACACATGCACTATACTTTGCACCAACCATTGAATGGGAGGGCTGAAGCCTGAGGTTCAATGTGGGAGAATAACTCCTCCCACAATCCAAATAAAGGTCAGCCACTCCCAGCAGCTCTCACGTAGTGCATTGTGACACACCAACTTTAATTCCCAGCTTCCTCCTCCTCTGGCACTCTGCTCACCCTTGGTGCTGGGCCTTCTATTCCCTACACACTGCCTGGCTTACCTACCAAGGGTGGGAATAGAGAAATTCCAAGGTTCAAGTTCATAAATATACACAAGCACTACGCTATCTACAAAACATTAAACCTTTGGTTACTTGGCCCCACCCTAAAGGAATTCCATTCCTCCAGAGATTAGACGTAGTCCCTCAGCTTCCTTATTTTATAAAAAGTACCATGACCATCTTCTTAGGGTGTCTAAGTGTTCCTGTCCCTAATCTGGCACCCATTGATTTCTGATCTTTATTATAGCTATCTATCTGTCAATATTTTTAAAATGTATGTGCATTTATTGGTATTTATATATGCTATTATGTATTACTTTTCTCCTCATCTTACAATGTTATCCATGCACTCATTTATTGTCATTTTTGTCTTGATTTGACACGAATTAGCACTATCTTGCAAACACCTGCTATAATGTTTTGTAAATCATACTTTCCCCGGTCATGCCTGAAAATAGGCATTTGTTTGCCTAGTGCACCTACCCAGTCAACAAAAATTAAATAAATAACATGTAAAGGCAGGGAAGGTTGGTGGAACCAAGCCCAAGAGGAGACTTTCAGAAGTACACCACAGTATGTAATTTCAAAATCACAAAGATACACTCCTAACAGACAGTAGTTAAACAAGCCTGCTAGTTTAGTTTAAGGTAAATAAGGCACTTACTGTGATGCAAAATGAGAGAGCCATGACTGGGATGTCAACATACCAGGGTACACAATCTACAGGAGGGACAGGCAGGGTAGAAGAGGAGGAGGAGTAGCACTCTATGTAAGGGAAGGAATCAAAATAACTGAATTAAAAGGTAAACAAGGAGGAGAGGATGCACTGTGGGTCACCCTGGAGATCAGAAATGGCACTACAATACACACAGGGGTTGTATACAGACCCCCATCTCAGGAGGAGGAAATGGACAAGGAAATGATGGAAGACATCCTTAGGATGGCAGAAAAAGGGGAGATATTGTTGATGAGGGACTTGAATATGCCAGATGTTAACTAGAGCACCTTTGCTGCAGCCGCGTCCAAGAGAAGGGTCATTCTCGATGCCCTACAGGGGGCATGCCTCAGACAGCTAGTGTTAGAACTCACTCAGGAGTGAGCAATCTTTGACCTGGTACACTCTAGAAGTGGGTAGCCATCTGGGAACAAGTAATCACCAAACAGCATGGTTCATGATGAACACAGCCACAGAGTCAACCCATACAAAAGTGAGGGTACTGGACTTTAGGAGGGCTGACTTTGTCAAAATGGGAGAGTGCCTCAGAAAAGCACTAGTAAACAGGTAAGAAGGAGGGGTGGAGGAACAATGGGGAAACATCAAAATTGCCACACCAGAGGCAACAAGTCTTTGGTGAAGCAAATAAACAAATCAAAATGAAAGAAAAAAACACTATGGTTCTCAAAAGAGCTTGCAGGTAGGTTAGGGGGAAAAGATAGCATTCAGGAAGTATAAGGAAACACAGAAGGAGCAGGACAGAGAACTGTACCAGTCAAAGCAGAAGGAGTTGGGGAAGGCAGTCAGAATAGCAAAGGCCCAAACCGAGGAAAAGAAATCTAACTCAGTTAAGAAGAGGGATAAAACCTTTTATAGGTGCATTAGGGAGCGAAGAAAGACCAAGGGAGAGATAGCAAGGCTTAATAAAGGGGAGGGTGGGTGAGCAGAGAGGGACAGTTAAAATGCAGGGATACTGAATGTATACTTCTGCTCAGTATTAACAAAAGAAGAGGAGGGGGAGGTAGCTAAACCATTCAATAGAAGCACTCTGGCTAGGGGGGTCAATACCAGTCCTTTCACAGAAGAAAGGGTTCTGAAAGAACTTCAACACCTGAAGGTGGACAAAGCAATGGGGCCTGACTGGATTCACCCCAGAATTCTAAAAGAACTAAGAGGAAAACTAGTGACACCACTGACTACCCTTTTTAACAAATCATGGGAGGATGGTGTGGTACCTAAGGACTGGAGGAGGGTGGATGTGATTCCCCTTCACAAAAGTGGGAGCAAAGCAGAGGCAGGAAACTACAGACCTGCTAACTTGACCTCAGTGATGGGGGAAATTATGGAATCATGTCTGAAAGAAAGAACTGTTGAATACCTAGAGGCAAGCAGGGCACAGGACCCAAGACAGCATGGGCTCACAGTGAGAAGATCATGTCAGATGAATCTAATTGATTTCTTTGACTTGGTGATCAAAGTAGTAGACCATGGAGGTGCTGTGGACATGGCCTACCTAGACTTTAACGAGGCATTTGACACAATCCCACACAAAAGATTAATAAACAAATTAGCCAGCCTTTGGGTGGGTCTCAGGGTGGTAGCCTTTGTAAAATATTGGCACAGAGGGTAATAGTAAACAGAGCCCACTCAAAGAAAGGTGGTTATTAATGGGGGACTGCAGGGTTCAGTACTGGGTCTGGTCCTTTTTAATGTCTTTATAAGTGACATTGCAGAGGGACTGGATGGAAAAGTATGCCTCTTTTGAGATGACGCAAAGATCTGCAACAGGGTTTATACACAAGGGGGGTGGAAAGAATGAGAAGGGACTTGACAAGGTTGGAGGAATGGTCAAAAGTATGGCAGCTTAGATTCAATGCAAAGAAGTGCAAAGTAATGCACCTGGGAAACAAAAACTCAGGGGAAGAGTACACAATGGGAAGGGGGGTATTAACAACAAAACAAATGGAAAGGAACCTGGAGGTAGTCATATCAGATGACCTAAAGGTAAGCAAGCAATGTGAGAAGGCAGTAAGAATGGCTGGTGGGATACTGGGATTTATAGGGAGAGGCATCACCAGTAGAAAACAGGAAGTTGTTATCCCTCTGTACAGACAGTTGATAAGACCCCATCTGGAGTACTGCTTGCAGTTCTGGACACCCCATCTCTACAATGACATAGAGAGGATGGAGGCAGTCCAGGGGAGGGCAACTAAAATGGTGCAGGGTCTGCAACAGAAGCCATACGAAGAGAGACTAAAGGAGCTTAATATGTATACTCTTGAGGAAAGAAGGGAGAGGGGGGACATGATATAAACTTTTAAGTACAGTACCTCAAGGGAATCAACAAAGTCCAAGATGGTAGCATCCTGCAGAAAAAGAGATGTGCAAGAACAAGGGGACACAATTTGAAGATAATGGGGGTATGGCTCAGGGGCAATGTGAATAATAATTTTTTCACAGACAGGGTGGTGGATACATGGAACAGCCTTCCTGATGAGGTTTTGGGTCAAAAACAGGGGGGGGGATTCAAGAATGCATGGGACAGACATAAGGCAATTCTGGTGGGGGGTAGGAAGAAGTAGGTTGTTGGTTAACTAGGATCTGCAGCTTATCCAATAGGTTGGGAAATGGGCAGACTAGATGGGCCAGGTGGTCTTTATCTGCCATCAAAGTCTATGTTGCTATGTTTCTGTTCCGTTAAACAATAATTAGTAGGTTATAAAACAAGAAGGAAAAAAAAACACCCATAAACTAAATTGCCTTCAGAGTTTCACAAAAAGTATCACCATTCATCTGTCCTTGCTAACTGATCAGATACTGAGGTACCCTCAGCTATTTCAATAATAGTGGTAAATGGGTACCAACAAGAGTATCGTTTCTGAAGTTGGGAATTTAGGCAGGCTGTAACAGCTTCCGAAGATCTTATCTGTTTACAATTGGATAGCCAGCCAGTAAGGGTTGGTGGAGGTGACTGTAACCAAAACTGAGTAATTGACGTAAAGTATAGAAAGTATAAGAAAAAGATAACATTTGTCACCTGAGCCTACTTCCTTAGGAGAAAGCCCAAGGACAACATTGAGCAAACTCTAAGGGAGAAGCAACTTGTAAAGCTTTAGAAATCAGATGACAAACTTCCCACCAGAAGGGGGAATAATAGGGGGCAACCCCAGAAAACATGAAAAGGGTTACCCTTCCGGACACATTCCCACCAACAACAATTGGAAACTGTGGAGCCCATATGAAAGTTCTGTCAGGAGTGTAAAATAGCGAACCAGTACTTTCCATGTAAAGTCCCACCATATGGCAGACTCTGAAGTTGTACTGGTTAGATGCCATATCATCCCCACTGCTCATCTGATAGGCAGATAACAACCTCAGACCCCCAGAGTGCCTGGATCCTACCTACCCACCTGAAAAAGAACCAAACCCTCATTCAAAAGAGAGTAAAACTGGGAGATAAGATGGGAGCTGATAGGATGCTCTGATACCTATTTCAGCAAAATAGAGAGAGTGTCAGGTGTTTGACACAGAGCCTCCAGCCGGCCTTATGTAGTGACAAAATGCCGAACGAGCAGAAATAGAAAAAAATCAGATGAGGGTAAGAAAAACTTTGTTTGTAACTCTTGGAAAGAAAGGACATTACCATCATCAACTAATAGAGGAAAAAATAGGACCCTGCTGGGTCCAACAACGAAATCCAACATCTAATTTGGTGGGGAGAGAACTGGGGATGCCATTGAATAGGGACCCATAACAACTGAATAGGTGAGGTGGCTAAAGTATTTTTCAACAACAACTACTGGAAGAATGTATGACAGGTCCATCTATTAAAAAATTTAGCAACTTCTGAAGAACCGTTCAGAAGCCATGGTTGGATAGATAAAAGGCCTGCCTGGAATGAGGCAGATTCCATATTTAACCAGGAACCAAAGAATGTTTCAAAATATCTACCACATACATGAGCTGGGCTGCCTGATAATACCACTTGAAATGGGGAAGTCCCAAACCCCCATGTATACAATGCCTCTGCAAGGTCTCCCATTTTGTCCTGGGGTGCTTGCTCTTCCAAATACATTTTTTTAAAGTAAGGTCATGCAACTGCCAGTCAGATCTGGGCAGTGTAATAGGTAAAGTTTGATATAAAAAAAGGTACTTGGTGCCAGCCCAGTGGCGCTGAGGATTGAGGTGCTGGATGCCACACCTCATGCCACGCTGGCGACCCAGGTTTGGGAGTGGTCTTGCGCCACCGGGGGGCTGGCAGGGGAGAGGGAGGATCAAGTGTCTGATGACTGCTCTCCTTCCTTTGGGGTGGGTAGCAGGAATCACATTGCCCTGCAGCGGCGACTGGCAGAGGCCAGTCGCACTACAGTGGCATGCACAAAAGAGGGTGGAGTGCGGCGGACATCAGCACTACGTGCTCGGATGCCATTGCATGTCCGGCTCCCCGAGGTGAGAAAATGTGGAAAATGGCAGGGGGAGATCTCCGCAGCTGATGGCCACACCTTGCACCCCAAGGACCTGAGAGAGGCGCCTACCCAGGGGTGAGGAGCAGTGAAAAGCTGGCCCCTGGTGGTGTGGGTTCATGTGGCCCATGTGTACGACTGGGTCTGGGGGTGCAGGTGCAGGTGGCCAGAGATCGTAGAGGCCGCCCCGTCGAGTTGGATAAATAGAAGAAAAAAAAAAGTTACTTGGGCAAAATATTCATTTTAATAACTTCAGTTCTGTTGGATAATTTAAGGGAAAGGAGGGACCACTGTTGAAAATCAGAAAAACTGGTTTGGTGGAGTTTTTCATAATTAACATGATATAAAGAGGTCATATTCTGAGGGAGAGCCATCCCCAAGTACCAAACTGAAATATTACCCCAACTATAGCCTGAACATGATTGAAAGTCTAAAGGGAAAGTGCCACTAATTACTAGGACCTCTGTTTTTGATGTATTAACTTTAAAGCCAGAGACTGAGCCATACTGACATAACAAAGCTTCAAGTTTGGGTAAATTATTTACGGGGTCCTGGAGAAAAAACACAGTATTGTCACATAAAGCATCACCGATTGTCTACATTCCCCACCATAACCCCCAATCATTGGGGAAAGACCTCACTGCCTCCACCAATCGTTCCATGCTTAATGCAAAAAGAAGTGGAGAAAGAAGGCACCCCTGTCTGATCCCCCTCACTGTAGGAAACATAGAGGAGAGGATGCCATTCACCCAAACCACAGCTCTAGAAGAATTATATAACATTTTCACCCATGACAAAAATTATTCCCAAACCCCATTTTATGAAGGATTTCTTGTAGGAACAACCAGCTGAGCCTGTCAAAGGCTTTTTCATCGTCAACAAGAAGAGCAATCTGTGGGACAGCCATGTTAGCTCCTTTAGAGAGAATATTTAACATCCTCCTAATATTTTCTCATAAATGCCTTCCTGAGATAAACCCTGTTTGGTCGAAGTTCATCAAGGAGGGTATCACCCTCTGTAATCTAGTGGCCAAACTTTTTTGTAAATAGTTTGAAATCTTGATTTAATAAAGAAATAGGCTAATAGGATTCACATAATGTCACATCTTTACTGGGTTTGGGGGTTACAAAAATAGTTGCACTATTCCAAAAAGGAGGTCTCTTACCAGTAATTTGGCAATCTTGAAACAATGCAGAAAGAACAGGGGCTAATTGAACCTTAAAATGCTTATAAAAATCAACATTATAGCCATCCGGGCCCTGGGCCTTACCTTTTTTTTAGAGTTTATGGCATCTATTAATTCACTGAGGGAAATTGGGCTAACATATCTCTTGCTTATGTGCTAAGAACAGGTAAATGTAGAGGCTGAAAGAAAGTTATGGGATCACACCTCACCTGTTCGGAATCTTCATCCTCAGAAAAAATAGTAGTTTAATAAGAATGAAAACAATCAGCAATTTCTTTCAGCTGGTAGGTAAAGACCGATGAATGGGAACTCTCTTTAATTTTCAATACCGTAAGCTCAGCGGCTTCTTTACAAAGTCAAAGGGCCAAAAACTTTAAAGCATGGCTCCCAATATCCCCCATACCTGTGCGTTGAGTAGGAAAGAAGTTTATCAATTTTTGCCCCGAAAAACTCAAGCAATTTATTTCTAGTCACCTGAAGTTTATTGCTGACTTGGGGCATTCTAGACAGTTTGTGCTGGGCCTCTAAACATTTAAGTTTCTGTTCAAGAGCTTCCTGCTGAGCTTTTCTTTGCTTATTTTTAGAAGCTGCCCAGCTTATAATTCTACCTCAAAGGACCACCTTCAAGACATACCACTGAAACTGAGTGGAGGAAGTGCTCCCATCATGTATCTCAAGATAGAAGGAGGAGAAGAAGCAGCAGCATTTATATAGTGCTTTTCCCACACAATGTATCCCAAAGCACTTTACAAGTAATGCTAAACTGGTAATGAAGTGACTGAATGTGTAGTGGCAGCCATATCACACATCAACACCCACACCCACACCCACACCCAGTCTGAATAATTGCATGAACTGGTTTATGGGAAGAGGAATGTTGGCCATGACACCGGGAATGTACCCTACTCTTTGTGAAGAGTGCCCTGGGTTCTTTTACTTCCACCTGGACACCCACCAGGACAAGTTGGAGGGAACTCGGTTTAACATCTCATCCAAAGGATGGCACACCCCAGCAGTACAGCACCCCCCTAATACTGCACTCGGATGCAAGCGTTTTAGGTGCAAGTTCAATCCCGGTGTGGGACGAGAACTCATGACCTTCTGGTCCAGAGGCAGATGTGCTACCAACTGAGCCACGCTGACTCCTTCAACTCTTTACTAAGCATATCTCCAAAAGCAGGGTCATTTAAAAGACTAGAATTAAATCTACAGTGAGATTGGCACCAGACAGAAGTTAAACTAACACTGACAGAAATAGGGTCATGGTCAGATTACGCAATAGAATGTATACAGGTGGAGGCAAAGTGATGTGCGTCTCGAGTATGAGTTAAAAAAAATCAGTCTTTGAATACTCTTGGTGGGGATGAGAAAAAAAGTGTAATCACACTCAGCTAGGTGTTGGGAATGTCAAATATCAACAAGCCCGAATTCTTCAATAAGCCCTTGTAAAGTTTTACTAGTGGCTTTATTGGCATCAGGCTGCTTGATGGTTCTGTCCAAGGAAGGAGACAACACACAGTTAAAATCCCCCCCCCCAGCACCAAGGTAGACAATTTATGAAAAATTGAAATAAAAAAGGCAAAGCATTGGTGTTAGGAGCATAAATGTTCAGCAAGTGGATCTTCTGCACCCCAACAGAGTCAGAAAGCAAAAACAAAGTGTCCTTCCCTGTCCGCCTCAAAGAGTGAGACCTCGAAAGGAACCCGTTTATAAATCAAAATAGCTACTCCATTATGCTTAGTTTTAGGATGAGTGGCAGCAAACACCTAACCCACCCACAAGCGATGGAACTTCAGATGTTCAGAGTTGGATAAATGAAATTACTGCAGAAATGCTATATCTGAGCTAGCCCAGTGTCACTGAGGGTTGAGGTGCTGGATACCATCCCTTCCACCACACTGGTGGACCAGGTTAAGGAACAGACTCGGGTTGCTCAGGGGTCACCTGAGTGAGGAAGGACTGAATATCCTTAGACAGCACTCCTTCCTCAGGGAGGGTGGACTAGTGCTGTAGATTGACACCCAGCGGTGACTGTGTGTTGGCACAGGTGCACAGCCACGTACGGGGAGGGTCCACATCCAGGATGGTAGGCTGCCTCCACAGAAGTGGGGACAGCTGCCTTGCCCATTGCACGGGTGTGGGCTTGGAGGAAAAAATGGAGGAAAAAGCTGGGAGCCAACAGGACCCATGATGGCCTATTCGTTCCCCCACAATACTGCCTCAAATTCTGGCTTTGTGCTCTGGGGGAGTAGGGAGTATGCTAGTGTTCCTCACCCTGGCCCTGCCACAGGGGGCAATCCATGAGGGAATTGCGGGGGATCGGCAGAGCGGGGATGACCAGGGCCGGATGAAGAGTCCTGCAAGGGAAGGGCCAAAGTCACCTGTTGGCTCCTTGGTGGAGCAGAAATTTCAAATAAAAAAATATGAAATTCTGAATCTGTTTGCAATTTATACAATTCTGCATGAATCCTTGCCCACTCAACTACCATATTGAGACTCTTTACATCATACGAAATCACACAACTTTTATCTATGCCCAGTTAAACAATCAAAAGACACTGGCCAAAAATTTCAGGCTGAGTAGGGATAAACATTAAAACTAGGTGGGAGAGACAATAAAAACAACAAATAACACCAAGAAGAAAAAAAGGAGGATGCACACCTCATAAACAGTAAAGAATAACACAAACACTATAGTAATCTTAACTAATAATCTAACAGCACTAATGTACAGTTGATAATATTAAAAATAAAATGACGAATTTAGAACTATATATTGGAACAGTCCAACACTACTTGTCATGTAAAACCATGGCCATGGAGGGGCCAGTACTCCAAGGTGCAAACAGAGGTCGCAGGTGATATAGACCTATGGGAATGCCTACGATTCCAACTGGGAGCTTACCACTCTCTCCCTATCAAACTTCCCAAGTGCTCTATTGAATCCTCCAAAAAAAAACCTTGCCCGTGAAGAGAAAAAGGGGGAAATGACAAAAATCATTTTAAGAAGGCTCCTACCTTCCGAAAGACAAAAAAGCACTCCCTAAACTACCCAGAATTAGTATGAACCCCAATCCGGTCATATATAAAAGGCCCTTAAAGGCTCAACTAATCTGTTTCCCTAAATAGTACTCTGAACTGTTAGAAAAAGCAAAATAAACAAGCATTTGTCAATGCTGAATGTTGTCTTGCTGGTGTTGGCATTGGTAGTGCAGGAGTTAGAGAGATGCATAATAGGAATAGCAGTGAAGTATAGAACCAACGTCAACCCCACCCCACCCTGCAGAGAGTGACAGGCATTGGGGTGTGCATTTTGTTCACTGGCCCCAACGCTCATGCCATGTCATCTCACCCTACCCTGCAGAGTCTGACAAGTGTCACATTGTGCCTTGGGGTCACTGGGCTTTATGCTCACCCCATTTCATAAGGAAGTACATTGAAATGGGTGCAGCATAGGAGAATGGGTTGAACACTGGGGCTGAAGAGTCCAAGGCACACCTTGATGCCTGTCAGTGGCTGCAGGGTGAGGGTGGAGGACCAATGGCATGAGCACTGCAGCAGACAATCCAAAGACAGACCCCTGATGCCTGTTAGTCTGTACAGGGTGGGATGTAATGGCTAGAAACCCTAATGCCCTGGGTGTTTGTTGGTATTTGCACTCCAAATTTTAAAACATGGCCTTTTTGTGACCCCACCTCATGAAAGCATATGGAACCTCTGCTCGTGAATGGTGTCCCTGTGATTTTGTTAATCTGTCTTGAAAGTTGATTTCCCACAGACGCCATGTCATTCTGCACCACATTAAAGTGTCAGTTGCACCATTGATAAGGAGGTGTGAAGAGATGGCTATGTTGAAAATCTGGAGTGAAAATATGAAACATTCTCAAAGTTATGAGCATGTGTGAAAACTGCACATCACACGCTTGTAACATAGTTATTTAATGGAATCATTTCACCACATTTTTAACATAGCCATTTTGGGACCTCTGTTCATGAACAGTGGCACTATGATTATCTTAATCTGCCCCAAATGTTGATTTCCCACAGTGCCCACGTGATTGTGCACCAGATGTGCAAAACTACATTTTGGGCGGGATGTGACAAATGACAGTTGTAATGTTCGTAAGAAGGTGTGCAAAATTGACAATGTTGAAAATCTGGAGTGAAAATATTACAAATTCTCGAAGTTGGACACTGCACAACGCACACTTGTAACAGTCATTTTATGGACGTTTGTCACCTAATTTTCAACACAGGCATTTTAGGACCTCTGCTCATGAACAGTGTCACTGTGATTTTCTTAATCTGTCCTGAACACTGATTTCCCACAGCAACAGCGGTATTCAGCGCCAGAAGTGCGAAAACACATTTTGGCCAGGATGTGAAAAATGACAGCTGTACTGTTCATAAGGAGGTATGGAAAAATGCCAATGCTGAAAATCTGGAGTGAAAATATTACAGATTCATGAACTTACGAGCGTGGGTGGAAACTGCACAATGCATGTTCATAAAACAGTCATTTTTGGGATTTTGTTCACCAGATTTGCAACACAGGCTTTTTGAGATCCCACCTCATGAACAGTTGCACTGTTGTTTTGTTAATCAGTCCTGAAAGGTGATTCTGCACAGTGACCACAAAATCACCTTTTGGGACTGAATAACGCCATGACAATGGCTGAATTCATGAGATGGGGTCCCAATAACCCCATGTTGACAATTTGGTGCTAAAATTCCCCAAAATGCCTGAGATATGTACCAAAGTTGAAAAAAACTTATTTATGCCATTATATAGCTTCCCTGCATTTCTTCAGTTCGTGGTCAGCTTTGAAGAGTGCAGATGTGTTCCGTCCACTGAAGATCATCGCACCAGGCACTGGAGGTAAGTATGGGGTAAGGGTGTGTGTGTGGAGGTGGGGATGTGGTGGGTGGGCACGGGTTTGGGAAGGGGGCCACAGACAGAGAGAGGCGTTTTCTACTTTACAGGTTAAAAAAAATTTTTTTTTAAATTAAACATCGCAGGAAGGTTTTTTCTTATGACAGGTACATTTGGCACACTGGGGTGGGCTCCCAGTATGCCACCTGTGTGTTTTGGGTTGGGGGGGACTGCAGCCAATGGGGATTGGGCACCACATTGACAATTAAAAAAGGGTGTTTGGTGGGGGGGAAATACCTAGTGGGATTGGGTACCCCCTCAGCAAACAACTGGCATGGGACATAATGGCAATGGGGATTGGGCTCTCCCATCAGCAAATGAACTGGGGAGGGGGGCATGATGATGCCAACAGATGGATTGGGCACCCCCTATGTCGGCTTTTCTGGGGACTGTGAGAGGTGGACAACACAGCTGCCACCATGTCTCTTTGAAATGTTACACCATGGAAGGCATGCCCTGCAATGAGGTGGAGCTCACTCATTGCAGCGGCTAAAACATTTCAAGTTGGTGGCATGCTTTGAAACTGCTGTCATAGACAGTGTACAGTCTCATTCATGCCACATAGCCAAGCCCAAAGAAGCAGTGGCACCACTGGCCACAACATGACCATACCTCCAAAACCTGCTCTTCCACTGCAAGCAACCCCAATATGTTGTCTGTGCTGTGTGCGCAAGACAACACAAAAATAGTAAAAAGCAAAGATTTGAAGTCAATTGTTTGGGTATCCTTGACCTAAAAATTCTTCCCCCAATTCCACTCTATCTCAAAACAAGTCCCTTAAGGAAAGGAAACTAAGATCTGACAGTCAAAAAAAAAAGATGTGGGATCCACATGTCCTCCTCCCAAAACCTACAAGCTAACAAGTCCAACCACAGGGGGATAATTATTGACCATAATATCGCCAGCCCGCTGACCTTAGTGCTCCTGATAACATCCACTGCTCCCAGCTCACAACTAGCCAACCAATGAGTACCCTGGAACACCTTAATTGTGTAGAACAGCACTACATCACCGTGCCATAGGGACGTTGAATCCAGTCAGAAGCTAATACGGGAAAACTTACTGGCAGAGTAATAATAATAATAAACAGACCCTTATTTCAAAAAATAAAAAGGAAAGAAAGGCCGACAGAAATACAACAAAGATATGTACCTTAAACCACTAATGATGAGTTTCTTCCTCACCTCGGAAATGACAAAGCTGGTAGCTAACCAAAACACCATCAATCTGAGATGAGAGAGCTCTTTGTAATATCACAAACTGGGGCATTTCAATATATGAGCAAAACAGCGGTCTGTGTAAAAATAAAGTGAGGCATCCCGGATCTTCCTTGTGCAACAGCCCTAACCTATCAGCATTACAACCCAATGTCCCCTAAGAGCAGAGGAGAAAAAAGGGTGTTTACTGCAAAGAAAAAAAGCACAGCCTACTCATGCCATGGTGGCTATCTAAAATAAGTGTTCCATGTGACAAGCAAGCAATATTACCCAACAAGGTGGGCGGTATTGGGCAATACTGAACCGCCAAGGGGCGTAATGAGGCCCGACGCAGCAGGCGGAGGGCCTTATAGCCCCTGGAAGGTCCGGTATGGCGCATACCGCCCATCCTGGAGGGTATTATTGCGCTTAGAAAATGGGCATCAAAATCATACTTTTTCAGTGGTCAAAAAATAGGTAAAAAATAAAGAAAAACATCTTAAAAATTAAAAAAAAAGTTTTATATTAAAATAGTCCCTGCCTGTCACATTTGCCTGCTCCTGACACAGTTGCCAGTAGAGGGCACTGTACTAGCATTGGGAAAGGAAGAATTTGCTCTGTGAATGGCATAGATGAGTTTACTTTTTTTTAATCATGCAGTTTTTGGTTTTTAGCATGCAGAAACAGTCGGTATGGCTGGCATGTCAGTGCAGTTGGAACAGTGACAGGAATAGGACTTTTATCAAATTAGTCCCAGAGATGGAGACCCGCTGCCGACTAGTGTCACTTGCGAGAGTGGGCAGGCAGTGGTGCTGTTTGTGCCTTTTTTTTTCTTTGCGGCATACTGATTTGATCGCGACCCACCGGAAGGGAAAACGAGGTGCCAGTTGACTATACCTGGAGACCCGCGAGTGTCTAGCAGTAAACTGTAAGTCCATAACAGGAGGAACTATGTGGGTGATTAACAGAGTAGCTCATTATCTGAGCAGGCAAGCTAAACGGTAAAAAAACTGCTGATTCTAAGTTGTCAGTTTTTTAAATGGGCTGAAATTGTTCACTATAAAGGAGGTTGGATTTTGCAGCTCGGGTTATTTATTTATTTTTTTAATAAAATAATGACAGTGAGTGAGAGTAGGCATAGGGCTGAAGGATCAAGAACTTAATTGGCTTTGCGAGTCGCACTACGGGAAATGTCTGAGCAGCACACAAAAGGGTACAGCAGAAAAAAGAAATAAAATGATGGTTTGTGACAGGGAAAACAGATATTTTTGTTTTGGGCAGTTACTAGGTGGTGGTATCTGTGATAAAAAGTAAGTCTGTATGTGGGGAGGGGGTCTCTCACTGACTCTCTCGGTAAAGTGATAAAAAAAATGGCGGTAGTTTCAAATTGTGTGCCAGTGCTGCACCAATCACAAAGCAGGCTGGGCACAAGGATACTTAGCTAGGCATGAGGCAGGTTAGGGCTGGAACTTTTTATTTGGTGGGCATCTATTGAAAGTTAATGTATCCCTGTGGAATGGGTACCAGCCAATCAGATGCCTCCAAATAAAAAGCCCATTTTCTAACAGGCTATAACCACTAAAATGAAAATCAACCGTATGGATGCACATGGAGCACCCCCCAAAAAAAGAAAGCACATATCACTCTAGCTGACAATAACCCAATTACCCACATCTAAAACCGACTAAAAATTAAAAATAAAAATAAAAAATAGAGCTTTATACAAATACCATCCCCACTGAGTATAAAAAACAATGAAAAAACAAATGAATTGGAATACACAAAACTGCATAAACAGCATTCTTCCTCAGTCCATAAACTTGAAGGTTGCTGGAGAAGGTTTTTTGAAAAGTAAAAATCTTAGTCCACAAAGGAAGATTCCAGAGACAGTCACAACAAGATCCAAGTCTGTACCCCAGCCAAGTAGATGAGTCAGATCATGTATATTCAGACCATATTGTCCTGTGAGTGCAACAGTGCCTGCCTGTAAATAGAACAGCACAAAATCAATTATTGCTAGAAAGTGGAAAGCAGACGAAATAAAGCACTCTATAAAGTCAATCCCCTTAAGCAGCAAGCTAATGGAGAAAAACACTGTCCATCCTCTCACTCAATAAACTCACACCAAAGCCATGTTTCGATCCTGTCAGGCTGGGGAGTCTTTCTGAAAAGTCTGAAGGAGCTCCTGGATCTCTTGGACAGTGTGTTCCTTTCACTATTTTTTCCTGTCAGGGGATACCTTTGTCCAGGTGTCCCTTTGTAATGCACACTTGTCCAGTTGTTCCTGAGTATCCATCTCCTCATTAACCAGGTATAAATTACAGCTCTGAAGCTCCGCAAAGGCTGCCTCTGGATCTTCAGACATCTTAACACCCTTCAGGAAGAAGATCTTCAATTTTGCCGGATAAAGGATGGTGCATTTAAGATTATCAGAAATAGGGGAGAAAAGGCCCAACGTCTTCTTGAAGAGTTGGTGAATAATCTTGGAAAAAGAATAGTCTGTACCTTCATATATAACAGAACCTTTTCTCCACGCCCTCTGCAGAATAGCCTTTTTCATAGGGTAACTGTAAAACCGTGTAACATTTGACCGAGGGCGAGCAGCTGGGTCCACAGGTTTGACTGTAAGAGCTCTATGTGCTCTCTGCAAGGGCAATGGACAGAACTCAGCAATGTCAAGCACTGAACACAAGAGATGTTGAATAAAATCTAGCGTACAGACATTGCCCTCCAGACCCTCTGGCAAGCCATATAGCCACAAATTATTCCTCCTCGAGTGATTTTTTAGCTCGTCATATTTATCCTGGCAAGCTTGGATATACTGGAGGAGTTTAGCAAGTCTCTCAAGATGATCTACTCTGTGATCCATGTCTGAGTCATGTTGCTCTAAACCAGAAATCTTGCTCTCTAAAGATTGGATTGCTGATTTTAATTCCAGAAACTGAGAACAAGTTTCCATTCTAAAATCTTGGCTCCTGGAGAATAGTGGCAGACCATAGTGGTGGGGAAGTTTCAGGAGAAGCCACTGCCATTCCTCCTTCCAGATCTGGAGTTGATGCAGATGTAAATATTGTTGCTCTGGAATGTAGGGGGAACTGCTGGATTTTGCTTCTTATTTTTCCCCATTTATAATACAAACCTCTTGCTCATATATACAGTATAACAAACAGGTCACAAATCACAAACTGTAGATGTCATTAGGAGGATTCAAGATGGAGCTGGTAACTCAGGTATCCATAGTGCTAGCCAACGTCACCAGAAGTCCTCTCCCTCCTAACTTTCAATCAGCAGAGGACTGCTGTCCATCCTGAAAGCACAGTTTTCATTTATTATGTGCCTAAACTTCTTTTATTGCTTGTATTACTCTAGATAATATTAAAAACAAATACAAAACAAAGCTAAGTATTGGCACATTCGATGAATCGAACTAGGCAGCAGGAGTAGGGGAGTCAGGTTTAAAGTTTAATTGCTCCCTGCATTTATCCCTTAGTTCAATCAGCTGAATGCGTTTCAGACTAGAGGATTTAAAACAACAGCAAAAAGCTAAGTATCAGCCCAATCACAGAATCGGGCTGAGCTGTGGGGATGGGGTATCAGGTTTAAAGTTAAAAGGTTCTGCATCTAGCCCTTTGATCAGCTGATACAACTGCTCTCCATTCAGACAGCAAATATGTGCCTAAGCTGTTTCCACACTGCATGATTAATACCCCCAAAAAGCTTACTATCAGCATGCTTGGAGAATCAGGTTGGGAGGTGGGAGTCACTCAGATGTCCTTAATTGCATTGTTTTTAATGTGTCTCTGTGAAGTTGAACTGTCAGTCTAGCTGAGCTAGGAGGCTCAAGGGATGCTTGCTGTTCTGGGTGTCTTTGTGTGGGATCGATCAACCTGGAGGGGGTCTTACAACACTGTGTCATCACTCACATCATCAAGGCAGCCTCCACCTCCACCCTGAGGTATGCCCCCCTCAGGTCAACATGCAGTGCCTCTACATAACACTCTAAACCACACCAGTCCAGGGCAGGGGAGTCTGGATCATCTCAGATTACAAACCCAGATCTTCCATTTGCCAATGTTGTGCACCACCAGCCTGCACCACTAGTTTATTTTTAATTTTGGGAGTGTTTTTTTAAGCTGAGTAGGTGGATGAGCTGGGCTGCTTATGGTGTAAGTGCTGCTAGTCTCCATGCTGCTGCTGTTAGTTGTGTGCCAGGGGGGCTGAGCTTCTGTTGCACCTGAATTTGCTGTATGACCTAGGTGCTGTTGTTACCCTACATGCAACTGCATTATGCCAGCATGGGCGTGGGGAGTTGCAACAGCATCCAAGCCAGACAGCACACTCAGAGGCACACAGCAAATAAGGTGCCAGACATTACACAATGCCAGTAGGCACAGTGGGGCTGCTGCTGTTGCTTTCTGTGTTCCCCTCAGTACATTGGGGGGCCTTAGCATCTGTGTGCCCTTGAGTTTGCTATATGGCCCACTTGTTGTTGTTAGTCTATCTGCCACTATATGATGCCAGCAGGGTTGGGTGTGGTGCTGTGACCACACCCAAGCCAGAAAGCACACTGAGAGACACACAGAAGATAAGGCCCCAGGTACCGTACAATGCCAGTGGGCAGAGGGGTGCTCAATTCACATCTGAGCTTAAACATGAAAACTAAGAGACCCCCATTTCATGGAGACAAAGTAAAAATAAATATCCACATGTTTGGAAGATGCATGATTTTCCATTAGAAGGTTCTCCACTAATAACTTGGGGATATTTTGTGGATGGAGGCACTTTATTTCAAAGAAGCCAGTTCAGGCAGTTAAATGTTAGTTAGGACCGAGCCAAAGGAGTCCACTTTGGCATCTGGTGGTTTGGCTTAATTCATGTCTGAGTTTTGACAAGCTAAGAGAACCCAATACAGTATTTGTAACTTAAGCAAATGGGGTGTGGGTGTTGAAGGCAGAGGACTGTAGTACCACCACTACTGCCATCATCCCTGAGGGATGGGGGCTGCACTGTTGCTACTACCATCACACTTGAGGGATGGGGGCTGTAATGCTTCTGCCATCACCCGTGAAGGATTAGGGCTGCAATGTTGCTGCTGCCATCACACCTGAGGGATGGGGCCATAGTGCTGATGTTGCTTTCACACCTGAGTGATGGGGGCCATAGTACTGTTGCTGCTGCTATCATACCTGAAGGATGGGGGCCACAGTCGTGCTGTTGCTGTCATCCCTTAGGAATGGCGCCATAGTGCCACTGCTGCCATCCCACCTGAGGGATAGGGCCATAGTGATGTTGCTTCCATCATGCCTGCAGGATGTGACCAGAGTGCTGCTGCTGTCATGACTTTGGAATAGTGCTGTAGTGCTGCCATCCCCCCCTTGCAGGATGAGGGTCAGCCATAGCGCTACTGCTCTAGTCATCCCTGCGGGATGGGATGGGACTATTGTGCTGCCTCTGCCATTGCACATTTGAAGATTGGGGCAGTAGTGCCGCTGCTCCCATCACACCTGAAGGATGGGTGATCATAGTGCTGCTTCTGCCACCTCACCTGAGAGGTCCATAGTGCTGCAGCTTCTGTCACACCTAAGAGATGGGGGCTATAGTGCTGCTGCTACTGCTACTGCTGCCACCTCTGAGGGATTGCTGGCTACAGTGCTGATGCCATCACACATAAAGGCTAGGGGTCTTAATGTTACTACCATCACTACCAGAAGATTGAGGGCAGTAGTGCTGCTGCTATTACCAGTGAGGGATGAGAGCAATAGTGCTGCTGCTGCTGCTGCTGCTGCCATGACCTCTGAGGGATGGGGGCTATAGTGCTGTTCTTGTTGCTGTCATTGCCATCTCTCAGGGAGGGGGGCTGTACTGCCACTGCTGTCACCACTGAAATATAATGGACATAAGGCAGCTGCTGTTGCCACTGAAGGAAAAAAGCCATTGAGCTGCTGTTGCCATCACCCATAAAGCTCCTGCTGTTGTTGCTGCCATCCCTCAGGGATGAGAGCTATAGTGCTGTTGTTGTCACCCCTGAGAGATGGAGGCCTTAGTGATACTGCTGTCACAGATGAAGACTGTTCGACTCGAGATGTCAAACATGTGGTCAGCTACACACACACACACACACACACACACACACATATGCATGCATGCACGAACGTTCACACACGCACTTACACACACACACATACACACAGAAACACTGCCTCCAAGAGCTGCACATTCAGATCACTGAGGCGAATAGGCACTGATAATGTAGGAGGACTGTGTATACATATAATACACAAAACCAGGGTGAGGTACAGGTTGAGCTTATCATAGATTTATTATTAATAACAACAAGGACATACATGATAGTTGAGAAACAAATGTTAAACAAAGCTCACAAAACAAAACACTGGTAAAAACAGATTCTGACTTTGTAGACACCAATGACAATATCACTTTTTCCATTCAGCAAAACAGACTTTGCCCTTTTTCAGTCACAGTAAACTAGTGTCCATGGCCTTTATTTGCTGGCATGCTTGTAGATTTGTATGTTCGTATACTAAGATGCATACTAAGGTGTAAGGAGCCAAGAAGGCAGTTCGCCCATATGTGCTCCTATCTCATTACCCATAATAAGATAGGTTATTGCCATCTAAAATGTATTTATCTAATCTTCTTTAAACTAGTGTTTGTCTTTACTGATTATTACTTTCAGAGGAAGTCTATTCCAGGGTTCACCACTCGGTATGTGTGTAGAAAGCTTTCCTCTTATTGGTATTACATTTTTTAGGTCTTAGCTGTAAAGGATGGCCCCTCATGCCCATAGCATTATTTTTTAATCTTCATTCTAGTTTATTAAGTAGGTAATTATCCTGCATTATGTCATAACACAGTAGTAGATCTCCCCTTATTCTTCTTATAATGTATTGGAAGCCTTTATTACTGTCTGAATTCAGACAGTTTACCACATTGTTATGGTATCGATGTGATGTCAGGAGGTTAACCCCTCTTGACTACATCACATTGATGCCATAACAACATTGGCTCATTTGCGCATGCGGGTTCCCTGGCTGTTCCTGATTTTGTTGTTGGATGAAAATCTCTTTTTTTTTTACTTTCTTGTGACCTTCAGCAGATCTCAGCTAATAGCGGCTGCAGTTTATGATTACCGCTATTACAGGCAGCAATCCCCTGCACAGAACAGTTGTCAACACTGACACGTCCCTTCAGAAGGAGCGGGGTTTTCGGGTCATCTCACTCAAGTGTGTCTCTCAGATACAAATGTCCGCAGCATTGAGAGCTAGATCCAAACAGGGAGCAAGGCAAAAAAACAAAAGTGAGAACATTTTTTTGAGAACTCTAACGAAGAGTCCAGCATTGTTATTTCTTTGATTTGTGGGTACTAGTAGCATTTATTGTGTAATTATATCCCACACCTTATAAAGGCTAATGGATGGAAGACAGACACTAACCCGGCTGAAATCACATCTCGTGGTTTTCATGACAACAGTAAAACTCTCGAGCTGCATTCTCAGAGTTTACATAGTTGTCATAGAAACTGCTCAAAGTGATTACAGCATGGTTATTGTCTGTCTCTCATCCATTATCCTTTAGGTCTTTAGTGACATTAGATTTAATTTTTCCCGTCTGTCTTCATAGGATATCTCTTTCAGATTATAAATCCTTTTTGTTGGCTGCCTTTGAAATTTTTTAATTCTTTCTGAACTTCCCTCTGTTATTGGCCCCCAGACTAGGCTGCCACAGTCTAATACTGGTCTAACATATGATCTCTACAATGACACTATAACCTGTTCATCTCTGCTTCCACAATTTACTTTAATTGTCCAGAGTACTTTTTTGCTTTAGCTATTTGAGCATTGCTGAGTGTGTCGTAGTTTGGTTTGTTTGTGATTGTTATTTCTAGATCTTTTTCTTCTATAGACTTTCTGTTTGTCCATTTATTAGATAGGTACAGTAGCTTCATAATTTCTGTGCTCCAAATGCATCACGCAGCACATATCTTTGTTGAAACTCATCCCCTTGGAGTCTGCCCAATGTACTATATTGTTTAAATATGTTTGAATGTTAAGTTTGCATCATTGTTAACAATATATGCTAGTTTGGTGTCATCTGCATATTTACTTAACCAGCTTGATGTATTGTGTCCCATATTTGACATAATATTTGAAATTACAGGGGACCAAGGACAGAGCCCTGCGGCACCTCGTTTGTCACAGCCACTGGTGCAGTGTAATGACCATTTATACACACCCTCTGCATTTGATCACTCAGTCATCCAGAAATCCATCCTATGATTCTATGGTCTATTTTATTATCAGTTAAACTTTGTATAATATCCCTATGAGGCACTTTGTCAAAGGCCTTACAAAATTCCTAATAGATACAATCAACATGTATTCCCCTGTCCAGCGCTGCTGATATAGTTTCACAAAAATATAACAGGTTAGTCACACATGATCTACCTGACCTGAAGCCATGCTGATCCATATTAAGTAGTACATTTTCAACCAACTGTCTATTTATAATATCCTTTAGAATGGACTCCATCATCTTTCCTAGTACAGACGTCAAACTGATTGGTCTATAGTTTGTGTGATCAACTCTGCTCCCCTTTTTGTCTATAGGTACCACAGTTGCCAGCAACCAGTCTGGGGGTACTTCTTTATCAGTTATTGATTTTTGGAATAGTAGTTTAAGAGGGGTGGCTATATAAGTCGACAAGAGTTTTAACATTTGGGCTGAAATGTTATCTGGCCCTATGGAGTTAGTAGTTTTTTTTTTTTTTTGTGAACTCTGTTTATACACCAGTCATACCTGTGCATTCTCGGAGGTGCTCTCTTGACTGAAGCCTTCTACTCCCTGATGATACCCTCCTCCATGGTTACCCCCACCAGGACTTCCCAGCACCCCAGATCACTCCCGCCGGGTTAGGGCCTGCCTTGCCTACCTGGCAGCACTATCTGAAATTAGAGAGTCTGTCCTGTGTCCATCTGAGGGGTGGTCCAGCATCGGGGATGTAGGCCAGGTCCCTGTAGCCCTTGTCACCTCCCTGGTCCTCTGGGGATTTTTGCATATTTGTGTCCCCACAGGAATATGAATATGCAGTGATGTCAAGGCACTAATGTGCTGATGTCCACAGTGCTCCTCCCCTGCTTATGGCACTGCAATTATTGTGCTTCCCCCAATAGCCATCAGAGGCCACTGAGGAATGGCAGGAGACCCAGATCCCTCCCAAGGGAAAGGAAAGCAGTCCTCCGAATGCTCAGTCCTTTCCCTCCCCTGACAACCCCCGGCGACTTGAGTCTGTTCCCAAACCTGAGTCTCCGGCATGGTGCGAAGTGTGGCATTCTGCACCTCAACCCTCAGCACCACCGGACCAGCCAGAGTTAATAGTTTTTAGTTTGTTTATTTTTTCTATAATGCATTCAGCTCTTATATTAATTTCAGTTTTGAGCTCTGTTTGTTGATGCTTGGTGCAAGGCTCTTTTTTGGAAAACACAGACCAAAATATGTGTTAAATATGTTTGCAATAGCTTCTGGTTCTACTATATACTTATCATTTGATATAACTGAGCATAGCTGCGAGATAATGCTTTGAAGTAAATTTACATATCTATAGAATTGTCACATGTTGTCTTTACTAGCAGTGTTGGCTATACCTATCTCCATTTATTGTTTGCTCTTTCATATAATTTTTTTTTTACATTTCTTTTGGGTATATTTGAATTGCATCCATTTTTCCTCTGATCTATTGTTGTTGAATTGCTCATAGAGTTTCCATTTTTTCTTTAGTAATTTTGTTGAGTCCTTTGCTAACCATTTTGGTTTAATGCCTCTGCTACTGTATTTTTAACTTTCTTTATGTGTCTATCACATATCATTATTATTTCCCTTTTTATCATTTACCACATTTCTGTAGTGTTTTTATTTTGAAAGGCCTCCTCCCAGCTGATTTTTGTAAGGTCTTCATGTACAAGAACAGTGTTTGCCGAGTTAAAATTGTAAATCTCCCTACAATTCTTTGTTATTGGGAGACATTCATGAATGGAAAAATAAATACTGTTATGCTCACTATTCCCCAGTGGTTCCCTGATTTTACAGCTGGTGACATTTAGTTCATTTGTACTCAGAACCAAGTCCAATATATTTTCATTTCTGGTACATACATTTATATGTTACTAGAGTCCCATTTGATCAATTATCCGTAGGAATACTTTTCTATCTATTTTTGTAGCTTCAAGATTATTCCAGTCAATGTCACCGAAATTTAAATCTCCAAGGAACAGCACTCTTTCCATCTCACATGCCTTTTCAAGTTCATCATTTATTTGTACAGATAGCTCATGATTTGCATTAGGCTGCCTATAACATAAGCCTATTACAATGTTTTTCTCTTGTTCTGATTCTATTTTGATCCATAAAGATCTTATTTTATTGTCCTCCATTTTATCATTTATATGTGTGGATCATAATTAATTTGATATGTATACTGCCACTCCTCTTCCATTTTATCTTTCCTATCTTCATTGTGTAAATGGAAACCCTGTACATTTCTCCCCAAATGTCATTTTCTGTCCACCCATTTTCTGTAATAAATGTCATATACATATATATATATATATATATATATATATATATATATATATATATATATATATATATATATATATATATATATATATTATTTTCTAGCCTAAGTAGTCTTTCTAATTCCTCTTTTTTATTTTGTAAACTTCTAGCATTAGCTATATAGCAGTTTTTGTCTGTTTGGATCTTGTTTTATTATTTTTTATATTAGTTTATTTTTTGAGGCTGGTTTATTCCACAGCCTGCCCCCCGTGGTATTCAGTTTAAATATTCCTTTGGCACATGACTGTTTATCAAAGTGGCTAATGTATTTGTTCATACTTAACTGAGATGCAGACCATCCTTCACATATGGGCATTTTTTTGAAAAAGATTTCCCATGAGTCATTGAAAACCACGCCTTCCACTTTGCATCTATTCAGTAGTCTAGCATTAATACAATAAATAGTGTTATTTTTTTCTTTATAACCTTAAAAGGGCAGCAGATGCCTTTGGGTAAACTTTGGAAAACATAATATTTAGACACAATTAAGCATTTATTTCATATATCTTCTATACATTTCTCCTCTGCGTTATTTATTACTGAAGAAGTTCCCACAAAGACAAAATCCTTATCCTTTTGAGTTCATCTGCCTCTATAGATGAATCCTTACTTGAAATCATAATGCTTGGTTGTAACATCACAGTCAGTTGCCATGGGAATAACTGTGATGTCACAAACAGAGTATTATGACATCAGGTTGGGAAAAAAAACAATAAGAGCTGATGAACCCTCAAGGAATAGCTATCCTGTTTTCATACATATGACTCAATAATAAATAATGTGCATAAGAGATTGAGAACTTATGAGAAATATAAGCTTCTTTGTCTCCTAATATTATATTTTTCAAAGTACTTATCAAGGTGGCAGTAGCTATTTAAGGATTGGTAGCAGGACTGAAACTATTGGCTTTTGCCCCGTACTTTTTATGAAGTTAGTGAAGTCCATAAAATCCTCCATGATATCTTTCTCATGGTCTTTACTAATGGCAATAATCTCCACATGAACCACAACTGTCTGGCTATCTGTTTTTCAAAAACATTAGGTTATACTTTCTTGATATCCTGAGTCTTTGCCCCTGGTAGGCAGTTTACCTCCCTGTTAGCCTTATCCATCCCACAAATAATGCCATCAGTTTGATGTAGTATTAAGTCCCATAAAACTAGCAACTTATTCTTTGTTGTATCATCAGTTGGTCATACCTGTTTACTAGGGGTAATTCAGAGTTTCCCCGTGCTCTTCTGCCTTTTTTTCTTGGCATATTATCAACCAGTGTCCAGTCTGCATCGGCTGTGTCGGTATCATTTTGTTCTTGCTCTCAATTAATCTCATGCTCTTTATCCTCCTCCTGTCAATCCCTTTTTCTTTTCTCCTTTGGGACTGTATTTACTGTATGTAGCAGTCTCCCCTTTGCATGTTCTTTCAAGGTTTTCACTTCATTAAGTAAATGCCCCATTTCCATACATTTTTGGCATGCAGTATGTAGTTTGTTTTGTTAGGGTCAGGTATATTTGTGGAATACACCAGACAACTGTTACATTTTTAATACTGCCATCATTACAAGGTATAGTCAGAAAATCATCAGAGGGGTCATAAGCCTCCATATTTATTTGCTCAAAAACACTGCTTCTACTTTTGATCTTTATTGTAGCCTGTTAGGAAATTCTCAAATGAGCCTTTTATATTTACTTGGTTGTACCCTTACTAATACTTTATGCTACTTACCTTTCCTGTGTATATGGCTGTAATGGCTTGCCCCATCCCCTTGTCCCTCTGCACATTTCTCCACGCTTGACAAACATGCGCTCATCTGCTTGAGCTCTCTCTGCTCGATCTAGAGCCTACTTTTATGATCCATCACCTCAAAGTGTAGCCCTGTGATCAAGTGACCTGACCACTACCTGAAAAATTAAGTTTCAGAAACAGAATAAAGTGTATATTACAGTATATTCATGCCTACAGTACATGTTTGTCACACAATTTAATATTTTACACAGAAAAATTGAGTGTTTTGAAGGCTCCTGTAGTCCATTTTAGAACACAAGGACTATAGCTCCCACTTCACTTCCTTTTGCCTGTCCCAGTTGCTAGGCAACACCTAGCACCCCCACAACTCACTCATAATAGAATGCTGAATCAAGTTTTACTGCTCAAAACGTCCTGTCCCACAGCTCAGGTTGTTTCACAGTTTTAGTTAGAGCTTCATCTAACACTCCACTTGCTCTAAAGTCTACTTTATGATCTGTAACCTGGAAGTGTAGACCCGAGGTCACGTGACCATTACCTGAAAAATTAAGTTTCAGAAACAGAAATAAAGTGTATAATGAGGCTTGCCAGTATCAGATGGCAGGCCCTGTTGTCCCCAGGCCTTAGCCAATGGGGGGGCAGCTGTAGGGAGGGGGAGAAGGAAAGGGGAGTGGAAAGACCCGTGACCTCATAAGCAAGGTCATCAGCGTGGGGGTGGAGACAAAAGGGGAGGAACCTCCAATGGATGAAATCTGGGCTTTATGCGAGGGGCTAGGGTCCAGTGACCTCACAAGTGAGGTCACAAAAGGGGTAGGGTTTGAAGGAGTGGGAGAAATTCATGATTGGACAAAAACTGGGCTAAAGAGGAGGGTCTTCGGGGGTTTAAAACCTAATGCTGAGGGACTCACACCTCACTTTTTTGCTGATAATATAGTTTTTTTGTGGCTCTGCTATCAGCATGTCCAATTGGCAAACACATTTTCCTTAGATATTCCATTTTGTTAAACTAATTGTTTTATTAGTGGATAATTCTTTTCTTGAACAGAGAATTATAAAATAATTAATTAATTTAATTCAAAATTGGCATTCCAGTCATTTGAATAGCAATCCAACAGGTGAGCTCTCAGCTAAGGTAAGATATTAATTTCAAATGCTAGCTGGTGAACTGCACAACGATTGCTGTTAATGTGAATGCTGGCAAGTATGATAGGTTGCTATGGTGCCTTTGTTGTTTCTCAAGGGGCATTTTTGGCCCCTTTTGGAGGTTTATGTGGGCTAAGGTTTAGCTCTGGACCAGGGCTCTCTTGTCTGTGTTGGCACCAAACCATCAAGAAAATGTGCTGCTGGAAAGATGCTGTTTTTAGTTTGGGGGCATTGTTTGCTTTCATGCAGTTTAGGCTTAGTTAGCAGAGTGGGAGCTTCTAGTTTTGATATTATAGGTGAAGCACAAAATGTGTTGCTTGTGCAACCAAATAAGGAGCTGTTTTCAAGGAGTTTTCCATGGTTGGGTCCCTCAGATGTGACTGCAAGTTTGCCTTTAGCAGGCAGGGAGATTTACGTCTGAGCCACATTTTAAAAATCTGTGGGAAGTAGCAGCCCTCGCTGGCTACAAGGCTGTAAATGTTCAGTGTAGCCCTGGTGGAGGGGAGATGGTGCATTTTTCTGTATCCCCTTCTGGTGGCTGCAAGTTTCAGGAGGAATTGTGGGGAGGTGCATTTGGGAGCTCTAACATCAGCAATCACACTGGCCTTGGTGTTGTTTTAAAAAAAACAAATATGAAATGAAGAAAGGAAAGGGAAAAAATCAGGGTTTGTGCATACGGGGGGGGGGTTGTCAGCTAGCATGATACAGGTGGGTAGGGTTTTTGGGAGAAGAAAGAGAGCTGACTCGTCACACCAGCTCATTTCATTATGTGGGTGGAGGTGTTATTGGGTGTCCGTGTCCCCCAATGGATGAAGAGCACCCTTTTCTTTGGGGGCAGGCTGCCACAGACAGAAATGAAGGAGTGGACCAAATGGGCTGGATGGGGAGTGGGCTGCATGCCATACCACGTGTGTTTAAAATGCTTTCCTCTAGTGCTGCCACATCAGCAACCCCCAACCCCCCTTGAGGGCAGCCGCTATGTGCACTCTCCACACTGGCCCCCCATCATTTTATTTATTCAGTCCTGGATTACAATACCTTTGAGTGCAGGCGATCATTTAAAAAGATCCCACGTCAGTGGGGAAGGGTGAACAAACATACAAAGGAGGTAAGACAATGACAGGTTTCAAATTAACAACAATAGTATATATAGTACTTTGCACCTAGAAATAAAACTATAGAGGTGGGAGTTGAGGCAGAGTGAAGGGGATTCAAAGAGAAATATGGAATAAGCAGCCAGCAGGTCTTGTTGGAAGCGTGAAGTAGAAAGAGTGGTTATAATACCAGGAGTGATGGTGTGGTCAAGCGTGGGGGGGGTGGTAGGTGAGGAGAGGGTAGAGTAAGGAGAAGGTAAGGCTTTGAGGTGGGGAGAAAGAGGAGAAAGGGGTTAAAAGATTGAAACACAAGTGTGGCAGGATTATTTGAAACAGCCACAGGGACTGTTAGCTGTGAGATGCTGATGGAGCTTGTGCTTGAAAGGACCTAGTTTTGGTACGGATGAGATTTCTTTATTTTATTTATTTTTTATTTATTCATATATCGGATTTACAAACCTTTGAGTCAGAGACTCATTTACAAAGGCGCCTCGTCTCAGGGAGGGGAGACAACATAACTGTGAAGCAAGACAGCGGGAACAGTACAGGTGAGACACAGATAAACATATATAATAGGCATTTCAAGAGTAGGTAAATAAAAAAGAATCATACAGGGACAGATTGGGTTTGAGGCACTCTCAGGTAGCCCTGTGAAGCAAGACAGCGGGAACAGTACAGGTGAGACACAGATAAACATATATAATAGGCATTTCAAGAGTAGGTAAATAAAAAAGAATCATACAGGGCCAGATTGGGTTTGAGGCACTCTCGGGTAGCCCTGTGACAGGCAAATACAGCTATGAGTGCTCGTAAGGTGTTTGTGTAGGGCGGTTTTGAAGGGGCCAGTTTTGGGGATGCTGGTGATGTGCATGGGGAGGGAGTTGTACCAGGAAGGTGCTCTGTGGTGGAAGGACCTTTGTGCAAGTGATGTTCTGGCTCTTGGCACCTGGAAGGTGGTTTTGTTGTTATTACGGGTGGCAATCGAGTGGGAGGCCCATAGAAGCCGTGTGGTGGCTCCTGTGGGGCATAACCCAAGTAGAGCCTTTTTTGCCAGTATACAGGTGTGGTATTGCAGGTGTTCAAAACTGAGTATGTTTGAAGTGAGGTAGAGCTGGCATGTGTGAGTTCTGCTGGGGGCACCGGTCAGGAGCCTGCAGGCTTTGTTGATAGAGGTCTGTATTTTGGTGAGGGCAGTAGGGTCAGCGGCTGCAGAGATGGGGAGTCCATAGTCAACCAAAGACAGGATGGAGGAGGAGATAGCCAGCCATAGTGCAAGCTCGGGGAGGCAGTCTCTGTGACGGTATAGGAGACTAATCCGGGCATTCATGGCAGAGGACAGTGCACTGACATGGGCATGGTAGGAGAGAGCCGAGTCAAAGGTGATGCCCAGGTATTTATAAGTTGATACCTGCTCAAGGGGGTTGAGGGTGCTGGGAGTAATGCAAAGGGGAGCATTTTTGAAGTTACTCTGTCTGTGTGCAAAGATCATTGATTTTGTCTTTTTGAGATTCAGAACCAGGCGATGGTCGAGGAACCATTTTTCAGCTTGGCTGAAGGAGAGTTGTAGGGAGCTCTGAAGGGTGAGTGGGTCAGGGTGCGAGGCGATTAGGACTGCATCGTCTACATAAAGAAGCAGTTTGCCTGTACAGGAGCTGGGAAGGGTGTTTAAAAAGAGACTGAATAATGTAGGGCCCAGGATGGAGCCTTGTGGGACCCCGGAGCATACAGGCAGAGCATTAGATAGGATTCCATTTAATTTAACCTGTTGGGATCTATCCCTGAGGTAACTGGAGAACCAGGCCAGTGGGCCAGATGAGAGACCCAGCTGGCAGAGGGTGTCAAGCATTAATGGGTGACTCACAGTGTCAAAGGCCTTCGAAAGGTCAATGAACACAGCCCCGGCAACCTCCCCTGCATCAGGTGCGGAGTGTATTTGGTGGGAAAATTCCAATAGGGCTGTGGTGGTGCTATGACTGGAGCGGAAGCAATGTTGCTCAAGGCAAAGTATGTTGTAGTTGGATAGGTAATCCACGAGTTGTGTGGATACTATTTTCTCCAGAGTTTTTGATGGGGGGGGATGGAGATAGGTCTGTAGTTGTTTGGTATTGTGCGGTCTCCACTTTTATGGATGGGGGTGATTTCGGCCTGTTTCCATGCACTCAGGAACTGGCCGAGGCACAGAGAGCAATTAAGTAGGTCAGTAAGGGGAATTAGCATAACATCCAGTGTCAGGTGGAGTATCCTGGAGTCAAGGGGGTCACAGCTCGGGTTGTGGGAGGTGAGGGTTTTTATGAGGAGTGGCTTAACATCTTGGGGGGAGATGGCCCAGAAGAGAAAAGGTGGATGAGAAGCAGCTGGGAGGTTGGTTATAGCGACGGGGTCAAAGAAGGAGGCAGGGAGGATTGTATTAAGGTCAGAGAAAGTTGTGTTGAGGCAGTCAGCAACATGAGATGGGTCAGAGTTAATTGTGCCATTAATAACCATCTGTGAGGGAGGAGGGGAGCAGGTTTTCCCGATAAACTCCTTAATGTTATCCCAGAAGGCTCTGGCAGAGCCCCAGGAGGAGGTTAAGGCAGTTTGATAGTGGTTGGCTTTGGCTTGTCTTATGGCCCAGGTGCACTGGTTGCGAGCTGCATTGTAGGCTTGCCTGTCTGCTGACCTGCCGGTCTCGACAGCAATGTGCCATAGGTTATCCTGCTCCTTTAGTTGTTGGATCAGGGAGGGGGAGATCCAGGCAGCAGTGTGTCTCTTGGGGCGGGTGTTGGTGACAGGGGCAAAGATGTCACAGGCCTTACAGAAGGCATCGGTGAGGAAGGCTAGGGCAGTATCTATGTTTGTTACAAGGGAGATCGGGGACCAGTCGACCTGGGCAAGGTACTGCTTTAGCTTGTTAAGGTCCCCGGGGTGGAAGCATCAATGGGGGGCTGCTTTGTATGCAGGAGTATGTGTGGGGGAGGACCAAAAGCAGAGAATAGGCGAGTGGTCACTAAGGGCGTTGGCTAGGACGCTTACTGCTTTTACTTTGTGTGGGCGGTTTGAGAGCACAGTGTCTAGTAGGGAGCTGGTCGCACTTGGTTGGTTGAATCTAGTGGGCCGGGTCACTAATTGGTACAGGTCAATGGCTGAGAAATTGTCCTTAATTTGCTCTGAAGTGGAGCTAAGCCAGTTGATGTTGAGGTCTCCAAGGACAAGCTGATCAGCCTTGTGAGGTAGGTAGAGAGATATTCGGTGAGGGAGCGGACAGCTAGATTTTGTACACGCAAGTGTTATAGGTGGTTGTGAGGTACAGAGGGCCAGGGCCTGGGTCGGGGTGATTTTTGGTGTGATGGCTTGTGCCCCGTAGTCGAGCTTAGGGGTTGGTGGAGCATGACAGGAGGGAGTTACTTAGTAGGTCAAGCGCATCCGCCCGCCACGCTACTCACACGATCTCTTGAAGAGGGTGAAGCCAGGAAGGGAGACAGCAGAGTCTGGAGTCGATTGAGAGAGCCAGGTCTCCACTAATGCAAGAATGTCAGGTTTGTGTTGCGAGATCCAACACTTGAGTGCAGCAGTCTTCCTTGGGAGACTACAGATATTCATAGAGGCAATGCGGAGTCCATAACCTGCAGTTGCTTTAGAAAGTGCATTGAACCCAAGTGGTGCTCTTCAAGCAAATCAGCGCTGCCCTTGAGCTGTCCAGCACCTAGGTACATGCAGAGATTGGTGGGCTGAGCTTTGGGTGTACTGGGAACTGCAGTGAGGGATAAGGAGGCCGATGGTTCCAAGTGGTAAGAGGCCAAGAAGTGCTTTTTCTGCTAACAAGTATGTTTGGTCATGTATCCTTCCACTTAGTTGAAGCCATCCAGTTTGTGCATACAGGTCACATGAATGGGTGAGGTGTGCAGCACCACTGAGAAGTCAGTACACCTTACTCAAGACAACGGATATTCTACAGAGTGAGGAAGTAGTAGTAGTACTGTAGATAACCAGGCCATAGTCGATAGTGGGTAGGTCAGAGCTGGTAACTGCAGTTCTGAGGGTTTTAAACATTAAACAGTGTTTATGATGGTGAAGCAGATCAATCTTGATATTGCCAGTGCAGGTGACATTATCAATGTGCTGTGGATGAGAAAGTGCACAGTCCAGGGTAACACCCAGATACTTAAACTGTTGGATTTGTTCAAGAGGTACTCCCAGGCAATTTCTGAAGGAGAGGTGTTGAGATTTGTGTTTACTGCGAGGGCCACTGAACATCATGACCTTTGTTTTTTTGTGGTTAAGGATCAATCTGTAACAGTTGAACCAGTCCTCTACTTCTTTAAAACTGTGCTGTAGTTGGCATTTCAGTTTCAGAGGGTGAGGGTTACTAGTAAAGATGACAGCATTGTCCGCATATAGGAGGATCCATTGGTGGCAGGACTGAGGAAGGTTATTAAGGAAGATGCTGAATAGTAAAGGCCCTAGAATAGAGCCCTGGGCACTCCTGAGTGAACTGGATGCTTGTCTGAGGTTATATTTGAAATTCTCACCTGTTGGAAGTGACCATCCAAGTAACTCTTAAACCATTGTAGTGTGTCGGAGGAGAGACCAATGGAGATTAGTTACCTGAGAAGAAGAAGAAGAGCGTGGCGAATGGTATCAAAGGCCTTTGTTTGGTATATGAAGGCCACACCCACTAGGTTACCTTTGTCAAGTGATCAATGGCTAAAACCAGTGAATTCTAATAATGCTGTGGTGGTGCTATGTCCTTTACGGAACCCGTGTTGCTGTGGGCATTGGATGGCATATTTTTCAAAGTAATTCATCAATAGGTTGGCCACTATGTGCTCAAGTGCCTTAGATAAAGGTGGGAGGATTGATATGGGCCTATAATTTGTGTGTAAGGCCCAATCCCCACTTTTGTGTATGGGGGGAATTAGAGTAGACTTCCAAATTTGTGGAAATTGTGCCAAATTCAGTGAGAGGTTGATACTCTTAGTAATGGGTGTAAGCAGTTCATCTAATGTGAGGGAAATAATCTTTGCATCCAGTGAGTCTCCACTTGTTCTGGACTTCCCTAGCACTTTGCGTATGTATTTCCTTGCCTTTGGCAATGAGACCTTCCTAAAGTAGAAAAGTTGAGAAACTGTTGATCTCTCTTCAGTGTGCGTAGGAGTAGGGGGGTATCATCAAAGAAGTCCGGGGGAGAACGCTACTCAGATCAGTGAAGACATTATTAAAAACATTACTATGGTAGTAGGGTCCAAGGTAGGTGTACCATCAACATTTAGCATGAAAGGCGAGGTTATTGGGACTTTGCTAGTAATATCTTTAATTTTATTCCAGAAACTCCTACTGTCCCTACAAGAGTTAGCAAGTGCTTCCCTATGACATTTTGCTTTCTCAAGGTGGATTGCCCTTGTACATTCATTCTTAACCTTTTTATATTCCTGTCATGTCCACTTGTCTGCCCATATTTCCTGTTTGGTACCAAGTTTCATCCTGGTGATGAGCTCTGGGGTTATCCAGGGATTAATGGTGCCACAAACTTTCATCTTTCTGTATGGAGCATGGATGTCATAGGTAGTATTGAACTGCTTAATGAAATGGTTCAGTACTAGGTAGATGTCATTGGTGGAGTCAAGTAATGGCCAATCCAGAGTACTCAGGTGCTGTTTAAGGGGCTCAAGGGGACCACATTTCAGCACCCTGCAATATATTGTATGAGGAGAAGGCGTTTGGAATTTGTTAGACCAGCTGCAGGAAATGGGGGCATGATCACTTAATGAATTGGGGTGGACTATGAAGTTGGAAATATTATCAGGTCAATTAAAGAGGATCACATCAAGGAATGTACTTGTCCCTGTTTTGTAGTTGATCCTGGTAGGGAAGGTAACGAGTTAAGAGAAGTGAAGTGCAGAGATAGTGTCCTTGAAAGGGCCAACATCAGGGGAAAGCCAATTTAAATTGAGATCACCAGAAACTATGGTTTCAGAGTTGAGATTTAGGTTCCAAATGTACGTCAAGATGCTGTGGATGCCAGTTAAGTGTTCTTTAGGTGGGACATAGACAGATAAAATCATGAGAGGCTTATTATGAGCACGGAGTAGAATTTTAATTTCAAGTGCTTGAGTGAAGCATCCAAGGTCTGTCATAGGTAAGGTATGTCCCTTTAATGTCTCTTTCAGATAAATGGCACAGCTACCACCACATTTAGAATGCCTGTCTTGCCGGAAAATGGTGTATCCAGGTATAGTGACTGCCATGTCTGGAATTTTCAGGGAAAACCATGTCTCAACCACTGATAGTATATCTGGGTTGTGCTCAATGAGCCAAACTTTGAGGCTGTCTAATTTACTTAATAGGCTGCAGATATTGACTGCCGCCATTTTGATGGACCCAATCTTTACTTCGCCCATGAGTAGAGTATCTCATGCAGGGCCAGGGTTGGAGTGAACATTGCCTGATATAAGGAGTAACATGAGGATGTTTCTGATAAGATATCCTTTCAGAAGTCTGAAGTTCACATTGCTCAACTGTTTATGGCTGGAGCACCTCCTTTGGCCAGTATGCAGTACTGTAAGGTAGATGGGTAGTGCCTGGAGAGGATAGGAGACATGGACCCTGGGAGTTGTCCAGCCTGGCAGGTGAGACAGGAGCCAGTGTTGAGACCAGATGTCATTTGTTAATATGAAAAAGTTCCCTGTTTGAAACCCTAGGTCATAGTGAAGGTTGTAACCAAGATCAATTTTTTTGAGGGTTTGCTGTTTATTTCCTTGTAGATTGCCTTTGTATAGGAAGGCCAACAGAAAAAGTATTACAAAGGCAGGCTGTGACCTGTTCATGTTGGGAGGAATTTGCCTGAGCATCAGTCATATACAAAGCACTAATGGAAGCATCAATAGAGGGATAGGAATGTGAACTGCAATAGCTCCCTCAAGTGGTTACTCTGTATAACCAGCTTATGGTGAAATGGCCACTTAATATATTTCAGTAAGCAGCATGTGATCCAACCACTCTGTATAAGTAATACACTAAATTGGGTGGGTGAGTGGAAGGGGGGAGTGTGGGAAGCCAGCACATAACATCAGTGGGAGCAGTCGTGGAGTCCTGGAAGTGGAGCTGAGGAAGCTGTCTCTTGGCCACAGAGGTCCCGTTTCTGTTTTCTGCTTCTGAGGGGAGGGCGGGCGGCGCTTGAAATCCAATCCACAACTGTCAGTGAGTGTCCGCCCGGTCAGGAACACTCACTGGGGAAAGAAGAGAAACAGGGTCAATTTTAAATAGGGAGAATCGGTAGGTGTGGAGGCAGGGGCAGGCAGAGAGGCAGCAGAGAGTAAGTTGACAAAAGTCAGACTAAATCGACGGGAGGGTTGGAGACAGAGCCAGGCAATTACTGCTAAAGAGCAGTTCCATGTCCTAGTGGCGATCACAAAATAGCAATCGTCATTATGGCGTGTGTACATCACCAAAATGAATTTTGGCAATGCACACTTGCGGCGAGGAGAAAAAGGGCCCCAGAGACCTAAGGATTATGCAACCCCATACTTATGGATTCTCAGCTCCAGGGGGGTGCATATCGGGAGGGTGAAAAACTTAAATAAATTGAAAACCGCCTGCTGGAAAAAATAAAATGCGCCGGACCCGAATCCTGCACCTGGCACCTACCAGCCGACCAGCTTCCCCACCACGCTAGCAGATCAGCTCAGCAGCTGCCCGCCACACTCCCTCCCTCATACCATCCCTCCCCTACCTCCCACCCATGAGTATACATGCATACTTTCCGTCGCTGTATGTCACCCACCCCAGTATCTGGTCGGCCCCCTGCTAGGTAGCCATGAACACTGGTGCTGTAATTGAGTCACTCTTTTTGTAGGAACCCAATTTCAGTCACCTTGTTCACTGGATACTCTAAAGAGCAATTATCTAGAGAGTGGGAAGAGAGGGATAGCAGTAGAGAAACAAAAGAGATATTTAAACCTTAATCGCTTGGAACTCTACAACATTTGCAGTAGTGTTTTTCTAACAAAATCCACATTAAATTAAATCTGTAGCACACTTAGAAACAGTAGCAAACTTTGAGCTTAGAAATTATTTCACTCAAAGGTAGTTCAGTAGGAGAAAAAATAAAGAGCCTTACACGGCAACTGAGAAGAGTTCAGCTTCAGTCTGAGAAAGGGGTTTCAGCACTAACCAATAGATGGCAATTGCAGCAAACTCTGGGCTAGTCACTGAAGAGTACAATCCTGGTGCCTGAAATTCAAACCAGTAGTGCAGGAGCTACCATACCTGGAGCAGCTGTGAAGTCCTGGAAGCAGAGCCGAGGAAGCTGGTTGTTGGCTGTGGAGGTCTTGGTCCTGTTTTCTGCTTCTGAGGGTGGGTGGCGCTTGAAATCCAAGACGCAACCACCGGTGAGTGT
Organism: Neoceratodus forsteri; assembly: GCA_016271365.2. Taxonomy (NCBI): domain Eukaryota; kingdom Metazoa; phylum Chordata; order Ceratodontiformes; family Ceratodontidae; genus Neoceratodus; species Neoceratodus forsteri. The sequence continues at coordinate 1,178,736,155 of CM057449.1, read as the reverse complement.
CTGCCCAGTCAGAGGCCTCTCATCATGGCCCCATGCAAGTTTTGGCAGTGTTAAAAAAGGGCATAGAATTTTAAGGGGAGGATCCCAAGTGTTTTTCCTCACATTCTTTCTGAATTGGGGCAGCATCTAAGGCTGCAGCAATAGGGGGATCACAGGAGGAACTAAAGACACTAAGCTGGTGGGCCTCAACTTTTATAAAAAATATGTGATGCCATTACATAATTGATGACTGTTTTTTCTATTTCTCTCCTTACAGGTTAAGTGTAAAATAATAAACTATTGGGTTTGTGGGGGGTAGGGAGACAAGAGCCGGATACATTTCTCACACCTATTCTGTTGTAAACAGGGCCCAGGAGGAGCATAGAAGTTTGGATATGTGGGCACTCATTCATTTTCTGGGCAGAGAGGAGAGCAGTGAGGAGACTGGGGGACTGGCAGCTATATCAAGATCCCAGGCAATGTAGGCCGACATGGAAAGGAGTCAGAGGAATGAAATGGGCACAATAATTACCGACATTGCAGAAAATGAAGGAGACCCAACCGGAGCCTGATGTGCCAGTCATGCCTCTTGGGGGAGGGGTGGCAGAATTATATCAAGTTCAGACTTTGGCTGGACATTTTTTTATGAAATTAAGGAGGACATCAGAAAAACCAAAGCATGGTGGCCAGGGGGTCACACTGGTATGGTTGGACATAGTACCCAGGAGGATGTGGAGACATGCCCATAGCCACAAGCCTATAGATAAGGCCAGGCACAGGATGAATGAGAGGGTAGGGGCACTTTTCCTCTGTATGGGGGGGAGGGTCATTAGGAGGGAGATAGATGTAAGGGATGATGAGTACTACGGAGGGGATGGGGTCCATTTGTCGGGAATGGGGAATAATATATTTAATTTTGGGATAGAGGAATGCACCACAAGTTGGAGAAAGGAGAGGGCTTGATAAATAGGGGGAAGCCTGCCATCCTTCACAAGCTGGAGACAGGCTAGTGGAAGGCAATTAAGAATTGGGAGGGAGAAGGGGTGACAGGTGGACAGAGAAGGCTGCAAATACAGGGCACTAGTGTACACTAGTGCCTGGAGAAGAAAGGAGGAGTAAGAGAGCTGGGCACCCACAACAGGTTCCTGTGTTGGTCATTGGCTGGGGTCTCTGGGGACAATGAGGTTTGCCAGTATCAGATGGCAGGCCCTGTTGTCCCCTGGACCTTAGCCGATGGAGGGTGGCCTGGTGGCAGCTGTAGGGAGGGGAGGGGAGGGAAGGAAAAGGTGGGGGAGGAGACAAAAGGGCAAGAACCCCCACTGGATGAAATGTGGGCTAATACGGGAGGTGCTAGGGGCCAGTGACCTCACAAGTGAGATCACAAAAGTGGTGGTGTTTGAAGTCACAAGAAAAGTTAATGATTGGACAAAAATTGGGCTAAAGCGGAGGGGATTCAGGGGTTTTAAACCTGATGCTGAAGGACTCAGACCTCACTTTTTTGCTGATAAAAGAATTTTGAGTTTTCCTCCCACCCACCCAACTGAAAGCTTGGTTCAGGCACCCGAAGGTGGGCAGGTGGCAGTTTTGTTTAATAAGGATACTAGTTGGGTATGTCAAAAAGTAACATACAGGGTCAACCGAAGGTGGCTGGTCAAAAAGGAGAAAACAGGGAATGGGGAAGGCAATTAAGGATTGGGGGGGGTGTGACAGGCAGACACAGAAGGCCACAAATACAGGACACTAGTGTACACTAGTGCCTGGAGAAGAAATGAAGAAGAAGAGAGTGGTCCACCATGTGTACATATGAGGGGGAAGAAGAAATGAAATAAATAGGAGAGAATTATAAGGCACAAATGTGTATCTCTATGTATAAGAAATGTGTATAACAAAGAATGCTTTTGGGAAATATGAAACTGAAGAAATGGAAGACTTGTAAATAAATGCTTATGGAAACAAGAATGATGTTTATGATGATGATGGTGACAAAGCAATGTATGAAGTTAAGAACTTTGATGAAATAAAAGTGTTTGCCAGTCTGGGCACCCACAACAGGTATCTGTGTCAGTCATTGGCTGGTGTCTCTGGGGACAATACAGTATATTCATGCCCACAGTACTAGTTTGTTGCCCTATTTAATACTTTACACAGAAAAATCAAGTATTTTGAAGGCTCCTGTAATCTATTTTAGTACACAAGAACGACAGCTCCCACTCCACTTCCTGTTGCCTGTCCCAGTAGCTAGGCAACACCTAGCTCCCCCACAGTTCACTCAGTAGTGAAAATAGAATGCTGAATCAAGTTTTACTGCTCAAAACATCCTGTCTCACAGCTCAGGCTGTCTCACAGTTCTGTTTAGAGGTAGGGTAAATGCCTCCCTCCATAATTCAGTGCATAACGCTTACCATCTGAGGCCTAGTTCTAAGAATCCATTGATTATTTCCAAACTTAAAACTAGGTCAGGGGAATTCTACTTTGCATATGCTGCCCTTACATTATGAAACTCTACCCTGCCTGACATTAGACAATATCCCACAGCTATCTCATTCTGCAGAAGGTTCCACAAGCATCTACTCAAAACATAGAAACATATAATTTAATGGCAGATAAGGACTGCTTGGCCCACCCAGTCTGCCCATTTCCCTACCTCATGGATAAGCTGCAGATTCAAGTTAATCAACAGCTTACTTCATCCTGCCCCCCACTAGAATCGCCTTATGCCTTCCCCATGCATTCTTGAATTCTCCCACTGTTCCTGACTTCACAACCTCCTCAGGAAGGCTGTTCCATGCATCCACAACTTTCTCTGTGAAAAAATACTATCTAACATTACCTCTGAGCCGTCCTCCCTCTATCTTCAAATTGTGCCTCCTTGTTCTTGCATATCTACGTGAGTTGGCTAGCTGCCAACTCACGTAGTTATCCATGCTACCCCACAGTTGATTTCCACTCATTGTGCTCAGTCAAATGTGATCTATGTACCTCAACCATTGTACCTTACTCGAATGTCTCTAAAGTGCTTTAATCTATGTACCCTATTCGTATGATTTATCATGTTGCCTGAACCCAGTGTACAGTATGTTAACCCAGTTTATACCTGTATGCCTGATGTTCATGTATTGTTCCATTGTAACCCTCCCGGGTCGCGCCTGAAAATAGGCACTTGGCTGTCTAGTGCGTTTACCCGGTAAACAAAAGCAAATAAATAAACATCTCTTCTTCTGAAAGATACTACCCTCTTGTACCTTGTTAATTCCCTTGAGATACTTGAAAGTTTCTATCATGTCCCCCCTCTCCCTCCTTTCCTCAAGGGTATACATATTAAGCTGCTTTAGTCTTTCCTCGTATGTCTTCTGGTGCAGACCTTGCACCATTTTGGTTGCCCTCCTCTGAACAGCCTCCACTCTGTCTATGTCTTTGCGGAGATGGGGTATCTAGAATTGCACGCAGTACTCCAGATGGGGTCTCACTAACTGTCTGTAGAGAGGGATAACAACTTCCTGTTTTCTACTGTTGATGCCTCTCCCTATGCATCCCAGTATCCCCCCAGCCCTCCTTACTGCTTTCTCACATTGCTTGCCCACCTTTAGGTCATCTGATATAATTACTCCTAGGTCTCTTTCGATTTTTATTGTTGTTATTAACTCAAGGTAAAAAAGTGCTATTGTCAATGAGTTGGTTCTTCCTATTCATGTACTGTAACCTACAATGGAATCGAGTCATTGTACAGTTATATATAGTTCACTGTGTATTACCCAAGACAATATGTGGATTTATTGCTATGATTTCTACAGTTTTTCATGGTCTACTATGAAATTAGTTCAACACTAGATCACTCATGTTTAATAAGCGTTGTTAAGTTTCTGCCCAAATCTTTGTTAAGGTACATGTATTTATTATACTTTGTATTTTTATATTTACTCACCCAGGTTGTGCCTGACAATAGGTATTTGTTTGCCTTGTACACTTACCCAGTCAAAAAAAAACTAAATAAATCAATCAAGCAAACAATCAATCAATAAAGAAGTGACAACAATTAAACCCTGACGCTTTGCTCAACAGGAACTTTCTCAGGGGACAGCATGTATTAGTTTACTGTAGAACTTACCTGGTGGTCCAGAAGTTCCAAAAGTTATCATTGCCAGTAGGCCAACACTGTGACATTCTTGGTTGTCCAGTGGTGTACCCCTCTCTGGCAACTGGCAAAAAACCCTGAGAATCTCCATGGCTGGCTGCCATTCAAATCATGCATGTAAAGTCATGTAATTTTCTTCATCAATATTGTATGCATGCAAATACAAATATCAGTACATTGCCTTAAACAGATAGCGACTGAACATAACGTTAATTAGATGGTGACCGGCTGCAGAGATGTGTGAGGGGATTTTACTGGTAGCATGGGGTACCACTGAAGAACCACTAGTAATGCTATTGAATATAGTGGTAGTGGGGACTGGGGTACCACTAATTCTCCAATTATGTCTTATAGTTGACTGATACAGAGTAATGGGGAGAGGATGGGGGGGTTCTACTAGTCTGCCAAGGCATACATATTTCTCGAATGGGCAACTTGTAAGAGAACAGTTGCAACTAGACTACAAAGGATCTCATTATAAGTACTATGTACTGGGATCAGGTGTGAGATGGGGTTAACACAGGCACCACAGATTTGACTATGTCTGTGGTAGTACCAGGATCAGGATGGAAGAGGGGTGTCTGGGCATTTTTTTTGTTAATATACATGGTACTACAAATCAGGGCTGGCTTCAGAGGGGGTGCAAGGGATACCACTGCACCAGGGCTCAGACCGCCAGGGGGGCCCATGGCCCCTAAAGTCAAAATTTGCTTTTTTTTTTTTTAATTTAATTGTGCGGTGCCCCTGAGGTCAGTAAAAATGGAAACGCTATCACCTCCCGTCCCTGGGCCCCGTGGCTGCAGGCTGACTCGAGTGACTCAGAGCCTGCCGCTGCTCTCTATGAGCCATTTAAATACCCTGGGGCCCTAGCCATTGAAAAAGCTTAAGAACAAACAAGAGCCTGCACCTGCATGTTCAAGTTGAGTCCAGCTCGGCTCCATTCACACCACTCCCCCCCTGGCCTCAGTGGCCTGTCGCAGCTGCTTAGTGCTCGCCTGCTTCTCCTACCTCAGCTCAACTCCTCCTCTGCTCCTTGACTCCTCCTCCTACCTCTGCTCCTGGGCTGGTGCTGGCTGCTGTTGTGCTTGTTGCTGTACCTCAGCAGCGGGTAGCTCCTCCTCCTCTCCATGCTGGCTGGCTCTCTGTTTGGCATGATGCTTCACAGCAGCTCCACCATCCCCCATCCCTGGGCCCTCCTCCTCCACAGTCCTGCAATCTGCACACACTCATTGCTCACTGCTCCTTCTCCAGTGCTCTCTCCCCTCTTCCTGACCCTGGCTGACACAGTGGGTGGCTGCTCACTGCTCTCACAACCAATCATCACAGTCAATGTCACTATATCGCTCTCCCGAATACTGCAGATAGGCTGCCCGGTGAGCAGCAGGAGAAGCTAAACCGTGCTTGCATAACCCAGTACCTTCCTTCCCATGATCTCATGAGAGTCAGTGTGCAGACTGAGCAAGTGGAGGTAGTGGTCATATGCAGCGGCAGCGGCCTAAGGCCTTAAACTGCATTGGCGGCAGCACCAGGCCGCAGCTGCTTGCAGCACTGTGGTGCTGCAAATTGTGAAAAACTACTTGAATTGATTGAACAAGAAAGTTACGACAAATGAATGAATCATTATTAGACATAAACTTGTTGCAGTGAGTTGAGTGAAGTTTGTTTCAAGTGCTGACTGAGTGCCTGAGTTCAGTTGGCGGGTGGGTGGGCCGCAGTTCAGTTCGGCAGACAGTTGAATAGTTCAGCTGCTGGCAAAGTGGCAATTGGCAAATTTGGGGTGGGGAGGATTTTGAGAACAAGAAGCAGAGTTAGGGGCCCCAGCAGCCGGCGTGGCGGTGGGGGAGAGCATAAGAGATACCGGGTCGATGTTGGGCCTGGCACCAATGACCTCCTGCAAGCCTAGTTAACTTTCGTCCTAGCAACAGGCTGGGCACAGAACAGTCAGTGGGCAGGCAGCAGGGGGGAAACTAACTTTAATTACAGCTTGGTGTTTAGCAAACAGCAGCTGCTGCACTGCAGCGCAACTTGAAGATTGATTTTAAATAAAGTTCTCTCTTGAGTCTCTCCATGGAAAATGCTGATTGCCTGTGCTGAGTATGCAGCAGTAGACTAACTGGCCAGGACAGGGGCACTCTTCCGGGGGGGGGGGCCCACTACAAAATCTCGCACCAGGGCCCAGTACATCCTGGAACCGGCCTTGCTACAAATGTCTTGTGGGAGACTGTGTACCACTGTGCACATTTGAAAAAGTAGGGCTCTGAAACATTAAACAGTGCTTCCCAAACAGTCTGTTAATACTTGTAAAGCCTACTGAATATATTGTATCATTACTCTGTGTGTTCATTTCCATAGTCAAAATGGCTACGTTTCAAGCTTTGTAAAGATTCCACAGGTTTTAGTTGCCAGTTCTTTGGGATCTGGCAAAAATGCAGATTCTGAGTCAGTAATCTTGGCCCCCCCCCCAAAAAAAAAAGGCTACTAGTTCCTGACTGCCTGCTGGGTTCCTTTGACTCCCTTGTGATCAGCAATGCTGCTTTCTCTGATGGACTCCTTCCAAATTTGTTGCCTTCAGCTAGTTCTGGTTGCCACATCATCCTATGGCACCCACCTGCTTTCTGCTGTTGGTGGTGAATGATGAATGTTGTAAGGAAAGAGACCTACACTAGTCAACGTTCTTAACAATCCAGAAGAAGTAGTGGAGAAAATGCTACAGCCATTAGGTCAGGAGGAGCAACGCTACAGTATATCCCAAAGACTCTACAGTCCAGGAGATAGAGGAAAAGCAGCTAACAAATTAAATTTTTTCCATATACAATAATGCTGCCATCACAAGTCCAGCCATGCTGGTGCAAGTCAAATCTTGTTTTTAGCTTCAGAGTTCAATTCCCAGCAGCAGGTTAATGACTCAAACATCTTAACCCTATTTGAATCCATAAGGCAGGAGCAGTTGCAGCAATGGACATGTCTATATACTGTTCTGAAATTTCTGTGATAGCTGTACAGGACTTTCCTGTCTACAATGCCAGTGTAAGGCCATCAGAAAGAATCTTATTAGAAATATTGCAAAATATTAATTCATTTATTTATTTGAATTGCAGGTTGGTACACTGAAATATGCATTCCATTTCCAGGTACAACCTGAAATATCCAGACTGCTTTATGTCTACAACTGTAACTTTTAAATAGTTATCTTATGAAAGACCAACTTATTTTCCCTGGCCCAGAATGATTTTAAAAAATACCTCCATGAATTGATGGCCTTGGTCAGATTTGCCAGTGACTTTTAAATGCATTAGGCAGTAGTTTTGTAGCAGGATGATGCTTATTGATCTGACCAAGGCCTTTGACCTTGTTGACCATTCCCTGCTACTAAAAAAAGATATGTTATATTAGTGCTGCAAACTATACACTAAATTGATTCAACAGTTATTTGCTCTTGCAGGCAAGTGCAAGTAAGAGAAGGCTCAGCAACTTCAAAATTAGCTTGTGTGCATTTGGGAAACAGGTTAGTCAGAGGGCACTCCTCAGTCCACTCTTGTTTTCAATATCTGTTAATGAGGTCTCATCAATTCATCCTTATTCCAAGACTGTCATGCATACTGATGTATACTGATGACACTCAAATTCAGTTGCAACTTAGCTATACTTCTTTGCAGTATGGTTCTTTTAATCATAAAGTGGTATTTAATTAAAAAAATACTAAAACAATGGTATTTGGTACTTTGCAAATGTTGACAAAAATATTGGTTTCTTCAGAGGCTGTAGGGATAAGGGGAGATACACTTAAGGCAGTTTGTACATTTAAATATCTTGCAGTCACACTTGACTAAAACATATCAATGTTTACACATATTGAACTTGTTTTCAAAATGTTAATTAAAAGTTGGGATACGTGTATTGAAACAACGACTTGCCAACTTGCTAACTAAAGAAACCAGGCAAATTTATTTTAAATAAGCACTGTTTTCAACATTGGAGTATGGGTCCATTTTACTTTATAATACAGTACATCTGCTGCTGCCTAAGTAGAGTTACTTTTAATTATACCTGTCCAGTTGGTCTCTCTGGTAATCTCAGAACTCATCACTGCACAGATTACCAAGACTTTTCAGTCCTATCCCCTTATAATAAAATTCTTCACAGTATTTCCCCCTTATATACAATTTATTGCAAAAATACTACATATAGGCATCAGTTCAGGCTGACCCTTACTGTTTCAAATATAAACAAATACTATATTAAGGTGAAAAATAGTTCCCTTAGCCTTGGTGAACCTGTGACTTGGTGTTTCTTGAGGTCTGAATGATCGAGACTTACAGTGATGTTGTTGTCCTAACTTCAGCACTGCCTTTCCAGGCACAGACAACATACTCATAAATCAATGTTTGTACTGAGGGTGCTAACATTAGGGCAACACCAACTCAGTAGCAGATTCTTATTCAAACCCTGAGAAACACCACACCACAGCTTTACCAAGGCTCTGGAAATTTTTTTTTACCCTAACATTATATAGTATTTCCTTACTTTTTTGGCATTAACGGTCAACCCTAACTGTTGCCAAAATATAGTCCTTTACAGTGAATTTCCTTATATTTAGACAAGAAATGTTATAAGATATGCATCACATTGTATTGACAATGCCAGCCTTGAGCCAGCATTGTCCATACTATTGATGTAAAGCAGTACCTGGTCACAGTGCAACTCCTAACCCTGTGGCTAGCCTTGCTGATACTAAAGTTACATACCTACCTTATCCCACTACTGTACCAGTTCCTGGTATCCACTGTTACCACCTCTCTTACCCTGCCTCATTCCAATCATCCCTGGTATCAAGGTGTACTCACCCCACCCAGTCTCAGTTCAAGAATCTCTGACATCACGTTGTCCCCCTCCCACACCATGCCCCATTCCAAGCATCACTGGCATCAAGTGGTTCCCATTCCTGACTCTGCACCATTTATAGTATCCCTGGCATCCAGAAGCACCCCCTCTCATATCAATCAATCAAAATTTATTTAACCAGACAGTTACATCATTGAGCAAGTTCAATTTCAAGATGGTCCTGGACACAGAGGACACTTTTGCTTTCAGTAGACAACACTTCATACAAAAGCAGACATCAGTACTGACAGTTACAATATATAAACTCAGTACTTGGATGAATCAGACATTTTTTATTTGTTTTTATTTTTAGTAGTTTAACCAGGTATAGCACACTAAGCTGAAAGCTTTTATACAGGAGCTACCTGGGAGCACAAGGAGGTTAAGTGACTTGCTCAGGGTCACACAGTATGCAAGTGGAAGCTGTGGGATTCAAACCCAGGTCTGGTCTGCTGGACATGTAAAGCAAGTGCAAATACAGGTATTTAAAGTGCAGCGTATACAGGTTGTAGCTTATACAGTACACATGAGGAGAGGAAGGAGGGACATTGAGAAGGGCAGTGGGAAGAAAGGGTATCAGCCACGTAGTAGAGAGGGAAAATAGGGCAGCCTAATAGAATGATGCCTCCTGAGAAGCTAACTAATGAGAGGGGGGAGGTGGGGAGGGAGATGGTTACCCTAAAGGGATGCTGGCCGACACAGGTACATAGGCAGCACAGGATTACAGAGGTTAAGGGACTCAGTTGAGTGGGGTAAGGCTTTACCTGAAACAATCACATCCCATTTTCAGGCCTCTATAGAGCAGACCCCTAAATATAAAATGGCCAGGCAGCAGGGAGATTTTAAGTAATTTGTGGTTGTTATTCCAAAGCGCTGGTAAAAAGGAGCTAATAGCAGTTGAGCCAAGACATGTCCTTGTTCATGGTAGCTTAAGGAGAACAAAGGAGAAGTTCCTTAGTCCATAGGCACCCTTAGAATGTTCAAACAGGTCACAGATATAGGGTGGTAGTTTGTTGGACAAAGCCTGGAATAGCCACATGAGGGCATTTATTTTCCTCCTCATGGAGAGGGATGGCCAATCTAATGCTTGGTACAAGCAGCTTTGATGAGTCTGCAAGGGCAAGTCAAGAACAAATCTCAATGCACGATGATAGTGTATCCAGCTTTTGAAGTGCATACTGGGGACAATGGCTGTATAGGAAGTCGGCGTAGTTGATCAGGGGAAGAAAGGCTGTTTGAACTAGCCGCTTTCTAGCTTCCAGGGTAAGTAGGCTTCTTATGCGGTAGAAAATACCGAGGCGCTGCCTCAGGCTTTTTGTTAATTCACTTAGATGTACACTGAAGGTGAGTGTGTTATCCAACCAGACTCCCAGATATTTAAATTTATCCACTAGCCCTAGTGGTTCATTAAGTAGGGTAATAATCTGTGTGGTCCCAGGTATCCCCGCATTGTGAGATGGAGAGATAATCTGTAGCTTTTTTTTTTTTTTTGCATTTAACAAGAGCTTTAAATTCAGTAGGTTGTGCTGGAGGATGATAAAATCCTGCTGTAGCTCCTTGTACGCAATGTCCAAGGAGGGGTTGGTCATGTAGAGGACTGTGTTATTTTCGAAGAGATGAATGTTTCCAACAACCAGACCGGAGTTGATGTGGTTGATGTAAAGAGTGAAGAGGATAGGTCCCAAAATGGAACCTTGCGGAACACCTCAGGGCAATAATTTTAATACGGAGAATTCTCCTTGGGCTTTAATTTTGCTATTTACGATTTGTGAGGTAGCAGCGGAACCACTTTACTGCAGCAGAGGTTAGACCAATGCTACTCAGGGAATCAAGAAGTATGGAATGATCAACCATATCAAATGCTTTGTTGAGGTCAAGGAAGAGTGCATAGATGTGCTGTTTACTGTCCAGGGCTTTTAGCCACATGTCCAAGTATTCCTGGCATCCGGTGACCCCCTACCATACCTTACCCCAGTGCATTTTGGTCAAAAGAATGGACAAGGCAGTAGGGGGATTTAAACTACAGAATAGGGGAGGCATCTGGTGCAGGGGATCACAAGTGGCAGGAGTTAGATACTTGGGGGTGGATTTTCTCAGCCCATGGATTACCATAAACCCAGGTGGGCCAACAAGATTTTCTACTGTGCTTGCAGTAATCTAAAGGGATTTAACATCCCATAGACCAATTGCCAAAAGTTAGACCATTTTTTGTGGTCTAGCTTGTGGCAATCCCAGGGATCATTTTCACAGGACATGCACCTGATATTTGGTGCAAGTTTACATAAATCGTGTAAACTGTCAGAACTGCATCCTACCTACTACGATTGGACGTAGTTGTGACAAAATCATTTGGTGCACTGCCAGAAACAAAATGTGGTGGCAGAGGGCTTAATGCAATCACTGCACCACCCATTGGAAATCTGGCCCATGGGCTTACCAAGGGAAGGAAAGCAGAGCTGGGTAGCATAAGAATAGTTGACCGCCAGTGGTGCAAGGAAGCCTGCAGGGGCAACAATTCTCACTTGAATAACAGTCATATGTAAATCACATGCTGTTAAATTGACAAGCTTGAGAGTTTGATGCATTTAAAAGATCAGGGACGGATTTTCAAACTGGGCTATTTTAGGTACCCGTGTGGGAAAACATTGCAGATCTGCAACATTTTTCTGCATGCACTGTATTTTCAATCGCAGAGCCATTTGTGACTTGCTCCATGATTTATTGCAGCTTGCAGTCAGTTTTGGGCACAACTGGTATGCCTGATTTTACCAGGCATAACAACATCCTCAGCTGCACCCGCTGCCCATGCAGCAATTAAGACTTGGCACTGGTGAGCTGGCACAGAGGCGTGGAGTGCTGGGGCATTACTGCCTTTGGGAACGGACCTGAGTTGTTCAGTGGTTGGTTGAGGGGAGGAGGATTGAGCATCCTCTGAGATGCACTCCCCTTCCAATGGAGAATGTTATCCCTTACAGAAATAATTTTGTGAAATGTTTTCATGCTGCACACATAAAACTACCCAAGTGACATGCAGGCCGCAAGTATGATTTAAATGTTAAACTGGAACCGATTACATGCATATGGCATGCGTGCAGCAAGCAAATGTGGAAACCATGATTTTTATGTTAAATTGGGAAAGACTGTATGAATGTGGCATGTGTGCAAAAAAGCAAGTGGTCACTGATAACTGCACATGGAAAAGGTAAGTGACTTACTCAGCATCACACTATACACAAGTGGGAGTTGATGAGATTCAACCCCAGATCTTCATACCTCCAAGTCTCCTTGTAAATCCTGATAGCTAGCCAATCAGAAGCCAGAATTTAACTTGCCCATTGTATAATAACCAATTTGTTTCCTGGCTGAAGTCCCCCCCCCCCCCAAAGAACTTTGTCCTGATTTTTCTCCCTGATGCCATTCCATTCAATACCCATCCCCTATGGGTCATGAAGCCACCCAAAGGTGAAGAAACGTGAAAAACATATATATATTTCAGTCCTTCCTCCTTCCCCAATCCTCCGGCAAAAAAAAAAAAATATTTACTTTTACTTACCCAGCCATATGGCCAGAAACTGCAGCCCGGCATACTGTGCCACCAGCACAGTTTTAAGTCCGCTTCCCCACTCCACTTCACCAGAAGCTGGATGCTAGAACCGACCATCACAGGTCCCCAACGTGGTCTGCGACCAAGTCACTCACCATACGGATCCACCCAACCTGGGTTGCTTCCTCCTTGCTTGGTTGCTGCTGTGGCTGCTACCACACTACACTGATCAAGGCCTATGAATGCCACCCACACCGCTGTCACCACTGCTGCTAAGCCTAGCTCACTGCTGTGGGGGCCTGTACAGTTTTTTCTGTAGGGCAAGCTTAGTAGAGTAAGTAGGTAGCCTAGTCTTGAGTTAGCTTCTAGCTGACCCTCTGCCCCTTCAGCCACCAGGGAAGATGGAGACTCACTAAGAGTAGAACAGCAAACATATGCTGCCACAACTCTGCTATTGAGAGTTCAGTGCTCACTAACTCCTCCAAGCTGTGGTGTTCAACCTGTCTATTCTGTGGTTGGAAAGACAGTGTTACACTTGCAAGGCTCATGTGCTCTTTTTTTGGCTGGAGCTCATCCACATCACATGTGATTGTGCCACCGCTAATACATGGAGAGAGTGGACAACACAGTACAGACACAGTCAAGTCTGGAGAGTACCTGCAGCATGAGCACACCCAGGCCAGGTGGGCACTTTTTGTGCCAAAGATTAAATCCAAATTTAAAGACATTACTACCACACCATAAGAACAACCTTGGCACAAATATGGAGGGGGGGGGGGCAACTGCGCCTCTCTGCCCTAGCTAAATGGCACCCCTGCTTAATGGTAGAAATTAATTCTCAGGTGCTAGCACAATGGTTTCCACTGTGTTCTGAGGTATCATATCTCCATGTTTCATGATGTGCCCTAATCATCATGTGGGTTAGTCTCCCTTATTGTCCCTCATTTTGAGTTTCCAAGTGCCTCATTTCAGTGACAAAATGTGAGGTATGGTGCATGCTTCCAAGACCCTACTCAGCACAAAGAGTGTTGAACATGGCCATAGTGTATATGCTCAGTACAGAATGACAAAGGGAAAGTAAGTAAGATGAAACCCTCATGGAGAAACACATTTGTAGCACTAAATATGCATAAGGGATTGCATGGTCCAAAACCAAATAGGATAGGCTTCACAACACAGAGGCCCCTCGTCGTACATCAGGAATGGGGGATGTTGACTGGATATATCCTAGGTATTTAATGCAATAGGCAAACAATACTTTACAGATCAATGGCGATTTAATGACAAAAATCAAAAGCCATTAACTCATTTGCTCCCTGTGGCCATTTTGGGTCGGATCTTGCAAAGGATGGTTCCGACTCCATATGGCATCTAAGGGAACAAATGTGTTAAAGCAAAAGGATCAGAATTAATGAGTTTACCTAATTTTTATGGGAATTCAAATAAAAATGTATTTTAATGACTAACTGCTAGCAGTAGTATAAGAAGTAGAAACTGCTATGTTTTTGTAGATGAGATTTGCACCAGTTTAGCTGCTGCACACATGGCAAACATGCAGCATGTGAACCTGATGTGATGTTTAAATGATATTCACACTGGCTTAACTGCTGCACTCATGTCAAGCATGCAACATGTGAACTTGATGTCATTTTTAGAAGATGTTCACACCAGCTTACCTGCTGCGCATGTCAAGCTTGCAGCATGCAAACCTGAGTTGCCTTTTAGACCTGGTTTGCATCTGTTCACTTAGTGTATGCGAACCGCATGCAAACATTGCACAATTAAGCATGTGGCATGCATTCTGTATGTACACAGCACACCTATATTTCTGTAAGGGATGGCTTCCAGTGTAACATCACCTGGGTGACCACAGGCTGTGATCAGACAATGGAGATGTGGCATAGGAGGGAAGGCATCTTGAGGCTGTGAGGTATGTATTCACGTGTATCCCTGTCAGCCATAGCCCACCAAGGCACCTGTTGGGAGGAATAAAACAAGGCAGATAATGCCCAAACTGGATGGGATGACACCATGCATCCCCGCAGGCCTTGCACCATTGACTGGGCTGCCCAGTGCAATGTCCCATACCTAGCTCCTCCCAGGATTAGCAGAGGTCACTTGGGGCCCTGCCACAAGGGTCAATCTGTGGAGCACTGTGCAATCAGACGGTAACTCCAAGAGATGATGGGTGATGGGGCTGGGGGTAAATGGCAAGTCAGGTGAGGGCTGGCTGAGGACAGAGAGGCAAAAAGTAAAGTAAATTTTTAAAAAAGACTTGTTGCCGGTGTGGAGATTTTTTTCTGCACTGGCAGCTGTGGATTGGGACTTAGTCCCACAGTGGCTGAAAATCCTGCCCCAAGATTTAGAGGAGCTGATTGAAACCATGTGGGGTGCGAAACTGACTGAGACATCCGGAAGGATATTTTCCTGCTACTGAAAAGGGATTGATTTGAAGGGAAAGGAGTAATAGGCTTTTTTAGGAGAGTGCCATTCTAAAGAAAAAGGCAGATGTCTGGAGGGATGCAGTTTCACTGAGTCTATCTGGTCAACCTCAGAGGAAAGAGCAGGAAGTGGGTTAGTCAGCCAGGTTTGTACTACAGCACAGTAAACAGCTCAGATAAGCTGGAAAAATTAGCAGAGTACCGAAATTTATGGAGTGGTGGTACTTGCTTTGCAAACTTAAAATTCCATGTGTGAAATTGGGTATCACGTCAACTCATCACAAACATTTCATTGAAAAAATATCATCGTAAACACTACATTGTAATTAATTTCAGTGCATGATACATCTGATAGCATGCGACATTTAATCGCAAAAATACACTTTCTCCCCATGATTGAAAATAAATGTGACACTAATTGGCACTGCGAGAGCTAGCAAACTGCTCTCACAGATATCTGTTTTAGTGCTTAATAGAAAGGGCTCTCCAGAGCTATGTCTCCCTAGGACTTCTGCTGCGATTTCTCCCTTAGATTCAAGTAAAGCCAAGAAAATAATAAGAAGGGAGGAAATTGAAGCTAACGGTATCAAGCTAAAGGGCACAGAATGAGTTCCCTGTGGGCTGCATTCAAGACACGCTGACGGCTCTCTCTCTGCTGTTCAATGATTGTTCAGTTGTGCTGAGCCAGTGCGTCACATCCCCTGCCAATGCTTCTAAGTCTGCATTCCTCAATTCCCAATCCTGGAAGTTGGCGCCATTGAATGACTGGGAGAATGCGATCACTGAACTCGTCTGCCCTTTCTTTCTGAAGGTGCACACTCAACCCTGCACTCTGCGCTCTGCTCACGGGGTCTGATGATGGAGAAAAGGTCCACCTTTCACATTTCTGAGCCCAGACCCCCGACATTCAGCTCTGGTACTTTAGCAATGGCCGCCTCATCAACCTTCACTCCGGACTCGGATTAGAGGTCTCTGCCCCGGCGACCGGGAGAAGTAAAGTAAAGGCAGGCAAAATAATAATGTAAAAGTAAAATAATAACAAGCATAGGCTTGATGGGGGGAAGCATGCTGGTCGTGGATTAGCTAGACTCACCGGATTCAAAGCAGTAGATGGATGCGCACTAAACACAGGCTCTATATGCGCTTAACTGTCATGCATGGAAGAGTAAGTGCGCTGAAAAGTATTGCGATGTAAATTGACGCTCGGTAATTGACCGTGACGAAATGTTTGTGAGGAAAAGACATGGAACCATGAAATTGTAGCATTATCTGATCTACTTCCATGAATTTTTGAGAACATTTTGCTAATTAGAAATCTCAGCCCAAATCTGAGGTACACAGATTACACAGAAATTTGACAGCAGAAAAGGACCACATGGCCTATCCAGTCTGCTTTTGCATTCTCCCCTGCCCCCCCACTTTTATACTTCCACCCCCTTGCCCAACCGCTTATGTCTGTCCCATGCTGTCTTGAATCCTTCCACTGTTTTGGCTCCCACTATCTCTTCCGGCAGTCTGTTTCAGGCCTCCACCACCCTCTCTGTGAAGAACTGCCCTCTGACATTACCTCTGCATTTCCCACCTTCTAATTTGAGGCTATATCCTCTCGTGTTTGCTCCCTTCTTCATTATGAACAAGCTTCCTTCCTTCACCCTATTTATTCCCTTCAAGTACTTAAAAGTCTCAATCATGCCCCCCCTCTCCCTCCTAGTCTCTAGTGGGTACAGATTCAGCTCCCTCCCGCATCCCACTTACCATCTTGGTCACTCTTCTCTGAACCCTCTCCATCATCTCAACATCACTGAGTAAGTGTGGTCTCTAGAAATGAACCCCATACTCCAAGTGCTGCCTCACCATAGTACTGTACAATGGCATAAGCACTTCCCTGCTTCTGCTAGTAAAGCTCCTCACAGTGCAGGCCAACATTCCATTCGTCTTACCCACTGCCTTGCTACACTGGTCCCCCACCTTAAGATTCCTTGATACCATAATCCCCAGGTCCCTGTCTTGTTCCTTTTCCTTGATTTCCTTTCCCCCAGGAAGTAATTTGCCTTTAAGTTTTTCCGCCCCAGGTGTATCACTGCACACTTCTTTGCATTAAATTTTAGCTGCACAGTTTCTGACCACTTTTCCAGCTTCTCCAGGTCCTGCCTGATGGCCTTTTCCACTGTAAATTTAAAATAACTCAACATAATTTCTTCAGATTGGTTACAGTATATCCAGGGTATGCATACGAAATGTCACATCAATTACTGCAAATGCAGAACATCTATAAGCAACCACAGTTTCAGAAAATGTTCACCAAATTTTACATATAATTAAACTGTGAAATTATAAGCCTCTGTAACTTAAAAAAAATACTTACCCAAATCTTGCTATATTTTGCATTTTCTTAGACCATTCAAGAGGGCTTTGCATGACAATTTCCAGGTATATTGCTTCAACAGTGGCCGACATAAAAGCAGTAAAATATTTTCAAAATTTTCACCAAGAAAGAAAATGCCACATGTGTTGCCCCTGTAAGTTTGAAACTAAACTGACTTATACATTTGGCAAGTGGTAGATTGATTCTCCCAACTGCAGTTTCATCTAGAAGAAGGGGCATCCTTGACTCCCTGCATGGAACATTCCCCAGACAACTAGTGAGTGAACCCACACATGATGGGGCAGTATGGTATCTGGTGCTTAGTAACAGGGACAGTGTGTTGCAGACACCATGGTGGGAAGCCATCTGGGGACCAGTGATCATTGTAAAGTGTGGTTCAACTGCATAAGAACAACTGTGGAATCCAAGACCTCGCAGGGTGAGATAACCTGGGGGTGAGGGTGGAGGAACGAGGGTCAAACTAAAAGAGGGCATCGTGAAGGCAACAAACCTCTGTGTCAAGCAAGTAAGCAAAAGCAAAAGGAAGAGGAGACCACTATGGTTCTCAAAAGAGGTGGCAGAAAAGGTAAAGGCTAAAAGAACAGCATTGAGACAGTGTAAGGAAACTTAGAGAGAGGAGGATAGGGAAATGTACAAGGGAAAACAGAGAGAGGCAGGGAAAGCAGTAAGGAGCACAATGGCACAAACTAAAGAATAGCTCAGAGGAGTCCGTGATGCGGGCGGCGTAACAGCACCGGTGAATCCGTCTTTACCCGCTATTACAGTTTAAAACTCCGCTTATTTCGATTAACGAAGATCTTCCTAAAGTTTGTAACTTGAAGGGTGTGCAGTGGAAACTGATGGAAGTTGAAATCATAAACAGTCTCGAGAAACACACCCCACGCCCGCAACACGGGAAGAAGGCAGCCAAAAAATCCAAGGCCCTCGCACCGTGCTAGTACATGGGGCAAGTGAGAGAAGTATTCCGAGGGAGCCATTAATCGCCATTGCTTTCCTCGAGGAGATTGGGTTCTTAGAGCCACAATTATAGAGGTGGCAGGGGAGCCTCAAGAATATCAACACGCCAATCGAGGACTTAGCCAGTAGGGCTTCAGATAATGAAGCACAGTGAAACTCTTAGAAAGAGGAAAAGAAACAATGGAGTCAGAAATGGTCAAAGTCTCAAAAGCTGCAAAATTAGAAATTAAGGTAGAGGACTTGGAAGGTCGAGCAGACGGAATAATGTGGTATTCATCGGACTGCCTGAAAGGGCTGAAGCTAATGATCCAATTATGTTTGCTCAAAAATAACTGAAAAATAGCAGGTCCCTCACCTTTTGGGCCCAAATATATTGTGGAGAGAGCCCACAGAGCGCTGTGCCCATTGCCACCATCGGATCGTCCCTCCCAGGCCGTCTTATCTAAAATTTTTAAACTACCAAGAGAAGCAATTGCTGATTGACAAGGCTAGAGAAGACAAGGAAATTTATTGGGAAGGTACACGGATCAGAGTGGCTCAAGATCTCCCACTCTCTGTTAGACAGAAGCGAGCTACTTATCATCTGCTCGTCAAAAGGCTACTTGCTGCTGGGGTAAAGTTTAGAATGAGATACCCGTCGAAATTCCAGGTTTACATAGGGAACGAATGGAAATCTTTCGACTCTTCAGAAACAGCTGCAACAGCTCTGAGGGAGCTACTTCCAGATCTGTTCAAAGACACATGAGTTGGACAGAAATTTAGCAGGCGATTTAACCTTGGTTTATTAAATGATGCTGCTTTAAATGTGTTTTGAAGTTGGAGGAAGGGGGTCCGATTTCGGCCTTCTCGAGGATCCAAAGCCTTGGAGTTTTGAATAGGGCGCTGTATGACATTTCATTTTCTTTTCCTGGACATTGTGCCTGCTCGGATCTGATTCTCTTTCTCTTGGATCGTCATTTCACGCAAGTTGGATGTTAAACGCTTTTTTTTGAAGATGAACATTACATCAGACTGGTCTCTTTTATATTATGGGCTATACATAAATGTTTTAGGGGTCCAATATTGTTTATATACAGTTAATTGATTATCTGATCAGCGGTCTTTAAATTTCTGCGCTTTTAGTATATTTCATTTCCAGTTAGTTCTATGAGCGATTGGTGTAAGCTGTTTGCTTTTTTTACTTTTATATAAAGGACTTATTTCTAGCTGAAAGAAGCTCTATTAGAGTTCTGAGGTTAAGTTTAGCCTAGGAGTTGTACTTTTATGTTTAGATATTATAGGGTATTAAAAGATGGAGCGAGCTGAGAGGAGCTAAGTATCCTGATATCACGGACCGTAGGAGCCAAAGGAGGGCTATGGGTGTGGGGGTCGGGGGATACAGGGGTAATCTATAGACTGGAGGGAGGGATGGTTCTTATTCAGTGGGATTGGAATGGAGGGGACGGGGCTGTTGGGGTATTGGGAGATTTTTTACTTTCATAGGGTGGGACACAAGGTTGCTGGTGGTGGCTGATACTGGGTGGCTACAGGGTACTTGTTTTCTTGGATAATTTGTTAATTAGCTATGGATCTGATACTCATATCAAGTTATGTACATGGAATGTCAAAGGGGCTAGGCTTAAAGTAAAACAATATAGAATTCTGAAATACTTAGAGGCTGCCAGAATCAAGATCGCTTTTCTACAAGAGACCCATTTGTTGCAAGATGAAAATAAGGGCCTGAGAAAAATGCAGTCCGGGGAAGTTTTTTCGTCTCCTGGTACCACAAAGAGTAAAGGGGTTGCAATTTTACTCCATAGGTCGATACCCTTTGTATCCAAGAATGTCATTTCCGATAAAGAGGGCAGATTCATTTTGACGGTTGGGACACTATATAGAACGGAGGTATTATTAGGGGCTGTTTATGGGCCAAACTCCGACAGTCAAGATTTTTTTGTAAATTTAATGAAAGTGCTGTTACCCTTAACCACCTTCCTATGATCAGGGGGACTTTAACCTACTCTAGACCCTCTAATGGATAGGTCCTCAGGGGCGGATTTGATTCCTCACCAGCCACTCTGGCCTTAAGTGACCTAATGGACCGAGTTGGTTGGACGGATGTCTGAGGGTCCTTCATCCACGAACAAAGGAGTACTCCTTTATTCCCAGTACACAAGACGGGTTCGAGAATTGATTACATATTTCTCCGCTTATTGCTTAAAGGGGTTATTGGTTCAGAGATAGTGGCAGTCCCTCTCAGACCATTCAAGGTGGAGGTTGAGATCTCTTTTCCTATGCGTGGGTAAGGGTATAGATGGAAAATTAACAATCAGTTGCTCAGAATGCCCAAAGTGGTCCAGAGTCTGTCTTCTCAAATAGAAGAGTTTATTTCTTTTAATGCGAGGGATGGAACCAGACCAGACATTCTTTGGTCAGCGTTTAAGGTATACATGAGGGGTCTTCTGATTAGCCAAGCTGCCACGAGAAAAAAAGAGAGGAATATCTATATGATGGATTTATTGAGGCAGATTAAGGAGCTCCAAGCCACATTGATACATAGCCCAAATGAAAGGGATGAATTTAAGTTAATCAAGGCCAGGGACGAATATCTTAAGATACTTGGTGACCAGGCAGAGCTGGCCATTATAAAAACTAAAGCGATCTTTGTGGATCAAGGTGAGAAGCCTGGAAAGCTTCTTGCAAGGAGGCTTGCACAATTAGAAGCTTCTCGGCTGATCGAAGGGGTTTGGTCGGAGAGAGATGGGTCTATTAAAACGTCCCCAGAGGAAATGGCCCTTGTCTTCCAGCACTATTTCGAATTACTGTATGGTGGTATGCAATCTCACCGCAGCTAAGTGATATTCAATCCTACTTAGACCGATTCCTCTCCTAAATTGGAGGAAAAGACACCAACTTTCTCACTGCTGAGATTACCCACTCAGAGATTGAAACTACTATTAAAGCTCTGTCTATTTATAAGACACTGGCCCTGTTGGTTTTCACCAAATTTTTATAAAACCTTTCTCCCCAGGTGGTTCCCCTGTTAGCCAATTTATATCGGCAGATCCTTTCTGGGGCTGACTCAGATAAGCATCTGTTTGAAGCATTAATAGTACTGATCCCCAAGCCCAATAAGCCACCCGAAAATCCAAGTAGTTATCGCCCATCTCTTTACTAAATTATGATTTAAAAATTTTAACTAAAATCTTGGCGGAAAGGGTCAGTAAGTTATTGCCATACTTAATAGGTCCGGAACAAGTGGGTTTCATGAAGGGTAGAACTTCTGCAGATCATTTTAGAACGTTGTCCCATGTCTTCTCGGTATCCGAAGAGACAGACCTCCCTTTGCGCTGGTCTCTTTGGATGCTGAGAAGGCATTTGATAGGGTACATTGGGCCTTCCTATTTCAGACGATGCAGAAGGTTGGCTTCCCGGACAAATTTGTAGGGTGGATTAAGGCCTTGTATACTGAATCCGACGGCAAGAGTAGCTTGTAATGGGGCTATTTCTGCGCCTTTTCACTGCAGGCAGGACTAGCAGGGTGCCCATTATCACCCCTGCTTTTCAATCTTTACCTAGAGCCCTTAATAAGACACATACTGTCTAATTATAAGATCAGTGGGATCAGTGTGAGGGACAGGTAGTAAAGGTTACCGCCGCCATACAGGCGATCTACTGATCTATGTGTCAAACCCGCTTCCTCAATCCCAGAATTACTGAATGCAATTAATGAATTTAGCTTATTAGCCAATTACAAGCTGAATCAGGATAAAACAGTGGTTTTCCCTGTCCAATAGAGTTTTAAGAAGGATATCGTGGAGCTAGGGTTGGGCTGGAATTCCAAATCTCTTAGCTACCTGGGACTTACTTTAGTAAAGAGTTTGGATCGGCTCAATCAACTTAATCTAGACGCCTAATTAAGAATATAGAGTTAGATATGAAGAGATGGGCACAGTTCCTTTATCGCTTTGGGGCAGGATAAATGTAGTCAAAATGAATGTTTTCCCAGGATTTTTACCCCATTTCTATGCTCAATGTTTGGGTCCCTTTGGCGTGGTTTAATAGACTCCATAAATTAATAGCTGATTTCATCTGGAACTTTAAGAAGGCAAGAATGTCATCAGTCAAATTAGCCCCTTAAATCTCAAGGTGGGTTGAGGTTACATTTCATTTGCTCTCTATTATTGGGTCATTTAGATAAACAAGTATGGTAGATGGACCAGTGCTTATACATCTTCTAATAGTAAAGCATATATACTCTCTGGTTAAATTGGAAATTGACTTAATTAAAAAATGGGTCTTAGGCCTGAAGCCTTGTTATTTACTCTTTGAGGTTAACTCCCTTGCAAAAACGCCCCTATAGGTGTCTCTTTGAGGATTCACAACCAACTCTGTGGCTTTTTGAAGTATGACTTGTATAAAGATGGTTATCAACCCATGGTGGGGAACTCTCACTGGTTGATAAGTAAAAAGCCTATTGCTAGCAATTGGTTACCCAATTTGGGAAAGAATAGATTAAGGGATTTTTTAGACGAAGAGGGTAAGCCTTGTACAACTTTACAGATACTCAAAAGACTTAATTTGCCCATCAAAGAAAGTTACAAGGTGTTTCAGTTGCACCACCTTTTAGTCCAGAAATTAAGTATGAATGGGCTCTCCTCATCCAATATAGATTTTTGGGACAGTATACTACCCTTAATAGGGGCCCCTCATGCAGTTTCTAAAATTTACTGTGTATTACTTCAGTGGGCCTTTAAGGATAGTTTTGTCCCTTCATCTTACTGGTCTAGGGCTTTTCCCAATGTAACTTTTGATTGGTTACAGATTTGGAATAATTGTCACAAATTCTTGAAACAGGACTCTCTCAAATTGACACAATTCAAGATATTGCATAATATGTATTATTCTCCCCAGAAACTATCAGAATTAAAGGTGAGGCTGGAACCCAATTGTGACAGGTGTGGCTTAAGCGAGGGTGATCTTTTTACACATTTTTTGGCATTGCCCAAAAGTTACCCCATTATGGTCTGCCATTAGAGATAAGTCTAGCCCCTTGTTGGGCTTACAGGAGATGTTTAGTCCAGAGGTGTGTCTTCTAGGTAGTATGTCAGATTTTCCAGTTACTCGGAGAAAGTTTTACATCTCTTTGATCTCCATTACAGTTAAAAGGCTCGTGCTTAAACATTGGAAGGATTCCATTATAATCTCTTATTCAGAATGGCTATCAGAAATGTTAGCTTCTCTTAGGATTGAAAGAAGAATGGCTATCCAGAGGGACCAATTGCCTCGTTTGAGAAAATTTGGTCCCGTTTATTATTAACACTCAGGTTAACTGTGTGCCTTGGAACCCAGTTTAATTGGTATGAAACAACACCTTGTGTCCGGATTTGTTTTATGTGTGGGGAGGGACTGGGGAGGAGGTTTGGGTGGGGAGGGGGGAAAGGGTTCATGGAGGCTCTTTTTTAAGAGTGTGATCTGGTATGATATGACCTTTTGATTGTAATCGAATGCACACTGTATATGGTTGCTCATGGGTTGTTCATCGCCTCTGTGTAACTTAAAATTTCAATAAAAAGTGAATGAAAAAAAAAAAAAAGAAAGAATAGCTCAGATAGTATCAAAAGGGAAAAATAAATTTTTAGGTATTTTAGTAAAAAAAGGAAGACAAAGGGTAGGATTATAAGGTTAAAGGGGAAGGGGGGGTCTGTACCAAGATGGACCAAGAAAATTCAGACAGCTTGAAGAAATACTTCTGCTCAGTGTTCTCAGTAGAAGGGGAAGGGGAAGGGGAGGGACCATGAAAAAGCACCAGGAGCTTTGATTGTAGGTAAATGGACACTAATCCTTTTCCTGAGGAGAGAGTATAGAAAGCACTTGCTAACCTGAAGGTGGACAAAGCTATGGGGCTAGATTTGGTGCATCCAAGGGTGCTGGAAGAGCTCAGGGAGGTACTAGCTGCACCTCTAACAGACCTATTTAACAAATCACTGGAGACCAGAGTGGTCCCAGAGGACTGGAGAAGGACAGATGTAGTGCCACTTTACAAAAGTAGTAGCAGGGAAGAGGTGAGCAATCATAGGC
Source organism: Neoceratodus forsteri (assembly GCA_016271365.2). Classification (NCBI taxonomy): domain Eukaryota; kingdom Metazoa; phylum Chordata; order Ceratodontiformes; family Ceratodontidae; genus Neoceratodus; species Neoceratodus forsteri. Next base: position 1,178,711,775 of record CM057449.1, on the reverse strand, counting down.
CTGACAGCCTGACATTGGTGCTGAGTAGGTTAATGAAAACACTGCTTAAGGAAAGGATTATTGAATATCTCAGATCCAACGGGTTATAGGATCTGAGGCAGCATGGATTCAAAGGGGGAAGGTCATGACAAAGAAATCTGTTAGAGTATGATCAGGAGGAGTGGTGGATGTGGCCTACCTGGATTTCAGCAAGGCTTTTGACACTGTTCCATAAAGGAGACTGGTAAGCATGCTGAGCAGCCCGAGGGTGGGCAGTAAGGTGGTAACCTGGGTAAGAAACTGATTAAGGGATGGAAGACAGAGCATAGTGGTAAACAGAGTTTGCTCTGAGGAAGGGAGGGTGACTGGGGGTTACCACAGGCTTCAGTGCTGAGTATAATCCTCTCCAATGTCTTTATCAGTGGCATAGTAGAGGAGCTGGAAGAGAAAGTCTGCCTCTTTGCAAATTACACCAAGATCTGCAACAGAGTGGATGCTCTGAGGGGGATGATGGAAAAGGATGGGCAGAGATCTAAAAGAAAATGGAGGAGTGGCCAAGGGTACGGCATCTAGGTTTTGATGCAAAACAGTGCAAAATAATACACTGAGGCCATAGAAACTCAAAGAAGGAGTACAAAATGGGTGGATTGATACTGACAATGACCAAGCAGGAAAGAGACCTGGGGATAATCATCTAGGATGACCTGAAAGTGGCGAGGCGGTGTGACAAGGCAGTTGGGAGGGCTAGTGGGATGCTGGTGTACATAAGAAGGGGTATCACCAGCAGAAGAAAGGGGATGGTGTTGCCACTATACAGATTGCTGCTAAGACCCCACCTTAGTACTGTGTCCAGTTCTGGAGACCACTACTCAGGAAGGACATAGACAGGGTGGAGAGGGTCCAGAAGAGGGCTACCAAAATGTTGTACGGTCTGCATCTAAAGCCCCATGAGCAGAGGCTAAAGGAACTCAATATGTAAACCCTGGAGTAGAGGAGGGAGGTAGAGGTATATGATAGACATCTTTAAATACCTCATGGGGGTTAATAAGTTACAGAAGAGGAGTATTTTTCAGAAAAAAAGGTGCTCTTGAACAATGGGACAAGATATAAATCTGGACTGGGGTAGATTATGGAGAGATGTGACGAATTACTTCTTCACAGAAAGGGTGGTGGATTCCTGGAACAGCCTTCCAGCAAAGGTAGTGGGGGCAAAAACAGTGGTGGGGTTCAAAAATACCTGTGATAGGTACATGGGAATCACAGGGGTAAGGAAGGTGTGGGGGGCACAGTGCTGTAGATCAAGTAGGATATGCAGCAAAAATGAAGGCAGGAAAAAAATGATCAGACTGGGTGGACCAAGTGGCCCTTATCTGCCATCAGATTCTGTATTTCTGTTTTCTTCTTCTACGGTCCATTGTGGGGCTCTGCTAAACTCTTTGGCTGTCTTATTAGTTCTTTCATGCGCCTCCTTTGTGTCACCAAATTACATGGAAACAATTTGAAGGCAGATAAGGACTGCTTGTCCGACCCAGTCTACCCATTTTTCCCTACCTAAAGTATCACTGCAGACCCTACTTAATCTCTGGCTCTTTGTCCCACTCCCCTTCCTTTCAGCAAAGATTTCCTTATGCCTAACTCATGCATTCTTGACCCCCATCCCCACTGTTTTGTCCACACCACCTCTGGTGGAAGCCTGTTCCAGGAATCCACCACTCTTTCTGTAAAAAAGTATTTCCTCACATCTCAGTAGAATCTACTCCCCCCCAGCTTCATAGCATGTCCCTTTGTTCTTCAATACCTTTTTAGCTGAAAATAAAAATCCTCCTGTACGTTATTTACCCCTGTGAGGTATTTTAAGGTCCCTGTCATTTCTCTCCTTGGCCTCCTCTCATCTAGGGTGTACATCTTGAGGTCCTTTAGTTTTTCTTCATGGGGCATTTTCTGCAGACCCTGCACCATTTTACTTGCCTTCCTCTGGTCCACCTCCAATCAGTTTATTTACTTCTAGAGATCTGGTCTCCAGAACTGGACACAATACTTACGTTAGGGTCTTACAAATGATCTATACAGAGGCAATACTACCCCCACATCAAATGTCTGACCCCCATAAGTAATTCAGAGTTTCGCTGGTGCCAAGAGTGACCAGACCATTCTGAGTCCATGCAATTGATGCCTGAAGGAAATGAAGAGCTTTCTCTTGGATTTAGTCACAAATGACTAATCAGAGAAATTCTGACATGCCCATTGTAAGCTCACGGGGAACTATCAGTTCGCTCAGCTGTCTGTGAATGTATTCTGTAGGTTCATTTTAAGTCGGTCAGGGTAAACCCCAGGTTCTCAGGTAGTAAGTTCTGGTACCATCTCCTGAAAGAGGACACCATGTCCTCCTCTTCCACTCCTTTCAAGAGGCTGACTACTCAAATGTTCATAGCCCAACGGCTGCTTGAGTTTTTTTTTTTCTAGACTGGTCATCTACCTTAGTCACTGTAGTGACTGCTGAATCAATTTTAGTGCCCTGTGAGCTTATGTGAGTTAAGATGAGTTTTATATTTTAATCCATGTCCCTCAACACCTTGAGCACACTCTCCCAAGGTGGCAGGGGGCCTGCTCCACCCTGGCTAATGGCTTCAAACTACCATAACGCACTGCCTGCTGCTGTGTTAGCTGTTGCAACTGTTGCTCATTTTTCCCTCAGGCTTCCTGTAACTTCACACAATCTTCCCATACTGACTTTTAGATCAATTTGTTTCTTATATCCTAAGGAACACACATAAGTGCCTCAATTAGTTGAACAATGCTTTTAGAAGGATTATTTATATCAAATTATTTGGCTGCTATTGGAGCCAAGATGAAATGCCACCCATCTGGAGTGTGGCTCGTGTGACTCACTATAACCCTATTATATACTTTAAAGAGCTAGTGTACTGCCCAAAACTAATATTAGTGTTTAAAAGCAGTCAGCAATTACTTTTTATATCTGAGGTACTTTTAGTTTTCCCTTTGGTTAATTAGAAGATTGTTTACCTGATGTTAGTAGCTGTACTGTGTGGAATTGCACTCTTCCTGGCAGCTGACATTGCTAGCTCTGTTCCACCCATTACATCATGAGTATTGTGTCCTCACTAATTATGACATCAGTGCTAATTAGGAACAACCACTCAGTAGCTGCCAGATCAGTTACCTGCGATGTCACTGTCAATGAGATCACAATGCTAATGATGTAGTGGCTGGACTAGATATAGATATGTCAACTGCCAGGCTAAGAGCTATTCCACACATCCAGTGCAATATTATAACATAAAAAATGTTCAAATGAGCAAAAGGAAAAAGAAAAATACTTCAGAAATGAAGTTACAACTGATTACTTCTTACATTTTGTATAATTTTCCTATCTCTGTTTTGGTTCCATTAGCTCTTTAGCAAAAAGTGTGCATGCCACTGATCAAGTATCTAGCTATTTGGATGGCTGAGGTAGATCAAAATAAATGAATGCACACATTTCCTCAAAATGTAATGCTGCAAAAATGTTACTGAAGAAGAATTCACTAATTTCAACAGTCCTGGTATTTTCCAATGCTGTTTTGTTGAATTCTGTTGCAATGTTTGTTTTGTTATTGGTTGTTTCTTAATTTTGTTTGGACAGTGCATTGGTAGGGCTGCCTTCTAATGTGCTCTTTTATTTTTTATTATTTTGGTAACTGGGTAAGGTCTACTGCACATAAGGCTCATGTACTGTACACTGGTGATCCAGAAACACTGGGGAGGTTAAGTGATTTGTTCAGAGTCACTCAGGATGTAAATGGAGGTTGTAGGAATCAAACTCAGGTCTGCTGTGTGCTTCAAGCTCATACACAGCTTGATACTCTAACCTCTAGGCTATACTGCCAGCCCATCATGCTCATGCCTTCAAATACTGTAGGCCTGATGTACTACTCCAGCTGAATAACTTCTAACTTGAAACCTGCTTTTAAGTTGTTCTGTCTTTGCTCTGAAGTATATTCATGCAGTACCTTCTCACTTTTAAAAATTCACCATATAAATAACTTTTACTAACTCTCATGAACAGGAGTTGTAAGCCTTGAGGGAAAAAAAAGTCCAGTAGTTTCCTTTTCATATCTTTTGTTTGTGTTTTGCTGTCACTGCTAACTGAAAACATTTTTATTTATTTTTTTATTTATTTATTGAAACGTTTAACCATGAAAGGCACACTGAACAAGTTGCTCATCTCCCAGTGTGTCCTGGAGGGAAGGGGAAGAGGGAAGAACAGTATATACATGAGATATTACATAACATTGTTCAAACACTGATAAGGATACACATTAAGGTTACAATTAGTAATTACACAAGATAAGTGTTGTACAGTAGTATGAATGAGTTGATAAGTGCAACATAAGTACAATTCATACAGGATTTCACCTCCTTTTACATTACTTCATGTGTGTAAAGGTAAAATTTAATTATTACTGTTCAGACAAATTATGAATTCATAGTAGCGTAGCAATTTATGCTTGGATTATGTCTACATGTTTTCTTCCCTCCCCCAGCTTCACAAGCAGGACTGAAATGAGTATGCTCTGCAAACATGTAATATTTATAGGGATTCCCTAACCTCTCTACTAACTAGGGTACCTGATGATTCCATTGGTAACCAGACATTTGTCCAGGCTCACCATCAAGGTCCATACTGTCCTTATATCCACTACCTCTGCTGGTGGGTCGTTCCATAAAGTACATCCTAACCTTATGCCTTAACTTATCACCTTCCAGATGTGCTGGACACCAGATCAAACATCACTGACTGTTCAGTCATGTCAGAACCCTTGAGTATGTGAAAAAATAAGATCATGCCCCTTTCAGCATTCTTTTCTCCAGTGTAATCATTGTAATGTCCTCCAACCTGTCCGCTTTTGTCCTCCATACTGCTAATCATTTTGGTTGCCCTATATTGCAGCCTCATTATTGACTGCTCTAATGCCCCTTTTGTATTAAGGAGGTCATAACTGCATAAAGTACACCAGGTGGGGCCCTGACCAAGGCATTTTTTTTCATGAACTACATTTCATTAAAAAATTTCACAGGAATTACAATAAACAAACACAATGACAGGTACAATACAAAAAAAAACCCTACCCATATGCCCCATCCCTACCCCCCAGACCCAGAGCATGTAAACAAACAAGCATATAAGAGAAAAGAGGTCTTGTAATCCTAAAGTATATACAGTATTTACCTAACAGGTATAAACTAAACCATGACAGGGGCGCACTGCTAATCAAAAATAATGATAACAAGGATAAGAGTGTAAAAACTAGACCAAGGCCTTGTAAAGTGCCATCATCTCCCTCTGCTCTGCTGCTCACCATCCGTTTGATTTATCCAAGCATTCTGCTGACAGTCTTTAGTTAGGCTGCAACAAGCTTATCTTGCTTCATTCCCTTGCCCCTGGTCCTTTTCCTCCTTGACTACAGCAAGAGGATCCTCACAAAGTGTATAGATCGGCCCTTTATTTTTCCTCCCTAAGTGTAGTACCTTTCATCTGTTTACATTGAATCTGAGGCTCCAGGAGTCAAACTAATTGTTCAGTTTGTTCAAGTTCTCCTAATATTTGTTCCTATCCTCAAGGGCTCCCACAACTCTGGCTAGCTTACCCTCATCTGCAAATTTAAGAAGCCTGCTGGAAACCCCAGCTTCCAGATTGTTAATGAAGATGTTGAAGGGCAGAGGCCCCAGCACAAATGCCTAAGGGGTACAACAGAGTATTTCTCTCCACTCAGAGTAATGCCTATCCAGCACCATTCTCTGCTTCCTACCCCCTAAGCTAAGAAGCAATCCACCTTGTGTATGCTTCACAAATGTTGTACTTGTTTGTTTTGCCCAGAAACCTCTAGTCCTCTCATTCATCTATATTTCTTTTCCAATTGCCATAAACACCACTTGACAATATGTTTTGAGTGGTGACTTCTATCAGAAAGTATTGTGATGTCCTCCATCATTCTAAAAGCAAATTAACATGAGAATGGATCACTGTTGTCCCCATTGTGTTCCTCAGAGTTGTAAGTAATACATCTCACTAAACACAAAATATTTATGGTTTGAAGTAAATTGCAGGTACTCTAACAGATACTGGGAAGGTGAGAGAAGTTCCTTGAATCCCTTTTTGAGATACAACTCAACACCTTTATGTCCCAGATGATGTGTTATGCTGATATATAATGCTGCCATGTCTATTGGCAGCCAGCAGCACTTTGTATTCCATGAAAGACCCACCAGATTTTTTACCCTACAGTGGTAGCCATACTAATCTTCTATTTTACCACAGACAAGTTTACCACATTAAGATATTGCTTTATAGCACTTCAATTTATAGTAGTATCATTCAAAATGCAACATTAGAGCTGCAACATTACTTTTTTGTACTGACTAAGCACAATAAGGTAACAATTCGGCTAATGTAGTACTGAAGCTGAAGCTGAACTATGGGATCAAGGGACAGTGCTACTTTTAAAGGTCGTGAAGAACAAAAAGATCCTGCTACCATGGTCAAAGAGTAAGAAGAAGGAAAAAATGTGACAACACCGGAGGAGGGGTGCCTGTGACTGTGTAGTGCTGGGATAAAGATTCTGAATCTGAATCTGATTCTGTATTCCTGACCATTATAGCTTGCACTTCATCAATTATTTCTTGCCTGTTTACCTCAAAATAAGTGTCATCATCATTCAGCAGCTGTTTTGATTTGCATCATGGATCCAAGATTATTGTTTTAATATAGTATTCTGAATGAAGTATTTTACACAGTTTTTCATCTTTACAATCAACTTTTTCAGTCAGATATGTGTGTATTCTGGTGGGCAACCAGTCAGTGTCAGCAAAGGCAACATGTGGGATGGATTTGTCCTGGTTCTCTAAACTGTCCCTAATCCAGTTTGGTATAGCTCCCTGACAGTGACACCATTACAGTGAACATTGTCAATGCCGAGAACATTGACAGATCACTGTAGTGGTGTGACAGTGACTCAGGCACACTGTCTCCCCATCCTGCACCACCTCCCCGAATCAACTCCAGCTCGGAGTTGATTATATTTAGTATAGGGGGGTGCAAGAGGTAGACCCCCTGCATGGGAGGTTCAGGGGCAAAACCCCCCAATATAAACAAGGACAGGGTTCTCATATGGATTTATGTCAACTGCAACTTGCAGTCAACATATATTCCATTGCTGTAATGCCGGTCGACAAAATTTTTGTCGAACCAGCATTGTAGAGCCATCAGATTCAAGCAGAACTTCAACATTTTTATAAATGGTATCACCTTATCTGATTATAAACTGAACTTAGCTAAAAAAGAAGTAATGCCACTCATCACCTTAAAAGCAGATGTTGAGCATCTTGGATAACTCTGGGTCAGGGATAAGTTAAAATATCTGGGAATCTTCCTTAGTTCCTCGACCACTAACATGAGGAAGTTTAACCTTGATTCCATTTTGTCCTGCATTAAAACAGACCTGGATCATTGGTCCCTCCTTCCTATCTCTTTATGGGGCAGGTTAAGTATTCTTAAAATGAATATTTTGCCCAGGATACTTTTACCCCTAAGAGATGTGTAATTTTGCACTACTTCAATCGCGGTTTAACCAAATTCACAGACTTTTCACTTCCTTCATGTGGCAAGGCAAAGCAGCCCATTAGGCCTTGTCCAAGTTAATGCATGCTAAATATGATGGCGGCCTACAAGTTCTTAACCTCTTCCCGGACTATTTGGCAGTGCACTGCACCAGATTCCTGCACTGGTTTAGAGCCTCTGAGAATGACAATATGAACCCCTGTGTTCCAATGTGGGTTGATATAGAGCATTCCTTATATTACAGTTGTCCCCCAGAAAAAGTTCCCTCAGTTATTAAAAGGCATCCTCTTAGAGGCTTCCCTTCAAACTCACTTATGATTGTGTTCTGTACTAAAGATTACAATGAACAAGGATATCTCCCAACCACTGTTCAGGAATCCTAACCTTCAGATAGCTGGGCATGTGCTTTCAGAGCAGTTTTGGCCAAACATGGGTGTAGGTACTGTTGCAGATTTGGTCCAAGCTCAAAAGCTTTTTTTCATTTCATGAGGCAAGAGACCTGTACTACTGGCCATCCCTATGTTCCTTTTGGCACTTTCAGGTTACTCATATACTCTATCAGTTTTTTTGGTCCTGAACCCTGGTACAACCCTTTAAGAAGCCTGGTCTTTCCCTTGCTTAAATCTGTTCCTACTTCTCATTTCATATCATATTATTATTGATCCCTGAGAGACTATTCAATTCAGGGAGAGCTACCTAGATTATATTACTGGGACCAAGTACTCCTGACTACCAATCACACTAGGAACTGACCAAATATCTGGTCAAATTTATATAAATATGTCAAGTGGGATAGATATAGGTTTATGCAATTTCAGATCCTGCACAACTTGTACTATACTCCGGTTAAGTTGTATAGGATGGGTAGGCTACCCAAAGATACCTGTTCCAGATGTGGGCAAAGAACTGGGCTCCCTGTACCATATTTTATGGTCCTGCAAAACAGTGGCCCCTTCTGTAAGTCAATTCAAACATGGCTAAACCCACTGCTTGGTCTATCAGATGCATTTTCCCCAGAAATATGTCTTGTGGGGGACTATGGGGATAACTTAATTGGTAACCAACTACCTCACATAGCTCTGATAGTGGCCTTTGAGAAAAAGGTAATTTTAGATCACTGGCTGGAGCAGAGCACTCCCCAGTACATAGAATGGTATAGAGAGGTGTTATTCACACTAAGGGCAGAGCATCTAATTGCCAATATGTCGAGCAAGAGTTATAGATACATGCACATTTGGGAACCTTTATATGTTCTGTTGACAACCTAAGTCAGAAACCCTACTAGACTGGGTTTCACAGTTTGACCAGGCAAAGTTGCTTATTTCAGGCTCTCTCTAAGATAGTCTACAGGTAATGACCAGACTCAGTTGGTGGCATGGAGGGGGGGAGTTATTAGGGGGGTTGGGAGGAGTGGGGGGCGGAGGTTTATATAAATATTATGCAACTGTCTTGTTGTTCTTCTCTGCTCATCTTCTTTGTCTGTGTCCTGACATTTGTGAATGTTATATATCTTGTCACTTCATTTCTTTGAATAAAGTTTATTCAATTTGGAAAAAAATAAAGGGTATCACCTGCCTCAGAGCTGCTGTGTCTGCACTTACCTCTCTCTTATGATTTCCTCAGATGACAGGAGAAGTAAAATTAGAAAGTCCAGAATGTCTCACTCTGGTGGAGTGATGACTGCATCAGCAATATTATTTTCAAAGGTACACTATTTGACAGCTTTCTTTTGTTCCAGCAGCCTTTGGAACATAAAGAAGGTTGAATTCCATATGGTAGGAATGTTTTAAATCCATCTGTGTTTATGTTTCTCCTGTATTTTTAAATGCGTGACAAGCTTTGCTTCAGTTGTTTAAATGTGTGCATATTCTTTTAGCAGTGCTTGCTGTCCTTGTTCTCATCAAGAAAACTGTAAACTATTAATGCCAAATGATGGGCAAAGCAGTGAATATGAACAAAGCCCACCTCCTCAAACGATATCCTTATGTTTGACCCATTATCTGCACCTATAGAGCTGACTGATGAGTCCCTGTGATGTGAACCAGTAGTGGTTGTTTGCACTCCTCATTGATGCTATATGAACTGTGTTCAGATAGAAAATAAAACATTCTCAGAACAGGAAACTGTGTTTCACTGCCCAACAATTATCATCAAAACATGCTTAATATGCTGTGATAGACATGAAGGTTCAGGCTGACAGCTTGTCCTCATATCTGTGGGGAGATGTACCACTCTCCCAACAGTATTGGCAAAAACTCATTTCAGACTTTTACATACAAACAGATCTAGATTCCCTGTTGAGAAGAAGTATTTTCTTGGTAGTATATTATATTGAGGTTCAAGGTACTCGTGTATTCACCTAAAACCTATATGTTTACCACATTATGACGGAGCAATTCAGTGGCAATGATCTTTAACATTTTATTTTTTATTGAAGTAATGACAGGCGGATTGAGGGATGTTTGGTTTTATGTTTTTATGTATAATCCACTTTAGCTAGACTGGACACTCTCTGTCACGCCTTCTGTTACTTTGCCCTTGATAAACACCTATGTACTCATCATTGTACCAGTATTCTTCCCTCTCCCTCTCCTCCCATTTCTTGATGCAGAGTGCCTTAACTATTGTGTTCCCTTTATCTCTAAATTTTGATTTGGCTCTCTCCCCTTGTATCTTGTCTCTCTCCTGTCCTTGTCCCCTTTGTTCTCATACTTTCTTTGTAATGCTTGTTCTCACACTTTTGCTCTCCTTCATATGAAATCAACTATTGGTGGCAAGCCCACCACCTCAGTGGCAAGACATCCATCCGTGGTGCCGACATCCTGTTTTTGGGGGTGGACTCGGGAGTTGGAGAGCCGCCTGAGGGGAGAGCGATTGAGCATTCCAGGGACTGGTCTCCTTCTTCGGGGGAGGGAGGGAAGAGTGTCCAGTGCCATGTGGACTTCAGGCAGAGGCTGGTGATACTGTTGCGGTCAGCACCATATGTAAGAGGGGTGGGGCAGACGTAACGTCATTGCACATCTATGTCTTCAGGAAAAAATCATAAAAAAAAAGCATCACCAGCCGCTAATCATGGCTCCCACCTCTGCCACCACTCCCTGCTGCAGACTAAAGTCTGCTGGTGGGTGGTCCCTCTTCCATGACCCTGACCTGGGGGACAAGCCAGGGCTTCGTGACCATGTTTCCTGGGGAGAGGGTGCCTGCATGGTGGCTCTGCCCAGGGGGGAAAGCCTGGGGATGGGGGGAGTGGCAAGCAGAGTGGAGTACCAGAGCCTCCTGTAGGGGAAGCAATAGCCAGTGGACAAAAGAAAAATCAACTTTTGGTCAAGCTGCCTTCTCATTTAGTTTCCCTAAATTATGGGGTTTTCTTCCACCTTTTATTCACTCTGCTCCCTCCTTTCCTACTCTTAAAGCTCTCTTCTGTGATTTCTCTTCTTACTCTGGCAGTTGTTTCTGAAATTGGTTTGGACCTCTTTCACTTGTAACTCCCATCATTGTTTTCAGCAAGTCCCATTTCTCTAGCTTCATTTATTCCTTCTGTTTCTTATTTTGATATGTTGATTGGTATTTTAATTGCTCTTTCATCAGTTACACAATTTCCTGTATGCAACTTACTGTTTGGCAATTTTGTTCTTAAGCATTGCTGTCTTGTTTATTATGATGTACAGTCAAACCCCAGTTATCCATCCAGCAAAATACCAGACATCCCTATCTAGCGACCCTGACCTGTGTCCCCCACTAGTACTAGCTTCCTGGGCATGTTTTGCTTGTCAGTTCAACTTTGCTTAAGAAGTCGGTGGCTGTCAAACTGTCAAAATGCTGCAGTTAACATGTAATTAACCCACACTCTGTGCAGCTTGTGACCTGGTGATCTTGCTGAGCACCTAATGAGATGTGGCATTATACGTGAGTTAAGTAAGTAGCAAGTGTTGTGCTGTGTTACAGTACTGCCTAACAATGAATTCTCCCTCTGGAAAAAGGAAAAGAGTTGTTCTTACCATCTCACAGAAGCTTCGCATCATTGAAAGGCTTGAAGGTGGTGAGCCTGCTGTTGCCTTAGCTCAGGAGTATGGAGTCAGGAAGTCAACAATTAGAGACATTAAATCAGCTAAGGAGAAGTTACAGGACTTTGCTATCAGCATGGAGATGGCTGCAGGCTCAGATGAGAGGAAAAAACACCAGAATGTGTAAGGAGGAGCAACGAGATGTTACAGTTTATACATGGTTCAGGCAGGAGAGAGAGAGAAGGGGACCCAGATATCTGGTCCACTCCTGAAAGAAAAAGCTTTACAGTTTCATGACCGGCTTGTCATTTCAGGTCAATTTTCAGCAAGTGAGGGATGGCTTGACCCATTCAAGAAGTGACATGGAATCTGCCAACTTCATCTTTGCGGTGAGAAGATAAGCACTGAAGATGAGTGCACAGAGCCTTTCATACAGCAGCTACTCAATATGGTTGATGCTGATGGTTTACTGCCAGAGCAAGTGTTCAACACTGACAAAACCAGGCTTTTTTGGAGAGGTTTGCCTGAGAGAACACTTGATCATGACTCTGAAAAAGGTGCCCCAGGGATAAAAAAACAAAAATACATGCTAACAGTGCTTGGCTGTGTGAATGCTGCTGGGCATAAATTGAGGCTTGCTGTAATTGGCAAATCCCAAATGCTGAGATGTTTAAAACATTTAAACATGCCATCCCTCCCTGTGCAGTATGAGGTACAGAGGAGTGCTTGGATTACTACTGACATTTTTTCTTTATGGTTTGCTAATTAATTCATCCCTCATATCAAGCACTACCTAAGAGGGAAAGGGCTGCCTATGAAAGCACTGCTTCTTGTGGACAATTCACCAGCCCACCCGAACATCACTGATGTTCACACACAAGATGGTACGATTCGCTGAATTTTCTTACCCCCCAATACAACATCTAAGTTACTGCCCTGACTGTGCTCACCAATGATAATCATGATACACCTTTGGCCCAGATCATTAAAGCCATAAACCTCAAGGATGTTGTTTATATGACTGTCGAGGCATGGGAGAGCTTGCACCCTGAATCCACACAGAAGGCTTGGTGAAAGTCAGGCACAAAAACGAGTCAGGCTGAGATCAATGCAACAAATGACTCCCCTGAGCAAACTTACCTCCCTGATCTGCCAAACACCGATGTCACCTCAGCAGAACTTGAAAACCTTGCTGCAGACCTCCCTGATCCTCCATCTGCAGAAGAAGTGCAGCAGTGTTGTTGTACAATGCCAATGATCAAGGACATGCGGTCCTATCTGATGATGGCATTGAGGAAATTGTGACCCAAACACAACCTGAACCAGAAGAGGATACTGATGAAAATGAATCAGAGACAGAAGAGTCTCTGATTCTGCCCACTCATGCCGAGGCACTGCAGCACCTGGAAAAGTAATCCTGTACCAGGAAGCATAGCCGGACTGTGACCCTATCCAAATCATGCTACTCAGAAGCCTAAAGCAGCGTGCATCTAGGAAGCAGCATGATGCACTGAAACAAGTCAGTTAATGACTATTTTAAAAGCTGATTCTCTTCCTTCCAGAATTATTTTTTTTACCATGCACCGTGCACTATTCTAATAAAGATTGCTATTTTGCACATTTAATAAAGCATTAAATATTACAGTATTTGACTGTGTGTGTTCCTGAGTGTGTTCCCAAGTGCAGCTTGTCTATAACAAAAGAATCCTGTTTGTACAATCCCCAGGTTATCCAACCATATTGGATGTCCCTCAAGCAGGTCAGATAAAAGAGGTTAAACTGTACCTATTTCCATTTAATGTATTTTATACTCTGTATCCTGTATCTGTTCTCTACTCCTCTGTTCCCCTCCTGCCAGGATGCATCTGGAAATGAGCTGATACCAGCTCAGTATGCAGTATCATTCCTGATAAAACCACTGAAAAAATCTATTAATCAATAAATAAATAAATGTTTCTGAGATGGCATGCTGTTTCCCTGAAGAGGGGGCTTTTGAATACATGACCACTATCAGTATCACTAGGGGTCATTCAAATGGACAGAAGCAATGGAGGTGTTGCTATATTGCTGCTGGGTCCACCACTGCTATCTGGAATGGGAGTTACTCTTGAGTGTAATGAACTATCATCACTCTCACTTTCTGTTCTATGCTCAAAAACTGATTTCTCATTAATGTCATAACATCTGTCAAGGTGCATTTTCAGTTCTGAGTGTCCTAATGCTCTTTTCTTTTAACCCCTGCTTATTGCCTGTTTACAAATAAAGCATGTTGCCACCAACTCTTTTAAATCACTAACAGAAAAGTATGAGCAAACAAAAAAATTTAATTTTTAATTTTTTATTTTTTTTGCCAAGTGGTCACTACTGCGTAGTCTCCTTTTCAGGAGATTTCTTGTACAGTATTTGTCTTTAGCTTGTTGTTCATTATTTTCTTCCTCTACCCCACTGTCTTCTTCTTCCAGCGGAGATAAATCAGTTTCTACTTTATCTTCGTTTGAAATTTCTATCCCTTTATCCTCCACTATACACTTGTGCCCAGTCCCTGTCTTCACTGTCTTTACCCTTGTGTTTGAGCTCAGAGAACTCTAACAGTGAAGAACTAACAGTAGCATAGTATGCAACTTTTCCGTATCTGTGAGTGCTTCTGTGGGTGATTCCTTCTAATCCTTTGTTTGTTTGTTTTTAATCCACCCTGCTCCCTGGAGCCACATTCCTTCAGGCTCCCCAAGTTTTAGCCCCTCGACCAACCATCCTCAATCCTGCTGCCATCACCTGCCTCCAAACTCTTTTGGCTTCATCCACACCCCAATGGTACAGCTTATCTGTGCTGGGGGCCCCCTGCTGCCATCAGGGGAGAAATGCCTTTGACAGTGGGGGTGATAGTCAGGGAGGGTGAGAATGATATGCTAGGTGGATGATGGCATAGGGGACTCGATGAGGGGACCATTATCTGGTGCCCCAGGAAGGGCCATTTTCCATTTCCTCCCTCTGTCCCTCCCCCTGCCATGTGATGGATTCACTCTGGGAAGGATGGACGGTGGCACATGGTCACTCACACTGCCAAGTGCACCTCTGCCAACTGATCACCAAGAGCTACTCAAAGAGTGGTTCAGGCTGAACCCTCCCTCCCAGGGTGGAGAACATCCACACAGATGCTCTTAACCATCCCCGCTGGTCTCTGATCCTTTTGTCCTGGGTGCAGGGTGTGAACTTGGGTCACCAGCTTGCTGAGTGGGTGCTTCATCACTCGGCGCCAAGGAGTAATCCTTTAATTTTAACTAAAGAACATTTTTTTTTTAACTGGGGTAGATGCACTTTTCTTTGGATTCAAGTATTCACTTTGAAGCTGAACCTGACTGTATAGTTACCAGAAATAACTTCTTTGGAGTTTGACTCTGTTGGCCCAGTGCAGGAGGGGGAATTTTTTACTCTCCACTTTGATTGGTTAAACCTGCTGTGCCTACCTGAGATTCAGAACTAATCTGAACACTGTTTTGATCCATTACTTTTTGTTGTTGTTTTTTTAGTATTTTTACTTTTGTTTTCTTTTACATAAAATATCTCTCCAGAGTTCATAGAGTTCGTATAGGGTCCAACTGCACACAGCACACAGACAAAGATGACCAACACCACTTCCTTTCAACCACAGCAGAGTGACATCTAGGGTTATCATTCAGTATACTGTATTCAGCTATTCAAAAATATTATGCTTCAAACGCCTTGGGAATTTAAATTAGTGATGCAAACGTTTTACCCTGAGTTTACTGGTATGGTAAAGATTTAGGATATGAATGAGGATGGAACTTCCCTTCTAGGTAGTAGTGCTGTGTCTAGCAAAGCTGCAGTAGTCTTACATTAAAGCATTTAAAAACATCTGCTTTTCTATTGTAAAAACTGTCAACTATGAGTCAGGCTGAGAAGTGCAGTTCTTACTCATCTCTTTCTCTCTCTCTCTCTCTCTCTCATTTGCTTCTTTACTTTTTAATCACTTTTTTCTGCCAGAATAAATTTGGTGCCTAGTCTGTATTTCATTTTATTTTCTTGCAGGTCACCACTGTGTACAGCGTTTTTTATTAGCCTGCACAGCACACAGGCATCAAGCACAGCACCTCACCGTCACTGTCTGATCTCTCTTTTTCTCTTTCATGCAGTGTCTCTCTAATTTGCTTCTTTATTTTTAATCACTTTTGCTGCCAGAGTACTTCTTGGTGCCAAGTCTGTATGGACACCCCTGTGAATTATTTTTTAACTTGCACATACAGATAGAGGCATCAGACATAATACTCAATCCTTTATATCTGATCTCTTTTTTTCTCTTTCACTCATACTCTGTCTAAATTGCTTCATTATTTTTTAGTCCAGTTTGCTGCCAGAGTACTTGGTGCCAAGTCTGTATTTTATGTTGGTGTTTTTTGCAGTCTGTAGGCAGGCACAGGCACCCATGTGCTTCATGTGTGAGTGTGTTTTTGTGCAACCTGCACCGCACAAACAGGCATCCAGAACAGCACTCACTCTCACTTCACTGTCTCATCTCATGCTTTGTTCTCTCACTCACTCTCTCTAATTTGCTTCTTTGACTTTTAATCAGTTTTGCTGCCAGGGTACTATTCAGTGCCTAGTCTGACTCTGTTTAAGTTTTATTTTTTTTCCCTTGCAGCCTGCAGGCACAAGTACCACTTCTTGGAAGCCTGGCATAAGCAACCAATACAGCAGTACCATCTGATCTTTTTTCCTCTCTCACACTCAGTTTCTCTAATCCATTTATTTTCTTTAAACCCTTTGAATGCCAGGCAGTATTTGTGTTATGCTTCTGTATTTCTTTGCAGCACAGGAGACTCAAGAAGCAGCCAGCCAGCCACCACATGCTATCTAATCTCTTTCTCCTTGCTCTGCTCTTGTCTATTACTCAATCGCTCTAATCTACTTTTCCTTTTTTTTTTATAAACCTTTTATGTTGCCAGCCTTAAAGCTCTGGTATCTCTCTGCTCATCTCTCTGTGGCACTGCAGCCACTGGTAGCACGCAGGCAGTCTGCCTGATGCTTTGCCTTCCCTTTCAGCTAGTAGCACTGCAACATGAGTAAAACAACAGCTAAAGGGGTTTAACTCTGGCTGGTAGCTATTTTTTATGTTGGCTTGCATGCACACACAAGCAACATCTTGTGGTAGTAGCACATTTCAGAGGTGTGTCAGTGTTGTGGTGAATGCAGGAGATGCTTTAGTGGGTGTGTCCGACAGCTGCCAATCAGTGAGCATGCTGCTGATGACAGCAGTTTCAGAGATAGCCACGGAGTTGAAATGAATCTGCCGCTGCAATCAGAGACAGGCTCATCATTGCAGTGGCAGATGACACGCCTCCATTATGTGCCTTTCCTGGTGAAACATTTCAACAAATATGGCGGCTCCTGCCATCCACCACACAATCCCAAGAAAGCTGACATCAGGGTGCCCAATCCTCATGTTGGCATGCCGCCCCTCACATTATGTGGCACACCATATCATGACAGCTCCTGCCACCCACCACACATTCCCGAAAAGCCGACATTGGGGTGCCCAATCCTCGTGCTGGCATCCCCCACTTACTGTATCTTTCCTCTTAGTGTGTCTTTCCTGGTTAAACAGTTTACCCTTTCCTTTCTGACACTGGGATGCCCACTCCTAGTGTTGGATGCACCGTCTATATGCCTTGCTGACATCGGGGTGCCCAATCCCCATGTTGGCATCTCCTCCCAGAACTGTGGCACACTGGAAGCCCACCCCAGTGTGCCTATTTCTTTTTGTGTGTGTAACCTATAAATAAAGAAAACCTTCCCTTGCAGTCCTTTATTTTCCCTGCAAACAAGAAAACAGTCCACCATTGTCTCCCTTGTCCCCCTCCCCATCCACAACCTCCCTCTGTGCACCCACCTCCCAAACCCCCCACCCATACTTACCCTCTGGAGGTCGGCAGCCACGATCTTCTGTGAACTGGGACATGTCTGCCCTCTTCAAAGCCAAACTGCAACTGAAGAAATGACGGTAAGCTTTATAATGGGAGGCAATGGGGGGTTTCAACTTAGGTTGATATTGCAGCCATTTTTTAGACTTTTGGCCCCAAATTTTCAATATGGGGTTCTTGGGACCCTACCTCATGAACATGTCACTATCATTTAGTTTCTCAGTCCCGAAAGGTGATTTCACTGTCGCTGCATGGAATCATCTTTTGGGACTGAGTAACATAACAACAGTGCCATTGTTCATGAGGGGAGGTCCTGAAAAGCCCATGTTGCAAATTTGGTGAAAAAAGTCCAAAAAATGACTGCGTTATGAGCGTGCATTGTGCCATTTCTACGCACACCTATAAATTCGCCAATTTTAATATTTTCTCTCCAGATTTTAAAAACTGCCATTTTTTCACACCTCCTTAAGAACTGTATAGCTGTCATTTTTCACATCCTTCCTGAAATGTGTTTTCACACCTGTGGAGCAGAATGGCGCTGTCACTGTGGGAAATCAACTTTCAGGACAGATTGACAAAATCATAGTGACACTGTTCATGAGGAGAGGTTCAAAAATCCTCGTGTTGAAAATTTGGTGAGAAAATTCCAAAAAAATGATTGCATTACAGGCGTGCGATGGGCAGTTTCTACACACATTTGTAACTTCACCAATTTCTCATATTTTCCTTCCAGATTTTCAACATTGCCATTTTGTCACACCACCTCATGAACAGTACAGCTGTCATTTTTCACATCCTTCCAGAAAAGTGTTTTCACACCTGTGGCATCAAATGGTGTACTCTTTGTGCAAAATCACCTTTTGGGATTGAGTAATGAAATGATAGTGCCACTGTTCATGAGGTGGGGTCACAAAAATCCCATTTTGAAAATTTGGAGTGAAAATACCAACAAACAGCTGGGGTGTTAGGGTTTCTAACCATAACACCTTACTCTGTAGAGACTGACAAGAGTCGTCGGTGTGACTTGGGATCTTCTGCCATAATGCTCACGCCATTCCACCCACACCCTGCAGCCAGTGACAGCACTGAGGTGTGCCTTGGTGTCTTTGGTCCCAGTGTTCACCCCATTCTCCTATACAGCACCCATCTCAGCATATTTCCTTATGGAATAGAGTGAGTATAAGACCTGAAGACTCCAAGGCACACCGCAACACCTGTCAGTGTCTGCAGGGTAGGGTGAGGTGAAATGGCATGAGTGTTATGGCTGATGACCCAAAGGCATAACCCCAACACCTGCCAGTCTCTGTAGGGTGGGGGTGAGGGTGGGGTTGGTGTCAGTTCAATACTTCACTGCCATTCCTATTATGCATCACTCTAACTCCTGCACTACCAATGCCAATGTCAGCATGTCAACATTCAACATTGACAAATGCTTATTTACTTCAGGGATTTAGTTTAAATGTTTCCCACTTGGCCCTTTTCCCACTGTCCCATTCTTGTTGCTTTCTCTCTTTCTCACTCAAAGCACCCCTGTTGTGACTCTTTATTGTGCAAAGTAAAGCAGGGTTATATACCATGTGAGACTATGTCACGTGACACCCATTTTGCTGCAGTTTAGATTGGCTGATGTCAGCTGACTGTATGAGTGCTGATTTGCTGAAACTCTGTAATACATACATCATGTCAATGGCAAACTTTTCTGTGTGCAGTGGATCATTCATGAGTTCCTTCACCAGCTGACCTGATGCTCACCCCATTCACACAAATATGAGACCACTACCTCAAACGAGTCCAGACCAGTCATTTGAATGATTTGCACATGTGGAAACTCTTTTGACACCATTAACTGATAAATTATTGGTGCTATTTTAGTATGAGGGATTCTGTGTGAGGTTAAACCCCGTGACAAAAACCTTTGGGTTGAAGCATTGGGGATTGTAACAAGGTATCCCCCGGAGGTCTGTTTAACTTTGCTATTTCTTAAAAGCTCATCAGTTTTGTATTAAAAATGTTTCTCCACTGCCTACTAGTAGCTTACGTTGATCACTTGAGTGCACTAATCTGGTTTCTGTTTGTGTTTCAGGTAGGGCTGGCTGCCCTTAAATGCACCAACCACCATTCTAGAGTGTGCTGTATCTTTGTATCTCATCTGCAGCAATAAAAGTTTTGCCTTCCCAGTAGCAGCTGGATGGCAGAGTCTGGAGTGAGAAGTTTGAAATTGAAAGCACTAATACCAGCAAATATCCTTGTGAGCAGAGGAGGCAGCTGAGCTATTCAACCTTTAAACTTTGACAAAAAGAACTGTATGCAGAGTTACTGTAGCTTTCTTTCTGCATCAAATTGAAAGTAACAGCATTAAGCACAGGAATGACAACCCCACTCAGCCAGACACCAGTTCTCACATATAATGTAGAACAGTAGGATTCAGCCAATTTAGACTTTCTGGAGGATGCTGAGTCCTTTAGCCAACGTAATGAGAGAGCTACACAGACATTATATGTTCAGAGTTCACCATCAGAAAAGATAGATTACTGCAAACTGAAAGACTTGTTGGACAAAGTATCTAAAGTGCGCTGTAAAGTGTTAACATATTTTTATGATCATATAACTTTTGGCCATTTTCTGGAACAAGGATGGGTGCCAGGAGACCTTAGATGTGATATACTACCCATCTGTGGCCTTGAAAAAAGTGACTTTAAGGAGGAATGGGTGAATGCATTGTGTAAGTGTAGCAATAATCTAATAAAAGTTTTGGTCAAGAGGGATAAGCATTTGGAGACACATGAAGTAAGTGAAGCAGCTGATATTCAACCAAATCTGAAGACTTACAGAAGTGATCCAGAGTTTGAGAACTTGAATAAAATGTATGTGAACCAAATATCAAAATTAGAAAAAAATTATTACAGAGGAAGTGTAATAAACACCAAAAGGTCAGCTTATACTATGAAAAAGGTGAAGTGTTCACCTGGAAAAGACCAACAAGATCAGATAGTCAAGGATGTTCCCAGTCTCGAAGTCTGCCACATTATCAAAAGGCAGTAAATCAAAGCAAAAAAAAAAATGCTCAGTGCAATTCACAAACTCAGAATTACAGGCACAGACAGAAGATTCTGATACTTCAGATGAAACACCATCTTTGTCAAAGGCTCTTTTTTTAGTGATGGTATGGACCAAAACCTATACCAACAAAGAAAACCAAGAGGAACAGGAGAAACTTACCAAAACCAAAAACAAAAATCCATCAAGAAAACAAAAACGGGCAAGAGGGGATGGAGGCCAAAGCATCATAACCAGATGGTGCTATGAAGGAGAAAATATCAGCAGTTAATTTCACAAATATAGTCTTAAACTGGGAACAAGAATGTGTGCTCATCCAAGGACTGTCCTTCATTTCAATGCCTGTAACTGAACCTTTTAAACTGAGAGCCAACATTTTCAAATTTTTATGGAAACATCGATTACACTACCACTTTAACAAGCAAAAGCAAAATTCTTCTAATCCGAATATGGGTAGAATGGAGGTATTTGTTCAATTCACACTAACAGATGACATGGATAACATAACCACAAATATGGGTAATAATTAAAGGGATCAGCCTGTGATTATGTGGGGGAAGAGCTCCTCCCCCACAGCCTATTTAATCAAAGCAGGTGACTCCCGCTCTGCTTAGAGAGAGTCGCACTTGGCACTCGCTCCGTGTTACTGCTGGTCTGCGGCTGTGCCCCTTTTCTTCTTGCTCTCGTTCCCCCCTTCCATGTTTCCTTTCCCATTTGTTTCTTCCTTTAGCTGTTTCATCCTGTTTTTTCCCGTACTTTTTCTGTGTGTTGTTTGGGTGGTGATTTTTCTACGTCGCCTCTCTGGGCTCACTGTACTCTATTCTCCCCGTCTCTCTGCTGCCGCCTGCTCCTTGTTGGCTACATTTCCTCCGCAGCTATGGTGGTGTCTGTACTTCCTTCCTGCAGCCGTGCCTGCAGCAGCGCAATTTCATTCGGCTCTCTCGTTTCTCCTCGTTTCTTCAGCGCCTCTGGACTACTGCCATTGCCCCTCTGCATACGACCACACACTGGCTCCGGGCTACTTTCTGAATGCCTCGCCACAGTTTCCACATTTGGTGCTTCCTAGGCATTCCCCAGAGATGCTCCTGACATTTTCGTTCCAGCCTATCCTACTCAGGGCTCAGCATTACTACGTGGCAAGCTCTCACTGGGGGACTCCTGCCTACTACATATGGAGCTCCTTCATCGGCGTATTCAGTTTCCATTTAGTATGGGACCTGAGCCACAGCCTCCAGAAATTCTCTGATTTTTCCCTGAACACCTGCAGTGCTTTTCTCATGCATGCGGCATGTCCTATAGCCTCCTCTTGTCTATTGCGCCCCTACACTAGAATTACCTTGTAACTTGAGGCTCACTTGTGTTGGGGGCAGCATGTAAGTGATGTGGCAGCTTTCAAGACTTATTGCACTTTTCAACGGGCTTTTGTTCAGATGTGACAGCTTCCAACTGTCGGACATTGTTCAGCCGGTCATGTGGGGGGTTTAGGCAATTTACATCTTGTCTTGTTTGCCGTCTGATACTATGGGGATTGTTTAGCTTTCGGGGAGCAGTAGCTATGTTTACACATCCTTCAGGACCATTCTAGCTGTTTTTACTGCTACCAACTTCGCAGTGACAGACAAGGCAGTGTTGTATCTCTGTTTCCAGCTTTCTATTCCATCCTAGCTTGCCCTGCTGCTCCATTACTTTGGCCGATCCCTTCCACGGATCCATGTCACAGTATTCAACTGCACATTGCCTTCAGCATTTACTTATCTGTTCAGCAGGTACTCAGGATTCCTTGATAGTTATTCCAATCCACTCGACTTGTATTTTATTTATTTGGGCTTAAACCACCCCTTCGTTTCCGTCAATGCTTCTTACAAAGCTGTGTCATCAATTCAGACCTTCAAATCCTGTTTCCTACAGCTTCCGATTTCAATGGACTATTTCTGAAGTACTCCAAGTTATTCACATCAGTTCCCTCAGATGCTTCTCGCCAAGTTGTCGCCTCCTTCCTGGTTCTTGCTACTACCGTCTCTGCCTGATCTTGCGGCTGAGCTCTACTCCTTCATGCCTTCCTTAGTTGACCTGCTGCCTAAGACAGTGATCTACAGTTTCAACGCCCTTATTTCCCCTGGTCAGGTTGCCAAATTCTTCCATCTGAAACATCTTTCTGCAATCCTTTCCAATCGATCTTCAGGATGCGACAGTCAACAGCACCTTGCACAGCTCTTATGAGTCGGCCCTAAAATATATTACTGCTACACGCCTCATTGACTCAGGATATGCTACTACATCTGCATCATGCTGCTTGCTTACAACTACAATTTACATGGGTTCACTTCTTACCTTTCTTGCTCATGTTACCTGCTTCACCCTCCCAAGGATTAGAAGTCATCACGACTAACCTGCCATTCCAACTTACTGCGCTCTTCATGAACTGGCATTCATCTAACCTATGTTTCAGTATTAATTGATATCTACATACCAGGACGTGACCATCTGCGTTGCATGCAATTCTCATTTCCATTGCATTATCTACCACTGCTCTGCTACCTGCCTCGCCTCGCGGGCCGGGGGTTAGCTATCGCGTTTGGTCAGGTCTTTACTGCATCATAATCACCTGCTTCTATGACCTGCCTTCGCCCATCGGGCTGGGAGGTTTACTTCATCTTCTGCTTCTATGACCTGCCCTCGCCCATTGGGCTGGGAGGTTTACCTACTTCTACTCTTGCCTGCTCGCTCTGCTCGGGCCTGGAGATTCACAGCTTTTACGACCGGCCTTCACCTTCAGTCTGGGAGGTTTTCATGCTTCTGCTCTTCTGTCTCACCCTGCTCGAAGCCTGGAGCTCCTCACTTTCTATTACACGCCTACCTGCTGCCATGTCGACCGACCGGAAACTCCTTTAATGGATTACATCTGATGTTTATTCTTCATCATATGTTCTTGGATGTTTTGCCCTGCTGCCTCAGCCATGGAATTACTGCTGCTCCCCTTTCCAGGACACTTAGTTTGCATCTCCTGCAGACTTTCATTCTCATGATTGTGCTCTACCGAATTCAGACCCTGTGACAACGCTACTTCATTTGATTCAGCCTCTTCAGTTCTCTTCTGGTCTCGTCTGGTTTTCCTACCTTGAACTTTGCATACCTTCAGTTTTGGATGTCATTCCTCTCGTCCAGTTGCCATATCTCTGTCTCAGTCTCTTCCATGTGATCTCTGCCTTCCTTGATCTGGATGCATCAGTCCTCAGCATCATTCATTTTCTAGGTCTGCCTTACAACTGCAGTACTACTGTGCTCAAAGATGATTCAAAATGCATCTCATGGAGGCTCTATGACACACTTATTCTATTAGCTGACCTTTGTAGGTATAGCTGCCTTCATGTTACCTAGAGTTACTTGCCTCTCTACGTACCTCTCCAGCTGATGGATTGCTGTGCATCTTGTCAAGGGACTAGCTACCAAGCTCGATTTCTGCCAGCAGACATTCCTGGGTCTGGCTGCGCTTCACATACTGGAATCAGCCGCCTCTCTCCTATCTCACCAGCTATTGGTTCAGCTGTGCTTTCTTCAGGGGCTGGTTGCCACGTCCTGTTCCTTCTCATCTGCCTTCATTGGTGCAATCCTTGCTCCTACTGCCTCTCACTTCGGATTAGCAGTCCAACTGCCTTGCTTACTTTTTGGGCTCATCATATTCTACTACTTGGATGCTTCATAACCTCGCACCAGTGTCTCTGATTATTCTCTACAGCTGGCCATATTTCAGCTCAGCTTTACAGCCATTGCTTTCATATCAATTCCTAAACTATACTTTACTTATCAGAACTGGATTCGTCAATCGGTAGCCTGGCTTCAAGCCTTCTCTCATTCACGTACTGTACAAGCCCTCTATTATTAGAAACCTGGAAGTCATACTACTTCAATTCATCCTGCCTCATTGACGTCAAAGCTTGGGTGCAACTATCTGCATCTGGTCTCCTGTATTGAGTTCGTCAGTCATCAACTTCATCTCCACCATTATACATTTCCTGGATTATGCCCTCTATCAACTGAAGTCCGGAAGATGGTCTTTCATATATCCACTCTCCATCATTCCGAATTGTACATGGATTCTCGGACTCAGAGTTTATTAGGAGGAAATTACTGTACTGGACATTTACAATTCAGTTCTTTCTTAAGCTCCTTTTATCTGGATTAAATTCTACAAATTAGAATTCAGATTTAGCTGATTAATTTAGTTTAATTAGGATCTCTCTCCTTTAGTATGCCCAGAAGGATGGGCAGGGCAGTAGCCATGGGTCCTCAGAGTTTTCCCCCCAATGGGGGTTTCCCCTCCTGAGTGCTACTGGTCACACTCTCCGGAGTTGGAGGAGGTGATCATCTATTCCTATAATTATTAGGTGTTGTCATGTATGACTTCTTCAGCATTCAGTTAAAGAACAATCGTTGATATTATATATTCTTTTTTGGGACTTTCATAATTCTAAACCAAGCTTCCTTCCTACAGGTGGGATACAGAGAAAGGCCAAAACCATCAAATATTATCAAACAACTCAATTCAAGCATCCAAGTACCTAAGCACAAACATTCTATACTACTACCTAGTAAACATTGTCCTCTTCATGCTGGCCTTTGTATCCAACAACCATCTTCATTATTCAACTATATGTGTGACATAAGCACTGAGCTATGAACCACACATAATTAAAGGGATTAGCCCATGATTATGTGGGGGAAGAGCTCCTCCCCCACAGCCTATTTAATCAAAGCAGCTGACTCCTGCTCTGCTTAGAGCGAGTCACACTCACCCACCATCCTCCCCGACACCTCCTCCTTCTGTGGCACTCTTATCCCACCGAGGTGGCTTTCATAATTCTAAACCAAGTTTCCTTCCTACAGGTGGGATACAGAGAAAGGCCAAAACCATCAAATATTATCAAACAACTCAATTCAAGCATCCAAGTACCTAAGCACAAACATTCTATATTACTACCTAGTAAACATTGTCCTCTTTATGCTGGCCTCTGTCTCCAACAACCATCTTCATCATTCAACTATATATGTTACATAAGCACATAGCTATGAACTACACATAATAATACTATAAATCTGTTTCAACATGTTGGGACTAATATTTCATCAGAAGTGTTTGACTAGTCTTATAATGGTAATGAAAATCTTGTTTCAATGTCTAAAGCTAATGATGACCTTACTGATGTATTGAGCCTACTGTAAGTAAATTGTTAGAACAACACCATTTTCCCATACTGAGTGAGAATTTAAAATATGTTAATGAACCTCAAGATTTCAAGCCCAAATCAGTCTTTTGCTCTCAAAATAGTGAGTGTTGATCAATAGATTTGTGTGAAAAATGCTGCATTTTGAAACAGATAAATTGTTCAAGCAAAACAAACCCCAAACACAGCAAAACATTGACACACTACTCTTATATTAGGATTGGTGTTACATTTTCCTCACTGTTATGTCTAGGAAGCACTCAATCAATTCTAATTACACATTTGGAACTATACAACAGCAAATGCAAAGAATAAAGTACAGAACATCAGTTGCAGGATATTGTTGCCAGGCTGCAAACCGCCTATATGGTATTTTTAAGCGAAAAAGATGTTCCAGGACTAGAGGGCATGGGATGAAGTTGGAGGGAGGACGATTCAGAGGAAATGTGAGGAAGAATTTCTTCACAGAATGGGTGGTGGACAAGTGGAACACCCTGCCAGAGGAAGTGGTGGGGGCTGAAACAATCACAGGATTTAAGAATGCATGGGATAGACATAAAGGAATTCTGGAGGTCAGGGGTAAGGGGTAACAGACTTCTAGAAAAACATAAACTGAACTTACAAGCTCAAATGGGCAGACTGGATGGGCCACAGGCCCTTATCTATGGCACTGTCTATGTATCTATGTATCTATGTATAACTCTATCACAAACTGATAGCCTATATTGCCTTTCACAAGCTCAGGTGTGGGATGTGTGGCTGTACTCCATAAAAGTCATCTCTCTCTGATCAGCTTTAGTTTCTTAAGCTAAAAGGGACTGCCATGACCTATCTAACTGGTAATAAGGAGATTTGTTCAGCCTCTTTCCTTTTCAGTTCTTTCTAAGTACATTACTGAATAATCATCTTAGCCCATGGGTCAGCAACAGCCCATCATATTTCCATAACGCTAATCATGTCCACTTTTTCACTATGTAATAAAGTCTCCAAAAAGTCCATGTTTTTCTTAAGACTTCTCACATTAATAAGGAGCCACTTCAATGTATTTTGAGTTTTGATGTCATGCATGGGCTCTGCATCACAAAATTGATAATTACTTGATAGTAGTTTCCCATTTGAATTGCTAGTTTTAGAAGGGATACAAACACACTGAGCACTTTAAAATATGGATCTCCTAAACCTCTCTTGCCATCTACTTGTAGTTCAAATGATTCATGGTTATCTCAGTGGCATATTGTGCATGTTTACTCTGTGACTTTCTTTCACTTGCCATTTTGACAAACTAATTAGAAGCAGCATAAAAAAGTAAGAAGAAAACAGAGTGAAATGCTGATTTTTTTCAGGTGCAGATTGTGTGGGACAAGGATCTGGGACTATGTTGCTGTAGAATATTACTTTATAGTCAGACACAGTATTGAGTGTAACTGTAAGTCAGACAACAATATTTAACAAGAGCAACAATTAAAAAATAGTTTTTAAAATGTTTTTAATCACATCAACTCATATGTGTGTTGGGGGCTGGGCCTAAAACATACCAGCCATTTGTGTATCCTGCTGTTACAAAAGTACTTTTTGACCAGCCTGAAAAGCAGAGAGCCTTAGGCTAGTATAATATTAGAGTTAAAAATAAAAACAGGGCTGCACTCAAATCCATCACAGAGAAGGAAAACAGTCATCCACTGCCCAGTTTTCAGTGAAATGTTTTTACTTGAGCATTATCGTAGAACTGTGATGAAGCAATGTGAGATTTGTTGCAAAACATTAACAGACAGTCCAGCTTGGTGTTTGTGCATGATATTTCATCAATAAAGAAGTGTCACTGAAAAACACTGAGTGGAAAGTGTTTTTGTTATTCATGTGGGATTAGTTTGTAGCCTTCCTTTTGTTTTGGACTTTGATATTTGTGATAAGAGGAGCAATCCAGTTCTGGAAGTGGCTGTTATTTGATGTTGACATTAGAATATTGAAAGCCTGTTGAACAAGTCTGCCATTTAAAAAAAGTTATAAATTTCAACTCACAAAGTTGTTTTGCAATTAAAAATGCCAGTATTGTTCTGTATCCTACTGTTTAAAATAGTCTTTGTTTTGTCCAACCGGCATACTAGAAATAACTTTATTTAACATTCTGTAAGCCTGTTCACTCAGCATGCCACTTTTTAAAAAGTTATTAATTTCAACTTGCAAAATCTTAGTTTGCTAATACAAACTACAACATTTTTTGTATCCTGCATTCAGTCAACCTGAAAAACAGAAACCATATGGCTTGTGCTCTGTGTTGTAAATCTGTCTGGTTAGCTATCCAGTTATAAAAAATGTTACCAACTGCAATCCCAATGTCCTGTTTTCAATTATAAATACCACTATTTTTGTACATCCTGCTATTTAATAAGGCTTGTTTTTGGCTATCCTGCAAAGCAGAGCCTTTGGCTTGTATGCTGTAAGCCTATATGACTAGATGACCATTTTAAAACAAATTCTAGCAAGAGCCAATATGGCTGCAGTTAATGTCCAGCAGAGCACGACACTGTCCACCATGTCCAAGATGGTCACCAAAGTTTTCTGTTCATGCTTGATGATTCACACATGCACACTAAACTCCGGTGGCACAGTGGCACAATCTGCCATGTCCAAGATGGTTGGCAGAGGTCTCTGTGCATGTGCAAAGACTTGTGCATGCACACTGGGCTCCAGTGGCCATCTTTGATATGGTGGACTATGCTGCCATGCCTCCTGAGTTCAGAGCACATGCACGAGTCGTCGCACAAATGCAGAAAACTCTGGCAACCATCTTGGACACAACAGAAAGTGCCATGCTCTGCTGGTACAGATGGACAGAATAGTGTGGTGGATATGCAGTGATTGCCGTTCACCTCCACTATTTAAAAAGTCTGTTCGATATCCAGTAAGCTCCCTTTTCTCTACAGTGATTGCAAGATGTCTGCAGGGCTACGCCCACTGCAGCTGTAAAAACAAGCATTGGCCATCACAAAATGTTTGCTTGCTTGTTTCTGCTATGAAATTATTTGGTGTAAATAGCGCAGCACTTAAAATTAGTGAAATAATAACATGAGTTATAACTGAAATTGTCATGCTTGAGAAATGAAGAGGTGCACATGTAACATTGCTTTTTCTTAGTCTGTGACCCTGAATCTTCAAGATAACATTTTTGTTAGTCCAGGATAAGGGCATGACTCATAATTTTGTGGAATGACTGTAAAGACAGGTTTTATAGGGGCTTTGAAGACACCTGCCATCTTTTTATTATAAAATGGGGTAAAGAAGTGTATGTTGTAAATGTGGGTTCAAAAAGTAAAAGAAACTGCACTGTTATGAGTAAGTGTTCAAAAATTTCAATGTTTGTTCATAACTTTGTTTTTTGTGAGATTTTGACTGCACATTTTCTACGTAGTCTTTTTTATGACACCTCCTTATGAACATGACAGGTGTCATTTATGAAACCCTGCCCAAAAAGTAATTTTGTGGCATGAACATAAAAAGATATTTGGGGCAGAATTTTAAAATGACACCAGCCATGTTCATGATGTGGTGTAAAAAATAGCTATGTTGAAAATGTGGGATCAAATGTGGAAATATTGCAACACAAGTAAAGAATTGAGCATCTGCAAATGGTTTTGTTGAAGGTTCAGGGGATGATATCATGGTGGCTACAGACAGGAAAAGTCCATGGCCATTGTGCAGCATCACTGCCATTCTATAAGAAACAGAGTATTAAACCATAGCAAATATGTGGAGCAAGAAACAGGGGAAAGATTTCAAGCAGGAATTGGGAGTTCCTCAAAAAAACCCAAGTACCTCTTATATTTTCTAGTGTCATGATGATGAGAAGAGTGGTTGATGAGGTGATTTAAAGGCTCATGAGGGGTTAACATTTTTTACAGCTTCTGTTACTTACAGCCAGGCTGCCTACTACAGAAGACTTATCTTGCAAAATGCGAGCCTTCTTTACTTGGCCCCATCACCAAATGAGAGCTTTGTGGAACTTCCAACCTTATAAAGGAGTTTTGCTGTGCAGAAGGGACAATGCATAGAGTAGAAAGTGAACTTTACCCAAATCTAATAGATATACATGCATTCAATGTTTCTCTATCACACACGTCATCTCATGATTCAGACTCCACCATAGACAATAACAGCAGTGGTATCAACTTTATACCCAGTGAGAGTGGGTCTGAGTAATGTGATTCTGAGGTGGTATAGTAGTGGTTATGTAAATGTTTGAGGTACCTTGAGATACCACTGAGGCACTCAAGTTCAATTTATATTGGCTGTAATGTGATCCTGCCTCAGTACCACTGAGGTATACCTCAGTACTGATAAAACATTTGTGTGATCACCACTGTATATGCACAAAATCCCATAGAAAATTCTGGACAAGGGCCATAAAGGGAAAGTGTCAAAATTAGAGGTGGCAAGGAGGGTGCTTCCATCCTCCTGCTGACAGTGAGGAATTATACAAGGAAGATGATGTCCCGATAAAAATCGATATGAAGGTGCTAAAACATCTAGTGTGCATGTCAGGAGGGGAAACTAAGAAGGCAACTTCTTGAGTATTTAATTACTATAATCTTTACTCTCAAAATGTTATCTAGTATGTACTCTCTAAACCCAGTGTTAGCAGGGTAAACAGGAAAATCAATTTGACACATCCACGTTAATAAGGCACTTTTATAACACAGGTAGCCAGAGGGAGTTTTCTGATTAGTACAATATCATCACCTTACCATGCAATAATGCACATTTTCGGCACAGTTAAGGTGAAGAGATCCTCCACATCTGAGATCCCCGGTCAGACCTGCACTTGCTATGTAGGGGAAAATAATTTTGCAAATGCAGCCATTTGCAGTGCTTGCTGAGTCCCTGTATCACTGCAGGAGACAGAAGTGCATTTGCAAAATTATTGTGCCCATACAAGAACTGCAGGTCTGGTAGAATGGTAGAGAGGGGGATGTGTGTTCCACTACCATGCCACTTGTCCTGTATTTTTGTTGTCCTTCCCACCCACCCACCGACCATGCAGATCACTGGATACCACACAGTGAATGGGAAGAGGAAGTGCTTGGGGAAAGGGAGTGCTTCTCAGTGTGAGCCAGAGAGAGAGAGAGAGAGACATAGGAGAGCAGGGAGTGGTATTGCAGGAATTCGGCACTGTTCTATGAGTGTGTGCATTTTTCTGTTTCACTCTCTCTTTCTGTTGTGTGCCAGGGTTCTGTCAGTGTTAGCGTGTAACCTGGTCAGCATATGCAGTAGAGCAAATGCGAGCAGCTGCACTGCAGTCCCAATCCTTCACTCAATGTGTCCTGAAGTGTGCGGCAGCAGGGATGGCCCCCAAGTGAGTGGCAGAGAGAGAGAGAGAAAGTGGGTGGGGTGCTGCAGTGTCCCCTGTGTGTGTAATTCCCCAGGTATTCCCCATGCTACTGTACCCCCGTTGCTCATCTCCCCCCCAGCAGAGTGCCAGCAGCTGACCACTGGATCACATGGTGAAACTGTATGCTCCCCCTTTCAGCACTCACCGAGAACCAACAGCAGTGTTGTCTGAAAGCAGTAGAAAGAGAGAGAGCCAGGTGCACTCAGTTGAGCATTGGGATTGTTGCAGTGTAGTATCAGTGACCCAATCTTGACGATATGCTGCCCCACAATAAGCAAGACACACCCTTGCAGCAAGCAGTGCTGCAATCTTGTCTGTGTGCATGTACCAGAGTTTATTCCCCTGCTCTCTCTGTGAGCGACACAATGCAGACCCACACAGATACATAGATACATAGACAGTGTCAGCAGATAAGGGCCTATGGCCCACCCAGTCTGCCCATTTGAGCTTGTAAGTTCAGTTTGTTTTCCTAGAAGTCTATTGCCCCTTACTCCTGACCTCCAGAATTCCTTTATGTCTATCCCATGCATTCTTAAATCCTGTGATTGTTTCAGCCCCCACCACTTCCTCTGGCAGGGTGTTCCACTTGTCCACCACCCATTCTGTGAAGAAATTCTTTCTCATGTTTCCTCTGAATCGTCCCTCCCTCCAACTTCATCCCATGCCCTCTAGTTCTGGAACATCTTTTTGCTTAAAATAGTGTTTTCCTGCACCCTGTTCCTCCTGTAAGATACTTGTATGTCTCTATCATATCCCTCTCTCTCTCTCTCCTCCAGGGAGTACATGTTCAGTTCCTTCAACCTGTCTTCATAGGGCTTGTGATGTAATCCGTGCACCATCTTTGTTGCCCTCCTCTGAACCTTCTCTACCCTGTCTATGTCCTTACGTAGGTATGGTCTCCAGAACTGTACACTGTACCCAGGTGGGGCCTCACTAGTGTCTTGTATAGCGGAATTATGACCTCCCTTTCCTGCTGGTGATGCCCCTGCCTATACATCCCAGCATCCTATTTGCTTTTACCTGCTGTCTTGTCACACTGTTTCCCTACCTTGAGGTCATCAGAGATGACAACCCCAAGATCCTTTTCCTGCTTGGTGCATGCTATATCCTCACCCCCCAACTGATATATTGTGCCAGGGTTTTTGTGCCCCATATGCATTATCTTGCACTTCTTTGCATTGAATTTCAACTGCCAAACCCCTGACCATTCTTCAAGTTTCTGCAAGTCGCTTCTCATTCTGTCTACACCCTCTGGTGTGTCTACTCTGTTACAGAGCTTTGTGTCATCAGCGAACAGTGAAATTCTGCCTTCTAGGTCCTGCACAATGTCACTGATGAAGATGTTGAATAGGACTGGTCCCAGCACTGATCCCTGTGGTACCCCACTGGTCACTCTTCCCTCTGTGGAGTGACAGCCATTTACCACCACCCTCTGTGTCCTGCCACCCAGCCAGTTACCTACCCACACACTACTGTCCTGCCCACACCCATATTCCCCAGTTTGTGTAATAGTCTTCTGTGTGGCACAGTGTCAAAGGCCTTGCTGAAGTCCAGATAGGCCATGTCCACTGCCCTCCCCTGATCCACCCCCTAGTCATCAGTCAAAAATTCAATGAGATTGGTCTGACATGACCTCCCTGGTGAAACTATGCTGCCTTGGGTTCTGTAGTCCATTGACAACCAGATGTTCCACCAATCTCTCCTTCAGTAGTGCTTCCATGATCTTCCCCACTACCGAGGTGAGGCCGACTGGTCTGTAGTTCCCTGCTTCCTCTTTGTTCCAACTTTTGTATAAGGGGACTACATCTGCTGTCCTCCAGTCTTTGGGTACCTCCCTGTTTCCAGTGATCGGCTAAACAGGATAGCCAGAGGTTCAGCCACCACCTCTCTTAGTTCTTTAAGGACCTGGGGCACCCCATCTGGCCCCATTGCTTTATCAACTCTTATTACTTCCAGCTCCTTCAGGACCCTTTCTCGTGTAAAGGGACTTGTGTCCATTTCTGCACCATTCTCACCCTTGTACTCCCTTCAGACCCATTCCTCCTCTTCCTCAGTAAAGACTGAGCAGAAATACCTGTTCAATATGTCATTTACTGTTGTCATCCTCCACGCGCCCCATCCTCCCCTTCAGTCTCACTATCCCTCCTTTGTCTTTCTTTTTCACTTATGTACCTGTAAAGGTTTTGTCCCTCTACCCACTGATTTTGCAATGTGTTCTTCTGTCTGAGCTTTGGCTCCCTTACTGACCTCCCTGCCTCCCTTTGCTTCTCCTGGTACTTCTCCCTATCCCTTCTGCCTGTGTCTTTTGGTATTGCCTGAATGCAATCTTTTTGGCTTTCACTTTCTTTGCTACCTCTTTGGAAAACCATAATGGTCTCCTCTTCCTTTTCCTCTTGCTAACCTGCTTAATGCAAAATTCTGTTGTTCTTGTAATCCCCATTTTAAATACTGCCCACTGTTCCTCAACCCCTGATTCCTGTCCCATTCCCATTAATGCCTCTTTCAAGTATCTCCCCATTTTCCCAAAGTCTTCCCCCCTAAAATCCAGGATACGTGTTTTTGTGTGGTTTGGTTCTGCTCTTTATGTGATTTCAAACCACAATGAATGGTGGTCACTGTTTCCCAGGTGCTCCCCCACTGTTACCCCCATCACACTGTCCCTGTTTGTGAGCACAAGGTCCAGTATTGCCTTCTGCCGAGTTGGTTCCATGACCAGTTGCTTGAGGAAGGCACCCTGAAGGGAGTCCATGATAAATCTGCTCCTAGTTGATGCTGCTGCTGGGATGCTCCAGTCCACGTCTGGAATATTGAAGTCTCCAACCAGTACTACCTCACCTTGTCTGCCATCCTTGATGGCTAGCAACAGCTCCCTATCTGTTTCTTCCTCCTGGGCTGGTGGTCTATAGACCACACCTGTGCGGATGGCTGTCCCCATTTTCCTTTCCAGCTTAACCCACAGTATCTCTCCCCATTTTGTCCTCCTGGTCTCTGTGGCCCTTATGTCATCTTTCACATACAGTGCCTCCTCCTCCCTTCCTGCCTGCTCTGTCTCTTCTGAATATGTTGTAGCCAGGTATGGCCATCTCCCAGTCGTGGTTATCATTACACCAGGTTTCAGTGATGGCCACAATGTCCAGGTCTGACTGTACCATGACAGCCTCCAGATCTTCCATCTTGTTGCTAAGGCTCCTGGCATTTGCACGCATGGCTTTCCATGACTTGACCTCTCTAGACTGTTTCATTGTTCTACTCCAGCCCCTTCCTTGGTTGTCATTTATCCCTGGTTCTCCTTGCTGTCTGCCCGTCTGCTGAATGTTGCCCCTTTTCTGCTTATCCACCTCTTGGGCACTAATCTCCATCTTTTGCACACTGCTTTGCAGAGATAGCCACTCCTCTGGTTCACTGGTTCCACTGCTAGCTGTGGGGGTGAGCAAGCAGGTACCTCCTTGCTGGCCTGCCACCCATTTGCTAGTTTAAATGCTTGTCAATGTAGCATTTAAACTTATCATTGAGTGCTTGATTCCGCTCCAGGATGGATGCAGGCCATCAGGCTTGAACAAACCTCCATCCCTCCAGGTGGGTCCCCAGTCACCAATGAATCCAAACCCTTCCTCACAGCACTAGTTCTTCAACCATGAGTTAAAGTTCCTGTGTATGCACTCCTATGCTCCCTTGCCTCTCACAGGTAGTAATTCTGAGAAAGTGACAGAAGTAGCTCTCTTGAGACCCTCCCAGTTTCCTAAACTCTTCCTGAACTTCCTTTGGCTCCCCATTTGCCAGGTCATTAGTACCTAGGTGGATAATGACATCCAGCTCACCCTCCCATCTTGTCTTCCCAGTGATCCCCAGGATCTTCCTTCCATCCCTCCTTGCCGTGGCACCTGGTAGGCACCTCACCTCCCTGTCCTCCCCCTCCTGTGTTCCTAGCTGTATCCCTTTTATGATGGAGTCCCCCACCAGGATTCACTTCCTCCTCCTATGGGGTCCACTGCTTTCCCCGCTGAGGTCACCTCCTTGGCTAACCTCCACATCCTTTCCTTCCATTCTCTGGGTACCTCTATTTGGTTGTCCTCATTTGCCAGTGTGGCATATGAGTTCTTGAGTGGAATAGGATCTGGGATGTGCCTCTGCCTGACTGCCCTAACCCTCCCTGAGCCCACTGTCATCCAAGTGCTCCTCGTTCTCAGTATCCTTTGAGGCAGTTGCATTGGACTGGGTGGTCCCTGGATAGGGGTGATGGTACTCCTGACCTAGTTTACTTCCGCTCTGAGTCTGGCTACCTCATCCCGCAGTCCAGAGAGATGCATGCAGATAGGGCAGCACCTCAGTGTCCAGAAGGTCTGCCTGAATATGGCTGCCCCACAGCCACTGCATTGCACCACTCCCCGCATTATACTGCAATTCCATTACTTGTCTGCTACTGAAGCTCTCCTTGTTTCCCTTTTTATTAATTTACTGTACTAAAAATCCTGCCACTGATCCTCAGATAACTTTTTTTTTAAAGAAAAAGAAACCAATAAATAAATGAGTCAAAACACTTGTGCTGAGGGTGGGCTTCTTCCCCCTTATGCCCCTCCTACTTCACACCCCTTACTATACCCTGTGTTTAGCTCCTGTCAATCAGATTTAACAGGGCATATAATTAAGAGTTGGGGTAAGGGGGTGAAAATTTGCAGCAATTAAAGACAGCACAGAATTACACCACCACTATGTTTTAAATTTTCAACAGCCCAAAAACAATTATAAGTAAAGACAACAAAGAAAGTATAGTGTCACTAAAAGCCCACAATCTAAGTTTAAAAGAAAAATAGCAATTACCAGTTACTCTAAAGCACTGAATTGAATATGTTTCCTTCCTTCCCCTTCTGGCTTCTTCTGAGAAAATAAAATTCTGCTTGCTACTTTAACTCTGAATAAGCCCCACCTCCAGTTATCATGTAGCGGAGGTCAGAGGCTAGACAATTAACACCCTTCACCCAACTACAGGGCAGTCAGACAAGCCAAGATAAAATTTGCAGCAATTAAAGACAGCACAGAATTACACCACCACTATGTTTTAAATTTTTAACAGCCCAAAAACAATTATAAGTAAAGACAACAAAGAAAGTATAGTGTCACTAAAAGCCCACAATCTAAGTTTAAAAGAAAAATAGCAATTACCAGTTACTCAAAAGCACTGAATTGAATATGTTTCCTTCCTTCCCCTTCTGGCTTCTTCTGCCTGGTTCATCTCCTGTGACCCACAGGGAACTCCTCTGGACCTGTGACCATTGCGTTAATATTCAGCTCCCTGACCTCAGCATAACAGTGCAGCTGAGTGTGACACAATGAGAGATGCAGGGACTGGGTGACAGTGAGTCACAGATATGCATTGAAATGTAAGAAATAGAAAACAGTGACCCTCTGTCATTTGTTGCTGCTGTTAGTGTACAGAGCAGTTATTGTTCTGTAGCACTTCAGTGTCAAGTCCTGCTGGACAAATTGTGTCGCCGTATAGTCAGCATGCCATGTATAGTTATATCCAGCCTTGTTTTGCTTCAAATCCTGTAACTACTCTTACTGTGTACTTTCTGAATATTAGAAACACCCTCAAACAGTGCAGCCACTCATGATACAAGTCTCCTCTATTCCCACTGCATAATGAGTGGCTAACTGTGTTGGGGGTGTTCCTAAGTCCAGGAAAAATGCAGTAGGAGTTAGTCAAGAAATATAAACAAACATGTTTTAGTGTGGTAACACCAGTATAGTGGGCAGTAAGTTTTTCACTTTTTAAAGGAAAAAAAGACTCAGAATCAAACTACCAGCTGCATCAGCAGTCTGTACTATGAACAGTCATAAAATATGTTTTTTAAACTAGGGACGCTTTGAGGCCTAAGAGGATTAACAGTGTCCCTTTAACCTTTCCTCCTCCAGAATATTTGTTTCTTCTTGTCCATAATAACCTCATTGTTAGTTATTTGCACATTTGTCTCATGAGCATATTATTAGAGGAGCGCTAATAATTATATTTTGTCTGAACAGTTATTGCACTGTGTGAAAGTTGAGTCGGGTGTTTCAATGGGGACCTTAGTGGGTTGGTTAGTATTCTTTCTCAGAGGGCAGTACTAGCTTATTACCTAGCCCACTTAATCTTTCCTTGGGTGGAGGCAATGCACAACTCATCACCAAACTGTAATATCTCTGGATAATGAATTCCTACAGGAGTTATTGACCCAAACCCATCAACCTGATTTGAGTCCATAAAGCAGGGTAGCATACTCTATCCTCCTTCTATCGCAGAAAGAATCAATGAGTTTTTCACCGACCTAGACAGGTATAAGGCTCACCTTGCACCCACCCCTGAGTTCAGCATCCCTTCCTGGTCCCATGATGCCCTTGGCACTTACCCTGCCTTCCACTTAAAGCCCACTACCACAAGGGAAGTTCGCAAATTATTATCAAATCTCAAAGAGGAGAGCTCCTCGGCCATGACACATTAGAACCAAGTTCCTCAAGCTTGGGGCTGCAGCACTGGCAGCACCTGTCTGTAGTCTCCTAAATAGGTCCTTCCTGTCCAGAGCTGTTCCAAGTCTATGGAAAGTGGCTGTAGTGGTCCAAATCCACAAGGGTGGTACACACGCCGTCGAAAACTATGGGCCTATCTCAATCTTGTGTCCCCTGGCTAAGATTCAAGAAAGGATTTTGTACAACCAGTTGCAGTCCTACTTAGATACACACCAGCTCCTAACAGATTGCCAACATGGCTTTAGAAAGGAACACAGTACCTCCATAGCCCTGATCAAAGTATTAGCTGATATCTTTAAAGCCAGTGATGAAGGACTAATAACTGCTGCTATGTTCATTGACCTGACTAAGGCCTTCGATCTCATCAACCATCACCTTCTGCTAGATAAACTGCATCAACTTGGCCTCGACTGCCTAGCTCTTACTTGGTTTAAGGACTATCTCATTGGTAGAGCACAAAGGGTAAAATGGTATGGATTTCACTCGTCCCTCAGACCTATTGCGCATGGCGTACCGCAGGGTTCAATTCTTGGACCGATACTGTTCTCAGTCTTTATTAATGAACTCCCTAACTTCTGTGGCTGTGCGGAAGTACAGCTCTATGCAGATGATACAGTCTTATACCAGTCATTAACAACACGGACAGGCTTAACCAATCTCTCAACTTTGAGTTCAATATGCTCAAATCTTGGTTCTCGGCTAATCACCTAATCCTGAATACAAAAAAAACGAAAGCCATATTATTCCACAATCCCTCCCGTAAAACAGTCAGTCTGCTCCTAATCAGTTTGCTGTCTGGGGACACCATAGAAGTAGTTAAAACTTTTAAATATCTTGGATTACTCCTTGATGCCTCATTTTCGCTAGAACCTCATTTATTACAGCTTACTAAGACA
The DNA here is from genome assembly GCA_016271365.2 of Neoceratodus forsteri. Classification (NCBI taxonomy): domain Eukaryota; kingdom Metazoa; phylum Chordata; order Ceratodontiformes; family Ceratodontidae; genus Neoceratodus; species Neoceratodus forsteri. The sequence continues at coordinate 1,178,673,173 of CM057449.1, read as the reverse complement.
ATAAACCAAAAGCTAGGTCTCTTATACCATCTCCGTCCCCTAATAACAACTGCCACCTGTCAAGAAATTGCCTCAACATCACTTCTCCCTATTTTGTTATATGAAGCTCCACTTCTTCTCTCTGTACAACCCTCATCCCTTGCACAGCTGCATCAAAGCTACTATAGGATAGGAAGTTTTGCCCAAGGTGCTAACCCCAGACAGCATCACTATGACACCCTGCATTCCCTCCAATGGCCTAGCTATGACTCAAGGCTACAGTACCTTACACTATGCTTTGTATTTAAACTAGTTAATCTCTACAGTCTTCCATGTCTCAGAGAAATCGTGTATCATAAAGCTTATGCTAGCCCTCTTAGGTCCTCTTCTCTCCCATTATTAGCTGTCCTGAAACTGAAGCTTCTTTCAGGCAAATGTTCATTTGCCTTCTCTGCCACCTCTGCCTGGAACTCTATTCCTCTTACTTTGCTCTCCTGCTCCACCCTAACACTTTTTAAAAAAGAGCTTACCTCATATCTCCTTAAACCTCCCTTCTGCATCTGTTTCAGCTAATCTACCACCACTACTACTATTTGCTGCTTGCTCGCATTTCTCCTGGTGCTGAAACGCTTGTGCATGTGTATTATAAACATGTGTATTGTAAATATGCACATATCAATATCTTAAATTGTATTTATACTACTATCTTTGACTTTGCTCAATGTAAAACGTATGGTTGCCTTTTAACTATTTTGAAGTCTCTGTATACTGTATCCCTCATATGCACTGTTGATTCTTTGCACTCTAAAATTCACTGTATCTGTATTGTTGTATTGCATTATAATTACCTCCCAGATCATCACTGAAAAGGGGACTGTATGGTCTCAATGGGCCTACCCGGTTACCAAAATTCAAATAAATAAATACATACTGTCACCTAAAGTGAGGACATGGTACACAAATGTTTATGGATGTCACTCAGGACTGCTTCCTCACACAGTGGCTGAGTGAGGCTACAAGGGGAGGCAGCACTAGACCTAGGTTATGTCCAGTCAGGACATTATTAGGGACATTAACTTAGAAGCCCTAAATGGCCAGAGTGACCATTGCTTTGTGAAATACTGCATGACACTGGAGTCACAACAAGTGACCTCTGACATGGGTGCTGGACTTCAGGAAGGCAGCTTTCAAGAAAATGGGGGAGAAAATGCAGGAATGACTCAATAACTTCTATAGGATTAAGGGAGTGGAGGGGGAAGTGGACAGTACTATGTGAGCAAAAATACCCAGCAGAGTGGGTGGCATTGAAGTATACCAGACTGCCCTGGGGTATAATGAGGCCTGACACTAAAGCAAAGAGTTTTATATTCCATGGAAGGTCCAGTATAGCCCATACCACCCACCTGGAGGGTATTACAAATACAAAAAAAAAGTTTATTTTAAAGTAGTCACTGCACTGGCACAGTTGCCAGTAGAAGGCACTGCTATTTTTTAAAACACATATTTTTTTGGAGGGGTTTGGTCTGTGCAGTACTTCATGAGGTGTGTTCCTTGTTGCCAGCTGTTACAGTCAACTCCCACACTCCCACCCCCCATGTGACAACTGTCCTTTTTATGTTTATTATTTCTTTGTAGCACATTGAAAAACACTTTCTATCACACCACGGTCGGAGCTGAACTTTCAGCAGTGCAGTATGAGAGGAGTGACAGCAGTGCATGTTGTAAGTGGCAGGAGAGTAGCACAATAAGGAAACTGTCTTTGAACGTGTTTGTAAATGAACATTTAGCAATAGGGCTCAGATGAGCAGAATGATGAGAGGTGAGACAGTTCAGATGAGAAGCATAAGATGAAATCAGAGAAAGGAGTAGCACAGTGCAGGAGGACCCAAGGTCTCAACATATATATTGGGAGGCTGAGAGTCACTGTTTGAATGGCAAAGCAGAACAATATCTTAGTAGACTGGAACAAGCCACAGTTTATGAGGTCTATTCATGTTAAACTAACATAATAGACATTTTCAACGTAGTGACACAATAGTGGACAGAAGGCCAAGCAGTGACCATACTATCCCTGCATTTTAGTAATATCCTTGATTCTCCTGACACTGCGCCTGGCCTCCTATGTAAAGTATGGCTGGATGTGCAGCTCTATGTGGCCAGGCATGGTCGGGAAGGCCTCTGCAGTCTGAAACCTGACAGCTTTCAATTCAAAGTCGACGAAAACGGCAATGAGTATGCCACCCTTGCCTTCAATGAGGCAACAAAGAACCATAGTGATCCCCTAGAAGTAAACAAACAATCCCACCATGGCTTCATATATTCTGAACCCAGGTCCCTGCTGTGTCCAGTGTACAATTTAAAAAAAATACCTGAACAAGTTCCTGCCTACAGCACCAGCACTGTACTGTCACCCACGGTGCCTCCCTCAACACTTCCTAAACTGTGCTGACATCTGGTACACGAAGCAGCCCCTCGGATTAAATTACTTGTCATCCCTCATGTCTAAAATAAGCAAGGAAGCTGAGCTCAGTACAATTTACACGAACCACTCTATTCAAGCAACTGCAGTTATCTTATTATCTGATGCTGGTCTGCAAAGTTGCAAGGTAATGGCCATAACCAGCCATTGTTGCGAGGGCAGTCTCTGCTCCTACTGGGCTGCATCTTCAAGAGACAGGCAACGGTTGAGCTCAATCCTGGGACAACAGAACAGCGCCGAGATGTCTATGAATAAATCAGAATCTGCTGCCAAGAAATCAAAACCTGCACAGATGGAGATAATCAAACACGAGGCAAAGCCAGAAGCAAGCCCAGAACCAGAACTTGAGGAGACTGTAACAGTGCCACCAAGTGGAAGAAACACATCTTTCACACAAGGAGCATTCACGTTCAACATGCATTTCAATGGGACAATCACTACTACAGTGGCAGCAAGTGATTTTTTTTATTTTACAAACCCCTAAAGTTTAAAACCAGTGCAACACAGGGTAAACTGCATTTACATTACTTGCCCTCCCTAGTATTCGTTGTTTTTCACAGTTTTTCACAGTTCAAAATCCTTCAAAGTTACAAGACCTATTTTATGCTGTGGATGCATTTTCTTCAAAAAGTAAATTATTTAAGCATCAAAAATACATTTTCTGTGATTTTTTGGGCGTTATGTGATAGATTCCCATTTTATAAGTGCAATAAGACACTCTAGGTGTGTGCATGGAACAGATCTTACCACACACCAGGGGTTAATGGCACGAGGCCACAGGGTGCCTTATTATGCCCCTGACCGTGTGGTAAAATCTGTTCCATGCACACCCTGTCATGTCTTTTTGCTTACATATGAGAGTGGATCAAATTCTACAATATCAGTCACTGATATGTGGCAACTCACTTAAGGCAAACTCCAACAGACTTATTTCTAAACTGTGAAACTATGAAAATGGAGAAACGGTGCACACACACAGAAGCAAGCACTTAAGCTGGAGTGGGCAAGGTTCCAAAAAGAAATTAGAAAGTACTGCTTCACAAAACAGGTGGTGGTTGCATGGAACAGAGTTCCTCACAAGTTTGTGGAGGTGAAGACAAAAGCAGGGTTCAAAAGGTAGTGGGGTGTATACAGTGGAGTTGTCATATGGAAAGACGAGTGAGGGGAAGGAATGCTGAGAGGGAGAATGGAGACTAGAGCACTTCCAAGTGGGGAATCTTGGGACAGACTAGATGGCAGGTTCATGTCTTTTTCTTTCCTTTACTTTTCACTGTTTCTATGTTGCTATTATATATGCACACTATGTTAGTTAAACTGTAAACTACATGATGGTTGCTGGTCAGTGGGCATTCATTTATGATTCTTCTGTCTCACACTCTGTCTGAAACTCAAGCAAGAGACTTAAGAAGCTAGTTGCCTTGTGTATTACTAACTCTGAGTCCAAAGATCACACGGCAGTGAAACTCTAGTAGTAACTAAGGAGACTGTTTGCTGAATGACTTATACCTCATGGCCTTTTGCCAGGGTTTTTCTTTTTAAATAATGGGGCTAATACTGCACATGCTGTGGAGGATTGAGGGTCTGTGCACCTACAGTACCTTGCTTTGCTCGTACCTCCAATCTCATGTAGTAGTAGTACAGGAATTCCTTCAAGATAACAGAAGTACTTAAAATGAGTTCAGTGTTGTCCACATAATATATCAATCAATCAATCAAGTTTTATTTGGTATAGTGCAATTCTCATTATGATTCATTACACTTTACATAGAATTTCTAAAACATTTAAAAGATATTAACATACAATACAATAAATACACAAAAAAAAAACCATTCCTGTTCTAAGATTAAAACAATCAAATTTTAAATTATCAGTAAAAACATGCCTAGTTCTGAGGGAAAGCCTGCGTGAACAAAAATATTTTTAGCACCCATTTAAATATCTCAAGTGTTGGGGATAGAGATGCAGCAAAATTAAATTTCGACAGTGAAATTCTGGCAAAATTGTGAATTTTGCCACATGAAATATTTCATGAAATTTGCACATTCCACAAAATATTTCACGGGTGCAAAATGCAGAGTTTTGCCTGTGAAATACATAATTTTGCTGGCAGAATGAGGAATTTTGCCCACAAGCAGCAGAATTTCGCCCGCGAGTGGCAACATTCCGCATTTTGCTGGCAGAATTTCGCATTTTGCACCCATTGAAGCATGCAGACATATTGTGGCAGCTGCATAAAGTCAGTTAACCTTATGAAAGCAAAAGGCTGTCACCAGGTGGACCCGTTACCTCTTAGATGCTATGCTGGCTTCTTGGAAAGTATGAACAGTGCATTGGTACGCTATTCTGCACCCAATAGGGAACACGGATATGTTGCAGAATACACAATTTGTTGAGGAAGGTACTTCTGTGTTTCTTTTGAAAAGCTAAGTATACCCCTGGAAATGGACATATATATCAGTGATCTTAGAATCAGAACATTATATTTTGGCTGCAGTGTTAGGCCCTCAGTTTAGGGCTAGCCTGTCATCTTTCATTTCCTCTGGTATCAGAGATTTTGATAGATATTATTTTTATTTAGTTTTTGTTGACTGGGTAAGTGCACTAGACAAATCCTGCCTATTTTCAGGCATGACCCAGGGAAGGGGGATACAGATGAATGCCAACTGACCTTGAATCAGATTAAGCTGTTGGTGGTATTTTTTTTTTTAGTGAATGAGGGAAATTTTGGCCAGGACACCTAGGAAATTCCCCTACTCTGTGTCAGTAGGGGGAGCTGCTGGACGTTGTTATGGCCACTTTGCAAAAGTCGGTGGATGGTATAGATGTGTGTGAGCCAGGGGAGTGAGCCTCCTCCCCTGGGCTCGAAAACGTAGAGGCTTCCTTTCTTTTGTGAGATGGATATCTGGTTTCTACTGAGGAGATAACTACTTTTCATGCTGCTATGTTTTCGTCTGAAAGCATTTCTCAAGTTGCTACACCCGACCTTCAGATAAGTACTATTAATTTGCAAGTTGAAAATTCTAAAACCTTGTTCCCTCCTGCTGTTCTTCATAATGACACTGGCAATATTAATCCTTTTTCTGCTCAACCCGACGCACTTGTACCGGGCCCGACTGACAATTCTGTCAAACCTGATGACGCAGTTGCATCTAACGGCGGTGCTGCCCTTGTCTTTGTATCTCTCTCCTGTCAGAAATCCTTGCAGAACACGCTTGACAGTGGGGAGTGTTTGGCTCAGAAAATTGTCTCTGTTGAAACTATTTCTGAAGTTACACAAGGTCAGCCTTTTCGGTCAGATTTCCTTTCCCCAAAGTATATACCTACTGTCAGTAGGCTGCCTGACAACAAGCAAACAAAGCTCTTTACGATTGGTTCGAGCTGTACTGTGGTTAAGGGAACAAGGGCGCAAGGTGCAGTTTGCAGTATCTTGTAGGAGGAGCTGGTTTATCAGACTGACGCTTCTAGTCAAGCTCACGCTACTACTTTTTCATTTACAACAAAAACCAAGCTCTCCCCAGATACTATAAAAAATAAAAGAGCTGCGTTAACAGCAGCTAATCATAACTTGTTTATCAAAACCCAGGCACAGCATCCCGATGTCAAATCTAAGCCTGCTCAGAGTTCGTCTACTTCAAAACTTATTCAGCAAGCATTTTCTCTCCCCTCTAAAGTTACAGATGAAGCTAATGATTGGGCCCTGGAGAAATCCTTACTGGAGTCCGGTTGGAAATTGGATCCCACAGGAACATGGATCTCAGATCCAGACTGGTCTTCGGGTTCTCCCCTTTCTTCAAACCCCTCGGAATGGTCTCCTGCGCTTAAGGATATGCCCATCTCCCAGTCTTCAGGAACTGAAACTGACCTTTTAATAGAATCATCGCCCTCCAAGCCAGAATTAGTGTCTGATAACCCGGCCGGGGAGAAGGTATTAAAGGACGCTTCTGAGGCTCCCCCACACCCTAGGCCTCTTCTCTCTGATCTTTTTTCACAGAATCGTAAAGCAACAGCACCCCGAAGGAATGCTGTGTGGATACAATATAAAGGGGGACTGGCCGAATGGCCTGACCGGGTATATGTGGGGAAACTTCTCTTAAAAGAATCCTTACAGTTTTCCCCTAAAGATGTCTTTGCCTTTATTAACATTTCAGGGGAAGACAATTATGATGTTAGTTTTAGATCTGCATTTCTGTTAGACTTATTTTGGCAAAGATATAATCAGCTGAAATTTTCCCCATTGTGGTCTCCTTTCTTGTTACCCTCTAACTCCATTGTTGACTAAATATGTAACTGTGATGCTTAGAAATGAAGGGGTTCACGTTGAAGACATCACTTATTGGCTTTCCCAGAAGTGTGATGTCTTGAGCGCTCCTGAGGCTGTGTTAGATACTGAATTATTTTGGAATGGTAGCTGGAAGTACAAGGTGAAACTGCGGCAGATTAATAATGAGGTTAATCATATTCCTAACTCTTTCACATTGGGAAGAGACAGGGGTGTGTGTTTTTATGCAGAGCAGCCCCGTGCCTGCTGTAAGTGTGGGGTTAGGACGCATCTCTCCAGTTCTTGTGACTCCACTAAGTGTGAAATTTGTGGTGAGCTTGGGCATGGTAGCTTTCAGTGTTCTAACTTAGTTAAAAGTGATTTATGTGAAGAATCAGGGCAAGGGTACAGTGATTGCCCCTGGGCTGCTTCTAATAAAGCCTCTGTGATTAGTCTTGAGTTATTAATACAAAAAGCACAGGATGCAGCTCTTTCCAAAACCCAGAAACAAAGGCCTTACTCCACTCCCTCAGGGAAGGCGGCAGCTGTTGGGGACAAAGATGTTCCAGGTCCTGACCCTTCCCCTAGGTCTGAAGCGGGATCAGTGCCCCCTGACCCCTTTAATATTAATGATTTTCCTCCCATTTGTTATCAGGAACCTGTACAAATAAAACCTCTCAGTTCTGGCTCCACTGAGAAAAGGGTTACCAGAAGCTCTAAGTCCCCCCTTGTAACCCCCCTAATCTCTCTGGAAATTCCTACTTTTGAAATGAAAAATTCATATGCCATTCTTGACACTGTAGAGGGTGACTCTGGCATGGATACTGGTACCCCAGTTCTTTCCCAATCTTCAGAGAGTAAAACCTTTTCAACTGAATATAAAGGGAAAAAAAAGAAAAAAAGGAAAAAGACCTAAATGTTTATTGCCACTCTTTGTATTGGGTCCCTAAACTTAGTAGTCTTTTGAATAACTTCAAAAGGACTGCTCTTTTTCATTTTCTTCACCAGTCTAGCCTTGATATTTGTTTTTTACAGGAAACATGGGTTTACACTTTGTATCAATGCCGTTTTTTAACCTCAGAATGGATTTGGGGACCATCTTATTGGTCTTTCGGCCTAGACAGAGCTGGTATAGGGATTCTTTTTGGCTCCTTTGATTTCACACTTAAGAAATTAATTGATCTTATACCTGGGAGGCTTCTTATAATTGATGGGCTTTGGAAACAAGCTGACTTTCACTTTATAGTAGCTTATGGACCTCAGACAAAAGCAGGAAGGGTTAATATGTGTAATACCCTTTTACCCTTCCTGGCCACTTCTTGTTATATTATCCTGGGAGGTGACTTTAACTGTGAGATTTCAGGTTTTAGTAGAGGTAAAGCAGGTAAGAAAAAATATTGTGATACAATAGCATTACAGAGAGTCATTAATCTTGCAGGATTAAGAAATGGTAGGAGTTATCAGACTGAACAGTTGGCTTATACCTTTAGAAGAGGGATTTTGACATCTACTATTGATTACCTTTTTTTCTCAAAAAATCTTTCTCCTCCTGTTCGTAAAACTCTTATTACTAAATTTTCCTATCACTTGCTTATCACTATTTCTTTTGGTGTTTTCCCCCATAAAACTATGAATAAACCAAGATGGAAACTTAATACTTCAGTCTTTCAGGACCCCTGGGTTATAATAGGTATATCCTCTTTACTGTATGCCCGAACATCTGTTCTAGATCTATATGATGACTTATGGGATTGGTGGGAGAATACTAAAAATGATGTCAGGAATTTTTTTCAAAACTGTGGGAAACAAAGGGTTATTGCTAAATTTTTGCAATATTTAACTTTACAGAAAAAACTTCAGGGGTTGTTTTCTGATGCCAACACTTCTAGAAGTGATTTTTCTGCACAAATAAATCATATTAAGTCAGCCATGAGAGACTGCCAATATGATAGAGCACAGACATTGCGCTCAGAACTTTCCTTTGGAACCCAAAAAATCCCAATAGGTGATCCTTTTGAGGCCTTTAGAGAAAAGATCAGCTCCTCAGGTTTGGAGGTTCTACAAAATGGGGCAGGGAAACTTAAAACCTCCCAGGGAGACTTATTCACTATTATTCAGAATCATATAAGGGAACAGGAGGGTTTGAATGTTCCACATGGAGTTATTCAAAGATTTTTTCAGGATTTTAACATCCCCCCCCCCATCTGGGATCTATGTAACTTAGCTGATCCTATATCAAGACAAGAGATTCTTAAAGTTCTATCTTCCTTAAAGTTGGGGGTTTCTCCAGGTTTAGATGGTCTGTCTTATGAATTTTACAAATATTTCAGTGACATCTTGGCACATTGTCTAGAAAAAGTCTTTTTTTTTCCTCCACAATGTCCTCTGCTTACCTTTACAGTTTACGTCTGGATTATTCGTGTATATTTTTAAGGGAGGGGACAGAACTCAATTAAGTAACTGGAGACCTATCACTATTTTAAATTCTGATTTCAAGATATTATCTCAAATATTAAATAATAGACTGAGATCTGCCTCTAGTGAGTTATTATATCCTCTCCAGTTTTGTGGCATTCCAAACAGGAGAATTTTGTCTGCCCTAGTTATTATTAGGGAAATAATTGAATTTTCAAATAGGTCTCCAGACTGGCGTTGCATTCTGTCTTTAGACCAAAATAAGACATTTGATAGGGTGTCTCGACCATATCTATTTGCTGTATTAGAAAAGTATGGTGTCCCCCATGACTTTATTCACTGGATTAAGTTAATGTATGATAAGTTTACAGTTTATCCCGTTATTAAGGGGCAGTCTTCTTTCCCTACCTCAGTTAATTTTGGGAAAGCAGGGCTGCTCCTAAGCCCTTTATTGTATGCATTTTCTCTTGACCTTTACTCTGATTTGGATCAAATGGATGCCCTGCAAGGCATCTCTGGGAATCTGCAGGTAGATACTGTGGTTGTTCAAGCTTATGCAGATGATATTTGTATTTTTTTGACTGATGTGGTCCAAATTCCTATTGTTTTAGATTGCATTAGTAGATATGAGATGGTTTCAAATTCTAAAATTAATATCGGGAAATCCAAAGGCCTCCTTTTAGGGCCCATAACCCAAGCTCAGTTTACAGTGTCTGGTATTGTTATTTCCTCTACTCCATGTAAGATATTAGGAATAATTTTTGGATCTCAGAATCTCCCATTGGAAAACTGGGAATTTACCTTGAAAAAAACAGAAACAAAGGTTCAGAGGTGGAAGGCATGGAGACTTTCAAAAAAGAAAAGGATTTTTGTTATTAAGAAATTCCTTATTCCCGGGTTGTTATATATTGACATGTTGTATCCACCTTTGTTAGACTTAGAAACTTGCCTGTATTCTTGTTTCTTCTCAATGCTTTTGGGGTAGGTTTAACCCTTAAATCTGTGCTATGCCCCATCTCCTATTTCTCAGGGTGGCTAGGTATGGTGGATCCTCTCAATTTTTATGCCCTCTTTCTTTCCCAGAATTTTAATTTTGACCCCCTCTACCCTATAATGATACAACAATTATGGGAATTGAATAATTTCAAATTCTTTCTTGAAGTATGGGTGCAACCCCTTCCCCCCCCGGGTCCCTAAGGGTGCATATATCCCATTATTTTTTAAACCTTGTGCCCAGAAGTTATTTAAGTGGTCAATTTCTTCCCAGTGTATCAAAGATAATATAAGTGCAGGATTATATAATTTTATTCTGGGGAAAATCTATCCAAGTGAACCTGAGTTTGTTAATTGTCCCCCTCCTTATAAAAGCTATGTCACTAAACAACTGAATTACCATAGGATCCCTACCCAGATGTGGGAGGTGTTATGGCTTTCGGTTTATGGAAGACTAAATGTTAAAGGAAACGCAAAACATAAGATGATAAGTGAGAGATACTGTCCCTATTCCCAGTGTCAGGCTATGGAGGAAACCATGGATCATTTTCTTTTCCAATGTTCTTATGCTGCAGGGTTATGGCACTTTTTAAGTATCAAATTACAGTTTCTATGACTGCAAAGGCTAGATTATCAGACTTTGATTTTAGGGTTTTTTTCCCCACCTTCTTTCCTCCTTTGATTGGGGTATGTTAGTTGTGTTTTTTTGTTGTTTAAAATACTATTTATGGCAGGCCAGATGTCAGTGGGTGCTGCAGCAAAAATTTATGTCATACGAGACGTTTTTTGTGCTCATAATGGAAGCTATGAAATCAGTTTATATGAAAGATAAAGGTTTTGGTACTCCCGGGAAAGTATTTAAATGGTGGAGAGGGTTATAGGTTTTCATTAAATGTAAATAAAAGGATTCTTGGGAGATAATTCATATTACAAAAATGATGTAGATTGAATGTTTGATTTTGTATTATGTTTGTATAATTATATGCTGACCGTACGTTTCTTTGATGTATTTTCAATAAAAACTCCCCTACTCTTTTCGATAAGTGCCATGGGATCTTTAACATCCACCTGAACTACCACCAATCCAGGCAAATGGGACCTCGGTTTAACGTCTCCTCTGAAAGACAGCACCCCTCTCATGCTGCACTACAGTGTCAGTACTGGGATATTAACCCAAGTGCCAGATGTGGGAACTGAACCCACAGCCCTCTGATCTCCCAGCCTCAGAGGCGAGTGTTCTACCAACTGAGCCACTGACACTGATACAAAGACCTACTCATTGACAAAGTGTCAGTTGAAATGACGAAGATGCATACTACTACTACTCAAGTTGCAGAGCATGTACCCTTCTAAACCTCACCATCAGCAGGGAAAAACATTCAATGTAAAAGATGAAGATGGTGATGATATTTGCTCAATGTTATGTGATATTGATAAAGACATTAGTTCCACCAGTGTTAGCCAAGGTCATACTGCTACCAGTAGGGTGGAAGACTACCTAAAAAGACCCTAGGAAACTCAGCATATGGGATAACCCCCTGAAATATTGTCAGATTAAGAGGTAAAATTGGCCAGCATTATACGAAAATGCCATTTTATACTTAAGTGACTTTCCAACCGTCTACTCTGAGAGAATCTAGTCACGGAACGGAGAGGTATCCTTTTGCTTTGAAATCCAAAAAGGCAGACAGCAAAAGGTTGGATACATCCAACAAAAAGGATTTCTAAAAATCAGTAAGTAAGCCATCCCCACCAGGGGTCTTAACAGATGGGGAGGACCGTAATGCCCACAGGAGCTCCGCCTTTGTCAAAGGAGCATTCAGGGCAACCAAAGCCGTAAATGAAAGGTGGAGTAAAGAAAGGGTAGCAGAAAATTCATTAGCCTGGGAAACATCAAGGGGAACCTTCGAACTATATAACTCAGAATAAAACTCCTTTTATGTGGCACTGATATCCCATTGAGATTTAGAAAATCTAGACCTGTGGAGATAGTCACAGTACATGTAATCTTTCTATGCTGCTTTAAATTAAAAGTCAGTAACTTTCCCAGGCTCTCCCCTGATTCCCAGAAAGACTGCATAATACAAAATAAAGAGGATTCTGCTTTTTGATGCCAATTGGAATTGACATATTGGAAATGCAAAATCTTCAGCAGTAGCACAGCAGACTGCTGAGGTGTGGAGTCACAGCGGGAAACTAAAGAGAAAAGCTTAACTTTCCAGGTATCCAACCCTATCCACTGAGACTACCACTTCATGGTAGTAAAAGGGATGACCCAGCCCTGCATGAAAGCTTTAAAGATGTACTACCGGACAGAGGCTGAAGTATCTCACATGCCATTAAGGGAAACATATGTCCTAATTTCATCCCTCATCTGAACAACAAAGCACTTATGTCAGAGGAGGAGGGGGAGAAGCTCCACTGGGAAAGGGCCACTCAACAGTAGAAATTCCAGCCCAGTGGAGCCACCCCCCAAGGTGTCTTCAAATGGATATTACCAGTATCTGAACAGAGAACCAGTGGGCTCATAACAGAAGAAATGATTCACATATCAAGGTGGACTGAGACCTGGAGGACTGGAGAATAAAAGGAATAATCCAACCCAGAAGAGTGTTCCAACCACAAAATGTCCACCAGGCCAAGATCACCATTTGCCCTGATGCCGAGTCTGTCTAATTCTCCAGGAAAGGTAGTAGCTCTGAACAGTCCAAAAAGTGGTCCCAAGGAATGTTAAAATCCCCCCTCCCCCCAACAGAAGTGGGTCCAAAAACGTAGACAAGAAGAGTTGAGAGCTCATGGAAACCATCAGGGACATCGAGGGTATGAGCATAGACAGAGCATAGAACTCCCATGGCATCATCCAGGTGGCCTTCTAGAATAATATATCTACCCTCTGGATTAGAGAGTTCCTGGGTGGTAACAAAGGCACAGAACTTCTGAATTAATATAGTCACTTCTTGGCTGTGGGAGTAGTACAGAGGGGGAAAACACCTGTCCCATCAAAGAAGTATGAAGATTTAAAGCCTTTGGGCCTGACAACTGAAGTTCTTGTAACATAACCACATCTGCCTTCTGAGTATTCAAAGAAGACAAAATGTTCTTACGTTTAATCAGGGTTGGCACTCCCTTCACATACTAGGATAAAAACTTCCCGTCCTCCACACATCATTGCTCTCTATATTCAGCAGTAGGGTGGCTTTCCCTGCAATACAGACGGTGTAGAAATGCAGCCCTCTGGACACTTCGAGCCCTCACCAACAAGCTCCCAGATTACATTGCTGCCTGTCTCCCCTTAGATCCAATGAGTAATTATGATCTATGAAGCCACTCACTAATTTCTTTGAAAATTTCCAGGATCAGTAACCATTTTGGTAGGGCTGCCATAAGTCACACGCTGCCTACACTCTGGAATAAGATACAAACATCATTGAGACTTAGTTCTCCTATCAGTATTACCCTTTTTAGGACTATTTATGACAAAGCATTCGCCGAAAACTGTAAGTGTTTCCATAGTCACTAGCAGTCCTGCGGATGGTTACCTCTCTGGTTCCACCATACCCAGTCATGAACCTAGTTCTATCTTTCCCTATTTAACTAGTCACTAATCAGTTGCCATACTGGCCCTCGGAACCTTGGCACCTCTTTTTCTACTCTCTTGCCGCCTCTGAAGCAGGAGATACAGTCCTCACTGTGGGTCCCTCTGTAACCTAGGACCCTCACCCAAGTACATAAACAGTTACTGAGGGCTGAAATGAAAATAATTGTACCCTTCCATGTAGGCAATAATAAACATGATGCCTCAACTTCTATGTATATGAAGGTTGTAAATACTGCAATAGTATAATGTAACACATGTAGGTTCTCTGTGAACAATTGGAATGTATATATTGCGCCTAACATGTTGCTGTAAGATTGTTTTTTTTTGTATCCTGTTTATCATTTTGTATACTGCACCTTATTGTATGTATGTATATTTATCCTTGACTACAGCAGGTCCACCTTGTAAATGAGCTTGCTCAATGGTGATTGCCTGGATAAATAAAGATTTGATATATATCCACCGTTAGACAAGAAACTAGAATCCATGTCACCTGTTGATCCAACTAAACTTCCCTGCCCCTCACCATACGGGGCAGGATGCAATGCCAAACCAAAAAACAAGCACCTCCAGAGAGAAAGGAAACAAACAAGAAAAACTACACACAAGACAGAACACACAAACCAGCCTCACCCACCACCTGAGCCTAGCCACCATGGGCAACACTAGAATCCCAATGCCCCATGAACATCCAAGTCACAGCTAAAAAAAGGTGAACTGTAGGCACCCTGGGAAACTACTCCAGGACAACCCAGTTCAAGGGTGGAGGAGGAAGGAGTAGTACTCCCTAGGTAGGGATAACCCCACAGACACCCCATGTTGCCTCCTGGCACCCCAGGGGCATGAACATGGGCACTAAGCCCACATCCTAGGGCTAGTAGGGCAAAACCACCCCTCCAGCTATCACCGAAATGGCCACCAGCCGCATGGGTGCACAAACCCCCATGCTGCCCATGCCCCCAAATTAGTGGCAAAACAGAGAAAATGAGCAATATAGTTCAGTCCATCCATAGCAGGCTGAAATACAACAAACAATGTCAAAAGTATGTTCAACAAATGTCTCCAAATAGCCAATCTGCCATTCCACCAAACTCTTGGGTATCCACAATGGCTGCCACTGGTTACCACACTCTCTGTGGCCGCAGGTTCAGATGCAAATCCAACAGTCCATGTCCAAAATGTAAATAGAAGCAGAACAAAGCCCATTTCTCAGAAAATGTCTCCAAATAGCCAGTTCATCATTCCACTGATCCCTCAAGTACCCGTAGTGGTCACCACTGGTAGCCTCACCCTCTGTGGCCTCAGGTACGAATACTGTTGCAGCAAGGCTGAAGCTCCTCCACAGTCACCACCACAATGCACATTAACAAAATTGTGAGCATCCTCAGGAGAAAGAAAATCATGAGAGAAAGACCCCTTAAAGATACGGAGGGTGTTAGGGTCACTGTAGGTGAAGCGAATCTGGTGTGCATGCAGGAAGGACTTCAAATAACAAAATTGTTCCCTCTTCTCCTGCAGCAGCCTGGAGGAATCACGATAGAATTGTACCACATGTCCCACCCCAAATGAAAAGTACCTGCAGCAGCTGGTGAACTTTAGCCATTATCGTCTCCTTTTGGAGATATTGAAGAAATTTCACTAAAATATTACATACTGTATTATGCTTTTTATCTGATGAAGCCACCACTGTTCTTATCCCTTGTGATTGCTTCTCTGATAGGCACCCTACTGATAGGTGACCTCACTGCATGTATACTATCCATTGACCAGTCGGACCTCCTCCACTTCTCTGATGTCAGCCACCCTCTTGGTATCCTCCCACCCCTCCTTGCAAGGTGGGAGTTAACTCCTTTCGGACCCCTCTATCTCTGTTTCCTAACAAACCTTGAGTGCTGTCTACTTGGATCCTATATATTTTTCTCCTTCTTCTCCCCCCTTTCTCCTCTATGCTGCACCCCCATCACCTCCTTTTCTCCCTGCTCTTACTGGAAGGAGACATTGAGTCCAATCCTGGACCTCTACAACCCTCCATCACTTCCATGGATGCCACTTGGATCAAATCCCCTGAGCTACAAAATTGCCCATATGAACATCATTAATGGGCAGACTAGATGGGCCTAGCGGTCCTTATCTGCCATCAAAGTCTATGTTTATATGTCTATCTGCAGGCTCCCTGCAAAATACATTAATACTGAAGCCTGGGTTTCCCTGTACAAACCCCACATCCTCTGCCTCACTGCCACAGTACACAGATACCATGTTCTAATTGATGGGGTACTCCCTCTTGTGCAAAGATTGACCTGGCAAAAAAAAGGGAGGTGGCACTGCCATATTCATCAATGAACCCCTATCTCCCTCCACCACCCTCTGTTCTGACAAAGCCTTACCCAGCGAATGGCTCATCATTGAAATCACCCTGGGCTCAACAAAAAAACTCTACCTGGGATGCTGTTACAACCCCCCTTCTGGGAGTGTAGAAGGCCTCTGCAGCCACCTAACAGGGTTCGGATCACTCTCCCCAACTAAAGAGACAATCCTTCTTGGGGAATGCAACCTCAATTGGCTCAGTGCCCAGTAACCAGACTATACCAACCTCCTGAACCAGTACAACTCAGTGCAAGTCATCTCTCTCCCTACCCGGTACAACGCCTACAACTCAAACCACACACACTCCTTGATTGGGTGATCACTAACTGCAGAGACAGAGTTGACCAAGCTGACACACTAGCGATCCATTAGCGATCACTCTCCCACTTATGCCAATTGGTCCTCTAAAGCCTTCCATCCCCCCAAAGGACCTCTCTTTCCAGAATTTCAACTGCCCGGATACCTCTGCCTCTTCAAGGACATCAAGGTCTTCAACTGTTGGAACCTCTATGCTTGCACTGGTGTAGCTTTGACAGCCACCTACTTATCCGATGCTCTTCTGGACATCCAGGAGCACCACTTCTCTACCATTACTCGGCATGTCAGAGGCGGGAGCACACACTGGCTCTCCAAAGACCTACTGTCACTCATGGAACTTCCTATGAGTGAGTTCACGGTGCTTCCTATTTTGCTCTTGAGAAGGATGGTCAAGGAGAGTGGACTATGTGCACTTGCGTTTGAGGAGTAAGCACAAGCAGCAGGGTTGCACAGCTTGTTTTATTTTTTTAAAGTTATGATATCTGTTGCCTAGAAGTGTGGCCTTTCCACCACATCTTATTGCCTGCTCTGCCTTTCGGTTCAGTTTTGTTTCTTGTCCCCTCTCTTCCTGCAGTATGAACAAAGTAATTTAAACCAAGGCAACTTAAAATAATAAGGACCAGGAGTGAGAAAAAAGCTGGTTGGACAGCTGGGGCAAGTTGCAATCTGTCGGTTGCTGGGATTGTTGTGACTGGCCAACCACAAACATAAGAAAACGACTGCCCGGGAGTGTTACGAGTAGAGTTGAAAATTTAGGAAAAAGAAGTCCTGTGTCAATAAAGGATAGTGTTTCTTTTTTATTGATTTTTATTTTTTATTGCAAAAACCTAGATCTGTTTACTCACCATTCTCCAGCGTTAATGCTGTGCCGAACAGTTTGTCTTGTTTTGTTTTTACTTCCTCATTTTGTTCTGTTTTTTTGTCAGAAAGTGTTTAAAAACTTCTAGATATTGGTTCAGATACTGAAATAGATGCATTTTTATATTTTGATAGTATTTAATAGTGATTAAAATTTTCTCGCCAAGCAAGTTATTTGGGGTCACATGACCTGGCTCTACTTAATACACAGGCTCTTACTTGGCATTCAGATCTGCCAGAAACACCATTATAGGACTGCAATGAGTTACTGAGTTGTCTAGCTGTTTAACCAGAAGGAGCCTTGACTGTGCTTTTTATTTATTCTATCTGCTTCATCGCATTATTGCAGCAGTGTACAGCTTTCCAAATTGCCAAAAGTAAGTTTCAGCTTTCTTTTTTTAAACTTTTAGTGGTATATTGTGAGTTTTAAGCTATTAGTACTGTTTGTGGCCTTCAGTTTTTCATGTAGCAACTATTTTTTGATTTTTGCTTTTCCCTAAACAGCCTAAAAATGAGTTCTTATTAGTTCTTAATAGCTCTGAGCTTCTCCTGGGATTTTTAGATGAAACTTAAGTGTGATTAGCATTATTGAAGTCTTTAAAGCACCTGTACTTGAACTTGCTTTAGAGTTATTGGAGAAGGACTATTTATATGATTTTCCTTTTTCCTTTTAAATTATCCATAGTGTGGAAGTCTCAGGAAACTTGGGGGATATTGGATGAAGGTGATGCTTTTGCTAATGAGGCCCTGTCAAACAGCTTTCCTGATTCAACTGTCTGTGTTCTAATACCAAGCATTTGAAGCTTTTGGAGCTTTTGGAACTGTAAGAGCTATATGACGGATTCCATCTTGAATCTTGAACAGTTGCAGGGATTATTGATTCTATTTGATTATCTGCAGGCCATATGTAGGCTATACTAGCATCCCCAGGATCTTTAGAACTGCATTTGAACTGTATTGAACTGCATTTCTATGATTGATTCTCTTTAGGGGCTGCACTTGTACAGAAAGGAAATGGATTTATCTGTGCAGGAAGGAACTGGTCTTTTGATGGTTTTTAAAATATAAGCCAAACTTAATTTTCCTTTTCTTTTTTTTTTTCTTTCTTGGAATATTGTAACTTGACACAGCATGTTTCTTGTTTTAAATTGTAATGGTTATTACTAGGAAACAAGCTGCCATGGC
Source organism: Neoceratodus forsteri (assembly GCA_016271365.2). NCBI lineage: Eukaryota > Metazoa > Chordata > Ceratodontiformes > Ceratodontidae > Neoceratodus > Neoceratodus forsteri. The sequence continues at coordinate 1,178,654,722 of CM057449.1, read as the reverse complement.
AGATGAATTTATCAGTATTTCAGATAATTACAACCATAGTTTGGACAGGCATTCAGTAACTAGCCAGACAATTGATAAAGTCCAGGTTATTATTTCAGACTCTAGTGATTTAGATCGGCATTCTACTAAACAAATTACAATGAAAGCTAATAAAGCTGATAAGGTAAAAACAGTTACAAATATGAATAAATCAGTAAAAAGGAGAAAAAGAAACAGGAATAAAATTAAAAAATATAAACCATCTAATCAAATAAAAATTAGTAATTTGTTCACTAAAAAAAATTCTAACAAATTTACTGACATTTCCAATCAGCCTACCAGACTAGTGCCTGCTGAAATAGATCATAGGAATAAACAGCAGGATAATGTGGATCTAGATTTAAATCAAGATGTTTTAAGATTCTCTTCTACTCCTAAACTTTTTGATATAAATAATTTCTCCTTTCAATCAGAAAATCAATGGAATCTTTCAAATATTTCCCTACAGACAGTAAAAAAGGCTAATGGAACTATTGGCCCAAAGGAAGTAAGTGAATCTTTTCATCCTCAAAAAGATGCTTCAATTGACTTATATTATGACTCTTTTTCAGAGACTCCATACTCTTTAACTTTTTCACCAGAAGTACCGAATGCCACCAAAACTGATAACAACTGGAATCCTGAATTAAGGGACATTAGTGCGGGTATCCAGATAGCTATAGATGGTTTCAAAATGTTGGATACAATGGGCTGTAAAGAGAACCAAAAAGTAAATCTTAACCAGCAGACTAAAGTCCCACATCATAGTATAATTAAAGATCCTGTTGAGACATATCCATTCAGCTTAGACCAAGGATTAAAAGAATTTATGAAAAAACCCATATGCAGCACACTTGGTGCTAATGGATCAGTTAATAGGGGGTTGCAATGAGTTTGAAACCCTGAAAGTTTATATAGCAATTAATGTTTCTAGATTGGATGATGTCGTAAATAAATTGGACAAGATTGTCCCAATAAATGGTTCTCCATCATTACCTTTATCTACAGTAAAGACTGCTCATGTTTGACCTGACTTCTCTACTATTATTATACCTGACTCACCAGCAAATAGAAGAAGGAAAAAACAGAGGAAAAATAAACAGAGGAAAACTAAGAGTGTAGTTGAAACAAAGTTTATGATAGAGCAAAAACAAAAAATGAGTGGATTAAAGGAAGGATTCCAATTATTGGGAGATGAAGATGTAAGTGTTACCAAAGATAATAAAGATATTAGTGTCTATCAGGCTGAAGGAGTAACAGAAGATAAAATGCAGGAAACCTCTAGATTGCTGGATCAAATTGATATTTAGGAACATAGGGATTTTTTGCAAAACATCAATCAGGAACTTAATTCATTTAAAGACAACTTAGCAGCTTTTAAACAGTATTGGCAAAACTGGAAGTGTGAAATGTCCAAACTATGTTAGTATCAATGAAAACTCTAAATGATAATATCCAGGAGGTTGCTTCTTAAAATTAGCATGGTCATAGGATGTTAGTGGATGTGTTAAATTCTGCTATTCTATGTTTATATGGGCATCAATTGAATTGGTCCAATTCTGTGGGTGAAAACGAAAAAAAGATTGTGAACCTTTTAAGGGTAGCTACGGGTGCTGATATTACAGAGTTTGATGTTTTACAGATTTGGAAGGATAGAGACAGTGAGGGCTATGATTGTATTTTCATATTTTGTTCCAGTGCTAGAATAGCCAATCAAATCTGGCTTAATGATAGCTTGTTAAAATAATGTGGCTATTCAATTGATTTTGTGAATAGAAGGCAATTGAACAAGTCACATCAAGAGGCATGTAAAAAATGCATTAGTACTTTTGGGTTGAAGCCACTGTTTAAAGAAAATTCTGGTAAATTAAGGTAAGCGGTGATAAACTTGTTCACCTATGCCCTTAAGATTCCAGCCTTTGAAATAATAATAGATAGGATACAGAGAAGGAAAACATTTAATAATATGGGGCAGGTGGACACTGTAATTAGAAATGAGGACACTGTAGAAAGGATTATTCAGACAGCCTCACTGTTGGACCCTCTAGGAGTTCACATAGTGGATAGTGATATATTTAGTCCTGTTGATCCAAACAAAAATATTAACAATAGAGTAAATGTCTCAAATATGGAAATTCCATCTTCCACCACTGTTTTTCTTTATGGATTGAGTAGAACTACAAATGAAAATCCTAACAAACTCAAACAAATAGTATCTGATCTATTTGAACAACTTTTGGATATTTCAGTTGAAGGCCATGGGACATTTAAAGTAGATAGGTGTAGTAAAGGGATGGATATTAATCAATCCAAATTATAATAAAATACAAAAGCCTAAATAATAAAATAGTACACAATATGTCAATTTTTGATACTATGGGGTTATATATTGTTCCACCTACTCCTCTCTCCATAACTAGAACTGTGGAGAAACAAAGTATCAACAATATTGGTTCTATAGTGGAAAATGAAAAAGTAATAGAAGAAAAAGATGTTTAAAATGTTACGGTCTCAAACCTCTTTGACTTGCTTAGTCTGTAAGGCAAATGACTTATGGACTTCAGGATAAGTGGCACTGAATTGAGTTTTAAAACAGTGGTTATATCTTGGAATATAGCTGACATGGGACCTACATTTGCAGATCAAGAATGCTTAAAATTTTAAAAACAAGCTACTATTATTTGTTTACAGGAAACATGGCATCTGGCAGATAATGATATTACATTTAATGGATACTGCACCTTGAAGTCCCCTGGGGGAAAATGCTTTAAAGCTTGAGGGCCTGCTGGGGGATTAGTTACATGGGTTAAGATCAGGAAGGATGTTAAGGCTGAAATATTATATTCTAGTCTTTTTTGTCAAGGTTTTTATATACAATTAAGTGGGTTAAAATTTTGTCTTATTAATGTTTATATTACCCCCCTCATAATTCAAGAAATTTGTATCCTAAGATTTGAGAAGACCTTGAAGAAATTGTACATAAAACATGGGCAATGACTGCTTGTGAAGACATTCTGATATGTGGTGCTTTCAACACAAGACTTGGTGGTTATGATGGCTTCCCAGATTTAGACAAACAAAACTGGAGATTTGAAAATGCCTACAAATTTACCAGGCACTCAAAATACCTAAAAGTAAACAAGAGGAGTCTTAGTTTAATTGATGTCTTAATTCCACATAACCTTGCTCCACTTAATGAAAGGATAATGGGTGATACTGAGGGTAATCATACCCAATATAATTCGGTTGGACCTTCTGTAATAGATTACTTTTTTGGAATAATACTATGGATGGATGTGAGACTTGTCTGATAATTCTGAGGTGTGATAGTGACCATTTCCATTGGCTCTGGTTTGTAAAAACATGGATGTTGAAATTCCAGATATGTGTTATCATGAGGTAGAAATCCATAATAAGACAAAAATTAAATGGAAACAGGAATTAAGTGAGGAATTAATTTATATTATTAAAGCATATCTTAATCCTTCTTGTGGTAATCAAGATGGTTTGCATTTAGCAAATCAGTTGGATAAATGTTTTAAAGCCATTAGAAAATCTCTTATAATAACTTATAGACCTAATGATAGAAACAATACTTGGTATGATAGTGAATGTCAACAAGCAGAAAAAGCTCTGCATCAAAGAATTAGGAAAATTCGATTTAGTGAACTAAAAGAGAGATTTAGACTCCTGAATAAAGAGAGAGAAAGATATCAGCTATTACTTAAGAAAAAACAAATGGAATTTCAACAAAGCCAATGGAAAAGAATACTATCAGCCATAGAAAATAAGGGTAATCCAGCCTACTGACAGATGGAAGCAAAAGGAACGAATAATCAAAAAACTTGCTTAGATTCCTATATTCCCATGAATTTGTGGATTGAATATTATACAGATATTTCTTTTGATTCAACAATTCAAAATGAAGATTTTATACAGTGCAGGGAACTGTGGCAATCTTCTTTCTGCACAAATAAAGAGGTTTATTTTGTTATAGTAACCATGAAAAAAAGGATAAGCTCCAGGATCTGACCTTATTCCTGCAGGAGTTTTTTTGCTTTCACCTTCCCTTTGGGCTTCTATTCTTACTCCAGTATTCAATTACCAAGTAACTGAATAAATTTTTCCCAAATCTTGTAAAGGGGCAACAATAATATCTATTTATAAAAAAGGTAATAAATCTGATCCTCGTATGTATTACTCAATCTCACTTTTGGATAATCTGGATAAAATATTTACAAAAGTGGTACTGGGGAAACTATTGAAACAAATAAAACAATTGGGTGACTTTTCAGAATGCCAAGCAGGTTTTCATTTTGTCCATTCTACAATGGATGACTGTTTTACACTAATACATCTTTATGAGAAATATGTGAATCTTCATAAACAAAAATTATATTCTGCATTTATAGACTTTAGTTCAGCCTTTGATTCAATTTCACATAATTTACTTTGGGCATTAATGAGGGACTGGGGTTTAAATGGGGATTTGATTACAGTTATTAAAGAAATATATACAGATACTTGGGCACAAATAAGAATGGGTAATCTGGAACAGTTATCAGGCACTTTTAATTAAAACAAATGGAGGTGTGAGGCAGGGCTGTGTCCTGGCTTCTACACTATTTTGTATATATGTAAATAAGTTATGTTGGAACTCGAATATTCAGATACTGACTTGCCAAAGATTAAGAATAAAATGTGCCCTGCTTTAACATTTGCAGATGATCTTGTCCTGCTCTCCCTGTCCCAAAGGGGATTACAGGGGAAGTTGGACATTTTGAATGAATATGCAATTAAATACAAATGTTCAGTAAATGAGACAAAAAGTCAGGTCATCATTTTGGCTCTAATTAAACAAAGCAATTATGGAAGGTGGCAAGGAAAAATCTCAAAGTTACCAAATCATATACCTACTTGGGACTCTATCAAATGATGGACTTAGGTCCAGACATGTTAAAATGATATTGCCTAAACTAAAATTAACAGCTAATTCATTAAAGGTATTTAATTACAAATTTGGGGGGAACTCTATAAAGCCACTTGTGGAGGCAATTAACGCTAAGTATTATTCCCAGATGGTACATCAAACAGAAGTGTGGGATTTTGAGAATTGTCAGGTCCTGGAAACTCCAATGAACAAATTGCTTAAAAATTCCTTGGGACTTAATAATTCGGTTACAGCTGCTCTTATACGTGCAAAAATTGGTTTAAATTCTCCAGAAGTTTATGCATGTACTAGGATGATCAAGTATTGGATAAATATACTATCTATGAATAGCACAAGATTCCTTGCACTTTCATTACAGGAAAAGTACTATTGGGAAAAGATAGGTTGTTCTAGGTGTGAATGGTTAATAAAAGTAAGCAAAATTTGGGGGAAACTGATCTTATTTATCTAAAGAAATATCTTAATAATAACATTACAATAAGTCTTAAGTATAAACCATATGTGACTAATAAGATTATTAAACATTATACAACTTTGAATCTGCAGCTTGTAACAAAAAGTAGAATATCTCCTTGGCTTCGGGTTAATGATCCTATATTCTGTTACAGAGAATATTTAGATATTTTACAGAATCTCAAACATAGGCAACTATTTAGTAGATACAGGTTTGAGATGTTTCCAAGTAATGTACTATTAGCTAGATATAATAAAACTGTAAGTGAGTCTGCTGACTATTGTTCTTGTACAAACCAAGTCAAAGAGGATCTGTTCCTTGTAATTATGAAGTGCCCTTGGTATAATATTCCAAGAAAATGTTGGCTTATTCCAATTTGGGAAAAAATTGATACAGATGACAATCAATTATTAGTAAATATTTATTTACAAGCATGGATGAAATAATAGTTAACAAAACTCTAGGTTACCTACTGACAATTTCTAAAATAAAACTGCAACAAAAGTAATAGGATTAAAATTTCTATTTGGACAGTGCAATGGATAATAAACTGTTTGGGCTGAATGTAAAATTAAGATTTTTAAGCTTTTAAATCCTAAAAAATATTGTAAGTTACTTCAAATAATATATGGCCCAGATATTTAAAAGGGTTGCTCATGGCGCAATGGTGTTGTGCCATGTACAACCCACAGATGCGCCCTGGTGCAATATTTAAAAGGGAAAAGTGCACTGCACAAATCTCGATGTGCCGGGGCACATCAGTAATGTATGCAGGCACAGGTAGGGGGGACATGCCCATGCATAAACTGCGCAGTCCGATATTCAGCCCGGGCAGTGCAGAGTTATGCAGGTGCAACCCCTACCTGCACCTGCACAAAGTTACACCTAAAAAAAAAAGGAACAAGTCGAGGGCCACCCACAGGTGAGCTGCCACATTGCAGGGCACAACATAGCAGCTGCCACCTGTGGGTGGCCATCACCTGTTCCTGCCACACCTGGCGGTGCCCCCATTCCCCTATCATGGGCATCAGTATCCCCCCCAAGTCCAATATCCCTGGTGGTCCAGTGGACCGCAATTAGCCTATCGGCGGGCATAACAGTATTCCCCATTAGCCCGATCACGGGCATAGCAGTATTCCCACTGATTAGCCTGATTGAGGGGCATAACAGTATCCCCCATTTGCCCGATTGTGGGCAGAACAGTATTCCCCGATTAGCCCGATCATGGGCAGGAACAAATTCCCCATTAGCCCAATTGCGGGCATCAATTACCCCAAAGTCCAATATCCTGGTGGTCCAGTGGACTGACGGAGCCGATGCTGGCCAGCATTCCTCACCCCAAGTCCGAAATCCCTGGTGATCTAGTGGACCCCCACCCCACCTGCCACGGGCCTCACCACCCCGCTCCCCATCAGCGGTGGCGGCAGCACCCTACCGCCTGCGCCCCCGCCCACTGACTGACAACTTAGGTATGGCTGCCGCCCATTAGTTCCAAACCGCGAGCCAATGGGCATGCAGCTATACCGCTCAAGTCTAGTCCAGATATGAATAGATCATTCCATATCTGGATTCAATATTACAACATGGGCTGCGCCATTGGCTCATATCGGCAATAGGCAGCCACATACTATCAGTCAGCGGGCGGCGGTGGCAGGTGGGGGGTGCTGCCACCCGCTGGCTGACAGGGGAGCGGGGTGGTGGGGATCCGTGGGCGGTTGGGGTGGACGGTCCACTAGATCACCAGGGATTTCGGACTTGTGGGGGTGAGGAATGCAGCCCGTGATCGGGCTCCGTTCAGTCCACTGGACCACCAGGGATATTGGACTTTTGGGGGGAGAACTGATGCCCATGATCTGACTAATGGGGGGGATACTGTTCTGCCCGCGATCAGGCTAATCGGGGGGAATACTGTTATGCCCACGATCGGGCTAATCAGGGGTTGGGGGGATACAGTTATGCCCGCGATCAGGTTAATCGCAGTCCACTGGACCACCAGGGATAGGAGACATTCATTGTCCCTTATAGGATGTCCCGCGATCGGGCTGCAGGGGGCGTCGGTCCCCGACGGCTGCTGCCTGGCAGGGCGCCAGTTGCAAGTTGTCGGGGATCGGCACACCTGCATGCTAATGGCATGCAAATGGAGCCGTAATCAGATGAAAATGGCCCCCCTTGCGCCTTTCATAAATTATGACCCATTTGCATGTCACCCTTTGAATATCACAGGTGCTGTGCATGGCACAATGGAACTTGCACCACCGCATCTCAATGCTCCACTCTGACCACATGCGCTAGTGCAGTTCCACTGTGCCATGCACAGTGGGGGTGGCCAGGGGACGATATTCAAAGCAGTTGCACCATAGTGCAACTCCATTGAATATCACCCTGGCCACACCCCTGCACAACTATTTTGAGCGGCGCACAGGCTTGTGCCACAAACTGGTGCAGTTTGAATATCTGGGCCTATGTATTTATGTGTACTATAATTTTGAGTGTGATCAAACATCAGTGCAATGTAATTGTGTAATATGTTTTATTATTGTTAAGGTCATTGACCGATCAATAAACTTTCATTCAATGATACTGTCACCCATGAAGTTAAGGGCCAAAAAATAGGCCGCCCACAAACTAACCCTCTCCCCAGCCCTGTGAAATGAGTACAGGCACCTGCAAATAGATGTAAATACATGACTAGATTATTAAAACAAGAGTACTACCACTGGCTCCAGAGAGAAAACCTGGGCAATCCTAAAAAATTATGGGACTCTATAAATTCCCTCATAGCCCCTTCATTCACCTGAGTTTTCCATCTGGCCCTCTGACAGACCCCTCAACAGTCTCTGACACACTAAATACCAAATTCTCTTATCTATCATCCCTCCTCTGCAATCTTCCAACACTGGGACCCTGTAATCCCTCCCTGCTTTCTAATTCCCCCCAGTGATGCCCCCTTTCATCCCCTTTTCTGCTTTTCTACCATCTCACCTAAGGTCACATCCAAACTGCTAAAGAAGCTACCAAACAGGGGTAGCCCTGGCTTCAACGACCTCTCCTCTGTCTTTCTGAAACTTGTCTCCCCTCTTATATGGAAGACTCTCACCTTTATCTTTAATCTTGAACTATCTACTTCCACCATGCCCTACTACTGGAAGTCTGCTAGAGTAGTTCCTATCTTTAAAGCCAGCAACCCCCACTCCTCTGACAACTACTGGCCTATTTCTATCATTCCCATCTAAGTAAAGTTCTTGAAAGGATCGTCCACCAACAACTATCTGAACACATTGACAAATACTACCTCTTATGTAGCCAGAAGCATGGCTTCCATAAGCATCACATTACTGCTGCTGACCTAGCTCTCTTCACCGACCACATCCTCTCCAACATGGACCATGGATTTGCCACTGGCACCATCTTTGTAGACCTATCTAAAGCTTTTGATATGGTCAACCACTCTTTACTCCTATCCAAATTTTCCTCTCTCAGTTGCTCTGCCGGGACCACTGCCTAGTTCCAGAGTTACCTCTCAGGACACTCCCAGTCAGTGCATATTGGTATTATCATTTCTCCACCCTTTCTCTATTGGAGTTCCCCAGGGCCCCATCCTGGGCCCCCTGCTCTTCTCTCTTTTTGTCAGCTCCCTCCCAGCTGACAGCTTTATCTGTCACTTCCTTCTCTATGTGGATGACCTTTTCATCTATTATAGTGACAAGCCCCCTCTCGAATATCTCCTCTGTTCTCACCCATAACTACGGTTGTGCTTATAACTGGTTCTCCTCTAATCTGTTGTTGGTCAATGCAAAGAAAACCAAGACTATGCTGTTTGGGTCAAAACTGTTCCTTACTAAAACCAGCAATGCCAACTTCTCTATCCTCATCTGCCCCCCCCCCCAGATTGCCCTACCCTTGAAAATGTCTCTTCCTTCAAGTACCTGGGGTAATGCTTGACCCTTCTCTCTCCCCTTCAAAGACCACATAAATTAATTAGTCCACAGGGTGAATTTGAAGCTGGGAGCAGCCTACTGACTAAAGCCCTTCCTAACAAAGGGAGGCTGCCTTAGCCATCATCATGGGTAATCTCCTTCCTGTCTTTGATTTTTGACCCACTATTTACTCTTGAGCCTCAACCACCCTGCTAACTAGACTCTCGGTAGCTTATAACAGTGCTTGCCACTTTGCTGTATCAGACCCTTATTCAATCCACCACTGCAGCCTCTATCACTCCCTTGGTTGGCTCCCCTTGTGGGGTTGCTTTGACTGTTCTCTTGGCTGCTTTTTGTACACCACCCTTAGGTGTGGGAACACTTCCCCTCTCTCTACCCTTTTCAACACTAGACCCCTGATGAGACATCTTTGCTCCCTTATTTCTCCCACCCTTGAGGTACCTAGGACCATCACCAATATTGGTGAGAAAGCTCTCTCAGTGGCGGCCTCTGCCTTCTGGAATGGGTTACCCTCCTCTATTCGAAATTCTAACACCCATCCAAACTTCAAACAGAACCGTAAAGCCTGGATTCTGGACAAGAGTTGATGCAGCTGCCTCACTAGCTAATCACATCAATCACTTCACCCATCCTTTCTGTCCCCTATCATGCTGTCCTCCTACCTTTTCCAGCTCTTGTTGGGTATGTTGGTCTAGCTTGTGGATCTTTAAATGAAGTGGGGTATCCCCATTTTAACCACACAGTAACTTGGTACCCCTGTATATATGTCTTCCTGCAATTCCTTGAAATTGTAATAATTTGTTGTATTTCCCCCTGACTGGAGAATATTACTGCTGCCTTGTACCAAACTATATGTAATTATTGTTATTTACTATATGTAATTGTATCCTTGTAAATGGTTTACTACTGTTATGCTTCAATGCACAATGTAAAATGTAACCTGTAAATAGTTTGCTACTGTAATGTTTCTACTCGTGCCTTCTGGCCTGGGTCGTGCCTGTAAATGGTCCACTGGAACAGTGCACCTACCAGGTTATCAAAGTCATAAATAAACAAATCAGACTGGGATGGTGCCTGATGACATCACCCACTAGAAATGCAAATAAATATGAACATTTTTACAGGATGGCTGTGGTTGGCTGTATATTCTGGAACAGGGGAGCAGATCACCAGAATCAGGTGGCCTTTATGTTCATCTTCCTAGTGGTCTTCCTCTAAAAATCCACTTTGATAGCAGTGATAAGTAGCCAAGTGGGCTGGATAATTGATTGATTATTACGTGGATGCGTTTGCTGCTGATGTATGTGAGGACATAGAGGATGAAGTTTTATATTCAATAATGATAAATAATCAATTTACTTTCAAAAAGTACAAAGCACACAAATGTTTAGTCAAATCTGACCCATAAAATGACTTTTAAAAGTGAAGGTTTATCATCAGAAATATGCTTTACATGTTAACCAGTAAGGTTTTTGTTCAATAAGATGCTGTTGCCCAGTCCCAAAACCATTTGTTGATTTTGGAGGGCACAAGAAAAATACAATATCATGATGATTCCTCCACAAAAGCAAATGACCAAATCACTGAGGAAGTCTTTAGTTTAAAGGCTGCAAATTGAATCAACTGGTTAAGCTCAGTTCTGCATCTAGGCAACAGTAACCACTGTACATATTGAGTTTGTGGGTGCTAGCTAGGGAAACAGGGTCCACTTTCCACCAGCAAAGGTACAAGGAAGCCTGCAATAAGTGCACCATTATGACTAGAAAGGCTACATTTGACATCTGTAAGGACCAGGAGACCCAGAACTGGAACAATGGCAAAAGATTCTGGGACAATGACTCAGAGCTCCTTGCAAAAGGGAGTTAAAACCACTCCTCAGATGCTTATGGTGGAGGGTCGAGAGGTCGTTGATCCCGCCAAAACTGGCAACTACTTCAACACATCTTTTATTGACCACACTTCTGTCATCTCTGCTGAGCCTTCCCAGACCCTCTGCAGGGAATGAGGTCTAGAACGAAGCCCCCCAGATGGTGGCCTCTGAACCACGGTATCCAAAATTCTACTTTAGGCTGTTTCAGTCAAACATTTCAATATACACCAGTAGCTTACTTGGCAAAACTTGGTGTGGGAGTGACTTGGTTGATATAAAACATATGCTGCTTACACATGAAATGAAATCCACAGGAAAAAATAAAAATGAAGAAATCCCATGGTCTCTTAAGACCAAAGAGGCATTCTCAGTCTATAAAAAATAATGCAAAAATATGGAGCGATGGAGGGAAGGACTGAACTGTCACTGGAATGTAGGTGTGGAATAAAACAGGTGGGAGTGGGCATCCAGTGCTGTTGAAAAGAAACGCCAAAGCCAGCACTGGAAAGCCTGCTAAAAATTGTACTGAATGGGAGCATGTAGAAAGCAAAAGAGAGGAATACCCTTTTCACAGTATCTTGTTATTATAACTTTTGAGTACTGTACAGAGGATTCATGAGCAATGTAAAGCAATGTATCAGGATTATACGATAAATCACTCAGTGGGGAAAGAAAACATTTTAATATAGTGCTCCTTTGCTGTAGTGAACCCCACTAGAAAAACATCTTGCTTACTGTGAACAATTAAGTTCACTCCCATTGTTTCCACAGTAGGTACATTAAGTTATTAATGCTCCTTATAGTAAACCTACACTATAGGTATAGTAAACAAATCATTTTGTTATTTTTGTAAATAAGATTTTATCAAATTTATATTTAAGCATACAAGAGGTTATTGTCAGTATTCCTGAGAGCTGCATATCACATCTGATTTGCCTGGCTGGGGGTATTCCCTTGCAGACACATTCTTGTAATCACATCCGGGACCATATTGTGTCATAACATAGTTTTACTAGTAGGCCAGATAACAGGCTGGAACAATAAAAGTAAAGTAAACATGCACATAGATATCATTTATACAGTTCTACTACTTCTACATATTGCACCTGAGTACCAACTATCTCATTCGTGAGAGCCAAGTAAGTCTTGTGCTCTGTGAGACCCATCCTAGATCATGTCTGGTGGTGTGGAGGACCCCCCCCCCAAGTGCCCTCCCAAGCCACTTGAGATTCTAGCTGTAAATGCTTAGGAAACTATGGGGGGTGGGAAGGGGGGACATCACAGCAGCCTTGCCCAACCCCTACAAGCATGCAGGATTGCTTCTAGGGGATGGGGGGGCGGAGTGTCCCACTAGCTAACCAGAGCCAGTGTAGCACATAGGGTTATTCTTCCTTTGAGCTATGCCAGTACAATCTAATACAGTTTAACATGGGAACCCAAATCAGGAGCCTCAAGAACATCAAGGAGTTGGAATATTATTTTGTAAGGAAAGGGGTGCAGGAGGAGAGCTGGAGTATCCTACAATGATTTGAGCTCAGGAGCAAGCCCCAGATCTCTTGGTAGGTTTGCCATCTGCCTTGAGTAACATGTAGTACCCTTTTGAAAGTAGCCAACTTGCCCAGCTACTCTAGCCATTCCTGTATATTAGGGTGCCATGGGTCCCTCCAATGTCTTAGATGTACCCGCTTTGCTATTATTAATGCTCCCATCAGCCAGAGTTATTTAGATTGTGGTAATCAGCTCTCATGAGGAGAGTCTGGGAGAACTCCCAGCATCACTAACAAGGGTGTAAGTGTTACATTACAATCAAGAATCCCACTTCATATGTCTCCTATCTCATTTCAGCATGATGTAAGGCTCTGGTAGATCCACAGAATGTGGCATATATTCCCCCCTTTAGATAGATATCTCCAGCATTCATCCCTGGGTATATGGCCCCAGGTCTTTAATTTGCTGGGTGTTCTGTACCATCTATTCAGAATTTTTAACTGGGTAAACCTGTTAGTGCTTTCCTTCACTGTGGCTTGCAGGTTCTGCCAGCTTTTATCCCAAATATTCTGAGTAAATTCAATCTGGAGTTCATCTGACCAGCTGCACGTGGTCCCCATAGAGGTATCTGGCTTACAGATAAGTAGGTGAGAGTAGATGCCACTACTCCTAGTGCTCCCCTCCCAGGCCAGAGAAGAGAGTCTAGGGGATCTGGGTCATAACCTGCCAGTTTCTGTCCCAATATGCCTTGCAATGCATGCTGCAGCTGGAGATATTTCCAATGTTGGTTGTGGAGCTCATATTTATGTCTAAGTTGCTGAAAGCTCATGAGTGTATTCATAGTCATTGACATAATGTCTAATAAGAGAGTAATGACTGCCCTCCCCCATACCACATATTATATTTCCTTCCCATCAATTTGGAGGGTGAGGTTGTCCCACAGTGGAAATAAGGTAGCTTTTTCCAGTCACCAGTTGGTTAGTTAAAGGGACTGCCGTCAGATCCGAAGATATGTGTGCTAGTGGGTGGTAGAGGAACACGCTTTTACTGTGATGAGAAGAGTGCTGCACATGCCAGGGGTTTGCCAAGCAGGTGGGCCTCACATCTCGCCCATTTGGGGGGGTTCCTTCACTGTGGCCCAGGAAGCTATTTGTGACAATTGGACCAAAGTGGGAGCTGTGACTCAGAGGGAAAAACCTTTAGGCCTCCCCTGTGAAAACCCTTAGCTAGCTTTGTCTATCTGATTCTCTTTAGGCTGCCATTCCAAAAGAAGGATTGGAGCCTGGTATTCATGAGCTCAGTTAGTTTCTTATCTATTGGTATAGGGAGATTGTTCAGCACATATTGCAGCTTGGGGGTCAGCCATCATTTTGAAAGCCTGTGTCCTCCCTCTGTGGGAAATATGCAATAATGTACATCTCTGACAATCCCTCTCTATTTCTTCTTTCACTGGGAAAAGGTTACCTTTCCCCAGTTGAGGTTTGTTCCAGTGAAATTTTAACCCTAGGTACTCTACAGTCTGTGATAATGGATGTAAGCTCCAGGGGTAGTTTGGAAGGCAGGATATATTTTGGGTGGAGGTTAAGAACTGGGATATAGAGGCATTCAATGTGTACCCTAATAATTGGCTATATTGCTCTATGAGGGCCAGCAGAGCTGTATGCTTTGTTCCCTCTGGGCACATACGCCTTCCATTGGGCCCCCCTATTGTCCACAGCTATGTCTGCCTTTCCTCCTACTGCCTTACCAGTGTTAATATACAAGAAGCAGGGCCCAAGAATGGTGTGTGCTGTCACACACGGCCATGTGGAGACATGGCTTTTCTATGTTTTGTCTCCACCTCCCCAGAGCAACAGCGCACACACTTTGCATTCATTCATGGTGGTGTGTGTGCACGCTACCAGCAGACTGAGTGCTCCTTTCACACCCTCCTCTGTTATATCAGTCCCACTCCCAGACCCTGCTCTGACACCTGCCCTCCATTGGGTGTCAGCCTACAATTAGAAACTGTCCCTCCGCAGTCGATGATATGTGGTCAACCTAGTTTCTGTGTGGCTACAATCACCCCCCATCCATCCTTCAAGCCTAAGCCGGTGGACCGAGCTTGCTCCAGAATTGTGGTCTTTGGCATGGCACAAGGTGTGGTGTTCAACACCACAGCCCTCTGCGTCACTGTGACAGACCAACCAGGATGTATAATTAACTAGTTTCATTAGATGAATGGTTATACATGAAAAACTGGTATACGAAACAGCGCATGTAATGATCTCAGCCCTTTTTCTGCAATTGTCAACACTCATATACTGGCCATGTTCCCTTCCTACTACTGTTACACTGTAAATAGACCTTGCTTCATCAGCTGCTTCCCTAACCCCTTCATTGCTTCTAAGGTGACCTTATACCTATCACATGCCTTCGTAAATGACATTACAGTCTTTGGTCCCACCCTAGACCTTCTCAGGGAGGCTGTTACAGCATCCACCACCTTTGTGTAAAGAAGTGCTTCCTTACATTCTCCTAGATTGTACCTCCTTCGGCTTCATTGTATTACTCCTTGTTCTGGTGCATCCTTTTTTTTCTGAAAAATGATTCCATCCTGAAGCTTATTTATACTCTTGGGGTATGTGACAATTAAGCAATAATGCACAACAGGGTGTGGTATATCGTGAGATATTGTCACGCCCCTGGTGGTTGGGGCCCGAGTGCGTCCAACCGCCCGGAAAGTGACGATATCTCACGATATACCACACCCTGGAGTGCATTATTGCTATTATGAACTAGGCTGTGAAGAGAAAGTGGTTAGTAAATTGAAAGAAGAGTCATTTTGTTTTTTTAACATTTATTTCTTGTGTGAATACATTTCTTTTAAAGAAGAGAAAAAATAGTCCCTTTTTTTGAGACAGTATAGAGGTGTATAAGGTAGGTTAAAGTAAGCAAACAGTGAAGCAGGAACATGTTTCACATACTAACAGTGGTAACAGTTATAGTAAAGCAATAGCTTATGAACAGTAGCATATATATATATGTTTTTAATTTTTCATTTTCTTTGTCTTTATAGTTATAAATATTAAATTGGATATTGCCAGACATTGTCCCTACTTGTATGTAAGGGAAGAAGGGTTTGCTTGACGGCAGTATGCAGACGTCTTCAGTGAAGGTTTCCAGTCAGGTTTGTTTTGCTGCATGTATGGTCGGTGGATTGGCTGAGCTCGTTGAGGGGATATCCTGTTCTTGCTGCTGTGGGTGGAGCTGTAGGAAAGACAAGAGACGTTACTGTTATGCGTAGCTGAGTTTTTTGTGAAGAGAGGACAAGTTCAGCCTTGCTGTGGAGCGTTATGGTGTGTGGCCTACTGTCATGTGAATTTGTGCTGCTTTAGAAAGGTGAGCGGTATGTAGGTTTTGGGAGCTGCATCGTTGACTGAATGTTTGTGGGCCACAAGTTCGAAACTGCTGAAGTGCGGGCTGATTTTGCTGTGTGCGAGTTTTTGGGCAGATGTACAGATTGTTTTCGACTTACCAGAGATGATGGTGAGTTGATGTGGGATGGAGTCATGTTTTCTTCGTCTTCTGTGGCTGTTGACATCTGTGGAGAAGAAAAAAAAGACGTTAGACGTTATGTCACTGAATGGGGGGGGTTGATTTACTTACCAAGTCCTGGTGTATATTTGTATTTGGGCTTGACTGCTGGGTTTGGATTTGTGTTTTTTGGTAGGGACTGCTGTTTCTTCCAGTGGGATTGTGGGTGCTGATTTCTGTGTTGGTATGCTGGCTAATTTCGTAACAGATTGAAGAGATGTGTCAGGCAGTTCTGTGTTCCTATTAACTGTCATTAGGATTTTGCTCCACTGCTGTCTGTCCGTTAAAGAGGGCTGCAAATAGCTTCAAATTGATGTTTTGGATTTGTGGCCAGTAACGGACATTATTTCTTTTGTTTCTAGTCTGGCTTTAGAGAGAAGTTGCACGTGCTTCGTAGGCTGTGGTTTGTGTATATTTTCTCGAGGTTTACTTCTTTACAGATTCTGGGGAGCATAGAAGCCAGGTAATTTACACCTAAGGGTTCTTTACTGTACCATATAGGTTGCTGGTCTAGGAAGGTTTGTGGTAGTCATTTGGGATGGCAGTATAGCGCAGGGGCATCCGGTGGCAGTTTTCTTAGGTACAGCTCGAAGCTTCTGACAGGACACAGTGGGTCAGTGGGATTTTCAAACATGAATCCTCGTGTACTTTCTTTATTCCTTTCCAATGGATCATTGTGATTTTTAGTGTACTCATTACACACTAGAGATACATATGGCAAGCCTTGTTCGTTGCTGTGGATTACGAAGCTACTTGGTTTTAACTGTCGGACTCCCTCTTTCCCTCGTCTAGCGAAATGAAGCTGTAAATCTAGCCAAACCTTGCGTAGTAAACCTGGTGCTGTGTTTGGGTTAAGGGCTGCTGAATTTTTTATTTGAAGCAGATGGTTTTCAGATAACACTGGGTGGTGTTTTGTTATATCCTTTCCTTCACGCTTTATGTTTTTGATAACTCCAATGAATACGTCGTTTGACGTTGTGAAGGAAGGGTCAGTCATTAAGCTGCAATTTCTGTTAAGAGGCGGTTCATTTAAAAAACGGTTCAGACCAGCTCGTATTTCTGTGTAACTAGTTATTCCATATTCTTGCCCATTTGCTGTTCTAATGCTGCCATAAAATTCATGAAGCAATGTATTTAAATTTTCAGGTATTACTGTTGCAAAGTCAATGTCTATTTCTTTTTCTGTCAGCCAATCTTTTAAAACATTCACTGCCCAATTGGTTTGACGTTTTGTATTCTGCTCATTTTATTCATTTCTATTGAGTTTAACTGCTCAGGTGTTACCTGTATATGGCGTTTTATGTCCTTTCTTACAGTTGGTTTACTCATTTTTTTTTTCAAATTTTTTCAAGGTGTTTTCAATGCCCAAGTTGAAATTTACTTGGTGAGATGCTGCTTCTCTTTCCATTTGAGGTAAGTGTTGAGTTCTGTCAGTGGTGCAGTGATATGCTAATTAGAAGGTTTGGTTTGTTGCTGGGTCTTTATTTTTGGTGTGATGATGTAGCTAGATATCATCACACCTTTACTGAGGAACTGACCAATCAGAGTTTAGGATTTTTTTTCCCTAGTTCATAATCTCTATTACATCACCCCCTTCCTCTCTCTCCTCTTTCATCCAGTCTGAATATATTGAGGTACTTCATTGTCTCTTCTTAGGGTTTTTTGATGCAGATTCCACACTATTTATGTCATCCTCATCTGGACTGCCTCATCTCTGTCTATCTCCTTCCTTTTGGAGGTGATGCAGACTCCATAACTTGCCACAGTACTATAGGTGTGGTCTCACCAGAGACTGATACAGAGGTGTCACCACCTCCCACTGTTGGATGGTGACTGTGGTGCCCCCTCTATGCAATGTAGCATACCACTGGTATCCCCCAGTCACCACTGCCTTGTCACACTGTTTGGCCACTTTTTGGTGATATAACTCTCAAGTCTCTTTCTGGTTTGGTTTTCCCCTCTAGTACTACCCACATTTTCTACTCTGCCCATGGGTTTTCCTTTTTGAGTGATGTGGTTTATCCCAACACATATCCGTATGCATTCATGCCACTCCCCGGCTTTTTACAACACTGTTATATATCAGTAGTGAATGTGAAGTTTTGTTTCCTTCTCCCCTGAAGATGTATATTAGGCTCACTTATACTGTTTATAGTATGTGTT
This sequence comes from Neoceratodus forsteri, assembly GCA_016271365.2. Lineage (NCBI taxonomy): Eukaryota > Metazoa > Chordata > Ceratodontiformes > Ceratodontidae > Neoceratodus > Neoceratodus forsteri. The sequence goes on along the minus strand of CM057449.1, from coordinate 1,178,636,264 downwards.
CATCCTTGGTGATGTTGATCACAATGACAACTTGCATAACCCATTGTATGGAATTATGATTATTATTCCTTGAATGTTGTGTTTCTTTTCTGTCAATCAACACTAAAATATCTTGTTTCTTTTCCACAGTCTCTGAGCAAGCTGAACATGCCCGGACGTTAGGTGACACAAGTACCACCAGCAGGCTATCCATCACTGAGAAAGACACAGAGCAGGAGCCAGGTACAATTATCTATGTGTCTGGGTCTGAAAGGTTTGATGACTATTTCTCATGTAAAAAAGTGTAGAATTCAGATTTACAACTCTTATTCATCCATAGTTGTGCGTTTTCTTGGAAAATGCACTTTCTTAAGAGTAACTAAAAGTTTTACATTTATATAATTGACTTAGTTTACTTAGTTATTTATTACATTTATCTAATTTATTTAATAGACTCAGTTTACTTAGTTATTAATGCAATTTATTTAATATTTCAGATATGGCTAGCAAGACTTCTCACAAACCACAGAGGCGATACATCCTACACACTGATCCAGGAGTTAGCACAGACCATGGAGACCTGCTACCTTTTGATGATGCTCATTGGGAGAGAGTAGTTGATGCAAAGGAAAGGCGTTCTAGTCAAACACTGTCAAAGTACAACATGGTGTGTCTTGAATTGCCTGAACATTACTTCAGTAGCTATGGGTATCATTATATCTGCTACAACAACTTCACTGCATATAAGAGTTCTGTTGAACTTGCTGCTGAAGAAACTTTAAAAAAAGACATCATAAAGAGTTATCCAGCAAAACTGCTTTGCTCCCAAGTTCATATTGCTCTATCTGAATCTGCAGCATCTACCTCAGGCATATTCCCACATGAATGGATATTTTGCAAATCACACAAGAAAAGGAAACCTAAGTGGTCAAAGGAGACTTTGGAATATCCTACAACATGTGTAACATATGGGGCAGACAACATAAAAAAATGCAGCAAAAGGAATGGATGATCGACAAATGGATATGATGGTAGGCAGTATTGATCTCACAGCCAAAGAAGTGAAGTACCACAAATATGTAAAAAAGGCAGAATAAATAAAGGGCACAGGTACAAACTGTGAATGCAGTCAGTTTAGTGACAGTCACCAGATTGCCTTTTCCAGACTTATTAAGTATGTGCAGTGCATCATTGTTAATGGAATGCAAGAAGAATCATTGCTATCTCTACACAAAAGGAACATGGATATTCTTATGGAGTGTAGTGGGCATGAAACAAATTACGACCCACAGAGCTTGCAGTGAAAATGGGCTGATCACTTCAAAGATGGCACCAAATTTGATACCAAAAGTAGAAAAGTGGGTACAATCACCAGGTCTGCTAAGAAACAGGCTGACTGGAGAGAAGCACAAGCAGCACAAGCAGCTCAACACTTAAGTGAACAGTTGTTGGAACTCCTAAAGGTACAGCCTCATAATAAAGCCAAGGTAACGGCTGAAGACTTAATAGAAGAAAATGTAACACTGCCACCCATTCTTCAGACATTCCTAGGTACTGTACTCTCAGGTTTATCAGAAGAGGGCAGTGAACGACAGGAGAGGGTAGTTCAGTCTATTGCAGATGACATAGTGTTTGCAGTGTCACGGGAATAATCAAACCACAAAAACACCTTTTGTTGGGCATGGGTATTAAATCCATGATAGGCAGTAAGAACGTTTTAATTATTTTGAACAGATCTGGTCACTGTGTCAGCTACCATGTTGTGGAGGAACTGGAAAAATGCAGTTGCAACCAATATAACAGAAGAATATGGCTACACCAGATGGATTGCTCATACAGCCAGGTTTAGCCACTGCTTTGGCTTTCGACAATTATGATGAGATGACAGAGACACTTGACAGTCATGACACTTTGCATGACCCTGTGGGTACAGCACACCAAAACATTTCATCCAGTATTGAGGAGAGAGCTGTACCTATAGAAAGGTCTGAAGAAGCTATGACAAGAACACACATGGATGCACAATACATGAACACAATAGACTCCTCCATTAATCCATTCCGGGACGCATTTGAGGACAGCAATCTTTATTCAATAGGTAGTGGAAAAGCAGTATCACAAGAGGTAGCAAATGAAGTGTTACAGGTTACGGAGAAAGGTACTCGGATGTATCATGTTTAGAGACGAATGCATTACCAAAGGCAGTAGGTTCGAGGAATCCATCAAAACATACAAGTTGAAGAACTTAGCACATGATGCAATGAAGGTGAAGATTAAGAACAAGGACAAGAAAATTGTCAAGTTGAAAGGTACTCAAGGCTTCTTTGGACACTTGTTCTATCTATCTGCGACTTCAGCAGTTGAACTTATGATGGTGTTTGCTTACCTGCTAACCCTGGTATGCCTCTTCTTAGGAAACATTGCTGGATCAATGAACACAACAATGAAGTACCAACACTGCTAAAGAAATTTGAGATCAGAGTCCAAAGTAGCCACCCCAATGCTATAAATGCCACTGTGGTTGATGCCATGTTCTTGATCAGAAGTCTTACAAACCTGCCACCAACATTCCACGGTGTGGCAAAAACCATCCAGTCTCTTGTTTGCTGTACTTCCACAAATGAAGTCCACCTTGTCAGTGACTGTTACAAGTCACCATCGATCAAAGGTCTTGAACAAGAGAAGAAAGGAAAACATAGCATCGCTCCACTCTCCTATCTCATAACTGGTCCTGACCAAAGCTGACCAAGAGACTTTGCTAGATCCCTGTCTTCATCATCATCCAAGACAGTGCTCCTATGTTTTCTAGCTACAGCATAGAATTCTGATGTGTTCTGTGAAGTTCTAGGTGATAAAAAGCTCATGTATGCAGTAGGAGAAACTTGTTACTCATAAAAAGTGGAAGCTGGACATATGATCAGACTAGAGTGCAAGGCCCTAAAAAGCAAACACATAGAAGCAGACGCAAAAATCATGCAACACATACACTACATTTTCAGTCAAAATGAGGGTGAAGATGTGCATGTAGTGGTCAGGGCAGATAATACTGATATTCTGGTCATTCTGCTGTATCATGCAAGTCTAGATGATAATCTCAAACTGCAGATGAATGTTGGCCATTCAGGGAATAAAACAAGAAGATTTATAGATATATCTCACTTGCCAGTAGAGTTAGGCAGACCTGTGTGTGCCGCTTTACCAGGTCTCCATGCACTGACAGGGTGCGACTATTCAACAGCGTTCAAAGGCAAGGGAAAGGTGCGACCTCTAACAATTATGGAAATGAATACAGACTACAAACAGGCATTTTGAAAACTGGAATGTCCACATTTGTCTAAAGAGACTGAGGATACAATTGAGAGCTTTGTGTGTACCTTGTATGGACAGAAAGTAAAGAGTGTCAACACAGCCAGCTACAGTTTGTTCAACGTCAAGTATTGACCAAGTGACAAAGACGCACCCTTAGAAAAGATCAAAGGAGCAGACGCAAGCTCACTGCCACCATCCAAATCAACTCTGACACAACACATCTGCCATGCAAATGACATTTCATTGTTATGGAAAAACACAAACTAGAAATGACACTATTGAAGCCAGAGGACAAAGGTTGAACCTATAAGGATGGCAAATACAAGCCAATGTGGATAACATGTGAAGTTGTACCACCAGCCTTAAGTAAACAATTGAATGAACATGACAACAATCCAAATGAAGAATATGACGACAGTGACTGTGATGTCGATATTGATCAGACAGATTTGCTTAACATGTTTGATAATGAAGACAGTGTGAACAAGAATGCTGATTGTTGTACTTATGTTCATAAAACATCATAAATAGTTGATTGTTTCAAGTTAAAGATAGCATAAAATAAATAATAACATTAATATTGAGCCTTTGATACATATGTTGCTATTTGTTACAATGTCTGTAGTATTTCAATAAAAGCTTATAGATTTGAAATTAAAGAAGGAACCATTAATTAAAATATACACAATTTTCACTGACAGTTCATTTTTTCATTGAAGTGCATTTTTCAAGAAAACATTCAACTCTGAGTGAATAAGAGTTGTAAATCTGTATTCTACACACCTTTTTTACATAAGAAACAGTCATCAAACCTTTCGGACCTAGACACAAAGATAAATGCACCCGGCTCCTGGACTAACAGCACTTGTGTGCCTCATTCTGGTAAGTTATTTCTTGAAATGCTGTAGCCTATAGTTCAAGGTGCTATAACAAAAGCTACACACCCCTGCCTGACCTACTGTATGTAAACTCCTATGTAGCAATTTCAGCATAGTTTCCTGCTTCTCGCAGGCCGCTGGCTTAGCCAGGCTTCCTCATCTCTAACCTGCTACCTAATCTACAGCCTCAGAATGTTACCAAACCATACTTTTACCAAAGGTCTTGCAGTCCATTTTATATCATACTTTTACCAAAACCTCAGCAGTCTGTTTCTGACTTGTACCATGCTGAAACTGCATCATTTCAAATGTTTCTATTTTTTTTGGGGGGGGGGGCTCTAAAAACATTATAGCTGCTTTTTGGTCTCCTGGTGCTCAGTTTGTGACCTCTCTGTTATTCTCACGGCAGAGGACTATGGTGTCTCAGTGGGGCATTTCTGCTCCAATTAAGTAATTTTTTCTCAGTGAAGATTTCTGGCACAGTAACTGTTGATTAAAAAGAGGATTGAATTAACTGTCACCTGATGCTCTTTGATCAATCAGTTTGCCGCCTTTTTCCAACCCCTGTTATAAATATATAGAGAGAATAATGGATGGGAAAGGGTTTGATATGAGATTTAATGCACTCAGCCAGGGATGCTAAGAGCAACCCCGCGAGGCGGCCCGAGGCGGGGTTTATCAAAGCATCCCACAACATGGGTGTGCATTAAATTCTCATATGAAACACCCTCTCCATCTTTTATTTTTTATAATAACAGACCAGCAATTTTTCTCCAACAGTTTGTGAGACTGTTTGGCCCGGCCCACATACAGAATGTTGGCCAATGAGGCAGCAGCATAGTTTGACTGGCATGGCTCATGAATGTCATAACAACCAGCCGGTTGTTATGGAAAATATCAACCTGGTCAGTACACTGAGAGAAATTGCTGACCAGTTATTATATATATTTATTGCTTAGCAACTGACATTGTTAACGCAGCAGTGCAAGAATCCAGTGAAAATGTTGACCTATCTCTTTTATTCTATTTTAGATTGTACCTTAGTTCTTTCCACAATTTGTCTGCTGTAGTACTTTTCACAGCTGAAATAATAAAAGGAGCACTCCTTTTACTAAGTCTTGGGCCAGGTTTTCATCAGTATTCTCGGCTGTTTTTGTACATCAATTAATTTAAAATCATTTCTGTTGCGACTAAAATGAACTAGCATGCAGCAATCAGTGCTCCATGGCCTTATGGAACAGTAGGTGTTCAAAAACAGCTGGGAATAGTGAAGAAAACCTGGTGTGAGCAATAGTAAAAAGAGCAGTCCTTTTATTATTGCTCACGTAAAAAAAAGTAGTAAAGCAGAATCAAACTGCGGAAGGAAGGGTAACATACAAGTCAGTAGATAAGGGGCAATATAAAATAAAATAAAAAAGTATAGGTTAAATTTTTCACCAGATTCTTGCACTGCTGCTTAAAAGTATATGGCCTTACATTACTTATTCCTTTCCTTGAAGCCCTGACTGAGACATAGCAATCAAGTGAATCCTCTACTCCCACCAAACAGAGGACAAGAAAAGCAATGAGCCACCTTCGACGTCTTTGCAAAGAGATGGCCAGACTTGCAGAAAAGGATGACCAGGCAGCCCCAGGTGGTGCCACTGATGCTAATTTTTCATCCGTGATACAGAAGGGAAGTGATGCACAATGCTCAGCGGATCAACATCAGGCACTAGTGGCACTGCAAGCCACTGTGGCCAAGATGCAGCAGGACGTTGAGTGCATGATAGGACATTAGAAACTTGCTTGTGGGCCAGTGTCAAGTGTGTTCCAGTCAGCCCATATCCTGTCTGCCGTTGCATGCCTGCTGTGTGCACGACGTTAAAGGAGGGGACACCAGAAAACTGCTGCAGCCCATCATAGGAAGCAACATGATAAACCCAATTGATTTATTGACACACAGTGACACGCGTTTGGTGTTGGATCTAGTTTCGCTCCACAGTTACATATGTTTTTTTTCTCTTGTTGATGTTCCCTGTTCCATAGATGTTGAGTTGTGCACATAATTGTTTATGTTGCATTTTCAAATACATTCTTGTTTGTGTTACCGTTTTTTCATATAAAACATCACGAACATATGGACATATAAAATTTGCCAGCAGATAAAGGCCTAGAGGTCTATCAAGTCTGCTCAAATGTGCAGCTAGCACCCCTTATTCTGGGCTGCCCCTCCCTTCCACCCTTCCCCAGGTCACATCTGGAAACGAGCGGACCCCACTCAGTATGCTTATTTGGTAAATCTCTTAAATAAATAAATAAATAAATTATTGACCCTCCCCCTTGTCCTGAAACATTGTAATATTTGTAACATTGAATTGTTACAAAACACCTGTGTAATGACTTACTTGCTCTGGGGGCCTGAACAGTGGCCAACTGGGACATTTAACAATAAGAAACTTAAAATAGTACCAGACATGAAAAATGCCTGTACGAATTTTTTTTTTAATTTTTGTTTTCACTTTTCATTTGGGGAAGGAGGCATAAACAGAGGTCAACTGGGATACTTAAGAATAATAAACTTAAAACAGTGCAGAACATGAGCAATGTCTACACAAATTTTGTTTGTGTTTTGTTTTCAGAAAAGTATGTCTCTTTGCAGATGACACAAAGATCTGCAACAGAGTTGATGCACAAGGTGGGGGGAAAGGATGAGAAGGGACTTGGCAAGGTTAGAGGAATGGTCAAATGTATGGCAGCTTAGATTCAATGCTAAGAAGTGCAAGGTAATGCACCTGGGAAACAAAAACCCAGGGGAAGAGTACACAATGGGGGGTGAGATACTAACAACAACAAAAATGGAAAGGGACCTGGGGGTAGTCATATCAGATGACCTAAAGGTGGGCAAGCAATGTGAGAGGGCAGCAAGGAGGACTGGGGGAATACTGGAATGCGTAGGGAGAGGCATCACCAGTAGAAAACAGGAAGTTATTATCCCTCTGTACAGACAGCTGGTGAGACCCCAATCTGGAGTACTGCGTGCAGTTCTGGAGACCCAATCTCCACAAAGACATAGACAGGATGGAAGCTGTCCAGAGGAGGGCAACTAAAATGGTGCAGGGTCTGCACCGGAAGACATATGAAGAGAGACTTAAGGAGCTTAATATGTATACTCTCGAGGAAAGGAGGGAGAGGGGGGACATGATATAAACTTTCAGATACCTCAAGGGAATCAACAAAGTCCAAGAGGGTAGCATCTTTCAAAAAAAGTGTGCAAGAACAAGGGGGCACAATTTGAAGATGGGGGAACGGCTCAGAGGTAATTTAAGGAAGTATTTTTTCACAGAGAGAGTTGTGGATGCATGGGCAGCCTTCCGGAGGAGGAGGTTGTGGAGTCAAAAACAGTGGTGGAATTCAAGCATGCATGGGACAGTCATAAGGCAATTCTAGGGGTTGGGGGTAGGAAGAAGTAGGCTGCTGGTTAACTAGGATCTGCAGCTTATCCATTAGGTAGGGAAATGGGCAGACTGGGTGGGCCAAGCAGTCCTTATCTGCCGTCAAATTCTATGTTTCTATGTTTCTATGTTTCTTTGGGGAAGGGAGCCTGAACAACAGCCACCTGGATACTTAACAATAATAAACTTAAAACTGTACAGAACATTGACAATGTCTGCACATTTTTTTTTGTTTTGTTTTCACTTTTCTTTTGGGGACGTAGGCCTGAACAGCGGCTAACTGGGATATTTATAATAAACTTAAAACAGCACAGAACATGAACAAATGACACACAGGATGCAATCCCTGTCTCTGAATTTGCTGTGTCTGTGTTCTTGTACCATGCCAGTAACTTATGAAAGCAAACAGTTAAATATAAATCACTGTTAACAAGGGTAATGCAACAACTTCATACATTACACACTCTTGTTATATTTTGAATAATTAACTTAAAAGCAGCAGAGGATTGATGTGGTGTCAGTTTTAGACCTACCAGATACAGTATTATTACATTTTAGGTTGTCCCATATTTACGTACTTGTATGATTAAGCAATAATGCATGACAAGAAAAGTATTGTTGTTGAATTTTACACATACACATACACATGGTGTGTCAGACTTGCGAGGTGCAGACGAGTGACTTTAACCACACAAGAAGTGCATAAATCCCAATGCCACGCATGCCCTGAAGTGCGCTATTGCAATTATAAAATAAATCTGTTATTACAAATTAAAAAAAACAAACATTCTAATTAAGTTCAAATAAAGTAAACGTTTGATTACAGGGATCTTTAGCAGTTGTCATTTGCAGAATTTAAACATGGTGACATGACATGTTTTGCTATAAAAATCAAACTCCATAAAATTGACTTTTAAAACAGATCTGTGAAATTATGAACTCTCATTGGCTGTTAAGATTCCATCATCCGTACATTAATCCATGTTGCACTGCCATGTACAGAGCCTGATCACCATGGCACATGGAGTTTTACTGTTAGAATTCCAGATTCCATCCTCTACCAATGCAGAATTAATGGATGGATGCATTCTAATTTTGGACATTGGATATTAATTTCAAAATACTTACCTGGTCGCTTCATAAGGACATTCCAGTAGTGAATGCTCACATGACATCATCATTGCTGGATTAGCAGGCCACACCACAATGTGCTACTGTTGGCAAGCTACAAAGATGGTGATGGAAGAGAAAAATACAAGCATTTAGAAATGTAAATATTAAGAATTTGATTCCATCTTCCATTTGATATCATATTCACAACCAACAGTGATAGTAACAGCCTAAGTAACATTTTCACTAAACATGAAAGCAAGCATTGCACAATTTGAATAGCAGAAACAGAAATATATCAAGTAGGATCTAAAGGTAATGTAATAAACAAGTGTATTTAATTTATCACTATCTAATGTCTACAATTTAATCATCTACTGGCCTGAAACAAAATAAACAGCAAATGTAGAGAAACATCCATGACAGTATTACTTATCTGATATATTGATCTGTACAGTCTGGTACCCTCATAGTTACAACCATCAATATGGAATCACCATCATCATCTTCCTTAGTAGCATTGTGGTGTCTAGTAGTACTCTTTTCTGGTGTTCATTACAGTGTGGCCATTTCAGCAGTTTCAGAGTATGCATATGTGGACAGCATGCAGACATCAGCAGCATCATTGCAGGGCATATGAAGACATATGAAATGCAATAGAAGTTCACTGAACTACGCAGCCAGTATAGTGTTATGCTTGTGCAACTGTGTTAGTTTGGTTTTGGCCGTTTGCACTCTATTCCAGAGGAATTACCACCCTGTAGGGGTACAAAAGGCAAGGAACCCTCAGAGAGGGTTCCACTCCTAGAGGTGCCAAGGGATGATTCCTGTAGCTAAAGGTACCTTTAGGAATCCCCCTAAGGAAAGAAGTGCTGCCGCTGGAGGAGGAGGTGGGGATGATGGTGGGGCAAAGAAAAAATGCTTCACAATGAGGCTGAGAGGAACTGCTTGTATAGTTCAGGAAGTGGGAGTGGCTGGTGGCTTGGCCACACAACTCCAGGCAAAGCCTTACCAATTCACTGACTTATGCAGCCAGTATAGTGTTATGCTTGTGCAACTGTGTTAGTTTGGTTTGAGCCATTCACACTCTATTCCAGAGGAATTACCACCTTGTAGAGGTACAAAAGGCAAGGAACCCTTGGAGAGGGTTCCATCCCTAGAGGTGCCACAGGATAATTCCCGTGGATAAAGTTACATTAGGAATCTCCAAAAGAAATGCAGTACAATCATCCCCAAAGAAGGATGTAACATGAAGCATAAGAGCAAGCAGTAACTGTGATGTAGTAGCAGGAACTGTGACGTAGTAGTAGAAAAGCATAGACAGTTTGATAATGTAATGAGATGCTCAGTTTGATAAAGTAATGAAATGCCCAGGTTTGCTAGCATGATACTAATGGTTTGTGTTAAAATGAGGTGATCCCCTAAGGAGAGAGGGAATAGCAGGGCATCCTCCACCTCCATCCAACAGCAGAACCTACCTAAAGAAACTAGGGGACACTACTATGCTAACTAAGAGTTCTGACCTGAGGCCATGGAGGAGAGAAAAAAACCCTATGAGGAGGAAATCTCTGGGGATCCAAGGCCTTGGTCACCTCCCCTCCAGGCTTGGGATAATTTATTTAGTGACGGCTCTGCAGCTGCAATTTGGAAATCCCAATTAAAGGGAGGTGGAAAATATTCCAGTTTGGAGGAAGGCTCTCACTCAAACCCTCTGGCGGGAATGCCATGGAAGGTTGTGAGAACACTGCAACAATATGTGCAACCAAGGTGCAGGAGGAGAGCAATGACTGCTGAGGAACTCATCTGGTCTACTCACCCTAAAATTAAACCAGGTGAACCAGAGGCAGTCATAGGGAGAATGTGGTGAAGGTGCCTTGGTAGGGAAACCACTAAAGTCAATGGCTAACTGTTATAGGAGAACACTAGAGCCAAAGGAGGTAACTTTTTCCACCTTTCACTGCTAGTCCTAAATTCTACACCAGGAGCTGCTGTTACATAGCAGGCAGCTAAAACCAAGCCCAGGGTGAGGACATTCCCATATATGGGCCAATTGAGAAGCATTTTGCCCCAAGTTGGATGCTCAAGATGCAGAGTAAATGCAGAGCAAGACCATCAGCTGCTGGAACCCTGACCAGAATAGAATGGCTAGCATGCCCCAGAAATTGACTGAGAGCTGAAAAGGTGGTGAGCTGAATGAGCACAGCATGCTGAGATCGTAATAAGCATTGAGTGCTGACACCTTGCAAGGTTGAATGCAGAATGGAGTGTGGCAGAATCCCAGAAGCTGAAGTCAAAGGGATTGCAATAGGCATGAAGTAATGGTTTGCATAACCAAGGAGCAATGACTGTGTAAGCAAGTGTGGACCTGCACGTAGGTCAGTAAGCAGACTAGTAATAAGTGGACCTGCACGTAGGTCTGCATGACATAGGGGAAACAGCACTGAATAATGGGGCAAGCCAGCCAAGCATTTCAAGCCAAATCAAGGTGACAAAGTCTGAGGATTTTCGGTGGTGAAGACAGGGTTTAGAACAGAAATAATTAGCCACATTGGCCACGACCCCCCAAACACCTCCCAGTTCCTGCCATAGGACAAACAAGGAAGCAATGGAAGGGCAGAGAATCACATGCATATATTAAAGCCAATTTAATAGCCTCAGCAGTAGCTTTAGCTAACCTCAGAGTAGAACAATGTACAATAGCAATGAGAGTAAATGAAGCAATAACAGTAAGCAATTAGGCCTGTGCAGCAGTAGTGAAAATGATTGAGTACACTGAGTTGTAACTGCAATAAACAAAATAAAAGGAGGCACAATGCTCTGAAAGCACTGTCACCAGGCAGTGTAATGAGACTGCTGCAATGAGGTAATTAGAACAAGCATGAGTGAGCAGTATAGCTAGGTTCAAAGTAAATCTGAATCAGGTGAAACTAATCAAGTATGCAACATGGAGTACCTATAGTTGAGCTGAAACACACAGATCAGGATTGCAGTTGCAGTGCAAGTAATTTGAGAGTTGTGAATAACTGAAAAGCAAGTGGTATGAGCTCTGGAGTAGCAGTATGCTAGGAGCTTAACAACAAAGCCCCCCCAAAAGACAAAACCAAAGACACACAAACACAGAAAACAGGGAACAAAAAAAACAGAAAGAAGCACACACAGACGAAGGCAAAATACAAACCAGAAGCAGGAGAATAAACAGAGAAGCCCAGCAAAGACAAACAGGAGCAGCAAGGTGGAGCACAGTCCCCAGCCAGCCAGGGAGGCCCAAACAGCTCAGAGGACAAACTGACAGAGCCTTTGGCTGCAAAGAAAAAATGCTTCACAATGAGGCTGAGAGGAACTGCTTATATAGCTCAGAAAGTGGGAGTGGCTGGCTGCTTGGCCACTGAACTCCAGGCAAAGCCTTTCCAATTACAGAAACTAGTTAGCACTGCATGGCATACGTAGCTCAGCCTGTGCCCCTAATGATGTCATTGTCTGACATCATACAGCCATTTTGTAGAGCTGGCAGAGCAGATTTTTCAAATGGGAAGATAGTTGTTAATTTATTTTTAAAATTTGATGAAACTGCATTTATTATAATTTTATAAATGCAGATTTAGCATCAATTTAAACAGCAGCCTTTTCAGTGCTTCTCTTTAAAGAATGATTTTTGTATTCTGTACTGCCAAAACAGCTGTTTAATGTCCTTTAAACATTACAATTTTTTGCACCAGTTTATTGCTAACTAAATCATAACAATAATGTTGAATTTTGCATAGCCGTATTATATTTGCAATAAGGCACTAGTATGTGCTACTCTTTCTGTTGATGGTACAACAAGTGTGTAGTAATAACTCTGCTTTCATCTTCCTGTTGTGACCTACCCTAGGTGTACTACTATTACACCATAATACAAGTCATCCCATGCTTATTTAAGCAATATGGTATGACAGGTTGTGGATCATCAAGTAACGACACAAAATATCTGTCAAACCACAAGGCCTAAGAAATACTTATGGCTAGAGATGGGCGAAGTGGCCCCAATTCGCTCCCTGAAGTGATTCGTGGAGTGAAGGTGAATTTGCGGAGTGATCCACAATGCGAAGTGGAGTACTTCATGTTATAATGGGTAACGCAAAGTCCATTGAAAACAATGACTTTGCATTACTCCGCCTTCCCAGACCACTACTCCACCAATTCTTAAGGCGAAGTACATTGAAAACAATGTACTTTGCCTCACTTAGCCTTGTTTTTAAGCTCCAAAGGCGAATTTTGCAGTGATCCATGGGATTTCAGGTTCATGGGCTCTAGACTGTTCTGCACAGCCTCAGTTTGGGGTAGTGTGTGTAAGAAGCTGTAGGAGACAATCTGCACTGAGAGCTCTCTGTGATTCCAACCTCCTAAAAGCTGTTAAAAAAGCCTTTTTGAGTATTTTTGCTGAAACTTTAGTTCATCGATTATAGGAAACCCTCCTGTGCTTATATCATCAAGTGTTTATTGTTTGTGTGTGGATTTTGAATGTTAATGTACAACATTCAGTCTGTGTACTGAGAAACAATGGAAGTGTGCTTTGGGGGGGGTATCTGTGGTGTAGATAGATTAACTTGGAGAAAAAATCAGTGCTTTCTGTTTTGGTGATATTTTTCTTGTATAACTGTGTTAATGTACACACAGTAATATTTTCAATAATTCTTGCCATTTATTTGCTGATTGTTGCCATGCAGCAGTGCATAACTTTAGTTTGTTTAAAATATGTGGTTATATTACTGAAGTTTTCAATTTGCTACACATTACTTAGTGAGTGTGTGAGTTTGTGTGTGATGCTTGTCATCAAATCAGACACCTTTTATTGTGCCACATAATTTCAGCAATGTGAGCCTGCTATCCACTGCAGCTGTCTCATTTTTTTACTTTTTTGTGGTATCTTTATTAGTATCAGTGACTGTTACTGCAGTAGTGCAATACACTGCCCCCCGCGGCCCGCACCAACCGGCAAAGGTATTCTTTTCCAGATTTGAATTTCTGATGGTGAGCACTGGTTAGGTGTTGTGCCTTTGTATCTGCATCTCTTCAGTGTGCAGCGCAATCTTAATCTGTCTGTGCATCTGCATCTCTTTAGGGCCCAAGCTCCATCTCTAACTTAAGTCACAGGTTTCTTTGACTTCCCTTCAGAGTACTGAACAGGTGTGGTGCATAATTCTGCATGAACATTGTACTCATTAATATGTGTTTTTAAGTCAGGACCATCATCACGAGTCACTCCTGATACAAATCACGTTCTTCATCATCACGGTCACAAATGCAGTCACAAATCAAGATTTATAGTTACTTGGATGTATTGTAAGCTTGTTTTGTAGTATCTCTTCAGGCTTCACCATCACACCATTGTACTCATTAATAAGTGTTTTTAAGTCAGAGAGTTAGACAATGTCTGCAGTACATACACAGACTGGAAAGAAACTGACTGCACACAGCAGTTTAGCACAGTATACTTGCACTGCTCAGAATACAAAGTGTCACACATATGGAAGACAACAAAAAAAGGGCATCATTAGATACAGGGGTCGGGGATGGTGGAGGGATACATTTTATAACACAGTAAGGAAGGTGTGGGGGGGCACATGGTGTGAGGGAAAAAAAAAACTAATGTGGGATCCCATGGTGATCCAGCAGCAGTTCGAGCATGGACATAATTTGCAAGTGATGTACCTCTATGCCATCCAGCCGCTGCTCCACAGCACTCACTGGCTCATTGTTTTCCTTGACAGCACTCCAGAGAACTGTCAAGTCAGCCTGTGTTACACGCAGTTCTCTGGGATCCACACGCTCTATAGGCTGACCTGCTGGTGGTGGTGGTGGTGGTGGTAGTGGGGGTGCTGGTGGAGCAGCAGGTGCTGCTGTGGCCCTCCACTTCTTAGGGATGCTGCCATGCACAGCTGCAACCTCTGCCACAGAATGGCCAGCAGGTGCAGGCATGGTCCATTCTGTGGCAGTCTGCCACTCTAACTGGTGGTGACTGAGCATATGGGTGTGCTGACCCCTAGTCTCCAGGTGACCACACTGCTGCCTCCCTGACACAGTCAAAAAACTGCCAAACTATGGAGGTGTGGGGAGGACCAGGAACAGGCAGGGGACAGCCAGATGAACTGGCAGCCAGCTGGTCATGGTGCTGAACTGGGATGGGATCCACTCCTGAGCCAGGGGAAACAGGCATATCAAGTTCCAAAGGACCTGATGCTGGACTTGGTAGTGGTAGTGGTGGTGGTTCAACTGCCTCAGAGCCAGGACAGGAGGTGGTGCTAGTCCTGCTTCTGGGGGGGGACACTCACAAGTTTCAAGCGGTTAAACAGGAATGGGTGCCCATGCCCCCCACGCATGCCCACGGTACAACTCTTATCACTACCATGCTCTCCCAGAGTTGCCCCTACCCCAGACATTCCCTCACCCTGCTCCATGTCTCCTACTGAGCTCCCTCAGTCTGAGCAATCACTACTCACACTGTCACACAAAACACACAGTCACACAGACAAACAACAAACTACTTATAAAGGTAAGAAAAATTAAATTTACAGAAAGAACAAATTAAGTAAAAAAAGAGTACAGAAAAGACAAAAAAAATGTAGCTTTTAAAAAAGCTGTTGGGTCTAAATCAAAGTTAAATCTCCTCCTTGCTCTGATCTAAAAGTATCAGCAGTCACAAAACACACTCCTCTCTCTTCGTCTGCACAGGAGAAAGTAAAAGTGTCTGCTTGTATGACTCACTTCCTTCCTAACTAGCTAAGGAGCATTTGACTTACAGTACTGTAAGCCATGTGATGTGTGTGTGGGGGGCTGCCAAATCTGAAACACCGAGTGGATCACTTAGAATCATAATGAGGAACATGAAGTCCATTAAAAACAATTACTTAGCCTTACATCGCATTGCCATTCTGCCTTAACGCGAAGTGGTAATTACAAGGTGGAGTGAGCACTTTGCATTGCCCACTCCACATAGCGGAGTGGCAACACAAAGTGCCCACTTTGCGTTCACTTCACCGTCTGAATTTAAATTTGCTGCATCTCTAGTTATGACACAATCATAGATCTACCCTTATTAATTATATCCCCACAATGCAAATCATCGAATGCATTGTTGCAATTCTAATATGGCTATGAAAAAAAGAAACACTACTTGCATAATTATTAAATGCACACATGCCCCCCAAAAATTAATGTTTAACTGTATTAAAATTAAATTTTAGTCATGAATGTCACACAAAGTAGGAACTTGCTGAAATAGTATGCATATTTTCAAATTGATTGCTTTTTTCTGTTTTTGATTGGTACAAAGACCAGAAGAAACAGCAGACAAAAAGTAGCTGAAGGTTTAACTGTATTTCAGATTAGATTTAATATAACCTAAAGATTGACTGTATACCAATATCTGGTTTGAGGTTTTATTTCTGTGGGTTGTCAACAACACTAAATTATGCTTCAAGACAGTTTTATTTAGGACACCCTAGCTGAAGATTTTTTTTACTGGGTAAAGTAAAAAAAGACAGCAACAACTTTGATTGGAGTTAGGACTCATCTAATGCATTTCATGAAATTAATTTCATATATGAAAGGGATACTAGTCCTTCTTCCAGGGCTGTTTTAGTAGGACAACAATGGGACGTTGTTCAGAGCTCAGCAGGCAAGCACATTAATGAATGTATTAATGGTATAATTAATAATTAAATTTTAAAGCACAAAATAATAAAAATATGTGGTATCAGCATTGCTTTCTTCATCCAAAACACTAAAGACTCATGTAAACATTTGTTCCTCTGATGTATCCTCACCATCAGAACACATACCCTGACCCTGAGTCACATCAAATTCCTCATCATCACTCTATATTACAGTGTCACACATAGACCACTGGGGCAGAATAAAATGTTTGTTCATTTTTATATATGTCAGTCTCTCACTATTTAAATCAAACAGGCATGTGCAATGGTCTGACACAATTGCACCAGCTGCACTAAACACCCTTTCAGATGTTACACTGGAACAAGGTCACGTTAAAAATGCCAGTGCAATGGATGCCAATGTAGGCCACATTGTCACCTTGTGTTGCCAGTATGCCTACAATGGGTCATCTTCAAGAGAAACCTACTCTGGATCATCAAGATATGTAGTCACCATATTAGCTGCTAACATCTGCCATTTGCTGCTGTATTTCTGCTGCTGATGTTGGGAAACACCCACCTGCTGTAGTATTGACCACAATGGATTGGTGGTGGGTTTGGGCCATGATGAAGAGGAGGTCTGGGAGGACACAGATGGTGTTTAACTTGTACATACATGAGGCTGAGTACTTTTATCTTTCTTTTTTCTGACCTCTGACTGAAGCATCTTGTGCACTTTTTCACAAAGATTAAGTGCACAACGATTAACCTCAGCACTTCCCCCAGTAAGAAGTGCCGAAATGCCATGTTTGTAGCATGGATCTAGTAAAATGCCATCATGTAGGAATCACTGTGGCACGTATAAGACACACTGTCATCCCCATCTAAAATGTTCATCACAAAGTTCACAAAGTCAACGCCAACCTCATCTGCTGCACCATCAAATTGCTCATGAACATTCAGCAATGCCTGCTACAATACACACAAGAGGATGACTTGACTTAGACATGCATTTTCAGCACTAACTGCATGAGTGGCATGCTTAAAAGGCTGCAGTACCTATATAACACTCTCCATTTTCCTCCCCTGAGATGGGACATGGTCTTTTGAGTAAGGGGGGGTCACAGAGCTGCATTACATAATCATTTATGGGTTTACATTGCTCAAACAGGTGCTTGAGCATATAAAGAGTGACACTCCACCTGGTGGGAACATCCTGCTTCAGATAATGCTGTGGAACACCATATGAGCGCTGTGCAACATTAAGGTCAGATCTAGCTTTTGACGGTCTGCTGAAATGGCCACAAATTCAATGACTGATGGTCACCATGCTGTCCACTGCCTCATGTTTTAGGAACTCGTGCACTATCAAATTCAAAACATGAGCAAAGCATGGTACATGGTTGAAGCCACCATCATTTATTTCTTTAGCAACATTGGTACCATTGTCATATGAAATGAAACATGCTGTCAAATCATGGGGCTTGAGCCAATAGACAATTGTCTCATTCAAATGCTAAAGTATTTTTGCTACTGTGTGTGAACCATGAACCATGCATACTCTGCATGATTAATGTTGCATGCTGATACGCACCACCACTACCACCATATCTGGTGTTCAAAATAGCAATTAGTTGCAGGACAAGATGTAGTTGCATACACACCAGGGATGTGCACCCAGTGAGCTGTAACACACATGAAGCTCACTGTGAATCCAGGACCATTAGTCCACATATTAGTGGTTTGATGCACAGTGCTGACAGCAAAGTGTGACAAGGCATATGAAACTGTACAGCAAAGTGTGTTGTACAGCTCAGGCACAACTTTCAGAGAAAAATAAGTTCCGCTCAGAACTTCATATTTCGGGACCACCTTATTCACTAGCTGCCTAAAACTGGATTTATCCACAAAGGAATAGGGTAGAAGATCAGTTGCAAGCATTTGTGCCATTGCTGCATTTAAGTGTCTTGTAACAGGATGATTACGGTGGTACTTTGAATGCTTTGACAGTGTCTCTTTAATGTACGGTTGCCTCATAGTAACTACCTCCTTGGAAAGTGTCACTTTAGTATGCGTGACTTGGGAACTAAAAATAGTTGTTAGCAAGTTAGTGGGGCGAGTGAATTCTGAAAATGCAGAGGAAGATGAGGTAGAGGAAGATGACTTACTTAACATTGCAGATCGCTTGGGAGTGGAGGTTAGTTGAGGGGGAAGAATACTGTCATTTGGTTCTACTAAGTACTTGTCTAGGGAAACAGAATGGCTGCTTTCCACATTTGAGGCCTGCCGTTTATGCTGGTGCCAGCGAATGGTATGCGTAGTTTGCAAATGTGAGTGCAAACCAGTTGTACCTAAATGTGAGCCTGCCTTGCCCCTATTGACTTTAGATTTGCATATTTGGCAAATTGCTGTACTTTTGTTATTTTCTTGTAATGCAAAAAAGTCCCACACAGGAGAATTGTCCATTCTGGTATCCAGTGATGATAGCGACTGTAAATGAGCAACTGTCAAAACAGTGACTCATTTACAGTGCTACCCTTTTGGGCTACCCTGTAAGGGTAGTGACGGAATACAACAGCAACAGTAGGGATGAGCGAGGGAGGCTGACTGGAAGGGAAGGGATAGGGAAGAGGATCTGTGTGGGGTAGTGTGCAGTGCTACCACTGAGCTAGCCATGTGGTGTGGTGGTGAAGGTGGCTAGCTTCAGTGCAGCCAGTACTGGGTTTGGAGCTGGGGACTGGGGAAAATTTTACTACTGCTGTTGTTTTTTTTGTCAGACTGTCTCCCCTTCCCAACATGCAGCCCCCGGATTTGGTTAAATTTAGTCAGGGTGCGGGGGCACAGCCCCCGCACATAAATACTATTTTAAGTTGTTGGATGTCTTGTACACCCACAAGTGTACATCACTGATTTGCTTTTCTGTGATGTACACTCATTGTAACAGCAATAGAAGGTGGACACCATTCTGTATTAGGGTGGACTGGGTACTGCTGCTGCTCCTGCTGCTGTGACTGATTTTGCACCTGCTGCTGCTACCACCTCAGCTGCATAGTGACATCAATATTATGTGGGAGTTGTGGGTTAACAATCATTGGTTTCACAGTTGGAGCTTGTAAGAGTTCAGATTTTGAGGACAGTAGGAAAATCCTTAACAGGGACATGTGGAGGTTTGTAAACAGGGTTTATAATAGGGGCATCTTCCACGCCACCAAAATCCTCCACACTACCACTTTTGCTGACTGAAATGTCTTCTATAATAATATCATCCTTGTCCTCAGAAACCATTAGCACAACCTCATTACCAAAACTACACTCGCTTACAGTTTGCTACAGTCAAGGACATGTTTACTAACAACTTTGGCTGTGTGCATATCATCCTGAGTATCAAAAGTGCTAGTATTACTGAAACACTATGAACCACTGCCAAATGACATCCAATCCTGACTCTGGGACTATGAATCATCCTGAGAATCCATCATTAGTGCTGCAACATCAAGTGCCAATTTCAATCCCCCCCCACCCTTACACTTAATGGTACTGCTGCTGCTGAATCCTCAGTAACATCACCATTTTTGTTTTTCCCACTACTGGTAATATTACCTGCACTACCAAAAAAGGAACTGATACTAATGCCACCCTTATCTACACCACAAGAATAACTATGAACTTGAGTAGACAATTTGGAACCTAAACTGCTACTACCTGCACCCACTATACTACTTACCACAGGAGTGACAGGACCTACACTGCTGCTGCTGGAACAACCTGTACCACAATCAAATTCACTACCAACAGGAATGTCAGAAGGAGTACTGATAGAAATCAAAAGACCCGCTTTTCTGTCAAGCCCATGGCCACAATGTAGACTAACTGATTTCTTTCTTGACATCTTAAGGATTTAAAGTTGAAGAAAAACAAATTAACTGTCTCACAAAAATTTCAGTATATAAATCTAAGATTGCAATACTGATATGGAGTAATATAACAATAATAACACACTCTCACAGTATTTCTATCCCCCCCAAAAATCTGCTGTTTTAAACACAGCCTACAGATTCTAGTCATAATTTAGACTTCAAAACTGCTGGCCTGTATTCCTATTAACTATTAAAGTTAATTCAGATATCAGATTAATATTTCTAGATCACTGCAGGAGGATGCTACAGCATAAAAGCAATTTCCAAGTATTTCTATCTAAGATTGAAGCAATTTTTTTTCTCTAAACAGAATGCAAAAACTGCAGACAGTTAGAGCAGCAGGATGTTCCACTTCACCAAACTGTCAAGTACTGCACAGAACATGAGGAGAGGCAGTCATTTGACTGAGGGAAGGGGTGGAGTTGCTATAGCAACTAACCTTTGACAACTAAAACCACCACCTTTTGGAACCAAAAGCAGGTGACTGCGATTGCTCGTTGAATTTTGAAGGTGTTCTGTGGAATAAAATTACAAACAGCAGAATATTGGGATGAACCACAGAATATTTTTGCCGAATTCTTTAAAATAACTCTTTTGAAGACACTGTAGTATGCTGTACAAAACCTCTGATCTGACCCAAGAAAAATCATAGCATTTAGGTGACAGAGAAGGGCCGTAAAAAACAGTCCTTTAGTAATTCAGTTCACACCTAAATTAACAGAATCACATGACTAAACAGCTTGCTGAATTTATTTTCCTCAAATTAACCCTGAACGGTGGATTCTATCATTAACAAGAACATTCCACAATTCACATCAGATTTTAAACATAGAAACATAGAATTTGACAGCAGATAAGGACCGCTTGGCCCACCCAGTCTGCCCATTTCCCTACCTAATGGATAATAAGCTGCAGATCCTAGTTAACCAGCAGCCTACTTCTTTCTACTCCCACCCCCTAGAATTGCCTTATGACTGTCCCATGCATCCTTGAATTCAGCCACTGTTTTTGACTCCACAACCTCCTCTGGAAGGCCATTCCATGCATCCACAACTCTCTCTGTGAAAAAATACTTCCTTACATTACCTCTGAGCCACCCCCCCATCTTCAAATTGTGTCCCCTTGATCTTGCAAACCTCTTTTTTTGAAAGATGCTACCCTCTTGGACTTTGTTGATTCCCTTGAGGTACTTGAAAGTTTCTATCATGTCCTCCCCCCCTCCTTTCTTCGAGGCTATACATATTAAGCTCCTTTGGTCTGTCTTCATATGTCTTCTGGTGCAGACCCTGCACCATTTTAGTTGCCCTCCTCTGGACAGCTTCCCTCCTGTCTATGCCCTTGCAGAGGCTGTGTCTCCAGAACTGCATGCAATACACTAGATGGGGTCTCACCAGCTGTCTGTACAGAGGGATAACAACTTCCTGTTTTCTACTGGTGATGCCTCTTCCTGTACATCCCAGTATCCCCCCAGCCCTTCTTACTGCCCTCTCACCTTTAAGTCATCTGATATGACTACCCCCAGGTCCCTTTTCATTTTTGTTGTTGTTAGTATCTCACCCCCCCATTGTGTACTCTTCCCTTGGGTTTTTGTTTCCCAGGTGCATTACCTTGCACTTCTTAGCATTGAGTCTAAGCTGCCATACATAGATTGTCCACAGTATACTCACTTATTCCACAATTTGGCTAAGAATTCCATGAAAAGTGTGAAATTTGCTCATGGTGAATATATGTCGGAATTCCATGAAATTTGTGGAATTTCACAAAAATTCATCGGAAGCAGAATCTACAACTTTCATCCATCCCTACTGTCTACCTCTGCCAGGCTAACCTCCAGCCCCATCTGTTCCCTTCTTTGTCACTTATTTGGTCACCAGAGGGTCCACAGAGGGCATGTCATCCGTTGTAGGCTTCCTTGAGATTGCCAGTAACTTTGACCTCCCTCTGCCTCATTGGGTATTAGAGGTTAGTAGGCGGTCATAAGCTGGTGGGATCTGAGAGTGTCAGGTAATGCTGATGCAGATCAATACCTCCTTTGTCTATTACCCTTAGCCCTCAGGATGCCGTCAGCAAGGATGCCTAGTGTGCATGCAGAAATGTGCCAGTACACAGCACCAACCAGCATCTTGTTTATTTATTTATTTATTTAGATTTTGTTTACTGGGTAAGCCCACTGAGACCAGTGGTCCCTTTTTCAGGGGCGACCCAGAATTAGTTACAGATAGGACACTAAAAACAATGGTTACATTAGTTACATTTGTAACACCATAGTACAATAATAACATTTATACAAGGGTAGCAAAGGGTTCACACATAGACTCCATTTATAAACAGAGTGTTTAGACCTCACATATTATACAGTATGTACATAAGTTCCACCAGTAATCAGAGTCCACATTTAGCATTTCATGTCAGGTCAAAGGGAGAGTTCAGAGCAGTGCAAGAGACCAGGAGGCTGGTCAGGGGGGCTAGCGGTTACAGCCACATAGACTGAGATTGAGAAGATGTAGTTTGAGACCATTTTTGAACTGGGTGAGGGTGGGTGAGTTAGTCAAGCCAGATGGTAGGGAGTTCCATAGGTAAGGGGCAGCAAATTTGAATGAGCATTTGCCATGGTTTGAGCGCATTCTAGGAATGATGAGAGGGTGACTTGCAGTTGATCGCAGGGTTCTGGTATGAGTTCTGGGGAAAAGAAGTCCTCTGAGATGGGGAGTGGGACTTAGGCAAGCAAACTTGAAAGCTAGGCAGGCAACAGGATAGGCTAGTTTATGACGGAGAGTGGGCCAGTTTAGCTCCTTTAGGGCCTCGCAATGATGTCTCCTAGGAGAGGAATTAGTGGCAAAATGGGCCACTCGGTTATAGAGTACGGAGAGTTTGTTGTATTCCGTCTCACGGAGGAACTGCAGAAGTGGAGCCCCATATAGGATGGATGGAAGGAGATTGCAGCATGTGATTGCATGACGTGCAATGGAGGATAGGGAGTTCCCCAGGCGGAAAAGGAGACCAAGCTTTTGATGGGTGGACCTGCTTATTGAGTCAATATGGAATTGGAAAGTCATTTCTTGGTCTAGATGGACCCCAAGATATTTGAAACTAGAGATGACCTCAACTCTATTTCCTTGGCTGGTATAGATCTGGAGGAACTGGCTTCTGTCAGAGCCCAGGCTTCTCGGGCCAAACAGTACAGCTTTAGTTTTTTCATCATTGAGCTTAAGGGAGTTTGCGGAGAACCAGGCCTCCAGTGTGGAGAGACTGTCCTGCAGTTTAGTTGAGATGACACTAGGTTGGGGGTCACTGTAGTATAAGACAGTGTCATCAGCATACAGAATGAGATTGCTGCAGGGGCTGTTTCCCTGGGTATTATTGAGGAAGAGTGAGAAGAGCAGAGGGCCCAGGATTGAGCCCTGAGGTACCCCAGTAGAGACTGTTCTAGGTCCAGACTGTGCACCCTTCCAGCGGACCTTTTGGAAGCGGTCCCTCAGGTAGCTTTTGAACCAGGAGTGTGAGTGGTGATCCAGTCCTAAGGTCTGGAGTTTGGAGAGGAGGAGATTATGGTTAACCAATTCAAAGGCCCTAGATAGGTCAATGAAGAGGGAGCCCATTGGGGAGCCTTGGTCCATACAGGAAAGGATGTCCATAGTGAGCCAGATAAGTGCAGTGTCAATGCCATGGCCCTTTCTAAAACCATGCTGAACATCAGCCATGAGAGAGTGCCACTCAAGGTAGTCTTGTAGTTGATTTGAGACTAGCCTTTCCTGAATTTTCCCCAGAGGACTGAGAAGGGAAATTGGTCTATAATTTCCCAATTTGTCTCGGGGTCCACTTTTGTGGACAGGAACAATGGTCGCTACTTTCCACATTTTTGGAACTTTTCCTTCCTGAAGTGACCTATTTATAAGTAAGGTGACAGGATGGGTGATAGCTGGGGCGGCAGCCCTCAGGAGGCGAGGTTCAAGCTGGTCATGCCCTAGCGAAGAAGAAGGGTTAATTTTGCGTAGTAGAGGTAGTACCTCTGCCTGTTTGACCAGCTTTAGGTGAAATTGGGGCTGAGGGTGAGACCAAGCATCTCCAGAGTATAGGTTAGGCCCATGGGGAACCCGGAGGGGAGACCCACTCGGGGTAGAGTAGGAGGCACAGAAGGCCTCAGCCACTATGGATGGGTCATTGGTCAGGGAGTCCCCCACCATGATGGAGTCCATTTGGCTGGTTGAGGAGCCCTTGATAAGTAGATTTAGGTGGCCCCAGAATTTTTTTGGGTCCCGTAGGTGTCTAGTTTGTAAGTCATTTAAGTATTGAGACTTGGCTTTTTTCGAAGATTTTTTGCACTGATTTCTCAGTTCTCTGTACTTTTCCCAGTATGTTGGGCTGCCAGAAGATTTGAAGGTACCCCAAGCTCAGTCCAGGAGGAGCATGGAGTGCTTGAGGCAAGGACTCAGCCATTTATGACATTTTCCCTGTACCCTGAGTTTTTTTATCGGGGCGTGAGTGTTAGATGCAGACAAAACGATCTGGGTGAAATACTCAAGAGCTTAGTCGAGTGCTCATAGCTCCAACTGCATTGCCAACTGTGGTCACCCAGGTGGCAGTATCACATCAGAGCCTGCATCTAAATCTCCTTGGAGGATAGAGTTGTCTGGGATGCTCAATTCTCCTACATCCAGATGTCCCTAGATATACCAGGCTTGTTCCTGAACCCATTTTACTGGCTTCATGGACAACTCTGCTGCCGCTGTGCTGACAGGCTGGCACTAAACAAAAAAAGTTTTAAAGAACAATCTATGATGAGTAACCTGTAGTTTAAAACACATTCAACTTGGTTAAATCGTTTTTTTTTCTTTGTCATCCTTTTGACATACAGTAGGAGTGTTTGTAGCCATACTGATATTTGTATAGCAAGCTTGACAAAGAAGGTAGTGGAAACCTGTTATTATCAATGTCAGAAACAATGATGACCACAAACCACATTTTTCTGCAATGCCTGATATCCACCCAAAATGCATGGCAACACATGCAAAATAGAAGATAATGAATGGGTAACCATACACAAAATGCCTGCGCCTGCATCACGAGATTCTATGGCAACCAGGAACCTCGAGAGTGAAGCTCAAGTGGATCCTTGGTTACCATAAAAAAATCAAGATGAAGACACAGGCTTTTCTGTGTAAGGATATGCATACATTATATTTTATTGTGCTCAGGCATCCATGCCCATTTCAGACACTCCACTTCCTTTTGGTGAACCGGCAGTTGGGACGGTCAATTGGCAACCTCCAGTTATTGATTCAACATGCTGCTAGCAACTGCAGCTGCAGTTATTTCTATAAGTTCAAGTTAAAAAAAGCAACTTACAGATCGATTGACTAGAGGAAAGCAGCCATGTGGCAGCATTCTAAGCTGTTGTGCTGGAGAAGTGACATCATTACTGCAGCACAACAGAATACTGATTTCAGTGCAAGAGTCCAGTTCTAGGCACGGATTTCCATGCAGAACAGCTTCCACCATACAGTATATATAATTTCTTGTTTAGTACCTGATCGGTGTAGATTGCAGTACTGTATATCAAGCAGACAACGTGTATTACAGTACAATTCACATTAAACTGTTCCTCAAATGAGCTGTTTTGGCATTTCTGATGGAGTTGCACACAGTAAGTGTTTCTGTATAGAACACAAAACAATGCACACACTATTTGTTAAAACTCTGTTTCACGTTGCATTATGCCTGGACTGCAGAAGCATTTCAACTGAGTTGCAAAAACATTTTACAAACATTGCTCTTCAGTTGGTTAAACATTAAAAAAAATGCAATATAAGTTGCCAGTGCATTGCTAGCTGTAAAAAAAGCAATGCTAAACCAGCTCAATGGTGAGAGAGTTTAAGATGACTTGTACTGTACTTCTTACAATAAAAGGAATTATAAAAGGTATAAAGCAATTCATCTAATTGTCCTTGTATGAACTGTTGTATTTCCTGAATGGGAGAAACACTGTATAGGCACTAGAAACTATGATATGGTTATTCTTTTAAGAGGAGGGGAGGGCAAAAAAGAGGAAACATTGATGGAAACATGACTCCTGTGTACTTGTGGAGGTATTCAAGTAAAGGTGAAGCTGCTAATTGTAGGAGATTGACACTGATACCTTAAGACTGGCCAGATTTAAACCTTGGTCTCAGGTAAGGTGTGTTAAGCTAGATCCTGGGTCTGAGATGATTGAAACAGAGATAAGCACTTTCAAAAGAACTTTAAAAAACAACAAGCCTCTAGTTCCTCTTTAGATTGGGTATCCGGCTACTATCCCTTCCTGAACCAGTCCTGTTTTTGTGCCTGCCACCAATTTAAGTGTCAGTTTTCACAGATCTGGGATTAAATCTCTAATGCTTTCTGCCTTTGAAAGGAGTAATTGTTTTTTTTCTATAGTTAGAGTTTTAATGTTAAGACCCCCTCAAATGCATTGTTTAAAAGAACCAGACAGAATGCCACTTAAAAATGACAACACATAGTGAGATGCTGTGAGAGTAAGGTAACATAATACTTACCTTAGAGCTTCTTTTTTCTGAAAAACACCATATTTCTGTGTTCGGCAGCCATAAGAAAAATCATTTTGGGGCCTGATGAGAGCAACCATTTCTGAAGATATATGGCCTACTGTTGGAAATAAAATGAGGCCCATACAGTACATGACCTTATCCACTCCACAAGCATATCAAATGGTACAGTTACCAGTGTTGCACACACAAGAATCAAAAAAAAAAAAAGGCCTGCCTTTCTAAACACTGTTTGTTGTAACAGCCCCCAAATGTGGGTCTGTTGGTTGCTTTCAGTTCTCCATTTTTGGCACTTTTCTTACACAAGTTTGACTAAGTTCCCCGTTATATGCTAAAGAAAATGTTTTCTCAAAATAAGCATGTATTGAATGTAAGTTGTGCTCACAGATGTTAGATAGGCACTTTTCACTGATTGTTCTCATTTCAACGGTAAGTAAGCACCAGACTTCTACATATTTCTCACAGTATATTATGTGTTGCAAATGTTATAGGCCTTGGGTAAAATGGTGTGCAGAAAATAAAAGTATGTAACTTGTCTGCATATTGTGTCTGGGATAGTGGCCATGCTACCTACTCTCTTGGTCTACCCCAGCTTCAGCTTTGGATTCTCTCTTCCCACATGCAAGCTGTGGTTCTTAGGCTCAGCACCTGTAGTCTCACAAAGATATGGCAGAAGTACTAAAAGTACTGTCGTGGAATATCATGGGAATAATAAACACAAGGTGCTCTATTCTCTAAGGTGCATATTGCCTATGTGCCACCTATCTGAGGAAAGTAGTCAACCCTATGTTATAATGCCACACTCCAGAAGTCCAGTGGACCCCCATCAGCATTTACAGTAAGAACACAAGCCCCTTGCATACACAACCCCCCGGACGATCCTATGTCTTCGCACCATGGGGCAGTCTTGGGGCATGTCAGGGGGCGTGCCCACACTCTACACCATTCAGTAAGGCATGGAGTGTGGGACGAGGGGGGATGCAAGTTACACAAAGGGGACACCCTACTGTAACACTTATGTGCCCCAACCAATTACACCTGCCAACTCTGTTAGGGCATGGATTCCCTCCACTGTGATGCCCAACTCTCCTAGCTACATGGTAATGCATGGGGCAAACATTTCTGCATCTGCCCATACCTAGAAAATTCCTGAAACCTGCACTTGTGCAGAATCCCTTGCTTGTACTGAGTAGGGGATCAACTTTGAGACCCAAGATAGGCATCCTATTGGATGCCCCATCAAATCCCATGATCTGCCCCATGCACCTGTGTGCTGTGGGACTATGGACAGGTGCCGTGCAGGTGCTTGCAGTTGTGAATACCATGCACCCTGTACTTGCAGGCATTATATGCGCATTTTGCAGATATAACCAGCACCTTACTGATAGGCCCCATAAGGCAGAAACAAATCCTTGCCCTCCTCAATAATAAAAACAGAACTCTGGTGTTCCTTTAGAAGACCCACAATATCCAGGAGGAAGCCCAAAACTTAAAACGAGAGTGGGTAGTGGAAGTGACAGCCATTGCTTACTCCAAATGCAAAAGGAGGGACTCTATTCTATTTCATAGGTGCCTAATGATGACCATCAAATACCAAGTGAAGGACAAAGAGGTTTAGTGGGTGACAGCAAAGGTAAGCACTTTCACTACTTCTATGCTGTTGTGTACAATATATGATCCAAATGAGGACATGGTGAAGTTTGTTCCCGGCAGTCACACAGGAACTGCTACAGGCCATTTCAAAGAAGGACATTATTGTTATGGGAGGAGACTACTGTATAATGAAGAATGTGATCCTTTCTTGGACCACACAGAGGGTGCAAACACATACAGTATAACACATGGATAAGGGGAAGGTTAAAGCCTCTAGCCAACAAATGGTCCCTCAGGGACCCAATGAGGGATGTTTGCCCTACCAGAAGGAAATATTCCTTCCACTGGGCCATGCACAACACCAGTAGCTTCATATTTACATTTTTCCTGTCCTCATTAAACCTGTTGCAGGTAGAAGACACCCACTTAGGTCCCATTATTATATTGGACCATGCCTCTGTACACCTATCTTTGTAACAGGTGACTGCATCAAATAATCCCTTATGCTAGTGCCTTGAGACAACTAACCTTCAAGATGTGGAATGTTGTAAGGAGCTTAAACTGGACCTAACAAGATACTGTTGGTGTAACATGCCCCAGGCTTATTTTAAGCCACCTCAAGGGATACGTATCATAGCTCAGGCAATATAGAATGAAATGAAGAAGATCAGAAATTTACAGGAATTAGAAGTGGAGCTAAAACAAATAGAACACAGCTGTCACAAAACTCTCCACCCCTCAACAGAACTTATTTGGAAGATTTAAACAATAAAATACCAAATTAATAATATCACCTCATATAATGCTCATTTGTACTGTACCTGCACAGAATCAAACAATTCTATTGGAAATTCAGAAAAAAAGTAGAGGGCTTCTTGCATGCCAGACCTAGATGCAACAGGTCAAAAAATGTATCTTTGCAAATAGTACCCCTCATAATCAGGTGTCCTCCTATCCACAAGACACAAATTACATTTTATACCAATTTTTGGACTAGCTTAAACACTAGCTAACAGAACTCCTCTCCTCTTACTTATAATCAAACACACCTCACATCACTGTTTCCAGGAGCAAAGCAGAACCTTAATTCCAACCATTACCTTAGAGGAAGTTAAGACCACCATTCCGAATTTGGCCAAAGCTGAAACCCCAGAAAGTGATTGGTTACTAGCAGTATTATTAAACATTCCAGTAAAAACTAGCACCATACTTCCCACTAGTGCTACTAGTGCTAAGAGGCTAGAAGGGGAAGAATCAGTTTCATTTCAGTGAAGTAACCGCTCATTGCTTCTTTTGCTGCTTAGTGTTGATTTCACTTGGTAGCAGGTTGCTTTTTGGCTTCTTTTGGAAAGGTACATGCTTGGGGGTTTTTGCTGGTGCAGCTGATTGTTTCTGGTTTTTTTGCTGGTGTAACTGATTGTTTCTGGTGGTCCAGAGGGAAAGGAGGGTGGGCACACAAGCTGGAAAGTAATGTGCACAAATGCCCGCAGTCTGGGGAACAAAATCCCAGACTCGATGGCACTAATGGAAGATGCAAACCTGCACATAGTAGCTATTACAGAAACGTGGTACACAGGGAACCATGACTGGGATATAACCATATCAGGATACATACTTTTTAATGAAGGATAGGGAAGGGAGAATGGGGTGGGGGTAACTATGTATGTGAAGAAGGGGATTAATGCAACAGATGCTTAAGGGTTACAAGAAGGAGCAAAGACATGTAGGTCACCCTGGAGGTGGGAAAAAGGACAGCCATTCACACTGGAATGATTAACAGGCCTCCGGCACAGGGGGAGGAATCAGATGACACTTTTGTGGAAACCATCCACAAAATGGCAGCCAAGGGGGAACTGCTACTAATGGATGACTTCAACCTGCTTGAGGTAGATTGGAACACTCAGACTGTGAGTACAACAAGGGGCAGGAACTTCATGACTGCTCTGAATGGGGCAAACTTAAGACAGCTTGTAGTAGAACCAACCCCTGAGGAGGCTATACTGGATTTGGTCCTGACCAATGGGGACATGATCGCAGATGTGGGGGAGGGCAGTCCCCTTGGTACCAGCGACCACAGGACAGTATGGTTTAAGGTAACCACAGTGGAGGAGGCACGCCATACAAGGATAAAGGTCCTAGATTTCAGAAAGGCTAAGCATATGGGTAGAAATCTCAAAAGAGCCCTAGCAGTAGAAGGTACAGGGGGAGATGTGGAAAAACAGTGGTCTAGACTCAGCAGAGTCATAACAGAAGTAAAAGGTCACTCTGTCAAAATGCATAGCAAGAATAAAAGAAAGGAAAGGTCATTATGGTCCTTGAAAGATAGAGGCCAAGAAATTAAGGGAAAAGAAAAGAGCCTTCAGAAGATACAAAGAAACACACAAGGACGAGGACAGAGAACAATATCTGGAGAAACAGAAGGAATCTGGGAAAATAATTAGAAAGGCTAAAGCACAGTCAGATGAAGGTATAGCCCATGCAATTAAAAAAGGTATCAAGACCTTCTTCAGATACATTAGCAAGATGAAAAAGACCAGAAATGGGATTGCTAGGTTAAAGAAGGAAGGAGGAGAAAGGGTGGAGAATGACCTAGAAAAGGCTGAGATACTGAACAAGTACTTTTGCTCAGTATTCACCAGGGAAGGGTAAAGTGACGGACTGAGACTCATGAAGACAGGTATTCAGGGGAAGGAGGTAGACACCAGCCCATTCACTGTGGAAAGAGTCCTAGAAGAACTCAGGAAAATAAAAGCAGATAAGGCAATGTGGCCAAATGTGATCCTTCCCAGAATACTAAAGGAACTCAGGGAAGTGCTGGCGGAACCACTGACTGCCCTTTTCAACACATCACTAGAGACAGAGGAGGCACCTGAGGACTGGAGGAGAGCAGATGTGGTCCCTCTCCACAAGATTGGAAGCAGGGAGGAGGCAGGCAATTATAAGCCTTTAAGCTTGACCTCAGTAGTGGGGAAACTAATGGAGTCCTTACTTAAGGAGAGGATTGTGAAGTTTCTGAAGGATAGGGGGGCATAGGATCTAAGGCGGCATGGATTCTCAGTGGGAAGGTCCTGTCAGACAAATCTTATAGATATCTTTGGGTAACCAGTGTGGTAGATCAGGGAGGGACTGTGGATGTGGCCTACCTGGATTTCAGCAAGGTCTTAGACAATGTCCCACACAAGAGATTGGTAAATAAGTTGGGGAACCTGGGAGTGGGTCCTATGGTGGTAAAGTGGGTTGGGAACAGACTAAGGGACAGGACTCAGAGGGTGGTAGTAAATGGCATGAAATCTGAGGAGAAGGAGGTGACCAGCAGGGTGCTACAAGGGTCAGTACTGGGGCCAGTCCTATTCAATGTCCTCATTAGCAACATTGCAGAGCATCTGGAGGGAAAAGTGTGCCTCTTAGCAGGTGACACCTAAATCTGCAACAGAGTGGACACACCGGAGGGGGTGGAAAGAAAGAGAATGGACCAAGCTTATTAGAGGAGTGGTCGGGTGTCTGGCAGTTGAGATTCAGTGCTAAAAATTGCTAGATCATTCACCTGGGTCACAAGAATCCAAGGAATGAGTACAGGATGGGTGGGGAAATTTTGGCCACCACAAGTCAGGAGACAGACATGGGGATTATTATACCTGATGACCTGAAGTTGACCAAACAGTGTGAAAAGGCAATGGGGAGAGCAAACAGAATGTTGGGGTGCATAGGGAGGGGCATAACAATCAAGGGGAAAGAGGTGGTGATGCTACTGTACAGATCACTGGTGAGGCCTTAGCTGGAGAACTGTGTCTAGTTCTGGAGACCACATCTCTGGAAGGACATTGACAAAACAGAGGCAGTCCAGAGAAAGGCAATGAAGATGGTACATGGACTGCACCAGAAGCCCTACAAGGGAAGACTTAAGGACCTTAATATCTATTCACTAGAGGAAAGAAGGGAGATATGATAGAGACTTTCAAGTACCTTAGGGGAATAAACAGGGTACAGGTGGAAAGCATATTTCAGACAAAACTCTGCACAAGAACAAGGAGGCATGATATAAGGCTGAAGGGTGGAGGGCTCAGGGGTAATGCTAGGAAATACTTTTTTCACTGAAAGGGTTGTGGAGCCATGGAACAGCCTTCCATCAGAAGTGGTGGGGTGAAAACAATACAGGGGTTCAAGAGTGCATTGGACAGGTATAAGTGTACCCTGGAGATGTGCAGAGCAGGAAAACTGCAGATGAAATAGGATCTGGGGCTGCAGCAGTGAGTAGGGAAATGGGCAGACTAGGGGAGCCGTATGCTCCTTATCAGCTGACAGATTCTATGTTTCTATCTATGTAGGATGCTATTGAGACAGGGAACTGTGATGGGTAATAGTCACAGTTCTTCCAAATCTGGGAAGGCTACCCTCGGGGTGGGAAATTACAGTCCTATTTCCCACCTGAAATTAGACACTGAAGTTCTGACTAAAATTCTGGTGGCCAGATTGGAACCCCTGCTCTTCTTCTTTATTAATAGAATGTTAAACAGTGCCTGTTAAAGGAAAATCAGGAGCAGATAACCTGCACACTATCATCTATGTTCTTTAGCTGGGCAGCTTTGTCAACTTTCCTACAGCCCTAATTTGTACTGACACTGAAAAAAAAACATTGATTCCATGAAATTGGCTTTTTAATATCAGGTAGTGGGACAAATAGGTATGCAGCTGTGCCAGCCAGGATGCAGCGTAATACAACAGCATACTGCAGTAAGCAAAGCAGTTTCAATGGTAGTTAATCCACTTTTCTCATACAGTAACTCCCAGTCAAAGCGCTGCATTGCATCCTGACCAGTATCATTGTAGGTCCTCTCTTTCTCAAATGAGTGCAAGTATTGTGCAAGAATCTCAATGCCTCTATTCTCACAAGAGGTATGATCGCTTTTACTTTCTTGTTGCTCAGGGGACACAAAAGTGCTGCCTGCTTCTCCTTATTATGCCTGCATATGATGGAACCCTTACTGGTAAAGCTGAGGCAGTTGCTTTGGTGGGAGTAAACTACAGTAGGTAATAATGCCTAGGTTAGAACACAGGTACAGTATATGTGAATTACTTACTACTAGTCATCTCCAACCCAGACACTGAAGTCCTAGAAATTTACACATGCTAAAGGACTTCTGATTAGCCTCTGGCCTTAAGTCAAACATAACAAAAATGGAAATCCTCTCTGTCAGTTTTCTTTGTCTATTCAACAACTAAATCTCTGGCAACTTAAAAGGGCATAACTGTACATCAAATATCTGGGAATGATCATGATCCCCAGGTTACACTATAGAAACTAGCATGGCTCTATCTACAGTTGCAGCCATTTCATGAAATCTAGACATGTATGTGATGTCTCTCGAGAAATTTCTATATACCAGCAATACTACTGCAGGGCCACCAGTGAGAATCTCTTCCAACATATTACAAAATATATGTAAATATCTGACCGTGTCTATTGATGCAATTGTTTTTCTAATATGAGATGGACTAGAAAAAGACTTCCTGTGCTGGGAGAAACAAAATCTTAGCCTTGCTGGCAAAGTTATGGCATACATGATGGTGGCACGCTTCCAAACTATGCCTCCTGATCTTCCTTGATACCATCCCAAATGTGAAACTTGGTAAAACAGAATCACTGGTGTCTACATTTTTTTATGGGACTGAGACAGGCATCAACTAAATATCCACAAGCTAAGGACTCAGGAGATTAAGGGGGGAGGGGCAGCCTGAGCATCATCTTTATGGAAACAGGTGTCAGGTAGAACCTGCACTGGCTGAGACCCCATTTACCACAAACACAGCTTTGGACTGAAGTGGAAGAAGGCTTAGATAATGATGTACCGTGGAGTGGGAATCCCATAAAAGCAGGAAAGACTACACCACACTCACACACACACACACACACACACACACACACACACACACACACACACACACACACACACACACACACACACACACACATATATATGCAGTCAGATGCAGGCAAGCAGCCTTCAGCTTCTCTTTAAATTGATAGTTGCTACATCCACAGTACTGGGGGTATAGGAACTTCTGTGGCACAATCCTAGAATACAGATACTGTATGCTCTAGTCCCATTGACTGGACCTCATGGCTCCAAATAGGAATATTAATTTTAGGGTACCTGATGGATGCCCATACTGGAATTTAAGATTTGTTTGAGAACATCTTGCACAAATATGGGTAGAACAAACATGACCTACTCATTCTTGTAACTCTGTTATGCCCTCATACGTCTACTGAAGCAACCTCTGAAAGTGAGATGACTAATCACAGATGTTTTACTGAACTGTTTGACTACATTTCCAACCAGGTTGGTAGGGTTTACTGTACTCCACAATACCATTTATCCCACATATCTTAAAGCAATAAAAGGGTGGGAGAAGGAACTAGGAATAACCATGACCCCAGATAAATGACATAGATGTGCAAGGAAACTACATAAGGCATTCTGAGATTTTTGTCATCAATTGATACAGAAAAAAACAGTCCACAGGTACTACAGAACTGCAAAAGTGTTGAACAGATGGATCTGTTGTTCATGGACGAATGTTGGAGGTGTCACATGGCTACAGGCTATCTATCAAACAACATTTGGGGATGTGACGCATTATAAAGCTTCTGGAATCAGGTCATAGGCACTAGAGGCCAAAATACAGATCCTTCTTAAGTGGAGGACTACCACAGCCTGAAGTTTTGAGGACTGGATGGTGGCAATGTCATAGCTAGCATCTTGTTAAAGACTGTCACACATGAGGGGTAACAAAATTGATGGATATGAAGAAATTTGTCTCCCCTTTTTGAATTCCACAGTGAAGGTACCTGCATTAAAATGTCAACAATCTAGAATCATAACTTCAAGAACTATATATTATAACCACTAATGTTCTATATTAGTATATTTGCCATAAATATATTACAACTATCAGTATAGGCTAACTGTGTACTGATTTTAGCTTTCATAAGTCATATTTTGTAAATAGCAAATTGCTGTCTCATGAAATGTGAAGATGATAGATCCAATGCCTGTACATCTGTATTGTATATTATTTGCAAAAATAACTTTAATGCACCATACAGGGTTTGAGTTAATGCCACATTAGTAGGGAAATGTGCCGTTAGGGTTTCCAACCTAACTCCCCCCACCCACACTGCAAAAGGAAAAAATATTACGGTCTTGGGTCTATGACATCTTGGCGAATCAGTTGTGGGGTCTTCCTTGGGGTTTTCAACCCTAAAGCTTACCCCTCCCTCCCAGACACTAGCCTACTGTCTGTAACACAAGGCACACCTCTAAGCCAGGTCCTCACAGTGATACACAAAGAATTATGTCTCACAACATGTTGCCTACACAGTGTGTTATAGATTTATTTACACAAGACCCTGGGAGCCCTGTGTGAAGAAAACAGAACACATCTCACATTGTTTACTCAGGCAACAGGATGGGCATTAGGGCTGACAATCCCAAAGGAAGACCCCACCACTGTTTCATCAAGATTTAGGAGACCCAAAACCCTACTTCTTTTTTCCTTTTCCTACTTGGGGGTTGTGGGTGAGGAGTTAGGGTTGGAAACCCTAATACCACATTTTTCTACTTTTGTGGCATTATCTGGAACCCTAAATGGTGCATTAATGAAGTTTTTGCAAAAAATGTATTTTCTTTTTGAGATACTGGAATTGTATCCTCAGTCATGCAGGTCCCTTTCAGACCTGTGTGAGCAGATGCAGATGCATAAGGCCCTTTGAGCCTTGTACCAAGGGAAGACTCCATCTGCCTAAGGAAGTTCATGGCCCTTGCAGGCGATGCACTTCTATGCATTGACAGATGTCAAGAATTCATGAGGCAATCTGGTGTGCTGCAGAAGCCAGAGCCCTCTGTCTTCCATGTTTCCTTGTGACTGCAAAGAGTCCATCTGTCAGCCAATGTGCAAGGCTGTCTTCCACACAAAGGTGCAGAGCTGCATGGACATATGCCAAGAACAGAGTTGTCTTCATTATATGGTACCCAGGCCTATGAGGACAACCCAGCAGCTTTCATTCCCTAGCTGGGGCGTGTCACATAACAGTGCCACCCCCATCCTCATCTCATGTAGCTGCATCACTGAGCTCATCTCCAAACTCTGCTCACCAGCATGGGATCATAAATCATACCTGAACAAACAAAGTGGAAGCCAAAAATAAAAATAAAATTAAGATTATGTCACTCAATGCACATAGTTTAAATGGGGAGAAACTGGCAGAACTTACAGCTTTACTATCCACCAATGGCACAGATGTCATCTGCATTTCTGAAACATGATGGGATAAGGACAGCAAATGGAACCAGGAAATAATAGGTTGTCAGTTATTTAATAAACCGAAAAAGGCCAGAAGGGGTGGAAGCGTAGCTATTTATATCAAGGAAGACATTGAGTGTCACAAGATCTTACTAAGCGACTCAGATAATATTAAGATTGAATCATTTATGGCTAAATGTGACTGGGATGGCAGGGAAAAATTTCTACTTAGGCATTGTCTACAGGCCACCTAACAATAAGATCAAAAATACTAGAACAGATAGCAAGCATTTCGGAAAAGGGTGATACCATATTGGTGGGTGATTTTAACTTACCATACATAAATTGGACAAAGTCAAATACATCCTTGGGGCATGACCAAGATATAGTAGACTACATGGACAACCTAGAACTCCACCAGTTGGTAACTTAACCCACTAGGTGGAATAACATATTGGACCTATTATTTACAAATGTACCCCATGATATTCATAACATCCCAATAAGTGCTCCTTTATCAAATACCGACCATAATATTGTACATTTTGAGTTAAACAAAAAAAAAAAACACAATATACCAAGGGAATCTCAGTCTTTAAAAATTATAACAAGGTGGATTGGAATTCAATTAAATCAAACCTACAAGATATATATCTCCCTGGTAAACTCAAAAACCTTAATGTAAATGCAGCATGGCCACTTTTTATTGAAACTATTAAGGCACTAGAGGATAAATATGTTCCTTTGAAAAGAATATAACAACAGGGGCAGAAACCTATGTGACTTAATAATAAAATTCAATGTTTAATAAATAAAAAAACAAAAACTGTTTTCCATGGATTTGTGTGATAATGGTGATTGCACAAAGGCGATCGCTGTTAGAGCAAATGTACATCGGAAAAAATCAATTTTGTTGATGGACACACTGGTGCACAGTAGAAGTGCACCAGGGACTTGCTTTTTTTTTTGTTTATGGGGTGGCCGCACCCCCAACTAAAGGATTTTCAACTTCAGGGGGTGCATGTCGGGGGGGTGCAAAGTTGGGAAAAAAAAATTCTGGTTGGGCGCAACAAAATGTACATGCTCCCAGACATGAACCCAGAACCTTTGCAGATGTAGCCTGCCACCCACACACCACACCACAGGGCCAGCTCAATAGCCCACCACCACCACACCACATCACACAAACCCTCCCTCCTCTTCTGCCCATCGCACAGTGTGCTTGCTTGCTCCCTCGTTTACATGTACATATAGCGACAGGATGTCACTATATGTGCAGTCTTTAAACCATAGCATAAACCTGCTGGGATGAAGATTGGCACTACACAGACTGTTTCCTATTAATTATATACATATATTTTTTTTATTTTGACTCCAAATTTTCAATTAGTTATTTTATGGCTGCACTTATAAATGTGACATGTGGCATTTAGAGTGCACTGTCTAAAACATCATTTCACACCACGAGGTGGTGTGAAAAAATGACTATGTTGAAAATTTGAGGTCAGAATATTGAAAATTGCCAAAGTTATGAGCAAGCTTAGAAAAAGGTATGGCAAGGCAAAGTTTGTTTATAAAGTGCCCAATCCAAAAAGGCTCTGAGTGTTATACAGTGTCCGTAAATAAAATTCAAATAAAACAAACTTTAAAATACAATTAAATTAAAATATAGTAATCCAAGGCACAAGTAAATTAAGTAGTTAGGAAACACCTGTTGAAATAAAAGTCTTCAGAGAGGCTTTAAAGGCCCCCACCAAGCTGGCTGTAAGTCTAAAAACAGGGAGTGAATTCCATAAAACTGGAGCAGCTACTCCAGAAGCTCTGTCACTCAATAATTTTAATCTAGAAGGATGGACAACAAGTAGGCCCACATCAGTGGAGTGGAGAGGGTGAACTGGGTGGTTGGGAACCAGCAGCTCTTTCAAGTAGTCTGGTTCTGAACCACATATGGCCTTAAGTTAACAAGCAGATCTTGAATGTGATGCGCCACCACAAAGGAAACAAGTGCAGCACACACAAGACCAGCATGACATGGTCACTCTGTGAGGGCCCACTACCATCTGGGTTGCAGCATTCTGGACCAGCTGCAGGTATTGCATCAAACCTCCAGATAGCTCTAGGTAAAGAGCATTGCAATAGTCCCACTAGAGGTGACAAAAGCATGGCTAATTGTCACTAGGGCCACCTTAGCTGGATGCGGCTTGATTCTGGCAATGTTTTGAAGCTGGTAAAAGCCAGATTGGACCACAGCTGATACCTGTTGTTCCAGTAGCAATCTGCAGTCCAAAATGATCCCTATGTTCTTTACCATATTAGCTGCCATGAGAGATTAACTACCTACTGAAGGGAGAGCCACACATCTAAGCCCCAGTGTCCTGGTTTGATCACCATGACCTCTGTCATACCTAGCTTGAGATATAACCAGCTCAAGGCCATCCAATATTTTTTTGGGGGGCCAAACACTGACTCAGCACAGAAACTGCAAGATCTTCACCAGGAGAACAAGACATATACAGCTGAGCATCATCTGCATAGCAGTGAAACTCAGCACTGTATCATCTAATGATCACCCCCCAGTGACAGCATATACAGTACATAGAAAACAAAGTTGAGGTGAGAATTGAGCCTTGAGGACCTCCACAGGACAATGCAGAAGCCTCAGAGGTTAAAATTACCCAGGGCTATCTGCTGTGTTCTTCCAACTATGTAGGACTGGAACCAGCACATAGCTGTGCCATTTAGGACCACATAGTTCATCAGGCAATCCAGGAGCACCTCATGGTCAATGGCATCAAATGCTGGTAAGAGATTCAAGAGCACCAAGCTGGAACAACATCCTTTTCCTCTCTCTAGGAGGAGATCATGGGTTACCCTGAGGAGAGTAGTCTCCATGCCGTGACGGGACTGGAAACCTGACTGGAGAGGTTTGTAGAAGGAAAAAGACTCCAGACCATCTGCAAGCTACTCTGCCATCACTGTCTCAATAACCTTCTCTAAAAAGGGAAGGTTAGAGACAGGTAACTTGCTCTCTTAGCACTCTCAGCAAATCCCGAGGCTCTCATATACAGGATTACTTGGAAGAAAGGATCGTAGCACTTGTAGACCAAGGTGATGTTTAAAATTATTTTATTAAATAGTAATTTCAAGTAGTTTTACTGATCATCACCATCAAAATCACAACAGTACCAGCCAGGATAGAGATCCTAGATAGTATAACTACTTGAAATGACTATGCAATAAAAGAATTTGAAGTATCACCTTGGTCTATGAGTGCTATGTTCCTTTCTTCCAAGGTTAAAAACAGGCCTGTAGTTCACTAGAACATCAGGGTCAAAGGAAGGTTCTTTTAGGTGGTGTCTGACCACGACCTTTTTCAAGGTCATTGGAAAAACACTCTTTCTCAAGGACCCATTAATGATCTCTGTGAACAACAGGCTCAGGAACTTGCCACAACTGAGAATCAGCCATGTTGGTCCCTGCACCAGTATACAGTTGGTGGAGCAAAAACTGGAGACTACCCGGAGCACCTAAGAAACAGGTAAAAATGCATCCCCAACAGGCAGATCTAAATCACTAAGGGTGTGACCAGTACTAGTCCTTGCCAGGCTGCTTGAAGAAAATCCCGTCCTAATGGCACACACCTTGTCAGTGAAAAACCATTCAAACTCTTCACACATTTCTAAGGAGAATGCTGAAATGAACTGCAGACAGGGAGGGTTTAGCAACCTGCTGACATTGTAGAAGAGCTAAGCTGGACAATTATTTCCTGCAGCAATCAAGCCATGACAGGAACTGTGCCTTTTTCAGGTCAATTGCCTGTTGATACTCAGTATAATGAGTTCTCAACACTAACCTGTCCTACACAGACCTGGAACTTCTCCAGAAATGCCTTAACCTGTGTCCATTAGTCTTAAACCAATTCAGCTCATCACAGTACCACAATGAGCTATCTTGGTAGGTTAAGGGACAAATGTGGTAGGGTGTAATACAGTCTATGGCAGCCACAAGAAACATGTTATAGTGCTCCATGGCCTCATAAGGACCACAAGCACAAGCCAGC
Organism: Neoceratodus forsteri; assembly: GCA_016271365.2. Classification (NCBI taxonomy): domain Eukaryota; kingdom Metazoa; phylum Chordata; order Ceratodontiformes; family Ceratodontidae; genus Neoceratodus; species Neoceratodus forsteri. The sequence goes on along the minus strand of CM057449.1, from coordinate 1,178,595,504 downwards.
AACATACAGCCAAAGACATGGTCAGATATGTCCTGAAATTTCTGTGATATTTCTAGAGAAATTTCCTGCTTTCTGCATTTCCACAGTAGGGGCAGCCGAGAGAAACTCTTTAGAGATTTTGTGAAGTATCTGGAAATAGCTGACCATGTCTGTGGCTACTACTGTACCCGAGACATCCAGTGCCTACTGTAGTTTGCAGTGTTCCAAAAATATGTTTTGAATGGCACTGAATACTCTTCAGAGAAGCTGTAGTCAAACAGGGGACCTCACACTGAATGACACTGCATAATGATCTGACCAAGAGACCAGATCAACCTTGACCTCACTAAGGTCAAGTCCTGATGAGAAGATCAGGTCCAATGTAAGACTCTGCTGATGGGATTCAGAGGCAACAGCCTGTGTCAGTCCCAGTGACATCAACTGTAGGAGTTCCTGTCCAAATTCTGAGGATTCATTGCTGACAGAGCATTGAAATCCTCCAGCACCAACAGTCTGGGAGCATTCAGCACCTATTCAGAAATGAAGGCCACCAACTTCTACAGAAAATCACTCCCGCCTTCTGGGGATCGGTAGATGAGAATGAGCAAGTCAGTGACACCTGAACCTCATCTTGCCATCACACAGTCAAAAGACCTGAAAGTTCTCATGGGGAGTGCAGTGAGTCCCAGAGTGGATCTAAAACAGATGCCACCCCCCCATGATCCCTCCTCAGGTAATGCACCACAGGAAAAACAGGTGGGACAGATGCCCCCAGAACAGGTCCAGAGTCATTGCCCAACCAGGTTTCCATGATACAAAAGAGGTTAGAAGAGGAATCAACGATGAAACCCTTCATCACTACCTTTTTATTCCTCAGTGATCTTGCATTACAAAGAATGGCCTGAGAGTAGTAGTGGTGTGGGGAACCAGACATGATAGGCCCTGATCCTGATTCCATATCCTCCCCCGGCAACTCCTCAACTGCACCACATTAATCCTAACCCCTCCCCTGACCGTCATAACCAGGACACCATCTGCAGTGTTTGCCCCTCCTTCACAGAATCCCCAGTTCTCTCCAGCGGCCGAGGACCTCTGTAAGGAGGACTAATGGGGTTCCCACAAATGGACAAAACAGCCACAGGTGGTCACCAGGGTAGATGTGCCTGATTGTACTAAAGCCTCTACACATTTTGTCCCAACACTGAGATAAAAACCCTAAAAACCCACCCTAAACTACCGAATCGCCCACAGTCAAACCTGATGCAAAGAGAAATACAATAACAATTCATACTCATACACACACCAGACACACAATGCTCTAAAAACAATAAGATGATGTAAAATAAACTCAAACAAAATAAAATAAAAGGGAAGGGGAATATACACTCACAACATTGTCATTTTTAAATATTTTGACCCCAAATGTTCCACATAGTGTTCTTATGACCCTACCTCATAAACAAGGGCAGTGAAAATGTTCAAATCCTACCTGAAAGATTATTTTGCAAAGCGACATTATTCATTTACAATTGGTTATGAGGTGGGGTCTCAAAAAGGCCATGTTGAAAATTTGATGTAAAAATTCTCAAAACTAATAAAGTTATTAATAAAAGTCAAGAATCCATTATTTTAGTTTCATTTATTCATTTGTTAGAGTGCTCTATCTAATTATGACTCAAGACACTTTACAAATGCCTAAATAATGTAGACAGAATTTAAAATGGAATAAACATACAAGATACAGACCAAGCATAGTAAGTTAAAAGGAGGGGAAATCTTCACCAAAGAAAAAGGTCTTCAGATCCCTCTTGAAGGCACTAACCATGGTGACCTCTCTAATCGACCAAGGCAGTGAATTCCACAGGGTACGTGCTGCAGATAAAAAAGCCTGGGGCACCAGATGATTTTAAATTAACCCTGGAAATCACTAGGAAGCCCTCCTCGGCTGACCGGAGGGGATAGGAAGGGAGTTAGTGCTGTAGGAGGCCTTGCAGGTAATTGACCCCAGACCATGTGGGGCTTTACAGGTCAGCAACCACACCTTAAAGGTGATCCACCACCTAATAGGGAGCCAGTGCAGAAAGCATAGCGCAGTCATAATGTGACATGACCTAGGAAGTTCAGTCAACAGCCTGGCTGCTGCATTCTGCACCAGCTGTTGGCAGTGAAGATCAGCCCTTGACAGCCCTAGGTAAAGGGCATTGCAGTAATCAAGCCATGATGTCACAAAAGCATGGACTAGGGATGGAAGATCACCCAAGGGGATCAAGTGTTTAATCCTGATGATGTTTCTAAGGTGGTAAAAAACACTCTGGACCATGACTGACACATGAGATTCAAGTGTTAGGCCACTATCCAGCACAATGCCAAGACTCATCACCTTAAAAGAGGTAAACAGCTGGGAGACTCCAAGCCTTGTCCTGGTGGCTTGACCAGTCTACACACCAACCTTCGGGTGACCATGTTCCATCACCAGAACATCTGTCTTATCTGGGCTTAACCTCAGCCAGTTGGCACTTATCCAGTCTTGGAACTCAGCAAGGCACCAATTAAAAACTGAGACTGCATCCTGTTGTTCGAACACAAAAGACAGTTGCAGCAAGGTATCTTCAGCATAGCAATGAAAACCCAATATGTACTGCCTTATAATGTCTCCTAGTGGTAGCATTAACACTGCAAACAACATGGGGAACAGAACGGAACCCTGTGGGACCCCACACGGCAGCGGCAGTGGTTAAGAAGGAAAAGCACCCGAGACTACCAACTGCATCATGCCTGTGAGGAAAGAATGGAACCAGTTGAGGACCAGACTAGAAAGCCCACAAAGAACTTGCAGGTGATCCAAAAACACCCCATGTCCCATGGTGTCAGAAAAAGCCAAGAGACTGAGGAGAACAAGAATGGACCACTGTCCTCTATCCTTCGCCACCAGGAGATCATTAAGCACCTGAAGCAGGGCAATCTCAGTACCGTGCCTTTTCCTAAAGCCCAACTGGAGATGGTTGTAGATGTCATAAGTTAACAAACGGGCCTCCAGCAGTAAAGCCATCATCTTCTCAATAATCTTGCCTAAAAAGGGAAGGCTAGAGATGGGTCTGTAGTTTGCCAGGCAGTCCGGGTTAGCAACAATTTTTTTCAAGAAGGGGCCTCACCACTGCCTCCTTAAGGGACTGTAGAATGATCCACTTTGCTAGAGAACACTGGACTATCCTAGCAAAGACCGGGCCGATGGACTTCATGCACCCAACAAGAAGGCACATCGGACCTGGGTCCAAACTCCAGTAGGTGGTTTTCAGCTAATGGATGATTCTAACGACATTCTCAACTGCCACCTGGTCAAAGTCAGACCGGATAGATGGAATGCCCATGGAAAACACTGGCTCGCCACTGGAAATCACAATGGAGAGTTCCGACAAGATCCCAGATCTGATAGAGGAAGCCTTATCAGTAAAAAACAGAGCAAACTCATCATATTTAGACTGTGAAAAGGCCCTAACCAGCTGAAGACAGGCTGGGTTACACAGCCTGTTGACAGTTCAGAAGAGCTGAGCTTGTCTGGTAACTGCTGCAGCAATTTCCCTGGACAGAAACTTTGCCTTCTTATGGGAAATTGCTGTTTGATACTTTCTATAATGAGACATCAAAACAAGCTTATTCCAATCAGATCGGATCTCTGCCAGCAATGCTTCAATCTTTGGCCCCTCACCTTCAACTCCCCAAGAGTCCCATCAAACCATGGAGATCCCTGGCGTGAGGTGAGGAGTTGAACATGAACTTGTGTGGTTGAGTCAAGAGTGCCAGTGACAGCCCTATTATAGGTCAACACAAATTTCCCGGGCTCCTCGCAAGCTCTAATCACACCTTATAGATCCAGCACCGCCTTTGAAATACATTAAACTGCACTTTCCTGAGTTTTTTATATACTGTAGCAGTTGCTGGTTCCAACAGCAAGACATGTCTTCAGTCAGAGAGTGATCTATGCTGTGGGACATGTTCAGGTGAGTGTGGGTGGGTGTGAAGTGGCAGGTGCTGAGTGGGAAGTCGGGGTGGGATGTGTGGTGTGTGTGTGTGTGTGTGGGGTCAGATCAGAGAGGGACTATTTTCTTTTTTACAGGGTTGAAAAAATCATTTGGGTAAGCTGGCCCAGTGGCGTGGAGGGCTGAGGCATCCGTGCCTTACCTCCTGCAATGCCACCGACCTGTCTTCTTGGTGCGAGTGGGCCGCCGGGGGGTCAGCTGGGGAGGGAAAGGATTGAGCATCCAGAGGACTGCTCTCCTCTCTCGGGGAGGGAGGGTTGGCACTCCCGCCGAATGACTGCCCCCAGGTGGAGGCCTGAGAGTAGTACGGGTCTGCAGGATGCCATAGAAGGGAGGGTGTTATGGGACTTCTGCAGATGTGTGCTCACCTCCATGCACACACGTTTGGGCGTGTGCACCCCCAGCAATGGGATCAAGGGTGAAAATGGAGGGAAAATCCCTTGGTTGCAGATGATGACTGACCCTCCGCAGGATCCACACCCAGTGACTGGGCAGCAAAAGGAATCTGTAAGTCCCGGTGATAATGCAGTGATGAGGCTGGGGGGGGTGGTAAGAGGGGGGCAGCCAGGGGGGAAGGCGACAAATGCAATATTAAAAAAAAGTCATTTCAGGATGGTTTTCTGTATTTCAGGGGATATACCAACACTGGGGTTTGGGCATCCAGTGTCAGGCTACTGTTTGGCAGCACAGGGGTGGCAACCCTTGTGCTGCCATGTACGTAAGAGGAACAGGGGGTGGGCAATCTGGTGGGAGGGGAAACAAAGCAATACTGGAGCTGTGCACCCTGGTCTACTCAACACAAATCATAGAGGAGCCTCTGCTAGAGGTAGCTCCAAGATGGTGTAGTGAAGCTTCAGGTGCTAGCTGCATTGCTGCCTGAGCTCCCTCGATGAACACCTGGCTTAAATAACTACTACATTTGCTTTCTCAGTACTTTTCTTCACCAGGCTATTAAACAAATGTAGAAAACATAGCCTTTTGACCACAGCTCAACCAAAGGGAAATCACCTACCTGAACAGAATGGAATGATCATCTGATTTGGGTAAAAACAGGAATACAGTATGTTCTAATGAGGTCAGCGCTTCACAAACCACTCGGAATCAGGTTAGCAACAAAAAGGAAAAAAAAGAGTGGATGGGGACCCTGAACAGAAAATAGCAGCACTCAAATCCACCACTTCAGGATGCACTAGGTTGCAACAACTAGGAAACTGAATTTTCAGGTATCAGCGATGACAATCTTTGCAGGCAAATCAATTTCTCCCTTCCCTGCAACTCCAGCACACCCTATACCTGAACAGTTTCACACCAAGAAGTACGGCCTGAAATTGGATGCTGAAGATCAGCACTACACCATAGTGAATAATGAGGACAATGAAAATCTCAGCAATTCAGGAATTATGGATGCAACTAATGAAGCATCAATGTCCCAAGAGGTTAGTGAAATAGATAGCTTATGTAGCACTAGTAATGAAGTGGTAAATTTCATGAACCTGGGAGGTCTCCAATCAAATCCCAAGCTGGGAGATAATGCTGATATTTCAAGCCTAGATGGCAGTTTAGGTTCCAGCAAGGTTAATATCTTTAAATTTCTCCCTGATCAGAATCCCAGAAAAGTTCATGAGAACAATGTTCCTCCAAGTCAGGAAGCCCTGAATGCAGTCAACTGCCCTTCAGACTCATTAACGCTTGAAGTATTTAAAATATTCCAGGAGGAGACTCAAAGCAAAATCAAGACATTCTTTCACACGATAACAATAGCTTTACCAGACTTATCAAAAACTTTCTCAGATTTAAACATCCAAGTGCAAACGTTTTAAAATCGTACTAATGAAGCTGAGCAACGCATAAGTGCCCTGGAGGATAATATGCAACCTGTTATGCATAAAGAAAAAGAACATGATGAATTCTTAAATGAGCTAAAACTTCAACTACATGACCTAGAAGATCACTCTAGGAGAAATAATGTAAAACTTATTTGAGTCCCAAAGGGGGCAGAAGGAAGGGGGATCCTATTCTTATTTTGAAAAATTGCTGACTCTGGCCCTGCAAAGGAAATATCCGGAGGAAAAGATTATCATTGATAGAGCTCACAGGTGGGGGGTGACCTGAAATACTTCCAGGATGGTAATTCTCAATGCAGAACTTCAAGACCGGTCTTCATCAAGCTGCATTACTTTTAAGATCATGAGGCAATCCCAAGGGCAGCACGTATTGACAGGGGTCTAATGTCGGAGAACTTTACATTTTCTACTTTCCCAGACTTTTCACGGCCACAAACGCCTTTGATCAGGCTATTGGTATTTTGAGACAGAGAGAGATTAAATTCTCTCTATTGCCCCTGCTCCTCTCGATCGACTTTCATTTTTTCTTCATGGCAGGATACACTGGTTTACTGAACCCTAGAAAGCCGATAGCTTTCCTAAGAATCCGGAGACTAATAATTCATAGGACCAATCATCTGCTCAACAAGGCACCTGAAGAGATTGATTAGAAATTATTTAGTATGGGAAAAGTAACCTGTTTTAAGCCTTATGAACAAGGATTAATAGATTGCATTTTAAGGTATTGATAAGACTTAATACAAGGATCTAACCAGCTAATTAGATACAGAGCTGTAAAATAAATTTGCCACTGAAGCACAGTCCTGTAGGAGCACAACCGGTCAGATGAAATCAATGCCCAGATCTACAGGATAAAATGTGTATTAATGACTGTGTTTTCTGGATGTAACTATGTAGCCCGAAATTAGAAAGAAATGTATCACTATTAATGTAAATGCACAAGTGTATAATATAAATGTGGCTACAGAGGAAGGTGCCAGAGTTTTGTGCAGACTCAAACACACAGTCTAAAGCAAAATTGTATCACTTGAGATATGGATAAGAGAAAACATGGACAAAAGGGGAGAGGGAAGGGGGAGGAAAAAGGAAAAAATAATTTTCCTAACAAACAATTTTCCCCAATTAACCTTCCTCTTTCAAAGGCTTGGGGTTTGTTGCCTTACTTTCTAAAAGATTTCTTCTATATATTTTTTTTCCCTTTACTTTCTCTCCAAATTAAGGCTGGGAAGGTAACAAGAATAAGTATTGTATAGAATAAATAAAATAAAATTAAGTGTGCAAAGTCAAGTGTTTGGCTTCTCTTTTTGATCTTGAGTGTGTTCACTTTCAGTTAGGCCACCCTTAGTTAAATATGATGGAATTTTTTTGTGTTGAGGGAGTACCAGGGCAGTGGTCGACCTGCAGCACCCAGCATTGCAAGCACAATCTAGACTGATGCAAATGCAGGAGGGAGGGGGTTCACACGATGGGAGGAGCATCCAAAAAAGTACTTCCTTTCATTTAAACCTTACCATAGATAGGACTTTTCAGAAAGGTAGGCGGGGGGGGGGGATAAAAGTTCAGAAAACTATGGAAAAATGAATTGTAGAATGAAAACTGTTTTTCTAAATTATGGAAAATGCTCATTAGATGTATGTTTACAATATGACAAATTAAATTGTTACTCTCTCAAAAATAAAACCAATGGTTAGTGAATTAAAATGTATAAGCTGGAACATAAAAGGTTTACAAGATCGAACTAAAGCAAATAAAATATGTATCTATATAAATATAAAGGGAGCAAACTGTGTATTTTTACAAGAATCTCACTGGCTGTACAAAGACTGTTTATATAATGTATGAAATTGCTGGCAGAAAAATGCCCACAGGTCTATCAAGTCTGTCCAATTGTGCAGCTCTTAGTTTCATATTACTAGTTGCCCCAGCCCCACCCAAATCCCTTCCTTCCTCCCCTTTCCTGGTCTCCCCCCTTTGTGTTCTTATCTGTACTAATCCTGCTCTTGACTGTATCCCAACACTGCTTAAATCTATCCACTGTCCTCAGTTCAAATAACTCCTCTGGCAGTGCGCTCCATCTCGCCACCACTCTCTCTGTAAAGTAGTGCCTCCATATCACCCTCCTGAACCTTCCCCCTTTCAACTTCAGACTTTGCCCCTAGTGACCCTTCCCCTCTTTAAGTGGAACAATCCTCCCTCTCTGACTTTATTTATGCCTTTCAAGTACTTAAAGGTCTCTATCATGTCCCCTCTTTGCCTTCTCTCTTCCAGCGAATACATTTTGAGTTCCCTCAATCTTTCCTCATATGGCAACTCCCCCAGTCCCATGATCATTTTCATAGCCCTGTGCTGCACCCCCTCCAGTAATCTCATATCATTTTTGAGGTATGAGCACCAGCACTGCACACAGTACTCCAAGTGTGGCCTCACCAGTGATCTATACAAGGGCAGGATGACCACCTCCTTTCTAGAGGTGATTGCTCTGGAAATGCACCCCAGCATTCTATTTGCCCTTGCTGCCACCCTCCTACACTGTGCTGATACCTTCATGTCCCCTGTGACTATTATCCCGAGGTCCCTTTCCTCCTCTGAAGCTGTTACCTGCACTCCCCCCCAACCAGTAGCTGGTCCTGGGATTTCTTGCTCCGAGGTGCATGACCTTGCACTTCCTAGCATTAAACCCTAACTGCCACTCCCTAGACCAGTGTTCAAGTTTAGCTAGATCCTCCCTGAGTGCCTGCCTCCCTTCCTCATTGTCCACTTTTGCACAAATCTTAGTGTCATTTGCAAACAGGCTGATCTTACTCTTGACCCCCTCTGCAATGTCTCCAATGAAGACATTGAACAAAATAGGGCCCAGCACTGAACCCTGTGGTACCCCACTTGTTACTGCCCTTGGTTGGATGTCTCCCCCCTTACAACTACCCTCTGTTGTCTGCCCTGCAACCAGCTCTCAATCCACCCCACTAGTTTTTCCCCCATCCCCATGTCCCTCAGCTTGCTCACTAACCTCCTGTAGGGCACTGAGTCAAAAGCCTTGCTGAAGTCCAGGTACAGGACATCCACAGCATGGCCTTCGTCAACTGCCCTAGTGATCCAGTCGAAGAAGTCAATCAGGTTAGTTTGGTACGATCTTCCCAAGACAAACCCATGCTGTCTCTCATCCTGTAGACCATTACTATCGAGAAAGGTTATCAACCTCTCATTTAGAATAGTCTCCCATCAATTTCCCCAATATGGAAGTCAAGCTTACTAGTCTGTAGTTGCTGTTCAGCATCTGTTGCTGGGTTAATTTTAGCTAAATACCCCTCTAGGATCCTGCCCATTCTGGCAAAATCTGCCTTGCTGAAGTCCATCACTCTTGTCCTAGTCTTAGCTGACTCTCTTCCTGTGTTGAGGAGGAACCACAGTGAGCAGTGGTCGCTTCCTGCTAGAGGGTCCTGTACTACCACATCCAGGACTTGATTATCACTTGTTAGCACCAAATCCAGTATGTTCCCCTCTTTAGTAAGTTACATCTCCCCTTGCACTAGGTAGCTGTCTATGATAGCCTCCAGCAGCATCTGTTCCCTGGTGTGTGCTGTAGTTACTGTCTGCCAGTCAAGCCCAGGTAGGTTAAAGTCATCCACTATAACTGTATTTCCCTTGCCACTGACCTTCCTTCTTTGATCCTCCAGCTTCCTGTCCACCTCCTCGCTCTGTGAGGGTGGCCTGTACACCACCCACAACCTGAGCTTCTTACCTTTAGGGCTTTGGAGCAATATCCATATGGCTTCTGGCCTCCCTTTATCCCCCTCTTCCTTGGTACACAGTATCTCCTCCCTGATATAAATAGCCACCCCTCCAGCCCTTCCCCCTTTCCTGGTCCCTGTGGAACACCTTGTAACCCAGGAACATTAGATCCCAGTCATGGTACTGGGTGGCCCAGGTCTCTGAGATGGCAGCAATATTTACCTCTCCCACTACCATCATTGTCTGGAACTCTGCCAGCTTGTTTGCTAAGCTCCTTGCATTCAAGGATACTACAGTCCATCCTGTGCCCCACCCCTCCTCTTCCCGTGTCTCTCCCTTCCACTTTTGTCTTGGTAACTTCCCCTCAGTCTCCTCCTCCTCCAACTCTAGGAGGAGAGGCCTTCCAGTTTCCCCTGGAAGGTGCCTCCTTCCTGCTATCTGACTCAGCCCTCCCCCCCTTCAGTTTAAATCTATGTTGCTTTTAATGTACTTCTCCAGCCCCTGACTCAATGCCCTTGTGCCCTCAATGCTGAGATGCAGCCTATCCTTGGCATAAAGCCCCTTATTGTCCCATGTCTTGCCCCACTCCCCTACTACCCCATATCCCATTTCTGCACGCCACCCTTTCAGCCACCCATTAAACTCCTGTATTCTTAGCTTCTTCTCAAGAGAATGTTACTGAGCTTCCCACCCAACTGCAGCTACCCCCCCACTTCTCTGAACCTCTCCTGTACTTCTTCCACTGTACTGCCCTCTAGGTCATTTGTTCCTAGGTGTACAATGATATAAGGCTTCCCACCCACCTTCTTCACACATTTCTGAATGCACTGCCCTACTGTCCCTGCTGTCATACCTGGCATACACTCCACCCAGGTTTGGCTCTTCCTTGCTCCCTTACTTCCCCATTTCACCCCCCTGAGCATAGAATCCCCTAATATAAGTATTCACTCCCCCATCCCTTACACTTCCCCCATGGTTTGCCCTCCTACTAGCCCCTTTTCCTCAGTGCCCTCTCCTTCCATACACTGCTCTTTCCCCCTCCCTTCTCCTTCAATTGCATCTCTACCTACACTCCTCCTCCTCCATCCATTCTGTGCTCATTCCCGTCCACAACCCTTCCCCCTCCACTACGTGTACCTCCTCCCACTGCCCCCTGCATTGTGACCCTCCCCCGCAACATGTTTTGGCCTTCCTCCTCCTTTTAGTGTGTTCATGCCAACTCAACCTGCTTCCCTGCCATGCCTCACATCTACCCCACAGTTTTCCCTCTCACCTTGTACCCTGTATTTACCTCTTCCCTCCTGGTCCCCAACTCTTGTTCTATGGAGCCTTGCCCAACCTCCTGCTCTGTTTCATCAGCCAGTACTGCATACCTGTTTGTTGTCTCCAACCTCCTGCCCCAGCCATCCCATGTAATTCCTCCCTGCCTCTGCTTACCCTGAACCTCTTTTCTACTTCCTTTCTGTCTGCCCATGTTCCCTACCACCTGCCAACACTCCCTTTCGGTGCTCTGAGAATCCTGTGAACTTGGTCCCCCTGGTCAAGTGCCCCCTTCTGGCCCTTGGCAGCCTGGTCTATCCTGCGATGGAGCCCTCCCTGCCCCTCTGCTGTGTCTCCTCTTCACCCTCTTATTCCTGTCCCCTTCCCCCAGTTCCCATCTCAAGCTCTCTATCTCTAGCGTAAGCTGTCTGAACAGCCTGTACACTGGACACCCCTACCTTCCACCAAGTTCCCAGAAACAGTGCTGCCCCACACCAATCACAGCTCACAACCCTCCCAGTCTCCCAGTGCCTCCAACCCCAGTCATCCCTACCCCTCCGCTCTTATTTTATGCAAGAAAATGTGGAGAAGGTCTTGATGACCCTTTAAAAAAAACTCTGGGGGTATGTCCTTACTATTAAAAAAAAATCTTAATGTTAATTTAGGAAAACACTTTTTGGACCAGGAAAATTAAATCTCCAAATCTATAGTGTTTCAATCAAAACAGATTAATTACTTCAATATACAGTAGTTATTTTTGACCATGCCCCAAAAATCTTGATTCTCAAACCTTTGGATAGTCCCAGAACTAGCTCATTTAAATTTGATCCACTTCTCCTGAAGGACCAAGCATTTTGTGGACAGATCTAGAAAGATATAGATACTTACTTCCTCCATAATTCCACAGAAGAAGTTAGTATCATTCATGTTTGGGAAGCTTTTAAGGCATATCTGCATGGCTGTATTACCTCTTATGCCACTAAACAAAAGAAAAATAGGCAAAAAAAATGCAAAACATGGAGATGTTAATTAACACTAAAGGAAAAAGAACACATGTATGCTAGCCAACCAAAAGACTTCCAGGAGTTGTTAATATTAAAAGAACAACATAATAAACTGGCAACAGAAGAGGTAGAAAGGCAAATAGTATGTACTAAAGGCCCCTACTATGCAATGGGTGACAACCCTGATAAGTTAATGGTTTGGCAACTCAAAACACAACAGCAAGACAATTTAATTACATCTATTCTAAATTCACAAGGACAGTTAGTTACTACCCAAGAAGGACTTAACAATACATTTTTTTATTAATACCAAGATCTCTATAAATCATAAGTCACTTCATCCTTAGAAAAATCACACAAACTTATAGACAAACTTATTTTCCCTACTATAGATCCCCATATGGTATTAAGGGTAGGTGAAGAGATCACTAGTCCAGAAATCACAACTGCTATTCAAAAATTGTCATCAAGCAAAGCCCTGGGACCAGACAGAATATCTATGAATATTTAAAAAATGTTCTCCTCATATATGGTCCCTCATCTTAAAAAAACTCTTCGATCATATATTTCAAAATGAATCTCTACCACCTTCCTTTAAGACAGCTAGTATATTACTTTTTAAGAAAAAAGATAAAGACATAACTAAACCCATTTCCTACAGACCAATATCTCTGATAAATTCAGATACCAAAATTTTGGCTAAAATCCTTGCAACCAGACTAGAAAAAGTTTTCCCCACATAATTCACTCAGACCAAAATGGATTCATAAAAGGTCAAAGTTTTACATAAAATCAGAAGAATTTTCAATATTTTACATAGTCAAAGCAACTCTGATCTCTCTTCACTCCTACTTGATGCTGAAAAGGCATTTGATCATATAGAATGGCTATATTTAAAACTAATTATCAATAAATTTGGCTTTGGTCCCAAATTCAAAATCTGGACATATATACTTTATTCTGGTCTTGTTGCAAGGGTTAAAACTAACCATAACATCTCCCCTTTAATCCAACTCCAATGTGGCACCAGACAGGGTTGTCCATTGTCTCCCTTAATATTTGCCCTTGCTATAGAACCATTGGCATTAGCGGTCAGACAATCATCCGCAATACAAGGCCCAAAAACTTATAATGTTGAACACTGCATTAGTTTACTGTATATGCAGATGATACTGTGATATATGTGGTAAATTTGAATCAGAGCCTTAAACCAATTTTGGATATTCTGAACCAGTTTGGAGAGATATTAGGATACAAAGTTAATTGGGCAAAAAAAAGAAATCCTGGAAACCATTAACGATTCAGACCCATTTAAACCTCTCTCCATATAACTATGCAAATAGACTCTGAAATTAAGTACCTGGGTATCACCATTGACAAAGAACTTAAAAAAATTCAAGCATTAAATTTGGATCCTATTATTTATAAAACCAAAGTTTTGTTAAATTGTTGGCAAACATTACCGCTTACAATGATAGGCTGAGTGAAAGTAATCAAAATGAACATCCTCCCTAAATCCTGCTTTTATTCCAAAACATTCCAATATGGCTGAATGATGGTTTCTTTAACCATTTGGATAAAATAATAAAAAAAAAAAATTATGGAAAGGGTAAAGACCCCGACTAAAACTACACAAATTAAATATACTCACTGCAGAAGTAGGCCTGGCATTGCCTAACTAAATATTATTATTATGCCGCTAACTTAGCAGTTGGCCATGAATGGTTTAACCCAGACCATTTAGATCCTTCAATACAAATAGAAACTGCAGACATTCCATATGCCAAAATCAAGCACATTCGTTATGCAGATACATATTGGAACAAATTGAAAAACATTTCAATTTGTACTTATACTATGGTAAATATTTTTAACGAAATTATTAGGAGGCTGGAAGGTTTGATACCTTTTATTGAACCAACGAGAGTCTTGTACAAAGATAGAATTCTGCACAAGCTTTCAGGGCCTCACAGGTCCCTTCTTCAGGTGAATGACAAACTGAGCAACATAAGCAGTATTTATATAAACTGTGGAGCAATGTATAAAAACAGTAGACGAGAATTACAGTAAGGGTAGAATGGTAGGCAGGGTGAAGCTTAAAAGAGAAGAAAATGAACACAAAGCAATAAAGCCCTGAGGTAAGAGTCTATAAAAGTTGCAAAGTGAAAAAACCATAGGATGTGTGAGAGGAACTGAAGAGGGGGGCTATAAAGGAACAGGGCATCTAAAAATAAAAGGATGCTAAAAAGGTGACAAGACAGGAACACAGATAGGAAAGATGCAAGATGTTAGCAGGAAGGGTAGGAGGTAGGGGATGTAAGAAATAAAAGGAAGCCTAGAATGAATGTAATTACACAAAACCTAAAAGGTCTGGATAAACAAAGTGGCAGGTAAGTACACAGTGAAGTGTGAGATGAGGAGGAGTTGGGTAGGATTAGGCTGAAAGGAAAATGTAAGAGAGGCAGGAAAATAGGAAGGAACACAAAAGAAGAGAGAACAAACTATGGATAACAAGTAGCAAAAGAATTACAGTTTACCATGGTGTGTCATAAATTCAATGTCCCAATTCAGTTCACAAATGTTGAGTTAAATTGTTTAATATATTTAAGTTTCCATGTCCTTCTTTCCTGTGTGTTTTTGAAATTGCTTCTTAATATCAGGTAGATAAGTCAGACAGAGAATGATCTGTTTGTGAAAAATGGTTTCCTACTGGTGTGCGGCTAATCTTGTTTACTATTGTGTGTCTGTGGTGGTTCATCCTGGTTTGCATTGGTTGAATAGTTTCCCCAATATAGCATCCATCTGTGCACTTCTTGCACTGAATTAGGTAAACCACATTGCTGGACTGGTATGTGTAGGATCCATTGATTTTTATGTTGCTTGCACGCATGTGCAAGAAACATAGTGCCATCATTGGAGATTTCGGAGGTGTGTCACCTCCTCCTCCATTTCAGTCAGTGTGCTGGCAGGTGCGGCACCTGTAAGCCAATGCATTCTGGAGCTGTCTATGACACGCTCCAAAATGCAGTGGCATACAGTTGAAAGGGGGAGCTACGCTTCAGTGAGCACCGATAAGATATCGGCTGCTCACGCGCAGCTCCCCCCACAGACACCCACGAGGCGCAGCGCCCCTGCTCCCTCGCACGCATCAGAGTAGCCAACGGGTGCCCAATCCCCATTGGCTGAGTTGGCGCCCCTCAGTAGGTGCCACACTGGGAGCCCACCCCAGTGTGGCAAAGATCCCTTGGCTGATGGGGTGCCCAACTTCATCAGCGAACGCCTCGCGCCTGTGCCACGCCAGAGCCAACCCCAGTGGCAACAAATGCCATGGCCGACAGGGTGCCTAATCCCCTTGGCTGAACGCCTCAACATTCTTGTGCCACGCTGGGACCACCCCAGCTGGCAAACATCCCACGTAGTCAACTTTTTTTAAATACCTGTAAACAAAACGGTCCTGGGCGCATCTCCCGACCCCCTCCCACAACCCGCACCCACCCACTGCGCACCCAGCTTTCCCACACCCCCTCACCCCATACTTACCTCCGGACTCTGGCGCCGACGATCTCGGTGGACCAGGAACACGCCTGCACTCTTCAAAGCCGACCACGTAACTGAGGAAATGCCGTAAGCTGTATAATGGGCTAGATAGGGGGTTTCAATTTTGTTACATATCTCATACAGTTTTGGGATGATTGAGGCCTTCAACATAGTGGACCCCTTCAGGATAAACACTGTCATGCAGAAGAGCCAAGTTCCTGGTGATTTCACAGTCACCGCACAGTGACTGCACAAAATCACCCTTCAGGCCAGAATAACACCATGACAGTGACATCATTCATGAGAAGGGGTCCCAAAAACCCCATGTTGAAAATTTGGTGCCAAAATTCCAAAATATGACTGTTTTACGAGCGTGCGTTGAGCAGTTCCTACGCAGGCTCGTAAGTTCGCGAAATTTCAATATTTTCACTCCAGATTTTCAACATTGCCATTTTACTACACCTTCTTATGAGTAGTACAGCTGTCATTTTTCACATCTCACCCAAAATGTGTTTCCACCCATGTAGCGCACAATGGCGCAGTAGGTGTGCAAGATGAATGTAAGGGACAAATTAAGAAAATCACAGTGACACTGTTCATGAGCAAAGGTCTTAAAATGACTATGTTGAAAATTTGGTGAAAAATTCCAAAATGACTGTTTTATTTAGCGTATGCTGTACAGTTCCCACGCACGCTTGTAATTACAGATTAATAGCACTCCAGATTTTTCAACATTGCCATTTTACCACACCTTCATATGAGTAGTACAGCTGTCATTTTTCACATCTCACCCAAAACATGTTTCTGCCCATGTAGTGCACAATGGTGCAGTCGGTGTGCGAAATCAATGTACGGGACAAATTAAGAAAATCACAGTGACACTGTTCATGAGCAGAGGTCTTAAAATGGCTATGCTGAAAATCTGGTGAAAAAATTCCCTTCAGATGTTCTGCAATATTACTAATGAAGACATTTAACAGAACTGGCCCCAGGACCGATCCCTGCAGCACCCCACTGGTCGCCCCCTCTCCCTAGACTGCATACCATTTACCACCACTCTCTGTCTCCTGTCTGTTAGCCAGTTTCTAACCCAGTTTACCACCCTTTCCCCCATGTCCAGCCTACCCAGCTAGTTTATCAGCCTCCTATATGGGATGGTGTCAAAGGCTTTGCTGAAATCAAGGTAAGCGTTGTCCACTGCCCCACCCTGATTCACTTCCTTTGTCACCCAGTCAAATAAATCAACCAGATTTATCTGACATGATATCCCCGCTGTGAATCCATGTTGTCTATGGTCCTGGGTTCCGATGGCATCTAGATGCCCCACTATCCTTTCTTTAAGCGATGTCTCCATGATCTTCCCCACTCCTGAGGTGAGGCTGAATGGCCTATTGTTCCCTGCCTCCTCCCTGCTGCCGGACTTGTGTAGAGGGACCACATGTGCCCTCCTCCAATTCACTCATGTTGAATGACTCAGTGAACATGGCTGCCAGAGGTACTGCTATCTCCCCTTCGCAGTTCTGTTAATATCCTTGGGCGTATGCCATCTGGTTCCATCGCTTTGTCTACCTTCAATTTAGTGAGCTCCTGCAGGACTCTTTTGCCTTTGAATGGACTATTGTCCACCTCTTCACCCCCTTGGCAACTGCTGTACTGCTGTTGCCCTTGCCTCTCCCACTCTTCTGTGAATACTGAACGGAAATACACAGTGGATGTCTTGGGAGGAAGGCATGAAACTGTCACTTCCAAATACCTAAACAGCACATACAAGCAAGCAACATTCGGCATTGACAAATGCTTGTTATAGTGTTGTTCTGGCTTGTCTTGATGGCGGTCTATGCGCATATGTGGGTACATGTCTTACATCTTGTCATGTTGCATGGTGTTGTCCCTCTTGCTCCCTGGTTACTTTGATCTGCTGTGAGTTTGTTGTGTATTATTATATCTGAGAGGTTGAAGGGTGCTTATAGGCAATTACAGGTCGTTCATGGAAGATGTCCTTCAGTATTTCATTTTCACTCAGCAAGGGTTGCAGTTCCTTAACGGAATTATTAATAACCCAAAACAAAATGTATGTTCAGTGCACTCCCCATATATTCAAATTCCAATTTCATTCCTTCAGTAACAGACCCAATGTTTAAAACCTGGTATAACATGGGTCTTACGGAGGTTAAGTTATTATTGGATGCAGATCAAGTGAGATGGAGATGGATCCTATCAGTTGGTCTGACCATCACACCCTGATGTATTTAGCTTCATGACCCCCCAGATTAGGCCTGCCCCAGTGGAAATGGTAAAGTGCCGTCCTTTAAGAGGAGTTCCCTCAGAAAGTCTAATGATGGTGTTCAACCTTTCGAGAATTCTGATTGACTGCGAGGATCCAGGGAGTCTTGTTGTTGCCGATAACAAGGCGATATCAGCAGCCCTGGATGTCATTGCTCCTGTACGTGTTTATCCTTTAACCCTTTGCCCGGGTGCCCCTTGGTATGATGGGGGACTGAGGGAGATAAAGAGGTTAGGATGAAGGTTGGAGAGACACTGGTGGAAAACTACCCTGGAGGAGGACAGGCTTAGATTGTTAGACCATTGTAAGGTCTATCAATTGGTAATTTCCCATAAGAAGGTAGTGCTCCTGTCCAGGGAGATTGCAGCAACTAAAAACAGACCAGCTCAGCTCTTCCACACCGTGGACAGACTGTGCAATCCAATCTGTCTGCAGTCTGATCGAGCATTGTCACAAGTTAAATATGATGAATTTGCATAGTTTTATGCTGATAAAGTGTCCTCCATCAGGGATGAGATCAACCAGTGCCTCCCATAGGACCTTGCAGTGGTCAACCGTATGGTACACCCTGGTGACCTTGCATACCTTCAGCCAACCGATAATCATGGATATAGTGAGGATCATCCAGACTCTGCTGCCAACCTGCTGTAGTCTGGATCCAGGCTCAACTCACCTTCTCGTAGGGTGTGTTGAGATGATCGCCCTGGTCCTTTGCTGGAATAGTAAGGGTCTCATTGGAAAGAGGGAGTTTTCCAGATCCCTTAAAGGAGGCGGTGATAAGGCCCTTCCTAAAAAAGACCTACTTGGACCTGAACCGTCCAGTAAACTATAGACCAGTCTTAAACTTACCTTTTGTAGTCAAAGTTATCTAGAAAGTGATTGCTTAGCAGCTGGAAGATTGTTTAACAATCCATAATATCTATGATTCTCTTCAGTTGGGTTTCAGGAAAAGACATAGCACTGAGATGGCCCTAGTTTAGGTACTAAATGATCTCCTGGTGGCATGGGATCACAGGGTCCATACAATCTTGGTCCTCCTTGATCTGTCAGCAGCATTTGACACTGCAGACCATGGTGTGCTACATGAGCACCTGTGGTTCTTCTGTGGACTGGGGGGTCAGTCTTCAGTTGGTTTCTATCATTCCTCGAGGGCAGAATTCAGAGAGTAGTGTCGGGGATTTATTCCTCAGCCTCTCACACCCCGCAGGTCTTGGTGTTGCCGCCCATGTTGTTTGCAGTGCACATGCTGCCATTAGAGGACATTATAAGATGGTACGCTTTGAGTTTTCACTGTTATGCAGATGATTCTCAACTGTACCTGTCGTTTGTGCCCGAACAGGAGTTAGATACTGTCTCAGTGTTTAACAACTCTCTGACTGAGATACGGGACTGGACGAGCACAAGCTGGCTGAGGCTGAACTCGGAAAAAATGGAGGTGTTGATTGTGGACCATGATTGTGGACCGGTCGAGTATGAGGAGGACAACCCACTGGAATAACACTTGGGGGAACCCCATTATATGCTTCAAGCCAAGTCCAAAATCTTGGCATGATCTTAGATGAAGGTTTGACCTTAAAATCTCAGATCTCTGCAGTGGTGAAATCTGCTTTTTATCATCTGAGAAACATTGCCACGGCGAAGTATCTGGTTCCGGCTGAAGATCTTTCCACACTGGTCAACACTTTTGTTACCAGCCAGCTTGACTACTGCAATGTCCTTTACCTAGGGCTACTGGGGGTAGATATCCGCCAATTACAGGTGGTGCAGAATGCAACAGCCAGGTTGTTAACTGAAACTTCTAGATCCAGTCACATAACACCTGTGCTGCTTGAACTGCACTGGCTGCCAGTACAGTGGTGGATAACCTTCAAGGTGGCATTGTTGACCTACAAAGCCCTACATGCCCAGGGACCCCATTGCCTGCAAGACCTTCTGCATCCCTTCTGCCCCTCCCATGCACTCTGATTCTCCGACTAGGGATTGCTAGAGATTCTCAGGGTATGGTTGAAAACATCTGGCACATGATCTTTTGCCTTTATGGCTCCTACTCTGTGGAATTCTGTACCTCGCTGGATATGAGATAGCCTGACCATCGAGGGTTTCAAAGCTAACCTTAAAACATATCTCTTTCTTCAAGTTTTTAAAGGTATTTGATTTTCTTGCTATGTAGGGATCTGTATTACCTTCTTTGTAATGTTGGATTTTTTCATGGATATGTGCCCTGAGCTCTGGAAGGGTACTTTTTTATAAATAAAAATGATGAAAAAGTGATGAAGTGTTGGATTATGAAGCCCTGAAAATAAAACATGATTTAAGCAATACTCAGTTTTATGGGTTCCTACAACTCAGAAATTATGTATCTAAAAATCTTAGCAAACAAAGTAACAACAACCCCTTGCAACACTTTATGGAACACTTAATGTCTCTACCACATAAAAAAAAAATTATTTCACAAAACTCCAGCCTGCGATCAGGCTTATCGGTCCACTGGACCACCAGAGATGTGTTTGGGGGTGTGTGTTTTACAACTCCAGCCCGCGATCGGGCTTATCGGTCCACTGGACCACCAGGGATATGTTCAGGAAGGGAGAGACACATTGCTGCCCGCGATCGGGCTGGTGGGGGAGATTTAAGCTATGCCCATGATCAGGCCAGTGGGGTGGGGAGGCATTTTACACTCTTGCCCGCGATCGGCTGCAGAGTGTCGGTCCCCACGGCTGCTGCCTGGCAGGGTGCCAGGCACAAGTCCTGGGATCGGCGGACCTGCATGCTAATGGCATGCAAATGGAGCTATAATCAGATGCAAATGGCCCCCCATGCCTTGCATGAATTATGGCCCCATTTGCATGTCACCTTGAATATCGGAATTTACGACGGCGAATGGTAATTTGCCACCTGTTGATTGCACCACTCTGACCACTTCATGTGGAGAAAGTTCCACTGCACCATGCACAGTGACTGTGGCTGGGTGATATTCAGGAGTTGCTCAAGGGCGCAACTCCTTTGAATATCGCTCTGGCCACACCCCTGCACAACTATTTTGTGCAACGCAAGGGCTTGCTCCACAAAATAGCGCAGTTTGAATATCTGGCCCAAAGTGCATAAAATGTCCATCTACTATGGGTTAAATTAATAACAGGACCATTGCACAAATCAGAATCAAATAAACACAGCGGGGAACAATCCATATTCACTGTCTCGCCTAATTACCTAGATATTTCCTACAGAATATGGTACAATGTGCCGCTTTTTCCATTCTATGGTTTTACAAAACATTGCCACATTTTCTATTACTCCAGGATTATTAGATTTCAACAAATAATTGTCCTGACATCTAGGTTCCATATCTAAAGATGCCAGCAAATCTCCAAGATATAACATTCTCTCATATCCATATAGTGTGCACAATATCAGCAGGTGTACTAGGTTGTCTTTCCCAAGCATACATTGACAAGTGCTAGCTGTAATTTTCCCTTAAAATTTCCTTAAAGATTGACTATCAAAGTTTCCAAACCTAAATTTTGTAACAACTTTCCTTTTTCTTTGATCTTTTATTGTAATTAAATATGGCTGTATTCTCAATTCTCTTTTCACATTATTGGCCAACCAGGAACTAATTTTACAGTTCCTTGCTAAATCTATATTTCTTTGTATGTGAATTTTCCTAATTCTGTCTTTTATTGTTTTTCCTATAAACTTTAAGGGAATCATATGACTTATATCCCAGCAACCCATATGGTTTCATTACCTTTTCCAAAATATTTAAGCTTGGGCAATAAAAGCCTTCCTGTCTATACATTATAGTCACCTCTTGGCATACTCTGGGGAATATTTCCTCTGCCATGTTATAGTCCTTAATCCAGTACACAGATAATCTCTGCTCGATGTTGCATTTTACAGGTACTTGTTCAAGTTCAAGTCTAGTCAATGAAGAGGAAGCCCCAGGTGGGTAAGCCTTGTAGTCTTTTGTAAAACTCATTCATAGGTATCTCTAATGCTTCTATATTATCTTGACCCCAAATTTTAGCTCCATAGAGTACCTGACTTCTCAATTTAGCACTTAATGCCCTCAAGGAGCCCTTTATAGAATGTCTTCCAAATTTATGCAAGAATCTTTATACAGTAGGTGTAAATCTCTTAACTCTTTGTACCATTAATTTTTTAATTTTTTAGGTATATTCCATTTTAAATAAGTAAATGTTATCCCTAGGTAGCAAAATTTACTTAGTCTCTCTATTTTATTTGTTGTGGCAAAATAAATTACTATCCTTCCCCTTTTTTTCTCTTGAAGCCTATTACATATTAAATACTTAGAGTTTTCGTAATGTATTTCCAAGGAAGCTTTTTTGCAACCCCCAAAAAATGTATCAATGCTTCTTTTGATTCCCAGACAACTGGTAGAAATTAGGACCACATAATCTGCATAGGCCAGGAATGGACAGTGCCTGGAGCCAACTCTTGGCATGTGCAACCCAGGGTCATACAATTTCTTCAATACATAGTTCAAATATAGATTAAACAAGATTGGTTATAGAACACAGCCTTGTCTCAAACCTATAATGGTTGCAAACTTGTTGTAGAGTCTCCCTTGCTATTATGCCTTATACTGGTAAAATTGTCTATATACAAGGTAATCAACAAATTTAGCATTGCTGAATCCAACTTATAACCCCCTAATATTTTCCATAACTTATCTCTTTTAACTCTATCAAAGGCTGCCCTTAGATCTATGAACATGCAGTATAATTTTGGTTTTTTAATATATATATATTTATGATTATATGAACTAGGACAAAACATTGATCTGTCATAGAATGGCCAGGCATAAAATGTGCTTGAGCCTCATCAATTATGCCAGCTTCAAATATCCATTCCATCATTCTTTTATGTAATAGTTTAGTAAATCATTTCTGGGAAGCATCAAGAAAGCTAATTGGGTGATAGTGCTTAGGATTAGCTTTATCCCCTTTCTTAAAAATAGATATAATTATATTTTCTCTCCAAGAGGGAATTACTTTCCCAGTCTGTACTATGTGATTGTAAATGTTTTTCAAACAAGACACCCATAATTCTGGGTCATTAAGAATTATATGTAGAGGAATTTCATCAGGTCTTGGTGCCTTTTGCCTTTTTGAGAAAGACAATGCTTTAATTATTTCTTCCTCTGTAATCTCATCACTTGGTGGTAACCATGCTTCAGTGGGGCAGACTATCATATGCCCCTCTGAGTCAAAGAATAATTCAATAAAATAAGATTCCCATGTACTAGGATCAATATAATTTGCAATTGTATATGGGTAATCTTCCCATCCTTTGGCTACCATACGCCAGTAGATTCTATTATCTTTTGACCAAACTGCCCTCTCAAATTCTGTCCATAATGTTGTCCTGAATTTATTTCTTTTGTTTTCCAGCAAATGCTTGTAATCTCCTCATTTTATTTAATCTGGACTTATTTTCCCTCAATGGGTTCATTCTTGTAACTCTGCCTAATTAATTGATTTCCCTTTTAGCCATTTTGCACTCGGCATCATACCACCTACTTCCCTTTATTTCTTTAATGCAAGATGCTTTTAATATTATAGATGAAATCTTCTGCATAATATTTTCTTTTTTTAAATTTAAAAAACTTAATTAAGCATGGCTGAGACAAGATACATACAGTGGCGTGAAAAAATATTTGCCCCCTTCCTGATTTTCTCTATTATTGCATATTTGTCACACTGGATGTTTTCAGGTCTTTAGACAAACTGTAATATTAGATAAAGGGAACCTGAGTGAACAAATAACACTTGTTTTTTTTTACTTATTTCATTTATTTAATGAAAACAGTTAACCAACACCAACTGGCACTGTCTGAAAAAGTAATTGCCCCCTTACACTTAATAACTGGTTACGCCACCTTTAGCTGCAATGACTGCAACCAAATGCTTCCTATAATTCAATATCAGTCTTTCACATCGCTGTGGAGGAATTTTAGCCCACTCTTCCTCACAGAACTGCTTTAATTCAGTAACATTGGTAGGTTTTCGAGCATGAACTGCTCGTTTCAGGTCCTGCCACAGCATCTCTATTGGGTTTAGGTCTAGACTTTGACTAGGCCACTCCAAAATTAATTTTACTTCTTTTCAGCCATTCTGATGTGGACTTGCTTTTGTGTTTTGGATCATTGTCTTGCTGCATGACCCAACTACGCTCAGCTTCAGCTTGACGGACGGATGACCAGACATTCTCCTTAAGAATTTTCTGGTACAGAGCAGAATTCATGGTTCCTTCAATTATGGCAAGTCATCCAGGTCCTGAGGCAGCAAAGCATCCCCACACCATCACATTACCGCCACCATGTTTGACTGTTGGTATGATGTTCTTACTGTGGAATGCTGTGTTTGCTTTACACCAGACATAATGGGATCCATGTCGTCCAAAAAGTTCCACTTTGGACTCATCTGTCCATAGAACATTTTCCCAAAAGGCCTGTGGATCATCCAGGTGCTTCTTGGCAAATGAGAGATGAGCATTTATGTTCTTCTTGGTTAGCAGTGGTTTCCGCCTTGCTACTCTCCCATGAAGCCCATTTTTGCCTAATCTCTTTCTGATTGTGGAGTCATGAACACTGACCTTAGCTGAGGCAAGAGAAGCCTGCAGTTCTTTGGATGTTGTTTTAGGGTCCTTTGAGACATCCTGGATGATTTTACGCTGTGCCCTTGGAGTAATTTTGGCAGGCCGCCCACTCCTGGGAAGAATCACTACTGTTCCAAGTGTTCTCCATTTGGAGATTATGGCTCTCACTGTGGTTAGATGGAGTCAATGATAGCAAGGTATAAAGAGGCTCCCAAATTTGTTTGTATTTTTTGTATGAGTGTGATATACTTAGAAATAGCTTTGTAACCCTTTCCAGACTGATAGATAGCAACTACTTTTTTTCTGATCTTTTCAGGAACTTCCTTTGATCGTGGCATAATGTGCTTGTTGAATCTTTGTGCTGGCAACGTGACTCTGATGGTAAGGGTCAAAATAAGTGAGGTTTATATTGATCAGGGCTGGCTGTAATCAAGTCTGGCTGTGTTCAATCAGCTGACTCTAATTATCCCTTTAATTGGGTTGATTTAACTAGGGGGCAATTACTTTATCACACAATGCCAGTTGGTGTTGGTTAACTTTTTTCATTAAATAAATGAAATAAGTAAAAAAAAAACAAGTGTTATTTGTTGACTCAGGTTCCCTTTATCTAATATTACATTTTGTCTAAAGACCTGAAAACATCCAGTGTGACAAATATGCAATAATAGAGAAAATCAGGAAGGGGGCAAATACTTTTTCACGCCACAGTACCACTTGCAGGATACATACATGAGTGTCCATTAGACATATCAATGTCCAGACCAATAATACAAAAAAGTATCCAGTAATTTTGCCCATTTCCCAACCAAGTTACAGTTATAATGATATCGACACCCCCCATATCCCCCCTCCTCATTCACCCAACTCCCCATCTCCGGAACATGAGGTATGACCTGTATCACAAGGATAATGTTAATTATGGCATAGCAACAAATGTGCCAATATACAGTGTAGTATAATTATAATTGAGACAGAGGGTGCAAGATCATCAATGGTAGCCCCTAGAGGTAAACCGTAAATGTCAAGTGACAGAAATACACTCATCCTTCATCCATGGTTCAATGATAGCAAGGTAAAAAGAGGCTCCCAAATTTGTTTGTATTTTTTGTATGAGTGTAATGTACTAGCAATGGTACACTCAGCTTGAAGTGCAAAAAGATTTTCCTGATACCATTCCCTATAGGTAAGGATAGCTTGGTTGCACCAATGCCGCAGAATCACCTTTTTGGTGCAGGCTGTTATTAGAGCCATATGTGGTTTCTGAATGCCTAGTAAGGTTCTGGTGAAGTTATCTATAATACAGCTCTGTGGGGTGAAGGCCTGGTCAAGGCCCAAAAGGGGGTCTATACAATGACTAATATCTTCCCAAAAGGGTCTAACTGTGAAGTAAGGAGCCTGATCACCCTGACATCTAGTACAAATATCCAAGGGAAGCCTACCCATTCTATGGAGTTTAATGGGGGTGTGGAACATATTATGTAGGATCTGAAATTGCTTAAAGCTGTACCTGTCCTATTTTATGTATTTATACACTACTTTCCAAATGCAGGACCAGTCTCGAGGGTGACCCTGATTTGGGAGAGCCTGATCCCAATAATAGTAAAATGCCTGTTCCCTTTCAGCAAGGAGGTCCCGAAGCCATGTGTGAAAAAAAGATATAATATGAGAGGTGGGGGTGGACAATAATAAGGGGAGTAGTGTATTGCCGTAATCCCTGGGCCAGTTGACAGATCCAAAGTAACTGAATAACATATGACAAAGTTGTAAGTATCTGAAGCACATAGGTATGGTCCAGCCAAATCTCTGCTTTGCTTCCTTAAAGGTAAAACCCATATTGGAGGACAGCAGATGCTCGGCTGAAAGAAATTCCAGGGAGGGCCAGGCACACTTGGTCAGTACTTTCCCAGCAATCTTTAAATTCTGATTTTTGAGAATGGGTTGTGTGACATCATGGCAGGGGCTTAGGGCGAGCAGCTGACATAGCTGCTGATGAGCGTAAAGTGAGTATCCAATGGGAGTGGCTCTTAAGGGGTAAGGGATCTTCCTAATAGGGACATACAGTAAAGAGCTAGGACGTAGGCCCAGCTGGTGACTCTGGAACCCCTCTAAGTCCAGCCATTGTGGAGTATAGGCATAATTTGAGGTTCCTGAAGTGAGGTAGTTCCAAAGGGAGAGTTGGGAGCAACGTATAGCCAGATAGTAAAGGTAGAAATTGGGAACTTTTAGGCCCTCGGCTTCCCAAAGTCTCCTTAATTTTACCAAAGCTCTACAAGGAGGTTCCCCTGCCAGAGAAAACAGGAGAAAATTCTATTGACCTGAAGGAACCATTTTTTAGAAAGAGCCAGATCGAGTATGAGAAGGGGGCATAGGATTCTAGGAAGAACATTCATTTTGAGGGTGTTCACCCAACCCCATGGAGACAAAGGGAGCAAGGACCAATGGTTAAGATCATTTTGTATTTGGAGGAATATTTGATCCAGATTGTATTTTTTGAGTTTAAGCGGCTCAGTGCTAAGGTACAACCCCAAATACTTTAATTTGTCTTTAACCCAAAAAAGACCCAGGTTGTCTGCACTGGTGTGATGAGTTGAGACATTCAAAGGCATACATTCTGTTTTGGATAGATTTAATTTGTAGTTGGAAAGAGCACCAAATTGAATTATAATATTCAGGGCCTCCATTATAGAAGTAGAGGGGGAGGATATGTAGGAGAATGTTGTTCACATAAACCGAAAGTTTGTATTGTGAGGGGCCTATGGTTATCCCTTGGACCTGTGGGGAGTGTGGTAGTGCTGTGCACCCCCCTGGCTTGGGAGACAAGTTTGAGAGAAGAGATTCTGTACTATCATCTTTCTTCCATCCTGAAAGTCTGTTGTGCAACAGCATCTCTTTTCTATACTGTTCTTTACTGTATTGTAGGCTGGCCACCTACACTACTTTTCTTCTCCCCCTTTTTCCCTTTCTGTCTCTTCCTCTCTCTCTCTCTCTCTCTCTCTTCCTGCCTTGGAAAACACAGCAGGCTATTGCTTGGTTTGTCTGCTTAACTGGCTGCCATGCCAGTAATGTAAAACAATATATAAAAATGTTATTTGCAGAGCTGCAGATGCAGCTCTGCTCAGTAAATCAAGCTTGTGTGTTGTGAAGTGCTATGGTGCTTTCCTGCACGAATGCGCACAGGATCGCAGTGCCGCGCAGCTGCCGAATTGTTAATCGCAGCTTTAGTAGAAAGCAGCTTGCCCAGATACATCCCCTTATTTTGTATTCTGTGGGTATACTGTGGAATGGTTGTCACAAAATAGTCAAAATGAGCTAGTTTGCTTCCCGATATCAGGACTAATAAAATAAAGTTCTCCTTGTTTTAAACCCCTGTAATGAGAGAGGGAGCTGTTTTAATCTTCCTTGCTCCTCTCTCTCAGAATTAGTCAGATATTTAGTCTAAAGTCCTGCCTTATAAGTGCTTATATGTTAAAATTGATAAACCCTCTAAAAAGAAAGAAAAAAAAAACAAGCATTTTCTGTGCAGCAGACCTGTTGCTTGTAGCACTGCCTTGAGTGTGTAAGCTCTGCCCTGTGAGCTGTATATGAGAATCTCCTGGGCAGATGCTGACACTCGTTCCTTCTTCTGTCTAAAATCCTTTACTGTGCCTAAAAATAAATGCAAATCAGTGCAAGAACTGTTAAAAAGTCCACACATTATCATAAAACTAACAGGAGCTCTTTTTATTTTCTTCTGTCATTTTTTCCCCTGCCAGTATTTTCTTGGCTCTAAAAACATTCGCAGGTTTGCAGGGCCGAATTTTGTAAACAAATCTTTTAGCGAGTAGTGCCACGGAGGGGTTTTCATGCTAAAAGTGCTGTAAGCATGAGACAATTCCTCCGTGACTGCTCAGCTTGCTCTGCCTATTTTCAAATAGTTTCCCCTCTATAAACAAAAATCCTGCATACTGTATATCCAGCAACAGAAAAAGCCTTGTAAGAAACTCTTAAGTTCTGCAGTTGTTTGTTCCAAGCTATAATAGGGACTACAACTTCTTGAAATAATTATTGCTTAAATAATCCTGACATAAATAAAGATTTATTTTTCTCTAGTCTCTAGCTGTAGTAGCTCACTTGGGTGTAATCTCTGCAGGTTTTCTCTTAGGGCCCAGTGCCACTTTGTGCTTCTGTTTTTATCCTAGATGATTTGTCACTCACAGTAGGTGGGTGGGGCTACAGTGGCCTGGATATTCAAAGGCGTTGCGCCGGCACAACCCTGCATTGTGCCCCGGTGGGATACTGAAAAGGCTGCCCAGCACAGCACAACTCCAGATGCACTGGGGTGAAATGTAATGGTATGCAATGCAGATGCAGGGGGCATGCCCATGCATATGCAACACATCCCGATATTCAGCCTGGGATGTGCGGCACGTATGCTGGCGCAACCCTGCATTGTGCCACATAGGGGGGCTCAGAGTTGAGCTCTTGCAGAGTAGGAGCAACTCCTGGCCACCCAAAGGCAGGCTGCAGTACTGCAGGGCGCAACGCAGCAGCCCAATCTTGGGTGGCCACCTGCCCACCCAGAACACCGTCCACAAGCACACACTGACCTGGACCCCCCTCCTGAAGCTGCAATCCCACAGTAAACATATACAATGACATCCCTGGCAGTCTAGTGGCCTCCCACAGTCCCCGATTTCCCAAGATATATTTTTCACGTCCATCCCTGGTGGTCTAGTGGTCCCCCCCACCTGTTGCTGTGATCGCGGTTAAATGCAAGATACAATATTCCCTGGTAGTCCAGTGGTACCCCCCTCCCTCCTGGGTCCCTGATTACAGTACAGCACCCACACGTAATTCCCTGGTGATCCAGTAGCACCCATCACCCCTACCACCCACACAGGACCCCTCGCCCCCCGCTCCCCCCTCATCATGGTCGGGTGGCTGCATCCCACCCACATACCACCCGGCTGCCTGCCGAATGACCGGTACAGTATAGACTTAAGCCCATTGGTCCCCTGTGTGGATCAATGGGCTTGCAGGGCATACTGTACTAGACAGTCCCATATATGTGACTGATTCATTCACATATTGGGACTGTCTAGTACAGTATACCCTGCCAGTCCATTGGTCCCCACAGGGACCAATGGCCTTACAGCCTATACTGTACCTGTCATTCGACGGATGGCCAGGTGGTATGCTGGTGGGATGCAGCCACTCACCAATGATGGAAGGGTTCTCGGTGGTGAGGGGTCCTGTGGTGGGAGGTGGTGGTTGCCACTGGATCACCAGGAAAATATGTGTGGGTGCTGTACTGTGATCGGGGACCCAGGAGGTAGGGAGTTACTACTGGACTACCAGAGACTGGTACCTAACATGACCACCATGATTGGGAACTCAGGAGGAAGGGGAGTCCACTAGACTACCAGCGGCTGTTGTAATGTACATTTACCATGATCATATCAATGGCCAGGGGGGGTTCCACTAGACCACCAGGGACTGTGGTATTGATATTTTTTTGGGAATCGGGGACTCAGCTGGGACACCCTCCCCTAGGGTTGGTCGTGTGTTCGATTTCTTGGGGAATCAGGAACTGGGTGGGCCACTAGTCTACCAGGGATTTCATTGTACAATATGCCAGTGATCACAGCTACGGGCCGGGGGATGCCCCAGGATCCCCACTGACCACTTCATGCTGTGCAGGGTGCCAGGCACAAGTCACCAGGCTGCCCTGTGTAAGGCATGCAACTGGGGCTATAATGACATGCAAATGGCCCCCTTTGCTCCTTGCATATATTATGGCCTCATTTGCATGCCCCCAGCTGAATAGCACGGGTGATGTGCCTAGCGCAACTGCACTTGCACTGGCGCATCCCCATGCTCCCTATATGTGGCTTGCATTGGTGCAGTGCCACTGCGCCATGTGCAGTATGTGAGCCAACCTTGCCATATTCAATGGTGCTGAGCCATGGCACATAAACATTGAATATTGTCTGGTCCTGGCTCTGGCACAGCCCAGTTGTGCTGCACCCAAGTTTGCGCCACTGCCCAGCGCAGTCTGAATATCTGGCCCAGTATGCACATTTTGATAACATTGATTTATTTGCTTTCTTTTTCTAATGAAATGCCACCATTATAAAGAATTATGGGTGTTATTCATTATATTATGCTTTATTTCTATTTTTACTAGTCCAGAAACAAAATGTATTAGACTAGGAGGCGGAGCCTCACAATCATGTGACAATGTTGTATATAAGGTCCACTCTCCAGTCTAGATCAGATCAGTTCAACCTTGGGACAGGTTGATAAAACACAGATGGTGGGACTGTAGCTAAGTCCTAGCTGTCTAATGCTTTTTTGATTTCATTTTGTTTTGCTGAAAGTTTTTTTTCTTTGTAAATAAATACACACATTAGTATGTTTTGCATCTACTTCTGTTGTCCATGCTTTTCTCCCACTCACCCACTATGACGGTGTTAGAAGTGGGACTGTTGGTGGTCCAGGCTCATAGGGGGACACCAATCCGAGATATCTGACCAGATATCTGGGGAGAGCACATTAGAGAGGTGCCATGGTGGAGAAAACAGAAAAGTTGGAGTCAGAGATGAAGGTGACTGGTGTGATGACCAGACACATGGTGGAACAAACTGGGGAACAGTTACTATCCGGTTTGAACCTAGGAGGCCATCCTAAGACCAAGACAGAGGCTGCAGCAAGGGTGAGCTTCTCTGACCCTAGTAATGAGGATCCGGTGAAAGAACCTCCAGTTGATGTCCCTCCAACAGATGTAGCGGAATTGCTGAGGTGGTTGGCTGTCCGCCAACTTGAGTTGGAAAGGCAGTGAGAATGAGACCTCCGAGAGAGAGAGAGAGCAGGAGAGATGATGCCAGGACCAGTGGTTGGCAGAGACCCCGAGAGCACTCCAGACCATTGGAACAGCCCTAAAGACATTAAACTGAGTAAAATAGCACCCACAGATGAGACAGAAGCCTACCGCACCACTTTTGAGAGGGTAACCAGGGCTTGTGGGTGGCCCAAGACCCAATGGGTTGTAAGACTTGCCCCTTATTTGACTGGAAAAGCTCAGCTAGCTTATAGCAACATGGACCTCAGGCATGCTGAAAATTATGAACTGGTTAAGAAAGAAATACTGAGGAGATATAATATAAATGCTGAGACCTGCCAGAAGAGATTTCGTTACTTATGCTACCAGTCATCCAATACACTCACAGAGACTTACATTAGGTTGAGAGAGTTATGTATTAAGTGGTTGCAACCTGAAGATAAATCTTTCACTGAGATAATAGACCTTTGTTGTGGAGCAGTTCCTACAGAGACTCCCTAACGAAACCCAACTTTGGGTGAGGGAACACAACGCAGAATCAGCAGACATGGACATTACCCTAGCAAAAGATTTTATGTCAGCTAGACCAACAATAAAAAGAAATGACAGAGGAGAGTCAAATACCTCTGCAGCCAAATCTCCCCCTTCCTCTCCATCTTCTGTGGAACAGAGTATTGGCAGATATGATATAAGGTCTGACAGAGGAGGGAAGGCCTATTCTTCTGAAGTTATCTGTCACAATTGTAATGAGAAAGGACATATTGCCAGGTTTTGCCCTAAAAAGAAATCAGCACCAGCACACCTGGCTACACTGTGACCGAGGTATCCATCAATGGTTAAAATGTGTTGGGCCTTCTTGATACAGGCAGTCAGTACTCCCTAATTCATCCAGAACTACTAAGCCCTAACCATAAGATCCAAGCTTCTGTGGACGTTGTTTGTATACATGGGGATACATACAGCTTCCTAACATCTACTGTCGAGCTGACTGTAAAAGATCAAAAGAACACTATGTGTGCAGGCTTAGTGCCCAACCTGCCTGTATCTATTGTCCTTGGTTATGAATTTCAGGGATTTGACACGTTGCTGGCTGTAAAACAACATGTTGCTGCTGTCACGACTAGGTCCCAAAGCCAGCAAGGAAAACTGTTGGGGGATACATTCCCCTTTGATGAAGACATCATGGGTACCCCAGGGAAGGATAGGAAGACCAAGAAATAAAAAAGGACATGAAAATCTTTGTGAAGAAATAAAGGACTGACTGAAACATCTGTAAAGTTAGATGTACCTAAAAATGTTATAGCATCTGAACAGAAGAGTGATCCATCACTAACCTTTTTCTTTCAGCAGGTGGGCAAGGTGTCAACTAAAGGTGCCCCAGAAATAGTTATTAAAAATGAAATATTGTATAGACGTTGTACCAACCCAAAAACAGGGGAGACAGCTGATCAATCGATGGTACCAGCAAAGTATAAAGACCAGATAATCTATCTGGCACATGATTTACCTTGTTCAGGGCATGCTGGAAGGGACAGGACTTTGGCCTGTTTTTTACAATGATTTTACTGGCCTGCCATCCACGATCAGGTTGCCCAGTATTGTAAATCCTGTGCAGAATGCCAAAAGGTGGCCCAGATAGGAAAAAAAGGACATGGTACCATTAGAGCCCCTGCCCCTTGTAACTATGCCATTTGGGCATATGGCTATGAACATTGTAGGCCCAACTGAGAAACGTTCAAAAGGGAATAGGTATATACTGGTGGTTTGCGATTATGCAACCAGATATTCTGAAGCCATCCCCCCTATTTTCTATAACAGCAGAAAGGATAGCAGAAGAGTTAAAATCTTTAATAGGTTGGGAATACCAAAGGAAGTTCTTACTGACAGGGGTAGCAATTTCAATTCGGCCTTACTGAAGGAGCTATACTGCCTGTTGGCAGTGGTAGTGGTCAGAACATCATCCTATCACCCCCAAACAGACGGACTAGTGGAGCGGTTTAATCAGACCCTCAAACTTATGCTCCAGAAATTTGTCCACAAAGAAGGGAAGAAATGGGACAAGTATCTTCCCCTATTACTCTTTGCTTATAAAGAGGCTCCCCAGGCCTCAACTGGGTACTCCCCCGTTCACGCTATTGTATGGGTGAAATCCTTGGGGGCCTCTTGATGTTATGAAAGAGTATTGGGAGGAAGGACAAGATGTTGGAACCATCAGCATTGCTGAATATATGGTCCAACTAAGAAAGCATCTGGTGAGATATACTGAGGTTGCCCATAAAAATGCCAGTCAAGCCCAGCATACTCCGAAACAATATTATGATCAAAAGGTTTCTGAAAAAGAATTTCAGGAAGGGGACAAGGTGTTACTCTTGCTACCGACAACAGAGAGTAAACTTCTTATGAAGTGGCAAGGACCCTATAAAGTCCTTAGATGGGTTGGCAAGGTTACTCATGAAGTAGAGACACCAGATAAATGACCAGGCAAGAAGATTTATCATGGTAACCTTTTGAAGAAATAGCAGGAGAAATCTGAGCCCTCAGTTATCATGTTAATTATGAGAGAAAAAGGGGAAACAGATATGGATGTAGCATATAGTCGTCCAGAGGAAGAGGCTGGAGTGGAAGAACTTGATATTAACCCAACCATAGATGACCATAAAAAAGGGTGGTTAATGCAGGTCCTTAGACAGTTTTCTACAGCCATCACTAAGGTACCTGGGAAAGTGGTTGGTGTAGAACACCACATCCATACCTCTTCCCCTCCTATCAGGCAAAAACCTTATAGGCTTCCTGAAAAGGTGCGGTCAGAAGTCCAGCAAGATATCCACAAATTGAGACAGCTGGGTATCACTGAACCCTCAAAGAGTCCCTGTACATCTCCAATTGTTGTTGTCCCCAAGAAAGAGGGTGGCATTCAGTTCTGTCTAGATTTTACAAAACTCAACCAGGTGTCTCAATTTGATAGTTACTCAATTCCCCCGGATAGACGACCTGATTGATCAGGTAGGTAATGCCAGTTACATTCCTACCCTTGACTTAACCAAAGGTTATTGGTAGATCCTTCTTGGTCAATCATCTTAGGAGAAGACAGCTTTTAGCACACACGTGGGTCTGTTTAAATTCGTAACCATGCCCTTTGGGCTGCATGGGGTGCCAGTGACTTTCTGGAGGTACATGGACCAGCTTTTATCCCCTCATTCTGCCTATGCTGCTGCCTATCTGGACAATGTGGTAATCTTTAGTCTGGACTGGCAGACACATGTGGAACACTTGTCAGCTGTTTTACAAACCGTCAGTGGGGCTGGGCTGACCAGTAACCCTGGAAAATGTGCAGTGGCTATGAATGAGACCAAATACTTAGGTTTTATTTTGGGCAATAGATAAATAAAACTAGAGATCTCAAAGGTAGAAGCAGTGGCTAAGTGTCCAGTATCTCAAACAAAAAAGCAGGTGAGGTCTTTCATTGGACTTGCTGGCTACTATAGGAGGTTTATGCCTAACATTGTCTCTGTAGCTGGTCCTCTTTCAGATCTCTCCAAGAAAAGGTATGGAAATACAGTCAAGTGGACACCAGAATGCAAACAAGCATTTCAAACCATCAAGCTTTATGTTCTTCCCCAGTTCTGTGGTGTCCTGTCTTCGACAGACCTTTTGAAGTACATACTGACACTTCAAATGTTGTGATCAGTGTGTCTTAAATCATATCATAGATGGAGAAAAACATCATCCCTTCTTGTATATCTCCAGAAAACTACATGACAGGAAGCAGCATTATTCTACCATTGAGAAAGAGTGTCTAGCTATTAAGTGGGGAATAAAGGCACTCCTCTAAATAACACAGAGGGGGAATCCACTCGCACAGGGTCCCAGGGGTAATTATTCAGTCATCTAACATATGATGATTCCTGCTCAGACACTAAGGATGCAGCTAGAATACTTCACTAACAGTAGGCCGGACCAAGGACCCATGAAATTCCAAGTGGCCCCATGAGGAAATCGGAGTGGGAGTTCAGCTTGAAGTAAAACTGAATTACTGCATCACTGCAAATTTTACCAGAAATTAGGTAGATAGCAAGTTATGATAGCTGAATAGGCAATTGTCTTACTGTTGAGGAAGTCATTGTGTGAAATTGGAGATGAGCAGAAGCAGGCTGCACAGTCCAGCTAGGGGAGGGTGGGCAAAATGACCTCCAATGCATGGGAGCAAGTTCTTTGATTGAGAGCCTGGTGGTGACAAAAAAAAAAGAATGTAAAGAGGCTTGTAGGTTTCCTGAGAGATCCATCACAGACTATGAGAGAATAGCCATGGTGGGTTCCAATATGGGAGTGTAGGAAAGCCCATAATTAGGCTCCAAGCTCAACTATTTTTAAATAGGTCAGGCAGACGTTCTTTGAGGACCTGTATGGTGGAATCCACCTTTTCGAATGATTGCCAGGTGCCTTGAAGTGAAATCTGCAGACAAGCCGGGTAAAGCATCCTGAATTTAATTATTGCAGCTATGAGCTTAGTCATTGCAGTGTGAAAGGCTGAACGTTTCTGCCTGGTGCCCACTGGTAAATCTTGGGCAATTTGCAGTCTGGAGCCTTCCCATAAGATGTCCTTTAGATCTCAGATTTTTTGTAGAGTGTGTTGTTTGTCTAGAAAATTTAGTAATTTAAATATGAGAGGGCAAGGAAGGGAACCGCCTGGAGGTTTAGAGCAGAGGGATCGATGAGCCTACTCCACGATGTACATGGGACCATTTGGTGAGGGACCAGCTACCCTTTTCAGGAGTTTTTGTGTAAACTGAATTGGCAAGGCTCCCTCCAATCCTTCAGGGAGGCCAAAAATAATTGTTATTCCTTCAACTTCTCCCTTCTAATTCCTCCAGTTTGGCTCCCATTTTCCCAAATTGTTGGCACAGGGAGGTAGAGTCCAACTCAGTGAGGTCTTTCCATTTCTCTAATAAAGTTGTTCTTGCATCAATGTCTCCCACCCATCAGCCCATATCCTTGAGATCAGAGCGCAAAGATTTTAATTCCTCTGCGAGCATTTTTAGGGAGTCCTTGAAGGATACATCTCCCAGAGAAAGTGCTCCTCTGATAGGGAGGCAGGTGCCACAGTAGTAGTAGTATGGCTACCTGGGCCTCAATTCTGAGCCTTCAGGCATTTGTTTGCTTATCTGGTGTCTGTGGGGGGTGGTATTCTGCAGGGCCACCAGTCGCATTTCAACTTCTGACAGCACTGCTGGGTTCTTCAGATTTATTTTGCTCAGCTATACACCGGAAACTTCTTGGGTTGTAGTGAAAGAATAACCTGCATGGTAGAAGGTTTAGGACTCCCCAGAAAGATAAGTTTTAATTCAGAATATGTAGGGAAAATGGGAGCATCCGAAAAGAGCTGCTACTCTGGAGAGATCATCACATGACTCCAGTGCATAATATTTTCTATATCCTGAAGACTTTCTAGAGGATCCTTATTATGTGCAATATCCATAATCACCTCCCTAGCCCCACATTCTGTTAGGAGTTGATTTGACTGATAGTTTTCTATCAACTCCCACTTAACCCCCTTTATAACCTTAATCAGTTTCTTCTCTTTTTCAGTAGCAAGAGGAGCTTCTGGCCATCGATTTATCTGTGCTTCCATTGGGCTATGTTCACTTTCAGCCCTAATACCTATTTTCAAATCCCTGAATAATGGAGGTATATTATTACACAACCAGCACAAATCAATTATTGAAGCACCTCTAGTTCCTGTATACAGTAGGTAGATGCCCCACTGGGGTCTATCCTAGATCTACCATTTATGAAAAGAAAATGTTTGTCTTCCGAAATATTGGATAACTTTTTACCCCTTTCACATTGTTTATGATCCATCACCTTATGTTTCGTTATCAGGAAATTCAGACCCTGGGCTGCACAGGCTTCACTTATTTCTCTGGTAGGCTCCAGACACTGCCCAACTCTGGCATTAAAATCACCCACTAGGATGATACCATATTCAGGATTATTTTGTGTACACTCATCCAGCAAGCCTGCCAGTTTATCGAGTGTTTGTGTATCAGCATATCTAGATACTGCAGGGGTTATATATACATTTAAAATTATATATTCCTAATTGTCACACTTTAATTATTAATTTTGGAGTCCCAACATAACCAATCACCCTACATATGGCTGAACTCTTAAAGCATCCCCTTAAATTTCTTGCCATTGGAGTTATGTTACATAAGAATTCATTTGCAAATAATATTTGATGAGCTTGACATATAAGACTGAAAGTATAAAATATTTTTTATTTTCATTCTTTCCTTATTGGTGGAAGTTAAAGTGGACAGAATCAGTTAATAAATAAGTATATATGAGCATATACAATATTTGCATGTGATTGCAATAGAGAAGATAGTTTCTTTCTAATCATGAAAAACTATGTACTACTGAAACTTGTAAATAAAAAAACACAAATCATAGATGCATAGATAGACAGACAGACAGATAGATAGATAGATAGATAGAGAGAGAGAGAGATAGATAGATAGATAGATAGATAGATAGATAGATAGATAGATAGATAGATAGATAGATAGAACATATATTCCAGGACTCACCACCTCTTTCTTTGAATAGGATGCCTTCATAACATAGCTTTTGTTGAAAAAAACATTTATTTACACCATGAGCTACACCATACAATCCCCACCTGACATGTTTTGGATGGCTCATCCTTTATCAAAGGCTGGGGAAACAACAAATGAGCCTTACCTATATAGTGAATACAGGTTCTCTGAGTCAGATATGATGTCATGAACGGATCCTCATCTGATTTGTCATTCAAGTGTTTTAAAACTAAAATTAGTAATTAGTATTTTAACTGTCTTTAATTAATGAAATGTGACTAGATAAAAACATGTATACATATATATATATATATATATATGTGTATATATAAAACAATCATGTATAAAACTTTAAAAAAGTATATATATATAAAATCTAAAGCATGAAAGAGGAAAACCTAGGGAGGAGGGGAGGAGAAGGGAAGAAGGGGTTTGTTAAAAGTTATAAATACCCATCAAAACAGATTTAAGAGTGATTAAGAGCAATGCAGGGAAAAGAGATTGGGGGGGCAGAATAGATAATATTAATACAGGAAATGTATCTAGGAATGTTAAAGCTGAATAGCAATATCCATATTTAAATATATAAAGTGCAGAACAACACACGTTTAATCACAGTGCAGAAAAATTCACCATTGAAACCATGCAATACTACTAACTTGATATTCCATTTAAACATATTGGTGCACATCTTATTCTATATAATACAACCTAGTTTTTGTTGTACCCTCTTATATCTAGGTGTTTTTATCTTTCATATATCTAGCAACTGAAACAGTCAAGTACCCTACTGCAATACTTTATCATCTATTTTTCTTTTTCTTTTCCAAATAGGTGCGTATATTCAGGCTGGAATTTAAATCTGTTTTTTTATGTGCCCCCAGTTGAAGAATGCAAATGTTTTCCCTCTTTTAGTAGTAGGTTATTCAATCAATCAATCAATCAATCAATCAATCAGTCAATGTCTTTATTTTACCAGGTGATACACCACTGAGAAAAAACTAATTTACAAGGTGGACCTGGGCAGACACATAACAGAAATACATCAAAACAATAGAGAATACAGTAATAATACATGTACAAAAATGTATGCAGAAGTGAGCATTGCAAATAAGAACATGTAGTAAGAGACACATAAGGGAGTTACATCAAAGCAGGAGAAAAATACAGTGATAATATATGTACAGAAGTGTATATAGAGGTAACATAGCAAACATGATCACAAAGTAGAATATCATATAATGTAATAACAATACTACAGCCATTAGAACTAATCAACAAATTTGTCCTAGTGCAAATACAGTTCTCAGGACTATGTGGTCTAAGTAAGTCTCACGCTTTTCAAGAATAGCCTCACCTCTTTGTAAAATATAGCAAGAGGTCATGCAAGACTGAAAGGAGAAGTAGAAAAAGGTGGGAGAATTCAGACCTGATAAGGAGCAGAGGGGACTCGGATAATAAGAGCAGTCATAAGAATTTGAGCGCCATGAATGGTAACAATCACATGTCTCCTTGAAGGTGCGCAAGTACAGGATTTTGAAGAAGGACAACTTCACAGGCATTGTAAGCTTCATGGCTTTCTGCATGTAGTTCCATAGGGCTGGGACTGCATGGCTTATAGCTGATTAACCAAAACGTGTTCTGACCTTTGGGACCAGCAGAGAGATGTAGGAAAGGCTTCTCAGAGGATAGATGCTGGCACTGCAGACTGGCAAGCAATCCACAATGTACTGGGGGAGCATGTTAATGATGGATCTATATGTCCAACAGACTGCATTTCTTTGTCTTCTGGCACTTAGTGAGCTCTAGCCTGCCTTGGCATAGAGAGGGCAATGGTGGGTAATATTCGGTAATCCAGTAATACATCTAAAGGCACGGTGATAGAGAGTGTCCAGTTTGGCCAAGGCAGTGGTCAGTCCTTGGCTATAGATGAAGTCAGCATAATCCAATAGGGGCAAAAAGGTAATCAGGACTAGCCTGGTTATTGCTTCCTGAGTAAGAAGGTTCCTGATTCGAAAGAGGTTATTACAGTTACCCCCTCTGGAGTTACGGCTTACTTTGTCTATTGCTATAAAGGAGAAAGTATTTGATAAACTGTCTTTTGCCTGTATCGTATGTGCTGCAGTAGCACATATATTGTCTCCCCTGGCAATAGCTCAGACATGTTTTCCCATTCCTGTTTTGAAGGCACATTTAGTTTTCCCTATA
The DNA here is from genome assembly GCA_016271365.2 of Neoceratodus forsteri. Lineage (NCBI taxonomy): Eukaryota > Metazoa > Chordata > Ceratodontiformes > Ceratodontidae > Neoceratodus > Neoceratodus forsteri. The sequence continues at coordinate 1,178,555,582 of CM057449.1, read as the reverse complement.
TAAAAAGCCTGTCATGAGCATGTAGCCAAATAAATGATACCCTCTGTGTTGTATGTGATACATTGCCTTACAGTATATTCTTTCTCTGTGTTATAGGATCCAAAGTTTTTACTGAGTTGAATTATATGCACTTTTTGCACTGAACGCATCCTTGAACCTGTGTACGCCATGTGGTGCTGTCTTTTTCTGTATAGTGGCTATGTACCAGGCAGTCTTATAGTGTTGATGCTTTCTTACAGCACATCTTGGGATAGACAATAGATAGATAGATAGATAGATAGATAGATAGATAGATAGATAGATAGATAGAGATAGATAGACAGACAGACAGACAGACAGATAGATAGACAGACAAACAGACAGACAGACAGATACAGAGATAGAAAGAACAGTGTATTGCAGGCTCACTGCTTGAACTAAAGCTGGCACCACAACTACAGCTGTGAATCAATCAATCAATCTTTATTTAGCCAGGTGAAACTCCATTGAGCAAGCTCATTTTCAAGGATGGCCTGGTAGATACAGAATAAATAATACAGTAGCACAATAGAACATATAGGACAAATGGGCATAGTAATACAATACACAAGCAATAACACACGACGAGGTGTGGTTTATCACCTGATAAGAGCACGCCGAGGGGTGTACTAAGGCAGGTGTGTTATTGAGCTTATAAAATGGGCCCTCCCCAAAGTAATTTTTTAATGTAAAAAAAAACATAAAAAAGTGAAACATAAAAAAAGGTTTCAAACAGTTAAAACAGTAAAAAATAGTCCCCCCATTAAGTTTATTTGGAATGTATTTATTGCCCCCCCCACCACACACACAAAATGTTACAAATCCATTCAGAATATGCCTTTTACTTTATTGGGTCTTTTCTACATTTCTTACTTTGGCTGTGTTTAGTTAGAGCATTGCACTGTTAACAGAGGAGCGGCTGTGTTGACTGGGAGTGAGCCTGTCCCTCACCAGGCACCATAGAGAGCAAAGGGAATCCTTCTTCCTGTTTCCTGCTTTCATTCTGACAGGCACATTTTGGTCAATGTTTCATTTAAAAAAAGGAAAGCGAGTGCCTGGTGAAAAGTGAGCATGTTCTTTTGGAGGCACTGATAAACACTGCTGTGCTGATGGTCGCCGATGGTGCGGCGGGTAGATGGCATTCTCTGATGGCATTTGCGGTTATGGATAATGCTGAAAAAAAAGTACTGTTTCTGTTTTCTCGGCGGGTTTCTCGGCGCTGTTTGAAAATGCTGAGAATGACAGCTATACACTGGTGGCGAGAGGCAGACGAGCAGTGAAAAAGATAAAAAAGAGGTACGAAGTCCTATTAATTGAACTAAAATGTAGCTTTGCACTTTGAGGAGGAGTCGCAAGTAAGGAGGACTGCTGTTTGTCTGCAAGGGAGGAGAGTGGTCAGCGAGAGAGCCTGACAGAATTGTTTTTCTGAACTGCCATGGATGGATCTTTGGCTGCTCTGCGTCTTGCTTAGCGTAACAAGTACCAGTTGCCATATATATCAGCTGATAAGGACATGGCTACTGGTACCTGTTAGCCAATCAGGATGCAGGCTCTCTCTTGCCCATTTTATGAATAGCAATAAAAACAAGGTACAAGGATAATCAATGAGGCCTGGTCATAAGGTGAAGCCTCATCCCAGTAAACAGTACAGTAGAGAGGTAGAAGCAAATCAGCACCAATGTGCTGAAGCAGTGATTTTAGACACTGATAGCTCTAGTAGAGCAGAGTTATTGCTAGCGACAGTGCAAGCTGGGGCTCAGTAGCAAGTAGAAAGCAAGGATGAACCCATGAACATGGTTTAGGGTAATTCTAACAAAAGGATAGAAAGTGTAGAGGGTTGATGGTAAGAATAGCAATGTATGGCTACCGTTTAGTGACAGGGAGGGCATTGACAAGGCTCTGAGAAGTATCTCGAATAGAGTGACTTGAATTCTGCAAAACCAATACGATGCACCAATTTAATGGATTTCTGGATGTTGTTCCACAGCTAGGGCAGCACATAGCTGAAGGAGGCTCTACCAAAATGGGAAAAGACTTTAGGCACAGATAGTGAGATGTACAAATGGCTTCCTAAGGCATAGTTTCATAAGGTGCAGAAGGGCAGAAAGTCAGAAATGTAGGAGGGTATCATATTGGATATAGATCTATAGGTCCATAGTATAGCATTCCTTTGCCTCCTGACTGTAAGTGAGGTCCACCCTACCATGCAATAGAGTATACATTGATGGGTATTATATGTCGCACCTGAGATGAAACATAAGGCCCTATGATAAAGGGTGTTAAGCTTGGAGAGGGCATTTTTTGGGACTTGGCCATATAGGAAGTCTGCATAGTCCAAGATAGCTAGGAACATGGTTTGTACTAAGCTTTTTCTGGCCTCCTGGGTAAGCAGATACGTGATTCTTAAAAAAGAGTTCGAGCCTCTGTCTAAGTTTTTTTGACAGCTTGTCTATATGATCAGCAAAAGAAAGTCTGTTGCCAATTTGCATACCTAGGTACTTGAAATTGGTCACATAGTCAAGTGACTCACCAAGCAGGGTGGTGATAGTGGGAATATTGTCATGCTTAAGGGAGTTTATGGACTTGGTCATTGAGGATAACAGCATGGCTTTGGTCTTTTTGGCATTCAATAGGAGTGTTTGACTCAGGAGGTTTTGTTGCAGCATAAGGAAATCTGCTTGCAAGTACGAGCAGGCACTTTCAGAAGTAGGCCTGGCAATGTAAAGGACCATGTCATCTGCAAAGAGATGTACACTGGAAAGTTTGATTCCACAGTCAATGTTGTTGTTATCAAATGAGAAAAGTAAGGGCCCCAAGATGGAGCCTTGAGATACGCCTCTGCTAATCTGTTTTAGAGTGGAGAGATCTCCTACTGCTTTTACTTGCTGCATCTGCTGTGCCAGGTAGCATGAGAACCATTTTAGGGAAGGTGTACCCATACCAATGTTGAGGAGAGTAACTAAGAGCAACGCATGGTCAACGGTATTGAAGGCCTTGCTTAAATCGAGGAATACCATGCATACGTGATTCTTAAAGTTAAGGGCTTTCTGCCAGTCATTTGTGACTTTAGCCAGAGCTGTGATTGTGCTATGGCATGGCATAAAGCCTGATTGCACAGGGTTTAGCAGATTTGAGGCATCAATGTAGTTTCTAAGTTGTCAATTCACTAATTTCTCCAGCAGTTTTGATAGGGTGGGGAGTAAGGAGATTGGCCTTTAGTTATTTGGGTCTCTGGGGTCTCCTGATTTGAAAAGTGGTAAAACTTGGGCAGTCTTCCAGACAGTAGAGAGTTTGCCCAAGCTGAGGGACTTATTTATTTATTTATTTATTTATTTATTTATTTATTTATTTATGTCTTTGATAACCGAGTAGGTGGACTGATCCATAAGGACCGATTTCAGCCATGACCTGGGCCCCAAAGAGAGGCAGCAATGTGGACATTAGTGGATTGTACAAAAGTGCATATCCAGCAGTAATACAAGTATGTGTAGGGACAGTGAAACAATTTGGACACAGAGAAGTAGAGACTGGTTAACGATATGAAGGTCTTGGTCTATAGATCAAAAAAGTATGTACAAGTACACAGAACAAAAGCTTATTTGCAATAGCTGAGTTGTCATACATTTAGACAGAGGTGCTAAACCTAGAAACATAGAATTTGACAGCAGATAAGGACCACTTGGCCCACCTAGTCTGCCTATTTCCCTACCTAATGGATAAGCTGCAGATCCTAGTTAACCAACAGCCTACTTCCTCCTACCCCCCACTAGAATTGCCTTATGTCTGTCCCATGCATTCTTGAATTCCCCCACAGTTTTTGACTCTAAAAAACATTAAACTATAATACAGCAGTTTATTTTGTCAGGGGCAGCCCTGATTAACCCTGAGGAAATAAGATAGCAGGGACAATAAGCAAAAGTAGATAAACACAAAATGGGACTAGAAGGCAGGGGTGAATGCTGACTAGTAAAAGTCTGAGGTAGAGGCAGTGCAGAAAGGTGATGCAGTAAGGTGGCTAGGGTGGATCATGGGCTGAGACATGGTCCCGGGAACAGTCGCAGGAGGATTCCATCAGGAACTAGGCTCGTAGGTTGTTTTTGAGGGACATGTGTGAAGGGGAGAAGTGGATTGTTTGTGGGAGCCTGTTCCAGAGGGAGAAGGCTGACACAGAAAAAGGCTTTACTGCCCATGGCAGAATGGGTGCATGGGACTACCAGAGAAAGAGTGGAGGAGGACCTGAGGGTTCTAGGTGCAACCTTGTCTATGAGTAGTGAGGCAAAAGGGGGACAGGTGGTGATTTCTGAGAGAGTTATCAATTAGGCAGCCCATGGCTTGGTCAAAACATCCCTGGAGGTTTGGCCACACTAAGGATTTATAGAGTGTGCAGTGATGAGTAGAGTAGGGCACTTGAAGAACAAAATGGCAGATGGAGTTGTACGTAGTAGTGAGGAGAAAGCAAGGCAAGGAGGCAGCGGTGAAGGAGTAGACAGGGGAGCAGTAATCAAGCAGAGGGAAGAGGTATTAAAGAGGTGCATTAATGGAGTTGCCAGCACTTCATGACTGAGCTTTAGGAAAAAAGGGCCAATGAGGCCTGCTCCTACACTTTTTCTGGCATCCAGCTGAAGGAGCAGGTCATCCACTTCCTTGTAAGTTACCGGTTGGAAAGAGAAACCCATGACATGAGTTCTGTGGATGGGGGGGGGGCTTGCTGGTCCTTGTGATGAGAACTGGGTAAGTAGGTTATTCACAGGTGAAATGACAAAGGCCATACTTGCGGTAACAAAATGATTATTAGAGCAGTCAAGGATTTCTGCCTTCTCGGTAATGAGGGATCCTTTGTATAAGATCTTGGTAGGGAGAGAACCTGATGAAGCATGACCTTGAATATCTCTAAGGGTTTGCTAGAATTTGGCAGGGTCCTTGGTGGAGGAGTCCAGAGTTGACTGGAAGTAATTAGCCTTAGTGTTTCTGACAAGCTTTGTGCAGAGGTTTATGGCTGCCCTAAAATCAGCCCAATCTGACTGAAGCCTTGATTTACGTGCTTTTTATCTTGTCCTTGTTGAGCGAAGCTGACTTCAGTTGATATGTAAACCAAGGGAGAGTCTTTTTCTTGGTATGTGCTTTGATCAAGGGGGCATATCTGTCAATAGCTCCATGGACAATAGTATGGAAGATCTCGTATGCTGTCTTTACTGTCTTGGCTATGTAGAAGTCCTGCCATAGCAAGGAATTTTGTAAGTCCAAAAGGAAGGCTTGTGGCACTAAATTATGTAAACATCTCCTGATTGTGAACCTGGAATTAGAAATAGGCTTGGTTGCAGCTCTTATACAAGCATTAAAGCATTGGTCACTAAGATCAATGAAGGAGACTCCAGAATGTGAGAAGAGGTGTGGCTTGTTTGCCAGAATAATGTCTAGTAGGGAGTTTTTATTTGGGTTCTTTTTATTTGGATGGGTCACTTTTGAGACAATTTGAGTAAGTCTGAATGAGTCACATAGAGTTTTTAAGGGTTTGGAGGAGTCTGAAAGCCAATCCAGGTTACAGTCACTCAGGATTATGACTTCAGACTGCAGCACACTAAGAGAGTGGGAAAGGTGACTTAACAGTTGAAGCCCTGCAGAAGGAGGCCTGTAGCATCCTATGATGTGCAAGGCCAAAGTGGTTGAGAGTTGGACTTTGATCATGAGGCTTTCAAACTCTTTTGGCAATAATGAGGCATCAGTAATAGAAACGTTATATATTCCAGTACATAGATGGCAATCCCCCCAACCTCTAGTTCATCTGTCTGCATGAAAGATATTGTATTCAGATAAGTTGACCTCAGAGTGTGTGCTGTGGCTTCAGCATTCAAAAAGTCTTGCTGTTCTTATACAGAGAACGTGGGTCAACAACTCCTCTCACTAAGCTGGGCACCCTGGATTTTGGGGTACACAGAAAAGGTATTTCTAGGAATTTGTTGAAAAAAAACAAACACCAGACTCAAGCTAGGTTCAGGTGTTTGTTCTTTAAGATAACATTTTTTAATGTATTTTTCATTTTTTTTTTTTAGTTTGGGGGAACAACATGGCAACTCTCACAATATTTTTTTTTGTGCTGTGAGAAGCAAGTGGTGAGAAGACAAAAACAGTTTGTGACAGAATTTTTGGTGTCATATCAGAACATTATATTAAAAACCTTATTGATCATTCCCAGAACAGAACAAAAAACACTTTAAATAAATTCTTATAACTCTGGAATCGTTTATTTTTTTTCATGAAACTTTCCAAGGGCATTACCTTGGCACAGCATGCTTCTATGCTAAACATTTCAGAAAATAAATCCATTCTATGTAGGCTGCATTTGAGAGCAAAACCAAAAACCCATGTTAAGTATGGAAAAAAATAGACATCTACAGGAAAAGGACACTTGCAGATCTCAGAAACGGCACAAGCTGCCATTACAAAACTTTCCACATTTTTAGACAATGTATGCAAAAGTTCAGATAATTTCATCAAATGCTGCCAAAGCTATTAAGGTCCAAATTTAGGGCTCAATATAGAAACTGCTGCTCAAACCTAACTATACTGGGGCTACTGCATCAGCATAATATGATTATGCTGTCAATAAAAAACTTACAAACAGAATAAAAAGTTGTAGAAGTGGGTTAACATAAGTTAATAAAACAATTAAAAACTTATAATAAAACATCTATTGGTGCTACAAAAAGTTGCAATGATACAGTAGCAACAAGTCTTTTTAGTGACAGTAATGTCCTACAGCATGACAACTATACCACAACACCCTAATAAAAGTGACAAGGTATTGTGGCATGCGTGTATAACGAGTGTTGGGTAGGCACTAGTGCTGTGCAGAATGTGGAATTCTACCAGCTGAATTATCTTGGAATGACCATTCTGCCAGCGGAATTTCTCTGGTTCTTTTGTGGAATTCTGCCTGTTGTGTTCTGTGGAATAATATTCCACAGAACATCATTTTTTTGTGGAAAATCATTCCACAACCATCTCTGCAGAAAATATTGAGACCCACAGAGACAACAATTTTTTTCCTATGGAAAATCATTCTGCAACCATTCTTCCCTTCCCCCCAAGTCGCACCTCGAAATGAGCCTCGGCTCAGTATCCCTTTCCCGGTTACCAAACTTTAAAGAAATGAATAAATAAATAAATATCCATTTCCATTTAAAATATTGAGATCCACAAAATACAATTCTGTGGAAATGTTGCAGAAAAACTCATTCTGCATTTTTCTGCTGCAGAATTCCACCATTCTGATTCTGGAAAAATTTGGTTAAATTTTGGTGTAATTGTGAAAATTCTGCAAAATTTCATTCGACCAAAATTTGAAAATTCTGCACAGCACTAGTAAGCACTTTAATTTTAAATCACAATTTTTAGCCACTGATGTCACATCCATTCTTCAGTTGATTTCTTCTAAATGTTTACAAGCATGATCCGTGGCCCAAAATCTCCTGACATGGCAAGATTGGTACACTTTTGTTTAGTGTGGTTTTCTTTTGGTCTATAGATGAGCAAAAACATGAAAAAGATCAACTTTTCTAAAAATAATTTCAGTCCACTAGCCACTGGCTCTGACATGCACACAGCAGTCAGAGTCACATGAATCTGGCTTCTGGTTAAAACACTAATTCAAGCGGTTATTGGGAGCCAGACCCTGGTGTTGCTAACCAGCCCCTATTCCAGCACCAGATGCACAATTCTGGTGTCAAGACGATTCAATTAAACAAAAAATCATTGTGGACAATAGGAACCACACTGCTGCCAAATATGTCCCCCCCCCCCTCAATTGCAATACAAGGTTCCCAACTTTGGTGTCAGATAAAGTAATTTTGAAAGTTTTTTCCCCTTGCCTCACTGACTAGCACCTACAGTATATCTCCCTCTTCCTGTCCCCAACAACTATCTGTATAAGCTCTTCCCAAACCCAACCCAACCCTCCTCCCTATCCTACCCATAAGTAAAAAAAATATATGGTGACTGGCATGGCACAATCCCCTTCCCCAACCCCACACACACACACACACACACACACACCTCCTCAGCAGGCCACCATCTGAATTAATGAAACTGCAGTAGAACAGCTTTCAAGTATTCATTCAGATGGTGATCAGCCAAAGAGATTAGAGGAGATCTGCATTAGTCAATGTCTTTTTTTAATTATGAGTGTCTTAGGGTGGAGGTTGGATTGGGATGCTAGTGGGAAAGGGAAGCAGTTATACAAATATATAATAGTGAGGGGGAAAGAGCAAAGCATGGCTCCAAGAAGGTGTGAGAAAGGGTAATAACATTTTTTAATTACTTTATCTGACTCTGAATCTTGTAAATCAAATCGATACTTCTATAAAGAGGCCTCTAGAAAAAAATGAGATTAACTTTTCAAGAGACATGGCAAAGGGATGGGCTTAGGCCAATGATTTGGCTAGATAAGTCAGACCTAAGGGGTATACACACATGGATCTTGACTCCAGAAGGCAGATTTGGAGCCAGCTATGGCATCAGATGGCCACTGAGCCACAATAGGAGATACTGGTCTTTTAAATATCAGGCATGTGTGGTGGGTTAAAAAATCTAGCCTTAAAGGAAAACTACACCCTCATATCTTATAAATTTTATTTGGTTCCATGTCAGCAAACAACTCTTTTCCTGTAACTGGATATACGTGATCGCTTTAGTTTATTTTCACTGTTCATACTAGCCCCTGAAACTATCTTGGAGTCTCCATTTTCTGGCTGTGAAAGTCTCATTGTCCCTGAGAAATGCATTAGCATATGGGAACATGATATGTCAGCATCATTTACACTCCACAGTATGCCTGTCTGCTTAACTAGATTTCAACAAAACAAGTTGCAGCAAGGTGTGAAATACCACATTTTACCTTCAGTTAGCTTTGTGAGATATCTGAGTTGTAATATAGGGTTTTCCTCATAAATTGCTTTCAATGTGTGTGTTTCCAGAGGTTTGTTTTTTTTTCAGGATATTTGTACTTTCAACACAGAGATACACTGTATAAATGGGTAATATGACATTGTGTTTTCATGTGCTAATGCAGCTCTCACGGATGATAAGATGTCAACAACCATAAAATGAAAAACCTCCAGGTTAGTTACAGGGGACTAACATGAACAGTGAAAGTAAACTAAAGCACACACATACACTGTATCTCCATCTGCTACTGGAAAAGAATTGCCAGTTGACAAGGAAACCACAAATAAGATTTACAATCTATGAGGATGACATTTTCCTCTCAGGGATTGTTAGTGAGTTTTGTCTAACTGTAATTCTTTGTATTTCTAACTATTTCTTTTTAATTTCCTAGTTTTGTAGCATTTTGTTACATTTTCTATATATCTTGCACATTTATTAAATATGCTGTGTAGCACAGGTAATCCAATTTTATTAGGCAATTCTATGCTCTGCTTCTGAAGAGACAACTACCTAACTTGAAAGCAAAACTTACGTCTGATAGAAAAAGGGGGTATGGTTACCTGGAGCCACTAAGGGGATTCCTATGTCCAAGAGGCCTTGTACTGTTCAAGCAACAGCCTGGCATTGTTTTCTGTTAGCAGTAGCCTGTGGTAAGACTTGAAAGGATCAGCCCTGAGAGAGTTGTCACCAAGTTGCTGGTAGTGTGAGAAAGTAAGTGAGCCAGTGACACCCCCACGGCAGCTTGGATGAGTAGTGACAAACCAGAGGCAGAGTGCTGGTACAGTATTATATGCTCCTCTAATCGGTGAAAAACAGCTGGCCTCAGAAAGCGCACTGTAAGTGTGTGTGTGTGTGTGTGTGTGTGTATATAAGGTATGAAGTTACTTAGCACATAGAGAAATGGATTGCTAATAATAAACTGTCCAGTTACAAAGCAAGAAATACAAAAGGTGTTATTTTACACCTTTTTAGTCTTAGTGTGTGTAGTATAGTTAGAAGGCACAATAAATGGAATATATGAGACTTATTATAGCATACCTGCAGGATTTGTGCCAACTGACAGGGATTACCTATGAAGTGTAATGAAGTCTGACCTCAAGTTTTAAGTTTTTTCTTTTCCATTCTTAATTTATACTTCTGGATATCTGGTGGCTGCTCAGCCCTGTCCACCCCTCCTACCAGTATTTGTTTCACCAGCAGTTACCCTACATAGAAACACAGAGTATGGCAGCAGGTAAGAATCACTTAGCCCACCTAGTCTGCCTATTTTCCCTATCTACTGTAACATCTCAGACCCTACTTGATCTCTGGCTTTAACCCCCCCTTTCTTACCACTAAGGTTCCCTTATGCCTATCCCAGGTATTCTTGAATCCTGTTACAGTTTTTTCCACCACGGCATCCACTGGGAGGCTATTCCAGGCATCCACCACTCTTTCTGTGAAGAAGTACTTCCTCACATCTCCCCTAAGTCTACCCCCTCCAGCTTCATAGCATGAACCCTTGTTCTTGAGCATCTTTTTTTCTGAAAAATGCTTCACTCTTGAACCTTATTTATACCCGTCAGGTATTTGAAAGTCTCTATCACATCCCCCCTCACCCTCCTTTCATCCAGGGTGTACATATTGAGGTCCTTTAGCCTCTCCTCATAGGGCTTCTGATGCAGACCATTCAAGTTGCCCTCCTTTGCACTGCCTCTACTCTGTCGATGTCCTTCTGGAGTTGTGGTCTCCAGAACTGGGCATAGTACTCTAGGTGAGGTCTCACCCATGATCTATACAGTGGTAACACCACCTCCCTCTTTCTGCTGGTGATACCCCTCCCTATGCACCCTAGCATCTAACTAATTCTCTCCAATGCCTTGTCACACCGTCTGGCCACCTTTAGGTCATCAGATATGATTACCCCAGGTCACGTTCCTGTTTGGTGGTCATCACTACCACTTCTACCATTTTGTACTCTGCCCCTGGATTTCTGTACCCCAAGTTCATGATTTTGCAGTTCTTGACATTGAAACTTAGTTGCCACACTCCTGACCATTCAGCATCTCTAGGGTGACCCACAGTACCTCCGCCCTCCCTGTATTCCCCGTATCTCTGTTGTTTTTATGCTATCTGTCATGTAAAGAGCCACTCCACCCCCTTTGTTTTCCATCCTGTCCTTCTTAAACGGGGTAAAGCCTGGTATGGCTACTGTATATCCCAGTCATGGTCCTGATTGCACCATGACTCAGTAATGGCAGCAATGTCCACGTCAGTGTCTGCTATAGTGGCCTCTAGGTCAGGGATTTTATTTCCTAGACTTCAAGCATTTGCACACATGGTCTTCAAAATTCTGCTACCACCCCACTTGTCAACCTCCCCTTTCCCTTTTGCCTTCTCTCCTTACCCCACCCAGCTCTCATTTCCATCGCTCCTTATTTCTACCATTTTGTTTTTCTTGTTATTAGGTACCCTTGGGGATTTCCCTCCCTTAGGGTTCTCCCCACTGACTACTTCAGCTTGTAGGGGGTGCAGTTTATGTATCCCTCCATCCTTCCACTGTCCCCTCAGCTAGGTTAAATGCTCGCCAATGTAACATATAAACTTTTCACTAAGGACTGTGGTTGCCTCCTTGATGGATACCTTGAACTGGTCCCTGATGGATTTCCTCCTGTTGTGGGGTCAGAGAGGCGAGGACCATCCTGCCCCACCCCCTAGTCATCCAGATTGGTCAAGGTGTCTTGGGTGACGATGCATATCTGCAGGCAAGTGGGCAGAGGCTTTATTATTCCCAGCTCCATTTTCACTGACTTCCCCTTCTGCAGCCAATGTGGTGCATGTGTGTGGAAGCACGCATGCAACACCATGCTAAAGTCCCGCCCTTCTGTGCTACTCTGGACTGCACTACCATCAACCCTCCAGCTGGTGTCAGTCAGAGACTTGGCATGCAAACCCAACTTCCCTGACAGAGGAAAGCATTCTTCTGGATGCTGGCTCCTCTGCTCCCCCAGCCAACCCCTGGCAACCCGAATCTGCTTCTGAACTCCGGTCACTGGCATAGTATGAGGTGTGGCATCCAGGACCTCAACTCTCGGCACCACCAGGCTGGCTCAAAGTTTCAAGGTTTTTATTTAATGTATGACATTACTGTCTGCATAGTATTAAAAAGGCATATTAACAATCTACCCAGAACAAAGCTCAAAAATCAAAAAGGAGAAAAAAAGGAAAGCAATATCGCACATTCTTCCAAGACCAAGGAAATAACTGAAAAAAGCATATCATATTTCATGTAACTTTTTCACATAAGCTAAGAATTGTTGCACCAGATAAAGAAGTTAAGAAAATATAATTCCAATAAAATCCTAAATGATCAAGAAACCTTAAATACTTCTGTAATATTTATTTATTTTTATGTTGTCTTGCACACGCAGACAACATATTGGGGTTGCTTTAAGTGAAAGAGTAGGTTTTGGAGGCGCGGTTGTGTTGTGGCCAGTGGTGCCATTGCTTTTTTGGGCTTGGCTGTGTGGCATGAATGAGATTGCATGCTGTCTATGACAGCAGTTGCAAAACATGCCACCAACTTGAAACCTTTTAGCCACTGCAATGAGGGAGCTCCACCTCATTGCAGGGCATGCCTTCCCTGGTGTAACATTTCAATGAGACATGGCGGCAACTGTGCTGTCCGCCTTTCACAGTCTCCAGAAAAGCTGACGTCGAGGTGCCCAATCCTCTGTCAGCATCATCTTGCCCCCTCCCCAGTTTATTTGCCAATGGGGGAGCCCAGTCCCTATCGGCATCATGTCCCGTGCAAGTTGTTTGCCGAGGGGGGGTGCCCAATCCCCCTCGGCACCATTCCCCCCTCTCCCAAACACCCTTTTTTATTTGCTGACAGGGTGCTCAATCCCCATCGGCTCCAGTCCCCTCCACCCCAAGACACACAGGTGGCATGCTGGGAGCCCACCCCAGTGTACCAAATGTACCTGTCAAAGGAAAAAAACCTTCCTGCAATGTTTATTTTTTTTTAACCAGTAAAGTAGAAACAGTCCTTCGCTGTCTGCGACCCCCTTCCCAACCCGTGCCAACCCACTGCATACCCCATCTCCCCACACACCCCCACCCCATATTTACCTCCGGAGCCTGGTGCGATGATCTTCAGTAGACCGGGAACAGGTCTGCACTCTTCAAAGCCGACCACGAACTGAAGAAATGCCAGTAAGCTGTATAATGGCATAAATAGGGTTTTTTCAGCTTTTGGGGAATTTTGGCACCAAATTTTTAGCATGGGGTTATTGGGACCCTTCCTCATGAATCCAGTCACTGTCATTGTGTTATTGGCTCCCAAAAGGTGATTTTGCGGTCACTACACGGAATCACCTTTTGGGACCGATTAACGAAATGACAGTGCCACTGTTCATGAGGGGGGGCTCTCATAAGGCCTATGTTGCAAATTTGGTGAAAAAAATCCTGAAAATGACTGTTTTATGAGAGTGCATTGTGCAGTTTCCACGCACCCTTGTAACTTCAAAAATTTGTAATGTTTTCACTCCAGATTTTTAACATTGGCATTTTTTCACATCTCCTTATGAACAGTACAGCTGTCATTTTTCACATCCTGGCTGAATTGTGTCACACTTCCTGTGCAGAATAGCACAGTCGCTGTAGGAAATCAGTGTTTGGGACAGATTAAGAAAATCACAGTGACTCTGTTCATGAGCAGAGGTCCTAAAATACCTATGTTGAAAATTAGGTGATAAACGTCCGTAAAATGACTGTTACAAGTGTGCATTGTGCAGTTTCCACACACGCTCGTAACCTCGATCATTTTTAATATTTTTACTCCAGAGTTTCACCATTGCCATTTATTCATACCTCCTTATGAAGAGTACAGCTGTCATTTTCCACATCCTACCCGAAATGTGTTTTTGCACATCCGGCGAGAAGTGGCGCAGTGGCTGTAGAAAAACAATGCTCAGAACAGAATAAGAAAATCACAGTAACACTGTTCATGAGCAGAGGTCCCAAAATGCATATGTTGAAAATTTAATGAAAAAATTCTATAAAATGACTATTTTACAAGCGTGTGTTGCGCAGTGTCCACACACAGTCATAGCTTCGAGAATTTGTAATATTTTCACTCCAGATTTTCAACATTGTCATTTTGGCACACCTTGTTATGAACAGTATAGCTGTCATTTGTCACATCCTGCCTGAAATGTAGTTTCCAACATCTGGCGCATAGTCGCACGGTCGCTGTGGGTAATCAACATTTGGGGCAGATTAAGATAATCATAGTGCCACTGTTCATAAACAAAGGTCCCAAAATGACTATTTTAAAAAATTGGTGAAATAATTCCACTAAATGACTGTGTCACAAGCATGTGATGCACAGTTTTCACTCACGCTCGTAACTTTGAGAATGTTTAATATTTTCACTCTAGATTTTCAACATTGCCATCTCTTCACACCTCCTTATCAATGGTGCAGCTGACATTTGAATGTGGTGCAGAATGGTGCGGTCACTGTGGGAAATCAATGTTCGAGACAGATTAACAAAATCACAGGGACACTGTCCATGAGCAGTGGTCCCAAATGCTTTCATGAGGTGGGGTCACAAAAAGGCCATGTTTTAAAATTTGCAATGCAAATACCAACAATCACCCAAGGTGTTAGGGTTTCTAACCCTTACATACCACCTATACAGACTAACAGGCATCAGGGGTGTGCCTTTGGATTGCCTGCTGTAGTGCTCATGCCACTGGTCCTCCACCCCCACCCTGCAGCCACTGACAGGCATCAAGGTGTGCCTTGGACTCTCCTGCCCCAAAGTTCAACCCATTCTCTTATGCTGCACCCATCTCAATGTACTTCCTTACGAAATGGGGTGAGCATAAGGCCCGACAACCTCAAGGCACAATGTGACACTTGTCAGACTCTACAGGATAGGGTGTGGTGAAATGGCATGAACTTTATGGCCAGCGACCCAAACACACCCCCCAATGCCTGTCACTCTCTGCATTGTGAGGTGCGGTTGATGTCAGGCTTATACTTCACTGCTATTCCTATTATGCATCTCTCTAACTCCTGCAGTACCAATGCCAGCACCAGCAAGACAACATTCAGCATTGACAAATGCTTGTTATTTATGACTTTGTTAACCGGGTAAGTGCACTGATCCCAAGGACTGTTTATATATAGAGGGAAACAGAATTTACAGTTATCTAGGAGGTTTTGGCCTGGGTATCTACATTCCAACCTAAGATAAGGTTTCATAGCTTTTTAAAAATGCCCAAAGTAGGCTACCACCCAAACAGCAGCTTCATATACCTTATAGCATCAAGTAAGGGAGCAGAACTTCACCCATTTATGTACTTTGTTAATCACCTTAAAAATGTGTTAAGTTTCTGATAGCAATTGGATCCATTGAATTCATTTGTTTTACAAAGAAAGGATCGCTTTGTAAACATGATTTGGACATCATTTCTAAAAAAAAAATTCCTCTCTGATTTGTAAAGCTGGGACAAACAAAAGAATACATGCCATGTCTTCTTTGTGTCCATGGCCAAAGCTGCAGTAAGGAATTAAGATCCATTTCAAATGACTTTCCATATATCTTTTGTAAGAGTTTATGCTTATAGGACCAGATATTCAGAAATGCGCCAAATGCCAACGCAAGTCCGGCGCAGCGCAAATCCGATGTGCAATGCTGTAATGAGTGCCATATTCAAAGGTTGCACATGATAAATGTGCCAGTGCAACAAGGCTGAATATGACATGGAAGTGCCATGGCACAACCAGAGTTGCACCAGGGTGCAACCAGAGGTGTGCCAGGGAGTAACCAGAACTGCGCCATAGTGCAACCCTCGATGATCCACGGCACAAAGGGACAAGCCAAGGCACACATGGACCAGCCCCAGTCAATGGTGGAAGCACAACAGCAGAGGCAAAGTGTGGGGCACGGCAGAGGAATACACCCAGGGACAGTGCCAGGGAGGCACATCAGCAGGGCACACACAGGCATCCAGCCCCCCAACCCCCCCACCAGAACACCACTGTGGCACAGGAAGCAGGGAACAGGTGGCACCAATGGCTGAAGGAGGGCCACCACTGGAAACCCCCCCACTGCATGCTGTGCCCCCACCCACCTGGACCCCAGCAAGCCACACCCTGGACCATGGCACCAAACACACATGCCACACATCCTGGACAGCCACTCCATGGCCATCCCATGGCACAGCCAATGACCAAGAGGCAGGACACCACTATGTATGACCCACACACTGACACATACACACCACACAGACACCCACCACGCCACTGCAGCATGGCTCCACATGCCAGCTGCAAAGCAGACACAGACACAGGCAGGTAAGCAAAAAAACTGTAATGAAAGGTAAAACTATGTACAATCACATGGGGTGGGAAAGGGCTGGAAAGTGAGGGAAGGGGACAGGGAACAGGGATTGTACTGTGGGAAGGGAGATGGATGGGGAAGGGATGGCAGGGGTATAAGGGACATGGTGAGGGTGGCCTCAGCCTGATGCCACCTGAAGCCTCCTCCTCCTCCTCCTCCTCCGGTCCATCATCACCATCCTTCTGGTCTGCTGGGCCACCTCCAGGGTCAAGGATGTTATTAAAATAATCTGCCGCAGCAGCTGACAATAGAGGGGCAGCCATGACCCCCTCTGGATGCCTATAACAAATGAATGGACAGATGATCAGTTCAAGGTGCCAAGGAATCATGCCCACCCACTGTGCGCAATGGGAAGTGGGAACACACACCCCTGGAGTGATGCCCTGGCCACCCACAGGGGTGGGCCAATGCCTGACAGCATCGCAGCATACCATGACAGTGCACAGTGGTGGACACTGCCACCCAATGGCCACCCAACTGCGCAGTGACAGGCAGACAGCACAGGGCACCAGCAGCACCACCACAGCAACACCCATGGCAGCCAGGTGCACACCAACCCCACCAACAGCTGGTACATGTGTGCAATGGCCTCCCTCCAGTGGCATGCACCACACACAGTGTGCAACACACTGCTGCCACAGCACATGACACAGGTGGCCATGACCGCACCCACTCCCCTGCTGACCAACCAGTAATGTGCAGAGGAACACAACAGTGCCTACCTGCCTGCTGTGGGGGCTTCACACGCCTATCCTGCTGCTGCTCGTCCACCACCACTCTGTCCCACAGCATCCTGCTGTGCTCTGCCTGGCGCATCTGCTGCCCTCGCACGTCACCGATATTCAGGCCCTAACAATGGAACAATGATAGGTACACATCAGAGAAAAAACACAGCATGTGTCCACCACCCCCACCCTGTGCTCAGTGTGTGCCCCTGCCCGACATGACCTGCATGGCTGTAGCACAACACAACCAGCAGCTGGCAATGCCACTCTGCAATGTGCACACCAACAGTATACACCTCTGCAGGGCATGCCAGGCAGCCAAGCCAACATCACAGTACAGCACTAGGGCACACATGCAGCATGGGATGACTTACCCCCCTGCGGACGCGTGCCTGCAGCTGGCTGAGTCACTCGGGGTCCCACCTCATCAAATCCCTGTATTGGTGGTGGCATTGCTCACTGGTCCTGGCTACGCCAGTGTCCTGCACCAGTGTGGTGGCAATGGCCTGCCAGACATCCATCCTGGCCTGCTGAAGGGGCACCTGGCCAAACAACCCTGGTGCATGTGGCTGCACATGGGCCACCAGATTTACCAGCTCCAGGTCTGACCAGTTACAGACTCATCCTGCACCCTGCTGCACCATCATTATTATGGCAAGAAGTGGAGACAAAATGGTGGCCTGGGGTGCACGCGTGCATAACGTGCGTGGGATGTGCGCCTCGTGTAGGCATGCACTGCGTCCACCAGTCGTGCATCACCTTGGATGCGTAAAATAGGCAGAGTCTGCCAGGTACATGGTGGTGGTGTTGTCCCAAGGGGTCAAAGGATCACAACAGGCATCAGGGGGCACCCAGCACACAGTGTGCAGCAGTGCGCTATACGGACCATGGCGCAGTGTGTGCCATGGTCCCTATTGCACAGAGAGCACACAGTGCGCAATAGGCAATGGCACACCACCTGATGCATGTGCACTGTGGTTCTGCATACTGAGCATGTCTTGTCACTGCACCTCAACTTGCTCCGGAGCAATTCCATTGTGCACGAAGCAAGTCTGCGATATTCAGCCACCACATGCAAATGAGCTTATCTGCCAATGCATGGTGCACAGGGGACATTAGCGTGTCATTACCATTGTGCCAATGCTCATTTACATGCGTTGTACTGTAAAGGCACCTCGGAACAGCACAGGCCATGGACCGGTATTGCGACCATCTGAGGTAAGATGCACTTGCTGTTGATCCCAACCAGCACAGCAGGGTAGATGGGGTAGGCAGCCGCAGTCACTGACACACACGTCTATGTCCACAGGTAGCATAATGTCCAAGTGTGAGGAGAGTGAGAAGCAAGAGACTGCTTGTATGCGCAGGCCCAACTTTACAAAGGCAGAGACCGATGCCCTGTTCGAGGCCTACCTTGACAGGGAGCCACTGCTCAGTAGTGCACAGGCGCACCACAGGCCAGGGCTGCGGCCTGGGTGGAGGTGGCAGTGAGCGTGAACCAGCAGGGCAGCCACCAGCAGTAGGTGCAGGAGGGCCAGAAGAAGGTGGGCACCAATAAATGCTGCATTAAGGAAAAGGTGGCAGTCATACGTGCAGCCTGGATGGCCACCAGAGGGGGGCCGGCTGACATGGCATAGCTCACACCCCAGGAGGAGCTGGTGGCAGCCACCATGCGACGTAGCACAGTTGAGGGTGTGCTGGATGGCAGATTCCAGACTGGTGGAAGTCCATCACTGAATGGTACATTTGGTGGGCACACACAGCATGCAATGGGGGGTTGGGCCTGGGGACATGCATCCCTGACACTTCTGTTTTCTCTTACAGCACCAGCATGCCAGCATGCAGTGGAAGGGGCACCAGCAGCAGCCGTGGAGACAGGCCCAGCCCCGGAGGACCAGCCATCCACCTCCACAGGCATCCGGGGGCATGATCGGCTGCAGCACACCACCGCTGTCCAGCCTGATGTCCTGGCCATGGGGTCATGATGAGGCCATAGTGTACTCTGAGCAGAGAATCAGATTAGGGTGGGGTCCGACACTGATGATGACAAGACCATGATCCTGGACAGCGGTGGTGGTGTCATGGGGGAAGACACCCATAACAAGTACCACCTCAGGCAGCACGTCCAGTGGCCTGCCAGTGGTGGGACAACTGCCTGCCGCCACTGCAGGTGCTGCCATGTGTACCGCCATGGCAGTGCCATGTGGCGGTGGTGTGGATGCACAACCACTGGGCTGTGTACAGGGGCTGGAGGGGCAGCAGCGGCAGGCTGCAGGGGACAGGGGGCAGCTGGATGCGGTGTCCACCGCTGGGGTGCCAGACAGGGACCAACCACGAGTGGACTCAACTGTGTAGCATCCACCTGAGAGGGAGTCTATGCAGTGAGGTTGTACACCACCAGTGGGCCAGCTCCCCACCCAGGTTCCTCTGGTCGCTGACCCATTGTCAGAGCACACCTGATTGCTGTGGGCCTCCGTGGAGCAACAGGTGCTGCTGGTTGCTGGGGTGCATGCACTGTGTGCAGAGGTGTGCCAGGCAGCTGAGCAGCACAAGAGAGGCACTGTGCAGCTCCTGGAGGCTATTCAGCACTTGCGGGAGGACACAACTGCATTTCAGGATCACATTGCCAGTGCAATTAGGGATGGCCTTGCACCGCTGGCCACCACCGGGCATGGCTGGCCACCTCACACACCACGTAGTGCACTGTCCACCCCATGGACCCAGTGTCATGTGACACCCTCCCTGTCGATACCAGGCTCTGCTGTTGGCATCCCTAGCATGCCTTCTGCAGGCCTGTTCAGGTGCCTACACACACCTGCGAGGACCCGGTCGTGGTCCCGCGGTTCAACCCCTGGGGGACTGTTGCAGCCACCCCCTATGGCCGATGTGCAGCCTGTGGCTGCCAATCAGCCCCAGCGCAACCACCCCCGTGGCCGTGGTGGCCATGGTACCATGTGGCGGACCTGAGGTGCGTGCGGCCCTGCCTGCAGTCTGCTGCTGCTGCCCTGTGCATGCATGGGTGTGTGTGTGTGTGTGTGTGTGTGTGCATACAGCAGGTGTGGCTCCTGTGTGTCACGCTGCACACTGCCTGTGTCAGTGCCTGCCTGGCTGCTGGCCCTTGCGGTGTGGGCATGATTAGAGCAGATCAGCGCCAGTTGCGCCTGTGCACTGGTGCACTGCATCTGATCCCCACCACTTGCCAGTGCCTGGGCACATGTATATGTGTGTGTATGTGTGTTGCCGGTCCCTGCTGTTTGCTACTGTGTGTGGCTGTGTGGCACTGTTACCCCCACCCCTGCTCCACTGCCTGTGTACTGTCCCTGTGTGTGTGGCCAATGCATGAGTGTGGCGCTACCTACCTGCCTGCACCAAAGTGCTCCCGTGCAATTGTGTCTCTGTGCTGGCATGCCATGCACTGGAGCTGGGGGTCCCTCCACCCTGGGGGGGCTGCCCACCTCCCTCGAGCCAATTGCCCTCATCATCCCCACTACTGTCCCCCTCCTCAGCCTTGACAGCTATCCCACGGTCAGTGGTCATGTTGTGCAGTATGCAACAGGCCAGGAATAGGCCACAGGCTTTCAAGGGGCTGTACTGTAGGGCACCACCAGATCTGTCTAGGTAACGCAACCATGCCTTCAGCATCCCAAACACACACTCAATGATGTTCCTTGTGCTGGCGTGTGCCTCATTGTACCGTTCTTCTGCTGGGGACGACGGGCACCAGTAGGGGATGAGCAGCCATGTCCTGAGTGGATATCCACTGTCACATGTGTGGAGAATGACATGGGTAGCCCTGTGTCCTGTGTTGCTGTGCCCCATGCCCATCACTGGTGCACTCGCCACCACATCCACCCTGCCATCCCCATCCCATGCTCTGCCCAGACCCTTTACCCATCCCATACTCACCCACTAGGTGGCCTGTGGGGATATCCCCATGCTCGAACCTGTGGCACAGCACACTGCTGTGCCAGATGATTGCATCATGTGCACTCCCAGGGCATGTGGAATGGACACTGGTGATGCACCCTTTGGCATCACACATCACCTGGCAGTTGACACTGGGGACCCCCTTCCTGTTGATGTATGCCACACCCTCAGGGCCAGGTGGCATGTGGATGCCCATGTGGGTGCAGTCAATGGCCCCAAGCACACCAGGCATGCATGCTACCCTAAGGAAGTCCTGAATGGTTGTTGTATGCTCTGTCTGTGTGCTGGGGAAATGGATATATTCTGAAGCATGTTGCAGCAGGGCATTGAGGAATTGTGTGAGGAGCCAGGACGTGGCTGACTGGGTTATGCCTGTTGTGTCCCCTGTTGGTCTCTGGAAGGTGCCTGTGGTGAGCAGGCACATGACAGCTGTTACCTTTGTCTCCACTGACATGGCATGGCTCTGTCTAGTGGGCGCCTGCATTTCCTCACTGCACAGCTCACAGAGCTGCCTCAGAATAGCCCAGTTCAGATGATACTGGCCCACAATCTCCATGTCACTGAAATTCTCGAAGGTGGTGCACACACAGTACCACCTGTTCTGGGCATACCGCTGACAGGCCCTTCTATGGCCATGTCGCTGTTCCTCCTGCCTCCTCACACCCCTCATTACAGTCTCCATCTGAAAGGGTGCACTGGCTATGGCCCCCGCTGTCCAGTCACTCCCTGGGCAGTTGGCTGCTGTGCACTGTCTGGCTCCCTGGTGCAGTGCATGGCACCCTGACTGCCTCTCCCTCTCACTCGCTCTGCCCCGGCACACTCTCCACTGCCACCTCACTCCCACACCCCCGTGGCTGCCTGTGCAGGTCACCCTGTCCTCTCAGGTTCTGTCTCCCTTGCACTTCTCAGTCTTTTCCCTCCACCATCCTGTTCCACTGTCTATCTCTCTCTCCCTTGCCCCTGGTGCATCTGCTGTCGGTGTACTTGCGCCCTGTATTTATAGGCCTAGGTCTGCTCGGTGCATCTGGGACTTGCTCTGCACTTGCGCCATGGTTCAGCGGTTCAATATAGCCGTGTGCCGCATATTCATGGGCATGCCCCCTGCTCTTGCACTTGCATTCATTATGGTTGCACATTGGCGCATGGGGGCTTGTACTGCACATTGGCTCCCGCTGAATATCGCTCCTTGGCGAATTTCCGTACTTGCACCGGCATAACTCATTTGCGCCATGCGCAACTGCTTTGAATATCCTGGCCATAGAGTTCAAAGCAGAAATATGTGAATAGTTTCATATCATGTGGAACTTTCACATTGTCCAGATATGGCTCTTGGTGGCAGTTCAAGTTTTTCTTTGAAATCCATGCATAGGCTTCCTGTTTCTTAATTTGTGAGACTTTGCTATACTGCCTGAGAGTCTATCCTGTGATAATGTTTTGCTCTCATGAGGTCCAAGGGTTCCAGACTCAGAAAGTCCCACATATAGTCAAAACACAGATTATTCAATAGGTGTTTGATGATAGACAACCTCGGGATAGTGTAACATTTAAATAAGTACACAATTATTTCATCTAGAGCCCTTTTTGTTAATCTGTCATTTGATAAGCTTGACAATTTTAACTAATTTTTCCAATAACCTCCTTTTGATTATCGTATTTATGCTGGATTGTGTCAATTCTGCATTGGCAAAAAAAAAATGAATGTGTTTGTCTGAGCTGGCTGAAGTGAATTGTTATCTGTGCAGTTATCTAGGTGTTTGTCTAGGTTGGCTGAAGGGAATTGTTATCTGTGCAATTAACTAAGTGTAGAAATAACTGTAAAGTAGAGGGAGTGGCTTAGCTAGAAGGAAGCCAGGTTAAAGCCAGATGGAAAAACTGTTCTAGATAGCTTCTGCCAGAGAACAGGCAGAGAACACCAAGAGGAAGGAGCTGCTGTTATAACTATACTTCTCTACTGGGACTATATTGCCCTCCTTCCCCCCCCTCTACCCCACCACCCTAAGCCAGTTCTACTTTTATAGGCACAGGATTTGACTGACAACATGAACTTCCTCTTTGGGAGCAGGAAGTGAGTGATCACAGAGCCACAAAAGATTCATCATCCTTGAAGGAAAAGAGTAGCTCTCCATCCCCCCCAGCTGCTGGAGGTCTGACTCTGAGCAAGTAAGGAGACTACTGAGAAATATAGGAACTTCTTGTTTCAGAACAGGAAGATCAGGAGCTTAAAGGCCACACAGGCAGTAAGTAAGTAGGGAGAAAAAAAAATAAACAGAGGAAAGAGTAAATATTCCAAACAACAGTTAAGGGGCCAGAAATAAGACATGATGGGAGTGGTGCAGTGCAGTGGCTATGGCGCAGCAGTCTTCTGGAAGACATTCTGGAGGATGCAGTGTTGTCCCATCTGCAGGCACGTCTCTGGGCTGAGGGAGGAGGCTGGTCATCTCCAGGTTGAGTTAGCCAGGATTTGGGGGGCCTCCTCTCCCACCCAGGGACTACCAGGGCCACTGCTGTTGCCTCAGAGGTTGCCAAGAAAGGGGAGCGGTTGGACCAAAGTGGGCTCAGAAAAGGTGAGGGTGGTGGAACAGCGGCACATCCCTCCAACTGTACCTCTCCACAATTCATATGCAATTCTGGCAAAGTGTAGTTCCTCTGTGGAGGCACCTGCAGTGGAGACAAAGGAGGATGCTAGGAACCTCCATAAAGGAGACCCACAGGAGGGTGGCATGGGACCCCACAGGGGAAGGAAACAACTCCTGATGGAGGACTCCATTGTTAGGGGGTATAACTGGGGGAGGTAGGGGAGAGGGAGGTAAGGTGCCTGCCTGGCACCATGGTTTGGAGGGACAGGGAGCGAATCCCCGCGATCACCGGAGCAGCTGAATGGGGGAGGGAGTTGGATGTCATTGTCCACCTAGGGACAAATGACCTGACTAAGAAAGAGATTAGAGCACTGCAGGAAGAGTTTGTGGAGTTGAGGAGGGGCCTTAGACAAGTAGCACGCACGGTAACCTTCTCTGTGGTGCTGCCTGTCTATGGCATGGGTGAGGCTAGGGTGCTCCACACCATGGGATTCAATCAGTGGTTGAAACAGTGGTGCAGCGCTCAGGGATTTGGCTTCATTGGGGACTGGGGGTCCACCTGGAGTGATGCAGGGCTATACTGGCATGATGGTCTGCATCTGTCCAGGAGGGAAACCAGGGTCCTAGGTGATAGGTTTAAATGCTTCATTGGCAAGCATTTAAACTAGCCAAGGGGGGAGACACTGGAAAGGAGCAGGGAAATCCTAACCCCTCCAAAAAAATCAGGGTAGTAAGTGAGGTAAATACCAAGATAGGGATGTCAATGGGGAGAAGGGCAGGGGTAAATGGAGAAAATGATAAAGGCAATAAGGACAAGGATGGGGCAAAAAGGGGTAAGGCCATCAAGTAATGGAGGGTAATGAGTACCAATGCCCATAGTCTGGGCAACAAGCTCCCTGAACTGGTGGCCTTGATGGAAGAGGGATGCCTGGATATTGCAGCAGTGACAGAAACATGCAACACAGAGAAACATGACTGGGATATTAACATACCAGGGTACACAACCTACAGGAGAGACAGGGAGAGGAGAAGAGGGGGAGGAGCAGCTCTCTATATAAGATAAAGGATAAAAGCAATGGAACAAAAGAGTAAACAGGGAGGAGAGGAGGCACTGTGGGTCACCTTAGAGACTGGAAATGGCACCACAATCTGCACAGGAGTTGTATATAGACCCATATGTCTGGAGGAGGGAATGGACAGGGAATACAATAGAAGGCATCCTTATGATGGAAGAGAAAGTGGAGATACTGTTGATGGGGGACCTGAATATGCCAGATGTTAACTAGAGCACCTTTGCTGCAGCCACATCCAAGAGCAGGGCCATTCTTGATGCCCTACAGGTGGCATGCCACAGACAGCTAGTTTTGGAACCCACTCATGAGGGAGCAATCTTAGACCTTGTATTCTCGAATGAGGACAGTGAGAGGATCTCAGATCTAGAAGTGGGTAGCCATCTGGGAACAAGTGACCACCAAACAGTGTGGTTCATGATAAACTCAGCTACAGGGTCAAGTCATACAAAAGTGAAGGTACTGGACTGCAGGAGGGCTGACTTTGGCAAGTTAGGAGAGTGCCTTAGAAAAGCACTAGCAAACAGGCTAGAAGGAGGGGTGGAACAACAATGGGGAAACATCAAAACTGCCATTACAGAGGCAACAAGCCTTTGTGTGAAGCAAATAAATCAAAATGAAAGAAAAAGCCACTATGGTTCTCAAAAGAGGTGATGGGGAAGTTTAGGGAGAAAAAGATAGCATTTAGGAAGTATAAGGAAACACAGAAGGAGCAGGACCGAGAACTGTACAGTTAAGGCAGAATGAAGCAGGAAGGGAAGTCCGATAGCAAAGGCCCAAACTGAGGAAAAGATAGCCGACTCGGCTAAGAAGGGGGATCAAACCTTTTATAGATACATCAGGGAGTGTAGAAAGACAAAGGGAGGGATAGTGAGGCTGAATAGAATGGACTGTGGGTGGGCAGAGAGGGACAGTGAAAAAGCAGGGATACTGAACAAATACTTCTGCTCAGTATTCACAAAAGAGGAGAAGGGGGAGGTGCCTAATCCAATTAACAGAAGCACTCTGGATAGGGGGATCGATCCCAAAGAAAGGTTTCTGAAAGAACTCCTACAACTGAAGGCGGACAAAGCAATGGGGCCTGATGGAATTCACCCCAGAATTCTAAAAGAATTAAGGGGAGAACTAGTGACACCACTGACTACCCTTTTTAACAAATCATGGGAGGATGGTGTGGTACCTGAGGACTGGAGGAAGGTGGATGTGATTCCTCTTCACAAAAGTGGGAGCAAGACAAAGACAGGAAACTACAGACCTTTCAGTTTGACCTCTGTGGTAGGGAAAGTGATGGAATCATTTCTGAAGGAAAGAATTGTTGAGTACCTAGAGGCCAGTGGGGCACAGGACCCAAGGCAGCATTGGTTCACAGCAGGAAGGTCATATCAGATGAATCTAATTGATTTCTTTGACAGTAGACCAGGGAGGGGATGTGGACATGGCCTACCTAGACTTTAGCAAGGCATTTGACACAGTCCCACACAAAAGATTAATAATCAAATTAACCAGCCTGGGAGTGGTTCCCAGGGTGGTAGCTTGGGTAAAACATTGGCTGGACAACAGGACACAGAAGGTAATTGTAAATGGAGTCCACTCTGAAGAAAAAGGGGTTACTAGTGGGTACCGCATGGTTCAGTACTGGGTCCAGTCCTTTTTAATGTCTTTACAAGTGACATTGCAGAGGGACTAGAAGGAAAAGTATGCCTCTTTGCAGATGACACAAAGATCTGCAACAGGGTTGATACACAAGGAGGCGTGGAAAGGATGAGAAGGGACTTGGCAAGGTTGGAGGAATGGTCAGAAGTATAGCAGCTTGGATTCAATGCAAAGAAGTGCAAAATAATGCATGTGGGAAACAAAAACCCAGGGGAAGATTACACAATGAAGGGGAGGTAGTAACAACAAAAAAATGGAAAGGTAGCTGTGGGTAATCATATCAGATGACCTGAAGGTTAGCAAGCAATGTGAGAAGGCAGTAGGGAGGGCTGGGGGGATACTGGGATGTTTAGGGAGAGGCAACATCAGCAGAAAACAGGAAGTGGTTATCCCTCTGTACAGACAGTTGGTGAGACCCCATCTGGAGTACTGCGTCCAATTCTGGAGACCCCATCTCTGCAAGGATATAGACAGGATGGAGGAAGTCCAGAGGAGGGCAACTAAAATGGTGCAGGGTCTAAAGAGAAGCCATATGAGGAGAGACTAAAAGAGCTTAATATGTATACCCTTGAGGAAAGGAGGGAGAGGGGGGACATGATAGAAACTTTTAAGTACCTCAGTGGAATCAACAAAGTCCGAGAGGGTATCATCTTTCAGAAAAAGAGATGTGCAAGAACAAGGGGACACAGTTTGAAGATAGAGGGGAATGGATTGGGGCAATGTGAGGAAGTATTTTTTCACAGAGAGGGTGGTAGACACATGGAACAGCCTTCCTAAGGAGGTTGTGGGATATAAAACTGTGGGAGAATTCAAGAATGCATGGGACAGATATAAGGCAATTCTAGTGGGGGGGTAGGAAGAAATAGTCTGTTGGTTAACTAGGATCTGCAGCTTATCCTGTAGGTAGGGAAATGGGCAGACTAGGTGGGCCAAGTGGTCCTTATCTGCTGTCAAAGTCTATGATTCTATGTTTCTATGGCTATTAAAAAACAGGCATTTGTCAATGCCAAATGTTTGCTTGCTGGCATTGGCAGTGGTAGTGTAGAAGTTACAGAGCTGCATAATAGGAATGGCAGTGAAGTATTGAACTGAAGCCAACCCCACTACCACCCTGCATAGAGTGACAGGCATTGGGGTGTGCCTTTGGGTCATCAGGCAGAACGGTCATGCCATTTCACCACACCCCACCCTGCAGACACTGACAAGTGTCACGGTGTGCCTTGGGGTCTTTGGCCCTTATGTGCACCCCATTCCATCAGGAAGAACGGTGAGATGGCTGCGGTATAGGAGAATGGGGTGAACTTTGGGGCCGAAGAGTCCAAGGCATACCTCAATGCCTCTCACTGGCTGCAGGGTGCGGAATGGTATGAGCATTACAGGCAAGAATCCCAAGTCACATCCCTGATGCCTGTCATTCTCTACAGGGTTGGGCGTTATGGTTGGAAACCCTAATACCTCAGGCATTCATTGGTATTTTCACTCCAAATTGTCAACATGTTTTTGTGACCCCCACCTCATGAACAGTGGCAATATCAGTTTATTGGCGAAAGCTGCTTATGCACAGCGATTATGCATTTAATAATTAATGGTGCAAAACATTCTAACAGGATGTAAAAATGACAGCTGTACTGTTCAGGGGGAGGTGTAAAAAATGGCAATAAGGAGAAAAGGCCGGCAGATTACTGGCTCTCAGATTGCAAAAAACAGAGAGCTCGAGACTGATCCCGATGCTACAAACACCGGAGGGCGTTGTCAAAACGACACCCAGAGATATTACCCAGATCTTCGAGGAATTCTATAGTAAGCTTTATAGCAGACACCCTTCCTCAACGTCCCTTTCGGACATCTCAACCTACTTAGAGGACCTCAATCTCCCTCGCCTTCACCCACACCATAAAATGACCCTCACCTCTCCCATCACTCTGCTCGAAGTAGAGGTGGCGATTGCCTCTCTAGCCCCTGATAAATCACCTGGTCCCGATGGATACCCATCCAATTTTTACAAAACCTTTAGCAAGAAACTAGCCCCTCTCCTCCTTAGGCTTTATGAGTATATGTTCAAGGCCGATACCATAGATCCTACATTATTAGAAGCCACGATTGTTCTAATCCTCAAGCCGGACAAGCCACCCAAAGATCCTGCAAGCTACCGCCCCATCTCTCTTTTAAACTGCGATATTAAGATTCTAACCAAGATCTTAGCCGAGAGAATTAAAAAGATTTGGATCTACCTTCTGAGTCCAGAGCAGGTAGGGTTTGTGCAAGGCCGTTCCCCTGCTGACCACCTTAGAACCCTCTCTCATATCTCCCATGCAGCTAAAACATCGCATATTCCAATGGCACTAATTTTCCTAGACGCTGAAAAAGCATTTGACAGAGTCTATTGGGACTTTCTATGGGCAACGCTAGCCAGAATGGACTTCCCAACCTCTTTCATTCAGTGGATCCAGACAGTGTATAGATCCCCTTCGGCTAAGATTTATTGTAATGGTGTTTTTTCCTCGCTGTTCTACCTTTTTACTGGCACTAGACAAGGTTGTCCCCTTTCTCCCTTTTTGTTCAATCTATACCTAGAGCCTCTCTTCCTTAATATTAAATGATCCCCATATATCCAGGGCTGCCCGGTGCTACAGCAAACATTGGCTCTTTCTGTTTACGTAGATGATATCCTCCTCCATATCGCCCATCCCAAAACGTCGTTAACACACGCCCTTCAGGTTATTACACAGTATGGCCTCCTCTCTCACTACAAACTGAATCTAGCTAAATCAGAGATATTCCCCTTGAATACCTTCACACATAAAGCTAGCTTTACAGGATTTGGCATGAAATGGTCTCCTCAATCGATTAAGTACTTGGGAATACACCTTACCAATGACCCACTTCTACTCAAGAAGTTTAATCTGGATGACCTAATGACCAATATTCAACTGGACCTCCAAAGATGGTCCAAACTTCCCATTTCTTTTTGGGGTAGAATCAACATCATCAAGATGAACATCCTACCCCGAGTTTTCTACCCTCTTAACTTACTGAATTTCTGGTTACCCCTATCTTATCTACAAAATTTGCATTCCATTCTCTCTCAATTTATCTGGCAAAGTAAATCTCCCAGACACTCTTTCTCTAAACTCTGCCTCCCCAAAGATAAGGGAGGACTCCGCCTCCCTAACTTATTATTTTACCACTGGGCTACCCATCTCTCCAAACTGGGCAGATGGCTCCCGAACAGGGCTGAGGGACCCCTTCCGATCTGGCTTCAAATCGAAAGACGACTACTTGGGGAAGCCAATCTCTGCTCCCCGACTATATTCTTTCTTCCCAGTTCAGCACTCCCAACCTCAGTACAAAATCTGACCATTAACACCTCCCTTAAAGTCCTCTCTCAATGTCTGCACTATCTCAAAATTTCTCCAAAAAGAGACCTGGCACAGCCTCTTATTCTAAATCCCAATATTCGTTTAGGAGGTTCAATGATCACCTTAGACTGGCTTCCTCAACTACGCGAAGCCCTGGTGGAGAATCTATACTCTCAGGACTCCCTTCTTTCTTCTCCGGATATTATGGCCAGGCTTAATGTTCCCAATAATAACATTTTTAAAGTATATCAGCTGAGACACCTCATTAGCACAAATTTTGGCACCGAATTTCGTAACTCTCAAGTCAGTCCCTTTCTCTCTCTCAACTTCAAGATCTAGCCACTAAATCCCATGGGATCTCATCTATATATTCCTATTTGTTGGGTCTCAAATATCCAGACACCCTCTTGGGCTCCAGTGTTTGGTCTTCTCTTCTGCCAGATCTCATCCCTAACTGGGTACGATTCTGGAAAGACCTATATACATATCACACTCAGGATAAGTTCAGACTTATTCAATATCATATACTAAATAACATGTACTACACTCCGGTCAAATTGGCTCGATTAGGGAGACTTCCTCTCCCTCTCTGCTCCAGATTTTCACAATCGGAAGGGAATCTGCTCCACATCTTCTGGCAATGTGAGAAAGTGACCCCCTTGTGGCGCTCTATTCAGTCCAATTTGGATCCACTTTTGGGCCTGGACGGATTGTTCACTGCAGAAATATGCATTCTAGGTATTTACTCCAATGTTGAAAATCATGAACGCAGATTCCATATGGCGCAAATCTCCATGGTGGTCAAAAGGCTGGTGCTCAAACACTGGATGGACCAATTAACCATAACATATACTGAGTGGCTGAAAGACCTATCAGCTTGCTTTAATATTGAGAGACTTAGTGCTAGTTCTCGTAATCGCACTGACTCATTTCACAAAAAATGGGATAAATTATACACTTTGTATTTACATTAGTGCTCATCTGGATTTGTCTCTGATGCTCTTTGCCCCTCCAATTTTGACATTTGAACCTTATTCTTTCATGGTAATATGGTAAAACCATATACTGTATCAAGTATGCACACTCTGGGAAGGTTAGGGTTGGGGGAAGGGGGTACATAGGGTAACTGGGATGTTTTCTTTTTCCTACTACATCTCACACCCATGATTCTGGTGTACAAGGAAGTTTGTTATGTGACTCAATGACAGTACCGATGTAAACCCTGTGGTATTGTGTAATCTATAAAATCAATAAAGCTTAATTTAAAAAAAAATAAAAAGTGGCAATGTTGAAAATCTGCAGTAAAAATATTAAAAAAACTGGTGAAGTCACGAGCGTGCATAGAAACTGTGCAACGCACACCCGTAATGTAATTAGTTTAGGGATTTTTTACAGCAGATTGTCAACACAGGCATTTTGGGACCTCTGATCATGAACAGTGTCACTGTGATTTTCTTTATCTGTTCTGAACAATGATTTCCCACAGTGACCACGCATCTCTGCGCTGAAAGTGTGAAAACACATTTCGGCCATGTTGTGAAAAATGACAGCTGTACTGTTCATAAGGAAGTGTGGAAAAATGCCACTGGTGAAAATCTAGACTGAAAATATTACAAAATCATGAACTTACAAGGGTGCGTGGAAACTGCGCAATGCTCACTCGTAGCACAGTCATTTAATGGACTTTTGTCACCAAATTTTCAACATAGCAATTTTAAGACCTCTGCTCATGAACAGTGTAACTGTGATTTTCTTAATCTGTCCCAAACATTGCTTTCACACACCGACTGCACCATTGAGCACTACATGTGCGAAAACACATTTTGGGTGACATGTAAAAATGGCAGCTATACTGTTCAAATGAATAATAAAATGGCAATGTTGAAAATCTGGAGTGAAAATTTTGAAAATTTGCAAACTTACGGCGGCATAGGAACTGCGCAACGTACGCTCGTAAAACAGTCATTTTTAGGAATTTTTTCACCAAATTTTCAACATAGCCATTTTAAGACCTCTGCTCATGAACAGTGTCACTGTGATTTTCTTAATGTGTCCCATACATTGATTTCGCACACCGACTGCGCCATTGTGCGCTACATGGGTGGAAACATGTTTTGGGCAAGATGTGACAAATGACAGCTGTACTGCTCATAAGGAGGTGTGGTAAAATGGCAATGCTGAAAATCTGGAGTGAAAATATTGTAAATTGCAAACTTACGAAATGTATAGGAATTGGCAGAACGTGACGCCAGAACAGTCATTTTAGGAATTCTTTCACCAAATTTTGAACATAGCCATTTTAAGACCTCTGCTCATGAACAGTGTCACTGTGATTTTCTTAATTTGTCCCGTACATTGATTTTGCACACCGACTGTGCCATTGTGCGCCTCATGGACGGAAACATGTTTTGGGCAAGATGTGACAAATGACAGCTGTACTGCTTATAAGGAGGTGTGGTATAATGGCAATGTTGAAAATCTGGAGTGAAAATATTGAAAGTTCGCGAACTTACGAGCCCGCGTAGGAGCTGCGCAACGCACGCCAGTAAAACAGTCATGTTTTGGAATTTTTCCACCAAATTTTCAAAATAGGCTTCTTGAGAGCCCACCTTGTGAACATTGACAGTGTTGTTTCATTAATTGTTCCAGAAAGGTGATTTCATGCAGTGGCTGCGAAATCACCCTTCGGGCTCGAGTAACGCCATGACAGTGACATCATTCATGAGAAAGGGTCCCAAAAACCCCATGTTGAAAATTTGGTGCAAAAAATCCAAAAAATGCCTGAGATATGCAATAAAGTTGAAAAAACCCTATCTATCCCATTATACAGCTTACCGGCATTTTCTCAGTTTGCGGTCGGCTTTGAAGAGTGCAGACGTGTTCTAGTCCACCAAGATCATCGCGATGAGGTCCGGAGGTAAGTATGGGGTGGATGGGGGGGTGTGGGGAGGCAGGGTGCGCAGTGGGTGGGTGCGGGTTGTGGGAGGGGGGCCAGGGAGAAGCACCGAGGGACAGTTTTTTTATTTACAGGTTTTTTATTTTAAAATGACGATGTGGGACATTTGCCACACTGGGGTGGGTTCCCAGCATGGCACAAGGATGGCTGGTTCGGGGGCCGTGGAGCCAACGGGGGATTGGGCACCCCCATCAGCCATATCATCAGTTGCCACGCTGGGGTGGGCTCCCAGCGTGGCACCCTGTACTCTGGGGGGGAGAGAACAGTGGAGCCAACGGGGGATTGGGCACCCCCATCGGCTATACAATGAGTTGCTATGCTGGGGTGGGCACCCAGCGTGGCATGTGGAAGGCTTTTTGGGGGGGGCACAGCACAGCCGATGGGGGATTGGGCACCCCCGTCGGCTATACAGTGTTTGCATGGGGGGACAGCACGCAGTATGCGTGCATGTGTTTGTGTGTGTGTGTATGTGTGCGTGTGTGTGTGTGTGTGTGTGTGTGTGTATAGGGGAAGCTGCATGAGCAGGCAATATCTTATCGCTGCTCACTGAAGCGTAGCTCTCCTTTCAACTGTACGCCACTGCATTTTGGAGCTGTCATAGACAGCTCCAGCATGCATTGGAGGACTGGGGCCACACCTTCCAACACACTGACTGAATTGGAAGAGGGGGTGACACACCTCAGAAAACTCAGATGATGGCACTATGTTTCTTGCACATGCATGCAAGCAAACATAATGAGGTGAAAATAGGGACTTGGAATGATTTCTTATTGCGCATTCTTAAAAGAGACTCCAGGCAGGCTTCCTCTGTAAAACTCCATATCTCAGCCCTAAATAATAATTTTGTTTTCAATTTGGCATTTAGAGCCAACAGCACCTCTTTAATTGAGTGCCCCAAAATTTCTTATCAAATCATAGGATAGTTCAGTGCAGTTCAGTGCAATTTTATTGGTTGACAAACAACATTGTCACTACAACATTTTTACAGCTTATAAATAGTGTTGTGTGAAACTGAAATATTTCGGCTGGTGAAATTTTTCGCATATTTCTGCAATTACACAAAATTTTTCACCTATGCAAAACAAAATTTCACCTGTTTTCTTGATTTCGTGTAACAGCCAAATTTCGTTTACCATGACAATTTCGCCCATTGATTATCCAAATTTCACCTTGTGCGGAATGTCGCCAGTGAAACTTTTGATTTTGCCAGACGAAATTTTGGTACAAAGGCAAAATGTGCAATGCATTGTGGGTAAATAGGTCAGACATCATGTGTAGCTTGTTTCCAGCTCATTCTGATGTGTATTAACCCTTAGGCTGCTGGAAGATTTAGAACGCATAGGTTTTTAGGACAAGATATCTTGTCAGCGGCAGCCTAAGGGTTAAGTCAGCAGTATGTTGTGGTGCATCAGAGCCAATAAAGCCTTTGAAAACATACCTAAAACTTGCTTTTGAGAGCTAATTGCTGCAAAATATAAAGATTTTCCTAGTGTTGCTTTGCTGGTAGTGCCTTGTACTAGGGAACATTTTCTAATTTTGTGAATTTTTGTATAATACGTAGTTTGAATTAGGTTTACTTTTCTCTCTGCCTTTGAAAGAGTTGTGTGGGGTAGGGTAGGAGTGTAAAGCAGTGCAGGCTATTTCTAGCCAAGCAGATTGGTATTTACTCACAATTGTGAGTTATTTATTTACTGTTATTTCTTATTAATTTTTTTATATCTTGCCATTTATTTTTTCTGAAAAGTTTCTCTGTCCTGTTTGAGAGAGTTCCTGCCACTGTTAGCTGTGTTATATATACCATTCTTCTGCTTTTAGTTGTGAATTTGGTTTGAATTCTAAAGTTTTAAACACATGAAGTTGATCCTTTCTTTTATTTTTGTGTGGTTAGTTCTGTTAGCTGGAGTGTTAATTTGTGTGTTACTAAAACTGTGAAAATCAGCAGTTGTAAAGTACTTCTACTCAATCACTTGAACTTGTCTATTACAGTCGCACTGCATTGTTGAATTGTTCCCCTGTATGTTATTGCTGGAGCTTGACTCTGCACACTGTGTGGTGTTCCTGTTTTAGTTAACTTACATGTATTACCCTTTCTCTGTTATAGCATTGTTGTGTCTCACCTGATGCGTGCATTATAAAACAGTATATATTAAAATAGTCATTTTCAAGAGATTTCTTATTGATCCTTCCCATCTAGACCATTGACATATTGTGTGGTGCTAATTTCCTTTGATGTTGTTTTATGGTTGTCTCTGACCACATATAAAAAAAAAATTGTGGTACTGAGTAACATAACACATTACATAGTACTTTATTTGTCCAGAGAGACACAGGTGATCTGTATTTAAAGTGTGCCACGTGTGTCCTTTTTCCTTGAGTGTGTTTCTTTAATTCCTTCCTGTTTGGGGGAAAAAAATTACCTTTTTGTTTTTTACTACACCAGACTGCCTCCCATATACAGTATTAGTTCTACTGTAAGTGCTGGTACCTGACCTGATTGCTTTTGGACTTTTAAGGAAGCCAGCACCGTAGGTGTGTAACATCATCATTCAAATGTGAGGTATTATTCACACAGTTAGTAGTAATACATCCTTTCTTCAAACGATCCCAGAGAAAGGCAAAGCTTTGAAGCAGCAGTCAGCAAAAATGCCTGGTAAGAAGCAACCAAGTACAGGGGGGAAACGTGGCAGGGAGGATGAGGGAGTTAGGAAGTCTGCTGAAAAAAGTGCAATTTCAGTTCCAGTTCCACATAGCAGTGAAAGCACATGTATGTCTGCATCACTGTCTTCAAGTTCTGATGTAGGCTTGGTGGTGCGGCAGGAACCAGCAAAGGAGTTGGTGGCCGAACTGGGTCAGGCATACCAGTGTCTTACTTTTTTAAAGCTCAGACTGTTGCAGCCACGCTAGTAGGGGATGCTGACAGTGAGAAGAAGGGAGGCACTGACACCAGCACAGGAACAGTGGTCCAGGACTCGGAGGAGGGCGATAATAAGTCTGTCAGTGTGACTGTCCATGTTCCTGCAGGAGTTGGTGATGATAGTGTTCAACAAGAGTCTGATTGTCCTGGAAATAAGGATAGTCAGCCCCCTGAGATAGTTGTAGAGAAAGAAAAACGTGCCGTTCTCCAAGAAGAAAGTGTTAGGAAGGAGGAAGACAAGGACATCATCCCTATTGGTGGTGATGATGACGATGACTGGGATGATCCCACGTGGAAGTCTGAGTTAAAAAAAGTCAAGGGTGATGTAGACCATTTACATTTACAGCCAGTGGTGGGTCAGTCTGTCACCAAGCCTATAAGCACACCTCCAAGCAGTCAAGTAACCACCCCCCCCCAAAAGTAGTCTTATGGAAATCATGTTAGCAGCTCGAAAAATACACACTTCCACACCTGTTTCTGAATCATCCTAGTCCCAGAAGCATCTGAAGTCCAGAGGTTAAAAGTCCCTAGTTTGGGACTTTTATGTGCTAGATACTGCTGATGAGACCACAGCAATATGCCAACTTTGTCAAGCCTGTGTTAGTCAGGGGACAAAGGGGAGCCACATAGGCAAACACGACCACCTGAAAAACAAGCACCTGCTGAGATGGCATCAACACCAGAAGGATGCCAGAGCTGTTGGTAGCAAGGTGCATGTAGTAGAGCAAGAACTTGAGGAGGGAGGGAGGGCAGAGTGGGTCAGGGGTGGAGGAGGAGAATGAGCAATCCTTTGCTCTCTCTAGAAGTGAGCATAGCAGTGGTGGTGCAAGTCCCCAGTCCCACGAATCTTACAAGTATATCACCCTCACCCCCACAAGCAACCAAATAACTGGTTTCATCCAGTCTCCACTGCCAGGAAAAGAGTCAATTGTTACTCCTAAAAGAAAATCATTGCTGACACAAGTACAGGGTTCTGGTTGGACAGCCCCAAAGATGCAGCCCACTCTGAAGACCATCCTTGAGCGGCAGACAAAGTACCCACCCAATCATGCTGCTGCACAAGAGTTAAATACTGCCACTGCTGAAATGCTGGCCATCAATCTGTTGCCATTCTCATTCATAGAGAATGCTGGTTTCCACAGGTTGATGACCCGTGCTTGTCCCAAATGGCAAGTTTCATTGCGAATGTAGTTTAGTAAGCATGCCATGCCAGAGCTGAACAGTACAGCTGCTGAATACATTAGACATGCATTGAAGCATAGTGCATCACACTATATCCATCTTAACATGGATATGTGGACCAGTAGACAAACAGGAGCAAGCTCGTATCTGTGCATAACAGCAGACTGGGCACAGTTGCCTGGTGCTGTACTTGATTTTGGGCCTGGAAAAACATGCATGAAGCAAAACTGTGGTGGTAACAACACACCAGGTATTCAGCAGCATGCAACCCTGACTATGACAAAGTGTCACAGGTTCGCACACGGCTGCGAAAATGCTTAATGTTCTGCTGGACAGGTTTGATGGGTGGCTACACACACAGTCACTCATAGTAAGATTCATCATAAGTGATAATGGCTCCAATGTAGTGAACTGCATTAGCGATGATGGTTTTTTCAGAGTGCCCTGCCTGGCACACTGCCTTAATCTTGTTGTTTAGCAGTTTCTCAACCATGCGGACATTAAGAAAAATGGTTACTGTTGCTCGTCGCATCTGTGTCTACTTTGCCCATTCTACAAAGACCTGTGACCATCTACGTGAGTTACAGTGCAATAACCATTTGCCTCAGCACTGGATGAAGCTTGATGTTGTCACCAGGTGAAACTCCACACTGTACATGCTTGACTGGCTGTATGAACAATATAAGGCTGTGTTAGAACACTTGCTGCTGCACACCACCCGTGACAATGCTGGAGTGTCCATCACTCTAACAACAGGGCAGTGGCACCAAATTGATGGGCTAATATGGATTCTGTGTCCATTTGAGCATGCTACACAGGCAGTGAATCGGGACACTGCTTGCATAAGTCAGGTCATACCTCTCATGCATGTGCTGAGGCAGAGACTAGTGAATGTGCGACACCAGACAGAGGCAAGTGAGGATCATGGCACTTGTGATCTAATGGATCACATGCTCCATGTGCTGGACACAAATACCCATGTATCTGGCATTTTACAGTCAGCTGAGTTTTCAATCGCCACCATGCTGGATCCATGGTACAAAGTGGCCTACCCTCTATAATTGAAGGAAGTCGTCAGCGAGTACAGCAGTCTACAGAGAACCTCATTAGTTTGGTACATGCTGTACAAATGAAAAATGCATGCACTACATCAAAAATGGGTGTTGCTACCACCACCAGTGGCTCACAGGGAACCCAATCAGAGAAAATGGGCATGGCAGAGCAGAAAACAGCAAGCAATCCCATTTGGGATGTTCTCTTTCAGGTGGGAGTGGAAGATATGGAGGAAAAGGAGGAGGAGGAATCAGATGAGGCAGCAGGACTCCGGGCAGCAGAACAAATGGTGGAGGCCTACGTGGGGAACCCAAAGCACCTTGTCATTAATGATGAGCCACTGCTGTACTGGAGCAGTAAAATGACTGAATGGGCAGCACTAACATCGGTTGCTGTGAAATACTTGTGATGCCCACCATCCAGTGTCACTGTGGAACGAGTGTTTAGTGCGGCTGGGGCAATTGTGGGTGACCATAGGACCAATTTCTCACCCAAGAATGTGTCCATGCTAACATTCATCAAAATGAATGAAAGGCATATTCCACACAACACAGTGATGTCAGTGGTGTTGCCACAGGAACTGTGTCTCAGTGACGAGGATGATGATGATCCCTTGACTAATGCAGCCACC
Organism: Neoceratodus forsteri; assembly: GCA_016271365.2. NCBI lineage: Eukaryota > Metazoa > Chordata > Ceratodontiformes > Ceratodontidae > Neoceratodus > Neoceratodus forsteri. Next base: position 1,178,517,182 of record CM057449.1, on the reverse strand, counting down.
GGCAAAGAGGTGGATGAGGCAGCAATGTTGAGAGAATTCCCAACTGATGAGAACTCCAGTCTTCAAGACTGTGAGGGGTGCTTCTTGGATGATGTGGAATTGGAAGTTGAAAAAGGCGAGTTCAATCCAAGCACCCCCCAAACAACAACTTTCAACTCAGTATGGTTGCTTGGGTGTGTATGTTACACCTTATTTCTAGCTATGTACCACTGGATTGGTTACAGAAATATGTTACGTGCAGCAGCCTGCAGTGTGTATAAGTTTCATGTCATCACTCTTTGCCATAACCCATTGATTGGTCGCCTCAGCACCTCCACCAGTCTCCCAAAGCCACAAGCCTATATAAAGCAGCAGCAATGTAATTACCATAACCGTAAATATTTTGCAATTGCATGGTTAATGTGTTCTTCAAAAAATAAATTACTTTTCATGTTGACTGTATCAACACATCATCATCTTACAGCAAGATATGTTGTCGTGATGCCCTTAAAAGTGTCCAGGATGGCAAATTCCACACTGCCCCATCACCCCCTCTCGTCATCTGATCTGACCTGACCTGGCACATCCATGCTTTCCATGTGACTGAAAAAATGTTTCTGCCACTTAGTATTGGTGACATGTACAAGAATCCTTGCTCCTAGACAAGTGTACAAGTAGCATATGAATGTAATATACTAATTCAACAGTTAACACCAAGTTGAACACATTTTGAAAAATGGTGAATGGTGACCATCTTTAAGAAGCGAGTCATTAATTACAAAAGTAATCATGAAGAGGCATAACAACTTACAACATCAAATCCTCCCAAAAAGGTTACTTCTACAGTACCAGGTTAAGGTACACCAAAATTGCAATGGTTCCTGGAGGGTGGGTGGTGGGGGTCAGGCCATGGTGAGTGTCCTGCAGTCCTCACTTTTGAATGGATTCAAAATGTTCATGATTACTGCAGCTATGCAATCCCCATTGATTAGACAAGACATTAACCCCCCTCCACCTAATTATTTATTAAACACCATCTCAACCATCTGTGTTCACATATAGTTCCTCCCTGTATGTGGGTGGCAGTGGTGATTACTCATTAATGGTAATGGTATGGACACCAGTCCAGTGGTCAACATCGCAGGTCAAGCAACACCCCTGTCTTCCAATGACACAACATAGCTCCTGCACCTGAATGGCCTGGATTGATCATGTAGTCATCAAGATACGACATGCTGAAACCACAACAGAGGAAAATGACCTAAGCAAGAGCAAAGATAAAGAAAAACTGTTGGATACTAATCAATCTGCATACCTGCTTTTACCTAATAAGTTGGAAGAAGAAGCATAAAAAAAAAATGTATACTTACCATACCCTGTGATGTGATGTAATTCAACTGAGGACATTCCCCACAGGAACATGCTGTGTGGTGCACATGATTCCAGTCCAGATAAGGTCCAGCGAACTCCAGTAGCAGAAGCAGGCATTCCCCTTCCCTTATCTGCACTGCATTCCTTGACATAAGAAAAAAATTAAGAACAAATTTTGGTGATTGTTGAAAATTCCCCACCACCACCCTTGAGTCTGACCATCCACCCCCCCCCCGCCTCAGAGAACCATAAAAAATGAAGACATACTTACCTCAAGGACTGTGAAAATGGAACCATTGCACAAGAGTGCAATTTAATAAATCCCCCAGACCTGGTTCAGCAGCCAGCAGCAGCAGGATGGAAAAATACTGAACTTCGCCTGAATTCCTGATGTTGAAAAAAGCAAAACCTAACACAATTACCATCAAGCTCAGACAACCATATGGCACTAACAAACATACCACACTTGTATCATGAAAATTCCAGTACTTACCATCTGCGTTAGGAAATTGGGAAGATCCATACATATGACATCTCCCTCCCTCACGGCGCGGCATTATGATGTCATCCACAGCACACTGAAAAATAATATAAGAGCAGTACAAGCATATTAGAACTCAAGATGCCATAATACCAACCCATCAACACCCTTACCTTGCACAGGAAAAACACTGAAGACAGATACTTATGTGTTCAGCGGCAGCAGTATGGACTGTGTGAGGATAATAAATCCACCAGGCATCAACCATCCAGAACAGTAGTTCTTGCGGCAACTTCAAAAGTAGTAATCATAGACAGCAGCAGGCAGCAAGCTACAGTGCCCCAAAATTTCATTCACTACCCCACCGCCAGGCAAGGTACTACCACAGAGAGAGTCAGTCAACAGAGCTAGACAATCAGTACAGCAGCACAGGGATAGGGAAATGCTACTTCTGCATTTCTGTGTCAATCAATTGAAGCACAGCAGCAGCAGGAAATAATTGAAAGTAGCAGCAGCATTTTGCAGGAGGAATTCATTTTTTCTGCATGTTGGCACCCCTTTTCAGGTCCCTGAGGTGGTGGGGCACCATAAAACATCAGGACTGACAGCACTTTTCAGTCTCAGTTTGATGTCACATGTTTGGGTAAACATTTCTGGACTTGTAGTCCCTGTTTGGCAATAGCAGCAGTGAGTTTCAGGTAGAAATATTGTGTAAACAGACCCTAAAACAGCTACTTAATGTCTTGGTGGTGGGGGAGCACCCTAAAACATAATGGCTGTGACCAGATTTCACTTCCAATTTAATGTACCATTTCTTCTGCAACATTTCTGGACATTTACTGCCCATGCTGCAGCGGCAGAAACAAGGGAGGGCCTGAAGACAATGGTAAAAGTGGACCAATGAAAATCGTTTGGTCTGGGTGGTGGTGTGGTGCCATAAAACATTATGGCTGAGACCTGATTTCACTCTCAATGTACTGTGCAATTTTTTGGCAATATTTCTGGACATGTGGGACATGGTTTGAACATACAGCCACACACTTAGGCCAAAAAAGTATTTAAAACGTGTAGAAAACGGCACATTTAGGTCCACAGGGTGGGTGTGAGCCTGTAACTGCGTGTCTCAGACCTGATTTCACTCTTAATGGACTGTGACATTTTTTTGGCAACTTTGCTGGACATGTGGGACATGATTTGAACATGCAGCCACACACTTAGGCCCAAAAAGTATTTAAAACGTGCAGAAAACAGCACATTTGGGTCCGCAAGGTGGGTGTGAGCCTGTAACTGTGTGTCTCAGACCTGATTTCACTCTCAATGTACTGTGCAATTTTTTGGCAATATTTCTGGACATGTGGGACATGGTTTGAACATACAGCCACACACTTAGGCCAAAAAAGTATTTAAAACGTGTAGAAAACGGCACATTTAGGTCCACAGGGTGGGTGTGAGCCTGTAACTGCGTGTCTCAGACCTGATTTCACTCTTAATGGACTGTGACATTTTTTTGGCAACTTTGCTGGACATGTGGGACATGATTTGAACATGCAGCCACACACTTAGGCCCAAAAAGTATTTAAAACGTGCAGAAAACAGCACATTTGGGTCCGCAAGGTGGGTGTGAGCCTGTAACTGTGTGTCTCAGACCTGATTTCACTCTCAATGTACTGTGCAATTTTTTTGGAAACATTCCTGGACATGTTTTGAGCCAGCAGAAGTGAGTTTCAGGCAGAAATATTGTCTAAACAGGCCCTAAAACAGCTGCTTAATGTCTAGATGGTGGGGGGCACCCTAAAACATAATGGCTGAGACCAGATTCCACTTACAATGTAATGTACAATTTTTTCTGCAACATTTCTGGACATTTACTGCCTGTGCTGCAGTGGCAGAAACAAGATAGGGCCTAAAGACAATTGCAAACGGTGGCCAAAACAGCATTTTAATGTCTGGTTGCTGGAGGAGCACCATAAAACATCAGGACTGACAGTGCATTTCAGTCTCAATTTGATGTCTCATTTTTTGGGAAGCATTTCATTACCTGAGGGCCCTGTTTTACATGAGCACAGCCAAAATTCACTCTCACATAGCTTTGGAAAATATGTTTGTTCATAGTAAAGTGCTTATACTTGACATTTGTGGATAGGATGGAAGGAGCAAGGAGGAAACATATAAAGGAAAATGGAGTAAGGTAAGAGCAGGAAGGTACACGATTTATGGGTATGGTACTACAAGTACAACAGTGGGACAGGGAGGTGGGAATCAGGGAGTGGGGACCTGCATGGTCAGGAGGAGGACAAACATATTCATATATGAAAGGGGATGGGAAACGAAGGGAGCATAAACCAGCTGGAAAAGATAAAATAAACAAGAGGATATAGATTGGAAGACAAAGAGGATAGAAACAAATGAAAGGATATAGAAGAAGAGGACAGAATATATCAATCAATCAATCAATCAAGTCTTTATTTATACAGGCAGTCACCGTTGAGCAGAGCTCTTTTTCAAGGTGGACCTGTTTAAACATGAATACAGGTTAAGAAAATTACATACATTAGTTACAGTATACAGTATGGGCAAAGCCCCAAAGCTGAATTTATATACAGATACACATAAATATATAAGATTTAGGATCTTAGGTCTGGCCAGTAAAAGAGAATTGCATAACAGCATTAGAGTACTACAGACCCCATGTATGTGTAATGCCCCAAAGTTGGGGCATCCCAGAAATATAAACGCAATAAAAAGATTAAGGGTTTGCAGGTGCCCAGGGTGCCTGCCTTAGGTATAGTCTGCAGGGTATTTAGGTAAAGAGGGACCCCTCAGCAGTTATTTCCCTTCCCTGTACAGTATAAAACACTGTAATTAATAAAGAAAGTGCCCTGTGCACTTAAACTGTTGAAAAAAAAAGTAGAATTCAGGTAGCTTCAGCAACAATGGCCTGGATGGAATTCTGTGCTGAGCTGCTCATGCACAGCATTCCACTCCAGCCACTCTAGAACCCTAGTAGGTTCAAGCTTAAAAAATATTTGCTGAGTTAGTCAGTTGATCCTGGGCAGTGGTTGAGGAGACAGGACACAGAAGTCAAGGGACAGTTTAGGGCTTACCTTGTGTTAAAGCCGTCCCTCTGGGCTTGTTGTGGTCCTGTGCTACCTCCCCTGCTTGAAGACTCCACGCACTGCCTTGTTCTGTGGTCCATGGTGCCATCGGGGCACCACAAAGTAGTAAACGGTCGTTTGCCTCGCATTGGGCTTAATGGCCCTGCCATTTTATTATTTTAACCCGTTTAATTTAAAAAAGTTTATTTCAGTCCCCCGTCAGCAGCTCTGCCAGCCGCATCGCACCCATATCACCCTCAGCTGTCCTAGGCCCCCTTGCTGTCCTCCCAGCCGCCTGCACACTCTCTCCCACTACCAGCTCACCTCCTGCCTCCCGGTTGCCTCCCAATCCTCCAACAGACGACGGAGCGGTAAGTCGGTGGCAGCACACGCTGTGCTGACCGTCCATTTCAGTAGAAGCTTGTTTTTTCTCCTTTTATTTTATTTGAAAAGCACACAGTAGGAGTAGAAGATGGGCTGAGTGTCAGAAGTGGAAGGTCAAAAGGACCCTGAATTAATTTCAGAAAGGGTTGGATGTAGTGACGCCCATGGAAGGGGCGATCCGGTAAGGCCTAATAGGAAGCCTAATTAATATTAATGAATGGGGCGGGAATAGCGACACCCATAGGAGGGGGCCAGGGAAGCAAGGCCAGATAGCAGCCTGTTAAATATTCACGAGAGGGGCAGGATTAAAGGTGGCAACCTGCCGAAGGATTGATAGCAGGCTCAGGGAGCCTGAGAAATTAAAGGGGCCCGATGATTTAAAAGGGCAAGTCAGGCCAAAAGCAAAGCAGGGCATCTGGCCACAGTAAAAAGGGCTATCAGGCCCATAGTTAAAGAGGGCACAAGGCCCGTGATATTGGGAGGGCTATCAGGCCCTGTATTTCGAAGGGCACCAGGCCCACTGAATTAAGGGCTTCAGGCCCAGTTTTAAAAGGGCTAGTAGGCCCACAGCTAAGTGTAGGGCATCAGGCCTGAGGTAACTGTAGGGCATTAGGAGCAAGGTAAAGCAGGGTACTAAGGGTGGCCCCAGCCTAGTGGATTAGGGCAACCCAGCTTAGTGGAACTAAGGGCTGCCCCGGCCTAGTGGATTAGAACAAGCTAGCCTAGTGGTACTAAGGACAGCCCTGGCCTAGTGGATTAGGGCAAACCAGCCTAGTGGTACTAAGGGTAGCCCTGGCTTAGCGGATTAGGGCAAGCCAGCCTAGTGACAGTAAGTGAGGCATATAGGCCCCATAGTAAATAAGGCATTTAGGCCTTTGGTGTTCCCGGCACTCAACCTAGGGCAAGTGGTACCGTTTGTATAGGGGTTAGGGCATCCTTAGCAAAACGTTCAGGGGTAGCCAGATCCTATTCAGGAAGACCCTACATTTAGGAAAAGGGGCCATCCAAGGGTGCTCAGTTCACAAATACTGTGAAGCTACTGTAACAACTGTGCTGTTTATGCAACTGTGATTACTGAAGTATTCGAAAGATTGTGAACTTACTAAGAAGCACCAAGACTGTATTGAATATGGATTGTAGTTATTTGCCCCTGAGTATCTGAACTATTGCCCCTGGTGAACTGAACTATTGCCCTAGGTATCCAAACTATTGCCCTAAGTATCCAAACTATTGCTCTAAGTATCCAAACTATTGTTCAAAGCATTTGAACTATTGCTCCAAGCACCTGAACAATTGCCCCACCCATAACAATTACCCCTAAATTTATAATTTGCCTTTCCTCGGCAAATCATCGGAACATTCCGCGGTCCCCTTGGCATTGCAGGAAGGTGCATCTTTTAGCTATATTGTTACTAGTGTATGGGGACAGTCTCAGTCTTCTACCACACTACAGTCCCATAGTGTGGTCTGTAATCTTCCGTACTCAGAATCAGTCTCTACCCAGAAGAGGATGTCTTCTCAGCATTCTTCAGTCAAGTGGGATCGTCCATCAGCTCATCTCCTCTGACTGTGTCATCCGCCGAAGTCGAGTCCATCGGTAGTCATACAAGTCATATTCGCCGTTTCTTGTTTTCACAACTCAAAGGTACGTCTGCCGAAGAGCATCATGACAGCCGTGCCAGTGTTGTTTCGTATGGTTCCTGTTCCAGATGTCCTGAAGTTGGTCGCCCTCCTTAGAAGAGTGTGCTCATCCTGGAGAACCTGGTCTGTGCCCCTGGTTGTTTGCCGAAAGTCGAGTCCGTTTGAAGCCCAGTATGGGACGCGTCCGCCGTTTCTTTGTTTTTGTTCTAGTTTCTGATGACAAGATTGAAGAATCAACCATCACCTCTACAGATTCTTCTGGTTACTGGTCCTGTTAAGAGATCTTTCAGAGTTTAGCTGGCCCTTGGAGTGCTGCAGCATCCTTCAGGTCGTGGTAGTCCTCCATTGGATTCGTCGCCACGAAGGTCCTGATTCTCTTTGTCCTTGGCGACCCTGGAAGTGGGTTTTGGCCGAGGAATCCTTTGTTTTCAGTTGGGAATCTGACAGCCCATCAGTGGGTTATTTCAGGAACCAGTTGCCCTGGTTCTTTATTCTGGCAGCCTTGGAGAGAGTGGGCTTTGCCGAAGAATCATATGATCTGTTTAACAAACCTCTCACTACCCCAGTGGCCTTGACAAGGTCCCTGCTGGGAATTGCATTAGATCTATTGTTCTGTTTGCTTCCCCTTCGTAGCTACCATTGCAGACCAACGGTGTACATGAAGATGCCAGACCTCTGGACTCATGTAATATCTGGACTTTGGTAGAAGTGTGTAGTGATAGTTTAACCAAATACTGTTTTGAGTAGTGTATGTCATCTGATCCTCACCTAAGCTTATTGATAAGAATAAGAACTGTAGAATTATTATAGAATAAGAGTGGCAGTAGGCCTCTAGTCTGTTCTTGTTGTAATAATTTTAGCAGCCTTAGATAAAGTATCTGTCTTGTTTATCACCCTATTGTTTTGGCGACTTTTCCTTCGTCTTGTGACTGTGTCTCCCTACCCTCTGCTACAAAATAAACACCCTGCAGGCACTGAATCTCTAGGATGACTCCTGTCTCTCCTTGTCTGGGTAACGGTTATCTTATCCACAATAATTCTGACCTTGGTGCCTCACTCATCTCTTTTCACCACCTTTAGAGCAGAGTACCACACAGAGCACCGCTTTAGACAATCACATATGCTTAGAGCTGTACGCCGGCTGGTGCTAGGAGGCAAGGGATAATTTCACAACAGCAAGTAATGATTACAGACCCCATGTGCACTAGAAGCAGTGACTATGAGAGAATTACGGCAGCGTGTTTAAGAGGTGCAGGGTATGGGGTGTGGAGTAAGTGGGTATAGTGTTGAAGCACAAGTTGGAGACTTTCTCAACATACAGATGATAGGATGGTAACAACCACCATAATTTAGAGGTGGCTATGGTCAGGGTTCAGACCTGAGTGCGAGCCACGAGTGGTTTAGGAGCTATTTGAGGATGAGCAAAGCAGTTGCAGAATTCGCTTACTGCACACGAGTATAATGCCTTAAAGATGGGAAGAAGGACAAGGGTGTCTAATTTAAGAGTCTTTTGTAAGTTATTCCAGAGGGAAGGGAGCATGAAACTAATTGCTGCTCTACTGAAATGCAAGTTTACTCTGGGGATTGCGAGGGAGATGAAGGAATGGCTCCGGAGCGCATATTTTCTTATTGTGCATAGGGGTAGACAATCGGAAATGTATTGGGGTAGTTTCTTTGTGAGGGCATGGTAAGTCCAGAGAGCAGCATTTTTGTGGTGCCTAAGTTTAAGGGATGTCCATCCCACATTATCATACAGGATGCAATGATGAGTAGAATTTGGGAGACCTGTGATAAACCTTAGTGCACGGTAGTACAGCGTGTCGAGTTTGGCTAGCTGGGAGGTGGGACACTGGCTGTACAAGAAATCCACGTAGTCCACCTGGGATAGGAAAGTAGATTGGACCAGTCTTGCTTTGGCATCTATAGTGAGGAAGTGGCTTAGTCTGAAGAAAAGTTCAAGCCTTTGCCAGAGTTTTTTCAACAAGTCTTCAATGTGTTCCACGAAGGAGAGTCTGTTATCAATCCATACTCCCAGATATTTAAATTTGGCTACAAATTCTAGTTTTTCACCTAGTAGTGTAATGATTTCCAGAGTAGGTATATATATATATATATATTTATATATATGTATTTTTTTTTTTTTGGTTTTTGTTATTTTTAGAGGGTGCAGATGAGGGAAGAGTGACAGTAACGAAGCAAGGACAAAAGAAAGAAAAGAAAAAAAAAGGCTGTTGCCAGTTCAATGCTGACTGGTCTGGAGGCTGACCATTACACTGCACCAGTGCCAGGTACACTTTCTGATGAGCCACCACCATGCAGCTCCTTCAGAAGTTCAAATATTTTGTCTTGCTCCTGAAGGAGTTTTCTGAGGTCCCCCCTGACCACCTCTCGGAAATCATTGAACTCACTGAGCAGAGCTCCCACCTCTCTGCGCAGTGCTCTCAGGTCACCACTCACTGCTGCTGGTGCTGGTGCTGGGGTGGCTGCAGGCTGTGCTGGGTCCCCATTATGAACCTGGTGATGCCTCTGTCTCTGGGGTGAGGGTGATGGGGGCTCTGCACCTGCCTCTTGCTGCTGATGTTGCTTTCAGCTGCAGTGCCTATGCCCACCACTGGCCCCTGTCTCCTGCTGGCCCCCTTCACCTTCTACTACCACCTCAGCAGCACCCCAGGCTCCTCTATCTGCTGCAACCTCTTTTGGTTTTTCAAGCCAATCTGCAGCATGGTGGTGCTGTAGATTGTTCCTTTGCCCACCCATCCCAAAATGACCCCCAGTCTTGCCCCTTCTCACTGATCTGCCACACAAGGTGCAGATCACGATGGAGCTGTCATTAGGGTTTTTCCTAAAAAAAAAACACACAGCAGATGACCCTGTCTGTAAGGGGGGCCAACAGCTGATGTCCCAGAGCCAGTGGGCACATCATGCTCCTGCTCAGAGGAGACAGGGGGCACATGCTTCAGATGGGGGGATGGCATCTGGAGGTGCCTGCTACTGCTACTGCTGCCTGGTGGTGGGGGCCACAGCAGGATCCTGCTGCTTTTGTTGCTGGGATGGGGCAAGGGGCTCAAGCTGCTGCTGGGGAGTGGTGGCTACATTCTTCTGCCAGGGGGTTGGGGGGCAAGTGCTCCTGCTGCTGTTCGGGTGGGGCAGAGACATAAAGGCCCACCTATTAATATGGATACTGGGTCAGGGTGGGTCAGCTGCCTTCTTCCCATTCCCACTAGTCTCCATAATTTTTATCTCTATCTCCTCCACCTCCCCCCTCCAAAAAAAAAAAGAAAAAAAGAAAGGGGAGTTTTACACACACACACACACACACACACACACACACACCACATAATACAAAAGATAGATAACTATAAAATTGAAGAAAAAACACTAACTGAAAATATTAACTTTTTAAACTAATGGGGAACAGAGATCAGAACTCAAATAAGCTGCAAATGCAAACATGCACACACACACAAACAATCCACTAATTTTTCAATGAAGTTAGCTCTCCTACTTCCTAGCTGAAACAGCTCTAAAAAAAGTAGATTTAGTCTAGCTTCCTGCCTAAGTGCAGTCACCCATGTGACCAGCAGTCTGCTAGAGAGAAAGTCATGTGATAAGCTTTTTTCCCCAATTTCACTTGACACTTACATGTGGCAAAATGTGCAGTCTAAAAGCAAAATTGACAGTGAAATTTTGCAGAAATTTACAGCCAAAATTTCGCCATAATGGCACAATTACTGAAAATGTTTTGCATGGTGAAATTGGCGATTTTACCGAGGAAATTAAATTTTGCTGCATCTGTACTTATAAACACAAAGTATCAAAAATAGATAAAAATCAGTACAGTAAATTAAAAACTTGTTAAATAGAATCTGGATACAGATGACAAACACATTAAACCTTGGTTATACAGTGTAAAAAATCACTTAGGGCCAAGTATTTAATTTTCACACATATAATTGTTGCACAGTGCTCAAGATGATCTACCCCAACCCATTTTGTTACACCTAGGTAGTGTCTTCATTGCTTGGTAATATATGGAATTTTTTTTTTTGTTCTATGATTTTATAAAACTTTGCTAATCTATCCAGCAGTTCCATATTGCTAGATTGTAACATAAAGGTAACCTGATACCTGTATTCCTTATCCAGGTAGCCAGAATGTTACCCAGGTATGGGCTCCTTTCAAAGCCGTAAAGAGGGCAGAGAATTAATTTTTTTATTTAGGTGTTTATCTCCTTGTTCTCCTCACAGCTGCCCCATTCTAACCAACCACCCCCCCTCAGCCTCATCACTCCGGTCTCGCCGGGACTTACCCAGAGCATGCCCGGTCACCGGGTGAGAAGCCTGCAAGGGGTCAGTCATCATCCTGCAGCTGTGAGGTGTTTTTCCTCCATTTTTTTCCATCCCTCCCCATTTCTGGGGCACACACGCAGGACACGCACCCGTGGAGGCATGTGCATGCCCGTGGAAGTCCCGCAGCACCCTCCCTTCCATGGTGCCCACAGTCCCGCACTTCCGCTAGGCCTCCACTTGGTGGCAGTCATTTGGCAGGAGCCCCAATCCTCCGTCCCTGGGAGAGGAGAGCTGTCCTCTGTATGCTCAATCCTCTCCCTCCTCTGCCAACCCTTGGTGGCCCATACTTATTCCCAAATATGGGTCGCCGGTGTGGCGCAAGGTGTGGCATCCAGTGCCTCAAACCTCAGCACTACCAGGCCGGCTAAGACGGCAGAGAATTAACAGATGTATTATGCTGTCTTCCCCAAGCTTACACTCTCAGTTTCTCACTGTGCTCTTACCAAAAATTTGTCTGAGTCTCTAGCTGTCATTGTACTCAAATCTAAGTCTTGTGAGTATTTTTCTCTTGCTTTGATCTTTCATTTTAGATAAATAGGGTTCCATCCCCAAGTCTCTTTTTTTTGTTAGTAGTCAAGCATGTACTGATTTTGCAAATTTCTACCCATATCCATTTCTTTCTGGGTATGGATTTCCCTTATTTTATCTTTTATATATGTTTCCATTATCTCTTTGTGGTTTATGAAACTCTCAGACAAGCAACTCAATAAGCCATAGGGTTGCAATATAGTATTTTCTAGGGCTTGTAAGCTTGAGAATGAAAACCCTTCTTGCATTTATTTTATTGTTTCCTCTAAACATGCTCGAGGTAATCTTGTCTTTTTCATGTTGTAAACCTTTATCCAGTATATGGAAAATCTCTGCTCAATATTGTACCTTACTGGTAATTGTCCCAGTTCTAGTCTGGTTAGGGTGGTGGGGCCCCTATAGGAAGAACCACAAGTCTTTTGTAAAATGTATTCATTAGTACTTCCAGTAACTCTGTATTCTGTTGGCCCCCAAATTTCAGCCCCATATAATATTTGGCATTTTATTTTGGCATTTAATGCCCTCATACAGCCCTTTATAGAGTGTCCTCCAAACCTATAAGATAATCTTTCCACTGTTGACGTAAATCTCTTGATTTTTTGTACCAAGAGTTTTTTGTGTTCGTTCCATTTCAGATTGTATGTAAATGTTATCCCTAAGTAACAGAAGTTAACACATTCTATATTATGGTTATTGCAAGTTAGACTGCAGTCACCCCCCTTTCTTTTTTGAAATTTATTGCATATTAGGTAATTAGTTTTCTCATAGTTTATCTCTAGGGATGCCTTAGCACATCCTTCATAACATTTTTGCAGGCTTCTGTTTATCCCTAGATAACTAGCTGAAATTAAGACAACATCTTCAGCATAAGCTAAATAAGGGCAATGCCTGGAGCCCACTCTTGGCATGAGCAGCCCAGGGTCATATAACCCTTCCAGCACCCTGTTAAGATACAGATTAAACAATATAACGGATACGACACATCCCTGTCTCAGTCCGGTATTTGTTATGAATTTTGCTGTGTTATCTCCTTATTTGTTCTACCTTATACTTGTTGTATTGTCTGTGTATAATGCTATTAAGATGTTTAGAATTGCAGGGTCCAGCCCATAACACCCCAGTGCCTTCCAAAGCTTGTCTCTTCTAACTTTATCAAACACAGTTGTCAAATCTATAAATACACAATAAAGTTTCTGCTTTTTAATGTTGATGTACTTGTGTATCAAATGTGCAAGGACAAAGCACTGGTCAATTGAAGAGTGTCCTGGCATGAATCCTGCCAGTGACTCATCCATGATTTCTGTCTCATAAATCCATTCTAATATTCTTTTATGCAGGATTTTGGTAAATAGTTTTTGTGATGTATCCAAGAAGCATATTGGTAGGTAGTGTTTAGGGTTGGTTTTATCTCCTTTTTAAAAAAATGGGTATAATGATAGTTTTTCTCTATGTGAAGCATATTTTCCCTGTTTTAATTATGTGATTATACATATTTTTTAGGCAGGGATCCCAAAGTTCTGGATCATTCGAAATTATGTCTAGGGGGATTCCATCTGGACCTGGTGCCTTATGCCTTTTTGATAGGCTTAATGTTTCCATTATATCCCCTTCTGCTATTTCACTGTTAAGGGGAATCCACTCTTTCTTGATGGTATCTGGAACACCCATTTCTGGATCAAAGAATAAATCTCTAAAGTAAGTTTCCCACGTACTAGATTGGGGATCTATATGACTTTCAATCTCATCTGGGTATGACTCCTATCCATTTGCTACCATGAACCAAAACTTCCTACTATTTGACCAGACCACTTTGTCAAATTCTTTCCAAAGGGCTATCCTATAGGTTTCCCTTTTTTGCCTGGCAAGCGTTTATAATCTTTCCTAAGCTTATTGAGCTTATTTTTATTCTCTTTAATCGGGTTGTCTCTCACATACTGTACCTTGATGCCGTATTGATTTCCCTTTTGCCTAATTTACAGTCTGTATCATACCATTTGCTTCCTTTTATTTCTTTTATACATGATGCCTTTATTAGAATGGCTGATACCTTACTCAGAACTTTTACTAGATCCTGCAGGCTGCTTTCTGGATCTTTGTTCATTGTGATGTTTCATATGTCGTCCCATGCACCACAATATGTAAGTAGCTGAATGGATGCAAAATTATCTATCATCTCCCATTTAACCTCCTTTTTAACCCTAATTATTCTGGTTTTACTACTTGTGATTGATTCTTTGGAACATAATTCTAAATGGGCCTCAATAGGGCTGTGCTCTCTTTCTGCCCTGTCACCTATCCTAAGGTCCCTAAATAATGGTACCATATTGAACCTTATCCAGCACAAATCTATTATCGATGCTCCCCTGCTTCCTAGATAAGTGAATGCACCTGTTGAATCCCCCTTAGTTCTTTCATTTAGTAAAATAAAAATGTTTATCTTCAAGGATGTTACATAATTTCCTTCCCCTATCAGATCTCCTGTGAGCCATAGAGTTGCACTCCAAAACTATAGAGTTTTGACACTGCGCTGCACATGCTTCTCTCATTTCTGAGGTTGGCTCCAGGCACCACCCCAACCTAGCATTAAAATCACCCATTAGTGCAATATCACAGTCTGGGTTGCTCTCTGTACATTCATCAATTACTTCCTCCAGTTTGTCCAGAGCACATGTTTTCGTATATCTGGAATTTACAGGAGGAATATATACATTTAAAATTATAACTACCATGCCCTTTCCTGTTACCTTAATGCCCAAAATATGTTCAGAGTCAGTCTGAATTTTGGTCAACCTGAACTCCTTTAAGATTTTACACCACGTTTTCAAACCTCCTGATAACCTACCATATTTTGTTTGCACTTCCAGCTCCTTTGCTAAATGTTTTATAACTATTTATATTAATAGTCTCCTTTGTCCAGGTTTCCTGCAAACAAATACAGTTAAAACTTTTCAAATAATCAAAGAACAATGGATCAGCTAGTCTTTCCTTTATCCCTGCAACATTCCAGGATAAAATATTATAATATTGGCTCCTTTTGTTTTTTATCCTGTTCACTTTATTGGTGGTAATTATTTTATGAATAGTATCATCTGATTGTCATTCTTCAGTTTGATCCTGAAGAATATGGAATCTATTTGATGTTTGTATTAAATTCAACCATTAGTCAGATCTTGGTTCCGCTTCCTCTGGTGTTTGAGTAACTGCTTCTCCAAATAAATGAATGTCTACTTTATCTAACATAGAAACTTTGGATAGAATCAACTGGTAGTCTGATTCATTATTTACCCATATTGTCAATTGGCTATTTCCTCCCATCTTGTCAATTTCTTTATTGCCAAATTTAGGTCTTTGAGTCTGAGTAAATTCTGAAACAGCTCCACAGTTTCATCCTTAGATTTTTCTTGGTCTCATTTAAGAAGCTGTTTATCCCGAATACAGACATGGGTAACTCTTTTTTACCCTTTTCTGTTTTTTTAGCCCATCATAATATTCTGGAAATACAACATACAATCCAAAAGAACCAGCAGAACACCCCCCCCCACACACACAACGTAGCACATTTAAACTTTCCACTGCCCAAATTGGCTATATTTACTTTAAGCTCAATGTCAGGAGTGGGTCCTCTTAGGTTTGAGCATGCTAATTTTGGATTTGTTTGAGTTTTAGGAGTCTGTGGTGCTTCTTCTTAGCATGCTCCCTTTGAACACATGTGTAAAATCCTTGAAGGGAGCACAGTGTATAAAAGAAGCCAATTTGACACATTAGCCATTGAGACATTGGGAAGTGAGGGACTAAATCAAGGGTCCCACCTTGACATTGGTGATTCAGCTTGCTCACATTGGAATTCCAGTCTGAAACTAAGAGGACCCACTCCTCGCATGGGGCTTAAAGTAAATATAGCCAGTTTTGGCAGTGGGAAGTGTAAATGTGCTATGTTGTGTGTGTGAGGGTGTGTGTGTGTGGGTGTGTGCACTGGTTCGTGTGGATTGTTTGTTGTATGCCACAATCCATTAGCACCCCTTAGAAGAAATGTAAATTCTAGTGTGTGAAGCAACATAAAAGGTTTGAGCATGCTAATTTTGGATTTGTTTGGGAATAAAATATTAATATTCACCACACTCTCCAATTCAAAGCCCAGAGTTCTTAGCTTATTCTTTCAGTTTTCTATTGCCTTGAGTATGTAATACTGGTCCAAAATTAAGAGGACCAGCTCCACATTCTCTACTGGTCTGATGACACTTAATTGATTTGACATTGGTTCATAATTCTTGTTTCCCTGTAATATTGCCCTAAAATTGTTCTAGGTGTGTAAGTTTTTCTCGGTCTCATCCAGTATTATAGGCACCTTATATAATGGTAAAACATAGATTCTGAAGTTCTTTTAAGAATGTTTCCTACTTTGTTAGATTGTTTCTCATCCTCAATACCCCTGTCTTCATTGTTTATTTCTCTTTCGTTAATGTTAGTTCTGTATACTTTCAGTCTTATGATCTGAATGGAGTTCCTCTGTTTCTCTGACTTTATTAGTCTTGTTATTGCTGTATTCTGTAATAGTCAGCTGTTAATCATCATGCCACTTAGTTTTTTAATTATTTTAATTTAAATTTTTTGTGGGCTTTTTTTTTTATTTTGTCCTACTCTTATTTTTTTGTTATCTTGTTTGGTTTTATTTTTTTACCACTGTGGACTTTGCATTTCAAATTTTCTTTTCTCCCTTTTTTATTTTCCTTCTTACATACAGGTTCTTGAACCCCCATCTTGTTAGGACAATCCCTTTGATATATCTCTCCTTGCTTTCCCAGGTTTTCTAAGGGCGGTTCATTCCCTGTTTATTTATTAGAATTAGTTGGCTGTATTGTCTTTCCTGTGTTAACTTTCCTCTTCTACCTCTGCTTTTTCTCCCTTTCTTGTTTAATTCCTTCCTCCCAAACCTGTTTATTGGCAGATCTGAGTTCCATTGCTATACTATCCTGCCTAACATACTTGTCTGGTAACATAACCATTTCGATGTCTGAGTCTGAGAATGACTCTAAGCCTAGTTCCATTGTATCAATAATGAAATTACTAGGGAAAGGGGTAGTCTCTGTAGGGCGGGTCTTAATTCTCTCTCTGCCCTCTTACTTTCCTCCTCTGGACAACTAGTTTCTGCCTTTTGTATCTTAATTGCTCTACTAAGCGTTAATTGCTACCTATGCTGTTTTAAGTTAGGGGCAACTAAGGTAATATGTTTCCTGTTCTTTATACAGATGCCCTTAACAAAGGACAGGTCTTGCCTAATTAATAGAAGCTGTTCATATATTATCACATTTGCCAAGAGAAGATCTCTCAAAGCATTAATTACCTCGTTTGTTAAGTTTTCCATATTTGGGGTGTCTGGCTCTACTGAACTCATTAACTGTGTGGCTTCTCCAGACATCCAACTTATCTCATTAATTGTCTCATTAATTTGATCCAATTGAGCATCTTGGAACTGTGGTTCCTCAAAGGTAAACAGAGAACCATTCAGACCTATTTTGTAGTCTTTTATTTTTTGTTCGGTTCTTTTGTCTGGATAGTTTCCCTGATTTCTTCTACCATTTTATTCACTTCCTTATTCACTAATTTCACTGTATCCAGA
Source organism: Neoceratodus forsteri (assembly GCA_016271365.2). NCBI lineage: Eukaryota > Metazoa > Chordata > Ceratodontiformes > Ceratodontidae > Neoceratodus > Neoceratodus forsteri. The sequence continues at coordinate 1,178,499,737 of CM057449.1, read as the reverse complement.
TTTTGTAGATTTAATTATTTTTTTTATTTCAACTGTTTGCATTGGATCATGTACCTCAAACTTGATCAGTTCAATATTGTTCTCAGTACTGTTCTGTTTTGCCCTGTTTTTATCAATGATGTCACTAATTAGGGGTTGGATCATTTTGGGTTTAAAAAGAACCAAGGACCCTGGTTTTCCATTTTAACCGGTAACACCGGTACCAATCACGGAATCCTGCTTGGTTTGCGGAATTTGAATTCTTGTACCGGTGCCTCACGGAGATTGCATGTCACTGCACAGAATCTCTAAGATTTCAGTATCTTTTTAAATTTGTTTTATTTTCTCTTCCTATGTCCCTTCTCACAGCATCGGTATCCCCTAGCTTCAACCCCAAGTAATGCTCAGGAGCTCCTGTGGGCCTGCCCCTATCCTGCCTGGGTTGAACCCCCCCAGGGTGGGAAGGGAGAGGACCCTAGGTCACCCTCCACACTCCCTTAGTGTGTGTTGGGCAGCCCAGTGGGTCCCTCATGGAGCCTGGTTATGAAGTCTGCAGCACCTGGGTCCCTTCTGCCAGTGGCTGATGTGGGGTGATTGTTCCTGGTTTTCTGGTCGCTGTCCCTGAGGGCACCGGCGCTAGAGATGCAAGGAAGTAGGTCACATAGAGACATGCCACTGCTCCAGATACTGGCTAGCGTCCACCCCTCCTGATCACTCTGCAGCACCATTGCACCACCACCTGTGGTGACACCGGTGGTGGTAAAGAAGCAGGACCTGAAGCCCACACTCCCCAGAGGAGGAGAGCAGTCCCCCAGGTGCTCGATCCTACTCCCCTGGACAGACCTCCAGCAACCCGAGTTTGCTTCTGACCCTGGGTCACTGGCATTGCAAGCAATAGTGCTACTACAGCACCAGTGTGCCAACCCAGATTTCAGCATCTTAAAATTAATGCTGCTGTGCTTGCATTCTTTCTGCTTTGCTGCATATAGAAACAGAAGGAAATCACCCGCACTGCTTTTGTAATCAGACATTCAGTTTAACCACCCATGCCTAGTGGTTAGAGTAACAAGCGATGATTGAACTGGGTATATCCAGCAGACTTGGGTTTGAGTCCCACAACCTCCACTTGCATCCAAGCAAGTCACTTAACCTTCCAAGTGCTTCTAGGTCACTCCTTAAAACAGACAGTTCTGCCTAGTGGGCCTTACCTGCTTTACAAAGAATATGAAAAAAAATACCAATGTATGTTTACTACATCATAGAATAGTAGTCAGGGTACCATGTAATTTACATGAGTTTTACTTGGGCTGCAGTGATTTTGTATAGGTAAAGATAAATATTCAGATACATTTTATAAGCTTGTTTTTAGATTTTAGTCAGGTTTTTATTGTATTCTTTGCATATAAGCATCTAGGTTGTAGATTGCTAAACACAGGGCCACTGTTACCAACTAACTTATTCAAGTTTATAATCAGTAGGGCCATCCAAAATCCTCAGTTGTTTGAATGAAAACTAGTCTGAATGAAAGTATGTTCACAAAGAAGAAACTGCCTTACTACTTATGAAAAGACTTCACAGTTAGCACCCCATTTAGGAAAATTGAATCATTTGCACCTTTTCTCCCACCTGCTGATTCTGTCTCTGTGTCAGCAAAATGTTTTCTGATAGACTGCTTCAACAAAAAGCTAATGTTAAGTATTTAAGAGTACTTAACAAGGTAAGACTCAAGGGGCTGTATGATGCTGGTGGGCAGAGTAGTGCTCAATTCACATCTGAACAAAGACATGAAAACTGGGAGACACCCTTTTCATTGACACCAAGTAGAAAAAAAAAGCATCCACATGTCTGGGAGATGCATGAATCCATTTGAAGGTCCTCCACTAATCACTTCAAACAGTTTTTTTGCTTCTCCTACCCCCTGGCCATCCACTCCTTCAAGCCTGCCAAGGCCCCCTACCACCACTGCTAAGTCCCAACCACTATTCACTGACCCTTACTGCTGTGCTACCAGTTAACCCAAAGTAACCCTTCATTGAGTGGGCAACTACCCCTGTGGGAGGCTACCAGGGGAGGAGAATTGCCCCAAAGAGCTTCCTGTGTATCCTTGGCATGTTGGGGGTCAGAACAGACACATGTCTGGGGCTTCTGGTGTATGGTGGGACCAGCAGCCATTCTTCAGTTGGCTAGCGGGTGTTTTCCCATTTTCTCGGGAGCGTGACAAGCTACATGATGTCAAGGCACAAGCCAACATCTGTCACACTCCTCCCACGGTGAGGACCAACATGTTGTCATGCATCTGGCCTTCACCATGGGCCATCAAATACTGAGCCATAAACCCACCCTCCCTCTCAGGAGAAGGGGAGTGGTTGTTGGACACTCAAGCCTTCACCCACCAGCTGGCCCTCCAACACCCAAGTCTGTTTCCTAACCCTGGTCAGCAGTGTCACAGGCAGATATCCGATTCAGGCAGTTAAATTATAGATAGGAAAAACAAAGGTAGTCCACCTTAGCGGTGATGGTTCAGATTAATTCACATCTGAGTTCTAACAAGCAAAGAGACCAAGTCATTTGTAACTTGTGCATGTGGGGTGTGACTGTTGAAAGGGGATCATAGTGCTGTCACTACTGCCATCACCCCAGAGGGATGTGTACTGCATTGTTGCTACTGCCATCACACCAAAGGGGTGGAGGCTGTAGTGCTTCTGCCATCACCACTGGTGGATGGGGAATGTAGGCCTGCTACCGTCCCACCTGAGGGATGGGGGCCATAGTGCTGATACTGCCATCACACATGAGGAAAGATGACTGTAGTACTGCTGCCATCACACCTAAGGGATGGGGGCCATAGTGCTGCTGCTTCTGTCACACCAGAGGGATGGGGGCCGTAGTGCTGCTTCCATCACACCTTAGGGACGGGGGCTGTAGTGTTGCTGCTGCCATCACATCTTGTACCTAAAATAACTTTAAATTGGTACAAGGATGGAAAGATGCATAATAGTGGAGGTCAAACTTGCTAAAATGCATGTTAGCAGAGTTAAAAATTGTTAAGTAAAGTACACAAAACCAAACACCGGTAAAACCGGATTTTGGCTCAGCAGACACCGGTGACAATACCGTTTTTTACAGTGTGCAAAATGGAATATGCCCTTTCTCAATCCCGGTAAACCAGTGTCCCTGAAAAGAACCTGTTTACTTATTTGATTCTTCCCCTCTTTATGTCCATCCAAAGGGGTAGATCTGGAATTATTGCAATTTCCCATTCCCCTTTTTATTATGTTGGTGTGCTTGCACAGCCAACATCTTGCAGTAGTGGAGATTTGGAGGCACGGTCGCTGTTGGGCGAATGCAGGGCACGCACCAGTAGGTGCGTCCCTCATTCCCCAATCAGCCTGCATGCTGGTGCCACACCACCAGGGTGAGCACATCTAAGGAAAGGTCTGCTGCAATGCAAGCAAAGCTCATCACATGCAGCGGACCTTCCTACGTGCTTCCCCAGTACAAACATGGTGGCACAGTGGCCGCTAAACTGCAGACTTTGGGGTGTCCAATCCCCCAGTCGGCTTACCTTGCCCCTCATGTATGTGCCGAGGGGGGAGCCTACTCCACTTTCGGCATATTGTGTCCCCCCTCCTTTTTTGCTTGCCAAGGGGGTGCCCAATCCCCCTTGGCTCATGCGCTCTCCTGCTTTTGTTGTTTGCCAATGGGGTGCCCAATCCCCATTGGCATCTGTCCCCCATTCCCACTTTAATGTGCTGATGGGAGAGCCCACTCCCCATCGTTATGATGTCCCCCCCTTCTTCTGTGCTGAGAGGATGCCCAATCCATCTCAGCTAGTGTCCCACTCCCTATGTGCCGATGGGGGTGCCCAATCCCTGTCGGCTGCTGTATCCCTCCCCAAAAACACATGTAAAAAGAAACCATCACAATGTTTTCTTACCTGTAAACAGAAAACGATCCTTTGAGTCTCCCTACCCCCTTCCACCACCGCACCCACCCACTGTGCACCCCCACCCACCCCCTCACCCCATGACTCCTCCAGAGCTCAGCGCGATGATCTCCGGTGGACAGGGAACATGTCTGCACTCTGCAAAGCTGACTGCGATCTGAGGAAATGCCGGTAAGCTGTATAATGGAATAAATAGGGTTTTTTCAACTTTGATGCATATTTCGGGCATTTTTTGGAATTTTAGCACCAAATTGTCAACATGGGGTTTTTGGGACCCCTCCTGAGGAATTCTGGCACTGTTATGATGTTAATCGGTCCCAAAAGATGATTTCACAGTCACTGTGCAGAATCACATTTCAGGACTGATTAACACAGGGACAGTGGCAGTGTTCATGAGGTGGGCTCTCAAAAAGCCTATGTTGCAAATTTGGTGGAAAAAATCCAAAAAATGGCTGTTTGATGAGCATGCTTTGCACAGTTGCTACGCACACTCGTAACTTTGCAAATTTGCAATATTTTCACACCAGATTTTCAACAATGTCAATTTTCTTCACCTTCTTGTGAACAGTACAGCTGTCATTTTTCACATCCTGGCGGAAATGTGTTTCCACACTTCCAGAGCACAATAGCACGGTCGCTGTGGGAAATCAGTGTTCGGGGAAGATTATGAAAATAACAGTGACACTGTTCATGAGCAGTGGTCCTAAAATGCATATGTTGAAAATTTGGTGATGATACTCCATAAAATGACTGTGTTATGAGCGTGGGTTGTGCAGTTTGCAAGCACGCTCGTAACGTGCATTTGTAATATTTTCACTCTGGATTTTCACCATTGGCATTTTTCCACACCTCTTGATGAACAGTACAGCTGTCATTTTATATATCCTGCCCGAAATGTGTTTTTGCACGTCTGACGCAGAATAGTGCTGTCGCTGTGCAAAATCACTTTTTGGGACAGTTTGAGGAAATGACAGTGACACTGTACATGACCAGAGGTGCTAAAATGCCTATGTTGAAAATTTGGTGCCAAAAGTCCATAAAATGACTGTGTTACAAGCGTGCATTGCGCATTTCCCACGCACCCCTTGTAACTTCGCAAATTTGCAATATTTACATGCCACATTTTCAACACTGCCATTTTTTACACCTTCTTATGAAAATGTGTTTCCACACTGCACTACCAAAGCCAATGCCAGCGTGACAACATTCGGCATTGACAAATGCTTGTTTCTGTTGACCCCATACCATCCCCTTTGAGGGGTTCCAGTTTTCCTGTTGTTTTATCAGGACTGCCTCTTAATTTTGCAGGTTGTTTAGTGAGTTTAATTACTGGATTCTCAATTGAATCCATTGAATTACTATTGTCTACAAGGCCCTTACTACTCCTTGTTTCCTTTGGATTTACAATTTTAGGTCGAGGAAACCCACTGATGCACAGTTACATTTGATATGGATCTAGTCAGACACAGATTTGTACATATCTGCTTGTGTTAATCCCTATGAACCTTTCTACAAGCAAAATCAGAGTGGGAAAAAAGCAATACAACAGTACAATATATATAAAACTCAGTATATCCAGTTCAAGCTGTTCAGGCTGTTCCCATCTTGCTTCTTAAGAAGCAAGAGAATTCATACAGCTATAACACTGCAACTACAAAATCACTTCCAAGTGAGATCAAATAAATGTCAACAAAGAGGAGTGAAAAAGTGATTGATCACACTGTTCATGTAACTCCCCCTAATAATTTCAACTGCCTCTAGCAATTCAGGCAGTGTGGCAACTGTAAATTGTAAGGCAGTCAAAAGAAGTCAAAACCCCCTTTTTTAACAGTCCAGCATTTACTATGCAATGTAAAGTCCAGGTAAAATAGTATGTGTGAGCAAAAATGATCAATGTTATTCTAGATATTAGTAAAGTATCTTATGACTTTGCAGTCCCAAGTCCTTTTCTGTACCCAGAGTTCCTATAAATGTTCTCTGCTCAACTGATCTCTTCCCCGCTCACACTCCTATTCTCTCTCTTTTGCATGTGCAGGCGGTCAATCAGCTTTCAAGATCTATTTCCAGAGATAGAGATAGGCAATAGATGTTCATCAGGCTTAAACTATTGGGAATATCCTGCTCTGGGTTTCTTACGCAGCAGAACCTCTGTCAGGTCTTGTGGTCCTTAAACTTCTTAAAGTTCTTAAAGGGGGGATGGCTCAGAGGTAATGTTAGAAAGTATTTTTTTCACAGAGAGGGTTGTGGATGCATAGAACAGCCTTCCTGAGGAGGTTGTGGAGTCAGGAACAGTGGGAGAATTCAAGAATGCATGGGACAGGCACAAGGCAATTCTAGTGGGGGTAGGAGGAAGTAAGTTGTTGATTAACTAGAATCTGCAGCTTATCCATCAGGTATGGAAATAGGCAGACTAGGTGGGCCAAACAGTCCTTATCTGCCATCAAATTCTATGGTTCTATTTTTCTCTGTTTCTTGGTATTATTAATGACCTCCAAATTCTTGAATGTCTAGGTAGTTCTAGCCTTAAGCTCCTTGAATCCCTTGTTATGCTGTCCACTGAAATTTAAAGTATAAAAAGCACAGCAGTAAAATCTTGCAATAGTGGTTGAAATTTACCTATTAAAATTAATTATTATACAATTAGCAGCTAATTACATAAAGTTACTAGGTATTACTTACTTTTAAATAAGGGCTTTTAAAATATACACTCAGCATTTCTCAGCACTACTTGTAACAACACAGTCCACTTATTCTGCTCAGCCACTGCTCAAAAACACAGCCTAGCTGCACTGCTTCTCTGAACCCAAATTAATTCATGCAGTGAGTAAGCACAATTTGCTAAAAAGCAGCACGGGGGCAAAGTGTTCAAATACTCAAAGTGCCAATAGTAGCCAGTACACAGGTACTGAGCACTGAGCATGACCTGTGGCTAGTATCTTAATATCTTAATCTAAAAAATCCAGATTGCACATCGCAAGCACTAGGTTTTTTAAAAACAGCAACTAGCACAGCTAATGCACAGGGACAAAAAAGGCAAGGCAGTGAGAATCAGCCAATTTGCTTTTCCCTCTGTGGGTGCTCTTCAGTGGCAAATCTAGCAAGTGCACAGCAGCACATGCACTTTTAAAGACCTCAGTCACGTGACTTTATCTGGCCAGTCCAGTCACTACTTCCTGGTCCTCGCTTTTCCTTTGTTCTTTGAAATTTAAAATTTATATATTATATTTTGCAGTTTCTCTTAATTCTTAACCCTTTTAGATCACCAAGATTTCTCCCTCAGGAGGTGCTAAAAAAAGATGTAGCAGCAAACCTACGCTCCAAATCTCGGGAGTGGGCCACCAAACTGCTAAGCACTGTGATACAAAAAGCGGTGAGATCACATACTAAGGGGGACAAAGTTGCTGTTTTTCAAACTGGAGAATGTGCATAAAAACTATTCAGATGTCAGAAGAACAAAAAAATTAGCTACAATCAGGGGCTCAGAGATTCGTTTTGTGTCTTCTCTGCCTTCTCTATCAAACAGCATACAGCAGTGAGTATAGAAATAACAGGAATAGCAGTAATAGTTAGAAATAACAGCAAAAATACAAGAAAAAAGAAAAAAGTAAGCAGACTACTTAAAGCAGTAATGTTAACACAGCATAGCACTGCTAATTCACTAAAAATTCTGCAATGTACTTAGGCAATAGCTCAAACAGCTCAAAGCAAAGCACTCATTTTGTGGAGGAGAATCTAACTGAGGTCCAGCTGAGGTTGTGCTGGAGGACTTCTGGGCCAATAGGTCCATGTGGGCCTCACTGAAGCTGTCTTCACTGCAGGGGCTCCTCTCCTCCGCCAAGGACTCAACCCAGCAGCGGGATGTTCAGAGGCCTGGTGCCTCACACTCGCACTCTCCTTAGGTATGGAGTAGACACAAAGCCAAACTGGAAAGGTCAGCAAACTTAAAATGTCAAGTGTGACAATGGTGGCATACCATCCATTAAAATTAAAAATGCCTTTGCTGACTCCTGCAATGATTATTCCTCCACAATGGTCTAGCAATGTGTCTGCTCTCTCTCAGCTCCTCTCCAGGTTGGTAAGTAACTCCTGCTCAGTATCAAATCATAGGATAGCCCCCTGTAACTGCTTTGCTTCTTTCAAACAGTAAACCAAGTGACTAGACCGAGACCCAAGAAAATCTTAAAAATTAAATTGTTGCAACTTGCAATTATTCAAAAATTGTGACATTATTACATTTTTGTATTTGCCAAATATCATAACTTGTGCTTTCTTTAAGTTTATCTCCAATTCATTTTATTTACATTACTAGCCAAAAAATGATAGTTTTCTTTGCAGCCCGATTTAGAGAGTGAGAGTAAGATGATATATGTGTCATAAGCTAGACAACTAAACAGCATATCAGATATTTTTGGGTTATGAAATTCACTTCAGCCAAGATTTAGTAATACTGAATTAAGTAAAGTTGAGTAAGGAAGAGGCAATGATGCACCATTGCTTTAAGCCTATGTTGGTGAAAATTGACCAAGTGGTTCTTTACAACATGTAGATAACTTTAAGAAGATATGCAGAAGCTCCTGCATTCTTCAACTTAAGCAATAATAATTTCCTGATAATTTTACCAAAGGCCTGTGTAAAACTTACGAAAGCTACATATGATGGCTGAGCCTTCATCTTAGTATAAGCGAGGTATTCTAGTAACAGTCAATTATCAAGTGTAGAGCAATTTTTCCTAAAACCAGGTTGTGCTCCAGCCAGTATTGCATTTTCATCAAGTCAGCTCTGAAATCTTTCAAGAACCAGTCTACTGAATATCTTATGAATGTTACTCAACAAATATATTGGTCTATACTTAAGGGGGTTATTTAAATCACCCCTCTTATGTATAGGAAAGAGTCAGACATCAAAGAGACTGTTGAGAAATGTGGCATAGCCGACTGTGAGACTGGGAGTCATGAAGGTGACTGGTCAGAGTTACTAGAATGAGATCAGTGAGAGTGAGCCTGAACCCTGAATCAGTGTGGCTTAGCAACCAGATCAGACTGAGATGATGAGACTGGCGTTTGTACTGGTAAAGTCAATCCAGATGCAAAGCAACAAAAAGCAAAAGTGGATGCAGATTTACAAATAAAAAAAAAACAAAGGTTGCAGAAGAGAAGTGAGAAAGGCAGTACCAGCACAAGATCAAATGCAACAGGATGAGACCCAGATGCAGGAGGAATAAAAGTGGCAGCCCCAGCATGAGATTCACAAGGAAGAGAAGTACTGTAAGAGAAAAAACATTAAGGGAGAAAGTGAATGTGAACACAAGATCAATAGACGTGAACGTGAGAGAGAAATGGAAAGTTTGTGACAGAAAGCACTGCCACAAAATGTGAGTACTGATATGGGAGGTCCCACCCAAGAAGTCAAAATTATTTTTAAAAGGTTTGATGGTACCAGGAGGGGGATTATTCTGAGCTTTTTCAAAGTCTTTTGCAAGTTTATGTGGGCACGTTAAATTGGACAGGGCTCCTTGGGCAATGTGCCTTAGTCCACTACTCACAGGAAGGGTGTTAGAGGCCTTCAATAGGATGGATGCTACAGATTGCACTGTCTACATATAAGAGAAAAATGGTTAGTTAAATGTTTTGAATTGACTCCTGAGGTGCATAAGATCAAATTTAGAGGACTTAAGAAAACACCAGGGGATAGTTACACTGAAATTCCTGCTCACCATTAAAGGTTTCTGTTTGATGTTCTAAAAATGAAAAGAAGAAGACATAATTAACTGAAACAAATACAGTGCTATCATTTGTATATATGTGTAACTGCCATTTCTTCCTGTTGATAGATGGACTGAGCTGTGAATAGCAAGCAGTATTATTCAACTTATGTACCATTATATACAGTAATAAGCATTAAGCATATTGCAACTACTGCACAGCTACAGCCACTTATATAAAGCAGCATGGCATGAACTGCATATTAAAGGAGATGCTAAAAAAGAAATTAATGAACAGTGCATTTTTCAATCATGGGAAGGATGCAGTGTATAAAGATAGTAACATAGAAACCTAGAAACATAGACTTTGACGGTAGATGAGGACCGCTTGGCCCATCTAGTCTGCCCATTTCTCTACCTAGAGGATAAGCTGCAGATCCTATTTAACCAACAACCTATTTCTTCCTACCCACACAAAAATTGCCTTATGTCTGTCCCATGCATTCTTGAATTCTCCCACAGTTTTAGACCCCACAACCTCCTCAGGAAGGCTGTTCCATGTCCACCACCCTCTCTGTGAAAAAAATACTTCCTCACATTGCCCTGAGCCATCCGCCTCTGTCTTCAAATTGTGTCCCCTTGTTCTTGCACATCTCTTTTCTGAAAGATACTACCCTCTTGAACTTTGTTGATTCCACTGAGGTACTTAAACATTTCTATCATGTCCCCCCTTTCCTCAAGGGTATACATATTAAGCTCCTTTAGTTTCTCCTCATATGGCTTCTCTTGCAGACCCTGCACCATTTTAGTTGCCCTCCTCTGAACTGCCGCCATCCTGTCTATGTCCTTGCAGAGGTGGGGTCTCCAGAACTGGATGCAGTACTCCAGATGGGGTCTCACCAACTGTCTGTACAGGGGGATAACAACTTCCTGTTTTCTGCTGGTGATACCTCTCCCTATATATTCCAGTATCCCCCCAGCCCTCCCTACTGCCTTCTGGCATTGCTTGCCAACCTTAAGGTCATCTGATATGATTACCCCCAGGTCCTTTCCATTTTTTGTTGTTACTATTCCCCCCATTGTGTAATCTTCCCTGGGTTTTGTTTCCCAGGTGCATGACGTTGCACTTCTTTGCATTGAATCCAAGCTGCCATACTTCTGACCATTTCTCCAACCTTGCCAAGTCCCTTCTCATCCTTTCCACACCTCCTTGTGTATCAACCCTGTTGCAGATCTTTGTGTCATCTGCAATGAGGCATACTTTTCCTCCCAGTCCCTCTGCAATGTCACTTATAAAGACATTAAAAAGGACTGGACCCAGTACTAAACCATGCGATACCCCACTAGTAACCCCTTTTTCTTCAGAGTAGACTCCATTTACAATTACCTTCTGTGTCCTGTTGTTCAGCCAATGTTTTACCCAGGCTACCACCCTGGGACCCACTCCAAGGCTGGTTAATTTGACTATTAATCTTTTGTGTGGGACTGTGTCAAATGCCTTGCTAAAGTCTAGGTAGGCCATGTACACAGCCCCTCCCTGGTCTACTACTTTGGTCACCTAGTCAAATAAATCAATTGGATTCATCTGACATGACCTTCCCGCTGTGAACCAATGCTGCCTTGGGTCCTGTGCCCCACTGGCCTCTAGGTACTCAACAATTCTTTCCTTCAGAAGTGATTCCATCACTTTTCCTACCACAGAGGTCACACTTACAGGTCTGTAGTTTCCTGTCTCTGTCTTGGTCCCACTTTCGTGAAGGGGAATCACATCAGCCTTCTTCCAGTCCTCAGGTACCACACCATCCTCCCATGATTTGTTAAAAAGGGTAGTCAGTGGTGTCACTAGTTATCTCCTCAATTCTTTTAGAATTCTGGGGTGAATTCCATCTGGCCCCATTGCTTTGTCCACCTTCAGTTTTAGGAGTTCTTTCAGAACCCTTTCTTCTGTGAAAGGACTGGGATCAAGCCCCCTCTCCAGAGTGCTTCTGTTGAATTGGATTAAGCGCCTCCCCACTTCCTCTTTTGTGAATACTGAACGAAGTATTCATTCAGTATCCCTGCTTTTTCACTGTCACTCTCTGCCCACCCACCATCCATTCTATTCAGCCTCACTATCCCTCCTTTGTCTTTCTACAGTCCCTGATACACCTATAAAATGTTTTATCCCCTTCTTAACCGAGGTTATCTTCTTTTCCTCAGTTTGTGCCTTTGCTATTCTGACTACCCTCCCTGCTTCCTTCTGCCTTAACTGGTACAGTTCTCTGTCCTGCTCCTTCTGTGTTTCCTTATACTTCCTAAATGCTATCTTTTCTCCCTAACCTTCACCACCACCTCTTTTGAGAACCATAGTGGCTTTTCTTTCATTTGATTTGTTTATTTGCTTCACAAAACTGTTGCCTCTGTGATGGCAGTTTGATATTTCCCCATTGTTGCTCCACCCTCCTTCTAGCCTGTTTGCTAGTTCTTTTCTAAGGCACTCTCCCATCTTGCCAAAGTCAGCCATCCTGAAGTCCAGAACCCTCACTTTTGTATGACTTGACTCTGTAGCTGAGTTTATCATGAACCACACTGTTTGGTGGTCACTGTTCCCAAATGGCTACCCACCTCTAGATCTGAGATCCTCTCACTGTCCCCATTTGAGAGTATGAGGTCTAAGTTTACTCCCTCATGAGTAGGTTCCAAAACTAGCTGTCTGAGGCATGCCACCTGAAGGGCATCAAGAATGGCCCTGCTTTTGGATGTGGCTGCAGCAAAGGTGCTCCAGTTAACATCTGGCATATTAAGGTCCCCCATCAACAGTATCTCCCCTTTCTCTGCCATCCTAAGTATGCCTTCTATCATATCCTTGTCCATTCCCTCCCGACATGGGGTCTGTATTATTTTATTTTTATTTATTTAGCTTTGTTGACGGGTAAGTGCACTAGACAAATCCTGCCTATTTTCAGGTGTGACCGGGGAGGAGGATACAGATGAATGCCAACTGACCGTGAACCAGATTAAGCTGTTGGTGGTATTTTTAGTGAATGAGAAATTTGGCCAGGACACAGGGGAAATTCCTCTACTCTTTTCGATAAGTGCCATGGGATCTTTAACATCCACCTGAACTACCACCAATCCAAGCAGATGGGACCTCGGTTTAACATCTCATCCAAAAGACGGCACCTCAGAAGTGCAGCACCCCTCCCATGCTGCACTACAGTGTCAGTACTGGGATATTAACCCAAGTGCCAGATGTGGGAACTGAACCCACAGTCCACAGCCCTCTGATCTCCCGGCCTCAGAGGTGAGTGTGCTACCTACTGAGCCACAACCCCTGTGCAGATTGTGGTGCCATTTCCAGTCTCTAAGGTGACCCACAGTGCCTCCTCTCCTCCCTGTTTACTCTTTTGTTCAGTTGCCTTTATCCCTTCCCTTACATAGAGAGCTACTCCCCCCTCTGCTCTCCCTGTCTCTCCTGTAGGTTGTGTACCCTGGTATGTTAACATCCCAGTCATGGTTCTCTGTGTACCATGTTTCTGTGACTGCTACAATATCCAAGCATCCCTCTTTCATCAAGGCCACCAGTTCAGGGAGCTTGTTGCCCAGACTACGGGTGTTGGTACTTATTACCCTCCATTTCATGATGGCCTTACCACTTTTTGCCCCATCCCTGTCCTTATTGCATTTGTCACTTTCTCCATTTACCCCTGTGCTTCTCCCTATCGACATCTCTATGTCGGTGTCTACCTCACTTATTACCCTAATTTTTTGGGGGGGGCTAGGATTTCCCTGCTCCTTTCCAATGCTTCTCCCCCTTGGCTAGTTTAAATGCTTGCCAATGAAGTATTTAAACCTATTACCTAGGATCCTGGTTCCCCTCCTGGACAGATGCAGACCATCATGCCAGTATAGGCCTGTATCCCTCCAGGTGGACCCTCAGTCACCAATGAAGCCAAATCCCTGAGCTCTGCACCAGTTTTTAAACCACTGATTGAATCCCATGGTGTGGAGCACCTTCGCCTCACCTGTGCCATAGACAAGCAGCACCTCCAAGAAGGTTACTGTGTGTGCTATTTGTCTAAGGCCCCTCCCCATCTCCACAAATGCTTCTTGCATTGCTCTGATCCCTTTCTTAGCCAGGTCAGTTGTCCCTAGGTGGACAATGATATCCAGCTCCCTCCCCTGTGCAGCTGCTCCTGCGATCCTGAGGATTCACTCCCTGTCCCTCCAAGCCATGGTGCCAGGCAGGCACCTTACCTCCCTCTCCCCTTCCTCCCCCAGTTCCACCTTCCTAACAATGGAGTCCCCCACCAGGAGTTGTTTCCTTCCCCTTTTGGATCTCATGCCACCCTCCTGTGGGTCTCCTTTGTGGAGGTTCCCAGCATCCTCCTTGGTCTCCTCTGTGGGTGCCTCCATTGAGGAACCACACTTTTCCAGAACGGCATAGAAATTGAGTAGTAAGGTTCTGTGATGGATACTGTACCATCACCAGTGTAGTTTCATGCTATGCAAGTAACATATAATTCTGCACACTGAAGGGAAGAAAAATATCTCTACAATAGGTACACTCAGACACATGAAGGAGAAGACATGCAGTACTTATTAGTGGAAATGACTAAAATCACTACAGATTATGTCATGTTACTGAAGCAAGGATGCAATATGGGATGGGGGAACAGGTTGCAATCTACTGAGGGTATACTGTCACCACTGCTGCTGCTGTCACATGATGTGACTGACATTAGCACATGACTACTGTTTCCTTGTAACAAACTTCAACATCCAGAGACTATTATTTTTTTTTTGTTTTCATTTTGTTGCAATGGAACACCAATTCACCATAAGAAATATTGACATTAAAACAAAAAAGAAATATAATATGTGAGGATGTACATGACAGCCAATTAACTGTGCAAAATACTGTCACTGGTACCACAGGATTTATTTCGCTAAGGTGGGGTTGCTAGGTACTGATCAGTGCTGTTTGTCAGCACTGTATTTGCAATTGCCTCTTTTTTAACTATGTACAGTTTTATGCAGGCAACTTGTAACGTTTATAGTTTTAGATACTGTGTCAACAGGGTACGTCTGTTTTAAATAGCAGTTGCTATGTTACAACTGTACAATATTAAATAAGTAACCAATAACACCTGTAGCAGCACACTGTATGCAAAGTGTTTGGTTGTAAACATGAGACATTAATGGAGTGCTCTTGAATCATACAGTTGTAGGGGAGTCCTCTTATGTTGTCTATCAAAAGACAGAAAATGAATAGTAAGCACAACTCTGAGGAATGTTTTAAACAACAATAACAACATTCTTTGACACTGCATTGTAGTTTGTGAAGTAAAATATACAGTTTTGCTTCATGAAAGTGTTACACGAACTGGCAGGTAAGTCACCGTTGTTACTAGATAGTTTTTTGGGGTGTGACATTCACTAACAATTGTGACACAATGTAGTTACATTTCTAGTTACTTACAGCACACCACAAAACAAGCTGGAAAATTTTTGAGGCTATTTTACACCATCGTGGTTACTGCTGACACTTATTGCCAATCATGTAATAGGATGTTTTCATACCTACTGTATTTTAGAATAGAATGCAATACATGTCAGATTTAATGAATGTATAACTACCAGCAACCAAGGCAGTAGCAGAGAACAGATAGATCTGTGGAAGGAAAAACAGCAAAAGAAAATCATTTACCAAATATGTCTACCTGAATATATTATTTGTTATGCACTTAGCACCTGTTGTTAACAGCGTTTGCATGACAACCATTGAGATCCCCCTTCTCTGTAATGCAATCACCCTGATGCCTGTTTTCTCTCATATGCCATATTATGAGGAATGTATGCAGCATGTACTGTCAAATTCCCATAGAAAAGTATGCTTCTTTCTGGCATTATGAGGTAAGAACTGCATAGAAGAAGATCTTTTTATCCTGTACTGCTGTTGTCAGTACTGTAGGACTAGCACACACAGGAGACATGTCCTCAGAGTGCATATATTGAATCATGTATAGTCAACCATACAGAACAAGCCTGTGTTTTCAACAAAGGGTTACCATGATGAGAGACTGAGTTTTACATTGATGGTAGATAGTTTGCTGTTGTCATGGTAATTGTAGTTGGCAATACAGCCTTGGAGTGTATAATTGATCATACCTTATTCATTAAAGCGTATGGAAAGCATCACACAGAAGACCACCTCTGTTTTGTTTTCCTTGTGAATAAACAGAAAAATCATACATTATTTACTATGTTTCTACTGATGTTGACCTCCCTGCCTATTAGCAGTAGAGGTGGGCGAAGTCCATCCACTTCGCTCCATGGAGCACTTCGCGTATATGGATGATTATGTGAAGTACTCCGCAATGCAAAGTGAAGTAATTTATCATAATGAGTAACGTGAAGTGCCATTGGTTTCAATTGACTTTGCATTGACATCACCTTATTTTGGGACTGCAAGGTGATGTTTGCATTGAATCATGGGGGATGGCAGGTCACATGGGCTCTAGATTGTCTTGCACAGCCTCAGTTCTGCGTAGTGTGTGTATTGGAAAGCTGAAGACAGTTTGCTGTCAGAGCTCTGAGAATCATATCATTTAAAAATCATTTTTGACTCTTTTGAGCCAATTTTTTGGGTCACAATTTAATGCATTGATTGCAGGTAACCCTGCTGTGCTTATAACATAGAGTGTTTCTTGGTTTTATGTGCATTTTGAATGTTAACTTGTAAGATTAAGTCTGTGTACTGACAGACACTGTAGAAGTGTGCTTTGGGGCAGAGGCGTGATGAAGGGAGATTTACAGTCAGTGACTCAGTGAGGCAGGCAGTCTTTCTAACTCTTTTTGGGGTAGGTAGTGTATTAGTATTTTTGTGTTCATGTATACACAGTAATACTTTTAATAAGTTTTGATAATTTTGGGGTGCTTGAAGTGGTTCTGTACATTTTTTCAGTTGTTTTAAAAGATTTGATTGTACTGCACTGAACTTTAAAATTTTCTGTGCATTACCTGTAGTGTGTGTGTGTGTGTGTGTGTGTGTGTGTGTGTGTGTGTGTGTGTGTGTATGTGTGTGCCATCAAGTCACACATTTTACTGTGCCACACCATAATTACAGGACTCTGATTTAAATGTCTTATCCATCTGCAGTACTTTTTACTGCTTCATTCTATCTTGGTTGGTAGTGGACTGTTACTGCTGCTTGCCCCCCCCCCCCAGCAAAAGGCATTATTGTTCCAGTTTTGGATTTCTGATTTTGACCACTAGTTAAGGTGGTGTTGAGCTTCTGCCTATGTGGCCACATCTTTTAAGTGCAATCTCCTTCTGTCTGTGTGTCTACATCTCTTTAGGGCTCAATCTCCGTCTGTAACTTAAGTCACAGTTGTTTGTTTGGCTTCCCTTCAGAGTACTGTGGTGTGGTGCATATCTCAGCATGAACATTGAACTCATTTATGAGCATTTTTAAGTCAGAGCGATCATCACAAGTCACGATACAAATCACGTTCTTCATCTTCACGGTCTTGATTCACAAATTACACTATTTTAAGGTTTTGGGCTGTAAGTTGTATGTAACCTGTTTTGTAGTATCTCCACTTGACCATTGTACTCATCAATATGTGTTTTCAAGTCAGGGTGTTTGGGGTGGTATAGGTCAGGGAAGTACAGCCGTAGGTATTTGCGTACAGTTCATTAGTCATGTTATACCAGTCACTCATCATTACTCCGAGACAAATCATGTTCTTCGTCTTCACGGTCATGATTCATGAATTACAAAACTTTAAGTTTTGGGGTTGCAAGTTGTATGCATCTCTGTTTTGTAGTATCTCTGCTTGACCATTGTACTTAATGATATGTGTTTTCAAGTCAGGGTGTTTGGGGTAGTACAGGTCAGGGAAGCACAGCTGTTGGTATTTGCATACAGTTCATTAGTCATGTCACACCAGTCACTCATCACGAGACAAATCACTTTCTTCATGAATCACAGCAGTTACATTTCTTTTCAGTTCTGATGATACGCTGAAGACCTGTAAAGATGACCAAAACATTAATGAAACTTTTTACTTTTTTTAAATAATGTCCCCCCCCCAAAAAAAAGAACATTTGAATTTGACAATACCACATTACTGCTACCTCCTCCAGCTTTGCTTCCTACTGGGCACAGTGGTGAACATGTAGAAGATGGGTGCACTGACCACCTGTGCCCAGGTGGCTGCCCTTGGTCCCCTGGTGGACCACCATGTTACAAAGATTGCAACACACTATGCTGGACTCACCAGGGAAGGAAGAAAAAAAGGCCCACACAGGGCAGCCACAGGCAGGGCCTGGTAGAGGTGGTGAGGGGGGCACCAGAACACACCTGCTGCTGTGCTGCCAGTGCTTGAGGGCCAACAACCTGCTGCAGTTCCTGCTGCTCTTGCTGCAGCTCCTCCTGCTGATTCTGCAGGGGCTACTGCTCCACCTGCTCCTGCTGCTGCTCCTGGAAGACAACCACAGCTGCCGGGCTCACTGAGGCTGCAGGTGGGGTCCCCAAAGCCTGACAATTTAATCTAACTAGATGGCCACCCCGCATTCGTGGCCCATGATGGCCACCACTTGGCCCACCAAATCCACGCTCAATTAATAAAATAAATAAACAAAAAAAAAACACTATTACAGGTACTAGTAAAATAAAGTACAGTACCTAAAAATAAGTGCACAAAAAAATAATTTTTTAACAAAAAAAATAATTTCTAATTGAATAAAACTTTCCCAAAGGACTACAACAACTAAATACACATACATTTATCACACAAAAAAGAACTATCGCTTTTTTTTGTGAGCTCGGAAACTCACAGAAGAGAGTCAGACTGCACACTGCAGAACTGCCTGGACTACAAACTCTTTCCACTAGAGAAAGTCAAATTATAAGGCTAATAGAATATTAATGAGACTCCTTCACTCTCTGATTGGCTACTGGATCGGTCAATAATGACCAGGTAATGACCGATCCAGATGTTTCAGTAGCGCGAGGAGCCACTTCACATTAGGGTAGACTGAACCATGAAGCCAGGAATAGCTGCAGTGTGTGATTCCCCACTTACACAGTAAAAGTAATTTAGCCACAAAAATTCTCCACATATGTGGTGACAGAGTAGCAAATAGAGCCAAATATAGCGATCGAGTGTAAAATAAAATTTAAATATCAGCTTAACAGTTAAAGGCAGCAGTGAGATAAAAAGCACAGTTCTTGTATTTCAATCAGGTTTCCAACTGTTGTTCCTGTCAGCAGTTGGAAACCTGATCGAAAAACAAGAACTGCTTTTTAGGTCACTGCTGTCTTTAACTGTTACGCTGACATTTAAACATTGTTTTACACTTGATCGCTATCTGTGCGGCTCTATTTGCTTCTCTAACAGAAAATAAGGTAAAATTAATGGGCACCTTGTCAAATCCATGGGGTCACACTAATTAATTTCAGCACAGCAGATGCATTTAATGTCACTATACATAACCAAACCACAGCTACTGGAAAGTTGCGCGACTGCACCACATAGTCAAATGGCACAACCAAAGTTAATAAACAATTTTTTTTTAATATTTAAAATTGGCGCAGCTGGATTAGCCTTATAATTACAATAATGACCTTACTGTTGGCAGTTTCAGGCAATCCAGCTCCCCACACGGTCGTTAATCCACAGGAAATGATCGCCAGCTCAGTCGTTATAGTATAAGTAAAACACTGACTTCCTGCCAGTGCCTATTGAAGTGCCTCCCTGAATTATGTGACCTGCAACTTGCGGAAACAGTTAGCCATTTGAGCACTGATCAGTGGGCTCTGGGCTGTTTGTTTTTTAATGACTTCACTTTGTCTAATAGCAATGCAAAATAGCATAAAGTCACAAAAGGCAAAGTAGCTCATTTCAGTGGGGACTCCACATAGTCCCACATGGATGCAGAGTGGGCAACTGCGCTCATGCTTTGCTGGCGGATTAAAACTTCGCTGCATCTCTAGTCAGCAGCATACTTGGATTGATTCAGACACATTTCTTTGAGGTGTTTTATTGTGGTGCTGCTGGTGCTTGAGTACACAAAGAATAGTTGTTGTCAGGAGGTACTTATGTCAGTACTGCAGTGGAATTACATTTTTGAATATATGCATCTGCATACACAACAAATGTTCCCCATACATTATCTCATAATACAGTACCTTAACTGGATTGCTGACCGACATAGATTCCCCCAAGGGAAAAAAAGAAAAGAAACAATAAAAAAGTGGGAAAAAGTAATTACATATCAACTATGCAAAAATTATTGTTTAACATATGTTTCAGTATGCAAGACAAAGTTTTGCAGTAACAGCTGGATTTACCAGACGGACCAGCCTGAGATTCATCTTCTGGGTCTTGAGGCTCAATTGAGCCAACAGCACCAAGTGGTGCACTCTACTAACCACCAGAGGGATCAGTTGATATTTGCTGTCCTTTCTCCATGGCCCCCTCTATGACATCACTTGTGCCTTCAGCGCCTGTGTTGTCATCTGTAATACTTAAGTACATAAAGATAGACTTTAATAACATGATAATGAATGGAGCTGATGAAGCAGGTGATCAGCAGCAGGGATACAATGTGGGAGAGCAGTTGCCTCAAATAAGCACTTGGGGCTTGGTGACTGAAATGTTCCTCGGGGTCTGACTACCAAAGAGGATTGTGTGTGCTTGATTCTGAGGAATAACAATAAAAAACTACAACTTACATGGCTGCCTAGAGAAAAGGGAGGGGAAAGGATGAAGCTGAAGCATTGTGGGAGGAAGGGGAGATATTGTCTGGCTGCCAGTTTTGGCATCATTGATGGAGGGGTCCAGATCAAATGACCGCAGCTGGCCAATCATGTAGCTGCAGTAAATGGTTTAAAACACAGCAGGAGAGTACATTTAGCTGCATGCAGCCAGATAAAGCCAAAGAAACAACTGACCAGAGGCAGTGGTACAGTGTGTGGAGAGCATCTGCCTCAGATAAGTACCTGGGGTTGGTGACTGAAATGCAGTTGTGGGGCTGATTAATGAATGGAATTGTGTGTGCTTGATTCTGAGGCATAACAATAAAAAAATACAACTTGCATGGCTGTCTAGCGAAAGGGTAATGGTAAGGAGGGAGATGAAGCATTGTGGGAGGAAGGGGAGATGTTGTTTGGCTGCTGGTTTCAGCACCATTGTTGGAGGAGTTTGGGTCATGTGACTGCTGCCAGCCAATCATGCAGCTCCAGTCTCATATAATATCTCAGAGGTCCAAGCAGCCCCCGAAGAGTGAGTGACCCCAAAGCACAAGTGCCACAAATCAGGAGTGTGGCACCTGACATAGTGGCACCTGCGAGTGTCAGCAGAGTGTCTGAAGGGAGGACCACAAGCCTCAGGCCATGCTGGTCACATCAGTTGAGGTAAGGGGGTAAGGGTGGCATAAAATATACTGCAGAAGGGAAAGGAAGAGCAACAACTGAACGAGGGTCAGCCTAAATTTGACTAAGGGAAATGGCGCACTGACAGGGAAGAGGAGGAGGTACTGAGAACAGCTGCCAGTCCAACATGGAACAAAAACAAGAAAACTCAGCACTCGTGGACAGAGAAGCCACAGACAAGTCAAAATTGCTAGTGCAAAAAGATTTATTGTGGCATGAAGTGCCCGAACAAACACCATACAGCCCCAGCATTTTAACCCAAAGCAGGGTCTCCATCAGGAGATGGGTCTAAGGAATAACATACATTCCCAATATTTAAACAGTAAACTTAAAGTGTCATACACCCAAAGTGAATTCACATAGTAACACTATCATAAAAAATTAATCGAAAGTGTTAGAATAACTTTTCAGATCTTCTTCAATTTAAAATGGCTACAATCCTGGCATCCATGCATTTTAATTAAGCAATGAGGCATGTCAGGAGGTGTGTTATGGTAGGATAATGGCCCACCTCAGGATAGGTTGATGCATGAGGCATAGCTGAGGGCTTCCACCACCCGAGAAGGGCCATTAGCCCACCATAACACACCCCCTGGAGTGCCTTTTTGCGATTTTGAAATGGGTCATTTTTAATACATTTATGTAATTTTTAAACATAACTCTTTTAGCTGGGCCATTGTGCTGGGATAACGGCCCCACTGAAAGCAGCTCTCAGCCAATCACAATTCAACATTCTTTCTACCCACTTCATAATCATACTTAATAGACTTTTCTATATTTAATTCAGCCGGGTAGCTGCATTCTGTTTGTAACAGATCAAACTTATGGTTTCATATTGGATAGAGAAGACTGCAAGATGCAATGAAACCATTAAAGGGATAGATTGTAAGTACAGCAATCTTGGGGAGAATATAGGTAGAAAAATGGTTAGTGGTGAAAATGGAAAACTTTGGGGTATAAGCAAGGGGGATTTCAAAAAGCAGTATTAGATCACAGCGAATTATACACAAATTCTAAAGTTAACACAAATTTAATTTAAGAAGGAGATAGTTGGGATAGCTGGCAGCCAGAGTAACAAATAGAAAGTTAGTATCAAAAAGTGTTGTATATTTTGCACATGTATGGTTGGAGGGGGAGTTCATTTGGAGGGTGCAAATGGTAAATAGGGGTTTATCGCAAGATGTGGTAAACACATGCAGCACATGTACAGTATACAACAAACAGTGTGGTACAGGTAAAGAAGTCATTGATTTCAAATGACTTACAGTCCTTCACAAATGTTTTTCCTGTGTGTACATATTGGGATATATCGCATCGGTCACATTTAAATAGCCCTTTTGGCTTGTTTTAAGCCAGTTGTTCCCACACTGGGTATTTATTATTATAGTAAAGGGACTATGTGTGATTCAATACCCAATGCTTTTGCCTTTACTAAATGTGACTCTTGGGTTGTGTGCTATTTGTTCCCTTAAAATATGGTCAGTGAGTAAATCAAGCCAATACTTAGGGACCATACCCCCACCCTACCTGCTACAGGATTGAATTCAGTCATAAAAGTGACTACATCTTGGTTTGTTGGCTCCAGATTACCATCATCTACCCTCCCTCCCTTTCCTTCTTGGAGGTCAAAAGGTCATATCTATTTAATGCATTAACTTTTTCAAATGCCTTATCCAGAACTTCTTCAGAATAATTTCTAGTTATCAATCTAGATCTTAGGGATGTTGTTTGTTCCAAAAATACAGATTTGTTTGAACAATTTCTTTTCAGTTGTATGAGGTCCCCATATAGTACAAAGGCGACCAGCTTACTTGGGTGTGCACTTTTTGCATGCAAGATAGTATTAGCTGCAGTTTCCTTTGTAAACCTTGGAGTACTAATCTCCTTTCCATGAGTTCCTGTGAGTACAAGATCCAAAAATATGATTCCGTGTTTGTTTCAAAAGTAAATGTTTAGCTCATGTCACTACTATTCAAAAACTGTATGAATTTGGATATCGTAGCAGTGTCACTTGACCAGATAACTATTATATCATCTATAAATCTTAACCATGTGACAGTATGGTCCAGATAACTATTAACATTAGCATCATAAATAAATCTATCTCCAAAATGTCCCATAAACAACTTAGCATACGATGGGGCAAAAGCTGCCCCATCTCCATCCCAAAGATCTGCAGAAAAAATTCTTTATTAAAAGCAAAGTAATTGTGAGTCAGAACAAATTCTATTGCACTGATCACAAATTGTTTAGGGATCGCATCCTGATCCAGTAAAAGATTGCTCATAGCTTGTTAGTCTAGGTTGTGTTTGATAGAGGTATCTAGACTACATCCATCTATAGTAATCCAGCTGTAATTCTGATTCCGTATCTTACCATTAAGTTTGCCAATAAGATCCATGCTGTCTCTGATGTATGATTTAAGAGAAAGAACACGTGACTGCAGGAAGCTATCAATAAACACACAAAGATGTTGTGTTAGGGACCCATGGCCTGCCACTATGGGTCCTCCTGATGGGTCTACCAAGTTTTTGTGTGTTTTTGACAGAATGTAAAAAATAGCTTTTGCAGGGTCATTTATTTGATAAATTTAGCTTCTTTGTTTGTGATCCAACCATATTTCATAGATAAATCAACGAAGTTCCACAGTTCCCACTGAAACCGAGTTGTAGGATCCCCCTTTAATTTAGGATAATTATTTTGAGCTTCTAATAATCCCATGCATTTTTTGCACATAGATTTCCTCTTTCATATCACTATCTTGCCCCCTTTGTCTGAATTTATTATCACAACTCCCTGTAAATGATTTAATTTCCCCAAAGCTACAATCTCATATTGATTCAAGTTCTTATAATAGCTAGGCAATGGTTGATAGAATATTTTTTCTGCCTTCTCAATAAGCATTCTTTCAAATGTTGCTATTACCAGACTTATTACCTGTGGGAAAACAAACTCTGGCAGAGCCACTATGGCTGAAATATTTCACCAGGAAGGCACACTGAGCAACAGGTTGCTCATCTCCTGGTGCAACCTGGGGGGAAGGGGTACAATAGAGATGAGACATTTTACATTCAAGTTACAAAGATCAACATAGCATACAATTAATTAAGGCAGTTGTTACAAACAGTGTTGCATACATATGTAATTTGTGAAAACAATTAATAAGTACTGTACAATGGCAATAAGTGAACAAGTGCTATCGTGAAATAAGGGGTGAAGGAGAAAGAGGATGAGATGCCAGATAGTGCAGGGTCATGTCCCAGAAAGACCCCTTCAGGATATGGGGAACCCTGCAAGGGTTCAGGGGACTGAAGTAGGGATTAGAGAGGGAAAGAGAGAGAGAGGGAGTAAGTGTGATTATCACCTAGGAGGGGAAATATGGTCTGACCCAAAAAGCGAACCATTCAGAATGTGATGGCCGGCCCGGTGGTGCTGAGGGTTGAGGTGCCGGATGCTACACCTTGCACCACTCCAGCGACCCGGGTTTGGGAATGAGCACAGATCGCCGAGGGTCAGCCGGGGCAGAAAAGGATAGAGTGCCCGATGGCAGCTCTCCTTCTCCGGGGGGGTGACTGTAGGCTTCCACTGCAATGCTACCACCTAGGGGAGCCTGGGTGGATAGCCCAGTAGGTGGAGAAGCAGTAAGGGGATTGGGTGACTGTCGGCAGAGGGGTGGAGCAGGAGGTTTGTCTCAGCATGCCTCTCAGCTCACAGCCCCTCATTGCACGCCGACATCAGGGGGAAGAAACAGGAAAAACACCTCATCCCTCCTAGGTGACGACACCTCCCTAGGACTTCTCCAACCACTCGTTAAGGCAGACTCCGCTGTGTCGGATCTACACACACATGCAGAGTGCTGGTTTGGAGATGTAAGCGTGGGGCATCCCCTCTCCACCCCTACCAGGGGGGGTATTCTGGGGGATCTTCAAGGGAGTGTGTGTGTGTGATCGAGGCACTCTAGGGGCAGACCACGGCGGGGGTTTGGGGGTCCACTGAGGACATCCGAGTGAGTGGAGGGAAGAGGCAGGTCAGGTGGATAAATACAAGGTTAAAAGAAAAAAGAATATGATGAACCCTGCAAGGGGGCCTGGATGATTGTAAACCCTCCTGCAGTTAGGCATTGTTATTATAGAGGGATAGTGAGAGGAAGGGAATGAGAAAAACACCAGGAAGGGGATGAGGCCTGATCCAAGGAAACCTCCAGGATGCTGGGGACCCTGCAAGGGGACCTGGGAAGGCCAAGTATAGGTAGATGAGGAAGATAACGTGGCAAGCCTAGGCACTATAGGACCCCTTCAGGATGATGAGAACCCTGCAAGGGGAGTGTGAAGGCTAGGAAAAAAGGATGAGAGAGCAGGGGAAGGAAGAAAGATATGAGAACAAGCACCTAGGAGGGGTTAGGGTCAGGAGAGGCAGTAGAGTCGATAGAGGCATATGGGTGTTTCCTGGACTTAAACATAAACATGAATTGCCATTGCATACACTAACTAAATCAAAGTACGGTACACTGAGAAAGGGCAGATATAAAAATAATGCCACAGTCTGTATTACAGCTACCTATATGTTTCACATTTTATTCTATGTACTGTTATACTGTAGCAATCAACTCAAAAGAACCAGGCCATCATATCCATGAAGGTACTGTACCTTAATTGCAAACACTGCTGAGACAACTATATGTTGTGACAAGGTGGAATATAAACACAATGTTGAGACATGTTTAGGAAGACATCTGATGCGTTTAATTGATTTTTTTAGAGACTGCTATACAGTACACACAGACATAATTAGAATGATATAAAAGTGCATATACCCAAATGTCATTTTACATCTTGCACATTTCATTACAAGTTGTTCTCTTGAAATAAGATCTTACTGTACAAGGCCTAAAAATGGGTGTTAAGTAAAAGTAAACTGGGGTAGGTGTGTTATTGATGGTATTGCATAGTTTATCTTTTATTGCTGCTCCACCCCAGGCATACACACTATGAAAATCAACAACCCCTTGATATGAAGCAACAGGAATTAGTTAGTACAAGGACAGAAATAGTAGGGGACTGAGTAAGTGGGTAGACAAGCATGAGTTTAGTAAGTCAAATAACATTTCAAAAAGTCTCACAATTATAATTCATTTTTTACAAATGCGTCTGCACAGTTGACAATTTTTCTGCATGTGTTCACAGGTGCCACGCATGCAGGTGGAGGGATTTGAGGCCTGGATGCACCAGTCTTCCTTGCTCTTGAGACAGAAGATAATGGCAGAGAGGCAAAGGTACTGGGGGTTCCATCGATAGCTGTTGAAGCAGAGGGAACCAAATCTGATGAGGCCAAAGAGGGGCTATTAGAATCATGTGAGCCCCTTCTGCCTGTAGCTTCAAGAGAACCCTCTGAAACACTGGGAAGGGAGGAAAGGCATACAAGAACCCTCCTATCCAGCAAAAAGACAGTGCATCTCACCACAAAACACCACGCCCGGGAATGAGTGAGCAAAAATTGAGTAGTTTTGTGTTGGATGGTGAGACGAAGAGGTCTATCTCTGGCTGACCCCACAGGTTGAATAAGCTTTTGATCACCTCTTGATTTAGCTCCCACTCATGAGCCCTGACAGTGGTGTGGCTGAAACTATCTGCCAGGACGTTGCTGTTGCTCAGCACATGGACAGCAGTCAGGCGGAGGTCATGCTGGAATGCCCAGTACCACACTCACATCACCTCCTGGCATAGCGGGTACTAGTGAGTGCCTCCCTGTTTGTTCAGGTGCCAGACCACAGACATATTGTCAGTCTGAACCAGGAGTGTCCCCAGACATAAAAGAGGCTTGAAGGTCTGGAGGGCATACAGCACTGCTCTCATTTCTAACACATTGATGTGTAGAGGCACTTCCAGCTGAGACCAAGTTCCCTAGGTCTGATGGTTTCCAAGGTGGGCTTCCCAGCCTTGACACAAACCATCCATTGTAATGGTCATGGTATGAGCAGGGGGTTGAAAGGGGAAACCCCGTGGAGAGACTGGACAACTCCTGCCACCAAAGAAGATCCTTTTTCATGTACCCAGAAACTAGGACCTTGTGGTCCAGGTTGTCCAGCCACTGATCCCATTGGACATGAAGAGTCCATTGAGTCACCCTCATATACAGTATGGATTGAGGAACTGTAGGGATCACAGCTGCCATCAGCCAGAGAAATTAGAGGACTGACTGGGTTGTGGTCCAGTATGACTTGGTCACTAATCTGGCCTGTTCCTGCAGGGTCTCCACTCTGTCCAATAGGAGGAAGGCCCTTCCCTAGACAGTATTCAGCACCACCCCAAATGACTTGTAGGTACTGGGAGGGGAGAGGTGGGACTTGGGATAGTTGACTGTTATTCCAAGTCTAGAAAAGAGGTCCAGGGTGAAGGAGAGGGACTCCCTCAGACTGATCTGTGATGGGGATGACAGAAGCCAGTCATCCGGATACAGGCACAAATATATCCTTCTGTGGCATAGGGCTGTAGCCACCACTGCTAGGCACTTGGTAAAAACTCAAGGTGCTGAGGATAGGCCAAAAGGGAGAGCCTTGAACTAGTAATGGTCCCCCTAGAAGGCAAACTGCAGAAACCGGCAGTGGGGCTGGAAGACAGGGGTGTGCAGATAAGCATCCTGCATGTTCAGTGCACAAAGCCAATGGCCCTTGTGGAACAGGAGTAGAAGTCCCTGGATGATGAGCATGTGGAACTTCTTGTACTCGATGTACAGGTTGAGCATGCTGAGGTCCAAGATGGTTCTTAGATAGCCCGTCTTTTTGGGCACTAGGAAGAAATGGAAGTAATACCCTCTTCCTAACTGTGCTAGAGCCATGGGCTCTATGGCTGTCTTTTGCAGAAGAGCCTGGATCTCATCCCCTATCAGAGACAGGTACCTTGGAGGATAATGGGAGAGGCCTAGGGGTTGCCGGAGGCCTGTCTAGAAACTCTATGGTGTGACCTCTTGCTAGTAACTGAAGGATCCATGAGTCTGTGATTATGTCCTGCAACCCTAGAAGGTGGAAGGCAGATCTTCCCTCCACTGGTTCCCCTAAAGGATCTGGAGGAGGCAGAGGGTTCCCCCATGAGTTAGGAGGCCAAGGGGAGGGAGCCAGCAGTTCCATCAGGGAGCTTCTGGGACTTGGCAGAGGGAGCCCTTACGAAAATGAAATACAGTTTGAAATATATTATTAGAAATATATTTTCATATATTTCAGTGTATTTATATCTTTATGTTGTAAAATATATTGCAATATATTGTAAATCCAATATATTGAAATATATTGGTGGAAATTTGAAATATATTGGTATATGTAGAAAATATATCTATTATGGCCACTTTAGCATATTCCATATATTGGAAAATATATTGGCTTTTTTCAAATATACTGTATTAAGTATTGATAATGTGTGTAATCGATATATTGATTTTATATATATATATATATACATATCACTGAAACATTGGAAATGCCATTTCCTATACTTAAATAGATGTAATATACATGTGTAATAGATTTATAATATAATACAATATGCTTGTGTCAATTATTTGTGTGCATCACTATATATTTTATTTTATTTTTATTTTTATTTAGTTTTTGTTGACTGGGTAAGTGCAATAGACAAATCCTGCCTATTTTCGGGCACAACACAGGGGAGGGGGATACAGATGAATGCCAACTGACCTTGAACCAAATGAAGCTGTTGGTGGTACTTTTTTTTCAGTGAATGAGGGAAATTTGGCCAGGACACCAGGAGAATTCCCCTACTCTTTTTGATAAGTGCCATGGGATCTTTAACATCCACCTGAACTACCACTAATCCAGGCAGATGGGACCTCGGTTTAACGTCTCATCCGAAAGACGGCACCTCAGAAATGCAGCACCCCTCTCATGCTGCACTACAGTGTCAGTACTGGGATATTAACCCAAGTGCCAGATGTGGGAACTGAACTCACATCCCTCTGATCTCCCGGCCTCAGAGGCGATCATGCTACCTACTGAGCCACTGACACTGCAATGCATTGCATTGTTATTGCATTCCAAAATGTACTAAACATAGCTCAGAAATGTATTTATAAATATATTCCCATGTTATCTTATATGGTTACAAATATACATCAGATCTTATATGGTTACAAATATACATCAAACACATTTATAAATGTGTGTGTAATATATTGCGCAGTGTTCAAGGTATAGCAAAGAAAACATTTCCCAATACATTTTCAATACATTTATGAAATAAAAATATATGTATTGCCGGCCCAGTGGTGCAGAGGGCTGAGGCGATGGACATCTCACCTCGCGGCACGCCAGCGACCCGGGTTCAGGAGTGAGTCTGGGTCATCGGAAGTTGGCATGGGGAGAGGGCAGAGCTGGATGGAGCTGCCGACAGGCAAGCTTTCCTCTCCAGAGAGGTGATATGGCATCCCTTGCTCATGGCTGCCCCCTGGTGGAGGCCAAGGGGCTGTGCAAGTAGGGTGCTGGTGATAGGCCAATGGGGCAGGCAGAGGAGGGTTGGTACAGGGGTTGTAAGGCACATACGTGCCTCCACACACATGCATCCTTCTCTTGGGGCCCTTGGGTAAAATGGGGAAAATGAGGAAAAAAGCGGTGTAGGATGTGGCCGACTCTCCGTGAGCACTGCTCCCAGACGGACATAAGGTAAGCCCCGGTAATTTTGGAGGCAGGCTGGGGGCAGTCAGATAGAGCACGTGCAGGGGGAGGAGCATAAAACCTTGTAGAAAAAAAAATATATATATTATGTATTCAACATATATTGCACATGTATATTCATAAATAATTGTTATTATATTGTTATACTCTTTTTACATATTTTGCAATATATGCCACATATATTGATAGTCAAAACCCCAGTATATTGTACATATATTTATCCTGATTGAAAATGCATATGAAATATAATAATGAATGCATTTACGCAAAAGCCTTGTATACATTTGAATTTTATGCACATTATGCTACTAGTATGTTGTAATATGTGCAATTTATATATTCATACATAGGTATATATCTATTTATACCACGGGGGTGAGACCAATTCCAGTGAGATAAATGATGTTATTTTCACTGGAGTGAATAAATCCTCCTGACGTCAGCAGAGTTAAAATAAATACCGTTTATACCTACTCTGCTGACGTCAGCCACCTCCATCTGAAAACACTAAGAAACACCCCTGTAATTTGCTGAGTTCTAAAACAGTCCCTACAAGGAAATGAAGACAATTAACATAGATAATCACAGTCAGCTGCAGCACTCCTTCTAAATGTAACAATCTCCAAATCTCTCATGCTGCATTTGAAAACCCGAGTTTAGTAGATCACTAAATCCTGCATTCCCACATATCGACCTACAAAACGAACAACAGATAATCAGCATATTGCAAACATCCAGTTTCCACATTATCACCACACTGCTACAATCATGACACAGAGCAAGACACTGAACATCAAAAATGAAAGCAAAGAGTAATATAATCAGATTCTCACTCACATTGATGCACAGGACGGCGGTGAACACTCACAATCATGTCAGTGATATCTCCAGACTTACAACATCATGTTTAGCATTATGTTTACATTAAAATGCTTTAACTACATAATAAGCACTTCCCTTAATTTCACACACTTGTTCCAGCACTCGAAAATAAATGTATAACTCTCACGGAATGCTGAAACTAGTATACTAAACGTTCCTATCAAAATAACAGAGTGAGCAGTAGAACAACTCGCAAATGTGCACCAAGCATACAAACAGATCACGCCTGAAATGTTTAAATAAATCTTAAACAGCCAAACATGAAGACACAAACCTGCCAAAAGAAATCATTACTATCTTTCTCACTGCCACAGAAAAGAACCTCCTTCCCTTAGCCAACCAATTACCAAAACACAGTACACCCAATCAACACACACACACACACACACACACACCAACCAACAACAGCTCACTACAACCCATTTATAAAACTTCACGTGCACACTACCACAGCACCAGCATCATTTAAAGTGACATGAACCTCATAACAACAAACATACCTCTCACTGAAATTGGTCTCACCCCCATGGTATGAACAGCACACATGATGGGCAGATCATGGAATATGGAAAATATCCTCACTCCTGCATCGTGAGCACTGTATATTTCACTCGTGCCTTCAGCAGTCATGAAATATCCACAGCTCACTCTGCAGGAGTGAGAATATTTTCCATAGTCCACTCCTGCCCATCATGTATCCCTATATATATATTGTTCAATATATTATACATGTACTATTTATGCATGTCTCATATATCGACTAAATGTATTGCATATATATTTTTAATATGTTCCGCATATAATATTAATGTATGTCCAATATGATCTTGAACTAGTCTCCCTCACGTTGGAAGAAATCCTAACTCCTCTCACACATATCCTCAACCTTTCACTTCGGCTTGCAAACTTTCCACTAAGATGGAAAGCAGCGGCAGAATTCAAGAAAGGTGATCCTGCACAGCCTGGGAACTACAGACCTATTTCCATCCTACCACCCCTCTCAAAGGCCCTGGAGCGTATTGTGGCTGACCAGCATGTTGAATACTTGGAAAAATGCCAACTGCTTTGCAAGGAGCAACATGGCCTTAGGTCTGGGCACAGCACTACTACAGTACTTCTGGAGTTCACTGGCTCCATCCACAAATATCGTGACCTTGGACAATTGTTGGGGGCTATTTATATTGCTCTGACAAAAGCCATCAATACGGTTAACCATGCTCTTCTGTCCGACCAACTTACTGCCCTTGGACTTTCCCAGGATACCACCACGTGGTTCCGAAGTTACTTAGAATGCCGCACTCAACAAGTAAGGATAAACACTGTTCTCTCAGACAGCAAACCTGTCCACTCAGGCATCCCTCAAGGGTCAATCCTGGGCCCACTACTGTTCAGTTTGTTTCTGAATAGCCTCCCCCAAGCCTGTAAGAACCACATCCTCCTCTATGCAGACAATGTTGTAATCTGCCACAATGGCCCAGATCCATGCACCCTTGAACAGCAACTGCAAGATGATTTCTCCCGTGCTGGAAAATGGTTCAGTGACCACAAACTAGTCATGAACCACAAAAAGACCAAAACCATGCTGTTTTTCAACTCTCACAACAAACACCGAAAGTACCCCCCTCTCCATAACCAATTGCTCTGAGCCCTCCCTGGAACTAGTCCAACACTTCAGATACCTTGGTATTACAATAGACAACATGCTCACCTATGCCCTCCACATTGATAATACCATCAAAGCTATAAATTTGCAGACCGGGCTACTGTATAGACATAAAATCAGTCTGACGTCTGAAGCCCTAACCATAGCTGTCCACAGCTCTGTCGTTTCTCTCATGGACTACGGTCTTGCCATATATGGATCCTCCACAGACACTACTCTCTGGTGCCTAAAAACTGCGTTCAACTGAGCCTGCCGACTCGACACAGGTGCGCCCCGGCTGACACATACCTGCGATCTCTATGCCAGTGCAAACTGGCTACCACTTAGCAGCTATTTAAAATACCAAACCTGCCTCCTAGCCCAAAAAATCTGCCTTGGCCACATGCCTCCTGGGGTCACACAACTCCTTGTCCCATGCATTAACCCACGTCCTACTCGTAACTCTGAACACCAGTTCTTCCTAACCCCAAATACAGAACGTCCCAAGGACAAAGGTCCTTTGCTTACCAAGCACCACTCTGGTTTAACTCCCTACATGATAACATTGCTAATCTGCCTACGCTTAGTGCCTTTAAACTGAGCTTCAAGCACCAGATGGTACTGAATTCCCAATGTGACTGCCTTCACTAGTCCTACATCCTGACCTGCTTTGTCTACCGCCACTCAACCTACCTCCTTCTCTCTCTGTCTCTCTCTCTCTCTCTCTCTCCTGATCTCTATGCTTCTTGCCTCCTTGGCCCTCTGGACCCCACGTATGCTTTCATCTTATAAGACAATCGGGGCCCTGTTTCCCCTGAGCACCCAACTTTCAAGGGTTTACATTCCTATTACTCTCCATGCTGTTGATTGTGAAGTACAAAGTACCCATCCTAACCTTGTTTATATTTCCTTTGATGTGCTATTATGCTCCCTTATCTTGTTATTTTATCCTGTATTAACCTTGTCTCCCTGTGTAAC
This sequence comes from Neoceratodus forsteri, assembly GCA_016271365.2. Classification (NCBI taxonomy): domain Eukaryota; kingdom Metazoa; phylum Chordata; order Ceratodontiformes; family Ceratodontidae; genus Neoceratodus; species Neoceratodus forsteri. The sequence goes on along the minus strand of CM057449.1, from coordinate 1,178,466,507 downwards.
TGTTCACATTACTCAAATTGTTATCTGTTTTTTTTTTCTTATTATTTGTACACAACATGGAACCTATGTAAAGAGCTTCCAGCTCAAATGGTATTTCCTAGATGGTAATAAATAAATAAATAATAAATAAAAAAAATAAATATAGAGTCAACGTATTTAATTTGTATTATTCAATATATTCTTCATATTGGAAAATATATTGATTAAATTCCAAATGTATTGAAATAAGGATGGCAAATATATGTTATTGGTATAGTGCCAATATATTGATTAAATTCCAAATATACTGAAATAAGGCTCACCATAGAGATATATACATTGGAATTATTGTTTTTAATGTATCTTTATCTGTTCAACTGTAGTTCATCTTGTCAGCCACCATGGAGATATATTCATTGTAATTATGGTTTTATAGGGCAGCTTTAATTCAAACATACATTTTATGCATTTATACTTACACATAGGACTTACCTCCCAAGCGCATGCTTCTTAAGGGCTCAGATCAGTATTTATACCACCAAATTTTTATTAAGGGCTCAGATCAGTATTTATGCCATCCCATTTTGTTTCTTTTTTAGGTCAGGGTGAGATCCTACATGTACTTGCTTTATAACTTGTACCTTTCTTTTCAGTATGTAAGCTAAAGTTTTGAATTTGGAATTATTGTACTACTAGTAATTATTATGATTTTGGCTGCTAAACTACATTTTCAAAATATGTAAATTAGTTACTCAAATGTACACATGGGACCAAACTAAGTATTTACAAAAATATATGTGACATATATAAACAATATATGTAACATGTACAAAAATATATGTAACATGATTAAAATATATGTAACATATATAAAACATACATAACACATAAAATATATGTAACATGTATAAAATATATGTAACATATACAAACAATGTATGTATCATATATAAAAATAAATGTAACCTTTAAAAATATGTATTATATATAAAAATACATGTGACATATATAAAATATCTGTAATATATATAAAAAATATGTAACATGTATGTAACATATATAAATATATATGTAAACAGATATAAATATATTTATAAAACAGGTAGGAAAAATTATGTCTGCTGATTTGTTGGATCCCATCAAGTGACCATACGACTATCAGAGCACGACCACATACCTGCACTTTTACCCCCTTAAAAAACAATTTTGCCATTTTATAAGATAGATAACCCACTCTATGGTGTGTGGTCGTGCTCCCTGATATCTGCGCCTTAGGTGGTTGGCCTTGCACCAGTCTGTGGCCTCATGGGTACAATGCACACCAGTGCAGTATATCAGAACATGACCACACACCCTAGGGTGGGTTATCTATTATGTAACATATACAGTATACAATTTATATGTAACATGTATACAATATATGTAACATATATAATAACTATATTTAACATGTATAACTATATGTAACATATATACATATATTAAATATATGTAACATATAAAACATGTGTATCATATATAGAATATATATATATATACATATATATTATATATAGATATACACACACATATAATATATACATATACAAGTATATATAGCAGTCCTGAGCCATGAATGTCACCCAATGCAGACAGCAGTGGCTGTGGTGCAAGCAACTGGGTCTACTGTGTCATAAGTGGCCCAGAGGGCATGATGACTGGAGATTTTAACCATTCTGTCTTTGCACTCTCAGCTTTAAGCTCCTGGTCCTGGATAGCTTCCAGCTTGGAGTTGGGTGAGGCCAGGGAAGATTTCTGGTAGGAAACTATATGAGCCACATAGTTAAGGGACCTGAGGGTGCAAGTATAGGAGGAATGAATCTTGCAACTGAAATTGTACAGCTGCTTAGACTCCTTATCAGGATGAGACATGCTCAAATGTTTAGATTTAGAGGACCAGTCATGGACAGACATGATAACAACTGAGTCTGCATTAGGATGGCCAGTAAGGTGTGTGACCCCATCTGGGGGGGTGGTACATCTTGTCTATCTTTTTTGAAACAGCCAGAATGGAGGAAGGCTGTTGCCAGATAGTGGATGTCAGGTCTTCATAGGGCCCAGTCCAAGGCAGTATGGACATAGGAACTGTGTCAGTTATGTCTGGATGCTCTGCAAGCCTTTTCCACTTTGAATTATTTTTCTGGATAGCCCAGCCACAGGCATTTTGTATAGTTATGAGGAGTTCTTCAAAAGAAGGGTCCTCCGGAGGCGGCTTCGGGAACTCCTTAGGCTGAGGCTCTATAGGTGTATGCATACCAGAGCTGGAGGATGAGTCAGAGTCAGAGTCCAAAGAGTGGCTGCTGGGGGTCTGAACCCTTTTTTGAGGAGTGTCCTGGGTTTTATCCCAGACCTGGTGTCTAGAAGAGCCTTCTTTGGAAAGGTGGGAATCCACAGGAGAGGCTGATCCAGGGATCAGAAAGAAGTGGGAGTAGAGGCTGCCACTGGTTTCTGGTGGTCAAGCTCTGAGGCTAGTTGAGTCCTTTCTTCCTGAATCAGGGTCTGAAACACTGCTTGGATATCAGCCTAAGGGTGCTGTGGAAGCAGAGGCTGAGGCTGAGGAGGAGGAGGAGGAGGTGATGGAGGAGGAGACTGGTATAATGGATAGCCTGGTGTCTGATATTGAGGGTATTCATGAGCCTGATAGGAGTAGGGTAAGCCAGAAGGAATATACCCTTGATTAGATATACCCCAGCATCTGGTACCCCGGTACATAATGGGGTTGATGATCAGGCGTTGGATACCCTGGTGAAGGGTACAATGGGTATTGTGGAGGTGGATAGCCTGGAACATTGCCCATAGGTCCAGCCAGAGGTGGAGCTGAAGGACCAGCAGGAGGTCCAGAAGGACAATGCATCAGCCCCATAGGGACATTTGAAGGAGCTGGCACTGGATCAGGCACAGGAATGTCTGGCACCAGAAGATTCGGCACATGGGGGCCTGACGGAAGGCTGTCCAGCATTTGAGGAATGGACAGAATTCCAGACATATCCTGACTCAGTGAAGGGTCACCTGGTGAAGGGTCACTTGGCATTGGGGTGTGAGTAGAACCTGAAGAAAGACCCACCGTCGTCTGGGGAGCCGGAGTCCAAGATAGTGGAACCTGGTTGTCCAAGGGAGCTTGGGTTGAGGAGGTCCTAATGGAAAGTCTCCAGAGGGATTAATAATAGGTACAATGGTTAAACTAGAAAGAGACTGACCCGGTGAAGGAGCAGGAACCTCCAGATTAGTGCCCACCTCTGGCTCATCCACATGCGGGATATGGGTGCTGCAGGACTTGCACAAAGACTGACTCAGTTCCTGATGATCCCCCACCCCCAAGTCACACTTAGTCTTCTACCAATGTCATGCTCAAATATTGGTGCCTCTACATCCACACCATTAAGCTTTTAATGCCGTCATGCCTCTTCTGCTGCAATGGGCTCCCCCATCCATGAAGTTCCATTCTGCTTTTGGCAGCCCCCCCCAAACCAGATAATTTTCCAGGGAGCTGCTCTTTACACTACATTAACTAAATCACTGCTAAACTCCTTATTTTTAAACATTTTGTTGAGAAATTTTTGTTTTAGTATATCCATGGTCAGGAAAAATGAATTTGTAAAAGAAACCAAAGCTCTCATTTATCCGTTCACTTAGTCACATTACAGAATGTTATGAACTGATCAGATTCTATGTGTAACCTAAGTCAAACAAAAATTAGACACACGCCTACCTATTTGCAAGTAAAGCAAATGTTACTATCATTCAGTCGTAAACACCTATAGCCACAATCTGCAAGTTAAGAACATTCAGTAGAATATAAACAGTAGCCCAGACCTGCCTATCTGAGAAAATGAAGTTGGTGTAATATTTGGAAACAGGTATCACTTGGATTCTTTGCTGTGGAATGTCCTGCAAAGTAGCAGAATGACTGCTCTTAGGATGATGGTGTCAAATGGCTTAATGAGGTGTTCATAGGGTCTGAGGGAACAGCAGAGATTATTTTTTATGCAGAAAGCTCCAGGAAGTGTTTAACCTATTCTACTTAACTAATGAAATGGTGAGCAAAAGGACTTTTGTCTACATAACTCTGTATAACCTATGATACCTATGAGACCTATGATACTTCCAATAGCTTTCTATGATGCCTGCACTATTCATTGCTAATCTGACACAAAATGACTGCCAGAAGATAATGAGTTAACTTTCTGTGGGCTCAATTAACTCCTCAAGCCAGAGGAAAAATAGTGCTATACAGCTTCCTATACACACAGACACACAGGCAATGTAGTAATGAGGCTTCAGTGGAGGACTCTATTTTTAACACTCTATCATGTTGTTTGGTAGCAAAAATGGCATCAGCCCTTTTCTGAATGCAAAACATCTGCTGGGCTATGCCCACAGTCGTAAAAAGGGATTTTGGTTTGAATTTTGTCCTTTGTGCTTTGTTAATCTTTGTAGGGTTAACAGACAGCCCTTCAGTTCTTTGTAACAAAGTTGTCACGTCAATTTTATTAATAATGTTGAAATCCCAGTCCTAGTAATACAAGCTGTTTGTTTCTTCAAATGCCATATTCAGATCAGTGGGAAGGATATCAGAGAAATTAAGTAACTGTTCAGCATTGAATTCAGAACTGAATTCCTCTTCCATGATCTTGTCTATTTTTAGAGTTTCTCCATTGGTACTGGTACCTTTTTCATTTGCAAAAAAATATTTCAATTTAATTTTTCTTATTAGTTTGAAGATGTCAACTCTGAACTTAAAGAAATCTGGTTTCTATGTGGGCACGAAAGAAAGACCTTTACATAGTACAGATTTTTCTGCTTCAGTAAGGTTGGTGTGTTTTAGATTAATGATATAATGTATTTGTTCCTCAGGACCCTTTGTGAAGTACCTGTACTCTCACTTCCTTCTTTTTTCATCTCCTTGTCTTTTTTATGTTTGCTTGCATGTATGTGCAAGAAACATGTTGTGGCAACTTGCTGGAGAAGCAGGTTGTGGAAGTGCAGCAATGTTGTGGCCAATGCTGCCACTGCTTTTTGGGGCTTGTTTGTGTGTCACCAATGAAGGAACACACTGGCTATGACAGTAGTCTGCAAGCGTGCCACCAGCTTGAAACCATTTTGCCGCTGCAATGAGAGAGCGCTTGCTCATTGCAGGGCGTGCCTTGCCTGGTGTAACACTTCAATAAACATGGCAGCAGCTGTCACTGTCTGCCTGTCACAGTCCCCAGCAAGCCGACTTTGTGGGTGCCCAATCCCCCTGTTGGCATGCCCCCTCCCCAGTTCATTTGCCGTTGGGGGATCCCAATCTCTGTTGGCATATGAGCCCAGTTGCTGTGTTTTGTCTGCCGAGGGGGGTGCCCAATCCCCCTCAGCATCACTCCCCAAACACAGACATGCTTGCTGATGGGGGCCCAATCCCTGTTGGCATCAGTGCCCTGTCCCTAATCTGCTGAGGGGGGGCTGGCAAATCCCCCTCGGCATCATACCCCCCCAAACACAGACATGCTTGTCAACTGGTTGCCCAATCCCCTGTTGCATGTTTTGCCCCATTGCATCAGCATTTTCCTGCCCTGACACCCCACTATGTGCCACACTGGGAGCCCACCCGACTGTAGCTAACATGACCCCCCCAAACTCTTACACCTGTGAAAAACAGAAAACAGTCTGCCGTGTTTTTTTTTTTTTTTATAACCTGAAACACAGAAAACAGTCCCTCTCTGTCAGGTCCCCTCCCCCAACCTGCATTCACCCTCTGCGCACCCCACTTCCCCACACCACCCTCACCCCATACTTACCTCTGGAGTCTGGCGCGATGATCTTTGGTGGAGCGGGAACATGTCTGCACTCTGCAAAGCCTACCGCAAACTGAAGAAATGCCGGTAAGCAGTATAATGGCATGGGGGTTCAACTTAGTTGGATATCTTAGCCATGTTTGTGACTTTTGGCCCCAAATTTTCAACATGGGGTTCTTGGGACCCCACATCATGAATTCAGTCACTGTTATGTCATTATTCAGTCCCAAAAGGTGATTTCACAGTCACTGTGTGGAATCACCTTCCAGGACCAATTAACGAAACAACAGTGTCACTGTTCATGAGGTGGGCTTCCAAAAAGCCAATGTTGCAAATTTGGTGAAAAAATTCCAAAAATGACTGTGTTATGAGCGTGCTTTGCTCAGTTCCCATGCACGCTCGAAACTTAGAGAATTTTTAATATTTTCACTACAGATTTTCAACATTATTATTTTTCCACACATCCTTATGAACAGTACAGCTGTCATTTTTTCACATCCTGCCCAAAATGTGTTTTTGCACATGTGGCGCACAATGGTGCGGTCACTGTGCAAAATCAATGTTTGGGACAGAGTAAGAAAATCACAGTGACAGTGTTCATAAAGAGAGGTCCCAAAAAGCCCATGTTGCAAATTTGGTGATCAAATTCCAAAAAATAACTGCGTTACCAGCGTGCATTGCACAGTTTCTATGCACGCTGGTAACTTTGCCAATTTTTTATATTTTTACTTCATATTTTCAACATTGTCGTTTTTGTGCACTGCCTTATGAACAGTACAGCTGTTGTTTTTCACATCCTGCCCAAAAAATATTTTCACACCTGTGGCACACAATGGGCACGGTCGCTGTGCGAAATCAACGTTTGGAACAGATTAAGAAAATCACAGTGCCACTGTTCAAGAGTGGAGGTCCCAAAATGCCTATGTTGAAAATGTGGTGTAAAAAAATACCCAAAATGATTGCATTATGGGTGTATGTTATGCAGTTTCTATGCACGCTCGTGACTTCACCAATTTTTTTATATTTTCACTCCAGATTTTCAACATTACCATTTTTTTTGCACCTCCTCATGAAGAGTACAGCTGTCATTTTTCACATCCTGCCTGAAATGTGTTTTCTCACTTGTGGCACCAAATGGCACAGTCACTGTGCAAAATCACCTTTCGGCTAATGAACTGATAGTGCCACTGTTCATATGGTGGGGTCACAAAAAGCTCATATTGAAAACTTGGAGTGAAAATACCAAGAAAAGCCCAGGGTGTTAGGGTTTCCCACCATAACGCCTTACCTTGTATGGACCGACAGGCATCAGGAGTGTGACTTAGGATTGTCAACAGCAATGCTCATGCCATTCCACCCCCACCCCCACCTCCACCCTGCAGCCAGTGACAGGCTTCAAGGTGTACCTTGGACTCATCAACCCCAAAGTTCACCCCATTCTCCTATACTGCACCTATTTCAGCATATTTTCTTATGGAGTGGGTGAGTGTAAAGCCTGAACACCCCAAGGCACACCTCAACACTTGGTGTCTGCAGGGTAGGGTGAGGTGAAATGACATGAGCATTATGGGTGATGACCCAAAGGCACACTCCAATGCCTGTCCATCTCTGCAGGGTGGGGGTGGGGCTGGTGTCAGTTCAATACTTCAGTGCCATTCCTATTCTGCATCTTTCTAATTCCTTCACATCCAATGCTAATGCCAGCAAGCAAACATTCGGTATTGACAAATGTTTGTTTGTATAGAGCTTGTTGCTGCTTTTTGTTGCTGTTTGTTTTCTCTATAAAAAACTTCAGCAGAGATTGAAGGATTTTGGTTTAATGGCTGATTATTTACTTCATCAATGGAGGTTTCAAAGGTTGAGTCTCGGAAAGTCACAGTTTTTGAGGGGAGTTTGTATGTTTCTAGAATTCAGATTTTGTCTACCCCCTTGAACATGAGCATCCTCTACTTTTCAAGCATTCCCTCCTTTCCCAAACAAACACTTCTTTTTTTTTTTAATCTGCCATATCCCTGGATAGTTTGTTTCTTTTTCCTGCAATCACCATTTTCATACTTGTAATTTTTTTTTTCAAATATGCTTTACTTAGGGCTTCAAAATCTTTCTTGCTTTTGTAAGATGAAAGCTGTGTCTGAATATTCTTGATTTCAATATTAGCCACTGTCTGTAATTTTATGTCCCTTTTTATGAGAGCGGTCATAAACTTATTGATACACTACCACATCACTGCTTCCTAGTCCTTCTTTAAATCTTTGTTGTTGAATCCGAAAGAAGCGGTCTTATCAATCCTGAGAACTCTTGGATAAATGCTTAGTTCCAAATACTTTTCCAAGGTAATCTTCTTGTAATAGTGGCTTTTGGCTTAGTTCCAATATGTGTTGTCATTCTAGTCTGAGAAATAACTCTTTTAGTGAGGTAATTTCTGCTTCTTGCTCCCCTTCAGTGAAAATTGCATGATTTCTGAGTTCCCAACATTTGTTAAGATCCTCAGGGTCCTCCAGGCAGTCAAACTCATCTTCTGCCTCTGAGCTATTTTCCAAACAAGTTTGCACTGGTAGAATTGGTGTAGCACTTACATTTCTCATTCTTTCACAAATTTTAAAGTCTGTCACCCGACCTCATGGTGAGGAGGGAGAAAACAATTGTTTAAGCCACACAGTAATCTGAAGCTCCTCCAAATGTCCTCCTGTCCAAACACCAGCTAAGGTCCCTCAACTGCAACTGAAATGGGCAGCAATATTACAAAGGGAAATAATGCTGACAGGGAAGGGGAAGTGCTGCTGAGAAGGGCTACCTGCCCAATATAGAATGAAAACAAGAAACCTCTGCACTCATGGTCAGAGGAGCCAAAATCAAGTCAAAATTGCTAGTGCAAAAAGATTTATTGTAGCATGAAGTGCCCAAACACCAAACAGCCCAAGTGCTTCAACCCAAAGCAGGATCTTCATCGGGGAGGGTCTAAGGAGTAACAGACATTCATCATATTTAAACAGCAAAATTAAAGTGACACACACCTAAAGTGAATTAGCTTAATAATACAATCATACAAAATTCATCAAAAGTGTTAGAATAACTTTTTAGATCATATTCAACTTAAAATGTCAACAATCCTGGCATCCATGTATTTAAATCATACTTAATAGGCTTTTCTATATTTAATTCAGCTAGGTAGCTAAATTCTGTTTGTAAGAAATCATCTTTATGGTTTCATACAGAATAGGGAAGACTACAAGTTTCAGTGAAACCATTAAAGGGATAGATTTAAAGTACAGTAGTATTGAGGAGAACATAGGTAGAAAAATGGCAGCGGGATGAACATGGAAAAAATTGGGGTCTAAGCAAGGGGGGAGGGTACCAAAAAGCAGTATTAGAGCATAGTGTATTAGATCATGGCAAATTATACACAAATTCTAACGATAACTCGAAGTTAATTTAAGAAGGGAATAGCTGGGTTAGTTGGCAGCCAGGGCAACAATTAGAGAGTTAGCATTAAAAAGTTTTGTATATGTTGCATAGATATGGCTGGGGGGGCAGGGAAAGTGAATGGAAAGGGTGTGAAGGGGAAAGAGTGGCTTACCATAAGATACATTTAGGAAGAGAGGCAAATTCACTCATTTATTTAAAAGGTGAGTTAAAAGAAGTAACAGAGTAATCACATTATTTAAAATTACCCCACTCCCAGTCCAACACAGTGTTGGACTGAATTTGTGCTCAGTAGGCTGCAAAAAAATGCAGCACTCTCTTTACAATTGGTCAGATCACTGGAGTCCAAGGGCTTTCCCCACAAAGAGATAAATTCCCACTGTAAGTAACAATAGATCTGTAAAAGAAAAAGAAAAAAAAAATAAAATATTAATACACTGTAAATATTGAGTGAAGTCAATAATCTTCATTCAGACCTATTGGCACTACTGTTTTGAGCATCAGAATCCACTTAGTTTCCCTTTGTAATAGAGTTCATACCCTATTTCCACCTCTTGCCCGTCTAGTCACATGTTCCAGACAGTGAATTTTAAATTGTAAAATCTACCATCATGCGTTTCTGAAAAATGTGAACCTAGTGCATTGTGCATGTTACCATTTACTGAACAATTGCCCTGACATGTTCCTGAATCAGTTGTTTAACTGGACTCATAGTTCTAGTCACATAATAGTTACAAGACCACAAAGACATATGTGTGATTCAAACCCTAATTCATTAAATTGATGTGTCCTTTTCACCCCTCAAGAAGGAAAGCCAGAGCCAGTCTGGTGGTGCTGAGGTTTGAGGTGCTGGATGCCACACCTTGTGCCACAATGGTGACCTGGGTTAGGGAATGGACTCAGGATGCCAGGGGTCAGCAGTGGAGGAAGAGAATTGAGCATCTGGAGGACTGCTCTCCTCTCCCAGAGTGGATTACAGGGGGTTCCCAGCCCTGTAGCGACCTCTGATGGAAATCAGGGGCAGCACGGGAGCAGGGACATAGGAGTGGATGAGGCGATGGTGGCAGGAGGAGGAGCCATGCAGGGCCAGTGCACACCATGCCTTGGTTGAACAACAAGTGGAAAAAAAATGAAGGGTCCAGAAAGGTGACAGTAACCCAAGTGGACAATGCCCACATCCCCAATACCGGACCTCCTTCCCACTGGCTCTCCTGAGCACCTCGACCCAGCCACAGATGGACTGCCTATATTCCAGAAAGGTCACCATGAAATGAGTGGTGGTCCCACCCAAGGGGGCTGAGATCCATGTGGCTGGCTGAGTCCATGGACGTGGGAAGGGGGTTGCTCAGCCCTTGTACTCCCGGGGAAGGGGGTTTCAGAGAGAGAGTAGAGGTGGAGTCCGAGAGTGTACACCTGAGAGATTCCCTGGAAAGACAAGTGAGGGTGGATTATGGCAACCAGGAGCCAGCAAACCGAGATGTAGTCACTTTTGTGACTGAATTCAATCCTGTAGCTGGTAGGGTGGAGGGTATTGCATTTAAGTTATTGCCTGTGTTACTCACTGACCCTGTTTTAAGGAAACAAATAGCCCAAAAAACAAGTGTCACATTGAATAAAAGCAAAAGCATTGGGGATCGAATCACACATAGTCACTTTACTACAATACTAAATATCCAGTGTGGGAAAAACTGGCTTAAAACAAGCCAAAAGGCATATTTAAATGAATACGATGCAATGTATCCCAATATGCACACACATAGACATTTGTGAAGGACATTAAGTTATTTGAAATCAAAGATGTCTTTACCTGTACCACACCCTTTATTGTACACATATGCTAGTGTTCTTATCACTGTTATGTGGGTAGAACTACAAAACCAGTTAAAAAACAGATTCAGGAACATGTCAGGGCAATTGTAAAGGGTAACATGCACAATGCATAAGGTGCACATCTTGTAGAAACACATGATGGCAGACCTGACAATTTGAAATTCACTGTCCTTGAACATGTGACTAGACATCCAAGAGGTGGAAATGGGATACGGACTTTGTTACAAAGGGAAGCTAAGTGGATTCTGATGCTCAAAACAGCAGTACCAATAGGTATGAATGAAGATATTGACTTTACTCCATGGGCTGGATATTCAAACTGCGCCCAAAATGTGCGCAATAGCAGGAGCAAGCAGAAGTCCATTGCGCACATGCGCAATAGATGCGATATTCAAAAATGGAGCAAGTCAAATTGTGCAACCAGCCAATGTCTGAATATCGCACAACCTGCGCCATAGCACAACCAGAAAGGGGAAGCCGAGCAGATACGATGCGCTATGGCGCAACAAGGGCAGCCCAGCTGAGCAGCCCAGAGGCACAATAGCGCAAGCAAGGAGCCCCCCAGCAGCAGAGCAATGGAACTGCACAACCAGGGATGTAGGCAGGGGCCCACCACCCATGCCACAGATGGACACAGGAACACACTGCAGAACTGACAATGCACCCCCACACCCAAAGCACAGCACAACTGGGGAAGGGATGGAATATCCACTGGCCCAGGGGACAAGCAAACAAAAACACAGCCGGCCATGTTGCCCAGCACACCCACTGGCAAGCTGAGACTGCCACACAAGGGGTGGACCACTCCAGTGTGCAGCAGCTCCCCTGTGCACAGCACACCTGCACTGTGACCCCAAGACCCCCATGAGCAGTGACCATCACTGCAGGAATCCCATGCATACCCCCATCATACTGCAACCTCGTGTACCACAGAACCATACAAGCCAGACCCACCATGGCACCCAGCAGTGGGTGGCAGCACATGGCTCAACAATGGCAGACCACAGTGCCAACAGCACAACCCCCCTGAGGCACAGCTGAGAGACCAACATGTGTCGCCACAAGTGGTACCCCACGGGAAAGGGCATGCCCTGACACCACTGCCATTGATATAGCACCCTGCACAGTAGACAGGTGTCTCGGCGCGACCCATCATGAGCCACAGCAGCCAGCACAGACACCCACAGTGGTACGTGGAAGCATGCAGCACACTGGATGCAACACAGTGCAAGGCAAACACACACCCATACCCTCGGGACACCAACACAGGGACGCAGTAGTGTGGCAACCCAGCCCCAGTGTGGGCACATGTAAACTGTGCACACACAGTCCTGCATCTCACCATGGCACAGGGTGACACCCACCCTGTATGCATGTACTGTGGCCCTGTACACCACCAGCATACTGATCACAAGTCACAGACAGTGCTGCACAGCCCTGCAACACACACAAGACACAGCATGGAGGTGGGACAGCAACTGTGGAGGCCACAGTGTCACCCAGGGCAAACATGCACCCCACGGTGACAGGTGGCAACCCAGCATTGTGACAGTCACAGTGGATGACCTGCAGGGACAGCACCCACTGACAAGGCAGCAGACCTGGCAGACCACAGACATGCAAGGGTGTCAGCTGCACAGGCCAGGGACAGCTTGACAGGGGCACAATGGACACAGAGCAGGCACCATGGAACACTGCACACAGCACTGCAATGCACAGAGAACAACGCACACCACAGATACCGACTGAAAGTCACTCCCACACTAGAGACACCTCCCCACGCACACACACATACCCATGACTATACCACCCCCAGATACCATGCACACCACTGCAACTGAGCACCTATAGCCAGCTGCAAATCAGAGACCACCACAGTATTCATATCAAAATAACTGTATTACAAAAACAGCAACAAGTACAACAACATCAACAACTATTTACATATGTACAAAACAGGGGTGGAGGTACAGGTACAAGGTAGGGGTGGGTAAGGGGCAGGGGTGAACAACTGGGAGAGGGAAGGTGGGGTGTGAGGGTTAGTCAAAGGGGGGAGGTGATGGCCAGCTACTGTCCTCCAGCCTGCTCCCCTGCTGCCTGGTGCTGGTCCCAGGGCCTCCATCTCCTCCGCACTCCGTGCAGCTAGAGGTCCAGCAGGATCTCAAGGGAGTCCATGGCCACCCGCAACAGCTGCTGCATGGATCTCTCAATCCATAGTAGTATCCGGACACCTAGGACAAGGGATCAGAGTCAATGGGTGTGACTGTCCAACTCCCTGAAGCCCACCCATCATGTATGGCATACTGCCAAGTGCCCCGCTCCTGTGATGGAGTGCACCCACCCACAGTGACCGTGTGCACAAGACATGCCCAACCAGGCAGCAGCAGCCATGTGTACCACTGCACACACACACCGCCCATGTCCAGCACAGCACAACCAAGGCCGTACAGTAACGTGGCTACGCGGTGGGCAGGCAGTGCCACAGCCATGTGCCCAGTGCACTCATGGACCACCATTGACACACTCCCAGACATGCAGTGCCACTGGACAGTGCTGACTGTCACATGTCGTGTGCATGGCAGTGGTGTCCATGGATGGTGGCCATGCCCTGCTCCCCACCCTGTCACACAGCATGCAGTAGCAATCATGTTGTCATGGCACTCACCCTCATTGGGCTGTTGCTGGTGTTGTGGTTCTCCACCGCCACGCTCGGGCACTGCTGCCACCACCCTCTGCTGCTCAGCCATGGCCCTCCTCCACTCTGCCACGCCTGTGGGAAACAAAAGGTGAGAAACACATCAGTACAATCCCAAAGCATATTCCCCTGCCCCAATGAGTGTGCCCACCCACCCAGCCAGAACCATACATCACATACCCCGTAAACACCACCACAGCCAACCCTGGACCAACCCTCCCCCATGTGCTGGACACAATAGACAGTGTTACCCATATGGACCATACAGGTGCGTAGATGGATCACCCACCTGGACAAGGCACCACGCCCCTCCTGGCATGCGACCGCAGACATGCCAGTAGCCCCGGCTCCCTCCTCCTCAGGTCCCCATAGTGGTGCCTGCATTGTTCTGGGGTCCTCCTTCTGCCAGTGGCCGCCTCCAGGTCAGTGGCCACCTGTTGCCACACCTGGGTCCTGGCCCTGTCCAGAGGAACCTCCCCATACAGTGAGCTATAGTGAGGCTCCACAATGGCCACCAGGTTGGCCAGCTCAGGGGCACTCCATTGGGGGGGCTCTTCTGCGTGCCATCTCCAGATCTATAGTAGGCAATATGGTGCTCCACAGAGCGGCAACCCCACAGGGAATTGCTGCGCAATACATTACGCCGCTATCCCCTATCACGCTGTCGGCACAGCGCTGCCATCCCCTATCGCACTGTCACCAAACAGCACAATAGAGCTGCAGACATGCCATATGTACAGTGCCAAGGGGGCAAAGGTTGGGCACAGGGTCATGGGTCTCTGGCGCATGGCCACGCACAGCACCATCGGATGTCTATGCGTCCAGTGCAATTGGTTGCCTGTGTGCCATTGCCACAGCGAACTATTGCGCAACTGTGCCACAGCGCCATGTAGTGACCGTCATCGTAGTGCCACTGGCACAATGGTGGCCATGCCCTGAATTGCCTACCACACACAGCATGTCATCAGCGTGGCAGACACCTGCGTAAGCAACCTGGGCATGCGCAGTGCGGTGTACTATGCATCCACAGAACTGCGCCTTTGGCTCAGCACATACAACACAATTATGCAAAGTGCAACAGCGCGATATTCAGCCGTCATATGCAAATCATCCGATCAGCCATTCAATAGTGCAGCAACGTGATTTGCATCTCATTAAAGTTGCGCCACACCTAATTTGCATGGAGTGCGCTATAAAAATGCGACGCTGTTCTGCAGTGGCCATATTCGGTTACTGCAGTTTATAGGTGAGTTGCATGCTGTGTGATGTTCTGGACTATGGTCTCAGGGAATTGCTGTGTACTGCACAGTCACATGTGACAACTCTCACCCATACAGGCTGTGATATGACCGAGCGAGGAATGGGTGAGGAGGATGATGGTGGGCGGAAGAGGAGGCCCAACTTTATGAAAGCTGAGATGGAGGCACTCTTCGAGGCCTACCTGGATGAAGAGCCACTTCTCAGTGGATGGTAGGGCACCCTTCAGGCCCGTGCTGCTGCATGGGAGGGGGTGGCACGTGCCAACAACCTGCACAGCAGCCACCAGCGCTCTGTGCAGGAGTGTAAAAAGAAGATGGGGACCGACAGGAGGAGGGTGAAGGAGAAGGTGGCAGCCATCAGGGCGGCACATGCTGCAACAGGCGGGGGCCAGCCAGAGGTGGTGCAGCTGACTCCGGCAGAGGACAGGCTCGCTGCAAGCATGCAGCGCAGTGCCATTGAGGGCATTCCTGGAGGTGGCTTCCAGACAGGTGGTAGCCCATCACTGCATGGTATGTCATGGTCAGGGGGAAGGTAGATCACATGCACTAACGTGTTCTCACTTTCTGTTACAGATCCTGTGCATCTGCAGGGGTCAGTGGTGGAGGGCCTGTCCACTGCGGACAGCTATCCAGAGTTGGAGGAGGGACCATCCACCTCCACAGGTAGCCGGCATGCATTGCACCAGTGTGCACGCCTGGCTGCCATCACTGATGTCGTTGAGACAGGTGTAGGGGGTGCCCTTCCTGTGTCTCAGCAGTCTGGCATGCAAGCATGCCAGCACGCTGGGGCTGTGGCTGTGGCACAGACCTGCACCATTGATAATGCGACGAACACTATGGGCATTGACATGTGTGTGTCACAGAATGGACACACAGCAGGACAGCTCATGCCCATGGACCTAGCTGGTTCCGACGTGTGTGCCAGCACGTCAGCACAGTCCCAGGCTGTGCCTGTCAGCACCGGTGGGGCAGCACAGGTGGCTGTACAGGTCACTGGCACTGTTGCAGCCACAGCAGCGGAACAACTGATCCCTTGGGCACAGCAGGCAGAGGGGCAGCAGCAGCAGTCACCCACCGGGACTGGGGGTACAGGGTTCAGCGGTGGCGTATGTGCACCACCTGTGGACTTGCCCATACCTGGTCCTGGTGAGCAGCGCCCACCCTCAAAGGGTGCTGAACATCAGGCCGTTCCATACCCTGAGGGACAGGCTGCCGATGTGGCAGACGACCACTTTGATGAGCACACCCGCCTGCTGCAGGCATCAGTACAGCAGCAGATGCAGGTTGCAACATCCGTGGAGGCACTGTGTGTGGCTCTGGAGTGGCACAGCAGGGACAACGAGAGGATCCTGTCATGGATTGACCATTTGCGGATGGATGTGACTGCCGCCATTGACAGGCAGACACAGGCATTGGTCACTGTTGTGGCCACATTGGGCACACAGTCAGGTGCCCCTGTGCCGCTCACACTGCGCAGTATGCTATCCACTCCCCATTTCCAGCATCGTGCAACACCCACCCTGTTGATGCTGCATTCAGCTGTGGACATCCCGAGCACTCCTGGTGCAGGTATGTTCAGTGTGCTGCAGACCCCTGTGCGGGCAAGGTCATGTTCGTGCAGTGGAACCCCTGGTGGTCCATCGGTGCCACCCCATGAGGTCTGTGCTCAGCCTGCCAGTGCTGTTGTGTCTTGGCAGGACCACCCACACATCCGAGGCGGCCGTGGCACTGTGCCACAAGACTGAGCTGTCTCCCAGTGCGGGCCCTGTCTGGTGCTGCCCTGCTTGCAAAGTGTGTTTCTGTGGGCAGTGCACCGGTGGGTGCCCAGCCCTACACGCAGACACATGGACCACCTGCACACCCTCCCGACTGCTGTCCACAGGTGCATGTGCATGATGATGCCTGCATTACGCTGTGTACACCAAAGTGCGAAGGTGCCCAGCATCTGACACACGTACATGGACAGTCAGTAGACGTGGTGGCCTGTGGACATGTGTGTTTTTAGTGTCTGTGTTCCGGCTCTGTTGTGCACCTGACCCCTGTGCACTTTGTGCCTATTGTGTGTGTGTGTGTGTGTCCGTCCATGTGGCGTGTTACTGTTCACCCCTCCCTGGTTGTATGTGTGTGCTTCTGTGCTCTGCCATTTCCCTTGCCATCATGCACCCCTGGTGTGTTCCCCTGTGTGTATGTGGGTTGTGCCCTAGCCACTGTTTGTTGCACATGGCCCCATGACTTACCTGTTTTGGGTGAAGTGCTCCTCTGTGATGGTGTCCTGGTGCAGCTGGGCCAGCTGGATCAGTTGGTAGTCACGTCGTCCAAGGGGGGGGCTGCCCATCCCCATCGTCACCGGCATCACCGTCATCCCCATCGCTGTCCCCCTCTTCAACCTGTACGGCTATCCCACAGTCTTTGGCCATGTTGTGCAGGATACAACAGGCCAGGAATATCCCACAGGCCTTTGAGGGGCTATACTGTAGGACACCACCAGAGGTGTCTGGGCAACGGAAGCGCGCCTTCAGCATCCCAAACACCCGCTCAATGATGTTGAATGTGGCGGCATGTGCATCATTGAAGCATTGCTGCGATGCGGTCATGGGCCACCGGTAGGGTGTGAGCAGCCAGGGACAGAGTGGGTATCCACTGTCACCTGTGTGGAGATGGTGGAGGTTAGTGTCTTTTTCAGGCTTGTATTGCCCCTAACCCTGTGTGCCACACCCATGGCACCTGTGGCTTACCCACTCTTGCCCCTGATTTGTCAGTCCTACATGCATACTCACCCACTAGATGTCCTGTGGGGATGTCCCCACCCTCAAATTGATGGCACAGTGCTGACTGGTACCATATGAATGAATTGTGTGCTCCTCCAGGGTGTGTGGCACAGACATTGATGATGTGCCCACTGGCATCACACACCACCTGGCAGTTGACACTGGCATAACCCTTCCGATTCATATAGGCGACCCCATCGGGGCCAGGTGGCATGCAAATGGCCACATGGGTGCAGTCTATCGCCCCTAGCATGCCAGGCATACGTGCTACCCTGTGGAACTCCTGTATGTTTGCTGTGCGCTCTGCCACGGTGCTGGGGAAATGGATGTACTCTGCAGTATGCGGCAGCAGTGCGCTGAGGAATTGGGTGAGGATGCGTGATGTGGCCGACTGTGTTATGCCTGTGGTGTCCCCTGTTGGTCTCTGGAAGGTACCTGTGGTGAGCAAGAACATGCAGGCTGTTACCTTTGTCTCCACCGACAGAGCATGACTCCGTCATGAGGGTGCCTGCATCACATCACTGCACAGCTCACAGAGCCACCTCAGTATTGCCCTGTTCAGGCAGTACCGGCCCACAATCTCGACATCTGAGTAAAGCTCAAAGCTGGTGCGGGCTCGGTACTGCCTGTTGGGGGCGTACAGCCGACGGGCCCTTCCACGGCCACGTCCCCCTGCAGCATGCCTTCTCACCACCCTCATTACGGCTTCCATGTGGAAGGTGGCACTGTCCATGTCCCTGGCTTGTGTTCCCCCCCCAGCTGTTGTTGCTCTGTTCCCTCGCTGTCCTGACTGCTACCTCCACTGCACCGGGTACACCTACTGGCCTCTGCACTCTGTGGCCCCACACACCTTCCCTTGCCCCTATTTTGTCCTCTGCTCTCCCTGGCCTGCCCTCTTTGTCCCTCTGGCCTTGTCTCTCTCCCTGCCTCATGTGGCTTCCCTGTAGCGTTCTTGCACCTCTTCCTTGCTCTTTTTTATTTTGGCTCATTTCCGCTTATGTACGCAACTTCCGCCTGATCCACTGTTAGCATTGGCGCAGTCTTTGAATATCGCACTGCGCACTTTATGCATGGTTCCACCCCCATCGGTTGCACATGCCTTCATTAGCATTGCGCTGTTGCTCAGCATGTTTTCAGTAGCGCAACTGCCTCCTGCTGAATATCGCAGAATGGTGCATTTTCTGACTTGCGCAGGCGCAACCCTATTGCGCATTGCGCAACCCTTTTGAATATCCCACCCCATATTTATAATGTATTATTTGTTTAATTTTCCTTTTTTTTTTCTTTTTCTTTTACAGATCTATTGTTACTATGAGCAGGAATTTATCTCACTGTGGAAAATAACCCTTGGACCCCAGTAATCTGACCAATTGTCTAATTGTCCAACTGTTTGTACTAAAAATTATACTTCCAATCTTTGATTACAGTGACTTAGTCTACTATAGCACCCCTAAAATGCCCCTTGCCAGACTGGATCCCCTTTTTCATTCTGTCTGCTGCTTTGCTTTAGATTGCCCCTCTTGTACTCACCACTGCACTTTTACTCAGCTCTTTCTTTCCCTTCTCTTCATACTAGGCACCTTTCCCATTGTGTCTCTTTTTTGTCCAATTTCTGGTTTGACACCCTTCCCTCTTATCTTAAAACCCTTCTTCCCCCTCACCCTTCTTCCTCCTACCCTCTTCACAACAATACTTTCCATTCTCTTAATATCTTTCCTAGAAAATTTATTGTTGATCAATCTGCTTTTTCTTACAGCTTTCATAAACTTTGGTCCTCTCTTCCCCTTCCTATTTTTTCTGCTTCTGCTACCTTCTCCCTAAAGGATCTTCTATCTGACTTTTGTCATCCTACTTGCAAATGCCTTTGACCCATCCTTTTTTTCTCTGTTTCTCTGGTCTTGCCCTCTCTTGCTGTCTCGTTGTTTGTTTTCTTTCTGTATATATTGAGAGTGTTTTAATTTTTTAGTTTTGTTTTCATTTACTATTTTGCCAAACATTTTTTGATTCTGCTTGTATTACTTATTTGTATTTACATTGTTTTTATATTGTTAGTTTTCTACCCCTCCCCTCTCCCCCAGGACTCATCAGGAAACAAACTGTTGCCAGCTCAGTATGTACTTCCTGGTTAAACTTTTTAAATAAATAAACTGTAAAGAGAATGCTGTATTTTCTGAAGCCTGCTGAGCACAGATTCAGTCCAATACTGTGTTGGACTGGAGGTGGGGTAATTCTAAGTAATGTGATTACCCTGTTAATGCTTTTAATTTATTTACCTTTTATATAAATGAGTGAATTTGCCTCTCTTCTTAAATTTATCATATGGTAAACCCCTCTTCCATCTTCACACCTGCCAAATTACTACCCCCCCGTCATACCTATACAAAATATTCAAAACACTTTGACACGAACTCTCTAGTTGATGCTCTGGCTGCCAACTATACCAACTATCCCCTTCTTAAGTTAACTTAGAGTTAATGTTACAATTTGTGTATAATTTGCCATGATCTAATACTGCTTTTTGAAAATCCCCCCCTCTGCTTAGTCACAAGATTTTTCCATTTTCATCCCATGACCATTTTTTTACCTATATTCTCCTCAAGACTGCTGTACTTTCAATCTTTCCCTTTAATGGTTTCACTCCAACTTGTAGTCTTTCCTATCCTATCCTATAGGAAACTATAAAGATAACCTCTTGCAAACAGAATGCAGCTACCTCGCTGAATTAAATATAGACAAGCCTATTATGTATGATTTAAATACATGGATGCCAGAACTGTTGCCATTTTAAGTTGAAAAAAATCTGAAAAGTTATTCAACCACTTCTGATGAATTTTGTATGATTGTATTATTAAGTTAATTTACTTTGGGTGTATGTCACTTTAATTTTACTGTTTAAATATGGTGAATGTCTGTTACTCCTTAGACCCACCCCCTGATGAAGGCCCTGTTTTGGGTTAAAGCACTTGGTCTGTTCGGTGTTTTTTCAAGCACTTCATGCCACTGTAAATCTTTTTGCTTTAGTATTTTGACTTGATTTTGGCTTCTCTGTCCACAGGTTCTGAGTTTTCTTGTTTTTAGCCTACATTTGAACAGGGTAACAAGGAACAGAACCTGGGGTACAACACAAGGTGGAAGAGGAATGCAGCTGATCCCCATCTCAATCAGTCTACATTTGTAATAAAGCAATAAGGCAAGGGGGATTAAGGGATAAAAGGGAACTTGAGGGAAAGTGTAAACAGCACTGACTGGGTCATAGCAGACATACATAACTGGTGGCTGGGATAGCTGAGGAGGGAGGGAGGATGTACAGGAATAGGAGCTTGTACAGGAAACGGAATAGCTGGGAAGGGTGGAGTTGGGTGAATATGAGCATGTGCAGGCACCGGGATAGTAAAAGGACAGTGGTAAGCTGTAATGATTGTAGAGCTGCAGTCTTTCTGGGTACAGTGTGGAGGGCATGGGTCTGTGCAATGTGCAGGAACCTGGAACAGCTCAGAGCAGAGGTAAGAATGCTTAGATTGGAGATGGGGAGGGTTGGGTGGGGAGTCAAAGAAGCAGAGCAGTGGAGGAATGGGCAGGTGGGGGCTGCACTGGGGAAGGTGGATGTCAGGAATGGGTTGGGAGCAGGGAATGTAACCCAGTGTCCAGGGATATCTCTTCCTCAGAGATCCAGGGGCACAAGAGTGGAGGATTGGCAGGTAGAAGGGGGAATTGATAGGAGGGTAACAGGAACAGTAGGAGCTGGAAGAGGAGGGAATGGAAGAGGAAGAACAGGGGAGGGATCTGATGATGGGGCACCCTCAATGAACAGGTTTTCAACACTGACCAGTTTAGTGGAGGGAGAATCAGGTGGTAGGGTGGAAAGTTGGGACAACCCAGAGACAAAGGTTGGAGGTAAGGGGAAGAGAGGGGACTAGTCTTGGAAAGCAGGGAAGAAGAGGCAGTCAGAGTGGAGTGGAGGATGGGGAAGGGAGGGGACAGGGTAAGAAAGGGGAGGAAAACATGGTAGCAAACAAGGCTATCCAGGAAGGAAAGGGCTTACAGGGGGATGGTGAAGCAGATGGGGTGGGGCAGTAGTGGAGGCAGCAGGAAGTTAACCAGAGCAGAGAGGGTGCAGCTGAGTGGGGAGGTAGCTGGTATACTAGGAGAGGAAAGGAGGTTGGAAAGTACAGTTGCAGTGGACTGAAGGGTGGTAGTCACTGGTGACTCCATAATTAAGGGTATTCAGTTGGGTAGGGAGGGGGATACAAAAGCATGAAAGAGAGTGATTTGTATGCCAGTGGTGCAAGTGGGGAAGGCAATATCAAGAATCAGGAAAGTTGCAAAAAAGGTTGGTAGAAAACCTAACTTAGTCATCCACCTTGGAACCAACCACAGAGCAGGGGAGGAGGTGGAAGTAGTGCAGGGAAGATTCAGGGAGCTGGCAGAGACCTGCAAGGAGGTAGTGAGTTAATTGGCCTTTTCAGAGGTGATACCAGTCCCCAGAGCCAGCACAGACAGGAAGAAGAGGATAGATGAGTTCAACGACTGTCTGAGGAGCTGGTGCAAGAAGAAAGGGCTCAGATGTATCAGGGCTGGGGGGAAATGTGGTTGAAAAAATGCTGTATTTGGAAGATAGACTACACCTTAGTATAGAGGGTTTAAAAGTACTTCAAGACAAACTGGAGGAGTACATAGCCAACAAACTGCATTTAAACTGCTGGGGGGGGCAGAAGGCCCAGGGATTCTGTGACGAGGAGGTGAATAGACCTCCTCACCCTACCAGCAGTAGTAATTGGGAGGGTAGATGTGGATGGGGAAGGGGAGCAATTAAAGTATTGGGTGAGGGGGAGAGTGCAGGAGAGAGGCAGGTCAAGAAAAGAACAGAAGGAAGAGAAGGAGGCACAGAATTGAGGTGGAGGGTGGTGTCACTGAATGCTCATAGTCAGGGTAGTAAGATGGCAGACATGCAGGCACTCTTAGCATAGGTGAAGGTAGACATAGCAGCAATAACCGAGACCTGGGCCACACTACACCATGACTGGGACCTCTCGATCCCAGGATACAAGCTATATAGGAGAGATGGGGTGATGAGGGGTGGTGGCTTACTGTATATCAGGGAGGGGATAACATGCACAAGGGAGGAGACAGAAGGAGGGGTAACAACACTATGGATGCAGCTACAGTCCAATAGAGAGAGAAAGGTGAGGTTGGGGTGGTTTACAGACCACCCAACCAGGAGAATGAAAGAGACAGGGAGCTCAGTTCACAATTGCTGGAAGCTGCAAGAAAGGGAGTGGTGGTAGTGGTGGGGGACTTTAATCTGCCCAAGGCAGACTGGAGCATACCAGCTGCATCCTGTGCCAGGAGACAGGTTATCCTGGATGCAATACAGAGTGGGTTCCTGACTCAGGGTGTCACTGAACCCACCGAGGGTGGTGGTAATCCTTGCTCTAGTGCTCACAAATGCAGATCACATATAAGAGACAATGGTGAATGAACCCTTGAGTGGTAGCAACCACAGTACAGTGTGGTTCAGATGGGATATGGATAGGGAAAGCATCACCACTAAGACCAAACTCATGGATTTCAGAATGGCAGACCTCAGAAAGATTGGCAAGGTGCTAAGCACACACCTAGAGGGCATCACAGTGGATATGGGGGTGGGGAATAAAAATGGACCATCATCCAAGAGGCAATACTGGCTGAAACAGCACTATATTAGGGTTGGGGGAAGAACTCAGTGGCCAAAACACCCAGCTGGTTCAGCTCTGAGGTTGCCCAGGCAGTAAGGGACAAGAGGTCAGCCTACATGAGATACAGAAAGACTGCAAATGAGGTGGATAAGGAAAACTACCTGAAGTTGGCCAAAGAGGCATGCATGGTTGTGCAGCATGCTAAGGCACAAAAGGAACTCCAAATAGTTGAAAGAATCAAGAAGGGGGAGAAGGCCTTCTTTCGTTACATAAGCGAGAAAGGGGACTAGAAGGATGGGATAGCTAGACTTGGGAAAGGAGATGGATGTTTGAAAGAGAACAGGAGAGAGGCAGAATACTTCTGTTCCATCTTTACTAGGGAAAAAGATGGACCAGTGCCATCAGGGAGGAAAAGTGGAGAAGCGACGAAGGGGGCACAGATGTGGTGATAAAGTAGGATAGTCAGTGAGTGAGGGGCTTCTATCACTGAAGGTGGATAAGTCACCCGGACCAGACTCCATACACCCAAGGGTACTGAGGAAGCTGGCAGGGGAGCTTGTGTGGCCACTGATAGCCTCTTTAATAGTTCTCTGTAGTCAGACATGGTGCTACAGGGCTGGAGAATGGCACATGTGGTGCCCTTTTACATGAGGAGTGTTAGGGTCAAGGGAAGAACTCAGGGGCTAAAACACCCAACTGGTTCAGCTCTGAGGTTGCTCAGGCAGTGAGGGACAAAAGGTTAGCCTACATGAGATACAGAAAGACTGCAAATGAGGTGGATGAGGAAAACTTCCTGAAGTCGGCCAAGATGGCATGCATGGCAGGCAGCAGGATAATGCACAAAAGAAACTCCAAATAGTTGAAGGAATCAAGAAGGAGGAGAAGGCTTTCTTTCATTATATAAGTGAGAAAAAGGAACAAGAAGGATGGGATAGTTAGACTTAGGAAAGAGGATAGATGGGTGTAAGAGAGCAGGAGTGGTGCATACGCAAGCCAGGAAAGTGAATACTGTAGAAACTTAAATTAATAGTTCCGTTCTACCCGCCATCTATTTCTCCAAGAGAAAACATCTACAGCAACTCCACAATTCCAGTTTTGCAATTTTTCAATACTAGAGCAATAGTACTAAAGAATAACAAAAGGTGAAATTGATACCTTGAAAGGAAAGCTAAAATGGAGAGAAAAAGTAATCAGCAGCTCCAGCTGCCACGTGCTCACTGAAAAATTGCCGGAGGTACACAGAACCATCAAGCTGGCACTGCAGACACCTCCAAATACAAGGAGCTCAAAACAATGATGCACCCAGTACTCACAGAAGTAAAAACTTTTAAAACCTCAGTAGCCGCTTTGGAGGATAAGGGCCAGGCATTACACCATCGTATTCTAGATGCCAAGACGTACCTCTCGTATATGGATGAAAAAGGCTCTGGGCACGAAACACTAATTCAAGAGTTAGAATGAATGGTACAGCTTCTCTGGTCCCATGCTGAAGCTGCAGAAAATCAGAGCTGGAGGAACAACCTGTGATTCATGGGATTTCCAGAAGTTGCTGAAAGATGGGACACTGCAAAATTCCTGCAGGCCGAATTACCTCGGTTACTAAAGTATGTGTAGAGACTGACCTTGGAGATGGAGCAGGCACACCTTATGCTGTCACACCACCACCTAAGGAGGGGGGCAGACCTAGGCCCATCATCACCAAAATGCAGAAATTTCCAGAAAAAGAGCGGATCTTAAATCTAGCCAAGGAAAAGGGGGCAATTGATGTGACAGGGGCATCGAGTTTACATTTTCAATGATTACTCAAATGAACTGGCACAAAAAAAGAAATCCTACCCAAAGGTGAGGAAAATCCTGCAGGAGGTGCAGGTCCAGTACCACCTCATGTACCAAGCCAAGCTGCAGATCCTAAGGAATGGGGTCTATAACACTTTTGAGAACCCCAAAGATGCGATGGAATACATAATAAACAGTGGCCGAACAAGAGCCCACAGCACAAAATGCCACCTTGAATGAAACTGCCACAGGACATCCCAAAGGTACAAGGCCTAAACCCCCAAGGACAAAAGAACAAATCTGCGGTCCTTGCTGACATGTAACATGGAGTGGCTAACATCCAAACAGAAAAGAAAGCAGTGGGGAAAAAGTATTCAGGCAGGGTCACAAAAGACGGTTGGAATGGCACCCATACAACACAGCTGAGCTTCATCCATGACTGGATCTGAATCACTAGGAAAACCAGCTCTGAAGAGGCAAAGACAGGAACTGATCCTGAGCCCTGAGAAGTACCAGCCAGAGGTAACCACAGATGTCATCCTGCAGACAGTGATGGACAAAGGGGACCTTCAAAAAAGAAATCATTGAATCCTGAGTGGTAACTCTTAATGTGGGTGACTGAGATTAAGCGACACACATATGAGTGACTCAGTCTCAGCACCTGTAATGTGAGCTACCCTGAAAGGGTAGTGACAGAAAAAGAGTGAAGATGCAGGTTAGCAAGCGAAGAACAGCAACAAGGTAGGATGGTCAGAGGAAGGGGCTGGATGAGGAAGAGAATATGTGGGAGGTAGTGCAGTGCAGTGTTGCTGAGCTGCCCCCGCGGTGTAGTGGCAAGGGGGGGCTGGCTGTAGGGAGCTAGGTACACGGTTCAGGGATGGGCAGGGGAAAGCTTTTTGTGTGTGTGGGTTTTTTATTTTTATTTTTTTTTTGCGACTGTCTCCCCCTCCCCCACATGCAGCCCCCTGGAGTTAACAATCTATAGTTAGGGGGGCACGGGGGTGAAACCTCCCATGAGAGTGTGTGTGTGGGGGCAGAGCCCTCCACATAAATACTGTTTACAGATTTTGCCTGGTTCTCTCTGGGAGTGTACATCACCGTTTTTCTTTTCAGCAATGTACACTCGATGTAACGGTGATCATGGTTTGGTGATCACTGTTATGACATGGAACCTCCTGGGTGGATGCAGTGAGCCAGGTGCTACCAGAGGGCACAAACACTGAAAGGGGGCAAATGGAAGATAACAGGATCTGTGGAACCCTGCCAAACCAAGGCCCATCTCTACATGGGGATGAAGACACCTGAAGCTCCCTCACTAATCGTTGTTTGAAACTCTCATTGTGAACCTGCAGTTGCAGGACAGAACCCTTGAACATAAGTTTAACGGTCTGTTTACAGCCATGAACTTTTAGTTGATTTTCAGTACAAATGTAAGTACAAATGACACTGGCTCACTTTAACCCCTCTTCCCCACCCCATTCACCTAACACTCTACCTATAATCCTCTACCTATTGGACCAGTGTCATGACCACTAGCTCTATCCTTCCATGTCCCCTCCCTCCACCCTGTACTGTAGGTCATAACAGTGTATGTACTCTCTCATTCCCCTTTTCAACTCCTGCCTCCTCTCCTTGATGGAACTGTGTTTAACACAAATTGCTAATTTGGAATTGTTTACTGGGAGGGGAGTTTGATGATGCAATACATGGGCAAGGTCAAGTGCTCACTGGGAACCCAGGGTGCCAGGTTAACTTCGCTATCAAGCTGTCACTGGTTGTGGGGGACGGGAGGTCCCAGAAGGAAGCTAATATTCAGATCTGAAACATTCTTCAGCTCCCCAATAACACATAGCAGGTTTCATTTTAAAAGGAAAACTAAATAAACAAAGGACCTCACATAAACCCAATAGCACACTGGGCAAACCCAAGACCCAGGGAGGGAAGGAGATATTGTCCTTTGCATAGATTGGCTTATAGAGGGTGGGCTCATCATTGGTGAATGCTCCCCAGCCCCCAGCAGTTTACACTTCCCCCAAACCAAAGTGAGCACTTCACAAAGCATGGATGGGTGGTGACCAGATGATTTTTTTCAGATATTAATTCAGAAGAACATGGCTACCTATCCATATCCATGTTTTAGGCCAGAATCATCAGCGTGGGAGATGACAGAGCAAACTACTATGCAGTTTGGGACCGGTTGCCTAGCAACTCAGTGGCAACTGTCCGCTAGGCTCTTTGTGTACCCAAACTGACACAATGTTGGCAGAAATTCAAGTCAGGCAGCTAAGAAGCTGCCACTTTCCAGCAGCCACCAAGGAGCACTGAGAACTGGGGGCATGCCTTATCTGACGGCAGCTTGCCTTTCATCTCCTGAGCCCAACCTCAAGTCACCATCCAGGGGAGACACAGTAAATAAATCCATTCTAACAGTCAGCAGGTCTCGGGAAATTCACACACACCCATACCACTTACCTCCTTCACGCTTCCTTTTTCACATCCAAACTAAGAGGGGAAAGTAAAGAAATTGAGCACATACAAATGATGTCTTGCATCCCTGTGGCTGCTCGATAACATCACACCCCCTGCTGGCCAATACACAGTAGCTCACCTGGCCAGCACAAAATGATTAAGGGAGCCCTGGACAAAACATGGGATATAGGCAAATCATTACTACTCGTGTGCACCAAGATTGGAGAGGAAGAGGGTATAGCACAGACATTAAAGCAAGAAGCCCTACACCTAGCGAACCAGGAGTGCAGCTGAGGAAAGGAACTCTCAGAGGGGGAGTCAGAGGTCTGTCGATAATCTCTCCCCCACTCTCCCGCATGCTTTCCCTGTCCCCCCCAACCCCCTAGGATCCTCAATCAAGCTAAGCTGAGAGTGAGACTGCAGTGAAACTGCACACTGGAACAGGATTCCCTTACCACTCACCTTCATAGTCACATATAACTACCCCACCCACCCATCCACTGCAATGAGGACAGTAGTCACATAAGGAACAAGGATACCCCCTCTACTCCCTGTTCCCCCCTCCCCACACCAAGTCACAGAACAGGAGGCACACTAAGCAAAACTCTATCCGACCCCCCTCTAGTTTTTTAAACCGCCCTACTCCATCCCATTTTCTCACCTCCCACCCCTAATTTACCTGAAAGTACATAGTAAGATCCCTTGGAAATTTTCAGGACAAAGGCGGGTGGACTCGCTGAATGTTAGAGGACAATGACTCTGCCATGCCAGCTGGGCAGTATTGGGGCATATTACCCCACACTAACCCACTAGAATGGTTATTCCTAGTTTTGTTATTCTGAGCATTATTGTGGTTAAGATGTTGTTATTCAAAATGCACACTGCTATTGGTTAAATGCACATGGATCTTCAAACAGTGTACCAGCATGATCTGGACAGGGGGAACCTTAACCCTCAACATGAACTGAAGTTAGTTACAGAACTGGGACTTAACAGACTGCAACTTATAACAGACTTTTCACAGAAGGTAGGGACCACCACACGATTCCCACGGGATGGACCACATAACATACACATACACATACCTAAGGCAACCTCATGACAGATAGCTCCCCAGTCTTACCACCCTCGGGTACAGGCTAAGGGTCACGTAGGCCATAGGAAGGACCAACTACAGGGGAGGCTACCCCATATAGTTATAGACCCGAAAGTTGACCTCTGGACCATAACCTATCTAAACATGGCTAACACTGGGATCAAATGGGTGTAGTAGAATGTTAAAGGAATCAAATTCCTGGTTAAGAGAAGAAAGCTCTTGGATCATCTTAAGAAAGAGGAAGCAGGGATTGCCTTCTTACAAGAAACTTTCCTGACTCAAGAGGAGACCCAAAAACTGAAACAGAGATGGGAGTCGCAGGGTTAACTTTCAACTCTAAGAGTAGAAGGGTAATGATTTTAATACATGAAACAAGTACCCTTTCAGGTGCATAAAATCTGTAATGACCCTGAAGGCAGATTTGTCAAAGTGCAGGTGGAACTCATGGAGCAGGAGGTAACCCTGTGCAATATCTATGTGCCAAATGACCAAGAAGCCACTTTTTACACAAGTCTTACCCAATACCTCCAAGAAGCACACAAAAGACAACTGATAATGGGGGGGACATGAATACCACAATGGATGACCTCCTAGATAGGAACAAGCCCCCAAAAGGACCACCAACTCATGCCTCCGAGGTACTTAAGGCCCTTACACAGGAACTTAACCTAGTAGATATATTGCAGCTAGTCAACCCCACAGGAAGAGACTACTCCTACCCCCACATCAAATGCACTCTAGGTTAGATGTGTGACTAACCCTAGGTGCATGGATACCTCACATAATAGACGCATGCAATGGCTCCATCTTGATTTCGGACCATGCACCAGTGTCCTTCACATGGCTGCCCCCCATGGCAACCCAGGCCAGCAGGGCAGATGAAGGCTTAGCACGACCATGCTTAAAGACCCCAAATTCTGCAGCAACCTCCGGGAAAAAATCAGGGACTTTTTTTTTGTCATAGAAAAGTTTATTATTTTCCAAATTACATAGCTGCACAGGATTAAAACAGTGCACCAGACAGGAATACAGCATCGGATACATCTAAAGTACTACCCATCCCAATGGAGGGTTATAAGTTCAACCAGATAAGAAGATAAACTGCTTACTAAAAGCAGACTACATAAATGATATAACAATCGAAAGAGGTAGGTACCCTGTCAATCATAGAACATACCTCTGCAGGCACTTCCAAAAGACAATGAGGGAGTATAGAAAGAGCAACAAAAGATAGGAAGAAAAGGGAAACTCACAGCAATGACCATGGGTATGGTCAGAGTCCACTCACTTAGTAGAAGGGGGGCAGGATTGGAGCCTAAGGATAACCAAAGGCTTGGTTTACTTGGTAATTAAGGGACAAAAGAAGGCCAAGGCCCATTGGGTTGTTCCCCACAATTTAATGTGGAACATTAATTTAATTCCAGCTTCACTTCCAGCCATTTATCTAATCTCTTTTTGAAAATAGGAATGGAAGGTGAATCCACAAGTTCTTGTGTCAGTGTATTCCAGAGTCTGGGGGCTCTCACTGTAAAAAAATGTAGTCTTTTATTTGTACTGACTTTGGATACATTAATTTGTTGTTATACAATCTGGGAACAATCCGTC
The DNA here is from genome assembly GCA_016271365.2 of Neoceratodus forsteri. Lineage (NCBI taxonomy): Eukaryota > Metazoa > Chordata > Ceratodontiformes > Ceratodontidae > Neoceratodus > Neoceratodus forsteri. The sequence goes on along the minus strand of CM057449.1, from coordinate 1,178,436,119 downwards.
TATTACTAAAGTTTAATCTAAATTGCTGCTGATTGCTGCACCTTGAAGAGAAGGAGGAGATCCCCTCTAAGAGGGAAGGCCTAAGGCAGGGGGATTGCAAGGAGGAGGGGGGTACCCTGCACAGGTGCAAATGAAGGTAGACATCCCATTTCCTATGATACCTAGAGAGCTGTCCCTGGCTAGAAGAGAAGAGCCTTTCAAGATTGGCGAGGCTAGCCAATGCAGAGTTCCAGACCTTGATTGAACGCAGTGAAGGTTGCCTCCATTTCATCAAAATGGTGCACTTGGCCTCAAGCACCACTGCCAGGATCCATCCCGTGTGAGAAGGAGGGAGTGGATTCAGGGACAGGGGGTCACCCAAGAGTAACATGGGGTCTAAGATGCAGAATGACTGACCTACCATACTGGCACAGTCCATGAAGACTGAGGTCAAGAAAGAAGCAAGCAGGGGACACTGTCAGAGTATGTGTAAGATATGGGCAGAGATATGGTGACATCTCCAGCATTGGGAATGATTAATAACCCTCCTTGGAATGAAGAGCAGCTGGGGTTCTGTACCATATAAGTAGAATTTTCAGTTGAATAAGTTGACTCTTGGCATCTATATAAGCCATATGGGCTCCTTTGATGCAGCAGTTCCAAGTTTCTAAAGATATTGGACCCTGAATGTCTATCTCCCACTTACATCTACAGACCTCAGTAGGATCGGGTTGGAAGTCCCAGATAGTTCTGTAGATTTGCCCAGCCAAGCCTTGGGGTGCCTCCTGCCTATCCAGGGTGCCTAGCCAGTGTCATCTGGGATCAGGGGGTAACTGGGGTCTGAAGGGCCCGGATCTCACTGCAGATTTGGAGGTATCTCCAAAAATCCCAAGCTGGAAGATCAAATTGAGAATGTAGCTGCTCAAAAGACATCAGCTTTGTGGAGTTTGACATATACAAGTTCTGAATGGTCAAGATACTGCGTGTGGCACATCCAGGCCAATGGATTGAATTCTTATCTGTGGAAATGCTCTGGTTGTTCCAGAGGTGGGTGTAGTGCAAAAGGGTGATGCCAGGCTGCCTGAGGAGTGTGAGAAATGGCCATTACCTTGTGCCAGGCCTGCTCCGTCTCCAGCATAACTGGATTGGCCAGGAAGGATAAAGGGGGAGTGGGCAGGAAAAGTGAAATGAGGGAGCTCTCCTGTGACAAAAGAATTTCAAGCTCAACCCACAAAGGAGGGCAAGAAGGGGAAGGGATGAACCACTTCATGGCTTGTGCTGCTATATAAGCTAGATGATAGCCTTGAAGCCAGGGGAGACCCAGACCTTCCTTGGTCCAGTGAGCCCGCAGTTTACAGCGGCTCCACCTGGGTGGTTTGCCCTCCCAAAGAAGCAGAGAAATAAGTTTGCCTAGGGACTGAAAGAGTTTAGGAGAGAGGCGGATGGGAAGGTTGTTAAAAAGGTAAGCCACCCTAGGGAGAAGGAACATCTGTACTGCCTCCATTTTACTCCTTAGAGAAAGGTTAAGCTTACACCAGCAGTCAATCTATGCTGCGAGGGAAGCCAGAAGAGGGGAGAAGTTGGTGGCTTCCAAGTCCTTCCAGCTGAAGGGGATAGTCACCCCAAGGTAGGAGAAACCATGAGGAGTGCAGGCAATGGCTGTACCCTGCAAGCATTCACTAGAGCATGCTGAGTTTAGCAGGGCAAGGATGGTTTTCTTCTGATTAATCTGCAGGTCAGATAACCTGGCAAAGTCCTGCAAGATGGTCAGGGCTCTAGGCAAGGATTGTTGTAGGTGAGCAGAAGGTCATCTGCATAGGAGGCAACCAGGTAGGAGGCTCCTGCCAACTGGATGCCAGTAATATCCTTAGAGGTTATGAGTTTCCTGGCCAGTGGGTCCAAGGTGACAATGAATAGGAGAGGAGAGAGAGGACAGCCCTGATGGGTGTCCCTCTTTAACTGAATTGGAGAGGAAATATCTTTACCTGTTAAAATTCTGGCCACCGATGAGCTGTATAATGTGGAGATCCATCTCCAGAAATAAGGACCAATGTCATATAGCTGGAGTACCTCATGTATATAACCCCATTCCACAGAGTTGAACACCTTGGAAAAATCCACGGCAAGGGCTGCCATGGGTACTTGGGAGTGCAGCGCCAACCATTTAAGATTGAGCACTAGCCTGGTGTTATCTGCTCCAGATTTCACTTTTGAGAAACCCACCTGGGATGGGTGAATTATTGAGGGCAGGGCAACTACCATCCTATTGGCCAGAATTTTCGAAGCAATCTTAGTGTCTACCAAGGGGAGCGAAATGGGGCAGAAGTTGGCACAGTATAGGGGTCATCGGATTTTTTAGGAAGAAGAATAACTAGGGCTTCTCTCATGGTGGGGGGCATAGCCCCTGTGTCATGGGCTTCCCGAAGGGCATGAAGAAGTGGAGTGGCTATTTCTTCACCCAGGAGCTGTTATAATTCGACATCATGCCATCGGGACCCAAAGCCTTTTCTTTAGTGAGCTGAGACAGGGCACTCCGCAGTTCCCCAGCTGTAAAGGGTTTGTCCAGAGATTTTACCATCTCTGGAGATAGGCGAGGAATTTCGGACAACCTACAGAACTCTTCCAGCTCCTTACATAGTCGCTTTGAGTCCAGAGAAGCCCTGGACTGGTACAGTCCTTGACAGAAGCATCTCATAACGTCATTCGCCCCCTTGTGATTAGAAACCACCTTCCCAGTGGGGTCCCTAAGGGCGTGGATCCGGGATGTGGCCTGCTGTTTCCTTAACTCATAGGCCAGCAGTCTCCCACCTTTATCACCCCTTCCCAATATTTATGCTTAGATCAGAGGGTAGCCACTTCACTTCCTGCTGCAGCATGCGTTGATCGATATTTAGCCCCAGTAGATGGCACTAATAGAGAGACTGGTCTGTGAGGCTAGAGGGGATTCCTTAAAATGAGCCTCCAACACGGTCATTTCAGTTTGCAGTTGGGAGAGTACATCTTTACGGGCCTTATTTTTCACTGAAGTGTAGGAGATAATCCGGCCTTGAAGGACAGCCTTGAAGGCCTCCCACATGGAGCCAGTGCCAACCTCGCCCCCAGCATTGATTGAGAAGTAAGTCTTGGCCTCCTCTATTACCGCCTTATGGAATCCCTCATCCTTGAGCAGCAGAGGATTACACCTCCATCTGGTGTTAGAAGAGCCCTGCCCAGGTGGATAATAGCAACACATAACCAGACCATGGTCTGAAATAAGAATATTGCCTATCTGAGTATCAGAGATGCCTTGGGCAGATACCAGGTTGGCTAGCCAAAAATCTATGTTGCTATGAATGTTGTGAAAGGGTGAGAAAAAAGTGTAGTCCCTACCAGTGGGATTATCTCTTCTACAGGGGTCTATGAGGCCCCATTCCTCGATCATTTCCTGCAGGGCTGCCCTTGCTCTAGGATGCGCTTGGGGAGTGGGATGGGACTTATCCAAAAAGATGTCCAAGACAAGATTAAAGTCTCCCCCAATCAGGACAGGCATTTGGAGCTGATCATCCAAGAGAGAGGCAATGGCCTGACTAACAGTAGCAAAGAAATCAATGGAGTCAGTGTTAGGGCCATACATGTTGGCTACCACCCCTCTCCCCCTGGGAAATGCAAACCGGGCCACAACAGTGGCCCTGTGCATCCAACTTAACCTCCTCTTCGGCCCGTGAGCAAGACTAGTACTAGGATGGCCACTCTTTTAGATTTGGTGGGAGCCGAGCTAGCTATATCCTTACCTACCCAGCCTTTCTTGAGCCACTGCACAGTTCTGGCAGTGAGGTGTGTCTCCAGCAGAAGAGCAACATCAGTTTGCAGGGAACGGAGATATTGCAACACCTTTGTACACTTGACAGGATGATTCAGGCCCTTAATGTTCCAGGAGACACACCTCAGTCCCGTGTGTGAGTTACCAGGCATGGTTCAAGAGCAGTCAGAAAATAAGGAGCTCAACTCACTTCCGAGATGTCAATAAAGGAAAGGGGGGATACCTGGTCCTTGAGAGAGGGCTGGGTTGAAGGTCATGGTGGGACCTTTCTGCTCCTGAAATAGGTCCATAGGAAACTGCTGTCCCTTGTTACTGTTCCTCTTGGGCTGGTCCTGCCCTCCAGGTATCCCAAGGCATCTGCGTGATGAGGTGTTCTGAGGTATGGAGGGCCAGTGCTTTGCAATCCAGCGTTCCACCTCCTGGGGGTGTTGGGCCATGATATGTTTGCCACCCTTGGAGACCTGCAGTGAGGTAAGCCCATTGGACCGATACTTGAAGTCTTGAGCCTACAGCAATTTTTTAATGGGGACAAATGATTTATGCTGGCAATCAGTAAAGAAATCCACAAAAGATACTCAAAATAGATGCGTGCAATTTAAGGTGCTGTATAGATGGCACAGAACTCCATATCAGTTACATGCATAAAATTTGTCACACTCTGATAAATGCTGGAGAAGCCAGACAGACTATGGCACAATCACCCATATTCTGTGGCCCTGCTCTTCTCTAGACCACTTCTGGGGCTCAGTTCAGAATACCCTAGACACAATTCTGATGAATCAAACACCGCTGTCCTCCCTTCTAGTGATGCTGAATCATCTGCCTTCTGCCATAGGGCTGGGGCTTCCAGCTGGGGAAAAGAGATGGCTAATCGGAGCTCTGACCATGGTCAAGAGAATAATCCTTAGATACTGGAGGGACACACAGGCCCCTGACACTCAGGAGTGGATTCAAGAACTGGGGAAACAAGCCAACTACAAGAAGGTCCTTCCCATAGTTCAAGGTAGGATGCCCTCATACCAGGCCACCTGGGGAGGCTTCCTATCATCCCCCCTATGCAAACTACCAGCCACAGAATGGGCAGCAGTATTAAACCTCTTTCCAAGATAAGGTGGAGATATATATATATATACATACATATATCTATATCTATATATATATAGATATTTATAAAATTAGAAGCACGCCTGCACTTTTACCCCCCCCCAAAAACAATTTTAGCCATTATATAAGATAGATAACCCACTGTAGGATGTGAAGTTGCGGTCTGATAGATGCACACCTTGGGTGGTTGAACGCACACCAAGGCTTTCGTATATCAGAGCATGGCGGCACACCTTACAGTGGGTTATACTGTAGATATATACAGTATATATATATATATATATATATAATACTGTATATATATCTGTATATTTAAGATGTAGCTCAGATGCCATCACACCTAAGACAACCCCTGTAAGGTACCGCCGACCCAGCTTAGGGACTCCAAGGGACTACTCCCCCATCAAAATACCTAACTTAATGATCAGCCAATAAGTCTTTGGTCTTTATAAGTAATTCCTGAGGTCAAAGGTATTGGAGAGTCATGATAAGTTGTAACCAAACAATGCAAACTGTATACTGTGTGTGTTTTTGTATGTTTACATGTTGTTCAAAATTCTTCAATAGTCTGTTCATCCATGGGTATTTAACTGGCCAGGATCTGTTTTGTATGTTGCTGCATTGCAGTATGTGCCAATACCATATTACATATCTGTATTTGTAAAGCTGAAAAATCTCCATAAAATATGAATTGCAAAAAAGAAAGAGAAAAGGAGCGAGGCAGAAGCAATAAATGAATACTTCTCCTCCATCTTTACTAGGGAAAAAGTTGGACCTGTGCCATCAGAGAGGAAAAGGGGAGAAGCAGGGAAGGGGGCAAAGATGTGGTGCTAGGGTTAGGATAGAGTGAGTGATGGGCTGCTAGCACTAAAGGTGGATAAGACACCCGGACCAGACTCCATACACCCAAGGATACTGAGGAAGCAGCAGGGGAGCTTGTGGGGCCACTGGTAGCCTCTTCAATAGTTCCCTGTAGTCAGGCATGGTACCACAGGACTGGAGAATGGCACATGTGGTGCCCCTTCACAAAGAGTGGTCCCAATGATAACCCAGGGAACTACAGGCTGGTTAGCATGATCTCAGTCATGTGCAAGCTCATGGAGAACATACATAACGAAAGGTAAGTAAGGTATATGGAGAAGAATGATATCCAGGATGAGAGGCAGAATGGATTTGTGGGAGGAAGATCATGCCAAAAAAATCTGTCTGACTTATGTGACTGGGTCACCAGGGCAGTAGACAGGGGCCAAGCAGTGGATATCCTTTACCTGGACTTCAGCAAGGCCTCCGACTCTGTAACCCACAAGAGGTTGATCAAGAAACTGGTGGATCTCGGGGATGGGGAGAAAATAACCAGGTGGGTAGGAAGCTGTCTGAGGGACAGATGTTGGTGGTAGGGGGAGGGTTATCCAGCACCAGGGAAGTCATCACCAGTGGGGTCCCACAGGGCTCAGTGCTGGGGCTGGTGTTGCTCAATGTCTTCTTCAATGTTATTGAGAAGGGCATTAAGTGCAAAAAGTGACTATTTGTGGATGACACCAAACTCTGTGGGAGTGTGGACACAGTGGAAGGGGCACAAGACCTGTGGGAGGACCTCAGAAAACTTGACAGATATTCAGGAATCTGGCAACTTGGCTTCAGTGCCATGAACTGAAATATTATGCACACTGGAGCCAGGAACCCAAGGAACGAGTACTACCAAGGAGGGTTCCAGTTAGCAGCAATGAAGGAGAAAAAGGATCTGGGAGTGATAATTATAACTAGCGACCTGAAGCACTATTCCCAGTCCAGAAAGGCAGCATGGAATGCAAACAGTATGCTGTGATGTATAGCCTGGAAATCAGCAGTAGGCGGAAGGAAGTTATACTGTCCTTGAACATGTCACTGGTGAGACTGCATCTAGAGTATGGAGTAAAATACTGATGTCCATACATTAAGAAGGACACCAACCTGCTGGAGAAGGTCCAGAGAAGGGCAACTAAGATGATTGCTGGTCAGCAGGGTATGTCTTACAAAGAGGGGTTGGGGGCCCTGAGGATGTACTCCCTGGAGGAGATGAGGGTGAGGGGACATGATAGAGACTTCAAATTCCTGAAAGGGATACATAGGGTGGATAGGGAAGGTCTTATCAAGATAAGCAGAAGGTGAACCGTAAGGGGACACAGTCTAAAGCTGGAATGGAGAGGTTTAGGAGGAATGTTAGGAAGTATTTCTTCATGGAGAGGGTGGTGGCCAATTGGATTGCACTGCCAGTGTAAGTGGTCTCAACGAAGTCAGCAGTTTTAAAAGGGCTTGGCATAGGCATAAGGGGAAATCATGGGGCTTGGGGGGGCAGATAGCGTGGAAGGGGGGACCAAGTGGGCAGGGTCAGTAGTGTAAGCTGGGAACCCTGCAGTATGAGCAGACTCAATAGAACAAATGGTTTTCTTCTCCTGGCTACTTCATATGTTCATATCATTGTTATATTTTTGCCAATTAGCTTACTTGACTATAATATTACATGGTATACGATGGGGTATGGCTTTCCGGAAATCTGATTGGATAACAAATGTCATTACCCATGTGTAAATCCAATAGTATCCCATGGATAAAGATCCAATAGCTAGAGAAGTTCTTTCACACAAAAACAAAAAAATCCTTCCTCCATATCGCTGAAATTAAAACAAAGTGCCGCCATATCCTTTTTCCCAGCTAAGCGCTCTAAAGGGCCAAAGTGGGAAACCCTGCCTTCCAAAAAACACATTGGCCTCCCAATACAAGTAGCCAAAAAAGTGTGACAAATCCACAATACATTTAGTGTGCAAAAGACGTCTTCTGATAGTTGTACCTTTCTGCCTCTGTTGCGGTGACTGCTGGCTCCTTAGATGTTCACTCCCTCCACCCTACGGTTCTTGTAGCACTCTTCCTCCCACCTCTGTTGTGGTGACCACTGCTTCGCGATCCAGTCATCATTCTTACAAGCATATGTCTATGTGTGGGGGGGAGGGCTGCCATTAGCCCATTCTCAAAATTGAAAATTAAAAAAATATATATCATGGTGCTCACTCACTCTCCTTCACCTTGCACTGTTACTTTCTCACTCATCTCAGATGCTATACATGTTGTGTGCACTCTCTTCTATTAGAAAAAGAAAATAACAAACACACATACCATTCTTACCAGCAGATTGTGTGTGTTGGGGAGGAAGGGGCTGCCATGTCCTACAATAATATTCTTCCTAGTAACAGAAAACTATTTAATACACACAGGAAGGATATTACACAAAAAATTAATTAAAAACAATACATTTGATTTTCCACGAGCCCTTAGATTGCCACAATTTGGAGCAATCTAGGTCTGCAGCAAACTCTAAGTGTGTCAGGGACCCTGCCACATAATTTGTAAAAATGGTGGTCCCAGCACCACAGACCCAGGGGTTGTCTCAGCCACAGGGTTGCGCCAAACATATGGTGCACCTATGGGGTTTGACAGAGGCATCTGTCACCCTCTGACTGGCAAAGCTCAAGGAGGCCCCGAAGGTGGGGGAAACTATGCCGATAAAGAAGTGAGGGGGTAGAAGGAGCAGGGGGTGCCCTAGGCAGTAAGGAGGGCACGGGGGTGGGGGGTAATGTCAGGGTGGTGGAGTGTGCAGGTCCAGTGAGACAATCAGCTGCGGTGGAGGGGGTTGCCATGGATGGACCATGACCTGGCCCCAGCTGCCCATAGCCTGGCACCTGCCTCATAAGTGCACCAGTCCCCAACACAGTGGGCGGGCAGCAACCCACTTCCACTCAGGGGCCACTGTACCAGGAGACAGTCCTCCACAACCACCAAATGCACTCTGCATGCAGCACCCACTGCCTCTTGCCACATGTAAGGGATTGTGGGTCCTGAGGAGCAAGTGCCAAGGCTGCTGTGTACTAGGGACCAGGTCATGGTGGTCCAACCATGCCCCCACCCAACCAGATCCATTGTGTGCCAACTCCAAGGCACCACCACCAGGTGCCTCCTCATGTCCCCCCACTGCTATCGTGCCCCCTTGCCCCATGGCACTACCAGGGTTACATCAGCCCCCAGTCCCCTACTTCCAGGTCTCCCCCCAAGTGCCGTCCTGCCAGGTAGTGGCACAGGGCTCCCACATCTCCGCTTGGCCGGTCTAAAGGCAGACCCCTTTTGGGACCATGGTGGGGCTTCTAGAATAGCAAAAATGGAGATGATGCAGCCCCGCTGTGATGCACCAATCCTTGCTACCTGGTGTACGGGCAAGTTTATTGCAAGCGTGTTGTAGGGGGGCTTTGCCGCATGGCATCCTGATTTTGCCACAACTGGCATTTGAAAATCGGGATGGCCACAAACTATGACACAAGATGCCACTTGTATCATAGAAACATAGAAACACAGAATTTGACGGCAGATAAGGACCGCTTGGCCCACCTAGTCTGCCCATTTCCCTACCTAACAGATAAGCTGCAGATCCTAGTTAACCAACAGCCTACTTCCTCCTACCCCCACTAGAATTCACTTATGTCTGTCCCATGCATTCTTGAATTCCTCCACTGTTTTTGACTCTATGATCTCCTCAGGAAGGCTGTTCCATGGATCTGTAACCCTCTCTGTGAAGAAATACTTCCTCACATTACCTCTGAGCCATCCCCCCCCCCATCTTCAAATTATGCCCCCTTGTTCTTGCACATCTCTTTTTTGGAAAGATGCTACCCTCTTGGACTTTGTTGATTCCAACGAGGTATTTGAAAGTTTCTATCATGTCCCCACTGTCCCTCCTTTCCTCGAGGCTATACATCTTAAGCTCCTTTAGTCTTTCTTCATCGTCTTCTGGTGCAGACCTTGCACCATTTTGGTTACCCTCCTCTGGACAGCCTCCACCCTGTCTATGTCTTTGCAGAGATGGGGTCTCCAGAACTGTACACAGTACTCCAGATGTGGTCTTACCAACTGTCTGTACAGAGGGCCAACAACTTCCTGTTTTCTACTGGTGATGCCTCTCCCTATGCATCCCAGTATCCCCCCCAGCCCTCCTACTGCCTTCTCACATTGCTGGCCCACCTTTAGGTCATCTGATATGACTACCCCCAGGTCCCTTTCCATTTTTGTTGTCGCCTGTATCTCACCCTCCAATGTGTACTCATACCCATTTGGCACCGGCATCTTGCATCATAGTTTTTCTTTTGAAAATCAAGCCCAATGTTTTCAAATAAAACCATTTTAACCATTAAAAGAAAGCTTTAATTCCTACCCATTGTATAATCACAATAAACCACTCCAGGGTGTGCATTATGGTGGGATTTACCCACTTCTGGTGTGGGTAAGTCATTCAGCCTGTGGGCTTGTGACTGAACCCCACTAGGCATGGGTACATTCCACCATAACCCACACCCTGCTATGGATGATTGCTGAAGTACACCATACTTGTAATTCATAATTCCCCCAAATCTGGAAGTTAGCCCTTGTTACCCCTGTTCACAAAAGTGGAGACCGCACTATACACACAAACTATAGATCTCTATACTTCCACCTCTGTCTAAGGCACTTGCGTGTATAGTTGTGGATCAGCTGGTGGAGTAAATGGAAAAATACTCTATTCAGTGCCCCCAGCAGCATGGATTCAGAAAGCGACTGCACTACCACAGCACTGCTAGAATTCACTGGTTTCAGTCAACAATCTCTGGATCAAGGTAGATTGGTGGATGTGGCCTTCATAGACCTCAAAAGACCTTTGATACAGTGAACCAAGCTCTTCTTCTCAAGCAACTGTCCTCAATTGGCCTCTCAGCAGGTACTGTGTCCTGGTTCAAAAGCTATCTTGTAGGCTGCTCCCAACTGGTGAAGACAGCTAATGTCACCTCTGACCACATGTCTGCTCTGGAGTACCACAGGGTTCCATACTGAGTCCACTTCTCTTTAGCATCTTTCTTAACAATCTCCCTTGCTCCTGTCTCCAGCAGATCCTCTATGCAGATGACACGGTCATATACACTAGCAACACTGACCCTGAATCACTGGAAGAGTAACTTCAACTCAGCTTTGAGGAAGTGGAGGACTGGTTTAGGAAACACATGCTGATTCTGAACTACAAAAAAACAAAAGTCATGTTGCTCAGCAGTGTTTGCAGCAAACACAGATTTAGTGCCCTAACCATCAGGAACTCCTCTGGCGCCCCGCTTGAACAAATTCAACATTTCAAGTACCAATCTAATGCCTGAAGCCCTTATACTAGCTATCTATATCTCCATAGTATCCATTGTTGACTATGGTCTAGTTATCTATGGTTCAGCTTCCACCACTTCCCTCCACAGAATATCAGTGGCACACAATAAAGCTTTTTACTTCTTACTGGAGCAGCATGCCTTATCCACACATGTGAACTGTATGCACAAACAGGTTGGCTTCAGCTAAATGTGAGGATTCACTATCAAACCTGCTTCCTAACTAAAAAGGCACTTCTCAGGCTCCTACATAGAAACATAGAAGCTGGCAGCAGATAAGGACTGCAGGGCCCATCCAGTCTGCCCATTTCTTTTTCTACCTTATGAATGTGCCATAGGTCTTTGCTCTGTCAATGGTCTATCTATTCATACTCATCTGAATTGTTCCCTTCTGCCTATCCCACACCTGTTTGAAGCCCTGCACTGTATTCATATCCACCACTTCCTGAGGTAGGTAGTTCCATGCATCCACCACCCTTTCTGTGAAAAAGAACTTCCTCACATTACCCCTTAATCGGCCTCCTTCTAATCTCATATTGTGTCCTCTTGTCCTGCTATTTTTCTTATATTGAAACATGTTGGGCTCTTTCATCCTGTTAATGCCCTTAAGGTGTTTGAATGTTTCAATCATATCACCTCTCTCCCTTCTTTGCTCTAGAGTATACATATTGAGTTCAGTTAATCTGCCCTCATATGTTTCCTGATGCAGTCCCTGCACCATTTTGGTTGCCTTCTCTAGACTGCCTCAATTTGGTTAATGTCCTTGTGAAGGTGTGGCCTCCAGTACTGCATGCAGTACTCCAGATGGGGCCTAACCAGTGTCTGGTAAAGAGGGATTATTACATCCCTCTTCCGACTTGTGATACCCCTACTAATACACCCCAACATCCCTCTAGCCTTACTTACTGCTTTAGAGGTCTGCTTGGATGATTTCAGGTCATCGGTGATGATGACGCCCAAGTCTCTTTCTTCCCTTGTGACTGCCAGCAACTCCTCGCCCAGCCTATAGGTGGCTTCAAGGTTTCTCTTCCCTATGTGCATGATCTTGCACTACTTTGTGTTAAACCCCAGTTGCCACTCTTCCGACGATTTTGTTAGTTTATCCAGATCTCTTCTCATTCTGCCCACATCATCTGGATCATCCACTCTGTTGCAGATCTTGGTGTCATCTGCAAACAGACAAACTTTACCCTCCAGTCCATCTGCAATGTCACTGATGAAGATATTGAAGAGGACTGGCCCCGAACAGATCCTAAGGTGCCCCACTTGTGACTTGCATCTCTTCTGACTGTATACCATTTACCACCACTCTCTGTTTTCTGCCCGTCAACCAGTTTGCCACCCAGTTGACCAACGCTGACCCACACGAGCCTACCCAATTAATCAATCTTCTATGTGGAACAGTATTGAAAGCTTTGCTGAAGTCAAGGCAGGCAACATCAACTGCTCTCCCTTGGTCCACCACTCTGGTTACCCAGTCAAAGAAATCTATGAGATTAGTTTGACTGGACCTTCCTTTTGTAAACCCATGCTGTCTTGGATCCTGTGCTCCTATGGATTCCAGGTGTTGCACTATCCTTTCCTTAAGGAGTGTCTCCAAAATCTTGTCCACTACTGAGGTAAGACTGACTGGTCTGTAGTTCCCTACCTCCTCCCTGCTACCACTCTTGTGGCTCGGGATCACATGAGCCCTTCTACAGACTTCTGGGACCTCTCCTGTGCTCAGAGACTCACTAAACAGTTCAGATAATGGCTCTGCTAGTTCCACCCTTAGCTCCTTTAGTACCCTGAGATGTATACCATCAGGTCCCATTGCCTTGTCCACCCTGAGTTTATCAAGCTCTTGTAGGACCCTTTCTTTTGTGAAGGGACTAGTGCACACCTCCCTCCACCCCTGTGTCCATGGTGAAGAGCTGTGGGCCCTGCCCTACCTTCTCTTCAGTAAATACTGAGCAGAAATATCTATTTAGGATAGATGCTTTTACATGGTCCTCCTCCTCACATGCCCCCTTATCCCCTTTGATCTTAGCAATACCCCCTCTGGACGTTCTCCTTTCACTAATGTATCTGTAGAAAGTCTTGTCACCTTCTTTTACTGTTCATGCTAATGTTTCTTCAGTTAGGGCCTTTGCCTGCCTTACTGCTTTCCCTGCTTCCCTTAGGGAAGTTTGGTATGCCTCCCAATCTTCATCCTGCTGCATTCCCTTATATTTCCTGAAGGCCAGCCTTTTGGCTCTGACCTTTTCTGCTACTGTGTTTGAGAACCAAAGTGGTTTCCTTCTTCTTTTGCCCTTCCTTTTCTCACTAACACAATGGGATGTTGCTTCAAGTATTGCGTCTTTAATGCTTGCACACTTTGCCTGTACCCCTTCACCTGTATTTCTTTTTGCCAGGGCTAGCTTAACTCTGTTGGCCATCTTATCAAAGTCAGCTCCTCTGAAGTCCCATATTTTTGTCTTTGAATGTGATGATTTTGTTCTAGTGGCCAAATTGAACCATACCACGTGATGGTCACTGACCTCCAGGTGACTTTCTACCTGGAGATCTGTGATCCTTTCCCAGTTAGTTAGTACTAAATCTAGGATAGTTCTGTCTCTAGTGGGTTGTTGTACCAGTTGTCTGAGGCCCTCCCCCTGCAGGGAATCCACCATGTGTCTAGTTCTGGCAGATGTCCCTGCTGGTATTGACCAATCTGTATCTGGCATGTTGAAGTCTCCCATTATCAGAACCTCCCCTTTAGCTGTCATGCTTTGTATATGTAACCCCTAGATGGCGCTATCCCAGGGGCTACTACCCCTGCCTGATTTGCCACTAACAGGTTGAGGGGCCTGGATCCAATGGTGGGTGCCTCCACCCAGAGGTCAGGGTTTGCAATAGTTAAACTTACTTGGTCACAGCCCTCTGGGACACTGCAACCCCCCTTTCTTCCCACTAGTGGCCCACACAATATATCAGAATTACCTTCACAGTATACACTTACCCCCAGGACTAGCTCCGGCACTGGGACCTCTAATGAAATAAGATACAGTGCAACAATCACAGTACAGTACTTTAACATAGACAAATACACTCAGGCAGTATAACTTTGCTGAAACAAGCAGCTCTGATTTATTTAGGGGATATAACAAGGACAGGGGAAATCAGGTTAATTAGCTTGTCACTTTACTATCTACCTATGGCTCTGTGCACAGGCCTATCCCTACCAGAGTTACTGTCCCTGGGTACCCAAGCCCTAGTGGCTAGTCCAAACCATGGCAGCTGGTGGGGCCCTTTCACACAGTGAAAGAAAGATTAGTTTAAACAGTCAGCAGTACAGTGATTCCATTTGGATTTAATGTGGCAATTCAACAGGGAGCGACCCTGAATTAGTACTCATGACCTCCAAACAAGATAAGGTCCTTCAGCGTCAGCAGGGCTACTCTTGAGCTCCACGAGACTCTTCACACATTTATATGGTAAAAAGAAGTACTATACCAGGCAGGCTGCTTCTCTCTACCCGATCGCAATTACTGCACAATGCCGGGAGAACACACAGCAGATTCAGTTCCTGACAGACCGAGTGCAATTCAACAATTTCTCCAGTCTTCTACAGGGTGAGCCTGGTTTCTACTCTTCAGAGATCCTTTGATTCTTTTCACAGGACGGATTCAGTCCTAACAAGCAGTTACACAAGCTGCAGACCGGAACTCTGGGCCTTACACGTTTTTGACTGAAACTGTGCACTGAAGGAGCACAGGGTTTCTTTCCCTTCACTCCAGAGCTAAACTGAAACTCCAACAGACAAAACCGGGCACTTCCTTTGAGTTCCTCCCAGTTCTTGACTGGATTGGCTGTCCTCACAATAGACTGCTGCTGTTGGTCCAAAAGAGCGCCGAAGTCTAAACTACATCTCCCAGAGTCACTGCCCATACAATCCTCTTGTGGCTGGCTCAGATTATGAGTCCAAGTTCTGATTCGTCAAGGCACCATTTTAGAGCTAACACACCCCACACTGATTGGTCCAGTTCAGCAGTTCAAACCAGAATGGGAACTAGGCAGACACAGTTCTGACTGCAAAGAAAGCAGGTTAGACAAACTGTAATTTTATTATTACTGTAAATGATTTCTGGCAAACAGTTACATCTTTCAGATAGGTTCCTTTGCACTCCTAGTGACTGCAAAAATGGAGTGAATTGGCAGCAGCTCGAGTGGTACTCAAACAGAGAAGCACACAGTCCCCCATACAAACTAATTATGTCTGCAAGCAGACAGCTCTTAAAGAACAGTACCAGAGGCTCTAAAAACACTCCACTGATAAATGGCTTAAGCACGCCATATACCATTCAGGCTTGGAGCATTCAAGCAAGCTCCTGAAGTCTTTTGGGAACCCCCATTTGCAGGGGGTTACACCTTCCTGGCTCTGGAAAGCTTGACGTCCGTGTCAAGCAAGTAACCCATAAGTTTTAACTGCAACCATATACATTTGCATTAGGCTCACACATGTAATCATCAGTCAATATATCATTTACCAAGAACACATTTCTGAAACATTGCAGTCGTCACTCTTTACATAGTATTACACACTGTACCATAACTCAAGTTATTACCTCTTGTACATGAAACCTGAGAGGGGGCCCTTCCCTATCAGTTACCTTGGGACTGACGGGCAAGGCACCATACTAGAGGGCAACACAAGTAACTTGGAGTTAGCACTGATGCTCAGTTTGGGCAATGAGCTCGGGGACACATACACTCCTTTATGGACAACATTGAGAGGCAAATCCACAGGCCTCCCAAGGGAATCATAACTGAGGTGCACCACAGGCTTTACAGCTCGACCAGTCTTTCTAGGGAAACTGTTACAGTCTCTGCACTCTGAGCCTCATTTCAGCATTGTCCTCACTTGTCAGGGAGTCTCCATGGGGGTGAGAGGCTAGAACTTGGGGCACTTTCAGCTCCAGGAGTTACAGTTTCTGAGTCCACAACATTTGGCTTGCATGGAGAGCTTTCGGACACTGGCAGTGGACTGTCAGGGCACTCCAAAATACTCTTCTTGTTCTGGGTATCACCAGTCTGCCCCACTCCATCATTTTCCTCCCTGAAAGCTCAAACAGTTCAACCATGCACAATGATTCCATTTCATCTGATCTGATGCTTTGCACCTCACTTTCTGGGGCATTGGCTCAGGGACAGCTGGGGCTTAGACAGTCCAGAAGGCCCAGCTTCATCTCCAGTATTGACTAGGGATTGCCCGAAACAATTGACTCAGTTCGTAAGAAGAATAGTATTCAAAGTCACTCTCAGTTTCTTCTGATATGGACTGACAGTCATGCTCAACTGGGACTTGTGGAGGGGAACACTTTAACTCTGCTTCTGTAGGTGCAGGCTTTCTTGATCTTTTCTTAGCAGCAGCTCTAGTCACTGGTCCAGAGGGGGCATCTTCTGGAGGCTCAGACTCAATCAAGATTTGTCCAATGGGCAGTAAATGATTTCTATGCATTGTTTTTACATCTTTTGAATTATTCTCAGGCCTTACTTTGTACACTGGCAGATCACCTAGTTTGCCCACTACAATGTGAGGGAGATGGTGCCATCTGTCAGCAATCTTGTGTTTGCCATGCAGTCCCAGATTTCTTAGCAATACCAGATCTCCCTCCTGGAGTTCCTGTGCTTTCACCTTTTTATCATACCTTTCTTTGTTGGCCAGATTTCTTTTGGCAGCCATGGTTTGAGCCAGTTGGTACGCATGAGTTAGCTGGGCCTTTAACTTTGCACATACTGTAAATAGTTGTCAGCTTGAACCCCATCAGGAGAGACCCAAAACACACATCTACCGGTAGTCGAGCTTCTCTTCCAAACATCAGGCGGTGGGGAGAACCCAGTGGCATCACTTTTGGTGCAGTTATAAGCATGTACCAGGGTGCTAATTTGTTGGCTCCATCTAGGCTTGTCCTTTGGGTGCAGGGTGCCTAGCATATCTAGCAAAGTGCGGTTGAAACGTTCAGGCTGTGGGTCCCCCTGGGGGTGGTAAGGAGTGGTTCTGGACTTTTGCACTCCCCACAGAGAAAGCATCTCTTTGATCAGACGACTCTCAAAGTCTCTCCCTTGATCAGAATGGATTCTTTGTGGAGCCCCATAGTGAACAAAAAAGTTTTCTACAAGTACTTTGGCCACAGTGGATGCTTTCTGGTCTTTGGTGGGGAAAGCTTGGGCATATCTCGTGAAATGGTCAGTGACCACCAGCACATTACTGATGTTTCTTTGATCTGACTCCAAACTCAGAAAATCAATACAGACCAGCTCCATGGGTGCACTGGTGGTGATGTTAACAAGGGGGGGCAGCCCTCTGGGGCAAAGCTTTCCTCTGTAAGCAGCGACTACAAGTTTGAATATGTTGCTCCACATCGGCCCCCATCTTAGGCCAATAGAATCTGGATCTCACCAAGTCAAGTGTTCTGTCTATACCAAGGTGCCCCATGTGGTTGTGCAAGGACATCAGTACTGAGTCTCGAAGGCAGTGGCAGCACTAGTTGTTGTTTGTCTACTTGTCCCCTCTGTCTACTGTTTCTCTGTATAACAGTTTATTGATCAGTTTCAACTTAGGACCTTCTTTTGTATAACAGTGCAGTTCTCAAATCAGTGGAGCGTAATTTGGACACTCTTTTCCTGCATAGAGGGCTTCTAAAGCTGCTTTGATCATGGGATCGGATTGAGGCCGCCGAATACTGTCATTGTCCAGCTGAGGCAGTGCACCAATGTCTAGTGCAGAAAAGTGGCAATAAGCAGCAGGTATGCAATTCTCAGAGGGTCCCAAGCAATCCACCATGCAGTCCACTTCGTCCGTGGACATTTGTTCCTCCCTGTCAAACTTCCGGCAGAGTGCCCGAATGTCAGGTTCTGCCAATCGGACCCAATCATTCTGGGAACAGGCCTCCAGGAGAGAGCATCAGCATCTATGTGGTTCAGGCCTGCTCGATATTCGAGCATAGTCATATGTAGATAATGCAGAAAGCCACCTATGGCCAGTGGCATCCAACTAGCTGAGGTCTGCACATAGGTCAAAGGATTATTGTCAGTTTTTACTAGTATTTTAGCCCCATACAAGTACTCATGGAATTGGTCAACAATAGCCCACTTCAAAGCTAGGAACTCTAACTTATGTACAGGATAGTTCTTTTCGGATGGGGTCTGGCTGCTACTGGCAAAGGCCACTGGTCTCAGGCCTTTCTCGTGCTCTTGGTACAACACAGCCCCCAACCCTTGCAAGCTAGCATCAGTGTGCAGGACGTGGAGTTTTTCTTGGATCGGCATAGGCCAGCACTGGAGCATGGGTAAGTTGATATATGATCTCATGAAAAGCAGTCTCACAATCAGGAGTCCAGCGGGCCCCAAATACTTCACTAGGATGAAAATACACTCTTTCAGTCTTGAGGGACGCTGACTTTTGGTATTTTTGTGGGTTGGGGATACCTTGTGGAGGTTAAGTAATGGACGGATCACTCTTGAATAGTCCTTGATGCGCCGATAATAACCACAGAATCCCAGGAATCTTTGCAGTTCTTTTAGATTTTGGGCTGTGGCCAGGTGGTCAAGGCCTCAACTTTACTTGGGTCGGTCTCTATTCCTCGGTGGATACTATGTGTCCCTACATACTTACTGATGTTTGAAAGAATTGACACTTATCAATGGACAGTTTAAGGCCAAAGTCCTCCAGTCAGTCCAATACCTTAAATAATCTGCTCTCATGTTCCTCCAGTGAGCTGCCAAACACAATAACATCATCTAGGTATACCAGGCACTCTAGTAAGTTCATGTCCCCCACTGCACGCTCCATCAATCATTGAAAAGTGGCTGGGGCACCTGAAATCCCTTGAGGCATCCTCATGAATTCATAGAAGCCAAGCGGACAGATAAAGGCTGTCTTCTCAAGGTCCTCTGGGACCATCGGGATCTAGTAGTACCCACTGCGGAGATCCAACACAGAGAACCACTTGCTCCCGTTTAGGCAGTCCAAAGCATCCTGAATCGCGGGCATTGTGTACTGATCAGGATAGTCCACGGTTTAAAGATGCGATAATCCACATACATCCTTACTGTCCCATTCTTTTTTCCTCACTACCACAATGGGAAGCATAAGGGCTTCTGGATTCTTGTATTACACCAGCAGCTAACATCTCTTGCAGATGCCGTCTCACATCATCTATGTCAGCAGGTGCCAGGCGTCGAGACCTCTCACGAAATGGTCTTTCGTCATGCAGCGGATATTGTGCTCAGCTCCTTGCACATCCCTACGTCCCATTCCTTTAAAGAAAACACCTGGTCTCTCTGGGCAAGCTTCTCACTGATCCTCACTTTCCATTCAGCTGGCAACGAGAGTCGCCGAAATCAAACAAGTCGAGTTACTCTGTCATTCTTCCTCGAACTCTTGCTGCTGGGTAGCACTGCAGTGTCTGCACAATGCACATTAGCCAGGATGCAACCTCTATTTACTCGAATGTCTCTTTCAGACACATTATGAACTTGGACCATTACCCTTCTGGCATAAGCATGGGCTCTAGCGGGCAAAATACTAAGCTGACCAGCAGTCCCTCTGGCAATTTTCCATCGCCTGGTGCATCCAACATTAATATTTTATTCTTAACATCCTTTCTAATACGGACCTCTCCCTGTAAGGTACACTGGGCATTTGGCGCCAGGATCAGAGACTCAGGATCCCTCTTCCCATACAATTCCGACCGGTTCCTCTGGTTCTATTTTTTCAGCATCTCTCTGTGCCTCATAGGCCTTCTTAATTAAAGCTGGAACTCTTAAAGCTCTACTAGTTTTTGACCCTGTTTTCATAACACAACTGTGCCAGCCTTCCGAACATATGAGCATTTGTTCCAATCAACAAAGGGACACCATCATACAGTCCAGTGAGGGACACACTAAAGCTAGAGTCTCTACTTGTTCGGTCACTCCAGCCACGGAGGTGGGGAAAGATAGCCAAATTCGGATATACCGGAATAGGGTAGGCCTTCTCACTTAACCCCATACATGCAGTCCTTCTAATGGTTGTAAGGTACATCTGACAAATGCTTCTGATACCAATCCTGGAACATAATTGTCACTTGGGAGCCACTGTCTATACAGCTCTTGTAGACACTCCATTCACCTTTACAGTGGTCTCCATGGAGGGACCCACTATTCTGGACCAGTCTGGAAGGCAATAGTGGGGCCTGGGTAACTGACCTTGCCACAAAGGGCGTGAGTTAGCATTTTGGTGCCCTCACTGGGATCATTTCGTGCACCTCTTAACCACTGATTTGTTCTCAAGCTCTCCTTGTAGCCTATATGCAACTTTGTCCAGTGTCTTTTGGGGACCGCATTCCCTTTTCATGTGCCCATCCTTCCCACAATTATAGCAAAACATACTTTCTGGAGTCTGAGCTGGCGAGCGCCACACTGGGAGCCAGGGCGGGGTATTACTAACTGGAAACCTTGGTGCCATCTCTGTCTCGTGGCGTGATAAGCATTTGGAGACATCTCGTCAGTTTCTCCACTCCCATGGTCAAGGAATCGAGTTCGGAGCTGTTATCAGCAGGAGATACATGGGTGAGTATCCCCACCCCATAGCAGATGCAGTCGGATATAGGTCGGGCCCTGCACTGAGCGTGGCCTTCATAAAGGGACTGTTTTTGAATTCCGGATCTCTCTCAACAGTTCGCCCCATTGTGGCATATCTTTTCCTTATCAGAGCACTCATTGACTGCCAACCTCTGTCTCTGAACTTCACTTCTGATGTGGCCACCTCAGTCACTCGGGTCATAGCCGCAGCTATTGGTGCAGGTCCTCCAGTGCGCTTTTCTCAACTCCTCGAATTTCTCTCATTAACTCATCATAGGAGGGTGGGATTCCAGTCGATTTGCCAGGCGTAACTGAAGCAACAGCAGTTCTGAGAAGGGGCAGACTTAAGGATCCTGTCCAGCCTGGTTGGTCCAGTTCAATCGCTGGCAAACTACCCTTTCTGAGGCATTCTTGCAACAATTTTCAGCCGAGATACATACACAGACAACAACTCCCCTTGGTACTGTTGTGCATTTCTTACTCTCCACCATAGGTCCTCATCAGAATCTGGGCTCCATACACATTCTCCAAGGCCTCAAGATAGGCCTGTGCAGTCGCTTCAGGGTTACTGGCCCGTTTGCTTGCGGATGGTAGCCAGGGCAGGACCTCAGGCTCTCACTAACCCTCTTTCCTTTTAGGATCCGAGCATTGCCATTCTAGCACTTGGGGGCAACATAGTCTATCCAGGTCTCCCAGTCATCCTCCCCTTGGGGGGTGGGGAGGGTGCCAGAGAAGATCCTCAACCTTCGGTAAGAGTCGTGACTAATGGCAGGTGCAGAAATAGGAGTCTGCATTGGTTCAGCCACCATTACGGGCACTGGAGAGGGACAGGGTGTTGGGGGAGAAACACCCCCAGGTGGCAAGAATAGTTTCTTCAAGTCCTCCACAGTTTTCCCTTCTCCCAGCAACCATTTAGCAAATTTCTCCTCAAAAGTTTCAGATAGTGGTGGGGGCTCATTCCCCACCGGGTCTTTACTGTCCTTAGTTATCACTCTCCAAGCAGTGAGGGCTCCCTCTGGGGTAATGGTCTGTGGCACTTTGGAGCTATCTATGGGATCCTTAAACTCTACTAGGGCCAGAAAAGTGTGGGTGAGCAGATTAGCATGCCGACCCACCACCACAGGGTTTTGTAAACCTTCCACCTTGGAAAGTACTCCCTGTACAGTGTCCGTATTGATACCCAGGGGGATGTCCAGGATAAGCATAGCATTTTGGGGGTCAATCTCCTCCCCAGTACACCACTCCACCAGCCGGTGCACAGCCACTTCTGTCGGGGTACCCATTTTTTTCTTAACAGTGGTTCGTAAATATGGCCACTAGAGGACACACAATCCCAGCGGTGAGCCTCCAAGATGTAACCCCTAGATGGCGCTATCCCAGGGGCTACTACCCCTGCCTGATTTGCCACTAACAGGTTGAGGGCCTGGATCCAATGGCGGGTGCCTCCACCCAGAGGTCAGGGTTGCAATAGTTAAACTTACTTGGTCACAGCCCTCTGGGACACTGCAACCCCTTTCTTCCCACTAGTGGCCCACACAATATATCAGAATTACCTTCACAGTATACACTACCCCAGGACTAGTTCTGGCACTGGGACCTCCTGTGAAATAAGATACAGTGCAACAATCACAGTACAGTACTTTAACATAGACAAATACCTCTGGCAGTATAACTTTGCTGAAACAAGCAGCTCTGATTTATTTAGGGGGATATAACAAGGACAGGGGGAAATCAGGTTAATTAGCTTGTCACTTTACTATCTACCTATGGCTCTGTGCACAGGCCTATCCCTACCAGTTACTGTCCCTGGGTACCCAAGCCCTAGTGGCTGTTCCAAACCATGGCAGCTGGTAGGGGCCCTTTCACACAGTGAAAAGAAAAATTAGTTTAAACAGTCAGCAGTACAGTGATTCCATTTGGATTTAATGTGGCAATTCAACAGGAGCGACCCTGAATTAGTACTCACGACCTCCAAACAAGATAAGGTCCTTCAACGTCAGCAGGGCTACTCTTGAGCTCCATGAGACTTTTCACACATTTATATGGTAAAAGAAAGTACTATACCAGGCAGGCTTCTCTATCCGATCGCAATTACTGCACAATACCGGAGAACACACAGCAGATTCAGTTCCTGACAGACCGAGTGCAATTCAACAATTTCTCCAGTCTTCTACAGGGTGAGCCTGGTTTCTACTCTTCAGAGATCCTTTGATTCTTTTCACAGGACGGATTCAGTCCTAACAAGCAGTTACACAAGCTGCAGACCGGAACTCTGGGCCTTACACACGTTTTTTGACTGAAACTGTGCACTGAAGGAGCACAGGGTTTCTTTCCCCTTCACTCCAGAGCTAAACTGAAACTCCAACAGACAAAACCGGCACTTCCTTTGAGTTCCTCCCAGTTCTTGACTGGATTGGCTGTCACTCACAATAGACTGCTGCTGTTGGTCCAAAAGGCGCAAGTCTAAACTACATCTCCCAGAGTCACTGCCCATACAATCCTCTTGTGGCTGGCTCAGATTATGAGTCCAAGTTCTGATTCGTCCAAGGCACCATTTTAGAGCTAGCTTACCCCACACTGATTGGTCCAGTTCAGCAGTTCAAAACCAGAATGGGGAACTAGGCAGACACAGTTCTGACTGCAAAGAAAGCAGGTTAGACAAACTGTAATTTTATTATTACTGTAAATGATTTCTTGCAAACAGTTACATCTTTCAGATTGGTTCCCTTTGCACTCCTAGTGACTGCAAAAATGGAGTGAATTGGCAGCAGCTCGAGTGGTACTCAAACAGAGAAGCACACAGTCCCCCCCATACAAACTAATTATGTCTGCAAGCAGACAGCTCTTAAAGAGACAGTACCAGAGGCTCTAAAAACACTCACTGATAAATGGCTTAAGCCAAACACCATTCAGGCTTGGAGCATTCAACAAGCTCCTGAAGTCTTTTGGGAACCCCCATTTGCAGGGGGGTTACATATATCTTCTAACAGTAACATGTCTATGCCCTCCCCCTGGTCTGGAGGCCTGTAAGCAACCCCAGTTCGTATGGCTGTCCCATTTCCTGTTTCCAGGGTGACCCACAGTTCTTCTGGCTCCTTATGTGTATTCTGAATTTCTGTAGCCTTGATATTTTCATTGACATAAAGGGTCACTCCACCCCCCCCCCTTTTTGCACCTCGGTCTCTTCTGAACAGTACATAGCCAGGTACTGAAGTCTCCCAAGTGTGGTTACTGAGTAAACCATGTCTCGCTAATGGCTACTATGTCCAGTTTAGCCTCTGTTATTATTGCCTGCAGGTCTTGGATCTTGTTTCCCAGACTGTGAGCATTTATGTACATGATTTTCCATTGGTCAGATTTTGGTGTGTTAGTTGTTAGGCAAGGTCTGGCATTTCCCCTGTGCATCGTAATGGGAGCCAGACCTTTTTCTTTACTTGGTGATGCAAATGAACTACAAACATGCTGAACTCCTGTTTGACCACTAGCTGAGGGGGGAGGGGTGTTCTTCCCATTAGATGTTTTGAGTGCTGCACCCCTCTCCCCATTTGCTAGTTTAAATATTCTGCAAAGACATCAAACTTCGGCCCCAATGCACTGACTCCCTCCTTAGTCAGATGCAGTCCATCAAATTTAAAGAACTTTAGCTCCCAAAACTGTTGCCAGTTCCCTACAAATTTGTGTCTTTTTTCCTGGCACCAGCCCTTGAGCCACATGTTTAGCTCCCCTATCTCCTCTTCTCTGACCTTCAGTCCATCTGTCCCCCTCTCCCAGACTGGCAGGATCTCAGAGAAGGAGATGCTGGATGAAATGGATGATAGTTTGTCACCCAGCCTGGTCAGGTGTTCCTTGGTCTCCACAACTGACCAGCTGGCAAGATCGTTAGTCCCTATGTGTACCAGGACAACAATGTTTTCTCCTGCTTCCTGAACAATTTTAGCAATGTGGTCAGTGTTTCTCCATGCTGATGTACCTGGGAGACATCTGACCATTACCCCTGGCTGGAGATACGTATTAACTCCCTGAATCATGGAGTCTCCTATGATCAGAAGTTTTTTGGATTTCCTTTTTGCTTTTTGTGTTTTGGTTCCTGTTTTGGGCGAGTTTTGTTGTGCTGGCTCCTGTGCTGCAGTGTCCCGCTCTGCAGTGTCCTCTGCCCCTTTGTTTGAGTTCAGAGATAGAGGCAGATACCTGTTTGTAGTTCTTATATGGTTTGTGTAGGTGATATGTTGGAGAGCACCGAGTGATGGGGCACCCGATTTGCCCCTCCTAACCACCTGCCAACCTCCCGGACTATCTACCCTCTGCGGTCGAGGTGCTTCTGTTGGATGTTGAGGAAATGGCGGGCCGTTCTTATATTTCCTCTTGAATATGCAATTTGAGGCATGCAATCTCTGCCCATGCTGCCTGGAGCTGAGCCCTTAGATCTCCAATGGCCCAGCATGTACGACAGCGTCCTAAATCCTGTAAAACTGCCCTTCTGAAAAGTGTTCCACAGTATCTGCGATTAATGATATCCATTCCAGGTAAGTTCCTGGGTTTATAACCTGGGCAGAGTAATCAGAAGGAAGAAAATGAAAGCAAAGGTTTGATTTTGTGTTTTGTTTGTTTGTTTTTGTATAACTTGTTATAACAAGTCAAATTACTAGTGCCCCTGTAAATGAGGTCACTGTGTTGATACCTCTCTGAACTGCCCCTTCCTGCTTTGCTACAGGAAATGTCATGACTGTGCTACCCTATAAAAGGAATGTAGTGTGGGGAGGTTGGGGATGGGGGTGGGTGGCTGGGCCCTTTCCCTGCTGAAAAAGAAGAACCACTGATGAAAGAAACAAGGAGGAAAGAGCAGAAACAATCAGCCAGCAACAAATGCAGTAGCCCTGAAAGCTTATCCTAATGCCAGATAAAACTGTGAAACCTGTAAAGCACCACCTGTAATAATTTCACAGAAGATATACCCTGTAAGAAACACTTTGCTACAGAGAAAAATAAAGCAGTAATGAAGATATACCTTGCAAAAGACAATTTGAATCAGAAGATTACAGCAGTAATCTGTAAGCACACACCTGTAGGCACACCCTGTAATAATGCAGCAGAATGTATACCCAGCAACAACAATTTGAATCCAAGAAAAATAAAGCAATAAAATGTTAGCAACAAACAGTAGCAATCCTTTGTGTTCACCCAAATCTATCTATACCTATTTGACAAAGCACCTTGGGCTGCCTCATTTTATTAGATTATTTTTGATTTCCTACCAATTCATAATTTTAATTTTAGTTGCAATGTCAATGTCATTATGTCATTTTAAATACTTTCTTTTCAAAATCTTATGTAATGCCATCTGTTGTATGTCTGTCACCCTTCCCACTGATGTGGAACCTTTGTAAAAGAGTTATAATTAATGGGTCTCCCCTTTTGCCATAGAAAGACCGTGACATAATTCGCCATTATAAAGGAGCATTTATAATGGCAAACACGTGCATGGTTCTCCTCCCTCTGCGCATGCATCCTGCAGCGTCTCCCTTCTTGGCTCACCGCTTCCTTCTGGCCAGCAACCCAGCCACCAACCAAACACGGCGGTAAGTAGAGTTAAATATATAAAAAAGTAAGAACTTCTGCTTTTACAGATATGGGGATACCAAAATATTTAAAAACAAAAAAGTGAAACCACCGAAAATGAAATCTGCCGACCAGACGAAAACTATACCGGAGCGTAGCAACACTGAAACTGCTATTTTATATAATTGCTGTTGCCAAAAAGGGGAGACCCAGCAATTATATAAAATAAAATATGGTGTAGTGTGTGTAAACTCGAAGTTTACACACACCCTTGGGGTTAGATGCTTTGCACAAACCCCTCGAGCTTCACTCTTGGGGTTTATGTAGCATCTGACCCCTCGGGTGTGTGTAAATTCTTGTTAAACACACCGCCCCATACTTTATTCTATATGTTATGTGCTTAAAAGTATTGTAATCCAAGAATGAATAAATACAATAAATAAATATTGTTCCCCCTGAGTAGTGCCACAGTACATTACCTATACTATTTTGTTAAATATTCCTGTAGCTTCAGAGACGGTTAATAAACATTTTTATACTTAAACAACAATCCGTGACAGGTGTGGGTTATGGTGGGATTTGCCCATGCCTGGTGTGGGTCAGTCATGATGCCACAGGATTAGTGGCCAAATCACACAAGAAGTGGGTAAATTCCACCATAACACACACCCTGGAGTGGATGAGTATGATTATACACTGTTCCCCCCTTCACTTTTAGTAACAAAAATATTTTTTTGGGGGGCTATTTAATTAATTTTTATTTAATTTATTCTTATGCCAGAAAAAATAATTCCCTGTTGCTAAGTAGAATATTGAGGAGACACCCCCTTACTCAGACAGAGCTATGGTTACAAGAACACCATATTAATGTTTTTTTATTATAACACTGAGACTCAAGAGATGTATGCCAGCAGAGATGAGTGGTTGGGAGATCAAGAGGTAGTACGAGTGCCAGCTTCATTCACTAGTGTGAGAGCAGGCACTAAATCGGGAGCTAATATTTTTTTTTGGTTATTATTTTTACTTTACCAGCCAGATACCATGGGAGCCATAATGACGTGCGAGCAGTGATTTCTCAGGTCACTTCTGAGTTTAAGCAAAGTGCAGGTGGGGTTGCAGCAGCAAGTTAAGAAGAAAGAGTCAAGTTTGGGAGGAGTGGCCTTGCTAAAACTGACAGTGTAGTTTAAGCAGAAGTAGTTGGGAAACAGCTGAGAGGTGGAAATGAGTGCTAAGAGCCAGGTATAGTGGTAGACAAAGTAATTCTAAAGTTGTTTTTTTTTTTATTGTTTTGGGAGGCTGGTTGTTATTTATGAGGGAGTGGTTTCCCCTTACTGGAAGAGGAGAGCTTAGTGGTCAAACAATATTATGGCATTTTTCTTTACATTTTGGTGAGTGAAGAATGATTTGTTTTTACTTTGTAATGAACTAGATTGTCTGACTTCTGGAACTTTATCCATGGGTTATGGTAGGATTTATCCATGGGTAAAGATTGCTAGAAAATCAGAGCCCATTGTATAATACCAGCTATTACATATTATATCAACATAGGAATACTACGGTATGATTATATGTTGCTGCAAGACTGTGTAAACCAAGTAACATTCTTTTGTTGATGTCATGCACACAGTTTTTTTTCTTTTTCCTGGGGGGGAAGAATAACCCAAAGAAGCAAAGTATTTCAGTAGATGTCTATTTGTTGCTTTCTGTAAAGATGAAGGAATGTGAGAAATCCTGACATCGTTGTTAGTCACTCACAATTCTTGACTTCTAAATGTTGCTGGTTGTGTTATAACCATAACAGGGTGTCTCAGAAACACAGTTGTGAAAATCACAAGATGTACATTTAGTTATCATACTGCATCACCCACTCAGAGGGTATAGTATTACTTTACAAAAAGTAAAACATTTGATTTAGACTTCAACTGCCATTTTCCTAAAACAGCAATTATCTCTGTGATTTATAATCTGTGTAAACATATACTGTTAGTGTGTATTGAATGGTTATAAGATTTTTTGTGAAGTCCATTGTGTGCTAGTACTGCTTTCCTTCACTTCACAGTTCTGTTACACAAAGAATTCAACAATGCAGTCGTATAAGCATAACAAAGACAGGTAGTGTACATATAAACATATGACAGTTGCAATTAATGATGTTAAGTGTAATTCTGTAATTGTATTTTACCATCTTCTTCAATGATGAAAATGTCCTCCTCTGGAACACGTGGATCCTCCTCCACCAGTTCCTCTGGGACTGGCTCCAGATGTGCCTTTCCCCTGGGTATGCCAGAGAAGCCAGGATGAACTGCAATGAGGAAGAATACATAAAGAAAAATCATAAGGCAAATGTCATATTATGGTACATATGTATATATGGATCCACTGTTGACAACATTTTTATCAAATGACATTACAATGCGAAACCTCATGTCAATGCATTGTGGTTGGCATATGGTTTCTCACTGAGAAACTTGTTTTTCTTTGGGGTTCAGTCCTGAAACACCCCATGCAGTGGCTGTGGCCCCCTGCACTTCCCACTAAATATACAACTCCAAGTCGGGGTGCAGCGCCAACACTACAGTGACCTAGTGCTGTAGTTGCTGTAGTGATGGTCGCTGTCGAAATGTTGCTGTCAGCAGTGTATACTTGTATTTTCTTGTATTGGCAACAAGCAGCATGACAATTCCATATGTATTAACAACTGAACCATTCACTGTAAGCAAATATATTCTCTGAGAATGGACATGGATGGATTTTCAGAATGCAACATGTATGCAGATCATTAAAGACAGGACTGTGCTTTCTTGTTTTCTGTTTACAGATAATATGTAACCTTGTATGTCATATAAGTGTATTTCTGCTATACTGTAGTAAGATGCACTAGTATTGGTTGATATATGTCACATAGCTCTTCTTTTATCATGCTCTCAAGATACAGCTGCAATGTGTACAAGAACTACTTGAAGACATTCAAACTGTCAGTTGATACAACCAGCAGTTCTGAGTTATATACAATACCCGGCCCCCACTCCCCTCTTCTGATGTCATATAATGCCTCCCGCCATGTCACACACTGTGCTTCACTACAAGGAATGAAACTGTCTGGCAATCACAATCACTACCAATTATGACTATATTTTCTAGTGTTACTTGCTTCCACAGTGTCTGTCACCCAGTTCTGGCTTCCCTGCCTCATCCCACATTGTTTAGGCATACCTGAACCAGTCCTTCTCCTTCTCCCAGACATGGGCAGCTTTTTCTAGCTGATAAAGTGCTGTTGCAGCACTTTTCATTTGTGTCGGTAGCAATGAGTGGCTTTGGTGAACCCATTACCCTGTCAGTAACCTGCCACTTTCTCCTACATTTTGTGAAGAGGCAGAATAGTCCCCTTCATCACAATCAGGGAGCTGCCATGTTTTTTGAATCCTTATACTAGGGCAAGCACATTCTCTTCTGTCCAAGTCTTAGGCATTTTCCATGAAAAAAGGAAAAAAGAAAATGTAAAAGTGATGTAACAAAATACTTCTATATTCATGAACTGGGTGCATATTGAATTATTAAAAAGCTGTGGTTTCAAAATGGCAAGAAAGGGTGTAGGAATATCACTGTGCTACAGACACCATCTCACTCTACTGAATCTCTGTAAAGGCAGAGGGAGGAACCAACTTAGATTTTATGGCCACAAACCACAATTACTTGCTGCAATCCAATAACAGGAGTGACCATATACAGGGTGTGCATAATAGGATTTGTATGCAGTTGCCAGAGATGTTAGGACATTGTGGCTATCATGTCTTCCCTTTCTGCAGATGTGCCTTGTGCATCCTGATAAAAAATCATATCATGGCCACTATATTGTGTGTTGCTACTCATTTCAGTTACAAACCTTTGGTTTGTCTCATGGTTTTACATGGTATCTATTTCTTGACCAATGTAGATGTGGCTCTGAAAAGAACCATTTTGGGGCAGCTTCAGGGTACTGCAAATGTGTATGTAATGGTTCTCAACACACATCACAACACACTTTGGATCCCACGTTGGAAGTCTCCCAGGAAAATAACATTTCCAGTGTTTGAGAAAAGCACACCATCTTTTAAAAAAGTGAATCATTATAATATTTAATTGTGTTGGGGGGGTGAGCAATGGTGTGCATGCCCAGAAAAAAAGCCGCATATTTGAATGTTCATCTTTCTGCATTACCTTTTAATTCCACATGTACACCGCTTGCCTTTCCAGATCATGCATTCTATAATATCTGACTACAGAATCTTACAGTTGGGCAACATTCCATGTAGCTCAGCCAAATCTGATTTTGCCGATTCTTTTAAATCTATACCCCTTTTTTAGCCTAAATTGTTGCCTACAACATGGATGAGCAGTATGTCTGGCTCAGGGTGACTGTTCAAACACCAAGGTATGTTTGGCCTGAGTTGCTCTCATCTCCTACCCCCCTTACCAAACCAAGGAACATCACAGTTTTCCAGCTACAAATCATTCCCAAAATGACTTCTTATGGCAAGCTATGCACCTCTTCTCACAAGTGAACAGCCCATAATTCAAACTATAGTAGTGAAGCGTTCTGGCATGCTGAGTCTCTTTAAGAGCAGTGCAGATAACAGCAATCCTAAATGTGGGTGTGTGTGTGTGTGTGTGTGTGTGTGTGTGTGTGTGTGTGTCTTACAGCAGTCTATGCCAGCTGACACTTTACTTTCAGCTGAACAGTTCTGGGTTGTCACACAGAAGAAACAAAAAATGCTTAAACCTTTTTTGCCATTTCATTGGAAAACATTGACAAATTGTTTCCCATCAGCTTAGAAGTTTAACAGTGAAGCTTACTGTATGTACTCCATTGATTTGTTTATGATTTGCACATGTTTACCTATGGTTGACTGTGACTGGTTAAATGGTAGAAAATTAGAGATTTATTTGAGAGGGAAAACATTCATAAATGATTTGATGATGCTTCACTTGAAGAAGGTTGTTATGGTGCCTGATCTGCCACTAGAACCCCTATATATTATGGCACATAGATTTTTTCCTTCCTTTTTGATTGGCATCCTATATGGTAAGACAGTAATCTAACCTGAAACATTTCACTATGATACTTCATGTAACGTCTTGTCATTGTCCAGTAATATGATATATTGCTGGGATAATTATTATCTTATAGCAGTAAGTAGACTGTAGCAAACCCAATGAGCTATTCTGTGTAAATTGAAGATGCATTTATTTGTAGTTAATATGACCTTATTTGCACAGTTATATGGATTTCAGATTATTCTGCCATTTAAACAACTTGTTTTCTGCTGTTTTGTAAGTCGGGGACAATTTTTAACAGTTCTGCTATGTTTAAAAAAATTGTTCTTTCATTACTCAGCATTCTTAATTCAAGAGCTGATCTTGTTTTGTTATCTTCTTTCATGAGTCACTCAAGAAAGAAGAATTATGAGTCACAAAAGAAGAAAAAATACATTAACTGATAGCCTAGGCATCCCGAATTAAGCAAATTGCAAGTAAAATATATGACCTGCACTTCAGAAATTCACATATTCCATGACCCTTGTGCATTCTGGATTGCCCGTTATTTCTTGTTAAACATACTGTTAAACTGTTTAAAAATGTGAAAATATCTGGACAATACAGTCCCCACCACTTACGCTGACCATGGATAAAACAAGCAGTCTCAAGTACCTTAAGGTACTTGCAGCTCTGAAAGTGGACAAGGCTATGGGACCAGACAGGATACACCCTATGGTTCTAAAATAACTCAGGGATATGCTGGTTGCCCTGCTGATGGCCTTATTGAACAGTTCAGTGGACCTGGGCTTGGTGCCAGAGGACTGGAGGAGAGCAGACATGGTCCTTGTACATAAGAGCAGTAGCAGGGAAGAGGCTAGCAGCTATAGGCTGGTGAGCCTCACCTCAGTGATGGGGAAATTAAAGGAAACACTGATACAGGAAAGGTTTTGTAGAGTATTTTGAATCCAGTGGGCTGCAAGACCAAGGGCAGCATGGATTCAAGGGGGAGGGTTCATTTCAGATGAACTTGATTGATTTCTTTAAGTGAGTCACCAGGGAAATAGATCAGGGGAAGCACTGGATGTGGCCTAGCTGGGCTTTGGCATAGCCTTTGACACTGTGTCGCACAGGTGACTGATTATGAAATAGATAAGCCTAAGGGTGGTATCTCAAGGGGTGAACTGGATTGGAAACTGGATACTGGATAGGTGACAGCAGGTGGCAGTTAATGGCACTCACTCTTTGGATGGAAGAGTGACCTGCAGGGTGCCAGAGGGCTCAGTATTGGGACTAGTCCTATTCAATTTTAAAAAAAAATGCTAGCTATGCTATTTGCCTCAATACCTAGAATCAGTGCCTGTCCCTCCACTTTTACTATTTACTGTTCAGGGGCTCTCCATTACAAGTAGTAGACTCCTTCAAATACCTTGGAGTCACTTTAGACCATGTTCTGGATTTTAACCTGCACCTGTCAACAACCTGTAAGTCAGTAAACATGAAGCTTGGGCTCACTTACAAAAGCAGGTATTCCATAACTGCAGCCACTAGGCTGGCTATTGCACAGAGTGCCCTTCAGCCTTGTCTCACATATGTGCTAGTACCTTACTTGGAGGCAAACTAAGGAGTCCTATATAAATGGAATAGATGTTACAATAACATTTGTTGCTTTGCCCTTTCAGTGCCCAAGCTGACCTATCACTGTGCCCTCTACTCGGGTCTGGGTTGGCTCTCCCCATCATCCTATTGTCTTTTCGCTGCTGGCTGTACCACTGATAATATTATCAGAACTGGTACACCAGCTACCCTAGCCAACATGGTGAAGCACACCCCGCAGACTTACCTTTTGTGATCTATGGATTGGTCATTACTGGTTATCCCACAATGTGCTACTATGATGGGGGGACAGGATCTGTCAGTATTTGGTCCCAAGCTCTGGAGCTCCTTTCCAATGCACCTTAAATGCTCTACGTCTCATCAGGTTTTTAAGAAAGAATTTTATAAGTTCCTCCTGTCTTCTGATAAGTGTATGTGTAATTAGTATGTTGCATCCTTACTTAACTTCGCTTATCTTTCTGCCATATGATGATTTTTGCACTTATTGTAACTGTATTTGTCAAATCTGTAATCTATATGTACTTCATGCTGTTTCATGTTCTTCCTGTATTTTGCCAGCCCACATGGTGTTATTTCTAGTTTATGTCCCTGTAATGCTGCTCATTTATTGTCTGTAACTCTCCGGGGATGTGCCTGAAAATAGGCAATATTTTTGTCTAGAGCACCTACCCAGTCAACAAAAACTGAATAAATAAATGAATACATTTCTTTGTAAGTGATGCTGCAGATGAACTGGAAGGCAAAGTATGCCTCTTTGCAGATAATATCAAAATCTGTAATAGGGTGGACAGTCAGGAAGGGGTGGAAAGAATGTGTAGGGATCTTGGAAAAAATGTTGTAAGTGCCATATTGCTCCTTTTAAGAACAGATCCAGAAACAAATGATTTGATACCTTTTATTGGACCAACATGGATGTTACAGAAAAGAACAAAGTGCTGTAGCTTTCGAACCAACCAGGTCCTTCTTCAGATCTTGGGAAATGCAAGGAGTGGTTAAGAACATGGTAGTTAGGATTCAATACCAGAAAGTGTAAACTCATGCACCTAGGACATAGGAACCCAAGAACTGAGTATAGTAGGATGTGAGAAGTACTGGCAGTCACTAAGCAAGAAAGAGATTTTGGACTATCATATCTGAGAACCTCAAAGTGGCAGGGTAGTGTGGCAAAGCATTAGGTAGGGCCAGTACGATTCATTGAGACAGATATCTTCAGCAACATGATGGAGGTGATGATGTCACTGTATGTCTCAATGGTGGACCTCAGCTAAAGTATTGTGTCCAGTTCTGGAGGATGCACCTCAAAAAGGACATAGGCAAGGAGGAGGCAGTCCAGGAGAGGGCAACTAAAATGGCACAGGGCTTGCACCAAACACCTTATGAAGAGACACTGAGGGATCTCAACATCCAAGAGAGGAGAGAAAGAGGGGCATGATAGAGATCTACAAGTACCTCACAGGGTGAACAGGGTGCAGAATGAGAGTCTTTTTTGAATGAGGAGCAGCACCAGGACTAGAAGGCATGAGATAAAGCCAGATAGGGTATATACGGGGGGAAGCAAATTGAATCGGTTCTCCGAAGCATACCATCCAGAGTCAAGTTTCTGTTTCATTATTGGGACAAGGTGGGAGACCTGTGCTGCTAGGTAACATAATTACAATTCAGGCATCCTCAGACCTCCTTGTTCCCAAGAAAGTGACAGGGTGTTCACTCCTAACCATACTCTGTGATCCTGCCATATAATAAACATTCTCATAAGTTGTCTTAACCAGCACCAAAATCCAGACAGTAACACTATGGAGAGAGTTTGAAACAAGAATATAAATCAAGGTAGGACATTATTTTTTAGCACCTCTATTCTACCAGCCATTGATAGAGGGACTAAGCCCCAGGTTTGCAGATATTTAGTTATTTCCTCGATTAAGGTAAGATAGTTTAGTTTGTGCAGATTAGCTAATGCTGGGTGATATTTATTCCTAGATACCTGATGGTATTAGAGGTTGCCTCTTTAAAAGGAAAATTTGACCTGAATTGTGGGGTACACCTCCCTGACAGAATCATAGTTTCAGACTTCATGAAGTTAATTTTGTACCAACAGAGTTGGCCAAAATTGTGCAGTTCCTCCATCAAAGCTGACTCTGATGTTTCTCATCCTCTGAGGGGAAAAAAAGTCATCATAAAGAGACATTTTCTGCTCAGAGTCCCCCACCCATATTCCCTTAATGGTCTGGTTTGCCCACACAGCCAGTGCCACTGGTTCTATGCATAGGATGAATAGTTGAGGGGAGAGGTGGCACCCCTGCCTGGTTCCCTTCTGCAGTAGAAATCCCTGGAACATAACACCATTCATCTTGACCAATGCCTCTGGGGAAGTGTATAAGTGTGTAAGGCAGGTAATAAAACTGGTTCCAAACCCCATTGCTCCCAGGGTGCAGAGGAGGAAGACCCAGTCAACCAAGTTAAATGCCTTCTCCACATCCATGGATATAGCTAGTTGAAAATTTTTGTAACTCTTTTGGGAAGAGAGGATGTTAAGAAGGTGCTGGATGCAATCATTAAGGTTTCACCTCTTAATAAGTCTGGTCCTGGTTGACCAAGGCTCTGACCACTTCCTATATACTGTCTGCTATCACTGAAGTCAAGATCTTTAAATCCACTGGTAGGAGTGAGATAGGCTGGTATGATTTGTATTGGGTAGGTGCCTTCCCTGCCTTTAATAAGATTCATATCTGTGCTGTGTGCCAAGATAGTGGGGCCTCCTCTCCCTCCCAAACTGCCAAAAATCTTCCTGAGTTCAGGAAGCAGTTGGTCTTTAAATTTCTTGTAAAATTCAGAGCTCAGACCATCAATACCTGTGCCTTCCCACTTTTCTGATTTTTACAGTTTCATTCATTTCCTGTGCCCCAAAGGGGCATCTAACGTTTCACTCTGTTCCTGGGTTAGGACAGACTGCTGCAGTTTCCCCAAGTACTACATTTTTTCATTCTATTTTCCACTGCAGTTGTTCTGCCATTTGCTTGTTGCCTACCCTGGAAACTACACTCTTTAACCACAAGCTCCCTCTAATGTTGACACCACCAGCAATGCCGCATAACCTCTTCTCGCCAGGGCCCAGATTAATGGATGTGGGGGCCCTACTCCAAGTCATATTTTGTGGCGCCGGGGACCCCTAAATGTCAACATCCCACTCTTCTGTGGCACACCTTAGGTCATCCAAAATGATAACCCCCAGGTCCCTTTCTTTCCTGGTTATCATCAGCAACACCCCCCCCCCCATCCTGTAGCTCTCCCCAGGGTTCCCTCATCCCAGGTGCATTATTTTGCATTTTTTTTTAATTGACCCAACCTCAGTTGCCACATCTCAGACCATTTTTCTAGCTTCCTCTGGTCCCTTTTCATTCTCTCCATCCTGTCTGGAGTATCCACCCTGTTACAGATCTTTGTGTCATCTGCAAACAGCAGACCTTTCCCTACAGCCCTACCACAATGTCACTAATGAAGATATTAAACAAGACTGGCCCAAGGACTAATCCCTGAGGTACCCTGCCGGTCATCACCCCCCCCCCTCCATGGATTGGATCTAATTTACCACCACCCTCTGCTTCTTGTCCATTAGCCAGTTCCTAAGCCAGTTTACCACCTTGTGTCCCATGCCTAGACTACTCATTTTGTCAACCAGCCTTTTATATGGGACAATGTTAAAGGCCTTGCTGAAATTGAGGTAGGTGACATCCACCTCCCCCCACAGTTTACTTCCTTCATCACCCAGTCAAAAAAATCTATCAGATTTGTGTAGTACTTATAACCTTATTGAGATCCCTCTTTTTTTCAAACATGGTTATGATTATATTACATTAGAGGGCATCTTTACGTGACTTTGAAATGATCATGAATGTTATAAAGGGTATGGTGAAGTGATACCTGACACTTCTTAATACACAAAATAATTGTTCTCAAACTATATTTTGTTCCCATTTACAGACAGTATTCATACATGCAGGACATCCAGCAAGAAGAATTAAAACATGACCAAACAAAATGACAAGCAGCAGATTCCTCTAGACAAGAAACACAGCTGAACCTTCGAAAATCAATGTTTGCAACATAATCACCCTTGTTTGTTTCTTTGGCAGCCTGAATTTACCTTTACTGCCATATTAATTTTCTTTCAATATGCTAATGCAATTCAAACACTGTCTTATTTTTCTTTTCAGTGCAAATACAGTAACTAACATAACAACAGGGCATAGGCAGGCAAACAAAGAGGTTGTAGCAGGTGTAAACTGGGAGGTGGAGCTCATACCTTATAGTAAAAAAACAACATACCTCATTTGCTCCTTGGTTGGCCTGAGATGTTGTGACTCCTAGTCCTGATGACTGGATTGTCTGAGACCCTCACTCTCAAGATCATGTCGCAGGCAGTGGCAGCGACACGACGACTTGGCCCGCTGGGCCCAGTGGTACGTAGAACTCCTCCTCATTCTCACAACACAACAGCACCCAAAAATACAACAGCAGCATGTGACACTGGGCTGCACACCAGGAGGTGGTGAAGGCATGAAGCAAGCTGAATCCGACTTCGCGGCCTGCTCTCTCTGCTTAGTGTCTCTTTCTGGTTCTCTGCTTGAGACTTGTGTCTTCTCAAATGAGAGATGGACCACCGACTGTCGATGACAACATCCAGACCACACAGCTCTCTCTCATCCTCCTCCTCACTGAGTCCATTGACTCCTCACTGCAGCATGGTCACATCATACGCCCGGCCCTGACCTGACCTTAACGCAACACACGCATTCACTGCCACTGATTCCTGCTCCCCAGTAGCCACACCTCTGGAGAACCTCATGGACAGTCATGATTGGTTGTGTGGTGGGGTCAGAGTGGATCAGAGGTGGAGCTGAAGCCAAGAGGCTTGTCACTCATAGCGGCCGCACTGGGGGGGTTCTGGTTGGGAACCACTGGCTGACACGCTGACTGACTCAGTCCAAGGAGGACGAGAAGCCAGGACCAGGGGCAGCAGGGGCTGACACTGATGAGAGGGGGTGCTTTTTTGTGGGGCAGTTTGGCTGGTTGGCAGCTGCAGCAGTCGCACAGTAGGGAAAGATAAGATAAAAGAAACAAATGAGCTACAGTGGGTGGCCAGGGCCCTCCTGAACCATGGGGCCCAACACCATGGAATCATTTGTGTACATGTTAATCTGGCCATGCTTCTTGCCCTTTTCCAGTGGAGCCAAGGTGTACTTTGGCCAGTCACAGATCACAGTGCATGGGGGTGAGATTAAGGGCTGTGCACCTAACTGACTATTCAGGCATGGGCAGCTTTTGACTAATACCAGTGGGATGTTTCCCCTTCTTTTACTCCTTCCCTTTTCTCATTTTCATATTGGGCATAATATACTTGGGGGGATTTTCCAGTCAGCACATAAATACATTTGTGACTGTATTAACTCCCAGTCCCAATGAGTGGCAGTGAAAAAGCAAACAGCCACCTCATTGCACTGCAGCCTTATACAGCTATGCAGGTGGTTTTACAATGCCACCACGACATCTCCCACGGAGACATCCCCGACAGCAACAGCCGCAGTGCAGAGTGTCAGCAATGCAGTGTCAGGGATGCCTCCATTTTTCTATTGGGGGGCTGTGCCCACAAACCCCCATGTGGGGGGCCAGCCCACACCCTGGTCTCTGGATTCTAACTCCGAGTAAGAGTTGGACTTGGGGTGGGGGGGATACACCCTGTGAAGCAGTCTCAGGGACTTGCAGAGACCATCACAGCGACGTGCGGATTTTGCCTAAATCCTGTCACTGTGATGGTCTTCACATTCAGGGAGTCGCTGCAGCATTGGTATACCTATGCGGATGACCCATATAGTTGCAAGGAGGGCTGAGTTTCCTTGTGGCTATATTACAAAGCAAATGAAGTAGCTACACCTGCCAACATGCTGGTATGCAGCTCCCATGATGTTTTAGCATGGTACAGTGCTAATCACATAGACAAATGCAATGCTGCGAGGCCATGGTAACCAGCTGGAAGACCTTCCCCTTCCCTTACCATTATGTCTGATTCTACGTATTGATGTTTTTTAGTTTTGTGCTCCTCATACGCAGTCACTTGGTAATCCAGTGATCACCTTTACCCCCCAACAGCTGCTACCTATTCCCATTTCTCTCCCTGATGTCCAGAGAAACTCCCCTACCTAACTCTACTTGTCCATGGCATCCTGATCCAGCTTGTGTTCCACTATGATCTTTATTCCCAGTCAGCTGCTCTGCTCTCACTCACAGCTTTGTAACACTTCCACTGCTTGCCTATAACAGTTATACAGGCAGGAGGTACCACAACATTTTGCAACTGAATGTGGGTTGCAAATAAGCAAAGCAAGCCACATGCTTCATTCCCAATTTGGCTGCATTGTATTTTACAACTTTTGCAGGGAAAGGCATTGACCCTAGGCTGTCAAAGTTATGAGTGCCACTTAGTGATCTTGCTACCACTTAGAGATGGTCTCTAAATGATTATGTATTGGGCCTCAACTATTATAAGGTCTTATTTAAAATACATAAAAATGTTCATCCACACCATTTAAGAAGGAATAGGCAGAAACAAATGTAAACTGAATAAGCACCATCTAGAACCTGTTTGAGTCTAAATGTTAGAATTCAATCACCTCGAGAAAAAAAAAATCTTGAGAGTTCAAAATGTAAACAGCAGTAGCTCTTTGAAATCAGATACAATTAGCATATAGTAATTGGTTAGCTATGTTTCCAAATAGTATTCAGAAAATGTAGCTTGCTGGTATTAATTGATATGACTTAATGCATTATGTTATGCTGTGCATGGTTGTGATGTTATTCAGTACTTGCATATAATCAGATTTTTAAAATGGTAAAAAAGTGTCTGCTGGCAATTTTGTTTTCCTATCCACTCTCTTCTGCTCAATTTCGTCACATATTCAATATTACATTAACCCCAAGTAAATCCACCACCCATCTGTGTTTCCTAGATTTATTGATGTATATACATTTGTAGACATGTGTTGTTTTTCTTTAAATAGTTGAAAAATAAGTATTTTTTTTAAATGAAACACTAGGAGCATTGTAAACTAATGTTTCTTACATATCCTTGATGAATGACATTGCAAATCACTCAAGCTTTACTCTTGAGGTTTGTGAGGTCATTACACACCTCGGTTTGTGTAAGAATACCTCTTTTATACACAGCCCCTATGCATTATTTTACAGATAGTTCCCTAACACACTCCCACGGTCCCCACAGACTTTTTTTTAAGTTACAACCCCGACTCTTGATCAATGATTGGGAGGGTGCAATCATCTGTATCCAGGCTAGGTGAGTCAGTCTGGTGAAATATTAGATTAGCCTCACCTAAACGCTTCCCACTTGTCAGTGTGCATGCACCACCTAATTAGTGAATTGGCATGACATGGCAACAATTCGTGTCTGTCTTCTTAAACACCTCTGTCTTATAAGTTGTGACTCACAGTGACATATTCTTTATTTTGTTCAGACTAATTGTTTCTATGACTGCCTTTGGGGATTGTTATTTCCTGATTTCCATGCACATACAGTAATGATCCTTAATTGCAAATGGAGAAAAAACGAACAGTGAATTAAATATAGGATAAAGTATGGGGTGCAGTGTGTTACGAGAATTTAACACACACCCGAGTTGTTGGATGGCACATAAACCCGGCGAAGCCCGGTTATAACCATCCAACAATGAGTGTGTGTTAAATTCGAGAGTTAAACACACTGCACCCCATATTTGTTTTATATAATTGAAGGGCTCTGTTTTTCTATGGTTTGAAAAAAGACCTGGGATCTTACCTTGAGATGAACGTTGTGTTTGTGTGAGAAAAATAGAACTGTGCTTCAACATTAACATTTAATTATTTAAACTGGTTATCGGAATAAACAAAATAAAAACTTGAAAGTCTATAACTGTGGAGATCCTTCCGGTAGAGTTTCGTCGTCCTTTGACCTGCAGAGGAAAGGTTAGGGTTGAAAAGGAGAGCAGTTAGGGATCGTGAGAAAAAGGTGAACTGTAGAAGTGAGGTTTGGTAGAATAAAATGGTTTTTTTCGGTCTAGATGATGTGAAGCTGGTGGAGAATATATAAGATGGAGGTAACACCAGCAAGTAAGTTAATTTTTCTGATCAGTGATGTGTGAAGTTAAAGGGACAGTTGAAAGCGCGCGCTCCGTTTCTTTAGTGTGTGTCTCGAGCACTTTGCTAGGGAAAGGGAGCGCGTGAATGCCATAACACCTACTTAGGTGTTACGGTATTTAATACATGGCTTTTTGTATGTGAAAAAATGGAGATCATTAATTATATATAGAATAATGCATGGGGTTGTGTGTTTAACGAGTTTTTACACACACCCTAAGGTGTTGGATGCTACATATACCCCAAAAGTGAAGCTGGGGGGGGCGGGTTATTTAAGCATCCAGCACCAAGGAGTGTGTTTAAAAACTTGAGTTAAACACACAACCCCATGTTTTATTTTATATAATTGCTGGGGAGCGTTTTCTTGCCACAGCAATTGTATAAAATAAACAGCGGCAGTCTGGTCCCGATGAAAAGCTGTCAGCGGTCTGTGCAGCTGAGGAGCAGCTGCTGAAATATTTTGTTTTTATCTTTTTTTTTTTATATTTAATAGAGGACTCAAGCTGTACTGCTGAGAGCAAAAGTTTTTTTTTGTTCTACATTTACTTACCGCTGAGTGATGGTGGCACAGTCGACTGTGGGCAAGTGTCCGGCTGTCTGTGTGAGTGGTGGCAGGCACATGTGTGCAGTGAGGGGAAACTCAGTGCGTGTTCACCATTATAACCCATGGGTTATAACAGCGAATTATAACTCGAGTTTCCTATGGGAGAAAATGCTCCCCAGTTATTATATATACAATAATACATGGGGGTGAGTGCATAATGAGAAATTATGTGCACCCGAGGTGTGGGATGCTCATATAAACCCCGAGGGCGAAGCCTGATGGGTTTATATGAGCATCCCACACTGAGGGTGCACATAATTTCTCATTTATGCACTCACCCCCATGCATTGTTATGTAATTGTTGGGGCACGTTTTTTTCTCTAACCAGATTTTGTCAAATAAAAAGACTGTTTTCCAAAAAGTCTTGTGTTTGCTTTTTTCTTTATTACAGCATGTGGTACAATAATTAAAGTGAAGCTTTAAGATGTTTGTAAGCTGATGTTCAGAATCATTTCTATAAGGTCCGGGTCATCGTTGTCACGGTGATATTTAAATTAAGTCAAAGGTCAGAGCTCACAGCTTCTGTTTATATGGAGACAGTAGCGAGTGAGAGCAAGAGTGAAAATGCCATGTAACTGCTGGAAAATGCTAGGTGAGGGTGACTACTAGATGTTTTGCCGATTTTTTTTTATTCTGAGTACGTTTTCTTTAGTCAGAGAAAGTGCCGAATAACAGAATTTAAGAGAGCTGTGTGAGTTATCGAGCGTGAGCAGGGCTGAAAATCTGGCACGTGTTCGCCGTTATAACCCGCAAGTTATAATGGCGAATTATAACCAGGTTGTCTTATGAGAAAAAACGTGCCCCAGTTATTACAATAAAATAAGAAATGCTACAGTGAGCTGTGACTTATTAGTTTCAAGTCAGGCACGCCCTAGCATTCAGTGGCATCCTCTAACCTCTTCCATCCTGTGTGACACCCTCTCTGGTGTCCTATGGCACCCTCATACTGACTCTGCCCATGTCAAATATTCACGCATGCCCAGTGGCACCCCTTGCCCTCCTCCCCAACTTGTGTCAAGCACTCCATGGTGTCCACTGGCTCATCCACAACCTCATCTGAGCCATGCCAACCTCATCTTTCTGTCTAGTGCCTCCCTGCCCTCACCTACTCTCGTCAACCATCTTTTTTTGTAGTTAAACTGCTTATTGAAATTTTGCAACATATAACAAACAAAATAACAACACAGTCAAGATGCACGTTTTTCCTTTTGCTAACTGGGTAAGGACCACTAGGCACAATGCCTGTTTTCAGATGTAACCATGGAGCACTGGGGCAGCTACAGTAAGTGACTTTCTCAAGGCCACACAGTACACAGGTTGAGATTGTGAGACTCAAACCCAGCTCTGCTGGATGTACCAAGCTCATTCACAGCTCATGACTCTAACATCCAGGCTATACTGCCAGCCACATGAGTTGTACAATCTACTGAATATACTCACATATACAGACGTGGCAGCCAGGAAGAAGCACAGAAATGCTGCAGGATATCACAGAATGCTGCAATTTACTGCAGGGGCCATTGTAAGTCAATTGAAATTAAACTCTTTTGTCATGCAGGATTTTGTGACATGTCATTACTGCAAGTTATTGCACGTCATCATGGCTGGTTCCACTGTAAGCCTAGTTTTTGATGCTGAAAATAGGCCCCCAAGAAGGGGGACTTGACTTTTCTGCTAGGTCAACCTATCTGCAGGGTTTAAAATTGTAAACAATTTCTGGAACTGTGTAACCTTATTTTGTGTCCAGTTCTGGCAACAAAGACAAATTCTGTGCTTGATTTTGGTCACAAAACAGATGTTTTCATTTAATTTGGGCAGCAAAAAATGTCTGTAATTTTTTCTAAAAGTGACCAGGTAAAGGGGGATCAGCTAATATGAGAGGTCAACTTACAGGTGAGCATATATGGTATGTGCCTCTACAAATGAGTATGTTAGAAGCATAATAAAAGCATTCCCTTGTACTGCTGACAGTAAAACAGTCACTGCCCAGTAACTAAAAGTGACAGCCAAACATATTGCTCAGATGTATGTATGGTTATTAAGATAAGGTGTGTGGTCATTGCTCCCTGATATTCAGCACAAGAGATGCTATGGTCACTTGCTCTGCAAACTAGTGTCCTGTCAAGGAGATATGTGGGTCAAATAGGGTTGCTGTATCTTATATCATTTAAAGAGGGTACCAATCATCAAGTGTGACAACTTTTCAAAGCATGCTACCTGGGAGATGCTACAGAGGAATTCTCCCCATCTAAGGATGTCTGAGGTCCACCACATGCACAATATTAGGCACTGTACCCATACTTAATCTCAGAACAAAGATGGTTG
Source organism: Neoceratodus forsteri (assembly GCA_016271365.2). Lineage (NCBI taxonomy): Eukaryota > Metazoa > Chordata > Ceratodontiformes > Ceratodontidae > Neoceratodus > Neoceratodus forsteri. The sequence goes on along the minus strand of CM057449.1, from coordinate 1,178,392,153 downwards.
GGGAGAAGGGCAGCTGGCAGTGGAGAATGTTACAAACCCAGAAATGGACCTGTTTCCAGAAGAGCAATATTGTATTTAGTTTATGTTGACCAGAAAAGGAGAACTAGGCAATTGTGCTAATATTTAGCCTTGTCCTGGGGTGGGGGTGGGGATACAAAGAGAAACTAATTAAAACTTGGTTTATTTTTGTTGTAATGTAAATTTTCTTATGGTGCTCTTTTCCAAATGGGTTATGTTAATTTCACTGCTTTACAAATGTTATACTGTGACTTTGTTCTTTGCTTATATCTGTATCTAATTTATTCTAGTTACTATGCCTCTTGGAATAAATTTAACCCTGTAATAGAATCATTATCAAACAGACATATTAGAGCAATCCCCAACAGACCATTTTAACAGAAAATGTTATTTTTGTCTCACCAGTTTTTATAAAGTTTGCACTTTGGATGTACTGTATCTTTAAATATGGGCTTTAAATGCTGGTCTGGTTTTCCAGTCTGACACATCCTCTGAGGAAGACCAGCCAGCTTGAAGTGCTGGGGCTGCCAGTCAGCATTTTTCCTTGGATTCCATTAATAAAATCTGCACAAGCAAAGTTAATCTGCTATGGGGTTTTACTTAGAGTGCCAGTTTTATTTTTTCTGTCACTCATAAGTTACCCATCTACAAGGCATTGATGACCCTTTAATCAGCACATGCTTGCTTTTCCCTTTGATTGTTGGTATTACTACAGTTTTTGGAAGCAAGAGTATACAGTGTTATTTTGATTACTGTAGGGAAATAGATTAAACCTGGTCACATGAAATATCACATACCAATCAAAGAAAGAGGACTAGCCATAATTAAGCCTGTTCTTTTCCCACCGTATATGTGTGATCAGTAACAAAAATCTCATTGTGAACTAGGTGCCGAGAATCAAAGAAGCTGATTGGCCGAGAGGTCTTTGAAGCCATGATGATATCAGGCTACATCATCATGACATAAAAAAACCTCCAATCACCAGCCTCCTCAGTTACCTCACAGTGTTCCTCATGTCCCACAGTCTGAGTCAGACCTCCAGTTTGCCACTATTTAAAAAAAAAAAACTCCTCACAACTGTGCCCATGACAGAAGGCAGCACAACACAAGCTGCTGGGAAGGAACAGTGGCTGAGCTGCCCACAACATCCTCCACATCCTGCTGTTGCCTTCCCCACACAATTGTAACATTAGGCAACAACTGGCAGTCACAGAGACTGTTGTATCTGTCTACAGGGCAGAATGGTGCAAGTTGTGCCTTGAACAAGTATTTAAAAAAAAAGAGCAAAGGATCCAAAAGCAGCCCACAACTTGTTTTTTGAACACTACTAATGTCCGGACAATGGTGTTTGCCCCTTTAAAGGGGGCAGACCAAATTGTCCTGGTGGACACCAGCCTATACTGGCAGGATGGTCTGCATCTGTCCAGGAAGGGAACAAGTCTTTTGAGCAATCGGTTTAAATGCTTCATTGCAAGCTTTTAAACTAGTCAATGGGGGAGGCACTGACAAGCAGCAGAAAAATCCCAGCCTCTCCCTACAAAACAGGGTACTAAATGAGAAAAAGACCAAGGTAGAGCGGTCAGTGGGGATGCTGCAACAGAAGGTAAGGCCATCAAAAATGGAGAGCAATGAGTACCAATGCCCGTAGTCTAGGTAACAAGCTTCCTGAATTAGTGGCCTTGATGGAGGAGGAACATCTGGATATCGTGGCAGTCACAGAAACATGGTACACACAAAACCATGACTGGGACGTAAACATACCAGGATACACTATCTACAGGAGGGACAGGGAGGGTAAAGAGGGAGGAGTAGTTCTTTACATAAGGGAAGGAAAAAGTAACAGAACAAAAGGGTAAACAGGAGGAGAAGAAGCACTGTGGGTAAATTTGGAGACAGGCAATAGCACCAAATCCACAGGGATTGATACGAACCCCCTTCTCAGGGAGGAAATGGACAAGGAAATGATAGAAATATACTTAGAATGGCAGAAAAAGGGGAGATATTGCTGATGGGTGATCTGAATATGCCAGATGTTAACTGGAGTGCAGTTGCAGCTGCCACTTCGAAGAGTGCAGTTATTCTAGATGCCCCACAGGGGGCATGCCTTAGACAACTAGTACTGGAGCCCACTCGAGAGGGAGCAATATTAGACTTGATATTCTCAAATGGAGATGGAGAGAGGATCACAGATGTAGAAGTGGGTAGCCATCTGGGAACTAGCGACCATCGAGAAGTATAGTTCACAATAAACACAACAATAGAATCAAGCCATACAAAGACAAAAGTACTGGACTTTAGGAGGCTGACTTTGCCAAAATAGGTGAGCTAAGGAATGCACTAGCAAATGGGTGGGAAGGAGGGTGGAAGAACAATGGGGAATAATAAAACTGCCATCACAGAGTAACGAGCTTGTGTGAAGCAAATAAACAAAACAAGATGATGTAAGAAACCACTATGGTTCTCAAAGGAAGTGGCAGTGAAGGTTCAAGAAAAAGAAAGCATTCAGGAAGTACAAGGAATCGAGCAGGAGCAGGACAGAGAACTGTATCAGTTAAAGCAAAAGGAGGCTGGGAAGGCAGTCAGAACAGCAAAGGCCCAAACTGAGGAAAAGATAGTCAACTCAGTTAAGAAGGAATAAAACCTTTATAGGTACATCAGGGAGCAAAGGAAGACCAAGGGAGGGATAGTGAGGCTTAATAAAGGGGAGGGAGGTGGGCAGAGGGAGAATGTGAAAAGGCAGAGATACTAAACAAATATTTTTGCTCAGTATTTACAAAGGAAGAGGGGGAGATACATAAAACAAACAGTAGTAACACTCTGGATACAGAAGTTGATACCAGCCCATTTACAGAAGAAAGGGTTCTGAAAGAACTCTTAAAACTGAAGGTGGACAAAGCAATGGGGCCTGATGGGATTCATCCCAGAATTCTAAAAGAACTAAGGGTAGAACTAGTGACACCACTGACTACCCTCTTTAACAAATCATGGGAGGATGGGGTGGTACCCGAGGACTGGAGGAGGGCAGATGTGATTCCCCTTCACAAAAGTGGGAGCAAGGCAGAAGCAGGAAACTATAGACCTGTTAGTTTAATCTCAGTGATAGGGAAAATGATGGAATCACTTCTAAAGGAAAGAATTGTCGAGTATCTAGAGGCCAGTGGGGCACAAGACCCTAGGCAGCATGGATTCACAGTGGGAAGGTCATGCCAGACGAATCTGATAGATTTCTTTGACTGGGTGACCAAAGTAGTAGATCAGGGAGGGGCTGTGGACATGGCCTACCTAGACTTTAGCAAGGCATTTGACACAGTCCCACACAAAAGATTAATATATAAGTTAGCCAGCCTGGGAGTGGGTCCCAAGATGACAGCCTGGGTAAAGAATTGGCTGGAGAATAGGACACAAAGAGTAATAGTAAATGGAGTCCACTCAGAAGAAAGGAGGGTTACAAGCGGGTACCGCAGGGTTCGATAGGACTAGTCCTCTCAATGTCTTTATGTTTACATTGCAGAAGGACTGGAAGGAAAGTATGTCTTTGCAGATGACACTAAGATCTGCAACAGAGTTGATGCACAGGGTGGGGTGGAAAGGATGAGAAGGGACTTGGCAAGGTTAGAGGAATGGTCAAATGTATGGCAGCTTAGATTCAATGCTAAGAAGTGCAAGGTAATGCACCTGGGAAACAAAACCCAGGGAAGAGTACACAATGGGGGTGAGATACTAACAACAACAAAAATGGAAAGGGACCTGGGGTAGTCATATCAGATGACCTAAAGGTGGCAAGCAATGTGAGAAGGCAGCAAGGAGGGTTGGGGGATACTGGGATGCATAGGGAGGGCATCACCAGTAGAAAACAGAAGTTATTATCCTCTGTACAGACAGCTGGTGAGACCCCATCTGGAGTACTGTGTGCAGTTCTGGAGACCCAATTCCGCAAAGACATAGACAGGATGGAAGCTGTCCAGAGGAGGGCACTAAATGGTGCAGGGTCTGCACCGGAGGACATATGAAGAGAGACTTATGAGCTTAATATGTATAGCCTCGAGAAAGGAGGGAGAGGGAGACATGATAGAAACTTGAAGTACTCAAGGGAATCAACAAAGTCCAAGAGGGGCATCTTTCAAAAAGAGTGTGCAAGAACAAGAGGGCACAATTTGAAGATAGAGGGGGCGGCTCAGAGGTAATTTAAGGAAGTATTTTTTTCACAGAGAGGGTTGTGGATGCATGGAATGGCCTTCCGGAGGAGTTGTGGAGCCAAAATCAGTGGTGAATTAAGCATGCATGGGATAGTCATAAGGCAATTCTAGGGTTGGGGGTAGAAAGAAGTAGGCTGCTGGTTAACTAGGATCTGCAGCTTATCCAGTAGGTAGGGAAATGGGCAGACTGGGTGGGCCAAGCGGTCCTTATCTGCCGTCAAATTCTATGTTTCTATGTTTCTATGTTTCTATGTGACCTCTCCGCCAGGCAGAAAATGGTATGGCTCAGAGAGTTGGGGATGGGGGTGGAGCCCCAGGGACAATAGGCAGGTACAGGAAAGGGAGGAGCACAAGGAGGAACAGAATAGCCATAGGAGGCAAGGAACGTGGGAGGGGGAAAAAGCCAGGGTACATAAATGGCTGCACAGAGGTATTCTGCCTTTCTGCTGGAAAATTTTGTTGGCTTATCAACAGAATCAGCATGTCAGAATCAGCTATCAAGATTGAGGAGGTGAACCAACTGAGGTAACAAGTGGAAGATCTTTCTACAAGGTATTAAAAAAAAATGAATGACAGAAATATACAGGTGTAGGTTATAGGACGCAAGAAGGAGGCATTATTTGAGTTATTTTAGTGTGAGGCTAGAGATCCCAGGCTACTTGTTCCATGTGGGGTGAAAGAAATGCTATGGTGTGAAAAAGTGCCCAGTACTGATTTGAGTTTTAAAATGCAAAAAGAATGTGTGTGGCTGCTGAAAAGGCATTATTTGAACGACTGGAGTGTGAGGCTAGAAGAGTTCATGCTGTTTTGTGCCATGTGGAGACAGTTTTTGGGAGAGAGTGATGCTAAAAAAGAAAAGGAGTGGTAGCCCAGTACCGAAGTGAGTTTTAAAATGCTAGAGCCAGAATTTCAGCAGGTGCCTGTGTTTTTGAGTAGTTTTTAGTGGTTCCAAATGAGGAGAGGAACATCAAGGGTGGTTTGCAGTTTGGGACGTCCTCAAAGCAGTAGAGCATTTTGGTTTGTGGCCACCCACCCACCCAGTCAAGGGAGGACCAGATCCTGAGTTTGGGTGGCAGGAGGCGGGTGCGAATAACGCACAAAGAAGCGATGATGCTTTCTTTAAAAAAAAAAAAATAGAAAGTGAGATGAGCTGAGGGGGAGCCTGCATTAGAAACATGAGGCAGGCCCAGGAATGGGAGAAAGAAGCTGCTAGCAGTTGGGCGTACCAGGAGTAGCGAGCAGTGGCGTCTGACATACACCGCTGTAGTATGGGGACAACAGAATTCCAGCATAGGGTGATGGTGGCGGGAACAAAGGAGAAGTGTGCTTCCTTGCTCAGCTGCATCTCTCTGGGGTGCAAGCTAAAATACCAGGAGGAGTTTCTTTTGGGAGGTTTTTCTTCAAAAAAAAAAAAAGAAAAAAGAAACAAATGGGAAGAGCTGGTTGTAGTGGCGTAGTGCCTAAGGGGATTTTCCAATTTTAATGACTAATTGGCAACTGGCCCGAGGTACCGCAGGCATTCAGGTGCTGGTGTTGCAACAGAGCATTTCTTTGGGTCGGGTGGCATCTGATGTCACACCACATGGGAGGGTTTCGATCTATCATGAATGGGACGGCATTTAGCAGAGGTGCTCTTTTGGGGACAAAAAAGGAAAGCATGCCCATGATTAAAAACAAAATGAGTGTTTTTATGGACAGGCAAGGGCATCTAGAGAGGCGAGAATAGTACAAACAGTGTTTTAGGTGGGTTGCTCACTTTCCTTGCCCTGAGTTAAGGCAATTTATATTCCAAGGGGGGGCAATAACCCGAGAGAGGCCTAGGGTAGCCTCTCATGTATGAGAAGGGGGGGAGGGGGCAGAAAGCGAGGGAAGGGAACAGAGCTACAACGTTTGTTCTATGAAAAAGAGCAGAGGTACAATTTAATGGGAACTGGGTTTTTTTCTGCAAAAAAATAAAAATAAAAAGAATGATAATAAATACTGGTATTCGGATGAAGATGATACAGTGGCAGGGTGCAGAGGGCACACGAACGCAGCTCCTTCATGCGTGGACAAAGGGCACTACTTGGAAGCATGAGCATTGAGGGAAGCCGTGTGTATACAGACTGTGGCTGCAGATGATAACGACTGATCTTTTTCAGTTTCATTGCAGTATTTGTGTGTAGCATGACTGGAAAGAAGATGGCACTGAAGAATAGCAAACCATCTAGAGTAGAGGCATACAAGGCGATAATGGAGTTGGCAGAGAAGGCCAACATGATGTGGCAACTAGTGGAAGGGGAGGAGCCAGGGAAGTCGGGGGAAAAATGGAAAGCGGAGAAGGGGTGATGGGAAAAGGCCAATGGAGAAGAGCCAGAGTCCAGCAAGGCCACAACAGCCTCCACTGGAGGAGTCCCGTCCCCAGCCCAGTACCATCCCCCCCGTGACCCTGAACCGGTAATACTACCTCCAGAGCCAGTAGGTTTACCCCCGGCAGAACCCGGGGCTGAATCCCAGTCCACAGCTGCCCTCACACCCCCATCTACGGACAGACCAGTGCACGAAAAAGGACGGATGCAGTTCACTAACAACAAGCCTCAGGGAACGGACAGACCAACAGGTAGTTTATCAGGTTCTGTCGGTGAGAGTATCAAGGAATATATTGGTCAAATTATTGTGACGCTGGGGCGGGGGTTGGGGCAGATGGAGATGGCACTGGCAGAGATCAGGTCAGAAAAGGGGGGTACAGAGGGAGAGAAGAAGAAGGAAATGGATAGCATGAGAAAGGGCACAAGTGAAATTGGAACACCAGGTATGAGAATAGGTGAGCACGTACTGTTGTCCACAAAGAAAAAGATTTGGAAGGGGGAGTATGTGGACATACTTGCATTGGTAAGCAGGGAGGCAGCTGCCAAGTATGAGGAGACGGAGAGTATAGGCAAGAGTGAGATGGCACCCACGGTAGTGCTACTAGGCAAGAAGGAGGAAGAACAATTTACAAAAGGGAAGCTGTGGAATGGTTGGTTCATGGGATTTGCCACGTATTGGGCCATAGTGATGGAGAACAAGCCAGAGACAGGGATTCCGTTGATCACATATTCCTTGATTATACAGTGGGCAAAAGGAGGCGTGGGGTGGATATACTATGATGAATTTTTTTATGAAAGGATGGCCACATATGGGGATGTGAGATGGGATACTAAGCAGTTTGATTTGTGGATGGACTACGTGACCGACCAATCCACCCCAGAGGGAGAGCCAAGAAAAAGAATGGGGGTACTTCAGAAATGCTACTGGGGTTACAGCAGAGCTTTCTGTTCATGGCCACAGTGTCGTTTTAGGCATGCATGCTCAAAGTGTGGGGGTTCTCATCCCACGACGAGATGCAGGAACCAGTGGTCTCAGGTGTTTCAGGTGGGGAGTAATCAGGGTGCCAGCCACCAGTCTTTTCATGAAGAACAAGGCTATAAGGGCCAGCCCTGGAACAGAGGTGTGAGGGGCAGAGGGTACGGGAGTAGGGGAGCCCAATCTTACTGAAATAAAGAGAGGAAGGAAGAGGAAGGGGAAGGGGAAGGGGAGGTAGGGGAGGAGGGGTAGGGTGGGCATAGAACAATTTCAGGCAGCCAGAACACCCATCAAGTGGGAGGCATGGGAGGGGTGGCTGGCAGAATACCCTCATAGGGATGCTGCGGAAACCTTAAGAAGAGGTTTCTGATCAGGTTTTTCTTTGCAGTGTAGGATGCCAAGACAAGCTAGGGGGGCAAATAATTTGGGCTCAGTTAAAGGAAAAGAAGACATCTTAAAAAAAAATAGAAAAGGAAAAAGCAGCAGGGAGGTTAGAAGGCCCTTACCCTTTTCTCCTGATAGCTAATTTGAGGATATCTCTGCAGGGTTTGCTACATAAGAAACAGGAAGGGGAGTACAGGGAGATCCATCTCCTATCATTCCCAAAGGGAGACTCTGTTAATGATTTTATAGGGGAAGAGCATAGTTGGGTGACTTATGCTACATTGGAAGAGGCAGTACAGATCATTCGGGCAACCCTGGAGCTGTGGCTAGCGAAGACGGACATTGAGTCAGCCTTTCACCTGCTTCCAGTCAGAAAGGAGGACTGGGACCTTTTGGGATTTAAAATAGGGGACCAGTATTATTTTGATAAAGCAATGCCCATGGGTTGTTCAATAGCATGCGCAACTTTCGAGACATTTAGCACCTGCCTGCAATGGATCTTCCAGGAAAAAAATGGGGTATAAAACGGTCATACATTATTTGGATGATTTTTTGTTGATAGGCAGTGGACGAGCAGAGACAGAAGAGATATTGGCTAGTTTTTAGCAGTTGTGTGGGGACTTAGGTGTACTGTTGGCACCAAACAAAATGGAAGGCCCTAGTAGGGTCCTGGAGCTTTTAAGGATTGAGGTAGATGCACTGAATGAGGTATTTAGGCTGCCTGACAAAAAAGTGAAAAAATTAAGGGAGTTGATTCGGCACCACACAAGCAGGAGGGGGGTGCAGTTGAGGCAAGTGCAGCAAGTCCTGGGGCATTTGAACTTTGCATGCAGGGCATTTGGGCTGGGAAGGACATTCACAAGATGGCTAGCAAGAGCAATAGCTGGGGTGACAAGGCCGCACCATTTGGTAGATATAACGCAAGGGGTAAAGGAAGACTTCAAAGTATGGGAGGAATTTTTGAGGGGTTACCTGTACAATGGCATATCCTTCTGGCAGGAAGAATGGGTTTTTAATACTGACTTACACCTGTACACGGACGTGGCAGTGTGGGAAGGGTATGGGGGGATATTTGAGGGGAAAGTGGTTCATGGAGCTTTGGCCAGATGAATGGGTAAAGGGAGGCAGGGTGAAGAACATCACACTATTGGAAATAATGCCAATTTGGGCCTGCACCCTGGTGTAGGGGGAAGAATTGCGAAACCAGAAGGTTATGTTCTGGTGTGATAATAAGACAGTGGTGGAGGTCCTGAATAACAAAGGGGAAAGTTGGCGCCGTTAATGTGGGTGTTGAGGCAACTAATCCTAAGAGGGTTGCAGTTGAACATGTCATTTAGGGCTAAGTACATAGATGGGAAAAGGAATATACTGGCTGACAGCCTTTCCCGTCTGCAGCTGGACCATTTTCGGGCACTGGTACCAATGGTGGAGGATCAAAAAATGCCCATTCCAACAAACATCTGGGACCTTGGCAAGAGGGAGCAGAGGTGCTGTTTCACAGCTCATGGGCACCACGGACCCTGAGGGCCTATGAAGGGGCATGGCGGGCATTGCAAACTTTCAGGGCAGTGCACCACATGGAGGTGAGTGGGCCAGTCATGGTAGAACAGGTGGGAAAGTTTACAGTAGAACAATGGCAGAGGGGTTTGGCATACAACACGATGGGGTATGCCTATCAGGGATCAGTGTGGTACGCAGCCTGAAGAGGTGGCCGGATCCCACAAAATCAATGTTGATACGTAGGATGATGCAAGGGTGGAGCAGGTTGAGACAGAAGGACAAGGACAGCTGGCAACCAATAGCGGAGCTCTGCCTAGCCAGGCTGCAGGACATATTGCCAAGGGTGTGTAAATCCAAAGACAAAGTGCAGCTGTTCTTTACAATTTATGTGGTAATGTTTGGGGGGACTTTGAGGGTAAGTGAGGTGGTAGGTCATGGCCAAAAAGACAATAAAGGGGGGGCTACAATGGGGGGATGTAGTTTGGGAACAAAAAACAATACAACTGGTCATCAGGAGGTCAAAAACAGACCAGGTGGGAAAAGGTTGTGTCATAGACCTAAAGCAGCATGCAGAAGCATCAGTATGCCTAGTAAGAGCTCTGTGGGCTTACGCTGCAAGAGAGATATAACAAAGAAGGGTGATTATTCGTACACGGGGATGGGAGAAAAGTGACCAGTTACCAGGTAACAGCGGTACTTAAAAAGGCATGGGGTTTTTGGAAGAGGACCCAGCAAGTTATTCCTCCCATTCCTTTCGGATAGGAGCCATGTCAAAATGGGCAGCCAAAGGGGAATCAGTGGACAAGATTTTGGAAATGGAGCGATGGTGGTCTGCCAGCTACAAAAGATACATCTGTGCATTTAAAGATTAACATGCCATCTTTGTTTTGTTTTTCAGGACTGGAACAGAAAGGGAAAAAGGGGGGACTTTGGGGGAGGGGCATGGGGGAGGTTCAAAAAGAAAAAAAAGGGGAGGGGTAATCAAGAAGTAAGGTATTAAACAGAGTTTTTTTATCTAATCCATAGGAAGAGGGAGGATCATGGAGGTGTGGATCTGTGGGCATTCCTACATTTATTGGCAGAGAGGAGAGCAGAAGTGAAGGCCGGGGGAAAGCAACTCTACCAGGATGTCAGACACTGTAGATTGACATGGCGTGGCATCCGAGGGATGAAGTGGGCACAGTTACTACTGACGTTGCTGGAAATAAAGCAATGGAGATCCACACCAGATTTGATTATTATCCACCTGGGAGGGAATGACATAGGAGAAAAACCAATCGGTGGATACCTATCTAAGGGTGAGAAGTGATTTGGAAAAAGTGAAACAATGGTGGCCGGATGTGTGATTAGTGTGGTCTGACATGATACCATGGAGAGTATGGAGGCATGCTCGCAGACATGTAGTGGTATAGAGAGCCAGGAGAAAGATGAATAGGAGAGTGGAGACCCTAGTGAGAAGCCTGGGGAGGCATGTAATACTGAGGGGAGTTGAGGAATGGATGGACGCATTTTATTGATCATATGGAGTGCACTTATCCAACCTGGCTATAGATATGTTTAACACAGAGATGATGGGTTTTCATTGAGGCATGGAGGAGACAACAAGGCAGATAAAAGGGGGGTAGGAGGGGAAGAAAGAAAAAAGAGGAAGAAGGTGAGGGAGAAGGCCAGTCATCCAACACAAGCTGGAGATGGCTATGGAGAAATGGGGAATGGGGTGAGGGGAGAGGAAGAAAAAGGAGGAGAAGGAGAAGCAACAGAAGGAAAAGAAAGCAGTCTCGGTTCTCACCGTTACCTATAGGAAAGAGAAGAAGAAAGCTCCCAGGTTTTCACCTGGGGAGGTAAGAAGAAACAGAGGAAGATCTTGAACTGATATTGATTATGTAAAGCAATACAATTGAAGAGGTGTAATATGACTATGGAAGATGATGATAATGATAATGTAAACAAAAGAAATGTGGTTATTGGTAATAAATTGATTGCCGATCTGAGTGCAACAACACACAGGTGGTCTGTCTTTTGTGAGGAATGGGGAATCTGGGACAATGGTGTTTGCCCCTTTAAAGGGGGCAGACAAAGTGGTCCTGGTGGACCTCTCCTTCAGGCAGAAAATGGTATTTACTTAGAGAGTTGGGGGTTGGGGAGGGTGGAGCCCCTGGGAAAATAGGCAGGTACTAGAAAGGGAGGAGCACAAGGAGGAACAAGATATCCATAGTAGGCAAGGAAAAGTGGGAGGGGGAAAAAGCCAGGATACATAATAGGCTGCACAGAGGTATTCTGCCTCTTTCTGCTGGAAAATGTTGTTGCCGCCCACCCACCCATTTAAATAAAGTGATGAAAAGGAATAGTAGTCGTATGGGTCAAAGGAGGGCGAAGTGGTGGGGCTGCCTCACAGGTGGATGGCAGCAGGGTCCGGTCAGATGGATAGGCCTGTCAAAGGTGGATGGCAGAAAAAAAAGGGGAAAATGGGGAAGGGGGGACAGGGGAGAAAAGAGGAAGAAAAAGGAGGAGAAGGAGAAGCAACAGAAGGAGAAGAAAGCGGTCTCAGTTCTCACCGTTATCTATAGGAAAGAGAAGAAAGCTCCCAGGTTTTCACCTGGTGAGGCAAGAAGAAGCAGAGGAAGATCTTGAACTGATATTGATTATGTAAAGCAATACAATTGAAGAGGTGTAATATGACTATGGAAGGTGATGATAATGATAATGTAAACAAAAGAAATGTGGTTATTGTAATAAATTGATTGCCGATCTGAGTGCAACACACAGGTGGTCTGTCTTTTGTGGGGAATGTGGAATCCAGGACAAGTGACAGTTTCACATTACTGGGTGACTTACTGGGAGATGTCCATTTTTCCCATTTATATTGCTGCTTCCTGCTTGCCACAGATAACGTTTTGAGAAAAATAAAAAAAAAAAACACACACATCTTCTCTCAAGCAGCGGCACCAGGTCAAAGACAAGAAAACACAGGTCACTTCCTGGTGCTCCTCCATGAACTTGACTTACAGCAGTGCCACCTGCTGTTCAGAGCTTTCCAGGAACTATTTTATTAAAAGGTACTCCTCCAACACCTCACAAAAGACATTTTCAGAAGGATTTAAAATATTTTTTTATTTGTTTTTACTGCTAAAACTTGGATTCTAGTTCATAATAGCAATAATGCACTCCAGGGTGTGGTATATCATGGGATATTGTCACTTCTCGGGTTTTTGGACGCACTTGGCCTGCAGCCTCATGCCCAACCACCCAAGGCGTGATGATATCTCAAGATATACCACACCCTGTCATGCATTATTGCTTAATTATATAAAATACTTCTCAGTCATGGCATCTAATCCTTAGTGACTGATGTACACTTTTTTTTAAGAAATAGAGTTCTGTTCAACTAGGAGTATTTAGAAAACTTCCCAAAAGGATTCTGAGTTATCTGATTGATTTCAGATTATGAAAAAATAGAAACTTTCCATTTTGCACACTGTGAACAAAGCCAGGAAGCAACTTTATAACATCCTAAAAGTTGCTGGTTTGCTCATCCCACCCTTCAGCTAACCCCCCACCCACCCCAGCATTAAAACACACTGGATTACTGATGAACTGTAAGAAACTCACACTCCTTTAAAGAGTAAGACACAATTTGGTTGTGCTGCCATGACAAACTGAATGTCGGGAATAATCATCAGTATAAAGCCTGGCAGAAAGATATTGTTTACACCCTGGATGTAAACAGGAGTTGGAAACAGGGGAGCATTTGTTTGTTAGTTGCTCATATCATAGGTAATTTCAAGCTGGCAGACTTGTGTCTATAATTGCTTGCCAAATACCAAATTTAAAACTGAGTATTTATTTTACTGAAGTGTCGGTCAAAGTTAACTTTGAAGTTATTCATACTCATTCTCTCCACGAGTACTGATGGAAGCGCATTCCAGGTACCACAACCCTTTGACTAAACCAGCTCTTCCTTAGGTTATGGTTCTATTTAAAATGTACAAGTTGCCTATCAAGTTTCCTACTACTACACCAATTAGTCCTAGGCTGGAGAACAACCTCTGCCCGAAGGTTGTCGTCTCCCATTATTCTATATATGAAACACAAATCTCCCCTAAACCTTCTATATAAAAGGGAAAACAAGTTAAGGGATGATAATCTTGCTTCATATGGTAAATCATTTAAACCCTTTACAGATTTAGTAAATCTTCTCTGCATGCTTTCTAGTCTGATGATATCTTTCCTATTCTGTGGGGACCAAACCTGGGTGCAATTTTTCCAGATGGGGCCTCACTAAGCTACATAGAGTGACATGAGTACCTTATCATACCTGCTAGCTACTGTAGATGCCTAAGTATACAATTTAAGTTCTGATTAGCTTTCCTCACTTGTGCCCTACAATGGGTCCCGAACTTTAGATCCCCAGTCATCCAAATCCCCAGGTCACTTTCCTTGTGAGTTACTGTGAGCGTGTCATTAGCAAGCTTGTATGAGGTTTTAGCATTATGTTTACCAAAGTGCATAACATTGCATTTGTCTGTATTCAGGACAAGTTTGTTACTATCCACTCCAAAGTCTCATTGATAGCATTCTGAAGGGATGTAATAGCTACTTGATCGTTCACCACTGTCCAAAGTCTGCAGTCGTCTGCAAATTTATATAACCATATATTAGGGTTATGAAGTCTAAGGGAGGATAGATAGATATTAAAGAGACTAGGCCCCAAAATAGAGCCCTGGGGAACCCCACTAGTGATTGGTGTACAATCGGAAAGCACTCCACCTATGGTAACCCTTTGTTTACGCCCCTGCAGCCATGCTGAGATCCAGTTACAAATGTTCTGGTCCAGGTTACAGTCCTCTACCATTTTTAAAAGTTCCATGTGGGGTAATTTATCGAAAGCTTTTGCGAAGTCCATATAAATCACAGCGACAGAATTCCCAATGTCCAGCTACCTACTGGCGTTCTCATAAAAGGCCAACAGATTAATTTGGCACGATCTAGATTTTGTAAACCCATGCTGAGCCATATCTACTAGTCCCTGAGTTGTTAAGAAGTCTGATATTAAGCCTTTAAACAACCACTCCAAGATCTTCCCCAGCAGAGAGGTTAGACTTACTGGCCTAAAATTATCAGGTTTTGTCTTTGGCCTTTTTTTAAGATAGGGACTGTTAAAGCAGTTTTCCAGTCAAGGGGTACTGAACCAGTGTCTAGGGAGGCTTGAAAGATGTAAGTAACTGGCAGTGTCAACACTTCAGCTAGTTCATGTATGACTCTAGGGTATAAATTCTTGGGACCAGGTGGTCTATTTATGTCAACCTTTATGAGCCGATTGAATAAATCTTTGAATTTAATTGTAATTTTCCTAGGAATGGATGCTTCTTTACCAATGTGTGGTACTGCATTGCCGTTATAAACTGAGCAAAAATATTTATTCTGAATGTCTGCAATTTCTGCAGTTATAGCTGTGTTTCCTAAGTCATTCAAAAATGGGCCTATCATACAGTGGCCTCCCTTTTTGCTATTAATGTAGGAAAAGAAGGATTTCTTATTATCCTTCACTCTGCTAGCTAAATCCAACTCCAACTGTGCTTTTGCTTTTTCAATTCTTGTTTTAATGCTCCTAACACATTCCCTATAGGCCTGATTTACCCCAAGGGACCTGTTACCTTTCAATTTTTTATATATTCTGTTCTTCCTGTTTATCATTTTTTTGATAGATGCAGTCATCCATGCAGGTTTCTTTTTGATGCTAGTGTCATATTTTGGTACACTTGGTATATAGGTTTTAACAAGATGTGTTAATCAAGCTAACAGCAGTTTCCACATGTCTTGCACGGATAACCCCTTATAATCATTCATCCAGTCCCATGCCAACATTTGGGTTCTGATAGTGGAGAAATCTGCTTTCCAAAAATTTAGTTTGGTTGTAGTACCCGTATTCTTAATCATTATGGATTCCCTGATGCTAAAGTGAACTGAGCAATGGTCATTATTACCTAGGGGGCTGTTAACCTGGAGTTTGTCAACTGTGTCACCCATATTGGTAAGTACTAGATCTAGGGTTCTAGTTCCTCTAGTGCTACCTTGGACAAGTTGTTCAAGACCCATCTGATCGAATATATCAATATACCTTTTGTCCAGGTTGCTATCCCCATGCTCCTTCATCCAATCTATACTAGGTAGGTTGAAGTCCCCTGTCAGTCATATTCTGTCTACTGGATCCAACTCCCCTATTATTTTTAATAATGCCTCATCATCATCAGATGTCATAGAAGGTGGCCTATATACTAGTCCTAAAATGATCCTGGTACCTTTCTGGGGAAATAGTTTTACCCATTATAATTCTAGGGCTCCTGTATCCCATTGCAGTTTTTCACAATGTATAGAATCATGCACATATATGGCTATTTCACCCCCTTCCTGTGTATTCTGGATTTGGAAAATAAGCTGTATCCTGTCACCTTTTTATCCCACAGATCATTATCATCCCACTATGTTATAGGCTTATAGGATGTGACTGATGGAAGGAGCCATTATTCTCAAGAATGACATATAATGTGTTGGTACATGGGAAATTTCAGGTGAGTAGGGGACAACTTCTATCTGGGTTAAGAGTCATTTTGACAGGATTCAAATGTTATATATGGCTGGTCAGATGCCAGTTAATCTTACAGCAATAATTTCTTCCATTGCAAGTTTTATTTGATAACATTATTCATGAGCTAAATCACATCTATGAGAAGGAAGCAAAGCTGGTATCCAAGAATTAATGTAATTACTTATGGAAACAATATTCAATGGTTTTAAAATACATGTAATGAAGACCCATGGGATTTTTTGCTATCCAGCAAACTGATAATGATGACAGTATACTTTTACTTTAGGAATCTTTTTGTCTGAACTAAAGAAGCTATGATTTTTTTTCATAGTTTGGTCAAAAGTTCTTTTACCTGTATGCATTATTGTTTGATAACTGTTTGATGTTCTCATTTGTTTAATGTTACTGTTTGAGTTTGCTGTTTAAATAAAATTCCCCTACTCGTTTTAAGGAGAGACTATGGGATCATTAATTTCTTCCTGAACAGCCACCAGAACAGGCAGATGGAACCTCGGTTTAATATCTCATCTGAAATATGGCACCTCATGCTGTACTAGTGTCAGTGCTGGGATTTTACCCAAAATTATTATGGATGGGAAAGACCAAAGAATGTGCAAAAGATACCCATCTGCAGAAGCAGATCTCCAGCACTAGTTATTAGGAAGGCACTGGAGTGCATGCAGAGCTGAAGGCATTCTGTAACAAGAATTCAGAATTTTGTTTTGAATCAACCTACTACAGCTATCTATGCACATTTTGTGTGCCGCAGATCCCAACAGGAGCCCCACTTGGTAACCAAGATCTGTCTCTGCAGAACTGATGCCCACTTGTCCCTTGCTTGGAGAGATTGGTTTGGGATGCACTCTCATATTGTGCTATATATTGTACCTGCTCACCCTTTAGTTAATCATATTCATTTTTTTATATACTTTATTTTTATTCCTTAAGAGAAAATAAAAGAGAACAAATATATTTCCAACGATTAGACAACATTAAGAGAAGGTTAATACATATAAAGTTAAACTTAATAAAGCACAACATTATTTTTAAGGGGGTTAAAAGAGAAAAAGATCAAAACATACAGTATATCTATTCTTAGAGCTTATTTATAGAATCCATTTTACAAATAAACTTTGAATGTGCTCCAAGCTTTTATTTCCTAGTCTTTAATCAATTCAGATCATAAAAAAATAAGAGCCTTTAAACCCAATCACCCTTCCCCTCATACTGAGTCCAAAACATAACCAGTCAATTAAAAAGAAAAGTCCATTCATGTATTTGTAATTCATCTTAAAGGGCTAGAGACTCAGAAGCAATACTTTAGAAAGACACTGGATGGTATTCTATAAGATCTGCTTCGTCCTCTTCAAGATCAGAGTCAATGTCTTCTGGTATTTTAACATTTGTTTCATAAAATGCTCTAGCAGAATCAGTATCATCAAAAAAATAATTTTGCCCTTGAACTGCACCCTCAGATAGGCTGGTGCTAGCCAATTAGCTGCTAGCCCAGCTTATTTGAATTCTGGTGTTTATCCACTGTGCTTGACTGAAAACTGATCAATAGTGTAAGTAATTTCCACTTGAAGTTGTTTATTTTAAAGAATGTTTTATTAATGTTTTCAGTTACAAACTGTGGCACTCCAAACAAGCGTCTACTTCTCTCTGGAAGCTCAGCAGCACCTGCCTTTGGTTAACCATGTTCAACCAGGGCACTTGAGGTCTTATATTAATAAAACATCTTGGAATTTATTAATATCTTGGCTTGAAAGGGTTACATTATCTCCAAAAAGTTATTGTACTTGAAAGACTTGAACATATTGTAAATTGTTGTTTTGTTTAGGCATGAATTCAGTTGTATGTATGTTATAGCATTTTTTAAGAATGAAACTGATATTTTTGTGGAGTAGGACCCCATTGTAAATTAGCTGCTGCTAAATTGGGATATCCTGTTTCTGATATCAGAAATAAACTTTTTACTACTACTACGACTACTAATGGGATAGGCATGCCATAGTGGGAGATGGTGTATGAGGGAACTTAAGATAACCCAGGAGGTCAACATAGGTGTAGGTATTACCAGAAGTCAGATCTGGGTAACCCAAAGTGATGCTGGGGAGACTGAAAGATATTCATTGTGTGTTTACCATGGACAAGTATGTCCTGAACAATGTGAATGCCAGAGGTCTTCCAAGAGGGCCAGTGAAGGATCCCTCCCCCTATATGGAGCCCAGGGTTTACCCAGAGAGAGCTACACATTCTGGACTTGGATCAGTGCTTAACCTGCTGTGTAACTTTTTCCAGGTTGCTACCTAATATATGGGGTGTAAAGGAAGATCAGTGGTAGGGAATTGGCAGCCAAGAAGGATTCCATATATACCCAATGCTGAACAGAGATGAGGGAGCATTGAAACCAATGAAGGATCTGAGCTACCCTAAATGACTGCACATACCCTGTGAACCAAAGAAAGTTCCAGCCTAGAGCTGTGCAGAATATAAAATTATGTCTGCAGAATGGCCATAGAAAAACTATTTCAATCCCATGAAATTTCACAGTATTTTCAAGAAAATGTTATGGAATTTAGCAAAATTTTAAATTTCAGTTATTTCGCTATAATTTTATAGACACATTTTCAAATAACACCACATATGGAACATAAACAGTACCCTATGGCTTACAAATGTGTGCCATTGATCAGAGTTGTTGGTTGAAAGGGAGAAGAGTTATGAATGGTCAAACATTTAATAAAAATGTAATTTTCTGTTATTTTGAGATAATTTTACAAATTCTTATCCAAATTTCACCATGAAATGTCAGGATTTAGAGAAGCATCTTGCATGGGTATATGCACCACATTTTAAGTCTCAAACTACAATGGGAGCTGAGTTATAGGTAACCAAACATTTTGGCAAAATTCAAATTTCTGTAATTTTTGTGTCATTTTGACAGTCATTGAAATGTTATAACATTTTACTGGTATACAGATTATCATTACAATTGTATGTGTACATAGCCTCAGATTTCTAGCTTTAAATGGGACTGAGTCATAGCCTGTGAACACGTTGCCACCATTTAAATTTCAGTTATTTCCTTTAATTGAAAACTACATGTTCAAATTTATCCAGAGTTGAACCATTTAAACTACTATAACACATGGTCATTTCTGAAAAAGTTCATATTTGCAGCTTTAAATTGGATTGAATTAAAAGTAGTTAAACTTTCACAACATTTAAAAATCAAAGTTTGCAAGGTTGTAAACTACAAATTTACAAACCCCTGAAACTTTAAAACTAGAGAATGCAATACCATTAAATTTGTCAGGTTCTTAGACATTACAAGGAGACTGTGAGCGCAAATTTTATTAATTGCTTGCTGCCAGAAATTGCAAAATAGCATCTGTACTTAAAGTCAAATCCCATGGGTCCTTATGAAAATTGTAGAATTTCATGAAAAATTCCATAAAACTAGATTTTTCAAATTTAACTCAGCCTTATCCAGAGGATTCTAATTACAAGACAGCTGTATAAGAAGCAGGTAGTGCTTGGGGTCACAGGGTTCTGGAGTTAGAGTTAGAGTTTCACTAAGACATGGACAGCTGAGCTGGGTAGCAGAAGAGTGGTAGACCCCCAGGTTGGAGCAAAGAAGCACAGAGAGTAAACAATTCCAAGCTGAATGATGGATATTTATGGATTACATCCAGTAAATGTATGATAGAGGGAGCCTGGTGTACATGGAAGTCTGGAGAGGTACTCTGAATGATGCAGTGGGGGAAGATAATCTCTTGGGCATCAGGAAGAAAGAATTCTGGCTATTCCAACAGGGTAGGTCAATAGAAAAAGGAATGGGTGACTCATGTTTTAAGGGAGTTTGTCACTGTAAAGAACAAAGAGGATATCAGTGTGATCAATAGTTCTACTGAGTCAATCTGGCTATGCCAAGAGAAGGGGGAGAGGAATAGTCAACCTGAGAGAACAGTAAGACTGAAAAAAGCTCAGCCCAGTTTATCAAATGAAGTAGTGATATGTGCATTGTTAATGTTAAATTCTACAAAAAGAAAAAAATATTTCTGGATGCTTAATCTACAGTATATGCAACCATAAATATATGAGAAAATGTTACTAACATTTTTTTTTTCTTCTGCAAATTGAAAACTGCTAAACCAATTTGTCCAGCTGTGTTAGATACCAGGATACACTAGCTACTGATATGATGGTCAAATGTTAAGTCTTTGCATGCAAGAGCAGAGAATTTACAAACATCCACATTTTTGATAGTTTTCACAAAATGTTGCAAATATTTGAATTGCAAAGTTTTGAACTACTGTAACTTAAAAATCTCAACTCCAAATCTCTCCATATTTAGATCATTTTGTAAACATTGCAAAAAGGTTGTTCTTACTAATTTACAGATATCTAGCTCCAAAGGTGCCTGAGTGATATGCAGATGAAATTGTTTCATGAAATTTCCCCCAAAATATAAAATGATAGATTTTGAGAACATATCATTTTGAGATGATGCATTATATTGTCATGGAATCTGGCATATTTTTAAAACACCTATCTTCAAGGAATCATGCCAAATTTAAGATCTCTGACCCAATAGATGGTTGAGGTATATGCAGATAAAAATGTTCATGAAATTTCCCTCAAAAAATAAAATCACAAACTTTGAGCACCTATAATTTTGATACTATAGATCCGAATTTCATGATATTTGCCATGTTCATGTACCTCTACCCAAACAGGAGTATACAGTCACAGCCAAAGACATGGCCAGATATTTCCTGAAATTTCTGTGATATTTCTAGAGAAATGTCCTGCTTTCCCCATTTACACAGTAGGGGCAACAGAGAAACTCTTTAGAAATTTCGCAAAATATCTGGAAATATCTGGCCATGTCTGTGGCTACTACTGTATATGCCAAACTTGTGAGCTCTAGCTTAAACAATGGCTGAGTTATGACCAAATTACTGAATTGTAAACATTCCACAACATCCCAGTTAAATTATGTGAAATTTCATGGAATTCTGTGACATTTCATCGAAATTCTGTGAATTTGGAATTTTCCCATTCTGCACAACTCTACTCCAGCCCTTACTTTCCAGTGAGATCTTAGCTTGCTGCAACTATACTGAGGTAGTTCCCTTTCCAGAGCAAGTTATCTATCATACCACAACTTTTTTTAAACCATTTGAGGGGACTCTCCATTGATCAGTGCAAGAAAATATAGAACAGCATCACAGTCATGACCAGTTAGGGAGAATGGAAGAAATTTCCGTATGTCACATTCCATACTTATTCAGCTGGAAGGGGGGCAGATTTTCTCAGATAACTTTGAGAGGTCCAGGGTAATTTGGATGCCCAAATACATGACTTTCTGAATGGTCCACATATAACCTTGTATGGTAAAGGTGGGAGCAGTGCACAGAGAGTTTAATGGAAGAACTTTTGTTTTTGATTAATTAATTTTAAGACTGGTAGATCTAGGAGAAGTGACACAGAAGTTTCTGAAGAAGAGAGATGGAACTTGGGGTATCACGAAGGAGAACCCGGTGCTCATCTATGTACATCATGGTATGATAGTCATCAATGACAACACAGTTGCCCACTAAGTCCATTACGTGCCAGATTGCTTCAGCCAGTGGCTTGATAGCTATAACGGTCAGGAAAGGGTAGGGGTGATACCCTTGCCTGGTGTCTTTGCAGAGTGTCAAGGAAAAAGGAAGGATGGAATTTGTCAGGGCTTTGTTGATGGTGATAAATATAGCATCCAGACCCACAGGGATTGAACTGGGCAGGAGTGCACAAGAACTCATTTCAGCACCTCTTAAAAAACTGTATGATAGTTCCACCATCTTTATCATCTTTCTCCATTGACTACTACAGGAGAGATCCACCACCTAAAAATAATATTTCAACCATGTAGAAATCTATTATAAGAGTTCACCACCTAAACATTTCCAGTTTGTCCACTGCAGAATGATGATATACAGTAAATTGGGGTCCAAAACCCACATATGCCTTGATCCAATGGAGATACCCCCACTCCATTGAATGGAAGCCCTTTTCAAAGCCAATTGGTACTGCAGCAGCAGTTGTGGGGTATGTTTTGGTAGTGTGAAGTGCATTAAGCAGAGAATTGATGTGTTCAGACCTAATTCTGCCCTTCACAAAACCCACCTGGGATGGATGAATTAGGGATGGTAGCAGGGGGTTCATCCATGCCCCAAGGCATTGGCATATACCTTGCTGTTGACATAAATCAGGGATATTGGCTGATAACTGGCTGGGAGGTTGGGGACCTTACTCTTCTTGGGAAGGACTATGATGTTAGCCTCTCAGAGGGTGGGGGTAGCAAGCCATGCACCAATGATTCAGTATATATTCTACTCATGAAGGGAAAGATGAGTGAATAGATATGTTGACAAAGTTCAGAAAGGAAGTTGTCCCTTCTTGGAGCCTTTCTGGAGTTTAAACACCACAAGGCTGACTGGATTTTTGACATTGTCAAGGGTTCATCCAGCAGGTTAGGTTGGTTCTGCGAGAGCTGTGGAAGAGGCATGGAGGCCAAGAATGTGTTAATATGCTCTTGTTTCTGAGTGCTGGGAGAGGCATACAAGGATGCATAAAATATCTACCTTATGCTATTTATTTCTACTGATCAGGTCTAAATAATTCCTTAAGATTTCGTAAGGCCTGCAATGTGTTGTTCTGCTTTTGTTTTCACATGAGCTACCGTACTACTTCACCGTTTCTTTCTCCCTTCCCAGTATTTATGTTGATGGTGAAAAATTGCTAGTTCTGCTTTGTGGGAAAGGAGGGCATTTAACTCAATCCATTCAGTGCCTCTAGTAGCAGAGGCTTTGAACTCTGTTTCCTTCCAATATAGCACCTTTTCCCCCAGCCTATCTGTGATGGACCACATACAGTATTCAATGATCTTGCCACAAATTGTGGCTTTAAATGCCTCCCAGCTTTTATTTGTGAGGTGTCCCCTATCTTGTTTTGCTGGAGAAAATCTGCAGTTTCAATCTGTTCCCGAGAGAGGACATGGGGGTCATGCACAAGTAAGGGGTCAAGTCTCAAGGAAGGGAAATGAAGTTCATGGAGGTCCATTTAAAAGCAATTTGAACTGGAACATGATCAGACAGAATTATGCGTGTAATATTGCTATCCCCCATGACTGTGGTTGTGTGTGTGTGTGGGGGGGGGGCAGGGGGAGCCAAAAATTAATATGACTGCATGTCCAATGAGCAGATGAATAGCACAAGTATTCTTGGACTCATGGATGAAGCAGGTGCCAGGCATCAGCCAGAGTCTGATCCTACAAGAGCAGATTAAGTGCTTTGAATGCACTGTGGTTGGCTTCGGCAGTATTCTGGCTCCTTTTAAGAGTGGGATTTAATATAAGGTGGAAGTATCTTGAGAGAGAAGGAGCACTGTGGAGGATGAAGGCAGCGGCAGTTTCTGTGCTACTTCATGAAAAAGTTGAATATGGTCTTCATTATGGTATGGGCATAACTATTGCCTAAGAGTATGGGGCCTATTGGCGTATCCATGA
The DNA here is from genome assembly GCA_016271365.2 of Neoceratodus forsteri. Taxonomy (NCBI): domain Eukaryota; kingdom Metazoa; phylum Chordata; order Ceratodontiformes; family Ceratodontidae; genus Neoceratodus; species Neoceratodus forsteri. The sequence continues at coordinate 1,178,368,587 of CM057449.1, read as the reverse complement.
GTGTTAGCAGTCAGTCAATGACCATGTATATCCTTTTATACATTCTGAGGAGTCAAATGGAATGAGTTATGGACCAAGATGGATACCCCACGGTTTTTAACAATGGCAGAGTTGTGACGTTTCAGACCCAACAAGTCTCACTCAAGCTTATAAGCCTCTGGAGAGAGATGTCTGGTGTCTGGCAAAAAGGGATTTGGGAGTGTATCCTCATGAGATGTGATAAAATTTGTTTACACTTAATACAGGAATTCAACCCTTGCATGTTCCATAAGGGACTCACCATGTCTGCCATCATGGGGGCTGCCAGTTCAGAATGTGAGTGCAGGTTTGCCTGTGTGTAACAAGCAGAGAGGAGTGAGGGCTGGAAGCCAATTTCAGCATCAGATCTTCATTTATCTGGTTAGAGAAGTTCCCCGGTGAGTAAGCTATAGACAGGGTTGGGGACCTTAGCTCACATAGAGGAAATTGTACAGCAACAAAAAATCATATATCGAATCTGAATTTATCAATAATAATAACAAGATGTAAACAGTAACATAACAAACCTAGAAGAAAAGTCCATTTAGAGTTGGCTTGGAAACAGGTTGGGTCCTAGTAGGACCCCATGCCATCCAGCACCATCTCAAGGGCATGAAATATCAAGCCAATTGCATTAATAATACTAAGAATCCTCCAACCCCCAGAGCCCATACAGTAACAGGCCAGAGAAGCTGTAGCTCAGTAAACAGGCATACAATATAAGTACAGGTCCTCAAGAAGGTAATAACTGAGGAAGGAAATGGGGAGACAGTGAGTGCCCAGGTAAGATATTTTAATACTGAAGGCCTGCCAGCTCCAAGGTGCCCCAGGAAAAACCCTGGTCCACATGGGCTAAAAGCTGGTGTACCCAGTCAATTTTATCTATATGTAGGATTACCTGAGCTGTGGTATTTCATTAGGGGAAGAGTAACACACGTCACCTATCGCTGCCCCAGCAGCCAGACAGAGGTCCCAGACTCCAACAGTGGGAGGAGCGAGGGGAGCCATCCATACTAGTACTGCCTCCAGGTCAGTAAGGTTCACTGAAAGGGATATACCTGGAGCACTGCCCTCCAAAATTTACACTTACATAACCTGTAGAAATGGATATTAAGAACCTGCTATTGCATGGTGTGGGGGATACTGAGAGGTGAAAACAGAGGCCATTCAAAGAATGCTATAGCAGACATTTTGTAGCACATTAAAAAGATCCTGAGAGCCCTTATGTTTCTGTCTCCCTCCCTCCCTCAAACCCAGAAATAAAGAGCCCTAGATAGGCTGCACCTTGTTTCTAATAGGAGGGCCCACAGCTTCTTTCCAGACCAGCAAAGGATATCAGTAAGCAGATACAACAGGCTGTTTCAGCCATGATCTACAGACAAAATATAGTTCAAAAGTCACATGGGTGATGGCATAGGTCAATGCTGGAAACCCTAAACAAGAACAGAAGAGCTGTCACAAGTAATCATGGAGCATGATTGTTCAACGTGCAACTCTGAGTGGATATCATGGGAGGGGAAGGAGCCAGAATGGAGAGGATGAGTGGCCGGCAGGGAGAGACAAAAGCAGGCAAGGCAAGGCAAACTTTATTTATAGAATGCCCAATTCCAGAGGCTCTGAGCACTTTACATAAAACAGTAACAGAGGTAGAGTAAAAGTTGAAACTATAAAATATAACCAACTAATAAAAGTTCAAATCAAGTAAATCAAATTCCAAACACTTAAAATTGTGTCAGATACCTTAAACAGCATTGCTCGGGAAAGCCAGGGCAAAGATATGTGCTTTTAAGCCTCTTTTAAAAGTCTCAACTGATGGAGCCTCCCTGAGTGAAGATGGTAGAACATTACACATGACCAGGCCAGGAGCACCAAAAGCTCTGTCCCTGGAAGCTTTCTGCCTGGTCCTGGGAACTTCAAGGAGGCTCCGGGACAAGGAGCGGAGGGAGTACAAAGAGGAGCAAGGTGATAGAGGTTCAGTTAGGTAGCAAGGGCATAGCCATGTAGGGCCTTATAGGTGAGCAAATTCACCTTGAAGATAACCCTCCACCTAACAGGCAACCAGTGCAACAACCAAAGCATGGGAGTTATATGACTAGACCTCAAAAGACCAGTCCATAACCTGGCGGTGGTATTTTGAACTAGCTGCAGTTGGCAGAGGGTACTCCCAGTGACCCCGAGGTAAAGAGCGTTGCAGTAGTCCAGCCTTGAGATCACAAAGGCATGCACCAGGTGATAGAAGGTGCTTTGGACGACGGCTAACACCTAAGTTTCTAGTGTCAGTCTGTCATCCACGATCACACCAAGATCATGAACTGTGCCAGAGATCATCAACAGCACCGGACCCAGATGTAAACCTGGCATCCCAGTGACAGTAACACTCCCACAACCTGGCTTGATCACTAGTACCTCCATCTCATCTGGGTTAAGCCGCAACCAACTAGAGAACATCCAGTCATTGATTTCAGCCAAGCAGCTGTTTAGCATCTCTAAGGCGGCTGATGTTCCAGGGGCAAGACAGGTACAGTTGTGTGTCATCAGCATAACAGTGAAAATCCACACTGTACCTAACTCATTTTCCTGTGCTCGTCAGCGGACCAAATCAGCAACATCAGAAGATATCACAAAGAGGAGATAGTATTCAGAAGTTTCTTTGCTGAAACTCATGAGTTAAATTTGGCAGGAGTCTAGAGGAACTCAGTTTCACTACCTCTTAAAAAATTGTATAACAGTTCCACCACCTCTCATCTTTCTCCATTTACTACTATAGGAGAATTCCACCACCTAGAAATGACAGTTACACCACCTAGAAATCTAGATACAAGAGTTCTCCAACCTAACTATTTCCAGTGTAACCACTACTGAAAGTTCACCCCATGTTGAAAAGTGTCAGCAGGATAGAAGGGAGAGGGCACCAAGGTTATGTAGTCATCCAAGCTTAATAAACCAGAGGGTGACACTGGGACCACGTATGACACCACATTTATCCAGCTTTTGTCCACTGAGGGTAAAGTTGGATCTTCAGTAGTCACTGACAGTGGAATCCTCAGTGTGGCTGTCATCAAGGCTGGTTCTGGTCACTGCATCTCTTCACTCAAGTGAGATGGAGAAGAAGTGGGTCTGAATGGGACATATCTATTACCCACCAAGAGATATGAGACCCCATTCAATGAGTCATATATTTCCTTTTCCCTGCTATTGCTCTGGGAGCAGAGATGATGCAGCCCTGTTTTTTCTGTGCAAAAAAAAGATAAATTCTTGGCAAAAGTCAACATGATATTTTGCTACTGTAAATCACCTTGGTCACATATTAAGCATGATTGGTTAGAAGGTGGCCACACTGGTCTTTTGGTTATGAAAAACAGAAAGGAGGCAGCTGCCAAAAAGAAGAGTTCTTGAACTTTAAAGGGTTACAAACATAATAAACAATGGTATCCAGTGATGATAGCGATTAAAAATGAGTGACTACAGAAACAATGACTCATTTTTTAGCACTATCATTATGTGTTACCATATAAGGGTAGCGCCGAAACAGTGAGGAGAGCGACCAGAAGGGGAGGGATAGGGAGGAAGAGGGGAGGGATAGGGAAGAGGGTTTAGATGGGGGGGTATGCCTGCTGCAGCAGAGCCAGCTCTGTGTCATGGTGGTGAGGGTGGCTGGCTCCGGTGCAGTAGGCACTGGGTTCGGACTGGACCGGGAGAGGAAATTGTACCGCTTTTTTTTGTTTTTACTCCCGCACCAAGTTTTGTCCCCTCCTAGACATGTATCCCCTGGAGTTGGTAATCCCAAATCAGGGAGGGCACAGCCTCCCCACTTCAAAAACACTAAGTGTTTTCATAAGTGTGGTTGCTGAGAAGTGTATAACGCCGACATGCTTTTCGGCGATATACACACGCTATAATAGCGATCGCTGTTTGCATAGGTTGGTTTCATAGATTTCTCAGAGGATAAAAGACAGATTGTCCATATCTGCTGGCCATGAAGTAGTTAATTATAACCGCGTATCCCATTTGCTGTCAGGTAGCTGTCCAGTATGTGTTTAAATACTTGCATATTATTACAGCCACCACTTTGGCTGGCAAACTGTTCCACATTGGAACCACTCTTAAATTAAACCAGTGTTCTCTCTTTGTGGTTTGAAATTTGTCACCCACCAACTGTACGGGGTGTGCCCTGGTTTGGTACACTTGCTCTCTTAGTACAAATCCTAGTTTATCCCTAAGCCCTTCATCAGACATTGCTTTGAAAATCAAGCACATGTCCTCCCTTAGCCTGTGGAATTCTAGAATGTACATCCCTAGTTCTGATAGTCTCTCTGGGTATTATTTGTCCTGTAACCCAGTGATCATATGGGGCATCTGCCTCTGGATCCTTTTCAATGATCTAATTCTAGATTTCAACCAGGTGACCAGAGCTGTGCACAGTACTGCAAATGTGGCCACACCAGTGACCCATACAATGGATGTAACATCTCTCTTCTCTTACTCCTTATATGTCTAATAATACTACTAAGTATGCCATTGGCAGTCTGAACCACTTGGCTACAGTGATGTTTGAATTGTAGGTCATTAGAGATCCTTATACCCAGGTCCTTTTTATCAATGACATTTCTTAGTTTTTTACCATTTAAAGTGTAGTCTGCCATACTATTTTTTTCTCCCAAAGTGCATTACCATACACTTATCGGTATTAAAGGCAAGTTTTGAATCCTGCGCCCATTCTTCCAATTTTGTCTGTGCTGTCTGCAGCCTATTTATCTGTGTGATGTTATTTACTGTGGTGCCAGTCCTAGTATCATTTGCAAATTTAGATTCCCATACTGCAACCCTACTTGTCATTGAGTGTATGTAGATGTTGAAGAGACACGGCCCCAACACAGATCCCTGTAGGACACCACTTCCCACCTCAGCCCATCCTGAGTATTACCTTTTAATACACACCCTTTGCACTCTGTTCTTCAGCCATGAGGTTACCCAGTGAGTGACATTTCCCTGGATATTGTGCTCAGAGAGTGTGTCCACCAGTTCCCATGTGGGACCTTGTCAAAAGCCTTGGAGAAATCCAGGAAGATAACATCTACTGAATTTCCTCCATCCAGTGCCTACTTACATGGCCATAGAATTCCATGAGATTTGTTTGGCATGAGTGACCCTTTTTAAACCCATGTTGAATATGATATATGTCACCTATTTGGTCCATAAAGTCCACTATATAATCCTTGATTTCCCCTTCCAAGACCTTGCCTAGAACCATTTTGTGATCGTTATTATGACATGGAACCATAAGCAACAGAGAGTACAATATAAAATGTCAGGAAGCTGTGTCCAACAATGCAACATATACAGTATATTTTTAGGTATGGGCTGAGTTTTTATTGCTATGCTGATGATACTCAGCTATACATGTGCTTTGTGCCCGAGCAGATTGGGGCTATCTCAGTTTTTAATAGCTGCCTCTCTGGGATCCAGGACTGGATGACTGCCAACTGGTTGAGGTTGAACCCGGACAAAACTGAAGTGTTGGTAGTGGACCTGGGTTGCCAGGCTATGGAGTTCTGCTGGCCAGCCATCTGGGCTTTGGCTTGGGGGGGACCAGCTATTTACCTCAGATCGGATGTGAAATCAGGGAATTGTTTTTGATAGTGACCTGACATTAAAATCTCAGGTGTATGCTGTTGTGAAAACCTTTTTTTACCATCTGAGGAACATCACCCAGATTAAGCACCTGGTCCCTCCTGGTTACCTCCCAGCCCTGGTCCATGTGTTTGTGATCTCCTGCCTTGACTACTACAATGCCCTATACCTGGGGCTATCAGGGGTTGACTTCCACCGGTTGCAGCTGGTCTGCAATGTGGTGACCAGGCTGCTGACTGGTTTACCAAGATCTTGTCAAGTCACTCCTGTGCTCCTCAGACTGCATTGGCTGCTGGTCTGGCAGATCACCTTCAAGACTGGATTGCTGACCTTTAATGCCCTACACAGACAGGGACCATGTTACTTGCAAGACCTTCTTCACCCTACTGCCCTCTCAGCTTACTCTGCTCCTCCAATGAGGGATTGCTAGAGGTTCCCATGGTTCAACTTAAGACCTCAGGGGCCCATTCTTTTGTGTTTGTGGCCCCTACCCTTTGGAATTCTCTACCTCATCAGATTAGAGAGTGCCTGACCATTGAGAGATTTATATCTGCTCTAAAAACATATCTGTTCTTAATGGCATCCCTAATTTTGACTAATCTGCCACTCAATGTATTTAACTGAATCTTAATTTAAATTACTGAATATATGTATTGTTATTTATTTATTTTATGTACTGTATCTGTGTGCAAGTGCTTTGATCCACAAGGGAATTGTGCTTTTTAGAAATAAACAACGATTGATTGAAATACCACCAACGGCCAAATCTTGCTCAGTTGCTGTTGACTTGTATCTGCAGTACCATGGCACCAGGGTGAAAATAAACAGTATTGTCTAGCTCTCCTTTCATGGTAAGCAAATAACTATAATTGATTTACAAGTACTGTATGAAATATACACTGAAAAGTTATATTACTGTTCAGTACTGTTGCAATTTGGCTCTTTTTGTGCCTATTGCTTAAATATTTTTAATCACTCTTATGCATATCAATTGCAATTGTGTTGGCAAATCTCTTATGCTTGCTGTATTGCCAGTCTACTGTAAGTGCTGTAGTGCATGTATCTCTTCTTCTATACTGCCCTCCTGGGCCTAGATCATGCCTGAAGAAAGACTATTGGACTAGCACAGCTATCTGGTCAACAAATAAATAAATATCAGTTTTCATATTTTCATTGCTGCCCATTATTTCAACTATTTCATCCATTTTCTATTAATAAGGCATAAGGTTCAATACATTAACATTTTACTCTCCTTTAGCTATTATTTCCATTTGGGATAAGGCATGAGCAATATACCACTGAAGAGGCCCCCAAGTGTAGGAAGATATCAGTTTTGTACAGCACTTGGTTGCCTGCCAGCCTCATTATAAATTGAATAATGTTGCTCAGTAGTTCCCCTATAACTTTTCAAGTTCTGTACTGTACTGTATACTAATATTAAAAGATTATCAGCACAATGTCAGAAGAAGAACTCCATTTAATAATATTTGAAGTGTTAGGGAAAGCACAGAAACAACCAAAATTTATTGTAACAACATTATTTCTATTATTTTCTCTCCCCCCCTCCCCCAAACTCTTTGTTTACAGGCCTCTGTACTCCAGCACTCTGCAGCCAAATCAGGGATGACAATTAGCAAGTACATTCAATGCCCCCCCGCCACTCGGTTTCTCATCCTTTACAGCAGCTGCTTAGTCTTCACCATGTCAAAACCACACATTTTTAATTTAAATGGCTTCTTTAATTTAATTGGCTTCACCAGTGTGTGTGTGAGAGAAAGAGAGACAAAAACTCACATCACAATTGAACTTTTACTCTCTCTCTCTCTATCTCTCTCGTTCCCTCCAACCCCACTTGCTGCATGAACCAATGCACTCATAAGTGACAGAGGCAACTCATCAAACTAGCCACATTGATTTTTGTCTTGCTCAATCCATAGCCACACTGAGTGTGTCTCTCCCTTTTGCTTGGCAGCATTCTATTTCCCTTGCTCAATCTCAGCAACGAAGTAAGTAAAAGAAATTTCATTAAAAAATTATTCCCTACTACTGCACTAACATCAGCTGCTAGTTTGTACTGCCTGTAACCTTGCTAGCATGAGCAAGCAGCTTTTTCTCTTTCACAGTCTTATAACTGCATCTTTGCTCGATATCATGGAACGTGGCCATACAGACACTGTGGTCTTTCTTTAACACCAACAAATGCATTTCTGAGAATAAGTGATAATTTAAAAAAAAGCATGTAAATCAAAAGAAAGCTAAAAAATAAAATTAATGACTTTCACTCACAACGCCACCACATTGTAGACATTGCAATAATATCACCATATAGTGAGCAACAACACAGACTTTTTTTCATATTGCAAAATCCCTCTTTTTCCTCCTATTACTGATTTGTTTATCTCTATTTATATTTTGTACAGGGGACACATTTTGTATCTAAAGAAAGACATTCTGGGTCAGTGGCTGTCAGAAGCACAAACACTTCATGCCTCACTACTGGATAATTTGTTTATTTTAAATATTTTATGCGTTGTGGGGGGGAAAGAGAAGTAAACTTATAGAAAACAGTCTATTATGCTAGGTTTTTTTTAGTTATAGTAAGGTGTAATATATATTTTAACCTTACAAACATGGCTGCCAGAAATGTTTTTTTAAAACATTTATGGGAGGCATGGCTCACCCTGGTTGCCAAAATGGTTCCCAGCAGGCAGTTGTTATCCTGTAAGGACCTTAGTTCTGAGCCCTTCAGCTAATCAGGACACAGTAAATTTTCTATCCATTTTATAAAAGTTTAATAAAGCTGTTTTTGGGTGGACTGGAGGTGTATGAATATTCAGTGAGTTTTATTTTTAAGGGGGCTATGTTTTCTACCTTAAATAACATTTTCTGGCATGTTAACTGGTTAGTTTTCTGGTAGATTCAGACTTTGTGTGCAGTACGTTTATGAGGTTGTTTCTTGGGGAATGCAAGTCACTGGCAGCAGAGACTACAAAAAGTGTCAATGCAAGGTAAATTTCTAAAATGTGTGAACACCTGCAGTAACAGAGGGATACCACATAAGTAGAAGTAAAAATAGATTTGAAGCACCAAAACTAATTTAGAACAGTTACCCCTGAAGAAGCAGATATGATATCTGTGAAACTTCGGGGCATATTTTGTATATATTGGCCTGAAAATACATGGGCAGGATTTTCAAAGCATGGTGCAGGGCTTGCATTTAGCCCTGCACCATGGCACTTAGGTTCTGTTGGTTTGCCAAACCCTTCATCGCAACTGCACCTGATATTATAGTCTCATGTGCAGTTGTGACAGTTTCTTAAAAATTATGTCCACTTCTGCAAATATCTGATACATGCTCAATAAAAATGGCCCCAGGATTGCCAAAAGTTAGACCAGAAAAAGTTTGTCTAACTTGCAGCAATTGCCACACAGGATAGAAAATCCTATTAGATTGCCGAAAGCCCCATGCACCATATTGATGCTTGCGGTGATCTAAGGCTTTTGAAAATCCTGCCCATAATGTTTACTATCTAATTTGTAGGTGAGCAAACATTACTTCTACATGTACTTGACTGGCCATATGAGCTTTCTCCTCCCTTACATGTTTTGTTTTCCCTAGGACTTTGAGATTGGCTGTCCTTGAATTTACTTACTTTGTGAAGCTGTAAGGAAGTTTTTGTTGCAAGACAGAAGTAGGATGGTGGTGAGGAAGGGCAGTTGGGGTGGGGTAAATAGATTTTGATAATGAGGTGTTGCATTGTGGGAGGTATGTATCATTGGTTTAGTTAACCTACCCATGTAGCCTCACTATTAGCAATTTTAAAAGCTTTGTATGCCCACTTTTTGACTGATGAGGAGGCAGAAATGGTCAGCATCCATTTTCTAAATTACAATTGAATACTTACTATTCACTGTCACAATGATTCAATGCTACTTTAACTCTGTTATTCCTAGCTTTCACTACTAGGTGGCACGGCTTTGCACAGGCTGTCTTTCCTCATGTACAGTAAATCAAAATTAATCAAAGAATAATAGCAACAGAATATCAACAACATACTTCCAATTGTAGGATTTATATAGGATATATAACAAGTTTAATTAAATTTGCTATTGCAATTGCATGAGTTTGACTAGTGTATACAATGAGTGTAACAGTTTTAGTTACTTTGGAATATTTACAAAATCACTAATCAGCGTCATAAATGGTATCACAGATTCAGATTGAAAATGTGATAAATGTAAATACTCATCAACATATATAATCCGCTGAATCACTGTCAATGTTCCTCAGATGCCGGAGTTGGTCTCTGAAAGAATTTTACTGCCACTGAGTTGGTGTAAGAGATGTTTCTTTCCATCCACCATAAGTCTCAGATAGGCTTGAAACAGTGATTACAGTATATTTGGCAGCAGGTTTGCTTAGGTGGTTACAGGCAGAAATTTGTTGTCTCTGGCATTCCTAGCTCTGCAGGGGCATATAGGTTTAAACCTCAAACTAAAAGTTTTAAAATAGGTTAACCACTTATTGTTGCATTGCTTTGCATTAAGACATTAAATCATTATTTCACTCTGTATGCTCAACAGTCTAAATATTGCTGAAAGAATACTCAAATGTTAAAAAAATATACGTGCTGTTGTATTTTTTGCCATGTGCTTGACAATTTTGCTACTCGCAAAGGAATTTGTAATTTCTTTTTTGTAATAAAAATCTTAACATAAATTAAATATTGTGTTAAAAATACAATTCAGAATATTTTTAGACCCTTTTATCATGACTACATAGTCTTAACATGTACTCTAGTAACATTGGTGTTTTAGTACTTGTACATTTTTGTTCCTGTATAACTTTAACGTGACAAAAAAACCTGATACATTGCTTTAGAGCACACATGTCCCTTGTAATGTACATACATTTTCTATTATACTTTTCATCTCACAGTAATATGTGCAGGTTCACTTGACAACATAAAAAATTCAGTGTTCAATGGTTTTTAATCCTTGTGAAGGAATCCATCAGCTTTTTAAATAATACTTTATTAACATTAATTAAATATTAAAAATGCAGATGTTATGTTAGACCCATAAGTCTCAACAGTTACTATTGTGTAACTACACTGTTTTAACAGCTTTATGTTTTTGCTCATGTCTATCTTTTACTTGACAAAAAAATCATTGCTTCTTTCGTATCTTTATTTCCTGACTAGCCATTTTGTTCCATGCATGCACTCATTTGTTTAAACTGCAAACCTTAATAACTTCTTCATAAAAGAAAGATTCTGCAACCACCAAAAGATCCTATTCTGAAACAAAGTAAAATAAAAGTACAAATTTTAAATTTGAACTCTGTATGCTTTGCATTATTTGTGCACAAAAAAAAAATCTTAAAATGGGGATATTTTACATGACATATGTAATCCAACAATTCTAAATAATTTTTTTTGTAAGAAATTATCCCCTAGGTCTGAGTTGGTGCATATGAATTTTCATAGACCTGGGGCCAAGATACCTGAGTTATAAGCTTCAAAATATCATGGTTTTGACACTAACTCAGCCCTAACATACCTGTAGTGGTGTTACCTCATTTTCTGCTGTATGCACATGCAAAGCTCTTGTGCTATTCCATGGATTTGTTTGTTACTGTAGCCATACTTACTAGAGCTGTTCAAGGGCTGAATAGTATTTCAAGAATACCATGAATAGTAGGCTTCCAGAATATCTGGATGCCCTTACAGAATAGTTCACTATATGGGCACTATATGGAAATTACTATTTGGAGAGATTTCCAAGTCTTGCAGAACTTTGTTGGACAATCAAAGGCCAATTCTGGAGCTTATAGACAAGCACACCATGTGACTTCCTCACTGAGAGTTGGTACAGAACAAGAGACAGTTGTTTCCAAGAACTAGCTCTATAGTACTTCCATGACCTTATCATTTTTAATTGAAAAGGCTTCATTCAAATTACAAAGTCTCACAGATAATATAGAATCATACATTTATTGAGTTACAGCATTAAACATAGTTAAGATAACCTCCTCCACAATTTACCACCCTATACAAAACTATACCACACTTTATATTACTGGGGTTCATAAATGCAGATGATTTTCATATACTTCTAAGTGTTAAAAATCATGAAGAATTTTTCCTGAACATAGGCCCAAGACCTGATAGATTATACCATTATACAATCTTATACAATGTTGTTTTGTCCCTTCAAAATCCCATTTACTACCCAGAAATTAAACCAGCCTCTATGACTTTCATAAGAGGTTGCTGTTTATTTTTGGAATAAAGATATTGGCAGTCAGTTAACACTTCTCCAGTCTCATACACATAATCAGATTGTTCAACCAGTGTGATATACTTGGAGCAGAACTGCTGATCCAGTGCTGCTCTACAGTTTTCCTGGCATTCATGAGTGCAATGCCCCATAGTCTATTCTTAACTCTGGGATTTAGGTTTTTCTCAGCCTCCAGCATGATTTCTAGTGAAGTATTTGGAAGTGCATGGTTCAGGACTTTCTGCAGGATTGTATGCACTTCTTTCCAGAAGGGGCCCACCTTGTTACAGGTTAAGGCCATATGCAGAAAATCATAATCCTCCACTTAGCATTTTGGGCAAATTTTGGACCTAATGCATGTGTACTTATGTAGTCTGCATGAGGTTAGATAGGTTAGATAGACATAATTTAATTGAATTCTCCTTAATTTGTTGGAAACAGCACTGATGCAAATGCTTAATGACTTCAGTTCACTGGGAGACATTGATCATTATATCTAGATCAGTCTCCCATGCTGTTCTGGATTTGATAGCTGTTTCAGGAGCAGATCCCAGGAAGAGCTTGTAGAAACCTAACAGTGGAGAGGAACCAAGCTGTTGCTTATAAAGTATTTCCTCAATAGGAACTATCTAAGATCTGTGTTGCTTAAGTATTCTCTGATTCTTAGGTAGATGGGCAGATCCCATGAAGGTATTTCAAACTACTTCTGTAATTTGAGAAAGAACTTCAACCTGCCTCCATATATCAAATCCCCCACTGTAGAGTCACCCATTTTTCACCATCGAAGCAATGTTTGATGAATTAAAACATTATATCCTTTACTGCCTATAAAGGGGTTACTCACATTAGAGTGGAAACATTTTTGCTGAACCTCAAGACAGTGAGAATGAGGTCAGCAATGCTCAGGCAAGGAATAATCACATTGTAAACTGCTGACACTGAATATATGGCATAGCTCTGTCAAGAGCTATGTTGTGGGGGATATGCATCCTGCACTACCCTACTAAAATATAACTAACTCCAGTCACCAGCATTAGTGGAGGAGGGCAGAATTCGAGTGTGCATGTACGGTAGTCATAAAGCACCCTCCAAAGTCTGTACCACACACATACAGTACACTTTACCCTCCTCCCTGCGCTCACATCTCCCCCCACTAAACACTCTGCTCTATTGTTGGGATACCCTTATAAAACATTTATGCAAAGAAGTGTTTTGTGAGAGTCTCTGAGGATGTTTCATACATTTATGAACCCCAATCAAGAGTCTTACCAAATTTCTGATAAAGGGATTCTTACACTTTAAGGACCCATATTGATTCAGAGAATATGACAGCATGCCCCTAATAATCCCCTCAATAACAGACTCTTTCTCCAAGAGTCTCCATGAAGGAGCAGGGTCCTGCAGTAGTTTTTCAAGAAAGGTTAGGTGTCAGCCCAGTAACAGAACTTGAAATTTGGAGGTGCTAGACCACCCTTGCTCAGTGGGAGCTGTAGTACTGCATTCTTGATGTATGCTGATTTCCCACACCACATGAACCTATTCAAGGTCCTATCTAGTTTCCCAAAGAAGTTTTCTGGGATCCTTATTGGTAGATTTTGAAATAAATAAAGGCACTTGGGGTGAATATTCATTTTTATTGAATTTATTCTGCCTATCAAACTAATTGGTAGTCCCTCCCACCTATCACAGTCTTTCTTAAAGTTAAAGAGTAAGTTAATGTACAGTAGAAGTTTTTAGGTACATTATGCCTAGATATTTAAATGTTTTCACCAACTTTAATTTGAAGGGCACATTTAACATGCAATCTATGTCACCTTTCCCCAAAATCATCATTTGACTTTCAATCCAGTTTATTTTGTGGCCTGCTAAGGCTCCATGTTCTGACAACACATCACGTAGTACTGGACATCTCTTTTGTGAGTCCTGAAGATAGACCAGAAGGTCATCCACAAATAAAGCTTTTTTGTGGTGTTTACCACCTGCGCTATACCGCTGATTCTTGAGTCATTCCTGATTACTGCAGCCAAAGGTTCCAGAACATTACATATATCAAGGGTGACAGTGGGCAGCCCTGACAAGTGCAACAGTTGAGCAGGAAAGGCTTGGTCAAAATACCACTGACTAGGACTCAGGCTGATGGTTGATTGTGTAATGTTGATATACGTTTAAGCATATTATCACCTAGCCCAGATTTCCACAACATTTCAAACAGATATTTCCATTCTACTCTATCAAATGCCTTATTTATTTCTTTAAAATGTGGTAACCTGAAAAGGTACAGTGAGCCGAGGCTCGTTTCCAGGTGCGACCTGGAGAAAGGGAAATTATATGATAAAACAAGTGTATAAAATCTGAGAATACTCAAACAGTAAATTACATTACAGATTAGGGAGACTGTAACACATTTGTACAATTAATTAAAAGAACATACACAGTATACAAAAATGCAACCTTTAGGGAAAAAAAACATTACATGCTTAAAAAGCAAAATGAGCATTACAAAATTGAAATGGAAATCTAAGAGTATACAGGTAGACTCTAACCTGTTATGGGAGAGTAACTCTAACCAGCACCACAAAAAGGGGGAGCAGATTAGAGGAATCAAGTATAAAAATATGATATATTTGGGGGGGCAGCTCAGATTGCAGTGGAGGTAGGTGAACACTAAGAACACTGTGTGGCAGGTGGAAGTCTGAGGAGTCTTTCAAGAGATGACAAAGATGGTGATAAGTGAAGGTCTGAGTGGAGCTTGTTCCAGAGATGGGGAGGACAATAGGAGTTTGTAGACTGGCCAGAAGTAGAATGGGGGTGGGGAATAGTTACCGTATGTGGGTCTCTGTGGTGAAGGGAGTACATGAAGAGGTTTGTTTGAGAGAGGCGGGAGGAGAGGTGGGGGGAGGGAGCATCCCAAACCAGAACTTGGCAATTAGGGAGTCACAGTGAACCATCCTTCTGTGATATTGTGGAACTAGAGAAAGAGCAGAATACAGAAGACAGTGGTGAGTGAGGGGAGGGAAGGGGTAGAGGTAGCAAAATGGCAGGAAAAATTTAGGAGAATATCCAGTCTAGAGAAGGGTGAAGTGGGGGCAGTACCATAGACCACGTCAGTATAATTCAGGACAGGCAGGATCAGTTTTGCTACTAGCTCCCAGCAGGATGGGATAGGGAGACTGTCTTTGTGATGGCAGAGGACTGCGAGCTTTGAGTGGAGTTTAGAACAGATGGTGTCAATGTGGATAGTGAAGTCTAAGTGGTTGTCCAGCCAGACCCCTAGGTATTTAAAAGTTGGGACAATATCAATGGGGGAGCCATCCAAAGAAGTGAAGAGAAGTCTGGGGATAATTTGAGAGTAGACAGTTTCTATTTAGTGCCTAATGTCATGGTAACATTTTTTTTAGTATTTAACTTTAGTCGGTTTAGCTAAAACCAAGTCTGCACTCTGTTGACGTAATATTGGAGAGGGGATTGAACGTCATTGGTTGAGAGACCAGAGGTAAATATAACGGTATCATCAATGTACATGTGCATGTGCATGTTGGAGGAGGTGCAGATGGAGGGGAAAATCATTAATAAATAGGGAGAAAAAGATGGGACCCAGTATAGAGTCTTGAGGGGCACCAGTTAGGACGGGAAGAGGGGAAGAAAGAATGTTGCTAATTTGAACTGATTGCTGCCTATCGTATAGATATTTATTTATTTATTTTATTGAAAATGTTTCACCAGGAGAGGCACAATGAGCAAAACAATGCTTGTCTCACGGTGCGACCTGGGGGGGGGGGTGGTACATGGGAGGAGTATACATAATACAAACAATGTGATGCAGTTAGAGTCAAGCAAGTTCAACACAGTGGTTACATGGGTTACATAGGAGGAGTATACATAAAACAGACAGTGGGTTGAAATTTAGAGTCAAACAAATCAAAACAGTGGTTACATGGATGAGTGTAGCTAGGCAGGCTTAAGCAAGTGGAAGTACTACATATTTGTGCCACGTGGGTGGTGGCATACATGTTTGATTAACATAGAACTACCCATGGATTACATAAGTGCCGGAATCTAGAGAATAAGAGAAAGAGAAAAAATGCATCGGGCTGGCAGTGTGAACTGGGAGCATGAGCCTGTGGAGATAAGAGCAAGCAATGTTAGGGCAACTTTATTATAAGCCATGAGCCAAGATATGAGTGGAACCAGTTAACAGTTGTAGCTGAAAATCCAGAAGATTTTAGTTTATTAAGTAGGAGGGGTTGGGAGACAGAATTAAATGCATTTACCAGGTTTATAAATATAGCTGCCATTATATGACTCCGATCCATAGCTGAGATAATAGAGTTTGTGACCATCAACAAGGAGGAGATAGTTGAGGGCTGTTTTCTGAAGCCAGACTGTATGGGTGAGAGGGTGTTGTTTGAGGAGAGGTAATCTGAAAGCCTGGAGTGGATAAGTGACCCCAGAAACTTGGAAAGAGAAGGGAGGAGAGAAATGGGCTGGTAGGTCCCAGGGGAGGTAGGGTTGCCACTCTTGTGGAGATGTAGCACTTTTGCAAATTTCCAAGCTTTTACGATGGTGGAGGTTGAGATGGAGAGGTTTAGGATGTGGGCTGGGGGGAAGCTATGGAGGGGACAGAGATACAAAGAAGCCTGCGGTGGAGATTGTCGGAGCTGGTTTTGCCAGGGTTTAAAGCAAGAAGAGCTGTGTAGATTTCTTAAGGGAAGATAGATGGGAAGTAGAAATCAGTAGGGGCTGGGAGTGAGTCGGAAGGGATAGGGGTGTTGCTATCAGGGAGGACACATGTGTCGAAGAATTTCTTGAAAATCTCAGCTACTGTGGAGGGCACAGAGACTGGGGAGCCATCAGATTTGAGGACTGGGGAGGACTTTAAAGCAAGTGTATCAAGAAGAGAGTGAAATGAAATGCCTTCTCGGCATCAAGGGCTAATATACCTAAGTTTCCCCTGCCTCCCCGCCTTTGACCATTTCCAGGCAATATTCAGCTTTCTTCTGACATTGAGCTTTCCCTGTCCACCCTTAATAAACCCTGACTGATCTTCATTTATAATTGTAGGAAGAACTTGTTCCAGTCTGCTGGCTATTATTCTAGCCAGTATTTTTTTTTTTAATGGTTAAAATGTTTTTTATTGTTTTAACTTTCAAAACATTATATGGAAAAGAACACTTTGATACGACACATGAAAAGTTATAGAGCTGTACAGTGAGATGTAAGAATCATGTCAACTGAATAACACTTTAATACTTAAGGAGTACCTGCAGGGTCCTGAGCCATCTGAGGTCTCCCCTGGTGGACTTACAACATCTGCCCTAAGGAGTAACTGCAGAAGAGACCAAACTGGCTGTAGCTATTGCCAACAGAAAGTGATGTAAAAGGACTTACCTGGGCCCCCTTGGTGATGGCTCAGGCTTACAGACCCATATAGAGTTGTAGGGGATCCAGAGCCAGCTAACTCCTGGGCCGGACCTACAACAGAACACACACAGTGCATACTATCTAGACTTCTCAGATACTGGATACACACAAGACAATGTGTTTTATCATGCCTTAGTACTTTCTCCTGGGACAATTCTGGAGCTTATGGGGATCTCACTGGACCAGCTTCAATGAGCAGTAGGTAATTGGTTGAATCTACAGAAGACAGAATGGGCATATTCCCTCGCTAGGTTTCAAATACAGAATAAAAGGCTGCCACAAGTTTCTGTACTTAGGGAGTGTGTCAGCCACTGTATGCAACATTCTGGACCAGTTAGCAAACTGAACGAGGCAGTTGAGCACCTCTGTGACCGAAGGACCCTCCTGTGTTCTCCATTTGCACAGTAGGAGTCTCTTTACCTGCATACTTAAGATTGCCAGAGGTTTTAGCTCTGAAGGGCACAGATAGGGAGCTGAGGAATGCATTCCTAATATCAGCACCACCGGGGACATGGGTATGGGGTTTCTGTAGTATTTACGACCCCATCATGCATACCGCTTTCTACAATGGCTGAATTAACCTGCAGTGCCAAAGTATATGGATCAGATCCCATTGTTCCTCCTGGCACCTCCAGCAAAGGTCATCCTGAGTCAGCTTAGCCTTCTTAAGGACCACAGGTGTCCTGTACCATGAATGCAGGATCTTGTTCTGTATTAACTGACTTCTGGCATCAGGATAAGCTGTGTGTGCAATCCTCAGGCAGGACTTCCATTCCTGGGTTTTAATCTGGGTCTGCAATGCCTGTTCCCACTTGAGTTTGGAAGCCAAGGATTGGGAGGGGAGAGTGGCCCTGAGGGCCACATATATGCAGCTGGTCTGACCCTTCTCCAATCAGAGCCAGGTCTCCACCAGAGAGACAGGCATGCCCGATGGGTGTTTATGGATAAACTCTGTGATCGCACTCCTGATTTGAAGGAAGCACCAGATGTCCTTAGGAGGAATCCCATGGGAAGCACACAGCCCCTCAAAGGAGTCCAAGGTGTTAGAATCTGGGGTGTATAGATCCTGTAGGAGAGTCAGACCTGAGGCATCCCAAGTGGCCCAGGCAACATGTTTCGTATTGATGGTGATCTCACTATTATCCCATAATGGGGTAAGACAGAGGGGGGCCTGGTTGGTGCTAAGCTTCTTATGTAATTTGCCCCAGTATTCCAGAGAGGGGCCTATTTTTGATTGAGCTTGGATACCCTTGGGGGGGTGATTATACAAAAACAGGGTTAAATAGACCTTCCCACATGCCTCTCTCTCCATACCCAGCAATTGGGGAGCATCTTGCCCAGATCCAGCAAGCCACTTTAGTATCTGAGTAGCCAGGAAGGCACATTTATAAAAGTCTATACAACTGTGGGAGCTGTGCACTGGGGAGCGGAAAGTGTAGTCCCACTGGGATGGGTGGAAAATCCTCCAAATATCAGTGAGGGCCATGTTCTGTTGCAGCTGGGCGAGCACCAAAACTGACCTGTAGTGGGGCTCAATATTGGAGAGGTACCTGTCCAGAATTGGGTCTAGTGTATGATTAAAATCCCCCCAATTAACACTGGGATATCTTCTGAAGCCAGAGTGCCAAGTGCCTGAGCCAGTTTGTGAAAAAAGGAGCGTGAGTCCTCATTGGAGGCATAAACATTCCCCAATAATAGGGGCTCTCCGCCATATCCATAAGTGCAGTTACCCATCTCCCCTGGGGGTCACTCACCTTATACACACGTTTCCAGTGCAGATCCTTTTGAAGCAGTATGACTATCCCTCATTTTCTGGTAGGGGCTAAGGCATGAATGATCTGGTCCAACCAATACCTTTTCAGTCTATCATGGTCCCCTCGATAAGCTTGGTCTCCTGTAGGAAAGCAACCTCCACTCCCAATCTCCTAAGGTGTAATAATACCTGCGTTCTTTTATTGGGGGTGTCAAGTCCCCTACTGTGCCATATCAGACATGTTTTATCAGCCATTCAGAATAAGAAGCTGGTAATTAT
Source organism: Neoceratodus forsteri (assembly GCA_016271365.2). Taxonomy (NCBI): domain Eukaryota; kingdom Metazoa; phylum Chordata; order Ceratodontiformes; family Ceratodontidae; genus Neoceratodus; species Neoceratodus forsteri. The sequence continues at coordinate 1,178,349,203 of CM057449.1, read as the reverse complement.
AAAGGAGATACTGCAGTGTACACCCAGAGGTTGGGAACAGGGTAGCAGCCCCCAGAGGGAACAAGTTGAAGTGGTCGTAAGCTTGGCATGAAGAGAGAGCGAGTGAGGTGGTCCCACACAGGAGTTAAAAACTGTCCTTAGCCTATTCTCTAGCATCAGCTCTGTGTGCGTTCTCTGAAAATACAAAAAGCATTGGCACAAATATAAACTATATACATTTTGTACAACCATTCATTCATAATGGTGATATAGAGGCTTCCCATTGGCCACAGGAAACTGTTGAAGAACAACCTCTCTTTCCCAGGGTGCAATCATGTGACTGTAAACCCCCTCTTATGTTGCGGGGTATCGGGGGGGGGGCTAGACCCCCAAAGAGATGTAATTATCACCTGAGTGAAACTAGCTGTGAGAATCCTAGTTCACTGAAAGCCCTTGAGGGTAAACAAAAAGCTCAGTTATAAACCAAACTGGGAAGTTTCCTGGAGGCCGGGGGGGGGGTTGTACTTTCCATAGAGCAGAGGTAGAGAGGGGAGCAGGTCTGAAAGGACAACAGGGTGCCATGCAGTGCCAGATGGACTGAGAACCAGCCTGTATTGGTGCGGCAGCTGGCATGCTCGTAAAGGCCTGGGGTAGTGAAAAAAGGTGGTGACTGAAGACAGGCAAAGGAGGCAAAGGGGGGAAGAAATGAGTCATCAGATTGCCGAAGAGCTAGGTCCCAGTCAATGAAAGATGCCCTGATACCAATACCTCCTTTATTGACCAAATGCCCTCACCTATCATAACACGATTGCTGACCTCAGTCCTGGGCAGAGTGATCTTGGGACACAGGCCCAGACAACTATCTCCATGTCAGAGCAGGACCAGCTTTTGCCAAGTGTCCTGAACAGCCACACACCTCCACAGGTTTCCCCTACCAAAGCCCCAACATCAAGCATCCACACTGTCCTCCAGTCACATACCCGACAGCAACAGGCCCCGAAACCATGTATCCATATTAAAGTCACAGGAGGAGGGAGGGAGGGAGGGGCACAGACAGCCCTATAAAAACATCAGGTGTACAGCAAACCTCCTCCCTCCTCACAGTCCAGAATTTCAATGTGTATGGTCCCTGCAAATCCCTCCCGGTATGGGAGTGGGGTATTTCAACTGCAACCGCAGCTGCCTGGAACCTTGGCTAGGCCGGGGGTTGGGGGAAGTCCTGGTAGTCCCACAATTCGAGCAGCATGGATTGGGCCTTGCAGAGAAGAGATAGTTAGGATTGCCCTCCACAGCAGCTGAGTCAGACCCCCAGCTGAACCCCCAATCTGGATAGCCAACAAATTTACCCAAGAAAAATGGCAAAAAGAAAAGGGGTCACTTATCTGACTACGCCACTGGGTCTACGTTAGTCATCGGTGTTGATGTCTGGCCTGGCCTGCCCGGAGAGTGAACATGATCGCCGGAGCATGGAAATGCCACACAGGAGGTCTTCAGTTGTTGGATCACTGGCAAGCTTGATCCGCTGTCAATCTTCTGGGTTGGGGGGTTGGAACTGGCCAAATATTCTGGTCTGAGCAGAGAAGTGTGCAGACAATCCTTGGGTCTACCCGAGGTGTTCAGGTGCTGCTCCAGAAAACTGGGCTGCAGGGATTCAAAGCAGTTAGAGATAGGGAACCCCTGCAAAGAACCAGGAGCTGAAATTTCAATCAGGGAGCCATCCATGGATTCTGAAGGACCAGGGTCCGAAGGATGGTTCCCTCCTCCCATGTTTTTTGAGGTATGCCGCTTATGGTTGGCCTTCAGGGGAAGTTCCCACTGCATGTATCTGGAGTCCTGCCAGTCCTCGGCCCTAGTAGCACAGATCGGGGAGCACCGGTCCAAATCCTCAGATGGACTTTAGCAAGAGGGGGCTGCTGTGTATGGGAGTTAACTTCCATGTGCCAGTTTCACCAAAGAAAGTCACTCAGGGCTTCTGGATTATCAAATGTCACTGGCACCCTACTATGCACTACTCACATTGTGGCCGGGTAGCGCAGGGAGAATGGGAGCACAATCTTATTCATGGTGTGCCTTGTGACAGTATAGGCCCTGTGCCTATAGGACAACTCCTTTGAAAAATCCTGGAAAATGCTGATTCTGTTCAAGTGTCACAGGACCTGATGCAGCTCCCTGGCCTTGACCAGGACCTTCTACTTCTCCATGTAGTCAATGAATCTGGCAATTATAGGCCGGGCCTTTCCTAGGCCTTAGACATGGAGGCGAGTGAGTGGTGTGCACACTCCACCTGGAGCAGTCAAGAAGGGTTCATATTCAACATTTCTGCAAGGGCTAACTGCAGGAATTCCTCCATGTAATGCCCCTCAACCTGCTCCGGGAATCCCACAAAGCACAGATTGTTGCGACAACCCCGATTCTCAAGGTCATCAATTTTGACCCTCATTAACTGTGCTCTGCTCCCATAGGGCCTCCGTCAGGTCCTGCACCTTAAGCTCAGTTGCGTTGACCCGACACTTGGTGTGGAACATCCTGGCCTCAAGATTCTGCATGACCTAGGTGTTCCGGTTCGTCACAATGGTTACCTGGGAAATTTGTGCCATGAGCTGGCTGAACATCACCTTGATCGAGGGCTGCTCCCACATCTGAAGTTGCTGAGAATTTGGGTATCACATCATAAGAGCAACTCAAAATGAGTGACTAGAAATATAGTGACTCATTTTTGGGCACTTTTATGGTGGGCTACTCTGCAGAATAGCAAGGGTATTTGATACCGACCAAGGAGAAGGGCGAACAGAAGGGAGGAATAGCAATGGGAAGTGGTGGGACAGAAATGGGGTTTTCAGGTAGTGTTGTACCTGCTGCTGCTGAGCTAGCTATATGGCATGGTGGTGCGGGAGGCTTGCTCTGGCAGAACAGGTACTGGGTTCGAGACTGGGAGCAGGTTACATTTTGCGATAGCTGCAAGCTACGGCACATAAATTTTGCTGAGATCCAGATTTTTGCCCCCTCGATATGCACCCCCCCCCCGATTCGAAAATCCTAAGTAAGGGAGGTGTGAGGGGAAAATCCCCCCCAAAAAACACTTTTTTAAATTCCAGAAGTCAGGTCACCCTGAAGTGTATATCATCAATTTGCTTTTCAGTGATATACACTCGCCACAATAGCCATCACTGTTTTGCATTCACTATTATGACATGGAACAGAGAATTTGCCATGCTACAGGGCCGAACACTTTATGCAAGGTGCTCAGGTATGAGGTTGATTTTTTTTACCAAGTTCTAAATTTCTTTCTGAAAATAAAACTATTTTTAGAATCCTTGGTTTAGAATGTCCCAGTTCTTGCAATTTGTGAATGTATCAGTAGTTACAAATAGACAAATTTAGTCAGATAAGTCTCTCTGGGCTGTAGAGCTGGTGATTAAGCTGCCATCTTGGTTAGTGCCCCAGTGGCCCTGCCAGTATTTTATAATTTGATGTTAAAAGGGAAATGGATGATAACAAGAGCATTGCATAGGGTCCTTGCACTGTTTTGGAACCAGTGTTATAGTGGCATCCTGCATTGAAGGTGGTAAAATACCACTGTTTTGGCTCTGAACTATCATATCCTTAAAGGGTACCTAAATAAGCAGTTTTTTAAAACTGCAAATTCCAAATCTGTCTTCATTGAGAGGTAAAGTAAAGGCTGCTGTTTACATTTATGCTAAAACTGCATTTATGTAAATAACATAAATGCAGTTTCATAGCTGTTGAAAAATGTAAACATCAGCTTTTCACTTTCAAAAAACAGCCTTGCCTTCTCCCTAAGATGTCTGCCAAGTGTGTTAAGTGATGGGTCATGATGACATCACTGGAGCCAGAGGCAGAGACCCACATAGTTCCCTATAGTGCTAACTAGTTCTTCTTTCCCTCTTTGTTTTGAATTGTTTTACCAGAATGATCAACACCATGTGTTAACATGTGGATTATTTTGATTAGTACACATGTTAGGCTATGATTTTGTTCATTTTGTTTACTTTAACTTGCTGAAAATGTTTTACAATCTAGCTGATTTTCTCTTTGGCAAACTGTAGTACTGTATAGTACAACACTTCAAATACCTGATGATCTAGAGGTTATGGGATGCCCTGAATTTTTTTTTAACCAGGAGCGACATACTAAGCTGAAAGCTTGTTTACAGATGTTGCCTGGGAGCACAAGGAAGTTAAGAGGCTTGCTTAGGGTTGCACAGCAAAGTACTGGTCTGGTCCAATTCCAAAGTTCATGCTTTCTTGTTAATCCACAAATAAGCTTCTCTTGTATTATTTTTCCTTGTGAACCCTCTGCACCTATCCTGTCTTCTGTTGAGCACCCCACCATCCATACCCTGTCTTTAGTACTGCCTGGGGCTCCATATGAGCTTTCGGTCTCATGAAGAGAATTATTACACCTCAGATTGTAATCGTGTACCTCAGAGAGTTGTGCACACCTATACCGATACACTTCATCAGCTGGCACTGTTAAAAAATGCCTCCCAAACCACACTTAAGTCCACTTTCTCAATGTTTGACTTCTGCTCCCACAGTAAACATTGAGTGGATCACCACCATTCTGCACAGTGAATGCAGTATGTATGGGTCTCCTGTTGTGTTTTTGTCCTGCCTCATTAACCAACAACTAGGTCCTCCTGGAGGGTCAAAAAATAAGCATCAGGACCCACCAGAAAAACTGCTGTTCATGCCCTCATAAGAGCTGCACTTACTATGGATAACAATATTATTTGCAGGAGAGGCATACTAATGCCTTGAGCGAATCCACCAGACTTCCAGTGTCAGTCTACTCCTTTACCTGTAATCTGCAGAACCCAGCAGGACAGTTCCCAGCAAATCTTCTCCAGTACTTTTCAGTGTCCTACTCCACAATGCAAGTTGGCTGGCTATCACCCTTCCAAATCTTGAATGAGCTACACACAGCTCCCTCAATACTGTCCTAACAAATGTCAACAACCCCCCCCAACACAAGAGGATAATCTCCCTACATTGAATACAAGTAACAGTTTAGGTGCAGCCCTGCCACTCTAAGTATTTGTAATCGCTGGCTGCTGTCATCCACAGTCAGTAAGTGATCATGGTGCTGGCAGACCCACATTTCAGATCTCACAATGATCTGCTCAATGTCCCCCTTCTTGTCTTCCCCTAACCTGAATATGGCTGTACCCTGCTGGAATGGCCTCTTCAGTTCCTCTCTGGCATTCATTCTTCTCTTCTGCTCCCCACACCAAAAACTGGTGAGCTCACTACCCTTACACATCATGAATGTGGTTAGTTCAGACGCCCATGTTATTTTTACATATTAATAATAAACATGATCTTCTGGTAAGTCAGGCTTATAGCAGCAGGGAACAAAGAGGAAACTGAGGAAAAATAGCCAACTCAGTTAAGAAGGGGGATAAAACATTTTATAGGTACATTAGTGAGCATAGAAAGGTTAAGGGATGAATAGTGAAGATTAATAAAGGAGACAGGAAGTGGGTAGAGGGAGACAGTGAAAAGGCAGAGATACTGAATGAATACTTTTGCTCAGTATTCACAAAAGAAGATGAGGAGGAGTTACCTAAACCAGACAATAGAAGCACTCTGGGTAGAGGGTTGACACCAGTCCATTTACAGAAGAAAGAGTCCTGAAAGAACTCCTAAAACTCAAGGTGGACAAAGCAATGGGGCCTGATGGGATTCACCCCAGAATCCTAAAAGAACTAAGGGAGGACCTAGTGACACCACTGAACACACTTTTTAACAAATCATGGGAGGATGGGGTGGTACCTGAGGACTGGAGGAGGGCAGATGCGATTCCCCTTCACAAAAGTGGGAGCAAGGCAGAAGCAGGAAACTACAGACCTGTAAGTTTGACCTCAGTGGTAGGAAAAATGATGGAATCACTTCTGAAAGAAAGAATTGTTGAGTAGCTAGAGGCCAGCGGGGCAGAGGACCCAAAGCAGCATGGATATACAGCAGGAAGGTCATGTCAGATGAATCTAATGGATTTCTTTGACTGGGTGACCTAAGTAATAGACCAGGGAGGGGCAGTGGATATGGCCTACCTAGACTTTAGCAAGGCATTTGACATAGTCCCACACAAAAGACTAATAATCAAGTTAGCCAGCCTGGGAGTAGGTTCCAGGGTGGTAGCCTAGGTAGCAAACTGGCTGCACAACAGGACACAGAAGGTAATAGTGAATGGAACATATTCCAAATAAAGGGGGGTTACTAGAGGAGTACATCAGGGCTCAGTACTGGGTCCAGTCCTCTTTAACATCTTTATAGGTGACATTGCAGAGGGTCTGGAGGGAAAGGTATGCCTCTTTGCAGATGGTACAAAGATCTGTAACAGAGTTGATACACAAGGGGGGTAGAAAGGATGAGAAAGGACTTGTCAAGGTTGGAGGAATGGTTAGACATATGGCAACTTAGATTCAATGCAAAGAAGTGCAAAGTAATGCACCTGGGAAACAAAAACCCAGGAGAAGAGTACACAATAGCAGGGGAGGTACTAACAACAACAAAAATGGAAAGGGACTTGGGGGTAGTCATATCAAATGAATTAAAGGTGGGTAAGCAATGTAAGAAGTCAGTAAGGAGAGCCAGGGGGATAATGGGATGCATAGGAAGGGGCATCACAAGTAGAAAAAGGGAAGTGGTTATCCCTCTGTACAGACAGTTGGCGAGACCCCATCTGGAATACTGTGTGCAGTTTTAGAGACCCCATCTACGCAAGGACATAGACAAGATGGAAGCAGTTCAGAGGAGGGCAACTAAAATGGTGCAGGGTCTGCATCAGAAACCATATGAAGAGAGACGGAGAGAGCTTAATATGTATACTCTTGATGAAAGGAGGGACAGGGGGACATGATAGAAACTTTCAAGTACCTCAAGGGAATCAACAAAGTCCAGGAGGGCAGCATCTTTCAGAAAAAGAGATGTGTAAGAACAAGGGGGCACAATTTAAAGATAGAGGGGGATGGCTCAGGGGTAATGTGAGGAAATTTTTTTTCATGGAGAGAGTGGTGGATGCATGGAACTGCCTTCCTGGGGAGGTTGTTGGGTCTAAAACAGTGGGGGAATTCAAAGATGCATGGGACAGACATAAGACAATTGTAGTGGAGGGTTGCAGGAAGTAGGCTGTTGGTTAACTAGAATCTGCAGCTTATCCAATAGGAAGGGAAATGGGCAGACTGGGTGGGCCAAGTGGTCCTTATCTGCCATCAAAGTCTATGTTTCTATGTAAAGAGAATGATGGGCTTTCCTATCCTTAAACAATCTAAGCCACCTATGGTTAGGCACTGTTAAATGACGTGCATAATGATGTGCACACCCGTCATTTAATAGTGCCTAATCAAAGGTGGCCTAGATCTTTTAAGGCTAGGAAAGCCCATCATTACCCTTGTTCCCTGCTGCTATCAGCCTGACATACTGGAAATATTTATTTTTGATATGTCACAAAACCTGGGGACTGTACTGCCTACACTCATGATACAGAAGGGTGAAAAGCTCACCAGTTTTTGGTGTGAGGAGTAGTGAAGAATGAATACCAGAGGGTGACTGAGAAGGCCACTCCTGCAAGGTACTGCTATATTCAGGGAAGGGGGAAGACATAAGGGGAGAAATATGAGCAGATCACTGTGCGAAATAAGATGTGGGGCTGCTAGCACCATGATCACTACCTGACTCCATTGTCATGGCCAACATTCCCCTTCCCATAGAACCAGTTCATGCAGTTGTCCAAGGCTGTATGTGGGTATTAATATGTGAAATGGCTGCCACTACATTTTCAGTCACTTCACTACCAGTCTAGCATTGCTTGTAAAGCACTTTTGGGATACAATGTCTATGAAAAGCACTATATAAATGCTGATTCTTATTATTATTATTTCTCATGGACAAAGAAGACAAGACAAGCATATTTTTGATTTCCGAGAAAGTGTGAACTCTGGCATTGGATTACACAAGAATTTTGCTACAAACAAGTGGTGGATCTGGAGGGTAGTGAAGGGTGCGGCTGCAACCTCCCCCCACCATTGTCCCTCATTGTAACATACTTGCTTGCTACTGCTACATTTTACTTTGTTGAAGAAGTCTGATTTATTGATTGTACAAATGTATACATTCAAAACTATGGATTACATTTGTGGTTTCTGTCAAAAACATTCTAGAAAAGAATAATAGCTGAAAATATAAAGGTTTCATAAAAAATTTAAAAAGTATATATCAAGTATACACACCACCCAAGCACCTCCCATAGTAGCATCCTGGATCCGCCATAACCACTAGACCACCAGGTTATTCAAGATTTGTATTGCACTGTGGTTTGCCAAAGAAAAGGTCGATTGGATTAAAACACAATTTCAGCATGCTAAAGTAAACAAAATGAACAGAACCATAGCCTAACATGTGTATTGATCTAAATAATGCACATGGTTTTGACCATTTTGATGAAACAATTCTATACAAAGGGAAAAAAGAACTAATTAGCACTATCGAGAGCCATATTGCTCTCTGACTTTGACTCCAATGATGTCATCACTCAACACATTTGGTGGCCATTTTAAGAAGCAGGTAAGGTAGCTTTTTTTTTTAAATTGGAAGACTGATTTTACATTTTTCAAATGCTTTGGAACCACATTTAGGTAAATGATATAAATGTAGTCTTAGCATTAACGAATACAGCAGCCTTTCCATTAGTCCCCTATGAGGTCAGATTTTTGAATAGTTTGTTGTCAAAATGTTATTTAGGTATCCTTTAAGGAGAATTTGCAGCTCATGATAAAATATTTTGAAAAAGCCCATAAGGTAGCCATCAGGGCCTGGGGCTTTCCACCTTTTTAGATGATTAATCACTTTTCTGTTATCTTCCCACTGAATAGACCCATCCACGTGTTCTCTATCATGATCATCAACCATTGGTATTTTGGTCTTCTTAAAAAAGGCGTCAATTTGGGGGTCTGAGGGTGCTACCTCTGATTTATATAATTCCTCATAATAGATGCAAAACACTCCTCAATTTCACTTTCACCAAATTGAGTGTTACCAGCCCCATCCCCAATCTGTATTACATTTTTATTGTCTTGTCTATTTTAAAGTTACCAGGCCAGCCACTTACCACTGAAATCATCTTCAAAGCATGCCCCTGCTTGGGAAAGCAGTATAGTTCTTTCCAAGATTACAGTGTTTGTGGAATTATATTGCCATTTTAGTTTCTGTAAGCTATGATAGTTATCAGGATTAGGTCTAGCAATGTGGACTTTTTCAGCTTTAACTATTCATTCCTCAAGGGTGGCCAAGCACTGGCCTACTATTTCCTTTTTATGGGCAGAATAAGAGATTATATCTCCCCTCAGAACAGCTTTAAGTGCATCCCAATGCTTCTGGGCAGATGTTTCTCCCCCTGGGTTGTTAGCCAATAAATTCAGCATTTGTAGTCCAATATTTATTTATTTAGTTTTTGTTTACTAGGTAGGTGCGCTAGCCATAGCAATGACTATATTCAGGTATGACCCAGGAGAATTACAGAGCAATTACAGATATGACAAACAGTGGCAAATACAGAAACAGTTCAAAATCTAGTATTATACATTCAGGGTTGCATTGTGAAAATAAGGTACAGTGTATGAAGCAGGTTACATAAACAAAGTTTCATTATTTGGTACAGAGGATTAATACACACATGGTAAGATATTTCAGATTACAGCATTGGTAAAGTATAGCATTTAGGGCAGGTTACAGTATAAAAAAATTCAGTCAGCATCAATTTATACAGAGCAATTTACAAGTAGGGCAAAACCAGTGAACCCAGGCAGAGACAGCCAGTACAGCTCTGGGAGAATTGGGACAAGGCTTGTAAGTACAAGTGGGAAGGCAGCAGGGGACTTGAAGTTGAGACAGGTTGAGTTTAGAGTAGGGTAAAATGCAAAGAGAGGGGACTGACAGAGAGAAAAGAGAGGAGTAGAAAAAGTTAGGGAAGGGGAGGGTGACAGGATAAATGGGGAAAAGTAGTAGCCCTATAGTATCGAGGCATTAGGAAAGTTAAGAGCATAGCAGGGTGAGGACATAGTGCTAAGGCGGTTTAAAGCAGGAGCACTAACTAGATGAGACGAGGTGATGGCAGAGTGCTTTTTCAAAGGCATAATGAGAGGATGCCAGGCGTACTTCAAGTGGGAGGGAGTTCCATTGTTGGGGGATGACGGGCAAAAGCAGAAGCACCTATGGTTGTTTTACACTTTGGCACATATAGAAGAAATTTATCAGTAGAGCACAAACCATAGTTGGAGGACTGGGGAGTGAGCACTCCCACCAGCCTTAAGTGGGTCTGGGTCCTCACAATACGATCAACCGTGGAGCAGAGGGTGTGAAGTCTTGTTGCACTAGGAGATAACCAATTCAGGTCTGAGTATAAGAAGAAATGGTGTTTCAGCCTTTGGGAGGAGGAGGCAAACCTACATATTTTGTTGTATGTAACATCCCATCTATGAAGGTTTGATATAGGCATGGCAGCATACAGTATGTAGCTGATCCATAGATAAGGGTTGGCAGAAATATACCCCGGGCAATAGTCAATCTAGCTGAGGGGTTTGTGCATAGCTGGTCTGGTACGCAATGCCTAATTTAGAGTTAACAGAGTTGCAAGTGTTCTGTATGTGCAGGTCAAAGCTTAGGGATTGGTCTAGGGTCACCCCAAGGTACCTGAAAGAGGTCACAAAACTTACAGGTGAACCATCAAGGCAGGAGATCATAAAGTCATGCTGGCATGATTTGAGCCTTAAAGGGTTACCAAACATCATGGACTGGGTTTTGGCTTCATTAAGGACAAGTTTGTTGTCAGATAGGCAGGTCTGCATGCTTTGGAAGTCTAAGGAGAGCCATTGATTGATGTCATTTACAGCTTTCACACTGGTGTATAAGACTATATCATCAGCATAGAGTAGGGGGGAGGTGGAGGAGAGGTTGGAGGAGATATTATTAATAAATATTGAGAATAAAAGTGGCCCCAGGATGGAGCCCTGAGGAACTCCTACATTAACAATTGCCTGATCAGAGTAGGTTGAATTGAACTTTATTACTTGGATTCTGTCAGTCAGATAACTACAGAACCAACTGACTACATTTAAGGCAAAGCCAATAATTTTTAAGGTGGAGAAGAGAGTGGCCCACCAGGTCAAAATCTTTTGTCATATCAATAAAAACCACCCCAGTTAGAAGACCTGAGTCCATGGCAGTGAGAGTGCCAGAGGTAAATTTTAGCAGGGCAGTGGTGGTGCTATGCCCTTTGTGAAAGCCATGCTGCGTACTAGATAGGAGGTCACATCTAAGGAGAAAATCAACGGTTTGTGAGGCTACCAATTTTTCTAAGATTTTGCTTAGGACTGACAGTATGGCTATAGGTCTGTAGTTTGATGGGTCTTTGTGATCACCTTTCTTGAAAGCAGGTGTGACTCATGCAATCTTCCAAATGACAGGAATACAACTTTGACACATGGAGAAAGTAACAATTATGGCCAGGGGGCAACAATGAGAGGGGTAGCTAGTTTTAGTAGTCTGGACTCGACACCATCGGAGCCTGCAGCAGTACTGTCGAGACTGATCTGAGAAGTTTTATTACTTCCTTTCTTGTAATGGCCTTAAAGTGAAAGGAAGGGGTCATTGAGCCCTTGTTGGACTGAGCTGAGAGGGCCTTTATCTGAGTGGTAGGGAAGGAGGAAGTAAACTTCTTTAAGGTCAGTGAATTGTTTATTAAAGAAGTTAGCTGTGATTTGGGGATTGTCGCAGTGGGTACCAGGAACCCAGGAATGTTTTGATGAGGGACCAGAACTTTTTGGGGACACCTGAGGCATTAGTTAGTGGGGTTTTACAGTAGGAGCTTTTTACAGATCTTATTTCATTTTTGCAAGCATTTCTTTGCTGCCTGTAAGTGTTGTAGTCACCTTGTTAACCAGAGGACTTGAAACGGCTCCAGCTCTCATCTCTCTCTCTCTCTTTCAGTTAAGTAAGTAAGCCCTTTTTTAACCACCTTGTATGTTTCCCCTTAGCCAGCCAAGTTATAAGGGGGGAGTGAAACAAAGTTTGTAGTGAATATGATAAGGGTGGCCTGCATATCTTGAGCATTGTAAAGACTGGACCAGTTGGTGTTAGAGACTTTGAGAAGGAATTTTTGGAGATCTAAGTTGGCATAGTTTCAGAAAGAGATGAAATGCAGTTTAACGGGGGAGCTGCAGATCCCCAGATGCAAAAATGGGAGTGTTCAGCAATAGCATCAGCAAGAGTGCCGACAGAGTGGATATGCTCAGTATGGTTTGTTAGCACCCAGTCGATAAGAGAGCTAGAATCTGAACAAGAAGAAGTCCTAGTGGATTCAGTGACTAGCTGGTGAAGGTTATGATCATGTAATTTTGTGAGCAAGGTGGCCTGGTTCTTTCCTAGCCAATTTATGTGTAAGCCACCTAAGATGAGCATTTCATTATTGCCCGAGAGTAAGGACATCTGATTTAGCAGCTCATCTAGGCCAGAGAAGCCACTGTTTGGGGGGGGGGGTTGTAGGCACAGATGATGTGCAATTTTTTTAGCTCCAAGAGTAAGGATAGCATGCAGTGATTCACAGTGAGTCTGGGGATCCTTGTTTAGAGCAGAGAGGTGCAGGTGACCCTTGAAGTAGATGGCGATGCCGCCACCTCTTTTGGTGGATGGTCTGTTCTTCTGGATAACATTGTAGGAGAGAATTGCACAACGCAATCAGAGATGGAGTGTTTGAGTCATGTTTCAGATAGGCACAATATGTACGGTTTGTAGAGTGAGATCCAAGCCTTGAGTTCAGCCATGTTGTGCTCAAGACCTCTAATATTATAAAGGGTGATGAGGAGTCCTTTGGTGCTACTTAGGAGTGAATCAGAGTGAGAGCGATATCAGGCAGGGCCAGAATTTGTTTCAATATCCCCAGATAGCAGGATAGCAAGGAGCATCAGGTACCATAGCATCTGGTGGATGAAAGTAGAGAGAACTGAGTGGTAGAGGAAGCATTTCTTTATATCATAAGTAATTATGAAGATAATACCATTAGTTATCAGTAGTGGTGTTGGGTCATGAAGAGTGTCAGGGAGTCAGAGGAGATTGGAGAAATGAAAATCAGCTGGAAGTGGCATTTAGTCATAATGACCCGAGCTTACTTTATAGCCGTTATTTGAGTCTAAACAGAGCAGAAGAGAGACCACGGCTAAAAGGATTAGGTACTTTAGGTTGGCCATTATGGATATATCCCTTTGGGTTGAAGATTGAGATCTCTGGGAGAAGAACTGCAAATAGATACAAATTTGGGATACAAGTCATAACAGTGGCTCAAGAAGGTGGGGCTGAGACCAGATCTAAACTTAAGAAGCAACCATGTTTAGTGTTAGGAGCCCCTAGTGGTTGGAGATAAAGAGCTGTGGTCTGAGGCTGAACCAGCGGTGTGGCTCAAGGCTTTCCTCCGGTTCTATGGGTGTGATCCAGCAGCACTTTAGGTGAGTCTTGCCCTAAACCACAGGTGTGGTACTGGGCAGGCAGTCTTCTGAGTGAGCGGCTTTTTTATGGATTAGTGTGGCCTACCATAGAATCAGGCAGGACTTGCAGTACTTGTTCCAGGGAGTTTCTTTAGAGGGAGATGGTGTTCCAAGTCCACTGGAGCAGATGAAGCAGCAGTGGTCCAGCAGCCCAGGTGGGCTCTGAGAAGCATAATCTCTGAAATCCTGACACTTGAGTAGGACAGGATCCAGCCTCCATGCCTTAAGAGCATATGGAGTGCCTGGTGCCGCCAATACCACCTGAACATGAAAGTGATCGGAAACTAGTATAGGACTATGAATTATTGATGTCTGCATCTACAGGAGTTCCTGAGATATCAGGGACATGTCTAACTGAGCATAACTTTTAGCAGAATGGGAACAAAAAGAGTAATGCCTTCCACCTGGATTTAGATGTCTCCATGAGTTAACCAACCTGTGTTCTCTGATTAAGTTCTGAAGTGCAGTCATAGGCCTGGTAGCCTGTCCATCCACCCTGGATGATGTAACCTAACAAGTACCCTGTCAAGTACACAGTTGAAATTACCATTTAATATCCAGCGACCAGTGCAATTAACCATTTCCACTGACAAATGATAAAAAAAAACAGAGTTTCCATATTGGGAGCATAAACTGACCCTACTGCAATGGATTGTCTAGTATTGAGTTAGATCTGCAAAAGGACATATCTTCCCTCACTGTCACAGCTATCATATGTAACCATCACTTGCAATCTTGGTCTTAGCCAGATTGCTGCTTCCCTGGCTTTAGAGGTGAAATAGGAACCATACCACTCATCTCCTCATTGTTTTGCCATGTGCACTCCTTCTTTGTATGTCATGTGGATTTCCTGTAGACACTGAACATCAGAATGAAGAGCTTTCACTCTTCCCAGAACTTTGTTTCTTTTTATATGAGATTTCAGTCCATTAATATTCCACAAACTTATGGTTAGCTTGTTATTCATCAAAAAACAGTATGCAAATTTTATCTTCTGTATTAACTGTACTGTCACACATGTTTTTATGTCTTTACATTGAAGAAACCTCTTTTTATGAACTATTGCTTAAAACTGAACATTGTGCCTCATATAAACTTGTGAGGCATAAAAGATTAACCTAACAGTAATAAACCTTACCCAGAGAACTTTTTCATCTCCCATACCCAATTTGAACCCCCTTGTTGACACTACTAGTGTGCAATGTCCCACTAGTCTCATGGTAATCCACACCATTAATGGCAAATGCCTGGAAAATCTACTTATTAAGTAGTGGCAGTGTAACATTTAGCAAAATGATTTACCAATTTTTGTTGCTTAAACCCACCCATATCAGTATAGTGCAGGGTTAAGAGGACAAGAATGATCTTCTATGTAGATCCTACTGGCTAATTGTAGCAGGTGATCTTTGCACCACAACCAGCTCATTTCATTACAGTGCCAAGCCCATAAACTACCTGGCAAATGGTGCTTTCCCATTCATACCATGTAAAATGTTGGCTTTATTCCATCACTAAACTCTTTATTGGTGTTATTTAAGTGTTAACTCATAGCAGCAGTTGGGACAGCAAGGTCATGCCTCAATTTTTGTAGCAGCCTGACTGAAGACCATTGCACCCATTAATGCTGAATTATGCAATGAGGTACAGTCATCCTAACACACTAATCATAACATGGAAGTAAGTATCAACACTCTTCTAAATAATTTTTTTTCTTTCACATTTCCCATTCCCTTCTCCTCTCCTGGGCCAGGGCTCAACATGAAGATAAGGGAGATCAAGCCTAATCTAAAATATTCAGCTCTTGTTACTGACCCCTCACTTCTAAGGCAGTTTACACTGTCCCCCTATTCATTGTTGTACCAGAGATTTTCCTCTTAGAGGGTTAACTAAAAAGCATATTATCCAGTGAGGTCAGTCTTTTGATTGGTGATTAATTATTTCCTCAAGTTGACCTGTTATGTTGGCAACAGGACCCTACTGAGTCATTAACCCATCCCTATCAATCACAGAGCACTGGGGGCATGATCTAAAGATTGATGGGAGTGAAGAACACCAAATTAACACATTTTAAAGGCAATCAGGAGTCCAAGTCCCTCTGTTCTATTGTCCACCAGGCAAAGTCACCTTATTACTTTCATCAATACCACTAACACTCACTGAGATCAAGCATGTTTACTATGGAGGCGAGTGACTGGTGGGAGCAGAACCTATTACCACGGGTGAATACCATCTAATTGATCACAAAGTTAAGTGAGTCTGGTAACAAGGTTTATGATGGCAAAGGAAAGGGAAGCCCAGTGACTGGATGCAGCTAAGTGAACTTGTTCCTGTGATCTTATGTCCAAAGTAAAGGAGCCACGGACCCCAGCCTTGCCAAGGAGCTATTAACTAGGTGATCCAAACTCTCGTGTAGCAACTAGGGATATATGTGTTTGCTGCTGAAGGTGAGGGGACATTAATGATCTCTAGTTATGTATGTAGACAGCTGCTTAATATCATATTACCCCCTCGCTGATACCCCCAGCCCCAGCTGAGGTCTAGGAGGCAACACTCTGATGTGGAACCTTTGTAAAAGAGCCATGGCTCAAAGGTATTTCTAATCCTAGACTTGATAAATAAATAAATAAATAAATAAATAAATGAAAATGAAAATGAACACAGTAGCAGGAGTCAAGCACAACAGCATCTCTGGAAGAGTTACTTGTCACTGAAACATAGAGGCTGAGGACTGTAGTATAGAATAAGGTGTAGACTCTAATCTTCTGCCAGCTTAAAATGATTGAAGAAAACATTGGGGCCACATACTATAGAATGAAGGCAGCTGTATTTCACCCAGTACTCTCTATGCTGACTGCTCCTCTTCCGATCTTCTTGCTCCCGATTGTGGATGTTAAATAGAACAAAAAAAAACCTTCAATCGTTGATAATCCATCTGAATTTGTAGCATTGTAAAATAGTAATCCAAAAGCACTCTCTTTAACTATATTGCTGCTGCTGGCTATTATAGAAACATACATAGAAACATAGAATTTGATGGCAGGTAAGGACTGGGTGCACATTGTTATAGAACAGTTCAGTTCAGTGTAAGTTGCTATAGTAACCTATTTTGTGCAGGTCTAATTGACAGCTGCTATGGGAGGGTGCTGTCACAAAGCATGCATTCTGATTGTCCGTGTGTATCTTAGTCAATTTCAGAAACTGTCAAAACACATAGACCAATGCTGGCCTGGTGGCCCTGAGGGCTGAGGTGCTGGCGCCTTACCTAGTGCTACACCAATGACCCATGTTTGTGAACGATCATGGGCCACCAGGGGTTGGCAGGGATGGAGATGGATCGAGTGCCCAATGGACTGCTCTGCATCTCTGGGGAGGAGGGAGATCAGCTGCCGGTGCATGCCTAACCCCTGGCAGAGGCTGGGGCTTGGTGCCACAGAGCCGCTACAGCATGGGCACAGAGTGCAGCAGACGCTTGATGTGGGTATGCACGGGAGCATGCATGTCCCCATTGCAGGTGTCATTGCATGCCACATGGCTGCAGGGGCACAAGAAAACACAAGAAAAAGCTCCCAGTGGATGACGGGGGAGCTTGAAGGCCCCCACACCTGGCCAGCCATGGCGCAAACACTGTATCCAATCTCGGTAGGGAAGGACCCCCTCTGTTGATCCCATCAGGGGGTTAAGCCCTGGGAGCACTAGTGCTGGTTGGTGGATGTCAGCGTAATGGGGCTGGGGCCCCCCAGAGTGAGAGGGCTGTTGGACCAAGATGAGCATAAATAATTACAAGAAAAAACCAAAAAAAACTCATAGACCAACATTTTACTAATTAAATGAACCAGGGGATCATGGAACAGTATACAATGGCAAGAAAGAATGCCAGGCTCCGATTGTTCAGTCTGGGACTTGCCCCATGATGTTATCCCAATATAGCATCACAGATCTAGTCCCAGCAACACATGGCCGCATCACACATGCCAGCATGTAAAACGAATCACTGCCCACTGCCACTACCCTCACTGCCCTATCTAGTCACACTGCCAGCAGTCATCTCTTAGGCAGAGGTTCAATTATTCCCTCAGCATAAAGTCGCACATAGGCAGCCCCAACAAGTTCTCAACTGAATGCCAATTTAAAAAATAAAGGTTGAAGGAAAATGAAGCCAAGCCTTTTTAAATTCAGCCAGTAATGAGATCAGTTTTGGGACTGCCCGTGCCACCAAAAGTGTGATCGGGTTCAGTCTTCACTCTCCAAATGTCAGAAGTAGAGTGGGACACTGCCTGTGCTGGTTGTGCTTCACTTACCAGCCACATTTGAACTTTTGTTTCTTCCTTTTTCCTTGCTCTCCTAGCAGTAAGCACACACTGATGCGCCAATGAGGAGAAAAGTAGAAAACTGATATTGCAAGTGAGCAACTTGGTGTCAACTTAGAGATGCAAACCACGAGAACTTGGGACAGAAAACTACACAGACCATGATCAAAAGAGGCAGTAAACACCAGGACAAGAAAAAAAAGCAGAGAAATAACTCAGGACAATGTCGGAGGGGTGAGCAGGACAAAAGAACACTGGGGAGCATTGGAACATTTTTTAAAAATGGCAAGTGACTGAATACATAAAAGATAAGGCACAGCAGACACAATAACATGACAGCAGCTCCATCTACTGGGTAAAACAAATATCAGCTGCACTACTTTTTCAGAAAGTATGCCTACCCATTAAAAAAAACACACAAAATATACTTTTAATGAACTTTTTCATTTTTCTTTTTGTTACAAATGAGCCATTGTATAAGAGGAATAATGCACTCCAGGGTGTGTGCCATGCTGGAATAACATCACTTATTGGCTGTTGGTCTCATTCAGACTGTGGCCTCAAGCACAACCACCTGAGGCATGACATTATCCCAGCACAACACACTCACTCTGTTGTGCATTATTCCTTTAATGAAAGAGACAGTTTTCCAACTGGTTCTCAATATGCTGACGGCTTCTCCTCAATTCTTCTTGCACCAGATTACAAATATACTGTACCACACAGAAAAGACATTATGTGGATGTACACTTGTAGATCCTTCAGTTCGACATGAGATTGCCACTGCAACCCAGTTCATGTAGGCTGTATTGACAGCAGTTACGGAAGGAAGCTAACCCAAGGCTTATATTCTGATTGGCAAGGTAATATTTACTCTGCTTCAGAGGCTGCCAAGTCTAGAGTAGGTGCCAAAGTTGCAAGACAATTTGCACACACCCACAAACCTTCTCTGCCATGCTGTACCTAGGCACTTTATGCCATGTGGATGCTGCCATCTTTTTTTTTTTTTTGTAGACTGTGTTTATCCTCCTTCACTGGAGCCCCAGACTCTCTCCAGTGGGGCACTCGACCCATCAGATCCTGCCCACCTAAAATCCCCAGCCTACTTACCAGATGGCAGGACCTCTCCCTCGCTTGCCTCCCAGTCCACTGACCCCCTAGATATAAACCCCCACCCAGGGAGGGACTGTCAGCTCCTACCACCGACCTTTCTGCATATCTAGGGGGCAGCTGGGGTGCTTGCACAGGAAGTATCTGGGATAGGCTGGAGGATCCGGTGTTGGGCGTGGTGGTTGGTTCCTCGACCCACCTTCACCTACTAGAGCTCAAGGGTATTTGTTCCTTGTTTGATGTTCCCCCAAGCATGGATGTGCAATGATGTCCTGCACATCATGGGTTCATTCCCACCCCAGTGCATAAGATGTCAGCAACTGCTCACCCCATACTTGCGTGCCGGAGGTTGCAGCAACTCCTAGACACCACCAGGAGCCACAGGAATTGCAGCAAGTGACCCATCCCTCCCCCAGGAAAGGACAGCAGTCCTCTGGATGCTCAATGTTTTCCTGCCCCTGCCAACCCCGACTACTCGAGTCCATTCCTGAACTTGGGGCACTGGTGTGGCGTGAGGTGTGGTGTCCAGGGCCTCAACCCTCAGCACCACCAGACCAGCTGCAGATGTGGCCATTTTAAAATTACCAATTTTGAAGGTGATATTCAAAATGGTCCCATGTTTAATTCCTGTTCACCCATAAAAGCACCTGGTTAACATCATTAATAGTTGCGAAAGTGATTTAAACACCGAAGCGATCATGTTTACCAACAGTGACTGTACCTTGAAGTACCTCATCAATTGAGATCTAGATCCGCCATCCTGGGAACAGTTTCAATTAGAGCTGGAATAGCTGATTAAGTTTCTACTACTCAGTTAATTGCTACAACTCTTTCTCTAGCTTGTGTTTCTTCTTCTGCCGCTGCCTCAACTGTGTTAACATAATGTTCCTCATCTTGTGGTTTAGTGAAGAGCCTTGGCTGGCAACCTGGTTTCAAAATCTTAAGCTTTTCTTGGGAATAACAGGGCAAAATCCCAGCCACAATGATGCAGAGCTGCCTTTACCACAGTGAATTTTTGTCGTTTTAATTGTACATCCTGAGAGTAGTCCTGGAAAATTGTCACACGGCCGTTGTTCACCACTATCGGTCCCTGAGCTCTAGCAGCTATCAGCACCTTCTCATTTTCCGGAAACCTTAAATAGTTTATAATGTCTGAGTCACTCTTCCAGCTTGGGGTCTGGTCTAGTGCGGTGTGCTCTTTGAATCTCATAGTCTGCCATAGCAGCCATCTCTGCATTGCCCGACCACCTTCTCTGCCCTTTAATCCTTCTGGCAAACCAATTATCTGTGCTGTATATTTGAGTGCCAAGCACTATTATCTTGGTCCTCCACTCTAACAAGGTGATTTCAATTTGTTTTTTCTGAATTTTTTTGTCCAGTGAGGAATCCACCACCATATTCTCAAGCTCACAAATTCTTTTTTTTCTTGTTCATCCATGTGCCAAATATGGGCAGCAAAAGTCTCTGCCAGGCCAGTAACTACAGTCTGTAAGTATAAAATCTGTGCAGTAACCTTCATAAAACTGGATTTAATCTCTTGCTGGAGGTTTGTTATCATTGCTGATAATGCTGCTATTGTGGGACCAAATTTCTGACTGCCATGGCCAGTGTCTGCCAATGCTGACTGTGATCTGGTGTGGCACTCAGTCACTTCGTTACCCGATCTTTCCTGTAGTTCAAAAGTTAGCATAGCTTGTTTTTTGTTGACTTGGAAGAAGCCATGGTGCTCACCTATATTTTAACTTCAGTTTTGCCGGTAATTAGCATAAAAAAGAATACAATTTCTGCCGAAACACTTTGATGCCAATAGGAGCCTTGTTAATACATCCTCCATTGCCAGTAGCGAGGCCATGCCCTCCTCCCCACCCATGGGGTGCTCCGTGACCTTAAACTTGCAACAAAGAAAAAATGTTTTGCTCCACAGGCTCTTTGCGATCAGTATTATTTATTTGATCAGTGTCAGAATAGCTAGGTTTGGCTTTTTGACTGTGTATTTTTGCCCTTGTTGCTGTGCTCTGTTACAGGGTCTGCTGACAGACCTTCTCTGCTGCTGTCTGACACACAGCTCCAGAGTGATTTTTCAGTGAAGCACATTTTATTTTTGTGTTTTGTTTTTTGTTGTCATCTAGTTCCAGGCTCAGTTCCCTGCACGACTGAGGAGAGCGTCTGCTCACCCTCCTGTGGCTCACTGCACGTGATTTGCCTATGTAAGCCTAGTAGTTGATTTTGTGAGACTGTACCCTGCATGTGCAGCAAACTATACACAAGTTGCATGTGCATGAGTAATATATTTTTTCATGAGGCTAGGCCCAATGCATGCAATGCACAGCTGTGAACAAATACAGTAGATTTTGAAATGAACTTCTGCAGTTCTTAGCTGGTAAGGCTTGACTCACAGAATTATTGTTGCTAGTCATCTGGTTCCAGTCCTGCACCCCTTTTGAACTGAGCAGTGCATCAGCTGACTCCCTCCACCCTTCTGCAGCTCATTGTGCACGATTAACCTGTGTATGTGAAATATATTTTTCATGAGTCTGTACCCTGTATGTGCACAGCTGTGTGCATGCAAATGTATTAATTAAACTGCTGCAATTCTTAGTGGGACAGAATTGGCTCACTGAGTTGTACAAGTTATTATCCCTCTGTACAGACAGCTGGTGAGACCCCATCTGGAGTATTGTGTGCAGTTCTGGAGACCCAGTCTCCGCAAAGACATAGACAAGATGGAAGCTGTCCAGAGGAGGGCAACTAAAATGGTGCAGGGTCTGCACCGGAAGACATATGAAGAGAGACTTAAGGAGCTTAATATGTATAGCCTCGAGGAAAGAAGGGAGAGGGGGGACATGATAGAAACTTTCAGGCACCTCAAGGGAATCAACAGTCCAAGAGGGTAGCATCTTTCAAAAAAAGAGGTGCAAGAACAAGAGGGCACAATTTGAAGATAGAGGGGGCGGCTCAGAGGTAATTTAAGGAAGTATTTTTTCACAGAGAGGGTTGTGAATGCATGGAACGGCCTCCGAGGAGGTTGTGGAGTCAAAATCAGTGGTGGAATTCAAGCATACATGGGATAGTCATAAGGCAGTTCTGGGGGGTAGGGGTAGGAAGAAGTAGGCTGCTGGTTAACTAAGATCTGCAGCTTATCCAGTAGGTAGGGAAATGGGCAGACTGGGTGGGCCAAGCGGTCCTTATCTGCCGTCAAATTCTATGTTTCTATGTTTCTATGTGTCAGCTATCGGTTCCTGCTAAGTTCCATGTTCAGCTGAAGAGGTTGCCTTCTTCTTCACCCGACTTAGTTGCAGAATTTTTTATGTGCTATTGCTTTTTGTGGTACAGTATACTTGCAAGGGTTGGCATGAGTATTATTGTTGCTTTACAAACTCCAAATAAAGCATCACACAGAGGTTCTACCTTGTAGTAGTTTGTGTTTCACACAGTAACTACTATTTACCTAATCCATCGTATCTTTAGAAACCTTGCAAACATGCTTAGTCCAGCACCAGCAAGGCATTTGCACTGCTGGCCTGAAGCAGTGAGGGATGGTGATAGATCCACAAAAGTACAGCATGTCTAGGACAATACTATCGGTGCCGCTCCTGGGATGCCAGCACCTGTGTGTAAGTATTAGGGCTGTCTGAATACTTTTTCCCAAATATGCAGCTGTATATTTAGGATTCAGGTCCCAGGTATTCAGGTATTTGGTATTCCACCAGGAAAGGTATTTTTTAAGGCTACTTAAAAAGCATCTAAATGGCACCATTAATGCCTCTTCCAACCTGGTGTAGCACATACAACTCAACAACCAACACAGAACTGCCACTAATGCAACACAAGCTACTTGTGGTACACTCAGTCCACCACACCACACACATAACACTGTGAATACGATGTCAAGCACTGCATTGGGTCAACACTCTGGGGTTTTCATGGCCACAGATCACATGGTCACAGTCACAGAGGCAGAACATGCTGTGGTCATGGGCATAGGAATAGTGGTAACTGTGGCTGCAGTGGTGGTGACAATAGAAAGGGTGGCTGCTGCAAGAATGGTACTGGTAGTGGTGGGACGTACACAGGCCATGTATGCAACAGCCACAGTGGTAGCAATGGGAACACTGGTGGTTATGGCTGCTGCTTCCTTCACAAGGCATGTAAGCTTTAAGAACCTCCTACAACTGACATAGAAGGATGTGACAGTAAATGTGAAGATGGAACAAGTGGTGACACTAGTCATAGTGGTAGCAGTAGTAGTAGTAGTACTGGTGATACTAGTAGTAGTACTGCTACTCCCAGTGCTACCAGAGCTAGAAGGATTATTTTATTTAGTTTTTGTTAACTGGGTAAGTGCACTAGCTGATAAATGACTATTTTCAGGCATGACCTGGGAGAGTACAAGGCAATACATACAGAAAAGCATTTCAGAAATCAATGACAGTAGGTTTGCTCACTGCCAGTAATTCGAGCCCTGTTAGACTAAGAGAGAAAAAATTGCTTCCTGCTGAAAACTATTTAAAGACTGCCTACCTTTTCCATTCCTTAGGCAGTCAACTGGTAGCAGGAGCATCACTCAGGGGCTCTCCCCCCACCCCCCAAATGGAGCTCGGCGCTCCAGGAGGTCGCGAGGGCCAGCGAGGCACAGGGGCTCTCCCCATGCCCCGAATCAGAGCTCTGTGGTCCCAAAGAACCATGGGCTGTTTCCAGGAACCGGAGGCTGTCCCCTGCCCCCCCGACACAGGATACCTGCTCTGTGACACAAGGTAGCCAAAGGACCTGGCCCCTTTGACAAAGGGAGCTGATCTGGGATTTGCACCTTTTTTTTTTTTGTCTTTTAAAACAAAGCTCCGTTTAGTCCCCTCATCAGTTTAAAGCAGTTAACCCTCATCAGTTTATTGCAAAGCCCCTTTTTTGTCCCCTCATCAGTTTAGATTGTTTCTGTTTTCAAAAATTTACTGAATTGCACTGTATTTTTGGCTGTTTGAGAGTTACCTTAATTGCACTGCACTGTATTTGTGGCTGATTGAGAGTTACCTTAAGTACTTTAAAGTCTAGGAACTGTCCTTCTATCTGTACCCTGTTGTTTTAATACGGTTTGCTCACTGCCAGTAATTCAAGCCCTGTTAGACTAAGAGAGAAAAAATTGCTTCCTACTGAAAACTATTTAAAGACTGCCTACCTTTTCCATTCCTTAGGCAGTCAACTGGTAGCAGGAGCATCACTCAGGGGCTCTCCCCCAACCCCCCGAACGGAGCTCGGCACTCCTAGAGCTTGTGAGGGCCAGTGAGGCACCGGGGCTCTCCCCATCCCCCGAATTGGAGCTCTGCCTTCCCAAAGAACCATGGGCCACTGCCAGGAACTGGAGGCTCTCCTCCACCCCCCGACATGGGATACCTGTTCTGTGACACAAGGTAGCCAAAGGACCTGGCCCCTTTGACAAAGGGAGCTGATCTTAGATTCACCCCCTTTTTTTTTGTGTTTTCAAACGAAGCTCCATTTAGTCCCCTCATCAGTTTAAAGCAGTTAACCCTCACCAGTTCTTCCCCGCAGTCACTGTGCGACTGCTCCTCGCCTCCAATACCCTCCTACCCTTGGCTGGTGTTACTTATATAGACGGTATCCTCGCGATACATTGACGCTATCGCATGTTTTTTTCTATCAGCCTAGTTTTCCATTAGCTCCTTATATCAATCGGGCACTTGATGGAGCTGTTTCTGTTTTATCTCACTAAACACTCTCTGCTCCTAATTCTTCCACTTAAGGTTGGTTCTTAGGTGCTTAACTTCTTGCCTTCTGCCCTCTCTCTGCCTAGCCTTCTGCTCTGCCCCATCTCATTCCTTATCTACTCTACATTATGTCTCCCCCACCCCTGGTGGCTCTCCTTATGGGGGCTTTTTGCCTTCATATTCTCTCAGCGCTATCCTGTCCCTACACTCCTTCGTCATCTACCAAAGTTCACCCACCTGACAATTTTTACTTCTCCAACCTCCTAGCTACTGCCACAGTGACACCTACTCCCCCTAACGTGCTCATCAGCAAGTGCCTATGGCCCCTAGCCAGATACCTCCACTTTAAATGGAAGCACTCACTTCGAGCCTCAGTCATGGCCTGCTTCATTATCTCACTTTGGATATTTATCCTGTCACTTATGCTAGCCGGGGACATTGAGGCTAATCCTGGTCCTCCCCAGGATCCCATCATATCTATGCCTCCCCCCGGTTACCTCCCCCCTATATCCAACGGTCTCACCATGGCCCACATCAACTCCAGGAGCCTTCTTGCCAACCTCCCAGACCTTCTGGTCTGGGTGAGTGTGAACGTCCCGGACATCCTAGCCATTACTGAAACTTGGCTAAAGCCTTCAATTACTGACTCTCAGTTCTCCTTTCCAGGCTACAACATGATTCGTGCGGATCGCAGCGGGGCCAAAAGAGGGGTGGCCTGGCTCTGTACTACAAAACACACCTGGACATCACTCTCTTACAGGATCCCACTCTACCTAACTGTGAAGTTCTCCATTCCCTCCTCCTTCGGGCAGAGTTAAGAAACTTCATATCTTCTGTGTTTATGTCCTTCCAAAAAATTCAAAACAGGGGCTCTTAGATTTCATTGATAACCTGCCAGCTGTAACGGGCAAAAATGACATTATCTGCCTTGGGGATTTTAACCTCAACTGGTCCAAGAATAACACAGCCAACCTATCCTCTATTGTTAGTAAGGCTAACCTATCTCAGCTCATACAGGAACTCACCAGGGTTTCCGGGGGGGGGAGGTGACTGTGCTACACTCCTCGATTGAATACTCACAAACAGGAAGCAATATGTCACCTCTGCCAGGGTGCTCCCTGACACAATCAGTGATCACTATCCAATCTACTGCGTCTGGGACACTGTCACCCCTTCTTTCCCATCTAAAGTAGTTACATTCCCTAACCTCTCCCACCTAAGCATTGATGCCTTCAAAACTGATCTGAGTCTGGTTGACTGGTCTCCTCTTTACCAAACAGAGGACATTAATTATGCAACTGACTATTTCAACTCCATTCTTCTCGCTCTACAAAACCATCATATCCCAGTCACCACATGTAGGGTGGCAGGGAAAGTAATTAAGTGGCTCACGCGCCCCCTGCTTCAGCTTCTGAAATGCAGGGACAAACTTTGGTCAGTGTGGAAGGTTTCACATCTTCGCACCGACTTCGAAGCCTATCGAGCCTCCAGGAACAATTGTAAAAGGGAAATTCACCTTGCCAAAAATTCCTACTACAAAAACCTCCTAAAATCCTCCTCCGAAAAACCTCAAAAGTACTGGGCCCAAATCAAGGAAATACTCAGCAATGATAAGCAGCAGGCTCCAACTGACATGAATATTCAAGGCGTTCACTGTAACAACCCGAGTACAATTGCCAATGCCTTTAATTCCCTCTTTTCCACACTACCTGCTGTGGATCTGTCCATGCTCAAAGACTACGGACCTCCTGCCCCCTTCTTAACCTACACTCCACCCACACTGATGCTGGCTCCTACCACGTACCATGAAGTTCGCAAACTCCTTAACTCCCTTCCGGCCCGGGGGGGCCTGGGCCAGACGGCATTGATCTTGGCATATTCAAGCAGTTTGCTCCATGGTTGGCCAATCCTGTCACTAGGCTTCTTAACCTCTCTATCTGCACTTCCACTGTTCCCTCTGCCTGGAAAACTGCCAGAACTATCTCTATTCACAAAAAGGGTGATGCCAAACTAATGTCCAACTACCGTCCCATCTCCCTCCTTCCCACTCTCAGTAAGCCTCTTGAAAAAATAGTCCACCGTCAGCTCGCTGAACACCTCGCTCAGTTCAATCTTCAAACCCCCTGCCAACATGCATTTAGGTCTGGTCACAGCACCACTATGGCCCTAACTCAACTTACCAGTGACATCAAATACAATATGGACCATGGCCAACTCACTGGAGCGGTCTTCATTGACTTGTCCAAAGCTTTTGACATGATTCATCACCCTATCCTGCTGAAGAAGCTCCAATCCATTGGTGCTACAGACCCAACTCTTTCCTGGTTCCACAGCTACCTTGACAATCGCACCCAGGCAGTAGCTTTTCACAAAGCCCTTTTCTCCCCCTTAAATATCACACGTGGAGTCCCACAGGGGTCCACACTTGGGCCTCTCCTTTTCTCCCTTTTCCTAAATGATATTCCCCTCACTTTCCAGACATAACTGTGCTCTTATGTATGCCGACGACCTGGTTCTCTATTCTGGTTCTAAATCAATCAATAACATTAACTTCACACTCTAAAGATTTCCAAGTCCTTCAACTCTGGCTCTTGAACTGCCATCAACATATTAACCAGGACAAAACACGTGCCATGCTATTTGGTTCCTCTAAAAAATTGCCCTCCACTGCCCCCAAGCTCTTGGTTCACTGCCTGGATGGGTCCCCTATCACCAACACTGTGTCCTTCAAATACCTGGGGGTCACACTTGATCCCTCTCTACTTGTCATTACATGTTAATGTGGTATGTCAGGCTGTGAATGCTAAAATTGGGGGTGCCTAAAGTGTGCATCACTCCCTCACACCTTCTGCCAGATTATCTGTAGCCAGGGGAGTCCTCTTACCCCCAGCTCCAATACGCTATCCCTCTCCTCTACACATTAACTCCAGTGTACTCAGTAAATGGGACACTGTCTATAACAATATCTGCAGATTTGCCTTAACTGCCCCTCGACTTACTCATCACTGCCTCTTCTACTCAGGCTTAAACTGGTTGTCACCTAAAGATCTTCGGGTCTACTCCCTGGGATGCTTTATCGACTCTCTGACCAGGACCCCTAGCCCTGATTACCTGGCCAGCATGTTGACTCCTGTCTCCCAAACCCGCACCCTTAGGTCGTCCTCTGTCCCTATGCTCTCTACCAGACCATGCACTACTAAAATGGGGGAACAGGTATTCTCTCACTATGCTCCCAAGTTCTGGAACTCACTCCCCCTACAGGTTAAAAACTCTGCCTCCCACCAAATCTTTAGAGGCTTGCTATCTACTCACCTCTATGCTCGTGGTCTTTGTGAATGTTCATGATTTAACCACACCTGCCTGCCGAACTGTGGCTAGGATCTAATCTCATGTTGTTGTATCATGTCTTTATTTATGCACTGTACATTGAAAGAGTTCTGTCACTCTAACTGCATTGTATGTTGATACTTATTATTCCTTTATTATGTTTACCTTTTTTTGTAATTTGTAATTCTGTCATTTCTATACCTATGTCCTGTACTTTCCCGGGTTGTGCCTGAAAATAGGCAGGTTTGTTGCCTAGCACACTTACCCAGTTACCAAAAGCTAATAAATAAATAAATATGGCTTGTTCTTAGCCATGGAGACAAAGTTGACAATAAACAGTAAACAGTAAAGCGAAGTGCCTGACAACAAAACACAGTAGCTTATTTTTAGCCATATAGACACAGATAACAATAGATTAGCTAACAAAACATTGACCAGTACTACATGCAATAATAGCAAAGATATTACAGCCAACTAAACAAATCATGGAGTGGGTTATACCATGAAGGGAACAGGAAATAGTACAGTCATACATTATTATAAGTAGGCATTTACTATGAAATAAAACACCATGTAGGATAATACAGTCAACTAAACATGTGGTAGAACGTGTCATAACAGGAAGGGATTGGGCCACAAAGAAGAAGTGCTTCGTGCATGTGTCACCACAAGAGGGTACAAAATTGCTTAGAGAAGTACCTAATGAATTTGAATTGAGGAAGAGAACTGGGGGGGGCAGTAGCAGTCAGATACTGTAGTAGGATGGGTCCTAGAAGCGGGTAGTGTAAGATGAGAGGAATGGGGACAGGAAAGAGAGAGAGAGAGAAAAAGAGATGTGAGGGGGGGGTTACAATAAGCAGGAGATTAAATCATCCAGTGGCTGTGACACGGGGCAGGTGGATCACCTGTTAGGTCAGGTAGAGTCAAAACAGGTACAATGTTCAGCCATAGACAGGTAATGTCGTAGCCCACTTTTAAAGTGATAGTGGAATGTAGATTGTTTTAATTCTAGGGGCAGCGCATTCTACATCAGAAGGGCAGCATGCCCAAATGTCCCGGTCCTTTTGGAGGTATGACACCTGGGTACCCTCAGTAGTGATTTGTCAACTGACCTCAGTCCTCAGTATGAGGTGATGGGACTTAATAGCTTTGCAAGGGAGGCTGGGGTTTGCAGCCTGATTATGGTGTCAGATAGAGAGCCAAGATAGTATTGTCTGGATGCAGAGGGGGAGAGCCAACCTAGGTCACTATACAGCCAACATCGATGTTTGAGCCATGGGGATGATGATGCACAACTACAGATATTGTTATAGGTTACATCCCATTTTAGCAGTGATGATTTTTGGGCAGCCGCAAGGATAGGAGCACAGTATGTCAGGGTTGGGAGCAGGATCCCTCTGGCAATGGCCAGCTTAGCAGAAGGAGTTAGCATGTAGCTAGTTCTGTAGGCAACACCCAGTTTACTATTTACTGTTTTGCATGTTGATTGAATGTGGAGGCTTAGATCTAGAGATTGGTCAAGTATAACCCCAAGATACCTGAAGGATGTGACAGCCTCTAGTTTGTTCCCCTCAAGGTCGTGGACCATAAAGGGTGAGGGGCACATTCTTAGTTTGGGGGCAGAGCCTGAAAATAGGCAGGTTTGTTGCTTAGCGCACTTTTTTTTTTTATTTAGTTGTTTAACCAGGTATAGCACATTAAGCTGAAAGCTTTTTTATAGAAGCGACCCGGTTACCAAAAGCTAATAAATAAATAAATATGGCTTGTTCTTAGCCATGGAGACAAAGTTGACAATAAACAGTAAACAGTAAAGTGAAGTGCCTGACAACAAAACACAGTAGCTTATTTTTAGCCATGTTGACACAGATAACAGTAGATTAGCTAACAAAATATTGGCCAGTACTACATGCAACAATAGCAAAGATATTACAGCCAACTAAACAAATCATGGAGTGGGTTGTACCATGAAGGGAACAGGCAATAGTACAGTCATACCTTATTATAAGTAGGCATTTACTATGGTATAAAATACCATGTAGGAAAATACAGTCAACTAAACATGTGGTAGAACGTGTCATAACAGGAAGGGATTGGGCCCCAAAGAAGAAGTGCTTCGTGCATGTGTCACCAAAAGAGGGTACAAAATTGCTTAGAGAAGTACCTAATGAATTTGAATTGAGGAAAAGAGCTGGGGGGGGGCAGTAGCAGTCAGATACTGTAGTAGGATGGGTCCTAGAAGCAGGTAGTGTAAGATGAGAGGAATGTGGACAGGAAAGAGAGAGAGAGAGAAAAAAAGAGATGTGGGGGGGTTACAATAAGCAGGAGATTTAGATCATCCAGTGGCTGTGACACGGGGCAGGTGGATCACCTGTTAGGTCAGGTAGAGTCAAAACAGGTAAAATGTTCAGCCATAGACAGGTAATGTCGTAGCCCACTTTTAAAGTGATAGTGGAATGTAGATTGTCTTAATTCTAGGGGCAGTGCATTCTACATCAGAAGGGCAGCATGCCCAAATGTTCCGGTCCCTTTGGAGGTATGACACCTGGGTACCCTCAGTAGTGATTTGTCAACTGACCTCAGTCCTCAGTATGAGATGATGAGACTTAATAGCTTTGCAAGGGAGGCTGGGGTTTGCAGCCTGATTATGGCGTCAGATAGAGAGCCAAGATAGTATTGTCTGGATGCAGAGGGGGAGAGCCAACCTAGGTCACTATACAGCCAACATCGATGTTTGAGCCATGGGGATGATGATGCACAACTACAGATATTGTTATAGGTGACATCCCATTTTAGTAGTGATGATTTTTGGGCAGCCGCAAGGATAGGAGCACAGTATGTCAGGGTTGGGAGCAGGATCCCTCTGGCAATGGCCAGCTTAGCAGAAGGAGTTAGCATGTAGCTAGTTCTGTAGGCAACACCCAGTTTACTATTTACTGTTTTGCATGTTGATTGAATGTGGAGGCTTAGATCTAGAGATTGGTCAAGTATAACCCCAAGATACCTGAAGGATGTGACAGCCTCTAGTTTGTTCCCCTCAAGGTCATGGACCATCAAGGGTGAGGGGCACATTCTTAGTTTGGGGCAGAGCCCAGGAGCATGGTTTTTCTTTTGTTAGCATTTAGAACCAGTCTATGGTTGCACAGCCAGCTTTGAATGCTCCTGTAATCAGTGGTCAGAGATGAGTTGAGGTAGTCAAAGTTAGTTGAGGTGGTGTAGATGACAAGGTCATCTGCGTAGAGAAAAGAGGAACAAGTTGAGATGTTTTCTGGAATATTGTTGATAAAGAGGGAGAATAGAAGTGGTCCCAAAATAGATCCCTGGGAAACTCCAACATTGACTGTGGTGTTGTCAGATACTGCAGTGCTGAATTTCACTGCTTGGGTCCTATCAGATAAATAGCTCCTGTACCAGTTTACAACAGGAGTAGAGAAGCTCTTGTTTTGAAGAGTAGACAGGAGTAGGGAGTGATCCACAAGATCAAAGGCCTTAGTGAGGTCAATGAAGACTGCCCCTGTTAGTCGTCCAGCGTCCATGTTGGAGAGAGCATCTGAGGTGAATTTTGCCTGGCCCATTGAAGTGCTATGATTTTTCCTGAATCCATGTTGCACATCAAAGAGAAGATCTGAGGTTGCAGTGAAGTCCAGAGTTTGGGTGGTGACAAGTTTCTCCAGTATTTTGCTCAAGACCGAGAGAATCGCTATTGGCCTGTAATTTGAGATATCCTTCTTATCCCCCTTTTTGAATATCGGAGTTACCCTAGCAATCTTCCAGAGGTCTATCATGACACCACTAGAAAGGGATAGTGTGTAGATTTTGGCCAATGGAGAGGCAATGAGATGGGTGGCCAGCTTCATTAAGCGGGGTTCAAGTGAGTCGGACCCTGGGCTAGTCTTATTGGAGTTAGTTTTTAGCAGTTTAAGGACCTGTGGACTGGTGATAGCCTTGAAGTAGAAAGGCCGGGACAGCGGAGACCCATTGGATGATGACGGGGGTCCATCGGTTTGCTAGAGTTAGGGGGCTGAGATATGGTGGGTGCCAGTGGAAAGGTGGAGGTGTAGGGTGAGAGATCAGAGACCATCCTGTTGAAGGCATTCGGTATTGTATAAGAGTCATTACAGTGAGCTCCATTGAGAATCATCTCTGAAGGGGTCATAGACTGAGATGCACCAAGGAAGGTTTTTACATGGTCCCAGAATTTCCAAGAGTCATGGGCTGAGCTGGATAGCAGGCTCTGGCAGTACCTACTTTTAGCTTGTCTTATGCATTTTTTACAGGAATTTCTGTGTGTCTTATAAGTAATGAGATCAGTAAGCAAGCCAGTATGTTTGTAGTTCTTCCACAGTTTATCCCTGTGCCATAGCTCTGTAAGCAGGTCTTTATGGAGCCACCTAGTTTGGTTTCCTCTGACCCTCCTTTTTACCTTAGGGGCATGTCTACTCTGGATGGCACTGAATTTGTCTAGGAAAACAAGTAAGGCATTCTCCACTTTTTGTGCATGGTAGACTTCAGACCTGTCTGCAGAAACATTGTGAAGGAAAGCATTTTCGTCCATGCCTGCAAAGTTTGTAAAGGTGACAAAGTGGGGTGGAGGAAATGGTGGGGCACCCGAGGTCCATAGACAGAATACTGGAGAATGGTCAGTTATTGCATCTGCCAAGATACCTGCCTTGGTCACATGCTCAGGTCAGTTAGTAAGCAGCCAATCGATAAGGGTACCTGGTTTGGATGGAGTTACCATCCTTGTGTTATGAGCTATAAGCTGATACAGGTTAAAACTGTGTACTAAAGACATGAGAGCACTGTGAGAGGGACCTTACCAGTTTAGGTTTACATCCCCAAGAATTAAGGCCTCATTTAGTTTGACAGACTGTGATGTCTGGCTTAGCAGGTCCTGAAGTCCAGCCACACCCCTGGATGGTGGGTTGTAGATGCAGACTATGTATAATTTCTTTGCCCCTAGTGAGACTATGGCATGAATGGAGTCACATAACGTGGGTGGATCCCGTGCTGTGACAGTTGTAATACTGAGGTGGTTCTTGTGGTAGAGTGCAACACCACCACCATGCTTTGTACCAGGTCTATCTTGTCGGATAAGAAAGTAACTCGGTATGCTGCACAAAGAGTCAAGTATTCGCAGTTTTAGCCATGCTTATGTAAGACATAGTATGTCAGGTTCATAGACTTTGATCCATGCTTCCAGTTTGGCCAGGTGTCACATTAGACTTCTGATGTTCACGTGGACTATGAGAAGCCCTTTTTTTGCTCATCCAGTTAGGCCAGCTGCAGTGATGCAGTCGGGAGGGCCTGGATTAAGTTCAATATCGCCTGATAGCAGAAGCTCTAGAAATGATAGGAATGTAAGACTTACAACGTAATAAGTTAGGGGCAAATAGTGCTTCCTGCTCAGTTTACCGAGGGCACGATGCATGTAGTAAAGTACATCCTTTTTTGTAAAAGAGATATTGCCAAGTGGTTGCAGGCCAGCACTTAGAAACTAACAGGTTGGAGAACCTGAAATCCCCATCTGCATGGCAATTACAGTTCTGTCCGCATGTGAATGATAACGAGATCACACTAACACAAAGCAATAGTAAGAGCCCAGGCACAAGATATAGTACCCTTATTTTGTCACTTAAGGACAGTGTGCATCCATAGATCAGTGACATGGTTAGCAGGCTACTCTACCTAATCCAGAGAATGTTATGAGTCTAGACTGCATTTAAAAAAGAAAGATGTATAGGCTAAAATTCCCTGTTAGACCTACTGAGTCGATAAATACTGACCTAATTTCAAGTCAGCAGTTCCAATATCGAGTTAGGTTATGATACAGCACAAGAAGGAGAGAGGGGTTTAAACTGAAAATATGTAAGGTAAGGGTAGGTACTTAGTTAGGTTTCAAAGCGACCTGGCTAGGAGGCAATCCAGAGAGATGAGATTAAATGCAGCTATGGAGGTGTACTCAGCTAGGTTACCCTAAGGAAGAACAGTGAGTGGTGGAAAGGATCACCCCTAGTGGTGACATAATATAAGGAGCCAATGAGAAAATGGACACTTATTCATCTGACCAAAATAATCCTATACAGCTACAGGTCCACCCAGGGTGGGTGAGGGGGGCGGGTGGGAGCGGCATGAAGTGCGGGAAAGCAATACAAAAGCACACCCCTCTCAAGTAAGCCCCAGAGGAGCTGTAAACACAGTGTAATTTTAGCCAGAAAAGGCACACTGAAGGCAGGGAAAAAGGCAGGCTCACTATAGTGCTGTGCTCTCTGTGTCTCAAGCCGACGGCAATGGGCAACACAGCCAAGAATAGTCACTTGGGTTTGATGCCAATCCATGCTGCTCTCAAGGAGAGGATTCTCCAATCACTGTCTAGGTGCCTTTTTTTAAAAATTCAGGTAGTTGAAGCTCCCAAGGACGTACCTTTCAGCTTTACGGCTTTGGTGGGCACAAGTAGTGGGAAGCAGCCGGGCTGCTGGTCCTTGATCAGGGCTTCAGTTTCACGGATAGCTCCTTCAATGGAGAAAATCCCAGAGAAGTGGGGAGAAGTCTGGGTGCCTGCCGCTGGGGTTACCGCTTGGCATGGCAGACCAGCGGGTCCACGGTAGTGCTTGGTCTGGAGGCGGCGACCGAAGCCCCAGTGGGCTTGGATGTACCTGAGGGAGAGAGCAAGGGAGAGGGTTTAAGTAAGCATGGGGGGGAGGCTCAAGTAGAACAAAAGAGAAAGGGTAGACAGAGAGATAAGGGATGAGTAGACAGGGTGGAGCGTGCCAGGCATATGAGAGGAGAGATAGAACAAGCCTGAGAAATAAACTTATACTTTAAACACGGGATCAGTTCCTTAACTGACTAATTTGCTAGCAATACTGGAATTAACTTCTGTGGGTAACTTTAAGAAATGCTAAGCACAAGTGAATTAACACAGCTCTATTTCTGCTGGGCAAAGATAAAAACTTCAGTAAGTGGCTTGAATGGTAACACAAAAGCGCACCCCTGTCAAGTAAGCCCCAGAGGAGCTGTAAACACAGTGTAATTTTAGCCAGAAAAGGTGCGTTGAAGGCGGGGAAAAAGGCAGACTCACTACAGTGCTGTGCGGTCCGTGTCTCGAGCCGATGGCAATGGGCAACAGAACCAAGAATAGTCCCTTGGGTTTGATGCCAATCTGTGCTGCTGTCAAGGAGGGGGTTCTCCAATCACTGTCTATGTGCCTTTTTTGAACAATTCAGGCAGTTGAAGCACCCAGGGATGTACCTTTCGGCTTTACAGCTTCGGCGGGCACAAGTAGTGTGGAATGGCCAGGCTGCTGGCCCTCGATCTGGGATTCAGTTTCACGGATGGCTCCTTCAACTGAGAAAATCCCAAAGGAGTGGGGAGAAGTCTGGGTGCCTGCCGCTAGAGTAACCGCTTGGCTTGGCAGACCAGCGGGTCCACGGCAGGGCTTGCTCTGGAGGCAGTGATCCGAAGCCCCGGTGGGCTTGGATGTACCTGAGCTTGAGGAGAAAAATATTTGAGTCCACCGAATGCAGAGAGTCCAGTCTGTCATTGTCTTTGTAGCCTAATTCACCCCCTTCTCTGGAATTTGATTATGTACTAATACTAAATGCAGAGCAAGACAGGATGCAATTAAGTACTTAGCAGTGCAGTAAATGACATGTCACAAAATATGACATGACTAGTGGGATTAATTGCCACTGAATTATTTATTTATTTGAAAATATCAGAATTACAAACCTTTGAGTCATAGACTCATTTCACTGGCATTTTAAGAGATTCAAGATATTTTTTTCAGAATTGTATACCATGTTACAGCTTGTTTAGAGTTTTAAGTTAAGTGTTCATAAAAGGGCTGCAATTACAGTTCTCTCAGTGAATTTGGTGCTGCTCCTCTCAGGCCCAGACTTTTTGGCGCCCAAACTGCTGGTCCCATTGTTGTGTCAATTGGGCTCTTTGCTGAGCTGACTCCACCTCTTGCATCGGCCAGCACACTTAATCTCTCCCCCTCTCTTCTTTCTCTAGCTGGGCCCCCCCCTCGCAGGGACCACAGGCTCCAACCACTGACCTGCTCGGCCCCCAGACCAACGGCACTCCTCAAGCCACTGCCCGAGTCCTCCTGCCCAGAACCTCAGCCTTCCAGGTACAACACTAACTGCCAGCATTTGTGCCCCGCTGGTGCTGCGTGCTGGCTCCCCACCCAGCCACCCATGGTTGACACATATTTATAATCAACTCTGATAACCTGATCGCTTTTTTTCTATCTACCCAATTCCCCATTAGCTCCTTATATTTCTCTACCACTAGAGGCATCTGGTTGTGGCTCCCCCTACATGAGCTACAGTTCGCTAACTCTTTACATTCCCCTCTAGTTTTCTCTCACCCTCACTGCTTGTACTATGGAGTCCTGGCCAACTTCTTAAATATGGTTCATACCGTTCATACTTCTTTCACTCCATTCTGAGCTGCCAGAAGACCAACCTAGTCTTCTAGCGCCACTGACAGTGGATAACAGCTTGGCCTGCCCCACTGTATCATTGCACCACCCAGTTGCTACTTTACTCTCCTTCTGCCCTACACTCCCCTGTGCCATGATCACATCAGCGCCCACTCAGCTTGTTACCCTCCTTAAAATAGTACCATCTCCTATCATTCTGTCTCTCCCCCCCTAAAACTAGTAAATGATTACTCTATTGCTCACCCAAGGGATGCAGGCTACCCCAGCTCCTGATTCTCTTGCTCCTTCTAGCATCTGGTGATATCCACCCAAACCCTGGCCCTGTACTTGCCCACCCACCAGCCAGTGCCCACCCAGCTGCAAATTCACTTTCACTACCAAATGCTGTTAAAATCATCCACCTAAACATAAGAAGTCTTGTTCCCAAAATCTCCCTATTGCAACCCATGGTACATGCCTATGCCCCTAACATCATTGTGATCACTGAAACTTGGCTGTTCAAAAACATTCCAGACCATGCTATCACTATCCCTGGCTTTACAATATCTAGGCAGGACTGGACCGGGTTAGGTGGTGTTGTGGCTATCTATACCTCCTCCATCCTCCAGATCACTCCCTCCTTCATAACTTCTGTTCAGCCATCCCACGAGGCTCTCCTTTTAAAAATCTTCTATCCTCACACAGTCCCAATCTTCATCGCTGGAGTTTACTGTCACCCAGGACAGCCACATTCCAATGTCAATGACTTGGTCTCAAAGTTCTTCTCATTTGCCAGCCATGGTGAACCATTCATCCTGGGTGACAAATCTAAACTGGCTGGCCCCATCACTGGCTAATATCCATTCCACTATTAAAGCCTTAAACCTCCATCAGCTGATTCTGGAACTCATTCGTCTAAACCTTAAAACACTAAACCACTCCCTGCTTGACCTGGTCCTCACCTCCCATCCCTGAGTAGTGGCCTCAGGACTACTACCAGACTCTATCAGTGATCACCACATGACCTTTGTAGTGAGGAAAAAATATAGGCCTAAAGTCCCAGCTAAAACTATTTTCTCTAGACCCTTCGCATCACTTGACCTGCAATCATTGCTCCATGACCTTGCACAAGCTGACTGGTCCTCACTTAGCACAGCAACATCAGCTGACAAGGCCCTTGCCTACTTCACCTCTATGTTTCTTCAGGTTTGGAATTCCCGAGCCCCACCCTGTAATACCAGGGTCCATGGCTGGCACCTCCCCTGGGTCACTCCTGAGCTTCTGGCCTGCCAACATGCTCACGACCTTGCGTGGCACAAAGCCAAACTCTCTAACTGCCCTGGTGATCACCAACATTACCGTGAACTTTGGAATGGCTGCACCAAAGCAATCCACCTTGCCAAAGCCGAGCACTTCAAGTCTAATTTCCAAACTAATACAAACAACCCATCTAAATTCTGGAAGGTCGTTCACTCCCTCTTCTCACTATCCTCTAACCCTCCGCCACCTATCCTCAGGCACAGCCACTCTGTCCTCTCTGAACCTATCGCCATTGCCGAATGCTTCAACACCCACTTCGCCACCTGTGCCTCTTCTCTACTAAGCACTCTCCCAAGTCCATCCCCTGCCCCGGTGACCCCTCTTATGCCCCACACACTGACTCACACTCCACTGCTCTTCCTCCCATCCCCATGCCATCCCAATATTCTGTCCCTTCCCCCCTCTGCTCTTCTGCCCCGTTTCCCTCCTCCGAACCTCTCACACCCTCACCTCTGTTATCCTTCTCTCCATTCTCTCCAGACACTACCCTTCTAGCTCTCCTGGCACTAAACCCTAGTAAAGGCTCCTCGCCTGATGGTCTTGACCCTAGGCTACTCTACTTCTCTAATCCTGCCATAGCCTTCCCATTCTCCCCGTTACTAAACCTCTCCTTCGAAACTGCCACTGTTCCCTCTGTCTGGAAACATGCTGGTGTCCTCCCCCTCCCAAGGGTGGGGTAACTCCTCCTCTCCTGGGAACTATCATCCTATCTCTCTACTGCCAACCTTAGCTAAATTACAAGAACACATAGCCTCAACCAACTCTCCTTGTTTCTCTCTGACTCCGCTTTCTTCACCCCCTTCCAGTCTGGCTTCAGGAAATCCCACTCTACCACCACCGCCGCTCTGCTAAGGTTAACTGAGACCATCTCCTTAGGCTTTGACAAAGGGCACATTACCTCAGCTATCTTTGTAAACCTGGCCAAAGCCTTTGACACTGTCTCTCACCCCTTCTCCTTCACAGCCTTTCAGCTACTGGACTTTCTCCTTCTGCCACAGGATGGTTCAGTGCCTACCTGTCCGGCAGGTTGCAATCAGTAAGAATAGCTGATGCTATCTCTACCCCCCTGCCTATAACCACTGGAGTCCCCAAAGGCTCAGTGCTAGGCCCCATTCTGTTCTCCATCTTTTTGAATTATCTCCCCCTGGTTTGCACTGCATCCAGCATCCACATGTATGCTGATGATACAGTATTGTTTACATCTGGCAATACTGTTGCTGATGTCACTACCAGGCTCCAGTCCAACTTCACTGAAGTCCAACTCTGGTTTAGTTCTTATCAACTTTTTCTGAATGCCAAGAAGACAGTCTCCATGTCCTTTGGCAAAAGGCAGAGACTCGCTAGGCTAAGTCACCTCCTCACCTTTCACACCCTTGATGGGACTGTTCTTGAGGACTCCTCCTCTTTCAGGTATCTCAGCATCTGGCTGGACAGATATCTTGACTTCTCTATACACATTGATGCCATTCTGAAAAAACTAAGGCCCAAGCTTGGGGCCCTTTACAGAAACTGCAGCTGCATCCCGCTCGCCGCCAGGCGTGAGCTGGTACAGAAAATGATCATGCCCATTTTCGACTATTGTGACATAGTCTACGATGATGCCCCACAGTCCCACCTATTTAGAATGGACTCTCTCTTCAATTTCTTCTGTCATTTTGCTCTTGATGCCCCTCCCTGCACCCATCATTGTGACCTCTACCGTTCTCTCAACCTCCTTCAGCTACACTCCCGGCTTGCGCTACATGGTGCTAAGTTCATCTCTAAATTCTGGCTTGGATCTCTCCCCCCATATATCTCCTTCTCGCTTGGCACCCCTACCCACTCCCTCTAATCCCTGAGATACCAGGCTGACACTCATACCCTCTCAGTCCCCTGCAGAACTACTTCCTCTGGCAAAAAAGCCTTCTCTTACCACTTGCCTAAAATGTGGAATGCACTTCCTCCACAAATCCGCCACTCCTCCTCCTCCCTATACTCCCTTACCTCTGCTCTGCACAATTACCTTACACCTACCTGCACCTGCTCCTGACCCCCTCCTTGCCTACCTGTCTCCCTCTCACTTTTTTCCTCTCCCTCTCGCTCTCTTCTTTGTCATTCCCCCTACCCCACCTGCACTTATACTGCCCCTTATAGGCTAGCTCTTAAAAAGGTGACTGGATCCTATGTGTTCACCCTTGCTGCATCTGCATCACCTGTGAACTGCCTGTAATGTATGCATTTGTCAACCTTGCATCCTGTGCTTTTGACCCTATACTGATTCTTTATGTATGCTGCTCATATGAACCGCCAGTACAGTAACTGTTGCATCAGCCTATTATGTACTCAATTGCCTGAAACCTGTTTTGAAATTGTATGTATCTATTCATCATCTGTTATGTATGTATCTACGAACTCTCACTCTGTACATCCCTCTCCCCATTTCCACCAGGATGTACCATGAGATGAGCATTATTTCGCTCAGTGTATCTTTCCTGGTGAAACAATTCAATAAATAAATAAATTTCCAAAGGGTCCACATCAGTAACATTACACAATGCAGTACAATACATTAAGTGACATGGTACATTACATTAAGTGACATAATACAATACAGTACATTTATCACAGTTAAGAAGCATAGCATTACACCAGTTATGATGTCTATTATTGTAGTACACTTGATACAGTGGTGTTATTCTCTATCAAGCATTGTTAATGCATAGCATAAAGTGATTACATAGACAGTGGCCTATACAGAGTTGCAGCTAAATGGGTTCTTGTGATACATAGGCATGTTGTTAGTCTTTTAACTGAGAGAGCAGTCTGGTGGGCAGACTTTGTCACTGAACTGCCACAGCTAATGCAGTTACTTCACTGTGGGCAGGTACATGAGCAGGTGGTGAGGAGGTGGTTACTGAGGGCCACTTTGAAGGCACCAGGTTTGGGGTGGCAGGTGACTGATATGGGTAGGGAGTTGAACCAGGTTGGGGCTCTGATGGGGAAAGATCTCTGGGGCTAGGGTTGTCCTAACCTTAGAGATGATAAAGGATGATTTATCCACACTGCAGGTGTGGACCGTGGGGGTAGCAGTGACTAGGGTGGCTGGGACTCCTGGGGGTGTTAGCCCTAGGAAGGATTTTTTGGTAATGAGGCAGGTCTGGTACAGGAGCCTTTCCTCGAAATTGAGAATCTGTGTGAGGGAGTACAGGGTGCAGGAGTGTGTTGTTCAGTCCGCTCCGGACAGGAACCTGCAGGCTTTGTTTATAACCACTTTTATTTTGTTGGTAGCTGTGGCATCTGCAAAGGTGTAGACTGGCAGTCCATAGTAAATTAGGAACATGAATGATGAGGTGATGGCTAGGCGCAGGGCTCGCGGTGGTTAGCAGTCTTTGTGGCAGTATAGGAGGCACGTTAGTTGCAGATGTGAGTGTGTTTATGTGTGCATGGAAAGTGAGGGCAGTATCAAAGATAACCCTCAGATATTTGTATGATTGGACCTGCTCAAGGGGTTGGAGGGGAACTGGGGAGGATATGCAGGTGGGTATTTTTCAGTTTGCTCTGGTGGTGTGAAAATAACATGGTCTTGGTTTTTTTCAGGTTCAGGACTAGTCTATGCTCCATGAACCAGTGCTCGGTTTGGCTGAATGAGTGCTGGAGTGAGGCCTGGAGACTGGTGGGGTTTGCATGGGAGGCACAGAGGACGGCGTCATCCATGTATAGAAGGACCTGTCCTGGGCAAGAGGTGGGAAGGGAGTTAAGAAACAGACTAAAAAGTAAAGGGCCCAAAATAAAGTCTTGTAGTACTCCAGAGTGGATGGGACAGGTGCAGGATAGTGTCGTATTTATTCTCACACATTGTGTCCTGGAGGACAGGTAGCTTCAGAACCAGTCCAAGGATCCTTGGGAGACACCTACTTGCAGGAGGATGTCAAGCAGGAGAAGGTGATTGACTGTGTCACATGGTATGGATCAATTTGGCCACTAGAACTAAATAATCTCTCCAAGGTAACAATATGGGACTTAAGAGGAGCTGACTTTGATAAGATGGCCAACAGAGTTAAGCTAGCCCTGGCAAAAAGAAATACAGGTGAGGGGGTACTGGCAAAGTGGGCAAGCATTAAGGATGCAATACTTGAAGCAACATCCCATTGTGTTAGACAGAAAAGGAAGTGCAAAAGAAGGAGGAAACCACTTTGGTTCTCAAAAACAGTAGCAGAAAAGGTCAGAGCCAAAAGGCTGGCCTTCAGGAAATATAAGGTAATGCACTGGCATGAAGATAAGGAGGCATACCAAACTTCCCTAAGAGAAGCAGGGATGGCAGTAAGGCAAGCAAAGGCCCAAACCGAGGAAACACTAGCATGGACAGTAAAAGAAGGTGACAAGACTTTCTGTAGCTGCATTAGTGAAAGGAGAAAGTCCAGAGGGGGCATTGCTAAGATCAGAGGGGATAAGAGGGCATGTGAGGAGGAGGACCATTTAAAAGCATCTATCCTAAATGGATACTACTGCTCAGTATTTACTGAAGAGAAGGTAGGGCAGGGCCCACAGCTCAGCACTATGGACACGGGGGGAGGGAGGTGTGCACTAGTCCCTTCACAAAAGAAAGGGTCCTACAAGAGCTCGCTAAGCTCAGGGTAGACAAGACAATGGGCCCTGATGGCATACATCCCAGGGAACTAAAGGAGATAAGGGTGGAACTAGCAGAGCCATTATCAGAACTGTTTAGTGAGTCTCTGGGCACAGGAGAGGTCCCAGAAGACTGGAGAAGGGCTCATGTGATCCCGCTCCACAAGAGTGGTAGGAGGGAGGAGGCAGGGAACTACAGACCAGT
Source organism: Neoceratodus forsteri (assembly GCA_016271365.2). Classification (NCBI taxonomy): domain Eukaryota; kingdom Metazoa; phylum Chordata; order Ceratodontiformes; family Ceratodontidae; genus Neoceratodus; species Neoceratodus forsteri. The sequence continues at coordinate 1,178,306,653 of CM057449.1, read as the reverse complement.
CAGTCTTACCTCAGTAGTGGGCAAGATTAGGGAGGCACTCCTTTAGGAAAGGATAGTGCAACACCTGGAATCCATAGGAGCACTGGATCCAAGACAGCATGGATTTACAACAGGAAGGTCCCGTCAAACTAGTCCCATAGATTTCTTTGATTGGGTAACCAGAGTGGTGGACCAAGGGGGAGCAGTTGATGTCGCCTACCTTGACTTCCGCAAAGCTTTTGATACTCCACATCAAAGATTGAGAAATAAGCTGGGTAAGCTCAGGGTGGGTCAGAAGTTGGTCAACTGGGTGGCAAACTGGTTGACAGGCAGAAAACAGAGAGTGGTGTTAAACAGTATACAGTCAGAAGAGATGCAAGTCACAAGTGAGGTACCTCAGGGATCAGTCCTGGGGCTAGTCTACTTCAATATCTTCATCAGTGACATTGCAGAGGGACTGGAGGGTAAGGCTTGTCTGTTTGCAGATGACACCAAGATCTGCAACAGAGTAGATTATCCAGATGGGGTGGGCAGAATCAGAAGAGATCTGGATAAATTGGCAAAATGGTCGGAAGAGTGGCAACTGGGGTCATATGGTGGATGTTCTTTACTTGGACTTCAGCAAGGCTTTCAATTCTGTGCCTCATGGGTGGCTTGGGGGGAAGCTAACTGGTATAAGGGTAGGGGCAAGACTGATTAACTGGATTACAAGCTGGCTGAGTGGGAGGCTGCAATGGGTAGTGGTGAGAGGTGAGCTCTCAACTCCAAGGCCGGTGACAAGTTGGTGCCACAGGGCTCTGTGTTGGGGCCAGTATTGTTTCAGCTCTTCATATCAGAAATTGCACATGGGGTAGTGAGCAAGAAAAATATGCTCGCTGATGGCACCAAAATCGGAGCAGAGGTAGATGGAGAGGAGGGATGGAAACAGCTGCAGGAGGATCTAAGCAAGCTAGAGGAGTTGTCAGAGAAGTGGCAGCTGGGGTTCAGTGCAAAGAAGTGCAAGATTATGTACTTTGGGGAGAAGAACCCAGGAGAGAATACTGGCAGGGGGAGTTAAGCTGGGGATCACTAAGGAGGAGGAGGAGGAGAAGGACCTAGGGGTAATGATAACAGGGACCATGAACAACACTGCCAGTGCAGGAGAGTGGCTGCAAAAGTGAACAAAATGCTGGGGTGCATTGCGAGGGGGTATTCGTCCAGGGAAATAGAGGTGATCTTGACCCTCTACAGGTCACTGGTAAGGCTGCATTTAGAGTATCGTGTGCAGGTTTGGAGGCCATACCTAAAATGTGATATACAAGCTATTGGAGGGGGTGCAAAGGAGAGCAACAAAGGTGATATGTGGAATGGAGGGGAGAGACTATGACAGCTGGCTGGGAAACCTGAATATGTACACCCTGGAGGATAGAAGGGACAGGGGGGACATGATAGAGACATTCAAGTATCTGAGGGGAACAATAAGGATGGGGCAGATGGGGTCTTTAAGTTAAGGGGGGAGGTCACCAGGGGTATGGGCTAAGAATGAGGGGAAGATTTAGGAAGGAAATGAGGAGACACTATTTCACAGAGAGGGCTGTAGCAAAATGAAACACCCTACCAGAACTGGTGGTATCATGTAAATCTGTGAACAGCTTCAAAAGGGCATGGGACAGGGAACAGAGGAGAGTGAGGGTGGGGGAGGTGGGGGTGGCAGTGGGATGACAAATGGGAGTGGAGGTGGGGCAACTGCAAACTAGGGGTGCTAGCTGCACACTTGAGCAGACTTAGATAGACCGGGTGGTCTGTTTCTGCTGGCACATTCGTATGTCCATATGTTCGTAAGTGCAAGATCATGCACATAGGGAAGAGAAACCCTGAAGCCACCTATAGGCTGGAAGACAAGTTGCTGGCAGTCACAAGAGAAGAAAGGGAATTGGGCATCTTCATCACAGATTACCTGAAATCATCCAAGCAGACCACTAAAGCAGTAGGTAAGGCTAGGGGGATGTTGGGGTGTATTAGTAGGGTATCACAAGTCATAAGAGGGAGGTAATAATCCCTCTTTACAAGACACTGGTTAGGCCCCAACTGGAGTACTGTGTGCAGTACTGGAGCCCACACCTTCACAAGGACATTAACCAAATTGAGGCAGTCCAGAGAAGGGCAACCAAAGTGGTGCAGGGACTGCATCAGAAAACACATGAGGACAGATTAACGGAGCTCAATATGCATACCCTAGAGCAAAGGAGGGAGAGAGGTGATGTGATCCAAACATTCAAACACCCTAAGGGCATCAACAATGTGAAAGAGTCTAACATGTTTCAATATAAGAACAATAGCAGTACAAGAGGGCACATCATGAGACTAGAGGGAGGCCAATTAAGGGGAAATGTGAGGAAGTTCTTTTTCACAGAAAGGGTGGTGGATGCATGGAACGGCCTACCTCAGGAAGTGGCGAATATGAATACAGTACAGGGCTTCAAACAGGCATGGGATAAGCATATGGGAGCAATACAGATGAGTATGAATAGATAGGCCATTAATGAGCAAAGGCCGATGACACATTCATAAGGTGGAAAAAGAAATGAGCAGACCGGATTGGCCTTGCGGTCCTTAGCTGCCATCAGCGTCTGTGCTTCTATGTGTTATATGCCTTGGAGAGGTCACTGAACACGGCTCCTGCCAGTTGTCCTATTGGTCTGCTCCATGCTGCATACTGGAGCTCTTTGCAGTAATTTTGCAAGGTACTGCATTGCAGACTGCCAGACACTGCTACATGAACTGATCTTTTGATGTTTTGTAATCTTGATGCAGTGTATCACCCTTACGCATGTTATTTTAGGACTGTTCGGTAAGGCATCTCAGACTCGTGTATTTTAACTTCACTTATTTATGGTGTATGTTTCTTTAAAGGTTGTATATTCATATCGGGCATGATTCTCAAAGATCAGTACAAGACAATTGCCAGTGCACCAGGTATCCTGCACCTGATTTACTATTGGGTAGGGTCCTGGCACCAAATGTCGCTATGCTGCAAAAAGGCAGTGTACCTGAGAGGTTTGTCACAAGCTGCAGGATGGTCAGGCAGCATCTGTATCCAGATGAAGAGACCCAACGGGAGGCTGCCAGGGTTGTGGAGGATGTGGCAGTGCATGGGGAGCACTTGTGACACACAGATGGGTGACAGGAGGGATGGCACCAGCACCCTGCTGGAGCATCAGAAGGGCCGCTGCAGTGTCAGTATGTTAGGGGGTGGTATGATGCTGGGCAGCATGTAGAGCTGCTGTGAGCACCACACCACAATGGTCCTCAATTTATTTCTTTAGTTAGTTTTTGTTTTCTGGGTTGTTTTACTAGGCAAATACAATGCCAGTGCACATGCCATGCTACTATGGGGGCATAGGAGCTTGTGGGCTGGTGGTGGCACATGTTCATGCCCCCCGGGAGGGCTCCAGGGGTAGTCCGTGGATCGATAAACTGGCCCTGGCTGATCTAGTGGTACTTGAACATGTGCCCTCTGGGAGGGTTTCCTGAATCTCAATGTTAGGAATACAGCAGCTTGTATCTTCTGTATGCCTCCTAGCACTCTGGCATCCCCAGCAGCTTGGTGCAGACCTGGCACAGGCTGGTGTGGCACACTGGGTCCCAGTGTGATACAGGGGGTCTTTTTAATCTGGAACTCCATATGTTTGATGCAAGGTGCTCTCTGTTTCACTGCTGTGGGACACAGGCACCATGGGTCAGCTTCACAGTTTTGAGAATTGAGCTCATTGTATTTGTATGTTGCCAACATGCCCCCTGAAAAAAACTTTCTCTGGTCAAAGCACCAGAGCTTTGTTGGCATCCTCTAGCCTTAGAACAAATAAATGTATTGACAACTTTATTCTTGCTCTTTATTATGTTTCGTTACTGCCCCCCCCCCCCGAGTGCTTCCTTTGTTCTGCGTAAATTGGTTCGGGGTTTGGCAGGGTTTGGAAGGACATGTTTAAATGCCTGAGAAATTCAGCTGGGTGATCATCGCTTCCAAGAATTTTACCTGCCAGCTTTGTGCTTATCGCATCATCTAGCTCCTGTATTGTGATGGGCTTATCCAGCACTTCCCAGAGCTCTGGGGTTATGCAGGGCAGGCCCAGTGATGTTGTGAAAGAGATCAGATCCTCTTGGGTAGGTTTCACTTCTTGCCTATGGAGAGTCTCAAAGAACTCCTGAAAGACTACATTAATGTCCTTCATTCCTCTGTGGACATTCCCTGATGCATCCTTGATCCCTGTTATTTTAGACTGTTTCTGGAGTTGGTAAGCTAGTAGTTTCCTGGGGCACTCTCCAGACTCCTAGAATGTTTGGCACAGTCTGAAAAGGGCAAACTCTGCACTGTGGAGTAGGTGTAAGTTGATCTTGTATCATGTTCCCATGATCTCTGCTAACAGTTCAGGGGACTGATAAGAGGCTGCCATTTACTTCTCCTCCGGTGCCTGGAGGACTTGAAGCTGCTTCTCGAGGTCTTTCACCTGCTGTCTTTTAATGTGTGAGCATAACTTATACACCATCCTCTAATATAGGCTTAGGAGAACGTCCCACCTAGTAACTGCAGAAGTGCCTCCAGAATGGTTAATCTCCAGAAAGGCAATCATATCCTTCCGTAGTGTTGCACAGACAGTGGGGTCCTGCAGCAGGGATGTTTTAAATCACTACTGTTTTGTGGGAGGCAGACTTTAGGCCATGGACAGCCATGTAAAGGATACTGGAGCATAGCCTTATGGAATAATTGTGCCTATAGAAGCCTTACATACTTCTGGCACACAGTGGTGCGGTATCAACCACAGATGGGCAGACTGGATGGGCCTTGTGGTCCTTATCTGTCATCAACTTCTATGTTTCTATGTTTCTAGATCAATATAAGAGTATGTGTTGTGTGGATGTGTGAAGGTGTCATCTTTTACTTAAGGGTGCACCAATCAACAGATGTCTGTAAGGTCCAGCTTATCTGCTAGGTCTTTGAGGGCCCGTGATGCTGGTGACCTCGAGCCTGTTAGCATTACGCTCCTGTCTAAAAAATTGTCCAGCGTGATATTTGCATCTCCTCCCAGGATGAGAGAGCCTTTACAATGCATTAGCAGTTTCTGGGTTAGGTTGGCGAAAAACTCTGCTTCAGTTGAAATTGGTCCATACATGTTACACATGGTCACTTCCTGATTATCAATGGTGCCTTGGACTATAACATTTCAACCCTTGAGGTCACTGATAGCTGAGGTGACCTGAAAGGCAATATTTTTATGAATGACAGTCACTATGCCCCTACTTTCTGAGGAGTATGTGCTGCCTTAAACTTGTGAAATCCAGCCCATATTGAGCTTTAATGTCTCCACTTAGGTAAGGTGTGACTCCTGCAGGAAGGTGACCTCAGTTCCATCCTTGCAGAGGTCATCTAGGATTTTCCTCTATTTAACAGGGAGTTAGTTTATTTTTTATTTATTTTTGTATTTAAAATTTTGGTAACCAGGAAAGGCACACTGAGCTGAGGATTATTTCCAGGTGCATCCCATGGAAAAGGGAAGGTGGGGTTTACATTGCATTATAAGCAACAAAATTAGAAATATATACAAACAGTATCAGAAGAATAGGCAACAGGTGGTAATAAGGTAGAAAACATAAATTACATTCCATTTGAACAACATGTTTAAACGATAATTACAAACAGTATCAAGAGGTAATGCAATGAACAGTAATGAAACATAGAATCATAGAACGTGTCAACAGAAAAGGACTGCCAGGCTCACCCAGTCTGCCTAGCATGCCACTAGGACTTTGCTATTGCCTTCTGCTTGCTCCCTCCCCAGATCTAACAGACTCTTGTGTTTATCCCACACTTTTTTGACTCCTCCCACAGTTCTTGCCCCCTCCACATCCTCTGGGAATTTGTTCCAGTTTTCCACCCCACCCTCTCCATAAAGTAGAATTTTCTGTTGCTGCCTCTAAACCTCCTCCTCTACTATCTGCATATCATACCCCCTTGTTTTCAATTGCAACTTTAGCTGGAAGCTGTCCACTACTGGCACCCTGTTGATACCGTTTATATATTTGAAGGTCTCAATCATGTCCCCTTTTTCCCTTCTTTGTTCATGGGAGTACATGTTGAGGGCCTTCAGCTGTTCCTGGTATGACAGATGACTGAGCCCCCTAACCATTTTTGTCACCTGCCTCCACCCTATCCATATTCTTCTTGAGGTATGGTCTCCAGAACTGGACCCCATACTCAGGGTGAGGCCTGAGAAGCTGCCTGTACAACAGCATTATGACCTCCCTCTTCCTGCTAGTTATTCCCCTGCTTATACATCCCAGCATCTTACTGGTCCTTGCCACTGCCTTCTCACATTGCTTTGCCACCTTCAGGTCCTATGAAATGAATATGCCAAGGTCCCTTTCCATCTCGGTAACCTCTAGGGCATGCCCCCCCAATACAGTATTCTACGCCCTGGTTATTCCTGTCTAAGTGCACGATCTTGCATTTTTTTGTGTTGAAGGGCAATTGCCATTCCCTAGACCATTCTTCCAGTTTCTCCAGATCCCTGTACAGGCTCTCAACCCAATCAGGCATATCCACTCTATTGCATACCTTTGTGATGTCCGCAAATAGATCTACTCTTCCCTCTAGCCCCTCCGCTATGTCCACTATAAATATATTGAAAAGGAGCAGCCCCAGCACCGACCCCTGAGGCACCCTACTAGTGACCACACCCTCCCTTGAAGGTACCCCATTAACAATTACCATCTGCTTTCTGCCATTCAGCCAGTTTTACACCCACCTAACCATGAGTGGCCCCAGCCCAAGGCATCTAATTTTGTGGAATAATCTCTTGAGCGGCACAGAATCAAATGCCTTTATGAAATCTAGATAAGCAACATCTACCAATCCCCTGATCCAGTACCTGGTGATCCAGTCAAAGAACTCTATTAAGTTTGTTTGCATGATCTTCCCTCAATGAACCCATGTTATCTCCAATGTTGTAGGCCATTGGCTTCTAAGTAGCTAGTGATTCTCTTTTGTAGCAGTTTCTCAATGACCTTGATTACCACCGATGTTAAACTCGCCAGTCTATAATTGCCTGCATCCTCCTTGTCTCCCCCCTTATGAAGGGGGACAACATCTGCCCTTCTCCAGTCATCAGGGATCTCCCCTGATTCCAAGGATTTGTTGAAGAGGCTGCTCAGAGTTTCTGCTAGCAGCTTACTATGCTCCTTCAGTATCCTGGGGTGCACCCCATCCAGCCCCATCGCCTTATCCACCTTCAAACCCTCTAACTCCCTCAGAACCTCTTCCACCTGGAATGGACCGGAGTCAACCCCCACCACCACTTCATGTTCCCTGATTTTCTTACACTACTCCTCCTTCTCTACCATGAATACTGAGCAAAAATAACTACAGTATTGAGTATTTCCATGTTCCACCAGTCATCTTCCACCAGTTCCCCTTCTCCATTTTTCAGCCTGACTATCCCCTCCCTTGACTTTCTCCTCTCATTCACATATCGGAAGTAGGTTTTATCCCCTTCCCTGACTGTGTTGGCTATTCTCTCTTCATTTCTTGCCTTCACCTTCCTGACCTCCATACCTGCTTCCTTCTGCATCTCTTGGTATATAGCGCTATCCTCCTCCCTCTGTGTCTTTTTATACCTCCTAAATGCCTTTCTCTTTACCCTGACCTTCTCTGCCACTTCTCTATTAAACCAAAGTGGCTTCCTCTTCTTCCTATTTTTACTTACCTTCCTGACACAGAGGCTAGTGGCCTCCACTATTGCCCCTTTTATTTGACCCCACACTTTCTCAACCCCACTAAGTCCCCCCACCCCTGCTAATGCTTGTTGAATACTTTCTCCCATTTTCAAAATGTCTGCATGCCTAAAATCTAGGACCTTCACTCTGGGCCGATGGACCTCAGCAGTCATTTTTACCATGAACCAGAGAGTGCTGTGGTCACTCGTACCCAGGTTCTCTTTTACAGATATCTCATCCACCCATTCCCCATTCGTAAGAATCAAATCTAGGACTGCCCCCTCCCTGGCTGGTTCTCTAACTAGCTGCTTCATGAGTGCTTCCTGTAAGGAGTCCACAGTTTCCCAGCTACTGGTGGATGCTGTTGATGGGGTGCCCCAATCCATGTTCGGAAAGTTGAAATCCCCCATCAGCAGCACCTCCCCTTTGTGTGCTATCCTCTGGATCGCCTCCATCATTGTCCTATCCTTCGCATTCTGCTGCACTGGTGGCCTATATATCACCCTGGTACATATGACCCCTCCCTTTCCCATTTCCAATCATATCAATAAAGCCTCAGCCTCCTCCCCACCTACCCTGCAGCGCCGTAGCTTTAATGTGTTCCTTCACATGTAGGGCAACTCCCCTCCTTACTCACCCTGTTTTTCCTATAAAGTACATAATCTGGTATTGCCATGTCCCAGTCCTGGCCATCATGACCCCATGTCTCTGTGATACCCATTGTGTCCAGGTCTGCCTCAGCCATGATGCTGCTAAGTCTGGGATCTTATTGCCCAGGCTTCTGGCATTGGTGCACATGGCTTTCCGTATGCTGGGCCCACTCTGCTGTCCCCTGGTGCGTGTTTCCTTCCCTACTCCTCTAGCCTGGTTCTTTCCATCCTGGGTGGAGGTTGGCAGCCCCCCATTTCTCCTGTTCTGTGATGTAGGTTTGTTCCCAACCCTCTGATTTAGTTTAAATTATTTTTTTTTTTTTTAAAGAAAAAAATTTTTATTTCTATTCCAACACCAACAAGACATACAAACATGAAGATTTAGTTTAAATTATAGTTTTGTTGTATGAAATCCTCCAACTTGCTCTTAAGCATTGCTGTAGCCTGCCTTTTCAGGTGCAGTCTATCTGGGGCAAATAGACTCTCACCCCCCCCCCCCGTTGTTCCCCAGTCCCCTACTAAACTAATTAATAATGTAGAAATTGTAATAGAATGCACTGTAATACAACGAGCAAGTGTTTAACAAAATAGTGAAGAAAGCTGAAGAAAGCTGTCTCAGCAGATACCTGCCTGGAGAAGAGGGAAGTACATAAACAGTAAGCAAGATATAAGAGATTGAGACAACAGGATGAAGGTGCAGAAAGGTCAGGCAGAGTTGCCTGAAAGCAAAGGGCTTGGACAAGAGCATGGATTAGTGTCCAACTCTTGGAGCTGTTGCTTGAAGATATATAGGGAGGAGGAGTTACATAGGGCAGCCGATTGCTGATTCCATAGTCTAGGGAGACGATAGGTAAATGATTGGGAACCTGTGGAAGAGGGGGGATGGGACAGCTTAATGGTGTGCAGATCCCTGGACCTTAAGCTGTAGCTGGACGGTGAAGCAAGGGAAAGAGGTCTGTGATACAACTTGGAAGATTTCCTACCCAGTATTTGGCTAGGAAAGAGAGGGAATGTAGGTTATGTCTATGGGAGATGGATGAGGGGGATAGGTAAGAGTAGAGAGAGCAGTGGTGGGTGGTGGTGGGGGAGTTAGAGGCAAAACAGCCAAAAGCATTGTTAACAGTGTCCAACCTAGATAAGGTAGTTGCAGGGGCAGCACTAAAGACTTTGGCCCACATATTCAAGAGAGATTCATGGCACAATGTAGAGATGTGTGACGCATCTGGGGAAATGCTTGTAGGTGTAATATTCAACAGGGATGCATCACCCATGTCAGAATGCACAATTGTGCATAGATAATGAATGCAGTGCAGAAACAGGGGGTGGGTACAAGAATGTGCCATGCATGGGAATATTGAGCCAAATGTTTGCATTTAAAACTGCCCTAGATAGCATTTGGCAGAGAACAGCAAGAAGAAGGAGGTTCTGTTAGAACTTCACTACTGCACTGGGACTTATGAACTAGAACTCTACTGCTGGTACCTTCAATTTAGGGTAAAAACAAACAAACAAGCAAAACAAGAGTTAGTGTGTTTGTCTGAGTTGGGCGAAGGGAACTGTTATCTGTGCAGTTGGTCAGGTGAAGAAGGGAATTGTGAATTGGGGGAGTGGTGTAGGCTGCAGGAAGCCAGATGTTTGGATTTAAAACTGCCCTAGATAGCTTTTGGCAGAGAACAGCAAGAGGAACGAGGTGCTGTTAGAACTGTACTCCTCTACTGGGACTATATAGCCCTCCCCCTTCCCTCCCCTTAGCTAGTTCCACTTTTATAGGCACAGGATTTGATTGACAACAGGAACATCCTGTGTGGGTGCAGAAAGGAGTGCTCACAAAGGCACATAAGACTCACCATCCTAGAAGGAAAAGAGTAGCTGTCCATCCCCCCTAGCTGCTGGAAGTCTGACTCTGAGCAAGTAAGAAGGAGACTACTGAGGAAAACAGGAACTTCCTGTCCTAGAACAGGAAGAGCAGGAACAGAAAGGACAAGGAGGCAGTAGGACAATAAGGAGAAAAAAAAATAAAAATAAATAAAAATAAACAGAGAAAGGCAACAGTAAGAATACAAAACGCCAGTTGAGGGGCCACAAATAAGATATGAAGGGAGTGGTGCAGTGCAGTGGCTATGGAGTGGCAGTCTTCCGGGAGACGTTCTGGAGGATGCAGTGTTGTCTCATCTGCAGGCACCTCTCTGAGCTGAGGGAGGAGGTTGTTCATCTCCAGGCTGAGTTGGCCAGGATTTGGGGAACCTCCTCTCCCACCCAGAGAAAACTAAGGCTGCTGCCACAGCCTCAGAGGTTGCCAAGAAAGAGGAGTGGTTGGACCACAGTGGGCTCAGGGAGGGCGAGGGTGGTGAAACTGAGGTGCATCCCTCCAGTTGTACCTCTCTACAATTCGTACGCCATTCTGGCAGAGTGTGGTTCCTCCATGGAGACACCCACAGTGGAGACCAAGGAGGATGCTGGGAACTTCCACAACGGAGACCCACAGGAGTGTGGCATGGGACCCCACAGGGGAAGAAAATAACTCCTGGTAGGGGACTCCATTGTTTGGTGAGTAGAACAGGGAAGGGGGAGAGGGAGGAAAGTTGCCTGCCTGATGCCATGGCTTGGAGGGACAGGGAACGAATCCTCAGGCTCAGAGGAGCAGCTGCATGGTGGAGGGAACTGTACATAATTGTTCACCTAGGGACAATTGGCTTAGCTGGGAAAGGGATCAGAGCAGTGAAGGAGGAGTTTGTGGAGTTGAGAAGGGGCCTTAGACAAGTAGCATGCACAGTAACCTTCTCAGAGGTGCTGCCTGTCTATGGCATGAGTAAGGCTAGGGTGCACTGCACCATGGGATTCAATCAATAGTTGAAAAACTGGTGCATAACTCAGGGTTTTGGCTTCATTGGGGACTGGGGGTCCACCTGAAGGGATACAGGCCAATACTGGTGTGATGGTCTGCATCTGTCCAAGAGGGGAACCAGGATCGTAGGTAATAGGTTTAAATGCTTCATCGACAAGCATTTAAAAAAGCCAAGGGAGGAGGCACTGAAAAGGAGCAGGAAAATCCTAGCCCCCTCCTAAAAAAATCAGGGTAGTTAGTGAAATACACATCAAGACGAAGAAGTCGATAGGGAGAAGGGAAGGGATAAATGGAGAAAAAGGCAAAGGCAGCAAGGACAGGGATGGGGCAAGAAGGGGTAAGGCCATCAATAAATGGAGGGTAATGAGTACCAATGCCTGTAGTCTCAGTAACAAGCTCCCTGAACTGGTGGCCTTGATGGAAGAGGGATGCCTTGATATTGTGGCAGTCACAGAAACATGGTACACAGAGAACCATGACTGGGATGTCAACATACCAGGGTACACAATCTACAGGAGGGACAGGGAGGGTAGAAGAGGAGGAGGAGTAGCTCTCTATGTAAGGGAAGTGATCAAAGCAATGGAACCAAAGGGTAAACAGGGAGGATAGGAGGCACTGTGGGTCACCCAAGAGACCAGAAATGGTACCACAATCCACATGGGGGTTGTATACAGACCCCGTCTCAGGGGAGGAAATGGACAAGAAAATGCTAGAAGGCATCCTTAGGATGACAGAAAAAGGGAAGATATTGTTGATGGGGGACCTGAATATGCCAGATGCTAACTGAAGAACCTTTGCTGCAGCCACATCCAAGAGCAAGGTAATTTTCGATGCCCTGCAGGGGGCATGCCTCAGACAGCTAGTATTGGAACCCAATCAGGAGAGAGCAATCTTAGACCTGGTACTCTCAAACGGGGATGGAGAGAGGATCTCAGATCTAGAAATGGGTAGCCATCTGGGAACAAGTGACCACCAAACAGTGTGGTTCACGATAAACACAGCTGCAGAGTCAAGCCATACAAAAGTGAAGGTACTGGACTTTAAGAGGGCTGACTTTGTCAGAATGGGAGAGTGCCTCAAAAGAGCACTAGCAAACAGGCAAGAAGGAGGGGTGGAGGAACAATGGGAAAACATCAGCACTGCCATCACAGAGGCAACAACCCTTTGTGTGAAGCAAATAAACAAATCAAAATGAAAGAAAAAAACACTATGATTTTCAGCAAGTGGTGGAGGGGAAGGTTAGGGAGAAAAAGATAACGTTCAGGAAGTATAAGGAAACACAGAAGGAGCAGGACAGAGAACTGTATCAGTTAAAGCAGAAGGAAGAAGGGAAGGCAGTCAGAATAGCAAAGGCCTAAACCGAGGAAAAGATAGCCAACTCGGTTTAGAAGGGGGATAAAACCTTTTATATGTACATTATGGAGTGAAGAAAGACCAAGGGAGGGATAGTGAGGATTAAGAAAGGAGATGGTGGGTGGGCACAGAGGGACAGTGAAAAAGCAGGGATAATAAATGAATACTTCTGCTCAGTATTCACAAAAGAAGAAGAGGGGAGGTACCTAATTCAATCAATAAAAGCACTCTGGATGGGGGGGGAGTCAATACCCGTCCTTTCCCAGAAGAAAGGGTTCTGAAAGAACTCCTAAAACTGAAGGTGAACAAAGCAATGGGACCTGACAGGATTCACCCCAGAATTGTAAAAGAAATAAGTGGAGAACTAGTGACACCACTGACTACCCTTTTTAACAAATCATGGGAGGAGGGTGTGGTACCTAAGGACTGGAGGAGGGCGGAAGTGATTCCCCTTCACAAAACGGGGAGCAAAGCAGAGGCAGGAAACTACAGGCCTGTTAGCCTGACCTCAGTGGTAGGGAAAATGATGGAGTCATTTCTGAAAGAAAGAATTGTTGATTACCTAGAGGCTAGCAGGGCACAGGACCCAAGGCAGCATGGATCCACAGCAGGAAGGTCATGTCAGACAAATCTAATAGATCTTTTTTACTGGGTGACCAAAGTAGTAGACCTTGGAGGGACTGTGAAAATGGCCTACCTTGACTTTAGCAAGGCATTTGACACAGTCTCACACAAAAGATTAATAAATAAATTAGCCAGCCTAGGAGTGGGTCACAGGGTGGTAGCCTGGGTACAAAATTGTCTGGACAACAGGACACAGAGGGTAATAGTAAACAGAGCCCACTCCAAAGAAAGGAGTGTTACTAGTGGGGTACCGCAGGGATCAGTACTGGGTCTGGTCCTTTTTAATGTCTTTGTAAGTGACATTGCAGAGGGACTGGAATGAAAAGTATGCCTCTTTGCAGACAACATAGAAACATAGAAACATAGAATTTGACGACAGATAAGGACCGCTTGGCCCACCTAGTCTGCCCATTAAACACAAACACAAAGATCTGCAACAGGGTTGTTACACAAGGTGGGGGCAGAAAGGATGAGAAGGGACTTGCACTGTTGGAGGAATGGTCAAAAGTATGACAGCTTAGATTTTATGCAAAGAAGAGCAGAGTAATGCACCTGGGAAACAAATACCCAGGGAAAGAGTACACAATGGGGAGGGGAGGTATTAACAACAAAAAAAATAGAAAGGGACCTGGGGGATAGTCATATCAGATGACTTAAGGTTGGCAAGCAATGTAAGAAGGCAGTAGGGATGGCTGCGGGGATGCTGGGATGTATAGGGAGATGCATCACAGTAGAAAAAAGGAAGTTGTTGTCCCTTTGTACAGACAATTGGTGAGACCCCATCTGGAGTACTGTGTGCAGTTTTTAAGACCATATTTTTTGCTAGGATATAGACAGAATGGAGGTGGTCTAGAGGAGGGCAAATAAAATGGTGCAGGGTCTGCAACAGAAGCCATACAAAGAGAGACTAAAGGAGCTTAATATGTATACCATCGAGGAAACAAGGAAGAGGGGGTACATAATAGAAACTTTCAAGTACCTCAAAGGAATCAACAAAGTCCAAGAGGGTAGCATCTTTCAGAAAAAGAGATGTGCAAGAATAAGGGGACACAATATAAAGATAATGGGGGGAAGGCTCAGGGACAATATAAGGAAGTATTTTTTCACAGAGAGGGTGGTGGACGCATGGAATGGCCTTCCTGAGGAGGTTGTGGGGTCAAAACCAGTGGGGGAATTCAAGAATGCATGGGACAGACATAAGTCAATCCTGTTGGGGGAGTAGGAAGAAGTAGGCTGTTGGTTAACTAGGATCTGCAGCTTATACAATAGGTAGGGAAATAGGCAGACTAGGTGGGCCAAGCAGTCCTTATCTGCCATCAAAGTCTATGTTTCTGTTTTGGGCCAAGCAGTCCTTATCTGCCATCAAAGTCTATGTTTCTGTTTCTATAAAATGTGCGGTGCATGAGCCGCGCATCCCAGAAATTTGACATGCAAAGACAGGATGACAAAAGGATGGCCTAAATCAGTCAGCCACCCACAGGCAGGCTGTGGAACTACAGACAGGCACTCCTGAGACAGCTCTTGGAGGTGCACCAGGATGTGCTCCAGGCACCGAAACACAGCAGTCATACCAGGATGGCAGTACCCAAAGCCACAGGTGCTGTGACACCCCCGTCACCTCCCAGATGGCCACCCCCTTTACAACGCACCTGGACATAGACACTTAGCTGCCACATACTGGTGCTGTCTGGTGCACCAGCTGTGCAGATAGCCACAATGCAGCACATGTACCAGGAGCCATGGCCTGCACCCATGTGGCCTTCAGGGCAACACCCAGTGGTGGCATGCTACCATGGTGACGTCTGGGGCAATGATGCCCAGTTAGCCTGGTGGTGCTGATGGTGGCATGGCATGGTCTGGGGTCTGACCAATGGCACACACCCATGGTAGGACACCATAGGTGCACACAGTGTGCCCGTGCCAGACCCACACCACCTGAAGCCACAGACATGACACTGATGCCATCCATGCAGTGTGACAATGCCCCAGGGGCACCGTGGCGGGTCAGTGTGGTATTCTGGTGGTGGACATTGCACAACTGTGGCCAGTGCAGGACAGAGGTGACACCACCTGTGGCCTTGAGCTATGCCTCATGGACCCAGGACCCTTCCAGTATTGGGCTTGCTGCAGCCACGAGGATGTACTTGGCCAGTGTCAGGGTGGCCACCCAGATTGCCTGGACCGTTCCAGGTGGGCTCCACTCACACAGGTACCCAGTCACCATCTACACCCTGGCATCTCTTGCAGTTCTCAACCCTTTTCCACTACAATGGGGTACGTGGGGCTTTGTTGGTGAATGTAAGATGCATAAAGGCCTAGTGTATCATATTCATGTGCCATACTGATCAGAATATGTCACCCTGAGCCATTCCATATTGCTTGTCCAGGTGGGCTTCTGTAGCCACTGTCCAGGTGGGCCCCTTGTACCCCATTCCAACTCTGTACATGGCCATGGGAGGAAGCCTTGTACTCAGGTCACCACAGCCCACCCACACACATACATAACTTCACACCAGCCTGCTATGCTGCAGTACATCTTGTTCACGTTTGTGGTGTGGTGGAGCTGTTCTGCAAAGATGGATCTGCGCATGCTAATGGCATGCAAATGGTCTGAATACATTCCAGTAATGAGATGCAAATATGGGGAATGGGCTCAGATTGTGCAATGAGGCCATTTGCATATCCTGGTTGAATATTGCACTTACGTGTACCACACAAATGGCCACCCATTGTGTATTTCCATATGCCCCAGACAGGTCTCATGACACCTGCTGTGCTATGCCAATTCTCCCACTGTGCGATTGTGCATGTTTGGGATATTCAGCCAAACATGCACGATCATATTGTATGGTGCATTGTCTGAATATACAAATGTTTTGCACTGGCGCAACTATGATGCACAGGACACAGACTTGCACAATGCAGCCAACAACTTTTGAATATGAGGCCCATCATCAGCATAGTCAAAAAGTGGCAGCATTAGTTTGGTAAGTAGCTGCTTATGTTCAGGAGAGAGAGAGAGAGAGAGAGAGAGAGAGAGAGAGTCCTTATGCCTGTACAGGAAACCTAATTTAGGGTGCAGTTCAGCACAAAGGGCATCAAAAAGATAGATGCTGGTCTAACCAAACCTCTAGTTATTTAAAAGTGGTTACTGACTCCAACGGGAAACCGTCGATCATATAAAAGGCAAGAGCTGTGTGCATGGTGGCTAATTTTTGAGGGGTCCCAAAAGTCATTGAGACCATCTTTTTCACATTTACCCTAAGAATTTTTTCTGTGAAACCAGTCAATCACAGCATTTAGATCAGACTGTAGGGGGGCTTGGGCCATAGTGGAGGAGGGGCAGGAAGCAAACAGAATAGCATCATCAGCATGATGAATACTAGTGGACACGCAGACTGAAGGGGAGTTCATTAACAAAGATGCAAAACAGTAAGGGGCCCAAAATTGAGCCCTGTGGAACGCCAGACAAGATGGGGAGTAGAGGAGAGGAGGAATTCCCAATGCAAACACGCTGAACTCTGTTAAAAAGATAGGATTGAAACCAAGCTAGTGTAGAGTTTGCTAGACCCAGGGTTTTCTGAAGTAGTAGGTGATGGGACACAGAGTCGAAAGCCTTGGCTAAAACAATGAAGACTGCACCAGAGATGTGGCTGTGGTCCATAGATACATGAATTGAGTTAGTTACCCTAAGCAGAGAGGAGACTGTATAGTGGTGTTTTCAGAAGCCTGACTGATAAGAGGTTAGTACCATGGAGGAGTCAAAAAATTGCAGGATCCTTTAGCGTGCAAGAGATTCCTGAAGCTTCGCTAAAGAAGGTAGTAAGGAAATTGGGCTGTAGTTGCCAGGTTCTAGAGGACAACCACCCTTATGAAGAGGGATTACATGGGCGATTTTCCAAGCATGTGGGACAGTACCAGACTGGAAAGAAAGGTTCAGAAGATGGGTAAAACGGGGGACTATAGCTGGAGCTGCAGTAAGGAGTAGACAGGGTGGAGGCCATCAGGGCTAAGTTTATCGGGGTTAGACGAGTGCAGGACAGAGACGACCTTCGACTGAGTAATAGGGGGGAAAAATGAAGTTGTGCAGTGAGACGTTGGGGTTAGGTGTGGCACTGTGGGTGGTGTCAGAGGTCTGGAGAGCACATGAAGTAAAGAATTTATTTAGGATTTCACATACCTGTGGGGTGTAGGAGATGAGGGATCCCTGACTTTAAGGATAGGGGAGGCAGGGGGGCAGGATGGTTTTAGTAGTGAGCTAATTGTGTTCCAGAAAAGGGTTGGAGATGCATGACTGTAGCAGTAGTAGTAGTAGTACTTGTCTGTCAGTCATCAGGATCAAGTGTAGTCTTGAAACAACGCCAAGTGCAATCCCGTGACTTACATAGTTGAAGAAGGTCAGGGGTCACCCAGGGAAGGGGTCGGCACCTAACCCTTCTTGTTTTTAAAGGGGCATGGAAGTTCCAGGTTGTGTTAAAAATAGTAACAAAATGTTCAAGAGTAGAGTCCACATTTGATGCTAAAAGCACAGGGGTCCATTTGGCAGCCTCAAGATCTTGCAAGTGGGCAGCAGGATCAAATAGCATGAGAGGACGATGATGGATGTATCTAGAACTGATAAGTGGAGAGTGGACCTTTCTGACACCGAAAGTTGTGCAGTGATCACTTAAAGCATTTGGAAGGACTCCTGAGTCGGAGATTCTGTGGGGATGAGATGATAGAATCCAGTCTAGAAGTGAATGATTTGCAGAGTTGGGGTTGTTTCTAGAGGGTTCCTGTTGCAGTTGGGAGAGTTGTAGAGATTCAACTTGGATAAGTAGGGCCTTGTTCGATGGATCAAGACAGTCTTTGTTGAAATCAGCCAACAAGATGAGCTCACAAGAAGAGGAGATAGTAGAGATAGAGGTGATGCATTATACCAGGGAGCTTGCAGATACGGGGGTGGGGGGGTGGCGTGAAGGACTCCAATAAAGATGATCATGAGGAGGTAACTGAGAGGTGAATGACCAAGACCTCATGGGAGGAATGGCATATTTCAGAGTGGGAGATAGTGCAGTTTAGAGGGCTACAATAATAGATAGCCATGCCACCACTATGTTTACCCTGATCTTGCCTCAGCAAGGAATAATCAAGAATGGTTAGGATGCAGTCAGGGAATTTGGCAGATAGCCATGTCTTAGAGATGCAGAGTACATCAGGAGAATGTTGAAGTACCCAGACTCTATGGGCATCAAGCTTGGAGACAGGCTTCTGATGTTAATATGAAAAATCTGTAAACCCTTTGTGTTTGATGGGGAGACAATGTTTCAGGGGGAGCAGGATTCGGTTTGACATCACCTGACAGTAAAAGAAGGAGGAGAATAAGCTGAGTCTTCATGGGCTTGTTACATCTATGAGATCCTCCGATGATAGAGGTGGGGAGATGAGAGAGATAGCTGAGTGAATACCCTTAACATTCCAGGACACCCACTTTATAGGGCCTACTGCCATTCTAGCAAGATAGGTAAGTACAGGGTGCATATCCGAGGGTAGGATTTCAGGCCAGGGTCCCACTGAACAGGAAGGCAGGGTATCATCCAGTGTATATATACTGTGGGAAGGAGTAGTAGGAAGTTGCTTCTCCTTCCCCTGTGGTCAGGGCTCTGAGTCAGGCTAGGTGCCTGGCTTACCCACATTCTGTGCCATAGATTGGCCTTTGAGGTGGGTGTATGGGTTTCCTGTAGAAACGCTATAAGAGTGCCTTCTTGTTTCAGATGTCATAAAATATGGATTCTTTTCTCTGGTGTTTGAACCCTCTTGACATTCCATGTGATGACATTAAAGTTAAGGTCAGCCATGTTTAGGGATATATGGATGTAAGTGTTTATGTTGGTGTATAGTGTGTGTGGGGGGTGCCACACTGGGATATGTTGACCACTGGTCCCTCCCTGTCCCCTGAGTCTGGCTCTGTGGTTCTGTAGTGATTGGCAGGTTCTTCTGCTTATGACTTTGAGCGTTATGTCATAAGATAGCATGTTTAATCTCAATTCTGGCTGCAATGTGGATCTAAGAGATTATGTATATTTATATACAGTAGAAAAATCTAATCTACTAGCAGTAAAATAACTAATTCTAAAAGCTTCTTCTAAAACTATACCAGTTAACCATCTTGACCTTAGAATAATATAGAGAACAACTAAGTCAAAAAGAGCAGAAACAATTAAAACAATAATTTGGAAAAGGGCTCGCTGGGGTGTAAACCCCGCTCCGAGCAACCTTGGCATCGGGGTTGGCCAGGATGAACCCTGATAACCCTGTATCCATGATAGGTTCTCATAACTGTTGGCCTCTGGCTCTATATCAGTCAGGAGTAATCTGTTCATCATAAATCATCCTTGTATATTTTATTTGTAATACTAGCATCCATATGGTAAGTTGTCTCCGCTTTATATATGAAGGTACTTCCTTCCCCCAATGAGTTTCTTAATCTCCTTTCCCTTCCCTTATGGCTGTTTGTTTGTGTATCTCGCGTTCATGGGCAAACCTTTATCCCCCCCTTCCCACATGGCTATTTTGTTACCTCCGCCTATAGCCCCATTCACTAGTGAGGCATATGCTTAAGCAGGTGATAGGCTTCTGGTGAGTTGGCGTTTGTCCAGTGCTATTCCTACCTGTATATTCTGGCCCCCTAGTAGAAGGGGAACAGGATATTACTCAAACCAGTAAGGGTATTCCAAACTGCAGCCTGTCTTCCTAGTGTGATGCTGGTGCATGACGAGGTCAAGTGATCTGTTCAGGCCACACACTATACATGTTGGAGCCGTGAGACTCAAACCCAGTTCTCTAGACCTGCTGCTCAGTTTTCCAAATCACAACTCCATACCAGAAAGCTAGATGGTCAGCCCACCTCCGCTCCCAAAGATGGCGTTCCAAGAGCCATGTAGCTCTGGTCTCCTTTTTTACTTATGCTCGAGTCTCCCTTATTCTTGAGTGGCCTTTCGGGTGGTGTGCCTTCTTCCTCTGCCCCTGTAACAAAGTGTCTGTGTTTTCTGGGCTGCTTCCTTGTGTCCTTGTTTGTTCTCCACCCCAGAGCCACAGCACAAGGAAAATCATTCTTTTTAGGGTAGTACATTTCAGCCATGGTTTTCAGTGACCCCAGCATGCCAATCTATAGTACTTGTCCCGGTCTCACACATGGGATGCAACCTCCGTCCCCTCACTCCCTTTGCAGTCAAGGTTTTGTCTGCACTGTGGTGTTGTTGCTATGCAACACGCATTGCACCGCCCCTCCAATGAGTGGCAGTTATCAATTTTTGGGCAATTTAAAATATATTATAGTTTCTTGGCCAAATGACAAGACTGTGTACACAATGTACGAGAAGTCTGACCGGGGTCCTTTAAAATCAATACCAGTGGGAACTAGTGCAATACTCTGATTTCCGTATGCTGCTGCCCCAGCCACAGAAAGACAGACAGGTTGTCCCCCCCCTCGGCTGGCCTTTGTGTTCATGGCTGAAAAGTGAATCTGTCACCTTTTTGTACCTCACATGTTGCTTTCCCCAGCAGCCCTACACTCCAACCCGAAATGCGCTCTGCTATGGGACCACATTCAAGGTGCCCCCACAAGAACCCATGGACTTAAGCAGCTTGATCTGAAAGGCAAGCTGGGGTAAAGGGCTCCTGAGATGGAGCTTGTTTTGGGTTTCCCACTGTCCCCCCCTTTATGGGTTAATGCCTGTAAATACTGACAATGCCAGGATAAATCAGAAGCACCCCTCATTTGTTTTACCTTAAACCTGTTGTGATCAATACTTAAGCTTTATCCTGGCTCCCCCCACCACTTTTGAAGTCTCCCACTCCTGTTTACCTATGTACATAAGCAATAAGGTACGTTCTATAGCCACAGTAGTTTAAATACACTGCGAGTTGAAAAAATGTTTGCTGATGAGAGTTTCTAGTTGGGGCACACCCCACAGTTCCAGCTGTCTGCAGTACAACCCAATGGCTGGTTGAGAGGAGGTCATCAGTATCTCCAGCAAATAGGGGGTAGGAACTATGTTTTTTTTTTTTTATCAAAGGCAATAATTTGTGAGGGTGCCCTTCTGTGGATGCCTCAGTATTGAGGTCCTGTGTCAGATGTTGGAGCAGATAGCATTCTGTGTGTTGTCAGTTCTTAATCCTGCTAGACTCTGGGGGACGTTCCAGTCATTCAGGGTAGTGTGGTTTGTTCTTGGTCAGATGCGTCATCACACCTTCGGCTCAGGACAGTCTGTATTGTTGTTGAACGGTTGTTCTATGCTTGACCCATACTGTCCCAGGTCAAGATTTGTAGCCCTTCTCAGATGTAGGTGGTCTATGGTTGGGCTATATTTTCTGCCTTGGCTACGCAAGGGTATCACTATCTGTCCTGTAGCAGGATTTGGGGATGTGACCATTGCATTCCCCATTTGATTAGCCATTAATCAAGGAGTGGCCAGCGGGAAAACACTTAGTATTTGGCACCCAGGAAGACAAAAGATCTGGAAATCTCCATCTTTGTAGGTTCTAATGTTTGTGTGTAGTGAAAAGCTTGATGCACAGTACATTCAAATAGCAGTGTTCACTAAAACTATATTCAGATCTCCCTTCCATAACATATGCAGTGTATTTAGTGGATGACAGAGAGGGGATTGTCTTTCTTCAATACTGGTATTTTTGCAGTTATGCTTAAGTGTTAGTAATGAAGTCAAGATTTCGTACCAGCTTTTACATGTTGTGTCAGAGCAGCTGAGTAGACCTTAATTCCTGTCATTTCTGGGTTGCAGTAAAGATTTCAGGAAAAAGCTTGGTCAGATCCCAATGTGCAGTCTCAGCTTTCGGAAATTCCTTGGGGGCCACTCAGGGTAGTAATGATCATCCTGGTGGGATACATTATTCTGAAGGCTCTATGTCAAAATAGCAAGGCAATGTCAGCAAAAGTAAAAATAGCACATCAAATATAGTGATCACATTTTGAGCAACTCACAATAATAGCGACGCACAAAACAGCTATATCCCATCTGTTGCCGAAGCCTCCATACAGCACAAAGGACATTTCCTTCTCACTCCTAAGACACTAAGAGAAGTTGTTGTTCAGTGTTTCATATGCGGGGGCAAACACCCCATGCTGGGCTGTGCCCCCCTACCCTCCTATCTTTAAGATTATAACACCATGCCGCTCATTGATAGTGGGGGTATCGACATGGTCAGCTCCCTGTAATACCATAGTCACTGCTGTCCATATTCACTGTTATGTGCCTCTTGCTCATTTGTGCCATTTGCTGTTCTGTGACTCTTTATAATTTATTCACCGTTTTGTACTCACGGTAATGTACTCTCTGTTTTGACGTGATCCTATTCTGGCTGGGATTCTTGCCTGGTATAGAGATTTTTTAATTTCTTGATATGCTCGCTGCTTTTCTCTGGCTGCAGGAGTAACATCACTGAACATGTAAAACCTCTGTCCCTGACAGCTTAGCGAGCCCTTGTTTCTTGCCTCAGACATAATATGCAGCTAACTTGTAGATATGTGCAGCGAATTATGATTGTTCTGGATTTATCCCCTTGTTTTGGTGGTGGACATGTGGATCGATTTGTTGTATCTAGCCAATATTCCTGGCCATGTTCTGGGGGTCTCGTTACTTCTTTCAGCAGCTTTTGGACAAAAGCCCTGATGTTTTTCCCCTCCTCATGTTCAGGTATGCCTACTACAGCGGTGTTATGGCTCCTTAGTCTGCCCTCTTGATCTTCAAGTCTGGTTTCCACTTTACTGAGTTTATTTCTGAGTTCTTGTATTTCTTCTATCTTCTACGGAGCTGATCCTGACTTCTCCATCAGATATTCATACCATTAGCATCTCTAAAGCTGGTTTTACTGATTAAAAATCGGAAGCCAGATAGCACAATGTGAGCTTAACTGTTACCATATCCAATAAGAATCTGTCCAGTCTTTCTTCCAGAGAGTCTTGCAGCCTTGGTTCTAGAGACGAGTCATCAGGGGAGTCCGACTTCAGTCATTTTGGAGCCTGGCTAAGTGACAGAGTATTGGGCATATAGTTTGTGTACATATGAAGAGAATCTGCCATCTCCAGATATTAGAATAGCCATTTATTTAAATTGTAAAAGTCTTTATCTGATGAATTCTGTCCAGATAGCAGCTTTTTTTTTTTTTAGATTAAAATGGCTTTTGCCACATTTTAAAGTTCCTGATCTGGGAGCTCAGAGAAAGGAGACTACTCAGTCTGAGTGCATCACATGATCCTCCCAGGTGAGCACCTCTGCTGAGCAGGGAAAGCTACCCCATAGAACAACTCAGTTAGTGAATGTTCAAGTATTGGGAGGGAAGGCTCACCACTGAAGTGGTTTGCCCAGAACAGAATCGACCACACATACAAATGGAGCATTCACTCCTTAGCAAGATCTTGCACCCCCAGTCAGCATATGCATTAAGAGCAAATTCCCATAATAAAGGGAGTATAAACCAGGACTGTCAGATTTGAGAGGTAGGAAGGGGCAACCCATAAGGTAATGGGCTGCAAGTAGCTGATTATGCCCCTAAATATATAAGAACCAACAAAGGGTCTGAGTTCCCAACAATCACAGAACTCCCCCCCCCCCCAGAAAACTGCATATAGACAAATCCGACAAGTAAGGAAACAGTAATCAAAGGTAAAGTCTAACACATTAGTCCATACAGGCCCTTCTAGGGATAAAGTGATGTTGGAAGACACCCCTGTTGGCTTGCTGCAGTCATCTTGCTTTATGTCAGCCAGCCCAGGACAAATCCCCACACCACTTTGGTATAAATCCACCTACAACAGTCTCAGCAAAAGCGACTTTATCTGCCCAGGAATGATTACCTTCAGGCTCCAATAGAAAGCCAGCACTGAAGGGAGTCACACCCAGGTGGTCTCCCCCATCAAGGCATCACTTCCAAAAAACATGGTCAAAACACCAATGGGGAAATCTCCAGCACAACAGCCTGAAGGTAATCACTCCTGGGCAGATAGAGGTGAGTCAGTCCTCTATTCACTTCCCTCAATGTTTTGTCTACTAGCATTTAATCACTTTTTTGAATTGCTGGCCTGTTACCCTAGTCCTACACATTGGACCTGTGCAAAATTCATTATTTAAACCCTACTTCAGCTACTCCCATTTACTTGTTTTATTTAGCATTTTGGCCAAGGTACAGCTGTCAGCCCAGCAACAGCTGCTAGTCGTTAATCAAATTCTTTTCTCTTACTGGGTTCTTTGGCTGTTGGTTTCCTGGTTCCTCATTTGTGGCATCTTTATTTTTCCCATGGCAGGGGCTGGCATTGTCACTGTGGGCATTGTGGCACCAGGCAGAAGTAGCAGCTTTATAATTATCATATATCCAATCGGTTGCTGGCTCGCATGCCCTTCTCCTGCTGTTCTGCATAGCCTTCGTGGTGTTCACACATTCTCCAATTCAAATCAATCATCCCTAACAGACAGTCCCTGGTACCATCTCTCCCACTCATGACAATGCCCTTGGTTTCCTCTGACCCTTACCTTACCAGCTGGCCTGCCGCTTTCAAGTTTAATTCATTCTTGAACCACTCCTCTTCACATACTGGCAGCATATCAAGTCTACTCGCCTTTAACCTTACCACCTACCGCACTGGCTTTGCAGCCTCCTTCTACCTAACCATCGGCCCTGGGCTTTGCCCGGCCCTAACGTTCTCTCATTTATAACATTCAATTTAATTCACTCCTAATATGGCTTCCTAATGGACTTGGTTTGCATGCATTCCTGTAGTTGACAAATGCTATCTGCCTTAACTAGACCCACGTGAAGGCCCACATTTTTCAGTCTGACCTACATACAGGTCTCTGCATGTCAGCGATCATCCGAGCATGACCCACGTGTGGGTTCCATGCTATTTTATGACTACATTATCTCCACATTTTGGAAACCTGCTGACCATATCCATTACTTCCAGGACTCAGGGCTAGCCCTGTGGCCGATGGTCTCTTTTTCTCTCTGCTCCCGAAGTCTGCATCTTGAGCATGCAGAGCTTTGGGTTGGGACCTTCTCACCTGACCCATAGTTGGCAATGTCCTCACTTTGGTTGGATCTTCAGTCATCAACTGTACTGATGGCACCTCTAGATGTAGCATTTAAAACTTCAGTGATGAGGGGTGGGGCTCTCATGGGTAGGGCCCCTTTAGCTGCCCTAGTGGGTTTGGATGCACCCTTCAAGCTATTCTCCCTACAACCACCTTTGGTTCACCTGGTTTGTTCTTAGATCGATAGGCCAGATGAGCACCTCAGTGGCCATTACTCTCCTTCTACCACCTTAAAGGTTGGCACCAAGTGCCCTGGTGTTGCAGAGATAGCTTGCAATCCTCCACGGTGTTCCCATTAGAGGGCAAGAGCAAGAGTGTTCCCCAAAATTGGAATCTCCCCTGGCCTGATCTACTAAGTTGCAGTAGCAGAGCCATCACTAAACAATAACTGTCCAGAAGCCTGGAGGGAAGGCAACCCAGGCCATGGATCCCCAGAGGTTTCTTCCTTAAAGGAGGCTTTTCCTTTTGATTGTGCCAATGGTCATAATATTTTAGATAGGTGTAGTAATATTCCCTAGGTCCCACAGTTAGGTTTCCGCTGTTGGATGAAGTTGGGTAGTGGCCTCGTAATTGTCCTTTCTCTCCCTCCCAGCTGTTCCCTCTCTTCTTAAGAACTGATGCCTCTGCCACTATTCACTTATCATTTCTTACCTACTCTACTCAAACCATTCTACCAACTGGCCTACGTACAGGTCTTTGATCCCGATAAGTGTTCAGCGCCTCATATGCTCTGCTCGATACTCATTTTGGACTTGTTCCTAAGGTACCTTTAGCCAAAGGAATCACTCCCATGGCACCTCTAGGGGTGGAACCCTCCATTAGGATTCCTTGCCTTCCCACCCCTACCAGTTGGTATATCCCATGAATAGAAAGGCGAACAGCCAAAGATTATCTATTTTACACAATCATAATACTATACCAGTTGTGTTGGCACACTGAATTGGAAGGCTAAAGCTTGTAGTTCAGTGAAATGGAGCAACTAACCACTCTCCTGCTAGGCCCGTATAAGGGCTGCTCTTCCTCACTCTACCTTTGATCATCTTTCGTTGCCCCACCATCCACCCTCCTCCTCCAACGGCTTGCCTCTCTCCCTCTCCTGTGGGCTCCTTTCTAAGGTACCTTTAGCCAAGGGGCTCACTCCTGCAGCACCCCTAGGGGGAGAACCCTCCTTTAGGGTTCTTTGCCTTTGTACCCCTACCAGGTGGTATATCCCATGGATAGAGAGGTAAACAGCCAAAGATTATGTACGTTACACAAGCATAACACTATACCAGTTGCGTAGGCACATAGAATTGTTTTGCTGTGTGAATATTGCAGTTTGCATATGAAATATCTGTAACTTTATTAACTGAATATGACCCCGGACATCCTTGCAAATGAATGTAAACTAGGGGTCTTTTCCTTGTTCCTGATATAAAAAAAAAATAATAATTGCATCAATTGCTCCCTGGTGTTTAGAAGCACAACTCAATCTTCCTACCAATGTCAAGCACACCATGGTTTCCAAAAGCACCCCCACCCTCAACATTCCATTTTAAACATTTTCTGGTATCCAGTAGTACCCCCATGCAATATTTTCTGCATAGTGTAAACATCAACTTGTTGGTGTTAACCTCAAGAAATTGAAGAAGAATACAGTCTAGCAGCACAGTTTAAAAGGAACAGGTGATTGTCATTTTCAGTCATACAATAACAGACAAAAGCTGCAGTTGCAGTATTTAATATGGTCAGATATTCAAGATATTGCTTGGTATTTCTAAAGACAGTCACTCTTGTGGCCCTACAGTTGTACTGCAGGCAGTCAGAAACTTTTTCTAGAACTATCACAGAAATTTCAAGAAATATCTTATCATGTGAATTGTTGCAACAGTGAGTGAGTCAACAACACAGGAAACACTACACCTCACCCAGGAGTCTGTTGGACTTTTGTAAATCAAGGCAAAGCTTGTAAACAGGGCCCATGAAAATAGAATGGTTGATCACATTATGTCACCTGGAGCCCAAGGAAGAAAAGTCAGAGCTTACCTCAACCAACCTAGGGCAGATGAATAACATCCATGTTTCAGGTGGATTTGAGACTGATGTCTAAGTCTCCAGTTCCTGCCTCTAGGAACTTTGCCTTTTGGTGTCTCCTCAACCTCCTTTTGTCTTGCTGTTCAGGTCATTAAGATTCCCCATGTCCCCATGTTTCCCACATGCCATTGCAGCAGGTAAGACATTGTTTTAATAAATTGTTTCTCCACAACTAAGCATTAAAGTCCATGATTACACTTTGTTTATGTAGGTACCTGCATCACTTCAGGACCTCCACTTTTAATTCCTCACTAGGTCTGGTAAATAATGTACTTCGTTTCAAAATTAACTATTTTTATGTCACCACTATAAACAATTGTTAGCCTCACTTGAAAGTCGCTTTCACTCACTGAGTCAAGTAACGACTGTTCTTGGGCTTCACTGTCATTCTAACATTCTACAGTACCTGCTCTTGTGGTAATGCAGGTGGATGATTAACATCCAGTGGCACTTTTTGTAAAGAGATGAGGAAAATATGAACAGCTTAACCTGGTTCAATATCAGGTGGTTTTCATCTGTATTACTCTGCCTTGCCCCTGGGATGAGGCTGGAAACAAAACATATTTCCTAGCCCTTCTTTCCCCTTCCACCAAAACTTACTAACTAAAGTAATTGTATTAAGCATCACAATTTCACAATTAACACTTCCAAGGAAAAAAAACAAACAAAAAAAAATACTGACATTAACCAATGCTTCTTTTTGTTTGGTTATCAGTTCTGTAACAAAATATTAGTCTGATTTTTTCACTCAGATTTGATCATCCATGAGTCACATTGAGTAGAGCTAGAGATTAGTGGAAAGAGGAATTTGGGGAAAAATGATGTCTACTGTGCATGCATTTGCCGTTGCCGAATATGCTCCTCTTTCTCTTCCATTTTGGCTTGAGTTGATTACTCCTACTATACTTCTTGGCTACTGTACATGAGCACTTAAGGTGATACAGACAAGTACAATTCTAGTGCTACTGCAATTACCATGCCACCTTGGTACTATACCTACTGTACCCGCTGGCCTGCTAGTACTGGCCATAGTCATCACCATTGTGTGAGCTCATGTAAAACTGAATCCACAAAACTGACTTGTGTGACAGTACTGCTGTACCTTTTTGGTACTTACCACCAAATTCAGCTCTGTAAAACTCAATTTAACATATGCCCATATTTTATTAAAAATGTACCCCAGAGTGGATCTTTCCAAGATAACGGTAACTACTAGATACCTAAGCTATCCAACAAAATGTAAATCTGTTTAGCTTTACTGTAATTAGGTACTGTTAAAGAACCAGTATGCTCCAGATTCAATGAAGTGATACCATAAAATGTTAAGATTTTATGAATAGTGCCCATTGTCTGTTGCCATATAGTCTTCATTGTACTATTATCTGTGTTCTGGGGAGTTTACCCAAATGTTTCAACAACTCCTTCAAGGTGATGGATTTCAAAGTACCTGATATTTTTATTTGTTGCTGGTATAAAAAAAAAGTATATTAAAGTGAGATGTTTTCATCTCATCCACTTTGTCTGTGTTTCTGTATAAATCTTGTGAGATTTTCTTGTGTGGGGAATGCTTTGTTGTATGGATTTCTTAAAAAAACTTAATAAAAAGACAGATAAAAAAAATAATTGTGTCCAGTTTAGTTCACAATAAACACAGCCATAGAGTCAAGCCATACAAAAACAAGAGTATTGGACTTTAGGAAGGCTGACTTTGGGAAAATAAGAGAGTGCCTTAGAAAAGCACTAGCAAATGGGCAAGAAGGAGGGGTGGAGGAACAATGGGGAATAATCAAAACAGCCATCGCAGAGGCAACAAGACTTTGTTTGAAGAAAATAAACAAAACAAAATGAAGGAAAAAAACACTATGGTTCTCAAAAGAGGTGGCAGGATGGTTAAGGAAAAAAGGATAGCATTCAGGAAATATAAGGAAACACAGAAGGAGCAAGACAGAGAACTTTTTCAGTTAAAGCAGAAGGGGGCAGGGAAGGCAGTCAGAATAGCAAAGGCACAAACTGAGGAAAAGATAGCCAACTCTGTTAAGAAGGGGGATAAAATCTTTTATAGGTACATTAGGGAGCGAAGAAAGACCAAGGGAGGGATACAGAGACTTAATAAAGGGAAGGGAATGTGGGCAGAGGGTGACAGTGAAAAAGCAGGGATACTGAATGAATATTTCTGCTCAGTATTCACAAGAGATGAAAAGGGGGAGGTGCCTAAACCAAACAATGGAGAAACTCTGAATAGAGGGGTCGATACCAGTCCATTCACAGAAGAAAGGGTTTTGAAAGAACTCTTGAAACTGAAGGTGGACAAAGCGATGGGGCCTGATGGGATTCACCCAAGAATACTAACAGAACTAAAGGTAGAGCAAGTAACACCACTGACTACTGTCTTTAACAACATCATGGGAGGATGGAGTGGTATCTAAGGAATGGAGGAGGGCAAATGTGATTCCACTTCACAAAAGTGGGAGCAGGGCAGAGGCAGGAAACTACAGACCAGTTAGTTTGACTTCAGTGGAAGGGAAAATGATGGAATCACTTCCGAAGGAAAGAATTGTTGAGTACCGAGAGGCCAGTGGGGCACAGGACCCAAGGCAGCATGGTTTCACAGCAGGAAGGTCATGTCAGATGAACCTAATAGATTTCTTTGACTGGGTGACCAAAGTAGTAGACCAGTGAGGGGCTGTGGATATGGCTGACCTAGATTTTAGCAAGGCGTTCAACACAGTCTCACACAAAAGATTAATATGCAAGTTAGTCAGCCTTGGAGTGGGTCCCAAGGTGGTTGCCTGGATAAAAAACTGGCAGGACAACAGGACGCAAAGGGTAATAGTAAACAGAGTCCACAGTGAAGAAAGGAGGGTAACTAGCGGGGTACCGAAGGGTTTGGTACTGGGACCGGTCCTCTTTAATATCTTTATAAAAGACATTGGAGAGTACCTGGAAGGAAAGGTATGCCTTTTTGCAGATGACACAAAGATCTGCAACAGAGTGGATACAAGGTGGGTTGGGAAAGAATGAAAGGGACTGGCAAGGTTGGAGGAATAGTCAAATACGTGGCAAGTTCAGATTCAATGCAAAGAAGTGCAAGGTAATGCATCTGGGAAACAAAAACCCAGGGGAAGAGTACACAGTGGAGGGTGAGTTAATAACAACAACAAAAATCGAAAGATACCTAGGAGTAATTATACCAGATGATCTAAAGGTGAGCAAGCAATGTGAGAAGGCAGTAAGGAGGGCTGGGGGAATACTGGGATGCATGGGGAGAGGCATCAACAGTAGAAAACAGGAAGTTGTTATCCTTCTCTACAGACAGTTAGTGAGACCCTATCTGGAGTACTGCATGCAATTCTGGAGACCCCATCTCTGAAAAGACATAGACAGAGTGGAGGCTGTCCAAAGGAGGGCAACCAAAATGGTGCAAGGTCCACACCAGAAGACTTACGAGGAGAGACTAAAGCAGCTTAATATGTATACCCTTGAGGAATGGAGGGAGAGGGGGGACATGATAGAGACTTTCAAGCATCTCAAGGGAATTAGCAAGGTACAAGAGGGTAGTATCTTTCAGAAGAAGAGATATGCAAGAACAAGGCGCACAATTTGAAGATAGAGGGGGGAAGGCTCAGAGGTAATGTTAGAAAGTATTTTTTCACAGTTAGAGTTGAGAATGCATGGAACAGCCTTCCTGAGGAGGTTGTGGAGTCAGGAACAGTGGGAGAATTCAAGAGTGCATGGGACAGACATAAAGCAATTCTAGTGGGGGGCAGGAGGAAGTAAGCTGTTGATTAACTAGAATCTGCAGCTTATCCATCAGGTAGGGAAATGGGCAGACTGGATGGGCCAAGCGGTCCTTATTTGCTGTCAAAGTCTATGTTTCTATGTTTCAGTATGTAATTACTCAACAGTTTCTTTTATCAGTGTTATGGTGTTGTTTTTGTCTTGGTGCTATACTTTCTGTAACATGTATCAGCAATTAATTGGAAAAATTGGATATGTTTTCTTCAATATGAATCTAAAGTCATGGCATTACATCTGCTGTATAATATGACATTTTGACTTTGTGTTTTATTCATTTATTAATGCATCTGTTAGGCGTGGGTCATATGGGACACAGTAAAGCAGGATTTCTCAAATAGTGAGGCCTATCTCCCTAGGGAGGCCCCAAACTGTTCCTGGGAAGGCTCAAGCAAGTCTGTAAAAGTACTGTATTTAAATTTGAGCTTTAGATATTTTGTGTGAAGGGATGAGACAAACTGAAATAGGATAATAGCAGGTGAACTGATGTATTTATTTACAAATTGGTGACCAAGCAAGGCACACCGAGCCAAGGCTCATTTTAGGTATATTTGGGGAAGGATAAGGAATGAATACAATTCAAAAGGTAACTGCAAAACAGTCAAGCAATACAAAATGAACAACAGTGCAAATAAAGAGGAACAATGAAAAAATAATGAGAGGTAACAACTGACCAATTAGACTGGTAGCGGAACAGCTCAAATACAAGGGTTAATCAGAGAGGTACTATGAGAAAGAGCAGGAGGGAGCAAAAGGATACTTGAGAAGTTGCTTAACAGTTGAATAAGAGGGAAGAAGGCAGAGTTGGGTAGGAAGGTTATTCCAGATAGAGGATAACAGAGAACACAGACTGACTCATGAAGTTATTGCAACAAGGGGTAATAATGGTTCAAGAGTAAAAATAGTGGAGCAAGTAAGTAGGGTTACACTACGTTAAATAAAATGAGAGCCACCGTTCTGTGTTTGTCTTTCTAGATGTTTTTTATACATACTGTTTCTAGTTTCCCAGAAGTTTACTTGAGGAGGCTATGGCATCTATAATGAAGCACCACGATGTGACTTAAAAACTGGTGCCATGCAATATTTTAGTGCTCCTTGTATCTACACACTGATTTTGAGACCATGCTTTTCATTTATTATTGTTTCCACCTGTTATGTTCTACAAGTTGGCACCTCATATAGTTTAAAAAGCTCCGTACTGAAGCTGGAGGGGTTCTGTTATTTTTCCCACTGTATTACATGTACTTTGTTTATTCAATGTGCTGATCAAACCCATGAACTGCCTAAAGTTATAACATTTGTTATATGCTGATGGAATAATAGTTGGGGTAAGCCATTAGATGCCTATTTGTTCTCCCTGTTTTCTTGTTTTCTTCCACAGGTTACTGCATGGCTAGCCTTCAGGAAAATGTTACTGGCTCATCATTAGATGAGTTCCTTGGACATTAATGTACCCAACTGTGGTATCAATATTAATGGACTGACCAATTACTGATGCTAACAAATGTTGAAATTTGCACTGGTTCCCATTAATTGTATTTTTATGGCATGTTCATGAAAACCTGAATAAACATAAAGTTAAAAAAATATGAGCCAACTACTCAAAGGAGTTTCATTGTATTCATGATGTACTGTGTGAAGTATATAATTTCTTATGGGGAGCATCAAGATGATTCTGTATTTGTGGGAGGACAAATATATTTTCATTGCTTGGGGGAGGCTCACTATGACAAACTTTGAGAAATAATGCATTAAAGGATTGTAAAACAATGCCTGGAAGTGATGGAAGACATTTTTTTAATTCATTTATTTTGTTCTTAAAAAGCAAACATACAATACTAACACACACATAATCATGTGTTACAATACAGAGAAGGACTAGAACTAAAACAGTCTATCAGATATAATGTATTACAATTGTCTGCTTGAATATTTCTAAGGTAAAATATCTATTTAGTTCAATAAGAGCATAAAGGAAAATGAATATAGATTGTCCCTCATAGATAAAAATGAAGGGATAGGTCCAGCATGTCTCTTGTGGAGTACCAATGCACATCATTGAGCCTGTCATGGTCTACAGCTACTGAACTAAGACTTATGCCTGTTCTTGTTGAGTCATGTCAACTACCTGTACCTGAACAACCATAAGGAGGGTATTGAGCTTTTACAATTTCTTTTTATAGCTCTTCAAGGAGTTTCTAAGGCTAGCCAGTGATTTTTCCATTTTCAAAGTTGCTAGGATTTCACTGTGCCAAACCCTGCAGGTGGGTATGAGTTGATCCATCCAGTGGCATAGAATTATCAGTTTTGTTTTTGCTGTGATAAGTCATATGCATGGTTACTGATTTACGGTGATTAAAATAATGAACTTCCATTTTCAAGACTCGAAATTCAGGGAAAAGCACTAGTGATTATTAATCTAATTTCCAGATTTTCCTGGGATTCTGCTGTCATTCTTTTAATATGTGGATAAATAATCAGAATAAGGGAAGGCTTAATATGCAGACCATTAAATGAAGCAAACCAAAAATAGTACTGGTACCAATTATAAGAAAAACACAAGTTTTGCAGATTTACTGATCTGGTGCAAAATATTGAATTCCATTAAATTCTTTCTTTTTACTGGTGTGAAGTCAGTCCAGATTCCAGAATTTTACTGTTTTTTCCAGTAAAAAAATGAAAAATAGTGGCCTTGGTTCATGTGGTAACGCCAGATGCACATAAGATTTTCAATGCCACTCCCACCAGGCTTAGCTCAGGCATAAAAGCCTCCTCTAGTTCAACAAGGGGTCCAAATTACTTCATATTTGATGGTGTAATGACTGAGATTTCTAACAGTCCCATAATACTGTTTATGTTTTTGAGAGCCTGTGTATTTGTCACATTTAGTATATCATACGTTTGTGAGTTTATTCATTAAAAAACTATGAGGCATGAAGTAAATATTGTTAATGATTTTATAGTGATTAAGGTGTAGTTTATCTATTTTAATATACTTATGTGTGTTTTCCCATCTCATGGGTCTGTTTGATCCCAGGTTTGGAAATTCCTTCAACTAATATGGATATGTGGGCTTTAAATTGTCCCATATATGGCTTTGCAGTGCTTTGTATAGGGAGAAAATTGTGTGTTCATTTCTAGCTGAGTCTACAAGAGACTGGTATGCTAAACCATCTGAGAAAGTCTATGGCCAAGGGTAAGGGTTTGTTGTAGCATATGAGTTGATTGTAAGGATGGGGATATACTGTTGTTGTTTAGCTCACTTCCGCATCTGAACAGGTCAAACATTATCCGTTGCTGATCTACTGTAGTTAAACATGGTTTAATGTTTGAAGGTTTGCAGGGAGTAGAAAGGATGCTGGAAAGAGTGTGTTGCCCAGTTTAGGTTGGGGGCTTCCCTTAATGTCTGTGTTTTTTTTCCTTTTGTGGAATATATCCTAGTAGTCTACAAAGTTGTTGGTTTATTTATCTTGTCACCCTATCAGAGTATGTTTAAATGTGGCTGGTAGTTTTGGTCACATTGTGGAGGGCAGGGCTTTGTGATCTAGCCTCATCTCCTTACAAAGTTGTAATTCTATGTCTTTATATTGTGGGCAGTATGTGTTCAAGTGAACCCCATATTGGGCAAGCCCCATGCTAAGAATTTGCTGGTTTGGACTGCCATATAGCACAGCCAGATGTTTGGGAGCTGTAGCCCACCCTGTGTCTTTACCAGGCTAAGCTTGTTATAGGCTTTATGAGGTGTCTTCCCATGCCATAGAAAGTCTAGTAGGGATATTTGTAGTTTGTTGAACTAGGTGTTGCTGATGACTATTCTGGTCATATTGAAGGTGTCTACTGAAGGTCAGACTGGATTGTTTGAAGCAAGCTGGACATCAGAGATTTGATGCTCTTTGTGACATTTATGCCAAGATAGGCTAGGTTGTTAGGGGCCAGATGCCTTCTCCATTGGGTAAATTTTCTGCCTTTAGAGCCCTATGGTTAAGGAGCATGATGACTGTTTTGCCCATATTGAGCCTGTACAGCAATAGTTTTCTAAATTCCGCAAGTGTCCATAAGACTGCATGGAAGGATTGTACAGGCTTCTCTAAATGTAGTATTTCATTTGCATAGGTTGATATTTTAAACGAGTGTGATCCTATTGTTATCCCTCATATCTATGAGATGCCTAGTCAGAGGCTACAGATACTAGTTAAAAAAGTAGGGGGAGAGGGGGCACCCCTGCCTGGTATCTCTTTGAAGCTGGAAGGTGTCGGGCAACCCTTGATTACAAAATGGGATGGCAGACAGTTTGTGCCTTGGGTCTCCAAAGGGTTCCACTGCAAACACAATCTTCTTAAATCCTGGATCTGCAAAAATAAATACATGGATAACTTCAAAGCCTTTTCCCCTCCTCAGGTAACTTGGCATAGCCCTAGGCCCACCAATATCTCCAACCCCACCCCCACCTCCTCATTGGCCTTCCAATATAATATAAATGATATCTGCCATCCTGCTAGACCTGACCCCACCCAACATCATTTTTAACACCCTCCTGACTCAGCCCACAGCCCTGCATTTTATTGATCAGAAGTTAGTCTTGTCTGCCCTTATGACCTGAAATCCAGGAAAGAGGTGGCACATAATAGGTGTTCTCAACTATTAAACACCTTTGGGGCATATTACAGACTAATCCAATGTCCCTCCAGTTTGCCCCATATCTGACACTATCCATAGCAGACCAACCTACCTTTCCCAACACCCGAACCCTGCACATTATGGGTCAAAAGTATAAATATTGTAGCCTTTGCCCAGATCCACAATCCATGATGAAGGGGGCAATAGTTGAAATATCTTAGCTACTGAGCTGGTCCCGCTCCTTGCTACCTGATGGAGATGGGAAAGGATACTTCCAAATAATCCTGCACACACCAACCTCTAAAAATAAGAATGGCATGGGTCTGAAAACCAAAAACATTTATTTTAAGGCCTTTGAGAAAGGATGCTGTTTCATCCAAAATGCTTTTCATGCTTTTTATGCCTTAAAATAAAAGGTTTTGCTTTTTAGATCTGTGTTCTTTATATTTTTAGAGGTTGGTGCGTGCAGGAGTTTTTGGAAGTATGTTTTAAGGTTAGTCTTTTGCACCACCATTCCTTGTGAGAACTCCAATCTGTTGCTACTACTGGAAATGGGAAAGGCTTTTTCATTATCTACTTTTATTGAAGGCACAATCCAAGTATGACATTCCCCAAACAGGGAGAATAGTATTTTACTAAAGTGCTCTGTTTTACACTTGCTTGAACATGATGCACTATTGTAATTTCCATGTAGTTTCTGCATGTCAAGGATAAGCATATGCATACATAATACTGTATTCATAATTTAAAGGAAGAAAATAACATAATAGATGCCAACATCTCAAACTGTGTATGACATAGTTTTTGCACTCTCTTAAAGGTCAGCAACATATAATTTTTGTTGGTAAGAGCTAGATCTGGAGTGTAGCTCAGAGTGTTATGTATTCATTGTTCTGAATACTGTTTCCAGCAGGAGAAAGGGATCTGATGGATCATAAGTAGCACTACTGTCAGTATGTGTGCATTCACTTTAGTTATTGTAGCCAGCTTAGATCTTCCATATCTGAAATGCAGCACTGCCCTTTGAACTGGAGAAATGCACCATAAAAATAAAGCAGTGGCATTCAGAAGGAAAGCTTTATTTGTTTCTGGTCTTCCTTTAAACTTATTGATAAAAAAGAAAGCTTAAACAAAATCACTTGTGATCAGACAATGAAGATTCCATTATTTTTCAGAGCAACAGAAAGGCACGGTAAGGCAGTTAATTCTGTAATGACAAAGTCTGGTCAGATCCACCACGGCTGCATAATGAAGTTAGTGAAGTTGTGTGGAATTGTTAAGGAGGCATGGAGAAACAACACAATGATTTATAAGTAATAAGATTTGTTTTATTTTTCTGTTCTAAGGAAGGCATACACATTATTAGGAAAATATATGGAGGTGTACATTTTAATGGAAGGAATAGGAAGCAATATAGGTTTACAAAAAAACCCCAGAGCAAATGCCACTGAGGTATGTGTTATACCAGAGGATATTGGCCATACAGGCAAATTTTAAAGAAAACACAATTGCACATACCCCAATAATGCAAAGCTTCATGGGAAGCATATGCAACTACCCATGATGGTACAAAAGGTGGCAGTACATGAAAAAGTAATGGCTGGCATATGTTCAGCCTTAGGATTATTTACACATTTGTTTTTTAGAGAAACAAGGTTTTTGTCCATGAGGTGATGTAAGTTATATTTAAGCAATATGTTGATGTCAGGTGGTCAGGTGTAATCATGGACTGTCAGCAAAGAAAATGTGATAGTAACTTTCAGAGGGGGTCGCTGTTGATAAGGCTAAGGTTGTAATGCTTGTGATAATGGGACTATTAGGAAAGCATGAGGTCTATACAGGAGTAGAGTACAAATATGCAGAGTTTCATAAGTATGTTCTCAGAGTGCAGGGAAATGTGATATGCAGGTTTGTTTTACATACTGTATAGGTAAAATAGCAATACATGCAACTGATAGAAAGATAATTACATAGACAGATAGAGAGACAGACAGACAGGCAGGCAGAATAGGAATGGCAGTCAAGTATTGAAGTGATGGCAACCCCACCCCCACCCTGCAGAGATTGACAGGCATTGGGGTGTGCCTTTGGGTTGTCACCCATAATGCTCACACCATTTCACCTCACCCTACCCTGCAGACACAGACAAGTGTTGAGGTGTGCCTTGGGGTGTTTGAGCTTTACACTCACACCATTCCATAAGGAAATATGCTGAAATGGGTGCAGTACAGGAGAATGGAGTGAACTTTGGGGCTGAAGAGTCAAAGGCACACCTCGATAACTGTCACTGACTGCAGAGTAGGGATGGGGTGGAATGGCATGAGCATTACTGTTGACAATCCCAAGTCACACCCCTGATGCTTGTCAGTCCCTACAGGGCAGGGTGTTATTGTCAGAAACTCTAACACCTGTGGCATTTCTTGGTATTTTCACTCCACATTTTCAGCATTGGCTTTTTGTGACCCCACTGCATGAACAGTGACACTATCAGTTCATTAGCTGAAAGGTGATTTTGAACAGCAACTGTGCCATTTGATGGCACAAGTGCAAAAACACATTTTGAACAGGATGTAAAAAATGACAGCTGTACTATTCAAAAGGAGGCGTAAAAAATGGTAATGTTGAAAATCTGGAGTGAAAATTAAAAAAAAACGATGAAGTCATGAGCTTGCATAGAAACTGAGCAACCCATAATGCAATTATTTTTGGGATTTGTTACACCAGATTTTGAACATAGGCATTTTGGGGCTTCTGCTCATGAACAGTGGCACTGTGATTTTCTTAATCTGACCCAAATATTGATTTCACACAGCGACTGTGCCCATTGTGCGCCAGATGTGTAAAACCACATTTTGGGCAGAATGTGACAAATGACAGCTGTACTGTTCATAAGGAGGTGTGTAAAAATAGCAATGTTGAAAATCTGAAGTAAAAATATAAGAAATTCTCAAAGTTATAAGTGTGCGTGGAAACTGCATAACGCAAGCTCGTAACAAAGTTATTTTGTGGAATTCTGTCACCAGATTTTCAACATAGGCATTTTGGGACCTTCACTCATGAACAGTGCCACTGTAATTTTCTTAATACGTCCCAAACATTGATTTCCCACAATGACCGTGCCATTGTGTGCCAGATGTGCGGAAACACATTTAGAGTAGGATGTGAAAAATGACAGCTATACTGTTCATAAGGAGGTGTGAAAAAAATGGCAATGTTGAAAATCTGGAGTGAAAATATAAAAAATTCTTGAAGTTATGAGTGAGGGTGGAAAGTACGCAATGCATGCTCATAACACAGTCATTTTTGGGAATTTTTTCATCAAATTTGCAACATAGACTTTTTGGGAGCCCTCCTCAAGAACAGTGACACTGTTGCTTGGTTAATCAGTCCCAAAAGGTGATTTTATGTAGTAACCACAAAATTACCTTTTGAGACTGAATAATGACATGTCAGTAACTGAATTCATGATGTAGGGTCCCAAACACCCCATGTTGAAAATTTGGTGCCGAAAGTCACAAAGCTGGCTGAGATATCCACCTAAGTTGAAAAAAAACATTTACTGTATGCCATCGTATAGCTTATCAGCATTTCTTCAGTTCGCAGTTGGCTTTGAATAGTGCAGACTCGTTCTTGCTCCACTGAAGATCATTGCGCCAGGCTCTGGAGGTAAGTACTGAATGAGGGTGGGTGGGGAGGTGGGGTGTGCAGAGGGTGGGTGCAGGTTGGGGAAGGGGGCACTGCAGCAATGAGGGACCATTTTCTTGTTCGAAGGTTAAACAAAATAAAAAAAAATGTTGTGGAAAGGTTTTCTTTGTTACAGGGACATCTGGCACACTGTGGTTGGGCTTCCAGCATGCTACCTAGGTGTTTTGTGGGGAGGGGACTGGAGTCAACAGGGATTGGGCATCCCATCGGCAAAGAAGAAAGAGTCTTTGTTTTGGGGGGAATGATGTCGAGGGGGATTGGGCTATCCCTTGGCAGACAAATTATTGGACAGGGGGACCATTGTGCTGATGGGGATTGGGCTCCCCCATCAGCAAATGAACTAAGGAGGGGGCATGCCTACTTGGGGAATCCGGCACCCCTAATGTCAGCTTTCTGGGGACTAGAGGCAGACGTCGACAGTGACAGCCACCGCCATGTTTATTGAAATGTTACACTAGGCAATGCATGCCCTGCTATTAGGGGGTGCTCCCTCATTGCAGTGGCAAAATTATTTCAAGTTGGTGGCACGTTTTTGCACTGCTGTCATAGACAGCATGCTCATTTATTGTTGCCACAGAGACAAGCCTCACAAAGCAGTGGGGACATTGGCCACAACACGACAGCACATCCACAAACTGCTACTCCTGCAATCTGTCACGTTTCTTGCACATGCGCACAAGCAAACATAAAAAGCGTGCCTAAAATACAACATGGCATGATCAGTCTCTGCAGTCCTGTCACTGCCAGAGGTTGGCAGCTTTATTGAGCACTTTTTTTTTTGGTCTGCCTCTAAGTGCGTAAAATTAATAACACTGCAGGAACCTGTGTCTGTGTATATGTGTGTGTATG
This sequence comes from Neoceratodus forsteri, assembly GCA_016271365.2. Lineage (NCBI taxonomy): Eukaryota > Metazoa > Chordata > Ceratodontiformes > Ceratodontidae > Neoceratodus > Neoceratodus forsteri. The sequence goes on along the minus strand of CM057449.1, from coordinate 1,178,266,328 downwards.
TGTGCGTGTGTGTGTATGAAGGAAGGACTCTGCAGGCAGCTGGGCCTTTTCAGTGCACAAACTTTTGACTGTGATGGTTAATTTCACTGTTGCGGTATATGCTAGCACAATAACACACACAAGGGAAAAAACAGCAGTACAGTAAGTGACCCAATACTCTATCCTGAAATTTATAATCATTTCTTCATGTCCATGTTTTATGCTTATATTGTCTGTTGCTTGCTTTCAATGTTTAGCAGTTATTGTGGTCATTGACACAGGGAGGTCACTGATCTGTGCAAAAGGTCATACACCTTAGGTTGTACCTTGACTTTAAACCTCAAGGTACTGTTTTCATGCAACAGGGTACCCCCTCCCTCCGCTGAGTGCAGGTCTGGTCACTCATTAGTGTTCAGATATGCTTCAGTCACACTGCAGTTTTATAATAATGTTTGTAGTTTGCTTGTAGATTTCGTTTCTATGATCTATGCAGCGTTCAGACATGCTTCACTCACACAATAGAGTAATAATAATGTGAATATTGACTTTTTCATAAGCCTGTGATCTGATCATATATACAAAAGCAAATATATATAGAGGCTTAATGTCACAGATCAACCCTAGCTCAGGGTACTTAATAAATAAAGATCCACAATAATGTTTAATGTTTTCTCCATTTAATGGTCAAAACAAACACTAGATGCCCCACTGGGCCAGGGAAAAATCATTGTGGAGAGCACTTCCCTGACCCAGCTGGGCATGTAATGTTTGCTGTGACTATTACATGGAGAAAATATCTGGTAAACATTAGCGTGGACCTTCATTTATTAAGTAGCCTTTACTATGGTTGTACCTTGACTTTAAACCTTCAGGTACTGTTTTTTTTGTTACAGGGTACCCCACCCCATTCCCGCTGAGTGCAGGTCTGTTTACTCATTCGCAGTCAGATATGCTTCACTCACACTGAAGTTTAATAATAATGTTCATACTGTGTTTGTAGATTTCATTTTTGTGACCTGCACAGTGTTCAGATTTGCTTCATTCACACAACAGAGTAATAAATTATTTTGTATAAACCTTCTTTTCCTACAGACTCCATCCTCTTCCTCTTCCCATGACATTATCACACTCTATATATTAAACTTCAAAGCACAAAACCTGTTCACATGCTAAAATCCCCAAGCCTTCAGTCACTTCACACAATAATGGTAAATGTCAGGTGCCAGGATCTATAGGAAAACTGCCAGACTTTCTGTCTGAGATGCAAATGACTTTAAGTTCCTTTCTCAGTCATTCACATTGGGTGAATCTTATTTATTTTTTATTTTATTTGGATATTCGGAATTACAATCCTTTGAGTCTGGGACTCCTTTTCAAAAGCTCCACATCAGGTTACAATGACAATGGACATGACATACAGTTAGCATATACATGGTACAGTTTGAATAACAAAAGATTTCATACATGGAGAGCAGTAAGACATTTAGGGTACAATAATTGGGTACACTTCATGCACAATTTAGAGCATTTCATCAACACAATATATGGAGAGCAGTAGGCATTACTATACAATATTTAAGTATAGTTATTTGCCCACATCAAACAATAACTAGAGATGGGGCGGATAAGCCTATGCTGGGGTCTATATGGTGGCTAAAAGTGATAGGACAAAGGTATGGCAGGGTGACTGAGGATATAGAAGGAGGGAGGAGCAGAGTGGAGGGGAGAGCTGGATAGAGTCCATTGTCAGCGTTGGGGGAAGGAAAGAGGGAGAAGGAAGGATCAGCAGTGAGGGTGGATGGGGTTATTACAGAGATCAGGGTAGGACTGGAAAGGCAGGCCAGGTCGATTTTCAGTTTGTAAGGGTGTTAGGGGCAGTTACAAGAGTGCGTGGTGAGGAGGTGGGAGCGAAGGAGTGATTTAAACTGGCCAAGCTTAGGTTCCTTGGTAATATGAGATGGGAGGGAGTTTAGCCATGAAGGGGTGTGGTAGGCAAAGGAGCATTGGCCAAGTGATGTTTTAAATCTTGGCACCAGGTGGGTTAGTTTGAGGGAGCTCCTGGTGAACCTAGTGAGAGGGGCAGGCTCCAGGAGGAGGGAGAGGCAGGAAGCAGTGAGACCAGAGGAGATTATTTTGGCCATAAGACACAAGTGGTATTGTAGCCTTCTGTTGAAATCCAACCAGTTTGTTTGGTTGTAGAGGGAGCAGGTGTGGGTGGTTCTAGGGCAACCCAGTGAAAGGCGGCAGTTTTTGTTAAGTGATGTTTTAATTCTTTGGAGAGCAGTGTTTTCAGCTGCCCCATAGATGACAATGCCATAATCCAGTATTGAGAGGACAGAGGAGGATATGGCAAGTTGGAGGGCTTCTGGGGGAAGGCAGTGTCAATGTCGGTATAGGAGGCCAATACGAGAGTTGAGATTGGAACTAACACCCTTCAGTAAACAGTGCAGAAGAAGGTGATCCTGGCAATTACCTTTAAGGCTTCTCTTGAGCCAACGTCCCACTCTGGTGCTTGCTTCGGCTGTTGTAGGCAGGTTGGGGGAGAATCTGCAGCCTAGTTAAGGGAAAGAAAATCAAAAGAGAACACTAGTATGCAGTGGGAGGGACCAGGGGCTCTATTGCACTTGCACAGGCAGGGGAAGCTCTGGGAACCAGTGCGCATGCGCAGAGATCAAGAGTATGGAGGGCTAGAAGCAGACTGAGAATGCCAGGGCCATGTGGTAGGTCTATAGGCACCGTGAGTACCTTAACAAATTCTGGCTAACTACAGTGAGATTATCTAGCTGACTACAACACAGTGGGAATATCTAACTGAACACAACACAGTTGCAGGCAATCACTTGCTGACACGATACAGTTGCAGTGCTATTTGGTATGATAGACATGGTAAATCAAGCAAACACACACAGGTTAGACTTAGTGCCCAGATCCCTGAGTAAACCGTAGCAATGCAGGCAAAATGTAGTCTGTGGAGTGTCTTAAACCTCCGTGCAATCCAGTGCAGTAACCAGGACTGTCCAGTGAGGAATGAGCATCTCCAGAGTCAATCAGTGGCATTAGGAAGCATGAAATACATGGACAATACCCCTTAGTAAACTGTGCAAAAGAAGGTGATCCTGGCAATTACCTTTAAGGCTGCCCTTGAGCCAGCATCTCGCTCCAGTGCTTGCTTGAGCTGTTGTGGGCTGGGGGGGGACCTGCGGCTTTTAAAGCTCCCCTTGAGCCAGCATCTCACTCTGGTGCTTGCTTTGGCTGTTGTGGGTTGGGGGGATGGAATCTGTGGCCTTTAAGGCTCCCCTTGAATCTTACATGCCAGTGTCAAATCCACTTTTCATGCAAAGGATATCAACTTAAGCAAGGCCTTTGTTTCTTTTTTTATCATAGAAGAATTTTTATTGATTTTCATAGAGAAAGCAGAGTACATACTGTAGTCACATATTCAAAATAGCATGTAAAACATCCAGTTAGCAATCATGTGTGTTCGTTATCTAGTGCATCGTAGAGCTAAGTACACAACCAACCAGAAAACCAAGCAGTGCTTCTGAGAAAAGGTAGAAAAGCAAGGCCATCTGTCTAAGTGAAAAGGCAATAACAAAAGCTAGAAAGGTGCCAAAGGTTCAAACTGGGGGGTTATTGTAAGGGGGAGGAATTTTGCAGAGATAGGACTGTAGGTAGGCATCCCATTTCCTTGCGTATCTGTCCAGGTGGCCCTGGTGTGCATACGACAGATGATCAAGAAAGGATAATCATGCCAAAGCAGAATGCCAGCTCTTCTGACAGTGTAAAACTGGCTGATGCCAGTACATGTGAAGCAGGCATTTGGCCTCCATAAGGGCCAGCATAATCCACTCTCGAATGGGTGAAGGGAGAGCTCCCAGTGACGTCATGTCTCCCAGCAGAAGCTTTGGATGAATGACAGTGGAACTGTACTGTGCCTTAGGACCTGAAATAATGGGTCCCTTACTTTGAGCTCTGCAAGACGCTCATAAAGCTCAATCCCTCCCACCCACCATGAGTGAGGCGCTCATCACCCATCTTCCAAAAAAGTCTAATGATCCCCTGAACTGTGCAAACTTCTGCCCCATTTCTCTGCTCTCGGTCGACACTAAGATACTAGCCAAATTCAACCAAAGAGCTTACTACCTGTGAGCAATCAGTGGCCACCACTGACCAGAAGAGTAGCAGTGAGGGGCAGGTCCATAGGACATGCAGGAGGTTCCCTTCCAATTGCTGGCACCGCCAGCAATTAGACTGGTCCAAAAAGGCTACGGTTGCACAGAACCACTGGGGTACAGTACCGATGAAGGAGAATTTTAAGCTGGATAAACCAACTATTTGTATCTCTGTATTGCCTATGACAATCCCACAGATATTGGGACCAGATAACCTTGGGAATATTGCAGTTAAGAGCCTCCGTCCATTTGAGTCTACACCGGGAGGAGGTATCAGGCTGAGCTTCTCTCCAGGTTCTGTAAAATCGGCCAATAAGTCCATGCGGGGGGGGGGTTTGTGGAGCTCCCACAGCCATCTCCATTTGCTATCAGTTTCATAGTATCTGGCCGACTCTTGGAGAGCACTGCTCAGTTGGAGATATCTACAAAAATCTGTAGTGGGGAGCAAAAATTTAGTTTGCACCTGTTCATTGGAGAGCAAGACATCTGAATCACCCACACATATGTCTGAACCCGATATATCCCTTTCGACTCCCAGGAGGACCATCTGAGGGGTAAACCTCCTACCAATAAGAGGGGGTTGTGCCACAGGGAGATGTATCTAAAAGGAGGGACCTAGATTTTTTGGGGGGGGGTATGAGATAAAGACATGAGGGTTCTCCATAATTTCTGAGTCTCGAGCATAATGGGGGAGAGAGCACGGGATCCTTTGGTCCCCAGGTGGAGCAGTACCTCGGGGGGCTGACCCTGAGTAGACCAGTTTCCACCTGTACCGATGGTAGCTCATGGTGCACCCCCGGTGCAAACCAACAGGTGGCAGCAGACATCATGCATGCCAGGTGATAGCCTTTGAGCCAAGGGACTCCCAATCCCCCACGCAACCAATGTGCCTGAAGTTTCTGCCTACTCCATCTCAGAGGTTTGTCATCCCATATATTACTGAACATGAGGTGATCTAACGAGTTGAATAACATAGGGGAGAGTGGGATCAGTGGGTTATTAAGGAGGTACATGACCTTGGGGAAGCAACATCCTCACTGCCGCTACCCTGCCAGGTAGGGACAGCCGAAGCCTGCGCCACCTTTCCGCCACCGATGAGAGTTGCTCCAGCAGGGGAGAAAAATTGGAGGACTCCAATTCTGCCCAGCAGTTGGTAATATAGATACTTAGGTAGGTAAACCCTTTCTCCGCCCAGGCAAGCTCGGTACTGCTAAGGCAATCTCTGTGGCATGCGGGGTTCATCGGGGCCAGAATGGTCTTTTTCTGGATGGCACACAGTTCCAAGAGGGCAGCAAAGTCTTTGAGAATGCCCAACACTGCCGGTATTGATCGATGGGGGTGGGAGAGGGTAAGCAACAAGTCGTCAGCATAAGCCGCCACCAGGCGTGAGGTGCCATGGACTTCGATCCTGGAAATGGTTGAGAATGCCAAAAAGATCTGCTCAAGAGGGTCTAGGGCTATGAGGAAGAGGAGTGGGGAGAGAGAGGGCAGCCCTGCCTGTTTCCTCTCTGTAGTGGGAAAGGAGAAGAAACAGTGGTATTACTGAGGATACGTGCTGTACGACAACTGTATAGGGTATGCACCCACTGACAAAAATGTGGGCCAAAGCCATATCTCTGCAGTACTTCATACAGATAGCTCCACTCTGTAGAATCGAACGCCTTAGTGAAGTCGACCGCCAAGGCTGCCAATGGGATGAATTCTCAGGATGCTACCAATTTGAGATTGAGCAACAGCCTGATGTTGTCCACACCCAATTTGTTTTTCATGAAGCCTGCCTGTGCAGGGTGAATGATAGAAGGCAACACATCCAGCAGCTGCGTGGCTAGGATTTTGGCTAGTATCTTAGTGTCGACCGAGAGCAGAGAAATAGGGCAGAAGTTCACACAGTTCAGAGAATCATTAGACTTTTTTGGAAGAAAGGTGATGACTGCCTCTTTCATGGTGAGTGAGAGTGACTGGGCTTTATGAGCTTCTTGCAGAGCTCAAAGTAAAGGACCCATTATTTCAGGTCCTAAGGCATGGTACAGTTCCACTGCCATTCCATCCAGGCCCAGGGCTTTTCTGGGTGCCATGCAGGATAGAGCTTGTCTCACCTCTACACCATCAATTGGGGCATCCAGGTGGTATGCTTGGGCGGGTGTCAGCACTGGCATCACTGAGTCATTGCAGAACTGGGCTAGGCCCTGTTGGATATGAGCGAGGGACAGAGAGGAATGTGACTTATACAGGGAGGTACAGTATAAAAAGATCTCATAGTTTGGTTGATATCCTGTGGGTCATGGACGACTTTCCCCATGGCTTCTCGAAAGGCATGGATATGGGAAGATGCTTGCTGCTTACGCAGTCTAAAGGCCAGGAGCCTGCCACTCTTCTCACCCCATCCCAGTAGTTATGCTTTGCCTTGAGAAGAAGCCATTCTGCCTTTTGATTGTAAATGTTATTAATTTGATATTTCAAGCCAACAATGCAGCGCAAAAGGGAGAAATCTTTCCCTGGGGTTCATAATGAGTGGAATGTCTGTTCCAAGCCCACAAGGTATGTTTGCAATGAAGCTAAGGTAGCTCTGTGGGCTCTGTTTTTAGCCACAGAGAAAGCAATGATGTGGCCGTGCAGGACAGCCTTGAAGGCCTTCCAAACTGTGCCCACGGACACCTCCCTGGGTGAGTTAGAGGAGAAATAGTCTTGGGCCACCTGTGCAATCACCCGGCAGAACTCAGGATCTTTGAGAAGCAAAGGATTACATCTCCACCTGGTACTCTGAGATCACTGTCCTAGTGGAGTGTTGGTGGTGAGTACCAGAGCATGGTCAGATATTATAATGCTCCCAATTTTGTTCTCAGAAAGGCCCTGACCTGCAGCTACATTAATCAGCCAGAAATCAATGTGGCTGTGGGTGGCGTGAACATGGGATTAAAAGGTATAGTCATGCCCCAGCGGGTGGTCCCTCCACCACATGTCTGCCAAGCCCCACTGGTCCTGAAGCTCCTGCAGTGCTACCCTAGCCTTGGGGTGTGTTTGAGGGAGGGGGTTTGACTTATCCAGGAAGGGGTCAGAAACCATATTGAAGTCACCCCTCACCAGAATAGGAGAGTTGAGGGCCTCTGGGGTCAGAGAGGATAAGGCTTGACTAATGGCTGAGAAGAAATCAATGTGATCTTCATTGGGGACATATAAATTGGCCACAATAAGATGCCCAGTAGAAGATGAGAGCTTAACCACCACCCATCTCCCATGCGAGTCCTGTCTGGAGTCATCAACTTTCCACGGCGATGACCGCTGCACCAGGATCACCACCCCTTTGGATTTATTGATGGCAGAACTGGTGTGAATGTCTCCTAGCCATGATTTCCTCAGCCAGGGCATCGATCAACCCAGGAGATGGGTCTCCTAGAGTAGAGCAATGTCCGTGCAAAGGGATCAAAAGTATTGAAGCACCTTCGTGCGTTTAATAGGGTGATTAAGACCTTTAACATTCCAGGAAACCAAATTTGTGCCAGTAGAGGGAGAACATGTTGGGGGGGCTGTATCCTCACAGATAGGAGACAAGGTACTTACTCAGACAACCAAATAAAGGTGGGCTAGGTGGGGTACCAGAAGTAGTAGTAGAGGGATTGACCCTGTGGTAACACCACTGATGAACCTTTGGCACACAGCTGTAGAGAACGCTGTTTGGTATGTATAAACTGCAGATACTCACTGCAACTGGTAACAGGCTAACTGGAAAAAGAACACAAAGAAAGAGATATCAATATTTATAACAACAGGTCTGGAAGTACAAACACTAACACACTAGTAATAACTAAGGAATTAACCTCAGAGAAAATGTAAGCAAGCATCACTACGCTAGCAGATTCTGGGCCGAGTGTGAAAGAAAGTGATGAGAAAGCACCACTCTCAGCTGTACAGGCCTAAAGAACCCAAAACGGGGGGATGCACGCAGAACCCAGTAAAGAACAGCTTCCCTTAGGAGACAGCTGATCCACAGTCGGACACCAGGACATCAACAGGAGGCAATAGGGGAAATGATGGGGAATGGGTACTCCGGAGGGGAGAGGGGACACGGGGGGGAAAAAGGGGTTTACAAACAGTGGAAAAGGTGGAGGGGGAGAGAGAAGGAATGGGAAGTAGACTCTATATCTGAGCATATCGGCGTGCTTCAATGTCGTAGCCTGAAATAGAAAGTAGATGGCCAGCATTGCAGGCTTCCCTGGAAAAGTAACCAGAAGTCTGGGGGCACTTGGCAGGGGCAAACACGAACGGCCAACAAGCCCACCCCAACAGCAAAAATCTGCAAGCATCGAAGCCCTGAAAAGAGCAGGAGAGCAAGGCACCCATCCACCCAATGCAGCAAACCCCAAACCTGATGTGCACATGGCAAAACTGGACTTGGCAGACCCCCTGTATTGGGTAGATGATCCCAAGTGGTTGCCAGTGCAACAGCTGAGGGGGAAAATCAATCAAATTATGAGGCTGGACATTTCAGACAATAACAGGATTCCAGTCCATTTCTTCGACCATGGGAAACTTCGGCCTGCCTGATGATGGCCAGGGGGTCCTGGGAGCCTGAGGACACCACAGCAGCATAGGAGAGAGTTCCAGGTCTCACAGGGGTTGCTGCATCGACTACTTCCACCAGAGAAGCATCAAGATAGTTCCCCAGTCCACGGTAGGATTGGTGTCCATATCTGGTAGCTCCAGACAACCATGGTGGACAGGAGAAATTGGTTGAGTGTGGTCCTCTCTAGAGATTTTTGCAGGTGAGGCCATGAGATGCAGCTCAGGGGTACAGGAGTGCCACTCTGTGTTCTCTGCCAGTGTCTTGGGTTGGAGCCAGAGGGGTGAGATGGTAAAGATGAAAGAGAGCCAGGCATGGAGAGAGCTATGTCCATCAATGGAGGAGGTGAGTGGTCAAAAAGAGCAGCTGAGACAGGGGGATTATTGTAGGCTGTTGCACGTCCAGCTGGAAAAGAGCCATCCAAGAGCTGCTTGCTCTGCCTATCGATTCCTCTAGTGGTAGCTTTGACACTTGATTCCCAGAGCCTTATGGGAGTTGTAGTAGGGAGTGAGAGGTTAGGCCAGAACCAGGATAGCCACTTTTCAATTAATGCAGGGTGATCAGCTACCAGTTCATGCCCATCCTTGGAAACCAGCAGGTCAGTAAGTCCCCAGAATCTAAATTGAAAGTTGTGTTGATAGGGAAATTTCTTAATTGGTCCAGATGCCCTCCTTCTAGCTGCTGTTTCCTGTGCAAAGTCCCGATAAAAGGTCACCACAGAACCCTGTCATTGAACCTCTCCTAAGTCTCTGGCCACCCTCAAAATATGTTCTTTTGTAGTGTAATGAAGGAAGTAGGCAATGATGGGCCTGAGTCTGAGTAGTCTTGTTCCTTTTCTCAGCCACACGGTGGGCCCTCTCAACATCCATGGGGCCTCTCCATCTGTTCCCGAGAAGCACTGGGAGGTTCTTATTTAGGAAGTGCTCCAAGGACTGGCCTTCCACCCCCTCAGGTAGACCAATAATGCACAGATTATTGCGTCAAGACCTGTTTTCTTGGTCCTTAATCCTGTTCCACAAGGTGGCTAGTCTTTCCTCCTGCATTTGAAGTCTGTATAACAATTTGTCTTGTTGCTGCTCCTGAGCGCCTAACCTTTACTCTGATATGTTTATCTTGTCTTGGAGCTGTCACGCATCTGCCACAGTCATGGAAAGGGAGAGGATAATATCATCGACCCTCACCAATACTGTTTCTAGCATGGTGGTAATATATTGTAAGGAGTCTCCCACAGATGTTGGCCTGGCTGGTGGCTGTGCGAGTGGCTGGGTGCCCCATGGTTGTGCCGCCGGTGAGTTGGGGTTAGACATATCTGCAAATCCACCATGCAAAATCAGACAGTGGGTGGAACAAAGCACTCCACGGTGCGGTCGGAGTGCTCCCAGCACAGATCTTCCCAGTAAAGCAGGCAGGGATGGGCCTATGTGGCCTATGGCACCAAAGCAGCTCGCAGATACCCAGCACTGCAACTACTGCAAATTGCATCAGAATCCACTAACTAGCACTGCTGGTAGGTAGAGGAAGGCTACCTGAACATGTAGAAGGTGCAAGGGGTTCCTGATGTCCATAGATTACGGTGCCAGAGCACTGTAGGTGTCCCGTAAGGAGAGAGCTAAGCAAATTAAGCAGCCATTGCTCCAGCGGTCAGACCACACCCTCTGTATGGCCAGGCCTTTGTTTCTAGTGCCTATACAGTGTTACTTATCATATCACATTCGGCATTTGCTTCTGAGGTTGCTGGAGATAAGCAATCTTAAATTACTGATAAGAAACCAAACCCATATAGTCTGGATCTATAGACTGAAAGCGACTGGCTAATAGTTAACTGGCTACTGCATTACTGCTACTGATAATAAATCATAACTGAAATATTTCCTTGTTGCATGGATCAACTCAAAATAAGTGACTCTTCTGTGTATTTCCTACCAACATCTTCACAAAGCAGATTATTTCAATGATGTCCTTTACAGGACTAACATTTCCATTTCCGTACCAACTTTTGTAAGTTTTTTTTTCCTTTTATACCATGTTATATTTACTGCCTTTTATGTACTGCCATTTTCTAATGTACTATAACCTGCCTTGATTATTGATCCATGATACCAAACTTACAGGGCAGCAAAATTAAATCCAGTCTCATGTAATTATTACACATTGGTGATAATTACATTTTTATTGATGTACTACTCAGACACATTAATTTCATTATCTAGGTACTTGCAAATGTATTTATAATATTTAAAAACTTTCACAGGACACCTTTACAACCTCAAGGGCTATATTCATACTTTAGTAGTTATTTTCATGTAACAGGCATCGCACCATGATTCTTTGGGTTTCAGTGTGTGTGTGTGTATATATGCATGTATATATGTGTGTGTGTGTGTGTGTGTGAGGGAAGGAAGGACTCTGCAGGCAGCTGAGCCTTTCCAGGGCACAAACTTTTGACTGTGATGGTTAATTTCACTTTTGCAGAATATGCTAGCACAACAGCAAACACAAGGGGAAAAAAAAACAGCAGTACAGTAAGCAACCCAATACTCTATCCTGAAAATTATAATAATTTCTCCATGTGCATGTTTTCTGCTTATATTGTCTGTTGCCTGCTTTCAATCCTTAGTAGTAATTGTGACCATTGACACAGGGAGGTCACTGATCTGTGCAAAAGGTTATACACCTTAGGCTGTATCTTGACTTTAAACCTTCAGGTACTGTTTTTTTTTGTTTTGTTTTTTTTTGTCACAGGGTAACCCCTTCCCCCCACACTGAGTGCAGGTCTGTTTATTCATTAGTGTTCAGATATGCTTCACTCACACTGAAGTTTAATAATAATGTTTGTAGTTTGTTTGTAGATTTAATTTCTTTGACCTACACAGTGTTCAGTTATGCTTCACTCATACAACAGAGTAATATTTAATTTGGGTTATACTGCTAATTGCATTCTAGATTTCCTTTCTGTGATATAACCAGTGTTCAGATATGTGGAGGTTTAAAGTCACAGATCAACCCTAGCTCAGGGTACTTTATAAATAAAGATCCACAATAATGTTTAATATTTTCTCAATTTAATGGTCAGAATAAACACTACATGCCCCACTGGACCAGGGAAAGATCATTGTGGAGAGCATTTCCCTGGCCCAGTTGGGCATGTAATGTTTGCTGTGACCATTACATGGAGAAAATATCTGGTAAACGTTAGTGTGGACCTTCATTTATTAAGTACCCTTTGCTATGGTTGTACCTTTACTTTAAAACTCCAGGTACTGTTTTGTTTTTTTTTGTCACAGCCCCCCCTCCCCCCACTGAGTGCAGGTCTGTTTACTCATTAGTGGTCAGATATGCTTCACTCACACTGAAGTTTAATAATAATGATTGTAGTTTGTTTATAGATTTAATTTATGTGACTTACACTGTGTTCAGATATGCTATTCTCACACAACAGAGTAATAATGTGCATATTTTTTTTTGACAAATCTAATAATTTTGTAGCTGTGTTCTGCTGTGTGTGTGTGTGTGTGTGTGTGTGTGTGCATGTGTGTGTGTGTACTTTTGATTCAATTGCTTGTGCCTTGCTTGGAAGACAGTGCTTGTAGATAAATCTAATCATTTTGCAGCCATGTTCTGCTGTGTGTGTGTGTCTTGTGTAGAAGGCAGTGCTTGACTGTTTGTAAACAGATCTAATCATTTTGCAGCTGTGTTCTGGTGTGTGTGTGTGTGTGTGTGTGTGTGTGTGTGTGTGTGGACTTTTGATTCAATTGCTTGTGTCTTGCATGGAAGACAGTGCTTGTAGACAAATCTAATCATTTTGCAGCTATGTTCTGCTGTGTGTGTGTGTGTGTGTGTGTGTGTGTGTGTCTTGTGTAGAAGGCAGTGCTTGACTGCTTGTAAATAAATCTAATCATTTTGTAGCTGTGGTCATCCACTGGCTAAGTAGGCTTTGTAATTGTTTTTATGTGATCCAATCCTTACTTAGTATTTGGTTACTTTATTGATGGCTCCTATGGAGGGACTCAAAATGTGCAGGATAATTTTTTTAGCAAATTCAGAGAAATCACAGAGGCACCAGACTTGGACATTGGGTGGAGTTTTCCTTTAACTTCTCTCAAGCCATAGGCAAGCCAAATAAAACACTATGGAGGAAGATTTAATTGGTTAAAAAGGCTATTTAAAGAGCTTCTTGCTAATGGCATAATCTTCTCATCAGAGTTAGTGCTAGATGTACTGTAGCTAGCTTGGCTTGAGGAACAGTGAACATGGTCAGGACCCCTTACCAACAAAGATGCATATGCAGCAAATAAGTCAAGATCGACTAACTTACCCTAAAACTGCTGAGCATCACAGTCTGCATAATACACAAGGCTTACAGTGATGAATCTTCATATGGTTTGGCTGGTTTGGGTTGGTGTCCTATATTTCTGCCTATACAGTGTGTGTGTGTGTGTGTGTGTGTGTGTATTGGAATAGGGAACTATATATCATTACAAACAGGACTTGATGTTTTTGCAAATACATTTGTTTTGCATCAGTTTTTTTGAGTTCCATAAAAAATGATCTTTTAAGTAATAATGCCTTTCTAGTCAAACCAACGTGTCAGTTGTTGTCTCCCTATATTTCCTAACTGAAGTGATACTGGTATACTTTTTTCCTTTTGATTTTCAAGCTGGCATTTGCAATGGCCTCTGCAAATAAATGATACTGCTTGTGTCACTAACTATGCTTTTACTGTTATTTAAGAAAACCATCACCCTTGATAGATTTTTTTCATTTATTTCAGCATTTTTCCCCCCATTCATGTGGCATGAAGCACAGTGCTAATTTTTCACACTGACTGTCCTGTACTACACCTTGTTGTCAGTAGTTGACCACACTATAATGGCAAGATGTTAAAAATATTTGTTTTGATGTTGGATGCTAAGTGAAGTGAAAAAAATATTTTTTATTTCTTTTTATAGTTACAATTTTGGCCAACTGCATTTAAAATGCAGAGTAATTTGGTTCTTTCTGTTTTTATACTTTGAATACAGCATTTTTTTGTATTGTAAAGACACTGTTTTAGGATAAGAAGTTCAGACAATACGGATATTCATAAGTGGCAAAGTAAGGTGATAATTTAGTACATCATTATTGAAAAGGGAACATTAAGCTGGTTACAGTGAACACCAGACTTAGTTTTATATCACATTATGATGTAGGCAGGTGCAGTACAGGAAGAATCCTTTGTCCTGTTAAGCCAGCTGAAGTTTAAAAGCAAAAACAGTATTACCAAAATGTTCCAGGATTCACAAGATCTACTTTCTGCTGTTGTCGTAAGGTATTTTCTTTGTCAGTAACTTTGATATGCCCTCTGAGGTTGTTTTTGCAACCTAGGAAGGGTAGAAATAATGAGGTATCTCCTCCCTATTCCTGGATGCAAGTTCTGTCTGCCTTGAAAACACCTGCCTGCCCCTAGTGGATAGCACCTGCTTGCCCTCCTCCCACAAACCTGTCAATCTAGTTTTCCTAGTCATGCCCCTAGACAAAGACCTGCCTCCTTTGATGCCTTGCAGGGAAGAAACATGAACCAGAGGAAAAATAGTGCTCTCTAAATCCCATGCACACACAAGCAGCGTAGTAATGAGGCTTCAGTAAAGGACACTATTTTTTAACACTCTACCATGTTGTTTGGAAGGTAATTATGCAGGTAGTCCTTTTCTCAAAGTAATATGTCTGTAGGCTACACGCACTGTAACCATAAAAATATGTGTGTCACTCTTTATTCTTAGCACAGTTCAAATGGATGACAGAATTTACGCATTTGGAACGTATGTAATTATGAACTCTTAACTTCACATTTGTTTGTCTCTTTTCATATTGGAGCAATATGGTGCGAATTTTACAAAAGATTGCAGCCTGCACTCCATGAGCCCCCAGAGTCACGAGGGTGGGTGACCGAGCAGCCCTCCCCCACAGCCTGAAGGTGTGAATGTTTAAAAGGTATGGATTCCAGCATTTCGAACAAGCTCAGCGCAGATGGCCAAGTGAGGAGTTTGGCACCATTTTCAAAGACTCAATTCATTTTTAGTCACCATAGGAATGATGATTGTTTCTTGTTGTCTAATTTTCAGCTTATAGCACTGGCTAAATGCACATTCTGGCTGAGCACCTTAATTTTGTTATATCGACTGCACTAGCAAATGTTGCCCACTGCTGTACTTAAATGCTGCCTTTATACCTCAGCTTAGCAGGTCACCATATTTGAAACTTGGGCTGCTTCTATTTTCCAGTCTATTTTCAGCCCGAAGCTCTGCTTTTTACCGACCTCAGGCAGCTGAGCAACCATATTTGCAGCAGATAGCCACTTATAATTGTAACTTTAAGCCTAGACTCCTGCCTTTTCAGTTGTGCACGTATATTGTTTGCTAAATCCCAGTAACCAGATGTAATTGTTTGCTGCAGCTTTACTGTATGCCCAAAAGTAATGCTAACTACATAAGTTGCCTAATTGTGCTGCATTAACAAGCTTAGCAGGGCACCTTCAAAACAGCACTACTACTCCTTTGTAACCTCACTCTGTTATCGTGACCCGCTCCCCCTTTGTTCCTGTGCCCCACCTATCCCATACCTGTACTTAAGTTCTTCTTCTCCTGTTTTCCCAGAGATTGCAGCCGGCTCTACATGAGCCCCCAGGGTCATGAGGGCAGGTGACCGAGCAGCCCTCCCCCACAGCCTGAACGCACAAATTTTTAAAAAGGTACAGATTCCAGTATTTCAAACTAGCTCCCCACCACCAATCTTGGTCAACCTTGATATTTATAGCTACAGCCACGTGACAATAAAAAACTAACAGGCAAGCTTTCCACCCGCAGATTATCTGCTCTGGCCTCAAGTGGCCACTAAATATAAAAACCCAGCTCTGACAGTCGTGTCCTCCATCCATACAGAACTCACTCCCTCTAGTGGCTTCTGCCTCTCACTACAACTTTCTTTACTGCTTTCTTTCTTACTTGGACCCACCCTTGAAACCTGGAACCATAATGCAGATGTTTTTACTATGCTGCCTGCTCCTTCCAACTATCTTCTTCTCACCCTCCTCTCCCACTCTCCCTCACTCTCCTCTCTGTGGCCACTCCCCCTTCTCAAAAGAACATTCCACCCCCTTCCTCACCCAGGTACCACCCCTCCTACCCCCATGCCCCACCCCAATGCTTACTCTTCTCTTCTCCCTCTCCCTTTCTCCCTGACATCCCTCCCCATCCACACTTTCCAACCTCTCCCCTCCACCAACCCCTCTCTGCTACACTCCCACTTCCTTAAACTTGAAGCTCTATACTGATGCCTACACCTCCATGTGCCTCTCTCTAAGCACTGTCCGGCACGTCCAAACTTACCCTGCTACCCACATACTCTGTCCTCCTCTTACTTCTTGTGGGCAACATACATCCCAGTTCCGGTCCTTTCATGTCCAGAAACACCTCCACCTCATCCCCCACCTCTACTGGACTGCCACCATGCCCCTCCCCTAACTCAATCCCCAAGGGCCTCTGCATTTTCCAGCTCAATGCCAGGAACCTTCTCCCTAAAGTGGATGCCCTAACTACATGGGTCACCCAATACCACCCAGACATACTCTGCATCATAGAATCAAGGCTATCCACCAAAATCCCTAACTCCTCTCTTACCATTCCTGACTATAATTTATTCCTTCAGGACCAAGGCAAATGAGGCGGGGGTATGGCACTGTAAGTTAAGCAATCCCTCTCGTGCGCCATCATTTTTAATGAATCTTGTCCTTCTTCCCACAAATCAATTGTGGTGCACCTATCCTTCCCCTCCTCCTCCTCCCTCTACATTGGTGCCCTATATGCCCCCCAAAGACTTCACCCAATTCCATCATCAAGGCCATAACTTCTATCCACACCAAAATGTCTAATGGCAAACTTGTGCTACTAGGGGATTCCAGCCTTGACTAGCTTTCCCCCTCTGACAAACCCACCACCCTAAAGATCAAAGCCCTAAATCTATCCCAGCTAATCCGTGAACCTACATGCCTGAATCATCAGTCCCTAAACCACATCCTCCTGTATTGGGTCTTATCCTCCCATCCCCACCGTATCTCTGTCTCAGGCATATATTCTGATGCCCTCAGTGACCACTGTGTCACATATTGCATCCCCAAAATCCACTCACCACTCTCCCAGCCCAAATTTATTTGGTCTCGATCCCTTCACCACCTAAATGTCACTGCCTTGGTGCAAGACCTTGCAAACGCAGACTGGCTGCCAGTCCTCTCCTTGTCTGATGTTGACCTGGCCCTATCTCAGCTCTGCAGTATCTTTCAGAGCATCTGGGACACACACACACCCCTAAGAAAAGCAAGGGTTAAATGCCACCACCACCCCTGGATCACAGCCGATCTCATCACCTTGTGTCACTCCAGGGACAAAGATTGGAGACTCCACAAATCCTCCCACACAGCACGTGATCTCCAATCATACAAACACCTTTGAAATAAATGCATTAAAGCCACCTGGCAATCTAAATCTTCCTACTTTAAACTGCAATTCACTGAAAACCAAAATCCACATGCTTCTTTGTGGAAGCTGATCAACTCCCTTCTTGACCCCCCCCCCATGAAACAGACATCCCTGTCCCTCAAATTAGATGGCAATACTGTCTCGGATCCTGCCGCCGTGGCAGACCTCTTCAACAAGTTCTTTGTCTCCTGTGCCATCCCCGACTGCCCCCTCTCCCTATTCGGCTGAACCTTCCTACCCTGCCACTGGTTTCATCTTTCCTCCCATCACACCCCTCAAAGTATACCAAGCTATCTGCTCCCTCAACTCATCCAAATCGAGCCCTGATGGTATCCACCCTAAAATGCTCCACATCTCAGCAGCAGCAATTGTTGCACCCCTGTCTCATACACTCAGCCTCTCTCTATCCACTGCCACGGTACCTAAAGCCTGGAAATTGGCCAAAATCATCCCTCTGCACAAAGGTGGCGAGACTTCCCAACCAGTAAACTATAGGCACATATAACTTCTCCCCTCCCTAACCAAAGTCCAGGAATCTGTTATACTGTCCAGACTGCCAGACTTTCTCACTGTAGACAGCTTACTCTCACCAGTAGAGTCAGGATTCCAAAAACATCACTTCACCTTCACCACCATTCTAAGTGTAACTGATTCTATACTCTTCACCATGGACAATAGCCAAATCACAGCCACCATATTCATAGACCTGGCAAAAGCATTTCACTCAATATCCCAACTGCTGCTACTCCACAAATTCCGCACTTTTGGCATCAACCCACCAGCTATCACCTGGCTCTACTCGTGCCTCCACTAAAGGCAACAATCAGTTCAAATAGGGGATACTGTCTCCTCTCCTCTCCTCTCCCAATCATATCTGGCATTTCCAAAGGATCTGTTCTTGGCCCCATCCTCCTCTCTCTCTTCATAAACAACCTTCCCTCCACCTGCCTCTCCTCCAACATACATCTTTAGCAGATGATACTGTCATCTTTGCCTCAGGCCCCTCCCATTACAGTGTCCTCCCCATTCTTCAAAATGACTTCAATAGAGTCCAGTGCTGGCTCCTCAAGAACCAGCTCACTCTTAATTCAAAAAAAATGGTCACCATCGTTTTGGCTCCAGATAGAAGTTGGCTGCCCTCCAGCCCCCCAGCACTCTCCACCTTGGACTGCTCATCTCTGGAGTGAGTCTCAGCCTTCAAATACCTGGGAGTATAGCTGGACAGCCACCTCAACTTCTTCACTCATGTCGTGGCAATCTGCACTAAACTCCGGCCTAAACTTGCAATCCTCTATCACCACAAATCCTGCTTACCGATCCCCACCCTCTGTAAGCTTGTACGTAAAACAATCTTGCCAGTTATAGACTATGCAGACATAGTCTATGGAACAGCCCCATCATCCTCCCTCTCCAGACTTGACATCCTGATCAACTCCTTCTGCTGATTCGCCACTGCCTCCCCCCACTCATTCACCACTGTCTGCTCTACGCTCCTCTCTCCCTCACCCTACTCTCCCACAGGCATACCATCCACAGCACCTCCTTCTTAGCTAAATTCTGGTTTGGTTCCCTCCCCCCATACCTCACTTTCTGGCTCAACCCAACCACCTCCCCAGACTACTCTCTTCACCACAGGGACCCTCGCGTCTTCCACCTCCCCTGTCCTCGCACTCTTTCTGGCCAAGTTGCCTTCTCATACCACCTCCCCCTTCTCTGGAATTCACTGCCTTCCAACCTTCACCAGGCCCCTTCTAGTTCTGCCTTTACCCAGCTCCTCAGGCTCCTACTCAATCCACACTTTCCTAAGTGCTCAAATGGTCCCAGTGTGCTACAGAGGTACCACACAGTCTCTTCTAACTCACCATAGATGCCAACCCTAGGCAGACCTCATTTCATCTCTCTCACACTCCACATTGACCAAATGTTACATCTTCGATAATATACAGTACTATTTAAAATTATTGTGATAACTGTCTGTATTTCCTATTTCTTTTGTTGCTCCCTGTACAAACTGTACCTGGGTGGCACCTGAAAATGAGCCTTGGCTCAGTGTGCCTTTTCTGGTCATCAAATTTTAAATAAATAAAAAAATAAAAATATTGAATGCTTGGCCAATCCAGCATGAAGAGATACTACTCAGGTAATACATGTGCATCATAAACATATAGTGTCAGTGATATTTATAAGGACTTGCACAAGGATGGGTGAGGAGTG
The DNA here is from genome assembly GCA_016271365.2 of Neoceratodus forsteri. Lineage (NCBI taxonomy): Eukaryota > Metazoa > Chordata > Ceratodontiformes > Ceratodontidae > Neoceratodus > Neoceratodus forsteri. The sequence goes on along the minus strand of CM057449.1, from coordinate 1,178,246,895 downwards.
CCTGTTTCTAATACAGATTGACAGATGAGGCCAATTTAATATTGATCATTCAGATTCTCCACTATGTTTAATGAAAACAATGGAGCCAAATTAAAAGACAACAAAGTCGACTGATTTTATTATTTTTTTACTTTATGATTTTCTTTTTAATATAATCCCTAGTTTCCTTTAAAAAAATACTTTTTCTCCAGTGATCTAGTGGTTAAATAGGAAACATGATTACTGGTTGATCAAAACTTATACAGTGCATGCAGTTCCAAGTGAAGGTAAACACAAAGCATCAACTGACCTCTCCCAATAGATGTATTAGGTCTGAACTCTCTGTTTTGGCAGACGTGACTTATTGTTAAACTCCTGCTTAGAAACATAGAAAAGTGACAGACAGAAAAGGACATAAACAGTTCAACTAGTCAGTCCTACAGCTCTCTACTTAGAAATGCTTTTGTCTCTGTCGTCCCTCACATTCATCCCTTTTCCACTTCCACTTCACATCCAACTCCTTTATATTGTACTGTATGTGTCCCACTTACTCTTGAATCCCACAACTGCCTTTGTCTTTACAAACTTGTCAGGAAGTTTATTCTATCCATCCACCACCCCTGTTGTGAAGTAATACTTTCTATTGTCCATTATGAACTTTGCCCCTTTGCTTGTGCACATGCCCCTGATGAATGCAGAGGAGGGCAACTAAAATGGTGCAGGGTCTGCAAGAGAAGCCATGCGAGGAGAGACAAAAGGAGCTTAATATGTATACCCTTGAGGAAAAGAGAGAGAGGGTGGACATGATAGAAATGTTTAAGTACCTTAGTGGAATCAACAAAGTCCAAGAGGGTAGCATCTTTCAGAAAAAGAGATGTGCAAGAATAAGGGGCCACAATTTGAAGATAGAGGAGGGAAAGCTGAGGGGCAATGTGAGGAAGTATTTTTTCACAGAGAGGGTGGTGGATGCATTGAACAGCCTTCCTGAGGAGGTTGTGGGGTCTAAAACTGTGGGGAATTCAAGAATGCATGGGACAGGCATAAGGCAATTCTAGTGGGGAGTAGGAGGAAGTAAGCTGTTGATTAACTAGAATCTGCAGCTTATCCTCTAGGTAGGGAAATGGGCAGACTAGGTGGGCCAAGCAGTCTTTATCTGCCATCAAAGTCTATGTCAAAGTGTATGCTTCTATGTTTCTTAATGTGACCAGATTTTCTGTGTCAACTCTGTTGAACTATTTTATAAACTTGAAAGTCTCTGTCACGTCTCCCCCTTTCCCCTTTTATCCAGTGAACAAATGTTGAGGCTTTTCACTTTGTCAACTTATTTAGACCTTGCCTAGCTGACTATGGATCCTGTTCACAACACTTTATTGCCCTGCCTCTAATCTATTCCTGCTTTTACTTAGGTGTGGGCCTCAGAACTGGACACAGTGTTCCAAATGAGGTCTCACCAGTGACCAATACAGAGGTAACATCTCCACCCTTTTTGGCCAGTAATCCCTCTCCCCATGTACCAAGCATTCTGTTAGCCCTCCGATATACCCTGTTGCACCAAAGAATTTGTTGTAGGCTGATCACCACTGACAGGCCCTCTCCTCTTCCCCCTGTTGTCTACCAACATCCCAATTTATAATATACTGTTTCTTGATCTCTCCCTCCTACGTGAACCACCTTGCCTTTTGGACATTAAATATCAGCTTTCAAATACTGGAACATTTTTTCCGTTTTTCACATCCTCTCTTCCTGTTGTTACACAAGGGAACAAGGCCCAGGCATGTACACACCATTTGCAGATGGAAAATAGTCATTTAAGTCTTATTTTTGTATTCACTATTCATGGCTTTTTGCATGGTCCCTTGCACTTTGGCCAACCCTAGCCATAACTCACATTACCATTGGAGGGATCTCTGCTCACTATCTGTAAACCACTCTTGACCTCCACAAATCATGAGGAATAAATGGAGTGTCCAAGTGAAAATGGACCTGAATTTAGTCACCATTACAGAGACCTTGTGCAGTGAAAACCAGGATTTGGATATTACCATACCAGGTTATGTTCTGTTCAGAAGGGACACAGTAGGTAGAAAATGGGGAAGAGTAGCTTTTTATGTAAGGGTCAACATAAACGCTATGGAAATATAAGGGGAGCACGGGGGAATGGGGGTACTGTTTGCCACCCTGGAGAAAAGAAAAGGGGACATTATTTGCACAGGAGTGATATATAGACCTCCAGCACAGGGGGAAGGAATAGATGGGAAAATCTTAGAAACAATGCATAGGATGGTGTACAAGGGAAAGGTAATATTATTACGGGACATAAATCTACAGGATGTGGATTGGAGTCCCCAGCTGCGGCAACAGCCAGAAGTAGGGACATTCTGGACTCTCTGCAGGGGTGTTCCTCAAGCAACTTATAATTGAACCCACTCATGAGGGGTGTTGCTGAACCTGGTACTGACAAACAAGGACATTATTGTTGATGTCACAGTGGGGGACCACCTGGGAACCAGTGATCATTGTATAGTGTGATTTAATATATGAACTGGGTTAGAATCAAACTGCACAAGGATGAGGGTCATGGACTTCAGGGTGGCCAATTTTAAGAAAATGGGAGAATGCCTCACAGACACC